>CM070515.1:8722688-10114820 GCA_036346375.1 Guadua angustifolia | reverse complement strand
CCTGGGCTCCAGTGTCTGTGTCTATTTGAAATGAATATGTCAGCCCCTCAGTTTTGTCCACTTGGTTTCTGTTCATCGATAAATTAACCTTGCATCCCAGTGTTTGTATTGCCCTTTTAATAAGAACATTTTCCCTCTGAGCACTTTGAGCCATGGCTAAGGCTGAACTACCTGCACGCCTCTCCCTCTTCAATTCTGCTAGCATGGATTCCATCTTCATTTCAATATCTCTTGTTCTTGATTTAGCTTTATCCTTTGTCTGGTCCATTACATGAGAAAACAAAACAATTAGGAAGCATTACAAGGGATATCCGACATGCAAAAGCCATTTTCAATCAGCACACCCCAATATTCCTCTCCTTTTATGGTTAGCCTATCTTCAGCCATGAGTTTTTTTTTAATCTTTGGTCTTGCTCCATAAAAATTTCCAAGAACTCCATAATCAAATCAAACACTTACCAATGACCATGCATACCTCAACAAAATGGTCAAAGGATGAAATAAAAAGCTATACATAAGTACCTTCATTGCTTCCGCGTATTTTTTATTTATGGCATGCCATTGGGATTCAAGATCGCCACCTTGTGATTCCGGGACACATGTCCATCTCAAATAAAACTGGGGCCAAAGGGTTGGAGCAAGTGCTGCAGCAGGGGGCACTAGGGGACCATTATGCTTTGCTGGGTCATAGAATGGATTATAGTGTTCATGGAAGCTGCCACCAGAAACTCGGAGATCAACCAAGTATGTCCAAATGCAATGACAGGAGTTCGCACCGGATTGCTCCCTTTCCCTCTCACTTGCATTTTAAATCAGAAATCAGCTATGCAGAATATTTTACAATCAAAATAAATCAAGCAGTAGAAGTGATGAAAGACATCAAACACTATTTATGCAGAATATTTTACAATCAAAATAAAACAAGCAGTATAAGTGATTAAAGGAATCAAACACTATTTTTTTACCAAGAGATGTGCACATATGGGAAACAAAAGAATATCATGGTTTGGACAAGCCCATTTCGGGGACACAAAATCAATAGTACTTCAAACCCCTTGTTGTGGATTACACAATTTAAGAATGAGTGAATGATGTACTTTAAAACAGGATGTAGCATGATTACCAGGCAAACTAATAACTAGATTGTTGACATGTATCCTGCTGATACTTCAAGAAGATTGAGCACCAGATATGCATTAGTAGATAATCAAGAAAAACTTCAGAGGACCAACCATAGCATAGTCTAGCAGTGTGACACCTTGTCTCTTTAGCTGATGACCATAGTTTGATTCCCACCAACCATGGGTTGGGTCTGTTATTTTGTGGATTTCCACTTTGATTGTCGTGAGCCTTAAGATGATTACACTAGACAATTGTCCCACCCTCTCCAAAAAGAAAAGGAGAAACTTCAGAGGAATAGATGAATTCCTCAGTTAGCATGGCTTTTGTATATTCAACCGTACTCCATGAATCATGATAGATGCTGAATAAATACAGCATAGAGCCTATGGCATACATGACATCATGGAAAATCCTAGAAGCATACAACAGTAGTCTGAAATGTGAAATCGTAATGTAAAGGTCGGAACTTTCGGGCCTCCGGAACCGACCAAAGGCGACTCCGGAGGCGACGAGCCACCCCAACCAAGAGAGTCCCACCCCCTTATCCTTCTCCCTCGCCACCGCCGCATGTGGTCGCCGGCTAGCCGGCGGCGGCGGGTCCTTCTTAAGCTCTCTTTTTAGCTCAATCCCCAGATCCAAGCACTAGTGTCCAAGGAATCGGGTAGCCCCGTTGCCGACATCGGGTTGGTGGTGACAAGCATCGGTTGGAGCGGCTGGTGGGGTGAAGCTCCACGGGGACAGGTGTTGGGACCGAGCTGCGCTTCCTTCCGTGGTGCTTCTCGCGGTTGTCAGATCTGGCCGGATCTACCCTCCTTGCCAGATCCAGTCAGCGTGGCGGTGTGTGAGATGCATGTTGGGGTTTTGCGGGTTCAGTGGTCCATTGAGGCGCAACGAGGTCGGTGTTCTCCTGGTCGGTGAGGTCGTGGTCGTCAATGTCTTGGAGGCGATGGCGGTGTCTCGAGCAGGTCAAGGCGGCGGTGAGGTTTCTTGTCGGGTGGGCAGTTCAATCCGGCTACGATGAAATCCGAAGCAGGTGCCTCGATCACGGGCGTCTCTTAGGCGTCCTTGAGGTAGACGATGGGGAGCCATTGCAGACGCCGACTCAAGTCGACGTGGACGAGATGGCCTAGAGGTTAGAAAGGCGTGAGCCTCACCGGCCGACGGTCGGCACAGCAAGTCTAGAGCTCGGGGTGGCCAGCGATCTGGGTTCGCTAGGCGGAGGTGGCACATAGCCTGCAGCATGCAGGCCAAGGCGATCTGGAGTCAGCCAGAAGAAGTCGTAGCTCGATCGCAGATAGCGACTGGGAAGGAGATGGCCTGAGTTAGCAGGAGTTTGACGTCACAAGTCAAGAAGGCAACACGGGCCTGCGCTCAATACGATCGTGAATGGCAGGGGCCAGTCGAGGCAGCAGGCGAGGTCCAGGAGGAGACTATGCGCCGACGCGGGTGCGAGGCTCAGGCTGGCCGATGGCGGGACTGAGATGCGGTTGCTGAAGATGACGGGCGATGAGGCCAGGCTAGGATTGAGGGTCATCTTGTTTGTCGTCGCTCGATAAGGTGTTGGTTTTTAGCTGGTGTATGTGGTGCCTTGGGAGAGCTCCGTTAGGGCTCTTTCTCCAATGTTGGTGTCTCCCATGCTATGGTTGGGATCGGTGTCTATGTAATCGCCTCTTCGAAGGCTATTGTTGGTTTTCTTCTCTTCTGAAATGAATAGCAGAGCTCTTGCCCTTAGTTTCGAAAAACAATGTGAAATCGTGTCTACTTATAGAGGTTTAGTTTGATTCAATGTATTCCTACTTTATTCCTGAAAATCAATCTCAACCCTTGGAAATTTCCTACTTATAACTCTCCCTCAAACACACACTGCTGCATTCCATATTTCCATTTACCTACATGGCGTCACTTATGTCCAAAAAGAACTTTCATTCACATTCTATAGACAAATCAAAAAATGAAAGGCATGTCAGGAACAAAGACATGCCTATGTTTCCTCCACTCATTCACTAAATCACAAAATGCACATGTTAACAAAATACCCAAGATGGGGTCTCTAGATCAATTACCTATTGCATAAGAAGTTCCCAAAGCGGCATGATAACACACAATCCATAAAGTCAACTAGGAATTTCTGCAACAAAAACAGTTCAGAATATGAACATTCACAAAGAGGATTAGTTTCAGCAAACCCATACAGTTGCAGAAGAAAAGAAGACTTACAGATGAGAACTCAAATGCAGATGGGTAAAGACGTAACAACTGAGAAATACAATCTAGCCACTGAAAATAAGACATCAGATTACAAATATGTAAGTTTAAAACAAGTTCAGGTAATTTAATTAAACAATGGATATCTCCAAAACAAACACAAATATGTAAAAACATAACAGTACAAACAAACTATAAAAATGTGTAAAAACAGAGTTTATTCAGAAGGAAGAATAATCCTTATTCCATTGAAAGGCCAGCATGCAGTGCTGTTCTCAAACTTGCAAATTCCATTGGTAACTGATGTAATTTCATTAAAAAAAATTATGAATGCCTCTGACATGAATGATTTGTGACTTGTGAGGGGTCTGTTGCACAAGCTAATCCGGAATGCTGATCAGCATTCAACCATACCCAATGTGTACAATCCATAATCCAGAAGAGTATAGCTTATAGGCAATAAGGCAACACTAATAATAATTAGTTAATTACAGAATCTGAGAAGGTGTATTTTAAGTTGCCTATAATAATTAGTTAATTATAGGCAATGCGTTGCTCTTGTTATTTTTTAATATAAGTTGCACAAGAAAAAATAGCCCTTATAGGCTACCTGTAACAGTATGGGTGAACAGTTGCTTGAAGTCTGGGATTGAACTGAAGTATTAGAGGACGATCCTGATGGTCCTAAAGAGATTCTGCTTGGCGAACTGCTTAAATTCCCAAGAGAAGGCTGCCTTAGTAGCTCAAACTGTGATCCACCATTCTCAGTTACTGTTGGAATTCCCATTCGTTCTGCAAATGGATGACCAAATGCTAGCCAATCCTTTTCCACAAGGGCCTAAAACAATGTGGTGAAAAAGTGTTTTATATCCAAAACTAGGTCAGCAATAACAGAGTGGAAAACGCCCAATGGCATTATTGAAGTAACACGATTGAAATAAGTCAGCGGTTAGAAAGTATCAAGTACTAGCCAGCATGAATGTTCAATTAATTTTGATGCAGAGATGCATATCATCAAATGTAATAACATAGATACAAGCAACAAAGACACAAAATAAACTGCAGTTTTAATCTAAAAATAAATAAAAGGATACCTATCATGGGAATAGACGCATGCCCCATTTACAGTTTAAAAACAAATAGATAAGTAAACATCAAAATTAATGTTAAAATCAAACTAAAAGCTTTTTATTGATGGACAAATGAAAGAAAAAGAGGATCAACTATTTTGCCACCCGTAAGTAGTACAGTACAAACTTTTTAATCTCTGTACCTGGAACCCATTGAACGTTCGATAATAGGGATCAAGCAACAAACAAGCCAGTGCAACCAACTGGGTTGTGCGGTCCCATCCATCACTGCAAAAACAAAATAGAGCAAAAATTGCAATTCCTTCAGCAGCTGTTTTTTTTCTCGAACACACAGGAGAGCTGTGTATCATTATATTAAGAAGAAAAAAGGGGTAAAGAACCCCGAGAACACCCAGCAGGTTTAGATTACATTCGCGTCCGAGACTGAAATAAAGAACGACCACGACTAAAGGGGACATAATCACTAGGAACTAGGGCAGTCAAGAGGGAGAGCCCTCGAGCCCCAGCCATCACCCAATACTGACACTCTTCTCCAGCAAGTAACAGAGCACATGCCATGTTTGGGGCATCACCTTCAAACACACATTGGTTACAATGCTTCCATAGAGTCCAGCCCCGAGAATAATACAAAGCAACAAAGCTATAGAGACCATACAACCTAAGATGACATCCAAAGGATCATTAACTGCAAGCCAACCAGGGTTTGGAGACCTGCTAGTTCCTAGCTAGAAGGGACTGATTTGGAAAACTTTCTGATCTTTATTAATTTATATTTAAAATTTTGGATCCAATTTGAATATCAAGCTCCCAGAGGTAATTGGACACAAACTGTTTCTCAATTCAAATTTGTGTCTAAACTTTTGAGTTATCAATCACCCATGCTTTTTCCGGTTTCTGGCGGGAACCATAGCAGCCTACACGCAGGACTTCTTTTTCCCATAACCGATTATGTAAGTTCGACAATTAGTGGTAAAGACTTGGGATATATATAAATGCACAACTTAGGATAGCCTAAGTGCCTAACTAATAATGTTTGCAGAATCCAGAGTGCAAAAACAACCCAACATAGTAAGCTGTCAAGCTATTCCAGAATTAAGCAAGGATTTCTATTACACAAATTACTTCATGAGCATCAGCAAAAGTCCTCTGTTGTTTTGCTGAGTTCATATGGAGCAAATATGTTAGGAATAAGTCTAATTCGTCCCCTGAACATTGGGAATGCGTCCAATCTAACCCCTGAACTACAAACCATCTAAATAGCCCCCTGAACTTTGCACAACCGTCAAAATAATCCCCCGAGGCGGTTTCAACGGTGGTTTTGCCACTTTGACGATGGTTTTGTCAGCGTTGCGAATGACTTGGGTGACAATCATTGCCACTTTGCCAACCATCATATCCACCACAGTGGTAAAACCACTGTGGCATTACCACATTGTCAACCATGTCACCTGCCACAATGGAAAACCCACCTTCAAAACCGTCTCAAGGGGTTATTTAGATGGCTTTGCCTGGTTCAGGGAACTATTCAGACGGGTGTATAGTTTACAGGGTAGATTAAACAAATCTCCAAAGTTCAGGGAGTAAAATAGACTTATTAGCAGAGATTGACAAACCTTCCCTACACATCCACACAAACACTTGCATAGATGTCCGAACTAAACACCAGGTCAACATGCATAGACACAGAAAACATCTTCATCTACATCTCTATTAACCATAATATGTGAAATAATTCAATTAATACGTCTTACAGATACTAAGGAAGAAAAAAAAAACCTGCAATGGACAAGAACTGAAGCTGATTCCTGGGCAATTTGTGCAGCAATCCATGAAGCACCAACCAGGATATTCTGGATATGGTTTAGCCATTCCCCCAGCATTGAAGAAAATTGAGTCATGCTATTCAGATTTCCTCCACCCCAGGTTGATCCACGATTTCTCTGCAAAAAGAACAGTAAATCGTCAATCACTCCTCATCTTTTGTTTTGTTCTTGACGAACTTGCAGACATTTCAGTATGACAAAGTCAAACACTTAACATCTGTCCACCAAAAAGCAACCCAAAGCAACCTCTTTCCATTTCAAACCAAAAACTCAGTTTTTATTATTCATTCAGCACAGGAAGAATGTTTGCAGCACAAGAGATATGAACATGCAATATTCAAACAAAACAAATAGAAGTGTGTATAAACCAAGTAGAAAGGCTTAAGTAGCTAAGAGTTACAAGGTAGTCGACATTATCCAAACCAAATTTATCATAATTTTGCAAACAACTTTGTTGCCATTCAATATTGATAATCTGCGTATTAAGATGGAGGGGGCAAGCAGATTGCAGTTACATGCCTTAGGTTAGTCCAAAAGCCCAGAATGCCTACTATGTTTGTGTTGACTCAGAAATAAGTCAAATTATTTCATAATTAATCCAAAGGCTATAGGCAAAAAAAGAAAGTCCTAACTGAAGCAGCTGCTTAACAGTATAGAACAGAACAATCTAACTTATGCCTGGGAAGGCAGATGCCAGATGGTATCAGATACATAGGAAAAGAACACATAGGACCCATGCATGGAGAAGCTTGAACCTGACACCAAGCCTGTCCAGGTCTATTTACAGTAGATGTAAGCGATGGAAAACATCACCAGAAAAGGTAGTGGTGATCTGGATGTTAGATGTCATGTATGTGTATAGCAACCTATGATGCATAGACATGGACATGTCGACATGACACAGACATGGGATTCGCTATTTTTCCAACAATGCCAACACAGTGGCATGCCTATATATTTTTAAATAATAATAATATACATGTGTATTATTTTCCTTTTTTCTACGCGTTTGCCAAACTAAATTAATGTAAATTGTAAACTAAGAATATGTACCTTAGCTTTTGCAACTTCACTTCTAAGCTAAGAAAGAATAGGTACCGCCACCTTAAGACATATCTTTCAATCACTATTAGTAATTTTCAACAAGTGCGCTTTGACTCTATAGTAGCTACTAGTGCTAACATATTTGCAATACTTGCATCTCCATTTCACATTTCCTCTAGACGGACCGCCCTTATCTAGAACGTTAATATGGTTCCACAATGGAGCCTTGATATTGATGTTTTGCTCCTCTCGGGTAGCTAGGGTTACCCTTTAGGTGGCTGAGGTGGGTCAAGTTGTAGCACCATATATATCGGATACGTGTCCATAAAGTGTTGAAGTTGTGTCGAACATTAAAATTATTTATTTTGGTTATACAATTATCCAATATGTGACCGATACGTGTCGAGCAGCATGTCAGTGTCGTATCCGTGTCGGACACCAATACAACATGCAACCAACATGTCGGTGCTACAGAGATAGTGACATTGGTGCTTAAAATCAAACCCTAAACCACCCCAGAGGGTTTATACAAATGACCCCCATACCTGAACTTTCGATGTGGAAGCTTTGTATATATTTTGACCCCATTATACAAAGTTCAGCCTTCACCCTAGAAATAGGTAATAAACTATTGTTTCACAGCATATTTGGAAATTTCATTGCCAGCAATTGGAAGTTACAATCATGTCCTCTATGAGACCACAAACATTCTAAACAACGTTAACATATGCACAGAGACACAGAGGGCATGCCGGGTATGAGGCATAGATGCCAGATGCACAGACCTCAAAAAGATGTGTATTCCACAAGGCAGTTCTCAAAAAGGCAAACCATAAACTTACCCGATCTCCAATGAAGGATACAACTGAAGAGGTTCCGTTTGATGATATTGTACCATGGGCATCAACATAGTCCCTAAGGCGAGAAAGACTATCTCTCATTGTGTGGATGTTTTGTATTCCTAAAAAGAGAACCTGGACCCGGCTCCAATGAATTAAAGAGATAAAAAGAATTATAAAGCAATGCTATGGAATATATACACCAGTCAATTCATACATATATTACTACCTCAGAATTTGGATAGTTTGAAGGTGACTCTGAACCACCTCCCTTTGCCCCATTTGCTAAAGCATTTGCTCTTGGCCGGGCATCAACTATGTATAATTTCCTATTTCATTGGAAGCAGAAGAAATGTAACTTGAAGACAGTGAGACTTTGTAATGGATATGTATCAGAAAATGTCAAAAGGTATAAGAGATATTGACAGAGGGCCATCAAAAACAATGCCTCAAACTTAGCTATCATCTGCACAGATTACTGTGCTGATTCCCCATTGTTAAATACAAAAGTAGGAAAAATTCAATATGGCATGCCATCTGCTACAGAAGTATATCCTCAAGCCTCAGAAATTCTACAGATATACACTCCTTAGCTCAGTATAGACCTTTTGAAGTAGTACTTACTTCTTAGTGCCCATGCAAAAGAGGGCAAGGAAGCAAGAAGACAGTCAATAATATTAGCAAGACCTTTCACATGCACACAAGATCTTTTTCAAAGGAAAAATCGCATGGCACAACTAACTTAAAACATCGCCAGTACGTGAAAGAGTTGACAGAGTATAGCCACATTATAGGAGACAATACTTCCATGGATGTCAAAAGAAAGTGACCAACCAACATAGAATGAAATGCATACTTTGATTACCTTGGAGACCCAGTGGCATCAATAGTTTGGGTGCAAAGAGCGCAAACAAGCTTTTCATCAACATTGCTGCAGAAAATGACCTTATAGTTAGACCAATAGCATTCAAAAGTTAGCGTATGTGTAAAAGCAATTTAGATGGATATGAGCTCACTTCCTAAAATTCATCATCAACCCCACCAATGGCTGAGATGACCTTGCCAAAACAGCTCCAGACCCTGCGATGTAAACAAGTTCACATTTTTCTGCACATTATTCAAGACAACTGAAACCAGATGCTTTCTTTCCTCCACAGTTCTCTTTATTACTGGTATTACCCCAAATCTAATGTATCTGAGCATTTTTTAACCACCAAAATATGCATTGTTTACGCTATCAACAGCATGAATATAAAATAGAGATTTGGTGTCCAACAACACAAAAGAATCTCTCAATAGTTTTTTTTAAGAAAAAAAACACAAATTAAATTTCCTTCATCTGCTTGTGGATTACAAGAACACAGAATATCCTCTTTGGTCCGTGGCTCTGCAACTCCAAATTATATTGCACACACCGGGCTCAAACAAGAAACAAGGTTATCGGAATACCAGGAGATTTACAGTTCACGATACTAGCTACTTTTGGGGAAGCCATTTAGCATTTGAACCAAGAGAAGCCCAGAACTAGTTGCCAACCAAATAGAGGGTCCACATTTGGGGGTGGGGTTATGGCGTCTGTGCACGAGCACAACCAAGAGTTGCAGCATTAATAGTATAATTGACTGGGGGATAGACTTGCAATTTACAACTGTGAAAATACTAACAATAGTGATGGTGGTGGCAGACTTGTAGGATGTAGGAAAGCAATGACTAAACAACTATGAACTATCAAACAAATATGAACTATCAAATTACATGCATAGAACCACTTTCCAATAAACACCATACATGCATATCAACCTTTTTACAATAAATACAGGGAGCATAAGATTACAGAGAAAAAAATAAAATTAATGGCAAACAATAATAAAAGATTTTAGCATACATACCAGGGTCACACCATGAAATAACAGGCAAGCGTCTACCGGATCGGAAAGTAGAAGCTTGCCATAAATCTTCATCACTAATGGATAATGGAAAAATGATAGTATTCATGACTTGTTGAGGTTTAAGATAATAAAATTACCACATGCTGTTGTCAATGGTATAAAAGTACCTTATGCTCCTTGGTACAATCAATTGAGAGGGGTAAGTTGAACATAATGAATAGCTCGAATTTACTTTGGTTACCCTCCACCAGTCGTTACACAAAGAACCATCTTCAACTTCAGACACACTGCTCTGTAAATGTGGAAACCATTTCCCAAAAAGACGATGATATTCCTTCCAGAGCCGCGACTTTGGATCTGATTTCATATTAACGGTGGATGGATCACAAGAAAAAGCATATAGATCCCATAGATGAGCGGGTTTAGTGTATTTTCTCAAAGCTTCAAACACTTCATTTTTCTGAAAACAAAAGTATCATAAGTAAAACTAAAAGATTCAAAATGGCTGCCGTTTATCTGATAAACAAGGTACAAGCATATGTGAAGTCAAAATGAGATATTGCCCAACCTATTGAGAATAAGAAGAAAAGTATTGCACACTCAATAAGTAAATGTAATATAACAGAAGATTAGAATGGAACAGGATATCCACCTGCTTGGTTTTAGGACGAAAAGCGAACACAATGACTCTCATGTCTTTACCTGAACAAAAAATAGATAAGTAAAAGATAAGGTCATTACAACATGCATTTCCAAACTTTTTAATGTTATACAACATCCTCAGAAGATAGACTGCGGATCCACTAACAAAAATATCAATAAAGCAGTTATAGAGCATGGGAATTGCGATTATTTCATGGGAAAAATCACAAAAACATTAAAGCTGAGAACTGTGTTTTAATCCAAATCTCGTGACCAGAAAATAATGGATATGGTTACAAGAGGATACGTAAAAGAGATCTCTGACATCAGTGATATCTTCTCAAGACAGATCCTTTTCATTCTTCCACTAATATATACTCAAATTCATGATTAAGTAGGACTGTAGTTAGACATATAATTATGCTCATAGGCGGCTCTGTACAAAACACAAACTTACCAATGACTTGAAGAAGTTCACGAGGCTGCTTCTTATCATACTGACGGGCATCCTGAGACAATACAAGTCTAATCAATAATTAAAAAAAAAACTGTTTGCAGGCATTAGGGCAAATAAAACAGTGTTCACAGACCCAAAATAAATAAACTAACTTGAAAAGGATAAGTGTCCAATGAAGGAAACTCATAGACTTACATCATTTAACTTCTCAATTGCAGTTAGCGGGATGGTACCCAACTCTATTACGCTTTTTGTTGCTTGGCTCTGCAAAAGGGTTCGCATTTATTAAAAGAAGAATAAGAGTAGGATGACGAGGAAGAGGACTGGAGGGGAAGCGGTGTCTAGCTGCATGGTAGGTACAAATAGTTCAAAAAAAAGATCCAATATACTAATTTCCCATGCAGATAGCAAATCAAGTTATTTTCCAGATTCCAAATCAATGGAACGAAGTTGATGGAACAAATAAGGAAAAAAAAAGAACAATAACTAAAAATTGAATGTTACATGGTAAAATGAATATTGAAGCGTAGGAGGCCTCCAAATAACGTAGAATTATTTTTTAATAATCACGATACAATAATGATATGATTGCTTACCACAAAGAGAAGTCGGAAATTTGTCACTGAAAGAGTACCAGCATCATCTGTGTTTAGTAGAACAACACCATGGCCCTAAGAAAGGAGAGGTGAGAGGGATCAAATTCGAGATGGACATGCAAAAATCAGAAGCAAATATAGCCATACAGACGGAACCAGGGCCAGCCCAACACAGCCCATTGATCCTTGAAGCAGTGCTTAAATGCATTTCCCCTCAATACAAATTCCAAGTTCTCATTGGGACTTAGCCCTTTCCTGATACTCTCTTGAGCCGCGCAAGGTGGAGTGGTGCTCTAGCATTCTATATACTGCCAATGTGAATACGTGTGGCAATAAAAACCCAGCCCAGCTAGAATTGAGATGGCATGGTGCCCGTGTAGGTGACACCAGTAATTATTCATTGACGCGCCTAAATTTCAGTGAAAGCGGATTTACCATTTTGGTACACCTTATTTTTTTCTGCAATTTACATTTATTCCATGCATTATATAATATTCTAGTTGGGAATCTCGGTCCTATTAATTAGGAACTTGATTACAATGCATCATGCGTCTGCCCGGTCATAGTGCATTTCTGGTCCCATCACTTCACTGTATGGCTGATCATGTTGCCCCTGCTACTCTATATCACTGCTACACACTGTTAGGTATATTTGTTGTCTGTTAACTCCAAAAGAAGCCGCATAGCACCCTCTGAAGCTTGAATACAATGAATTCACTGGATGGCTTGAACAATGTTTTATTCCTTTTGGTTAGTGCTGCTTTATTTGTTGGTGGGGAAATACCACTTCTCGTACTCCAATCAGATAATACGTACCGCTCTATTATGACATATTATACCTCCCCACTTGCCTAATATATAATTTGTGAATGGCATATGCATTATTAGTTACAGGCAACAGATGGCCGCATTGCAATCAGGCTAATGTGGTGAGCCATCCCAAGCAGTGACCAATGCATATCATCAGCTAACCCAAGGACAATCCACACTATCGTTCGTCATGTACCATGTTATTGCGAGGTCGCCAAAATGACCACGTCACGCAGCTAAGTTCACCAATCCCCACAAGAGATTTCCGATTTTGTCTCCAACGAAATCTACGGCAGCCAAACATCAAAACGTAAGGAATTTAACGCAATGAAAGGGTGGCGAACCTGCGCGAAAACCTCCTCGTGCTCGAACAGGAACTCCTCCACGCCCTGTGACAACCTCCGCGACCTCGGATCCTTCGAAGCGAAAAACCGCAGCACCGCATCAAATCTCAAACCACAACCTGACCCCAGCTCCCAAAATACACTCGCACGCGCACGCGCGCGCGCTTATCGGGGAAAGAGGCGGTGCACACGGGGCCACACGCACCGCACCAAATTCCGAGCCCCAGCCCCACATCCCGCCCACGAGGCGCGCGCGCGAGGGGGGAGAGGGACGGGGGCGGGGAGGAGCGGCAGCGCGAGCAGGGGAACCGTACGTACCTCGATTTGGTTCCATTCGATGGCGTCCCAGCTCCCCGAGTGGTCCAACTCCGTCGAGCGGCGGACAATGGAGTCCCAGCTCCCGGACGGCTCGTCCATCTCCGGCGGAAGCGGCTGGCGTGGGCGCGGGTTCCTTGCCGCGGGGGGCGTGTGGGGGTGGTGGTGGTGGGTTGGCTTGCTGTTGGATGCGACCGTATCGTATCGGCGCACACGAGCCCTTTTGTCTGTGGCGTGCGGCAACTGCAATTGGTCATCATATATGGTCCCGCGTTCGTACAAGTTTCCTCCTGCTTCCCTATAGCGTAGGCAACCTTGTGTTTGACTGGGATTATTGTTCCCTTTCGCGTCACACGGTTGTTACTCTCCCCTGTTTTTTTAACTGCTGGTGCTTTGGTAATTAGGATTAATTAGACCTTTTCAGTAATAATGATATGTGGTGGGACACACATAATGAGATGATGATGTAATGGGCTTTTTTATATATTCAGATGAGATTTTCATGTGGTTGTGGGTTATGTCCGAAGGGTCCGACCTTATAAAAAGGTATCAAATTGGACATGGAGAGTCAACAATATTCAGGTAAAAATGTTTGAACATTTAAGTATATAACATCTAATAGTTAACATTATCTTCTAAGCAACACCTTCTAACGCAAATTTAAGGCATATAAAATGGATGTTGGTACTTGTTAACTGTCATGAATGGAAATAGAGAAGACTTTATGCAGATGATCAAAGGCGTAGCGGAGTCTAATGCATAACTAAATATATTAGTAAAATATATTAGCACTTGATTATATATGTAAATATGGATAAAATCAGATAATCAGGATTCATAGCTAAAAAAGAGATTCTAGGGAGTTGGTAAATTGAGGAAGCGTGTAGGGAGAACACATGGAAATACACGGTGTGTAGAACAATTTGGTGCTCAGTACAGAACCATAGACACCCCCCTCTCTCCACACACACACAAAAAAAAATCAGAAAAGAATAAAATAAATAAATAAGCAACCACACGATGGGGCTCAAAATCTATGGTAACTATATATGTCTATCTAAATACGGATAAAACCAAATAATCATGATTCATAAAAAAAATATGTTTCTGGGAGTTTGTAAATTGAGGAAGCATGTAGGATAAACAAAAGGCAGAGAGAGAAAACCTCCCCCCCCCCAAAAAAGAGTGACGGAAAAGAAAAGATTTGGAATAGAATAAAATGCAAATAAGTAGCCACACGATGGGACTCAAAACATACAGTAATAATATATGTTTGTGTAAATATGGATAAAACCAAATAATCGTGATTCCTAACAAAAAAAAGATATTTCTGAGGAGTTTGTAAATTGAGGAAGCATCTAGGATAAAAAGACAGCGAGAGAAGAAAAGATTTGGAAGAAAAGCATGTAGGATAAAAAAAAGGCAGAGAGAGAGAACCTCCCTTCCCCCCCAAAAAAAGCCAAAAAAAAACAAAAGAGTGATGGAAAAGAAAAGATTTGGAATAGAATAAAATGCAAATAAGCGGCCACACGATGGGACTCAAAACATACAGCAATAATATATGTTTGTGTAAATATGGATAAAACCAAATAATTGTGATTCATAACCAAAAAAAAATTTCTGGGGAGTTTGTAAATTGAGGAAGCATCTAGGATAAAAAAACAGCAAGAGAAGAAAAGATTTGGAAAAAAATACAAAAGCGACCATGGTGGGACTCGAACACGATGGGGCTCAAAATCTATGGTAACTATATATGTCTGTCTAAATATGGATAAAACCAAATAATCGTGATTCATAACAAAAAATATGTTTCTGGGAGTTTGTAAATTGAGGAAGCATGTAGGATAAAAAAAAGGCAGAGAGAGACAGAACCTCCCTTCCCCCAAAAAAACAAAAGAGTGACGGAAAAGAAAAGATTTGGAATAGAATAAAATGCAAATAAGCGGCCACACGATGGGACTCAAAACATACAATAATAATATATGTTTGTGTAAATATGGATTAAAGCAAATAATCGTGATTCATAACCCAAAAAAAAAGATATTTCTGGGGAGTTTGTAAATTGAGGAAGCATCTAGGATGAAAAGACAACGAGAGAAGAAAAGATTTGGAAGAAAAGCACGCAGGATATAAAAAAAGGCAGAGAGAGAAAACCTGCCCTCCCTAAAAAAAAAAAAAAAAAAACAAAAGAGTGACGGAAAAGAAAAGATTTGGAATAGAATAAAATGCAAATAAGCGGCCACACGATGGGACTCAAAACATACAGTAATAATATATGTTTGTGTAAATATGGATAAAGCCAAATAATCGTGATTCATAACAAAAAAAAAAGATATTTCTGGGGAGTTTGTAAATTGAGGAAGCATCTAGGATAAAAAGACACCGAGAGAAGAAAAGATTTGGAAAAAAATACAAAAGCGACCACGATGGGACTCGAACTTGATGGGGCTCAAAATCTATGGTAACTATATATGTCTGTCTAAATACGGATAAAACCAAATAATTGTGATTCATAAAAAAATATATATGTTTCTGGGAGTTTGTAAATTGAGGAAGCATGTAGGATAAAAAAAAGAGAGAGAGAGAGAACCTCCCTTCCCCCCAAAAAAAACAAAAAAAACAAAAGAGTGACGGAAAAGAAAAAAATTGGAATAGAATAAAATGCAAATAAGCGGTCACACGATGGGACTCAAAACATACAACAATAATATATGTTTGTGTAAATATGGATAAAACCAAATAATTGTGATTCATAACAAAAAAAAAGATATTTCTGTGGAGTTTGTAAATTGAGAAAGCATCTAAGATAAAAAGACAACGAGAGAAGAAAAGATTTGGAAAAAATACAAAAGCGACCACGGTGGGACTCGAACACGATGGGGCTCAAAATCTGTCTAAATACGGATAAAACCAAATAATCGTGATTCATAAAAAATATATGTTTCTGGGAGTTTGTAAATTGAGGAAGCATGTAGGATAAAAAAAAGGCAGAGAGAGAAAACCTCCCTTCCCCAAAAAAAAAAAAAAAAAACAAATGAGTGACGGAAAAGAAAAGATTTGGAATAGAATAAAATGCAAATAAGCGGCCACACGATGGGACTCAAAACATACAGTAATAATATATGTTTGTGTAAATATGAATAAAGCCAAATAATCGTGATGCACGATGGGACTCAAAACATACAAGTAATAATATATGTTTGTGTAAATATGAATAAAGCCAAATAATCGTGATTCATAACAAAAAAAAAGATATTTCTGAGGAGTTTGTAAATTAAGGAAGCATCTAGTATAAAAAGACAGCGAGAGAAGAAAAGATTTGGAAGAAACTACAAAAAGCGACCACGGTGGGACTCGAACCCACAATCTCCCGCTCCGGAGGCGAGCGCCTTATCCATTAGGCCACGCGGTCGTTCTTATTCGCTCGGGTCCTGAAAGTTTATAAGTTGCCATCTATTTATTTGTAGCAAGAAACGAGGAATGATACGGTCAATTCTTTGTTAATTTTGGTCACTTTGCCGTGGTGGGCTTAAATAAAGCAGGTAAAACGTCTGGCAACCTTCTTCCTCGTTTGGAAAGGCCAAACCACCCGAGAAACCACCGAAACCATCCCTAGTCCAATAGGCCATTCCGTAGTGTCTAATCTGATCCAAAAAGAAGCCCATCTCTCTTTCACGCCAAGGCCCATTGTTAGCAGCAACCTCCCTTCAAAAAGAAAAAGAGAGAAAATTTCATGTTCGAGAATGGTACTTCAAAAAAAGAAACAACAAACAGAGTCCGATTCTAACCAGTAGCACAGAGAACACGCAAATACCCCATCTGTATCAATTCCGTCAAGTCCAGTTACCCGTTTTCGTCTCAAGTAATTTTTTTTCCCAACCTTGACCGCGTGAGATGACGAAAACACTGTCCGAAAATCACTTCGTTCAGGATTGGATTGTTCCACACCTACACTGTATTGCCGGAAGAGCCGCTGCTCCTGGGCGTCGGTCGAAGGACGGCGACTGGCGTCTTGGAGCGCGCCTCGCAGACCTTTGTGGCCGGTCTTGCTGGACGAGACCGGTGGAGAAATCTTGGAGCTGCGTCGCCGAAAAGGAGGAAGACGGCCTAGCGAAGGACAGCATGGTCGGACCTGAATCGTCTGCCACTGTCGTGCCCCCAGACGACGGAAAGAGATATTGGGATTATAATTTAAGCAGTTTTACATGGATCTTTCAGGAATACGGTTTTAAAACACTTTGCTGATTATGGTACTGTAGCAACACTTTTTAAAGAATTGTTAAGAAATCCGAACCATTTGTTTACTCAATCTAACCTACAAAGACTATTAGCTTGCAATTCCCAGGAATTGCACAGGAACTTTTTCTCCAGACGACGCCTCGGTAGATGCTGCCCAATCCATGCCGGCGTTTTGATACTTTTTAACCCCGTTAGCCTCAACTTAACAGAAGTGGTATGGACGGAAGATTTGCGCGTTTTCTGTGCTAATTTTGTTTGTGATATTTGTTTTGTACCGGCTTGAACTTGCGTTATAAATAAAACTTTCTTTAAAAAAATGTTCAAACAGCAGCACATGCCTCCGGTAAGCGTGTCCCGTCTTTCATATGTAGTCCTTTACGACATTTCACCAAACGATTAGCATACTGTAGATGCAGATGCAGTTAAGTACATCACTTTTTTTTTTTTGGCGATGAGATGTACTAGCGTGTTCACGCATGTAACGAGGCAATGTAGTATCCCAATCTAGAATTATCGGATATCAAGCCCGGCCGGCCTGTTCTATAAACTAGATGTGCAGTTAATCATCGTTGTTTCGCAGCCGATATCCTGTCGATTCGTCCATCGGAGCTTCTGCAGGGGCGGATCTACAGGATATGCCAGGTATGCCACGGCATACCCTGTAGATTCGGCTTAATACAGTCTATATGCAGTGATTATCTTATACAGTTAGCTTGTAAAGGTCATAACTTTAGATCCGTAAATTCGATTGAGCTAATTCTTATTGGGTTAGTTTAGAAATTGAATCAAGTTTCTACAGTTAAAATTTCACATCAATCCAACGGTTGGATCTTCGGCAATTACTGTTTTACTTAACATGTGTCAGTCTGGTTTTGCTGAAACCGAAATAGTTTTTTATAATTTGTTTAGGGGTGATTTAAGAATCAATAAAAATTTATTTTAGCTTCCGCGCAATCATTCACTCCCCTCTGATTGCTATATTAGTGTATATCGATCCTACATGTGATTTGAGTGTAAGACTGCTAGTTGATTTATAGATTAGAAACAAATATAATTGCTACTTTGCTAGAGACTAGAGAGTTGCTTGTTGATGCATTGCTTTTTTTTGTTTGTAGAGTTGTTGAATTATGAAGAGGAACGAGATATTGCATCTCTTTTTGAAACATGCAAAGAAAGAAAGCTCTGCCGCTTCGTTTCCTTCCATGGCTCTACCTAGAACCGTAGCGGAAGATGAACCTCAAGAGCAAGAGATAGTAATTGAAGAAATTGTGAATCCTATGCCATCTTCTCCGCCTTCAGTTCCCCTTGATGATGTCTCTCCACCAGCATCAGCACCGCCACCACCACCACCGCCGGTCTATGATATCAATCGTCTTCCACATGATCCATGTGAAAGGCTGCCTATTCAAAGTTATCCTGTTAATGATCAAGATGCAATTCGAAGAGCATATATTCTTAAAGGTCCATTCCAACTATATGCACATGAATTTCCAAAAAGGAAAATTGGAAATAGAGATCGTCAATTCAATTTTGTATGGTTTGCTAAGTATCATTGTCTTGAATATAGTATCAAAAAAGATTCTGTGTTTTGTTTTGTATGCTACTTGTTTAAAGATAACAGATATAAGGATAAGGGGTCAGATACATTTACTATTAGAAGGCGGAGGCCAGGCAAGAAGGATAAGAAATAATATTGTATTCTTTGAACTATTGTTGGTGCGTAAGCTTCTTTTATGCATATTTCATACTTAAAATATTCGAACTATTTATATTGTAATTTATACTTGTATTAGTATGTTTCTCAACAACATTTGTAGTAATTTATCGAATTGTTCATTGGATTTTATCGAATTGTATATTATAGTATTAGCTCAGCATACCTTAACTTAAAATTCTAGATCTGCCACTGAGCTTCTGTATCTATGTGCTTGCTCTAAGTTCTAATCATCACACATGCTATGTCGCTTAATTAATTAACATATCGAAACACTTGACGAGAGAGAGAGAGAGACATTTGGCTTGATTTGTCAGGAATCCCACAAAAAGCTTTGCATATATATCTGCGAGCTTGCTATACCAGCTTAGAGATACAGATGCAGATACAGATAGACGTGTGTCGCTGTTCTGAACGTGGCGTCACAAAAGACACACGATCAGCATTGGTCATGGCTAGCTAATTGGCAATTATACCCAGACTCATCACCAGATGTGCATCACGTTGCTTATTTATCATGCCTTCACACTGGGGGTCTGAAACGTAGCCTTGGTTGGTTTCGTGTCACGTGTAGCAACCGAAGATATTGGAGCTGCCTGGCTAGGAGGCCGGCCAAGCCTCGAGTGACAAGTGACAACGACGCATTTCGAGCTTCTTTCTTTTTATCCAAGCTGATGCTTCCAAACTTTCCATTGCTTGAGAATTTCATCTTCCGAAATCGCATACTCATGTATTCTTCTTCCACTTTATTTTTGTTTATAAAATGGCAGAAACTGTGCGTATTTACCTGCTTTAAATTTAGGTGTAGCGTCTGAGAGGCAGCTTAGGCCTAACACATACACGGATAGGAACGAACTTAATCAATGCGATCCATGCGTAAAGCTTGGCATTGCACATCGTCCTCCTCGTAGCAAAGACAGGCAGGCAGTACGGGAAAGAGATTTAATACAACTTTAACGGTTATAGATCGACCGTTTGATAAAAATAAACGGTGATTTTGGTCTTGCACAGTACTGTTTGAAACAGTACTGTAGCGATATGTTGTTTGACGATTCGGTCTACCCATTGCTTCGATTTAATGATGCTAACGCCATAGTTACCGTTATAAATGTACAGTAACTCTATCCGTCAGTATGGCATCCTAGTCGCCATCCACTAGTTGAATGAGCGCGGGGAGTGACACGAGTCCTTAATTCTTTGCTGTTACTTGCCGATGACATGTTAGAAGAAATATCACTCTTCTTACCTCCCTTGACTGGGACATTGATTCCTCTACTTAGATCTACCACGATAATTAACCCTCTCTGTTCTTGGAATTCTGCAGTCCAAATATACTTGATGTGTCCCGGACTCTCGGTTCTCTTTTCCGGGAATTCTGCAATTCATACTTTGATAGTACTATATCTCTGCTGCACAAATCCAGGTTTGGCAGTACGGTCGATGACCAACACTACTCCATACAACAGGGCCGAAGCACTGAAATTATTGATTCGATGGATGAGACAGAAGAACTGGATCGGTGATAGTGTCGCACAAGCTAGCAGCCTCCGTCAATCGGCATGCATCAGGAGTCAGCATTACAAGCGATGCGTGCGCGGTTTTGTACATGGCCGTAGCTTAAACGCCTCGCTAATTCTTGATGCAGTTATAAGCCATTATTAACTCCCCAACATCTCTCCCAGGCTCCTCCTGTACGTGGAATTAATCAATATATCAACACACACTGTACATATCGATCGGTAGTTAGATACAGCAGCAGTTTGGTCGATCCGTCATAATTATTACCTGCTCAATTACAACATGTACATGCCTAATTACCTCAATTGTTCCTTACGACATATTGCTTGCGTAAACTACAAGCTCTATTTTTCGGTACATCAATATTTTTTAAAAAAGTTTTAACCAGAAGCTCTAGCATTTACTGTAGAAAAAGAAAACAACCGTCAAGCTACAATCGTAACACACCGCACTCGCACGCACCCCACACTCATGCATGCACACCACACACGAATGCACTCGGCGTGAGCACATAGGTGAGCCTAAGCTTCGAACCCGAGTAGCCTACAGTGTTCAAAAATTCAGTGCTTGGCGGCGATATTGCGGTCGATATTGCGGTTGGCGGCTATAAACGCAATGAATTCAGCTATTGGCGGCCTGTTTGGCGGTTGGGTCGAAATTGCGATTCTTGGCGGGCGCGGCGGCTGGCACAAAATTATGAGAGAGATCATTTTGATCTACTATTTACATGACCTGATGACCATGATTGAAAGATTCACGTCGTCGCTCACAAAGTAAGGTACACTAAGTCACTAACATAGTACTTACTACTTAGTTTATTAGTTGATTAATTGAGTAGCATGCGTTTAAGTATTTTAGTTTAATATTCTACTTTAATATTTGATGTCTTGCAATTTGCAAATAACTAGAAAAGAAAACTAAATTTTTTTATTCATAATAAAATCAATAATATATATGAATTATATTAATTCTCGGCCACCGAGGGTCAAAACGCCAAGACCCGCAATTGCACCGCAAATACGATCTTAGCGCTTGACGGTACCTAACTGCCACGAATCCGCCGAGCGAACTCTTGAACACTGGTAGCCTGCGTGCTCACAGCAATGCTTAGCCACCGAGCAAATGCTCGGTCCTCCGGGTACATCAATGTGAATCTTAATTTTGACACATCTTTTTTTAAGTATGAGCAGACGTACACTGAACACGCACCATACAGGCATCACCCACCCGTATATACGCGTGCCTATCCCCATCGTGTCCTCGTCATGTAGCGATGTACGTACATACGTGTATCAATTGCAATCTCATACTTAGCTAGTGTACCTGACCACTAATGACTACGCTACGTCGCTACCTGACCACTAATGACTACGCTGTTGCCCGCAAGCAACATACATCTTGATTCTTGCAGCATGCAGCGTCCACTCAACTATATAAGAAGTAGCTGATCCCCATGGCCATTGCACCACCATCATCTCACACCACCAAGAAGCTAGCTAGATAGGTAGGACGTACACTCGACTCGAGCGTTGTAATGGGGAGAGTACTCGTGCTTGCAACAACCATGGCTGCTGCGGTGCTAGTGGTGGCCATCGGGCTGGCCACGGCGCCGGCGGTGAGCGCCATGGACTTCACCGAGAAGGACCTGGCGTCGGAGGAGGCCCTGTGGGCGCTGTACGAGCGGTGGCGCGGGCAGCACACGGTGGCGCGCGACCTGGGCGAGAAGGCGCGCCGGTTCAACGTGTTCAAGGAAAACGTGCGCCTCATCCACGAGTTCAACCGCGGCGACGCGCCCTACAAGCTGCGCCTCAACCGCTTCGGCGACATGACCGCCGACGAGTTCCGCCGGGCCTACGCCGGCTCCAGGGTCGCCCACCACCGCATGTTCCGCGGTGACCGGCGACAGGGAGGGTTCATGCACGCCGGCGCCCGCGACCTCCCGGCCTCCGTGGACTGGCGCCAGAAGGGCGCCGTCACCGACGTCAAGGACCAGGGGCAGTGCGGCAGCTGCTGGGCCTTCTCGACCATCGCGGCTGTGGAGGGCATCAACGCCATCAGGACCAAGAACCTGACGTCTCTGTCGGAGCAGCAGCTCGTGGACTGCGACAACAAGGCCAACAGCGGCTGCAACGGCGGCCTCATGGACAACGCCTTCCAGTACATCACCAAGCACGGCGGCGTCGCCGCCGAGGACGCCTACCCCTACAAGGCCAGGCAGAGCTCGTGCAAGAAGTCGGCGTCCCCCATCGTGACGATCGACGGGTACGAGGACGTGCCGGCGAACGACGAGGCTGCGCTGAAGAAGGCGGTGGCGAACCAGCCGGTGGCCGTGGCCATCGAGGCCAGCGGGTCGCACTTCCAGTTCTACTCGGAGGGCGTGTTCGCCGGCAGGTGCGGGACGGAGCTGGACCACGGCGTGATGGCGGTGGGGTACGGCGCCACCGTGGACGGCACCAAGTACTGGATCGTCAAGAACTCGTGGGGGGCAGAGTGGGGCGAGAAGGGGTACATCCGCATGAAGCGCGACGTGAGCGCCAAGGAGGGGCACTGCGGCATCGCCATGGAGGCGTCCTACCCTGTCAAGACCTCCCCCAACCCCAAGCATCTCCCCATTGTCGCCGCTGCTGACCGAGAGGAGGCGGAGGACTACTTCAAAGACGAGCTCTAAATAAATAATCGCAACACATATGATTGATCTGATGAGCAGTGCATGGCCGCATGACATGGCATTATTTAGGGGATTATTATTACAGGGCCGCGAAGAAAATAAAGAATCATGCATGCATGCATGATGAACACATCACATTAAATTAGTACTGTAATGAGATCGATTTATCTGCACTATACGTTAACAAATTTATACTACCACATATGAAATTTGTTATGCACATGTCATGAATGTTAATTGGACCGAATATTATATATCAAAACCTGCTAATTATCCTTATCTCTTCGAGGACATGCCGGAGAGCTGCACAACACATTCTGATGGGTAGAATTAGTATGCATGTTTTGTGTTGCTATATGACTCAAAACTGGTTTATGTTTGACATGGGGCAAGTACCATTCTGCTATGGAGCTGCAGACAACTCCTGTTAACATGACACGTGACTACATGAGCTGCCTTAGGACGAGACATGTACAAGCAAGCAGGCTTCTCCTCCTCCTCGAATGCTAGCTATCCGCCTGCACACGCCACCGCGCCGTTTGTCAACATTGCGGTATTCAGGGAGAATTTCAGATCGAGGCAGCAGGGTGGAACGGGAGAAGCGAGACTCACTCGCTATTTGATTTGTGCCCCCGGCGGAAACACGGGCAGAATAGACTCAAAGATGAGACTAAATTAAGATAAAAATGTTAAATAGTTTGTGTTGTGTTTTTATCGGTTCGAGAATTACCACTAGTACTTCACTATATGAGAAATACTCGCGCAAACTTTTGCAAATCTATGAACAAGTTAACGTCACTGAAACAAACAAATTGGCTATCATCTCTATTCAACCTATTGACATAGTTACAATTGACAAAAAAAAAATCATAAATCAGAAGAGATACTCATATTGCCTATTTGTTGTTGTTGTCACTAGTCAGCCCATTCAGCTAGTCAGACACTCACCAACTCATGATGTGCCGCTTTCCTTGGCTGCTCGCCGTCGCCATGGTGGGTCCCGAGCCGCATGCCCACACCCTTGCCGACTCTCTGGCATCCACTCGAAGCTCTCGTTGTGCCCTTGCAATTGCCGCCTTCCCACGGTATGCATCGACGTGATGGATTTAAGAATTTAATTGATTAGCTTTACTTACTTTGAGACAAGGGTTTTGCCCTTTTAGAAAAAGTAAATTGAAAGAGTTTCATTTTAAGATGATATAATATTTTAAATGAGTTTGATTTTCTAAAATTATGATTGGATATAATTTACTAGTGGAAGTTTTCAGAAAAGGAAATAACTCTTGTAATTAATTTAGTAGAATGAAGAGAAATAGTTTTCGAAAAAGAAAGATGATTTACATGTTTTACAAAAACAGTAACTACTGATATTATTTGGAATAAGGGAAGCTATTGTATTTTAATATTTGAAATTGGTAATATCTGGTAGGAAATGTTCAAAGAGTAAAGGCTTTTAGATTTTTTGAAAATTATATTTTGTTGGCTAAATCGGCCTATTGGACAATGGGCACTGTTGGGCCGACTGAAGCCTAATAGCGCACCAGCTGTCTCGTATCTCTTCACACACACTCTCTCTCCACTCTTGCTCTCTTAACTCCAGCAACTAGCCCAACCCACACCTTTTGCTCTGCCACCTTCACCGCCCTTGCCGACCACCGCCTTGACCACCTGTGTTGCTACTCCACTAGCCCCATTCCATCGCTGCCAAGACCAAGCCCTAGTCTCCTTCATTGGCTACTCCAATGATGGCATTGATTTACTAGGGGCTTGCCAACCTCCTTTCACTGCTTTCATGTGCCTCCAATGCTAACCCGACGCAGGCTCCTTGCCGCAGTCATGCTCCCTGTTGGTCCCCTCTTGACCCTCTCTTGGGCCACGCCCTTGTACTGCTATCGTCGGCTGCTTGTGGCCCATGGCCAGCCACTTATGACACTATTGCCACTGTCAAGATGGCATGGTGCTTTATACCTTGGCATCCTCACCGATAAATCAATTTCTTTCCCTCTCATCCTTTGTTGCACTGTCGTTGTCGCCTTGGATCTCGACTCACCATGCCAACGCCTATGGAGGTAGCCCACAGTCGAACTGCTAATGTAGCTGGAGATGTGGTTGGTATCAGCATCGATGTGGAGGGTAGGCTTGAACCTGGCGAAGTCCCCTAATGGAATTTTCCTTGGGCGGAAAGGCTTCTTTCGACATTTGAGCTCAAAAGTGAGTGGCCCATTTTGACTGTCATGGGCCGAGCCGTCTCACTTTCGCTCGTCAACTAAAGCATGATACACAAATTTTCTCTACCCTAGCCCAGGCCTACCTCCCATCGGATTCATTGTGATTGTTTTTTTCCCTTGTTTTTTAATGTAGATTTTACAAAACCATGGATTTTATTTTTGTACTCTAAAAAATAAGAAAAGGAAATCCCAGGTTTTATAGTTGTAGCTATTGTAAACCCTAAGCTTTATGGTTTGTGACGCATAACTCCGGTTTTGTGGTCATATGGTTTTAGAAACCCTTTGTTCTAAGTTCCTGACCAAATCCTCTGAAGCTAACGTATTCATGCCAACAGATGCGGAGCCAGGCCTCGGGTCACCCAGACTTGGGCTCGAGGCTTGGCCCAAAAAATCTATGCAAATTCTCTTGAAAATTTATAAAAATTCAAAAATTGGTCCAATAACTTTTTGGTTAGCCCGAGTCTTGGGCCTGGCTCTGCCCCTGCATCCCACCTGTTGATGGATAGATAGTGTTGTTCTTGTTTATTCGTGTGCCAAGGTGTATGGGCCAGTGGTGTAGAATACCGTTGTGTGTGGAACCGACATGTCGGCCCTGGGAATTGGTTAGGGTGGGAATTTTTTTAAACCATTTTGTTGTTAGGAGTTTTTTGAAACCATGATGAGTAAATTGCTTATTTGCCACTGAAAGTTGGCCAGTTCCCCAAAATGCCATCGCGAAGATTGTCTTCCCTCCATTGCCATCCGATCTCAAATTGCCTTCCCAAAATGACACCGCCGTCCATTTGGCTGTGAACTGACCGTTAGTTGACACGCGAAAAGACCAAATTGCCCTCCTTTTGAGTGTGCTGCCCTATTTAAATCTATCAAATGTGCTTAGAATTTTATGAAAATTTTTGGAGATGATCTTAAGAGAGTACTAACATTTTTGTAAAAATTTGAGAGCATGAGCAACTCTGTGATTTTCTGCAAAAATCGTTTAGTGATTCTGTCTTAATGAAATAATTGTCTAATTTAAATCTATCAAATGTGCTTAGAATTTTATGAAAATTTTTGAAGATGATCTTAAGAGAGTACTAACATTTCCGTAAAAATTTGAGATCATGAGCAGCTCTGTGATTTTTTGGAAAAATCTTTTAGCGATTCTATCTAAATGAAAGAATCTAAATTTTGATTTTTTAGAAGCACTAAATAAATTCAAAAATTTATGAAATTTTTTGGAGTGATTCCTTGGGTTATTTAGAATTTAAATAAAATATTTCTAGGCTTTTAAATGTTTTGAATTCATTTCGCCGTCCAAGTTAGCACACAGGGGCAACTCGGTCTTTTCGCGTGCCAGCAAACGGTCAGTTCACAGCCAAATGGACGGCGGTGGCATTTTGGGAAGACAATTTGAGATCGGATGGCAATGGAGGGAAGACAATCTTCGCGATGGCAGTTTGGGGAACCGGTCAACTTTCAGTGGCAAATAAGCAATTTACTCTAAAATTTGGGTTACGTGTCACATGCGGTAAAATCTAGGATTTGTTGCAATTACGACAACAAATCTGAGTTTTATGAAATTTACCCCTTTTTTTTCCACGAGAAAGATACTTCTTCGTTTGTTTTGCGCGCGCGCGTGGGTGCATACGGCAAAGGGCGTGATGAAATGTGTGCTCGTAGAGTCGAGTCTTCCTCGAAATCGAAAACGGAACCTTGATAAAACAAGATTCCGGTATTGTTTTCTCGCGCGCAGCAACTGGCCAACAAAGAGCATCCGGTTCGATCGATCGCTCCCCTGCGCTCGCCTCTTGCGCGGCGCCATCGCGAATCCTCCACTCCACCTTTTCTCTCCCCACGGCAGCATAACATCTTCTTCCTCCAGGGTCCGGAGTACAGACCCACCCACTCGCCTCACCCCCAAAGAATCTCTCTTCCTCCTCTCATCTCTCGCCATGGAGGTACTCCGCGCCATCTTTTGTTGTTCATCCTCATCCCGGCCCGTAAGTTTTGTCTTGGTTTCTTGTCACAGAATTGTGATTCTGCTCTAGCTACTTCTTGGTTTGGCCTTAGTGGTTCTCAACCCCTAATCTGGCCATAGTGCGGGTAATTCTGCGGATGCTTGTGTTTTGGGTCATAATCTTAAATCTTTGTTGAGCGCAATCGCCACCTAAGTCTGAATCGATGAGTAAAGATAACGATATGTCGAGTTGGAGCAGAATCGCAGGGGCGTTGGATCTCCGATTGCTGTGCAAGCAATCCAGCCATGCAAGCATGCAAACAAAGTATGTATACCGGACGATCTTCATCCTATGGTTATTGTGTTTTTTGCACTTAAGCCCCTCACTTGCCGCCCTCAGCCCCATGTGCAATTTGCCAAAACCCCATGCACCTCTGAACAAAAACGCAGCAACCACATGATGAAAATCATCCGGTATAGATGCTTTGTTTGCATGCTTGTACAGCTGGACTGCTTGCACAGCAGTCGGAGCCTAACATACGCTAGTATTTCTTTCTCCTGGTGGCTTCCAGCGACGAAACTAAAATTTCTATGGATACACACTTCACACGTACAACTCTACTGTCTTAGGGTGTGTTTGGTTGGTAGGATGAGGTTGAATGGGATGGAATGGTCCTGTATCATTTGGTTCTATTGTTTTGGGTGAATAGAATGGTTCAACATCTATAGGAAATATTTCTTAAATTTGTATCACACCGTCCAGAATGAGATGATTCCATACGAGAAACCAAACACATGAATGACATTTTTTTGAACCATCTCATACATATATCACTTGATACAAGCAACCAAACACACCTTTATACAATGATTTTCATATATTTAAAATTTGTTAAAAGTACGATATAAATAGTTGTGAGGTCTTAAAAATTTCAAACCACTTAAATCGAAACCAACTTAATCAACAAATTTAGCCTATTCAAGATGTCATCCTATAGCATTTCTCAAATTTTTGGGGTCTTGGAATCCTTAGATCCGCCCCTTTTGGTTCCTTTGGTACACATATTTGTAACTACCATCGTAGACATAAGATATGATTCACTGAATTTGCCACATTTTAGAATGTACAAGGTAACAAGGGGACTGATTTCATATGTTTCGTGTTGTTGTTGGTGGTGATTCTGATACAGAGCGGAGCTAGCGACAAGAACACGGCCATGGTTGAGCAACTGCAGAGGCATGGGACAATCAAGTCGGAGAAAGTTGCTGAGGTGATGAAAACCATCGACAGGGGGCTATTTGTGCCTCCCGGTGGCTCGCCCTATGTCGACAGCCCGATGCAAATTGGCTACAATGCAACCATATCTGCGCCTCACATGCATGCTTCTTGCTTGGAGCTCCTGGAGAAGCATCTTCAGCCTGGAATGCGGGTTCTAGATGTTGGATCAGGTCTTTGTCATACATTCAGCTGTGTCCATTCAGTTCAACTATCTTATGCTGTATCTCAAAGTCTTTATTTTGTTTCCTTATTTGGCAACTATACCTAGAATTCAGCACCACAGTCTAGATTGGCATTTGTTTTAGATTGACTGTTACAATTATAGTTTAATCCGTCAGCTAAGAGTAGTATTTCGTTCACTGGTTTTAAAGTTATCCCTTATTTCAACATAAAATACCTAAACTGGTTTTGTGCCATTCCATCTGAAATATAATGCAGAGCAGTCTGTCGACATATATGAGAGTTCACCACATTTGACCTGTTATCATCTCCTTTTAACCCTTTACTTGGAAGATTCAGTCGTAACGCTGGTTTCTGTCGGGTCTCTTGTTTATGTCATACTGATACATGGATCTAAGTAATGATACTAGTAGCTTGTTTTAGTGGCTTAAATGCTTTACACCTTTGGTCTATAAACTCACTGTGGTTGATTTTTTGATAAATTTGACAGGCACTGGGTACCTAACAGCTTGCTTTGTGCTCATGGTTGGACCAGAAGGGCGAGCAGTTGGTGTTGAACATATTCCAGAGTTGGTTGCTTCTTCTATTGAAAACATCAAGAAAAGTGCAGCAGCCCCACGGCTGAATGATGGATCCCTTAGTATTCATATTGCTGGTTAGTAGAGCAAGTCTGAATTCTGAAATTCTCAATTATCTACTTGCTTCTCCACTAATATTTTCCACAACCATGTTAAAAGTGGCAAGTTTTCAACTCAAGTTCGATCTGGACTTTGATGTGTAGATAAGGGCTTTGCAGAGGGCTGAGCTAAGAGTTCAGATGAACATAAACTATGCAATCTTCAGGTTTTTTTTTATATTTAATATAAGAACCTTCTTTAGCTATATGGGTACTTCTGTTGGGTCTGACATAGCAACAAGTTCTTTTATTCTTCAAATTGAATTACTTGTTTGCCCATACCACACGATGGTTCTTCTCCATCTGTGTCGTATGCTTCTCCTTAGATGGAAACCTGCAGCAATTGTGCCCATCTTACTGTAGTGTATCTGAAACTCAAATTGTGCCTCCATGTGAATACAGCAGCACTTGTTTTTTTTTTATGTGCATCATCCAACATACTAACCGATGTTTACAACCGATCCAGATGGCAGGGAAGGTTGGCCAGAGCTCGCGCCCTATGATGCCATCCATGTTGGAGCTGCAGCACCGCAGATTCCAGAGGCGTTGATCGAGCAGCTGAAGCCCGGTGGCAGAATGGTGATCCCAGTCGGGGCTGCCCTCCAGGTCCAGGAGCTGAAAGTGGTGGACAAGAAGCTTGATGGCTCGGTCAGCATAAGGGACCAGACGTCTGTCCGCTATGTGCCCCTCACTAGCAAGGATGCCCAATTGCATGCCAACTGATTGCCGTATTCCGCCAAATGTTATCTTCAATTTCTGAGCTCAAACCTTCTTATCAAGATGTTACCATCGTACATAAGTTGATACTACTGCCTCTGTAAAACGTCGGGTTTGTCGACAATGTAGGATGCTGGCTCATTATGAAGTCTGTGTTTGTGTTTAGCTCCCTCTTGTCCTTACTAGTATCTGTGCAGCGTGTTTTCTCAGAGGTATTGCTCTCAAATGAAATGAATGCTTGGGATTCTGGCGAATTTGGGTTTGCTCAGGTGAATGTGTAAATTTGAACAACTCTACATTTCTTTGGACAACCTTGGTTTCCTACGCGTTCTGTGAACAATGTCAGTATGCAAGAAAAACATGTGGCCAGCAAAAGAGCACGGCTGCCGCGCATTCTCTCATTTACAATAGCGTGACCAACAAAACCTTGGATAATCATGAGAAAATACACCAAGGACATCATCACAACAGCCTACTTGAAAAGTTGAACTCATGGTGTTGACAAGAATTAAACATAACATCAGCTGCAAAGAGAAGCATAAAAAAAGATGGGGTGAGAGAACCCAGCATCAGGAAGATAATGCAGGATCCATAAGTGACAGCATCAACCTCCACCTCCCGCAGAACATTTTAGCACTGCTGTTCTGATGTGTGCTAGTCATCGCATCAAAAGCCTCGCTGTGGTCGCTCCGCTGCAACATTCACTCGAAGTGGGCGGCCATCCAGTTCCTACAGTTCATGATACGACAAAATTAGCATTAGCTCACAGCTTCCATGTTCGCCTTACACACAGTGATATTTGACTAGTCGAGAGAAAAGATTTGCTTCCTCGTGTAGTTGTGTTAGTGTACGCTTTATGTAAATGACGCTGTCATCACCTGTCCATCAAGGGCAGAAATAGCATCGTCCAGTTCCTCTTTTGATGCCATAGACACGAAAGCAAATCCTCGTGAACGCCCAGTTTCTCTGTCATAGACAACCGTAGCATTAACTACTTCCCCGTGCTCACTGAACAATTGCATCAACCTTGAGTCATCCACTTGCCACGGCAGGTTGCCAACATAAGCCCTGAAAGCAGGAGCAAATTGTCGAGGAGCTCTCTCCATACGAGAGCCCCTGGGAGCTGCCCTGTTTACATTCAGAAGCCTTCCGCTAATGTCCTAATAAATAGAAATTAAACAACCAACTGTTCAGCAAAATATGCAAGCTTAAAATGCTGTTCTACTAGGTACAGAAATATCTTCATCTTCAAGTGCATTTTACTAACTGGTTGATCAGATATGTGTGCATCTATATTCTATAGAAGCTCTTCAAAGTCCCTCTGCAATCTAAGCCACAGAATTAAATGATATGTGCCCAACAGTATTCCCCTTTTATCAGATGATGTGTTTGGGTCATCTCAAATTCTCAAGATACAGAAAATTTCTTGTGTAATAGCAGTGTATGAAATAAAAACTTCAAGACATGCAAATGATGAAAGCTATAAAATACAGTGGATTACCTTCAAACTCTAGATAGTTCAAAGAGCTAAGAAAATGAGAGGATAGGAATGCACTCACGTAACGGTTGAACATCTCAATGGCTTTGTCAGCTTCCTCGATGGTACTCATGGTAACGAACCCAAATCCACGGCTCTGTCCTGTCTCTCTATTGTAAATGACCTAGACACCCACAAAGCAATGTCAACATAACAAAAACAGTCGAGCCAAACACAACCACTCAGGAAACAATAGAAAGCAGAAAAAACCATGACTCTACACCTACAGAAAACAACCCATTACTCGCAATTGGCAAGATAAGATGACAACATATTGGGAGCTATGATTTTGACACTGAAAACTACCCCCACATTGTATCAATTATCAAGTACACCAAAATATATACACATACCAACCAAAGAAATTAACAGCAGATGATTACATCAACAGAAGTAAAAGGTAAAATCCAAAGCTCTTGCACATAACAAAGCACATAAAATACAAGGCGCTAGGTCACAAATAATAAAATATTAACACTAACCACAAACAGTTACTGGAATTCAAGATTTTCACAACCAACTTTAAACGTATTTAACTATACATAGAGCGTTCCACTTGAATACCCTACTATACCACTTAAGCACGGGATAATCAAATTCATCACGCCAAGCAAATAAAATGCCAAATTTAACGCATGACCTAATCAGGGAACGATGAAATCGCATTTGCGCATTGTTCATTTTTGTTTCTTCAAGTATTTTGGGTCTGCGGCGGTAGGCTCACCTCGGCGACCTCGACGACGCCGGCTTGGTCGAAGAGCTGGGCGAGGCGCTCGCTGTCGACGTCGTACGGCAGGTTGCCGACATAAACCTTGGCCTCCTCAGGGGGCTCCACCGCGTACTCCTCCTCAACCTCCCCCGAGGCAGCCACCACTCGCTCCCCTCCCTCCTCCACAAACTCCTCCTCATCCCCCTCCTGGAGTGTCTCTTCCGGTTCCTCGTCAGACCAGTCGATTCCTGCCTCGGCGGGGGCGGCGTCGGAGGAGGCGACGAGGGGCGTAATGGGGATGCGGCGGGTGGAGCGGAGGAGAGGCGCGCGGGAGAAGAGGAAGGGGAGGGGGACGGCGGCGGTGACCTTGTAAGGAAGAAGGGCGGCGTCGGTGGGCGCTGCGGCCGCGGCCACGGCCATGGAGAAGGAGCGGAGGGACGTGACGGAGGTGGCCATGGTAGAAGGGAAAGGGGATAAGGGAGGGAGAGACGCGAGGAGAGGAGGGGAGGGGAGGAGATGTCAGCCTGAGCCGGTGAGCTTGAGGTTCTCCGAGCTCACACTGCGTTGTGCCCTTTATACGCGCGAGTGGGCTGTAGGTCGCTTTCCAGGGCCGCGAATGGATTTCTTGTCGGCCTTTGTGGGCCTCCGTTCTTGTCGGCCTTTGTAGGCCTTTCAGTTCGCGAGACGTCCGGCGTGCACGCGCGAGTGGGCCCTAGTAGTCTTTTATGGGCCTGAAATGGGATTTCCTGTGGGCTTTCTGATAGTTTTTCCTCTGCTGTGGGCCTTTATCTTTAAGTCTGAACAAGAACGAAGGAATAATTCTCGGGACGTAACTGCCGTTGACCTCCGGCATGTATACCCAAGAGACGTTGGCCAGCCAACCAACGGCCGACACCTGTCCCGTGAGCTCATCAACAGTGCGCTTCCCCTCAAACTCACCCGCTGCCAACTCGGGCCACGCCTCGGCCCTCCGCGACGCCGCCGTCGACCCCCTCCTCCTGACTTCCCTCCCCTCCCTCGTCGGAGTCCAGACGCAGTCCGAGCTCGCCAGCCTTCTGCGGCCGCGCCTCCCTGTCCGTCGTCCTCAACGCCCTCGCCGTCGACCCGGGGAGGTAGTGGTGGAAAGGCCCTTGGAGGTGGTTCCACCAGTCCATGCTCGGCTGCGGCAAGGTGGTCAGGTCGCAGGGCATCACCGTCGGCATGCTCTCCTGCCTCGCGCCGGCACTGCGCCGGTGCCAAGGTCCAATCTTTCCGCGCCGACAAGCTCAGGCCACCACTCCAATACTACCATTTGACCCACAGGAAAGCCGTTCAAGCAGCTACCTTTTCGTATGGCATTCATGCTCTCTCCCCAGAATCAGTGGCGGAGTCTGGATTCCCGTAAGCCTCCGACTAAAAATAAGCTATTATTATTGTCAAAGATTATAGATATTTAGGGATAATAAAAATACATTAAAGATAAATTTGAATTCTATGTTTAACATGCCAATAAAATAGATAAAATATACCAAAACTATATAGCGTAGTAGAGTGGTAGAAAAGTTAATACCTAATTATCGAAGGTTTGATATATCCGAGATTATTATATTTTCATCAATAATAGGATAAGAATCTGTAAAAGATAAAATTGCACATATAAATTGGCGCACAAAACTATGAAGATAACTATTAAGACAAATTGCATTAGAAGAATTTAACATACCACTAGCACGAAGATAACGCGGTAGTTGTTGCTTACGAGACCTCATACTTTGAAAACGTTATAAATCTTGTTATCTTCAATGCTTGCAAAACATCTCGCTTAATGTAGTATACCGTACTATTATTCATCTTATTATGCAACTCACCATTCACACAGCCATTCATAGTGACAAAGGATGAAAGGAACAAAAATCATCACCTTGCGCGCGAGAGGAGGTTCACTGTTAGCAGTTCAGCACTGGGCAATGGGCACTAGCCGGAGCTGGACCGGAGGCGAGGCACCTTGCGCCCTTGCGGTCGACGGGCAGTAGCCGCCCAGGGGGGTGGGGGGGGGGGGGGGTGAGTGGCGGTCGGTCGGGCTGCCGTGGGCGAGATCAGCGGAGGCGGCAGAGCGATGTGCTACTGCGCCAGGTCGCCGGACGCAGGGGAATGGATCTTGCCTCCAGACTCCAGCCTTCCAGCAGCACCAGTGGGCTGAGCTGGGGTCAGGGGTGACGACCGGCGGTCGATGAACGGGCAGAAGCGGCAGCCATGGCCCGTGGGAATGGGATGACTGGATCCGGATGAGCTTCACTGGATCTATGGGGCCGGGACGGAAGAGGCGGCTGGCGGGCGGGGGCGGACCTTGTCTCGGGGGTGTGCGACTGCGTGTGGATGGCTAGGGCGTGCGCATGCTTGATGCTCCTGATCCTGAGCTTCTCTAGTGGCCGGGACGTCGGGTCAGCTGGCCAAGCCAACTCAGTACCAGCCCTCGGACCCAAATCAGATGTGTTATTTGAGCTAAGCCTCGGGCGCAGGCCTCAGCTCCGCCCCTGCCGTGAATCCTAGTTTGTTGCTTTAGATTATGAGAGTTGCTCCTCATCCCAATATCCCATCTCTTACTGTCTTACATGTATGATGCTGCATGCGTGGATGGAGGCAGACTGGATGGAACCGGACATTCCTCACCAATCGGTGGCTATGTTGAACTAAAAGAGATGGCGCTCATCTTGATCGTCTCATCATCGCATCGCTGGACGAGCGGTTTCTGACAGTTAAGACAACAGTGCTGCTGTTACGACATTTACAAGAGTACGAGCAGTATTTGACAAGGTTTGATTATACAGAAAGTAAGAAACGATCGTCCAAGCACAAGGTTGGCATGGTCTGAAACTGCATGGAGGAAAAATAAAGCAAAAGAATCCGCAGAGGAGAACTGCATCTTCTACATCAGTCATCAATGCTCCACAGCCTCGCTGCATCACCTTCCTGCAGTATGCCGCGCATTGGGTTGACGTCAAAATCACAACAGCATGTTTAAACTACTTCAGGTTCAGGATGTGTACCTGCTTCGAACTCTGCCCTTATTTGGATGATCTGCAGGCATGTGGGGCAAATGCTCATGTTCTCGCCGCATTCAAGACAGGTCTGCAAGAAATCAGGTTTCAGCTGCAGCATCAACTCTGTAGCACGATGCTATGGAGGAGATTTCCATCCAAACAGTGATGAAACCTTCAGTGGCTTCAAATATAAAATTACACATAAAAGACATTGAGGCTCTTACCTCGTGTCCACAGCCAAAGACCAGGCCATTAACGTTCGACATACACACTGGGCAGATCTGTTCATTGGACAACTGCTTTTGAAAAGTGAGTTACAAACTTCTATATCAAGGATACTGTGCATATCTAGCCCCTATACATCTTTTTTTTTTTTGGCAAATCTAGCCCCCTAACACATGTTTTAGCAAAAATGACCCTCCCCCCACCATAGAAGATCTCCTACCGCACCCAGGGAGCCTGGGAGGAGGCCTGCCCCACAGCAGACCACACGGCACACGTGCGATGTGGGTGGGCGAGCAGCACAGGCAGCGTGGGCAGCGGGAGGCATGTGCACGTGGACGTGAGATGGTGCGTGTGAACATTGTGCTATCACGCTACCCCAGCGTGGGAGGATACCTTCCATGCTCCTGGGCGCGGAAGCGTGTCCTCCCGCGCTCACACCTGTTGTCACGAAGCCAGTCACTTCCCACCATACTGAGCGCGACAGGGGACATATGTCACCTGCCGGCTGCCATGCCTTCCGCGGTGGGGGAGGAGAGCATTTTTTTTTTTGCAAAAACATGCATTACGAGGCTAGATTTTCAAAAAACGATATAAGGGGGGCTAGATATGCACAATGTTCCTATATCAACATGAGAAATGGTTTTCAATGCAGATGATTTATGTGAAATGGGCGACATTGCAGATGTTACCTCGTGGGGCAGCCATATAGCTCCAGTAGTATTTCTTGAAGGCGGTGGAAGAGGTACCCTTGCAATTGTTATATCTCCATGACTGCTGATTCGATGAAGCAAAGGCCATAGGCACATATTTTATTAGGAAGTAGAACTCATTTTTAGAAAGTAGAAGCTTTAGAATATTGAGTACAATTTGACCAGGCTAGGTGTAAAATCATACTCCAGTTGTAGTTTTGTTGTTGCTTTATACTGCGAATGTATGGTCCTCAATACTTCAAGAGCAAATTGTGCTTCCTTTATTGGTCGAGGTGTGTCAGTTGACATGATATTGGTAAAATTGACGAACTGAAGAGAAATACATGTTATTTTTGTTGAAGAGGAAGGGATGATGACACATTAAAAAAATGTGAAGATGATGAACATACACTTGCCTGGAAATTATTGAAACATCGTGGTGGCAGGGTGCTTACAAACTGCTCCATTTGATTCCATGGACCATCCCCAACTCCAACAAGAATGATTGACAAAGGGAAGCGACTACAAGATCAATGACATAAATTGGTAAGAGCAAGTTCAGAGGCATATCATTTTATTCTTGAGGGCCCTAAGCAGAGAGGTTCCAACATTAAGTCATTAGTCATTGCAGCAAGCCAATTCAAAGAACGATTTGATTTGCACCGGAAAGGGAAATCAACTAATGACTATGACTGAGGCAACATTAATTTATTGTCCTGCCAGTGTTACCTAGCATCCACAATGGCTTCAACGGTCCTTCTTTTCTGGAAGCTCCAACAGTTAGGAGAATCATCGACTCCTGTAACCTGGAGAAATACAAGCAAGCAACTAGAATTTAGAAAATCACCGCAACTAAATGTGCATATTTGGATTCACATATTCTCATTATTTGCATTCTGTCTCTTGCTTCAAACATCCCGGTTAATTTTGTTCAAATTTGTTGAACAGCGTGATAAATAGTTTGTTGGGATATTATCTCAAAGTTTGTCAATGTCATCATGACTTATCTGAGAATATGGACAGAATTCAATTCACCTGTCCATCAGCAATTATTAATAGAACATGGTAATAACCGCTCTGCATTACAGTGTTAACAGCCATTTCAATTATTGGGGCCAATGATGTTGGTCCTGCAAAATTAAGAAACATGGAATCAAAATTAGGACAGCTAAAATAATTCGCTCACCGTGGAGGATTTGCTTCAGTACAGTATACCCGATAATTGCAGTTCTGTAACAATTTCTTTATACCGCCGGAGACCTTCTGAAATACCCATGCATGGACTGTGGTCTGGGTAGAAACTGAACACATCATGGTCGTGTGTAGACACTGAAAGACTACCCATTTGTCAGATAATGTGTGAAAATAGCATTTGTGTGTTCTGTCCAAGACATTACCATCTCCAAAACCAAAGAAGGGAATTTCTCCGTCCTCGTCAAATCGTGACAAATTTCTGTCAATGATATCAAGTACTTGTTGATAAGGATTTGGAGGGTCTCTAATGTCATGCAAGCACCGCCCCCCAAATGAGATTTTCCCTATCACTCAAACATTGACTGTTTTTGAAAGAGGAAGGAAAGGTATGGTTTATCATGTGAAATGGCAAATGATGACATACCTGTCCATTCGTTGCTTTTGGTGAAGTCCACCGCAACTATCAGATTGCACGACTCAAGGCCAATCTTTTCAATAGCCTCAGTAACCTGGAAAGATACCCAAGATATGTAACATAAGATGAGCACTCACCGCTGATACTTGTAATGATCACATATCCCCCTTCCCCTCTTTGGACAGACGTAAGGCATGAAATTATTCAATGAACTTCAGGGAATTGCTCTTGCTTTGTGTTAATGTTAGTTCTTGAGAAAACAATCATAAGGTCAAGTGGATGGGTTTCGAGTTTTCAAAGGTTGCACTTATGCACTATCATCTTCAGAAAGCTGATGTCTGCATTTTTGTAACAGGGAAGCGGAAAAACACAGATGTGCATATCATTTGCAAAACATAGTACAGTGAGTATAAGAACAATAAAACTTGGTTGGTAAGGCCCGGTACACGGTTACTGGTTAGGACACAACTAAAACTTGAACTTTTTATGGTAAGGAGGTAATACAACAAGAAAAACCAGGGACACCACTGCAGTTCGCAAGGTTCAAAACAAGCCTATAGAATCAAACCATCCTTATGAATGCAAGCAAAGGTCAATCAATACCTGCTCTATACTCTCGAAGTGATCATCTCCTCCTAACATCTGACTAGAGTTGGTTCGAGCTTGGTATGCTGCTTGCCGCGTACTGAAACTGTCCACTTGCCCCTTAGAAAGTAGTCCTCCCATTGTAACAAAACAAGAACATACACAACCACACAGAGAGAGAGAGAGAGAGATGACGGCAGTTTTGGAAGCAATACTCCAACAAGAGGACTAACTACAACTAGAAGCTCTGCTCCAGATAGAGAGATGATGGCAGTTTTGGAAGCAATACTCCAACAAGAGGACTAACTACAAATAGAAGCTCTGCACCAGAGAGAGAGACAGAGAGAAAGATGATGGCAGTTTTGGAAGCAATACTCCAACAAGAGGACTGACTACAAATAGCTGCTCTGCTCCCAAGTCCCACTAATTGAATACTAAGTGTGACAAGCATAAGAATATCCTGCGACTTGCTGAGTTGCTTCACACTGGTACCAGTGCTTCTCAGTGAAGTAAGAGGGCAAAAAGAGAGAGACAGAGAGAAGAAAAGAAAAGATGATATGGTAGGATGCTTCCAGTGAACTAGCTGCATTGACAAAATTAGCAAGGAAGTTGAAAGAATGTTTCTATGTAATACCCGGCATTATCGTATCATTTCGTCATCATGATCTTCTGTGAAACTTTCAGTTCCCAAAAGTCCACACACACGCACAGTTTGAATTCTTGTATGGTACACTAAATTCAATATGGACCGTTGATTCTTTTTAATATAATGGATCATATTTATTAGTTTTATTTATCTTTCTCTAGTAGTATGATTTTTAGTACTACTGAATAATACCACATACAGTTTCTCATCACGGTTGTTCTTGCCCGTCTGGCTGGAGATAGAGACGAAGACCGTGACTGTTGCTACCCTCGCCTTCGAAGTGCCCACGAAAACGCAGTGAAGTGACGGTGAGATCAACGCGGCTATGCACCAACTCTAACCTGAAGAGATTCGCTTCGGTGCATGCCCATGACCTCATGGGGAGAGAATCAGAGTTACATTGCTTTTGGTCGCAATTCTTCTCAACACGTCTCCAAGCCATTCAGAAAAAAGAAAAAGAGCAGCTGGGAAGTTTCTCCTCAATTCAATGGATCGTGATCAGTTTCAGATGGCAATGGTTACACAAAAGCTGTCGTGTTTTGCGTATCAAAGAATTCTGAACTCCCATTAGTTGTAGCCCTGAACCCTAATCATCAAGTTAATTCATGCTTCCAGGGAATGCCTGAAGATGGAACACATCCTTTTTTTTTTGGGTGCAAATTTGATAATCCGAGAACTGAGATTATACGCCCTACTTTTACATCACATTTAGCATAATCAGATAGATTTAATACCATTTGGGTATCTGTTGTGTGGTACCTCGGTTGGTTTGTAGTGTGGCCTATGTGGTCTATGTGGAGCCGTGATGATGGGATTAATTTATATTGCTCGTCAAAAGTGAGTTGTATTAGTATATAATATTAAGCGAGAATAAAAGTATAAGTAGGGTGTTATGTATTAACGTATGCACGAGGCCATCTCATAATGGGCTGGACTTTGATTCAGTGTGTTGCATGTTTACATCTGCGGTCCATGCTAATGCTTGCGTCTACTGTTCTTCAGTTACAAGTTCTGAACTTCAGTGCTGCACATTAGTCTATACTTCTGCCAGATACATCGACGAACTCATTATGTAATAAAACATGCCCTGTTGAAAAGCGATCTTGATTTCTGGTCAATTTTTTTTTAAAAAAAATTGGCTACAGGCATTCTAGAATGACAAGTAAAAAGGAATCGAGGAAGTATATTAAAACTGATTGTTTACATTCATCTCTAAAAAAAGCTAAAAAACAAAGTTGGTGTATGCTGATTTGCAGATTGCACTGGTTCCTTTGATTGTAACATCAGAGATTGACTACTATCGTACTATGTAATGTTGCTACAAGAAACATTGCTCATATGGCACTAAGCAGTAAGCAAGAGAGCTCGTACACGGCAACACATGCAGCAGCAGCAATCTAGATCACTTGGGGAAGGGGGAGCAGCATGTCCGTGCTGACCATCCTGCCGGAGCCGACGAGCGAGAGCCTGTCAGGGAACACGTCGACGCGCCCGAACGCGTCGGTGCCGGGCGGGCACTCGAGGGCGGCCTCCAGAGTGCGGTGGTGCATGCCGCGCGAGTCCACGGCGTACCCGCCCTTATGGTCGTGCCCGGCGAGGCACGCCACCACGCAGCCGTGCCGGTGCACCATGGTCAGCACCTCGTCGTAGTTCCACATCAGCCCCGCCGGCGACGCAGCGCCGGGGTGTAGCGGCAGGTGGCTGCACACAACCACGCACTCCCGCCGCCGCGACGCGCGTCGCAGGGTGCCGTCCAGCCACCGTAGCTGCTCCTCGCCGATCCCCCCGTTGAACATCACGAACCGCCGGTCCTCGCCGATCAGGCCGCTTGGGCTGTTCTTGTCAGGGTTTGGGTTCCGCTCCTCCAGGAACCTCCTCGCCGCCGTGGCCACCGGGTGGTCGCGCGGCCAGCCGACGGCGCTAAAGTCATACGCGTCCAGCACGACGAACCTGTACCCGGGGCACGGCGAGAAGTCGTAGTAGGCGCGCCCTGACGGCGCCGTTGTTGGGATACGCAGCACGGACACCAGCTTGCTCCGGGGGAGGTTGTATAGGCAGTGGTTGCCGAGCATGTGGTAGGCCGGGCCGTGGAACCTGTCGAACTCCGCGACGACGGCCTGCACGGCTGGCAGCGACCTGTCCTTGGGGCAGAAGCCGTCGACGATGTCGCCGAAGTTGATACAGAACTTGACGGCAGCCTTGTGGGTGTTCCAAGAACGCACCGCCCTCTGGAGGACGGTGATGCTGTGGCGGTAGTAGCGGGGCACGCCGAGGAAGGAGCGGCCGTCGGGGATGTCGGCGTACTGGACGTCGGCGATGACGCCGAAGGAGAAGAGGGGCTCCTTGGCCGCCGATGCCCGGACCACCCCAATCCCAACCCCGTTCGGGTGAGCCAGCATGGATCTCTTAATTAATTGATATTGCTGGCCGGAGTTTGAGGTGAAAGTGAAACAGCCAAACAGGTAGTTGTAGGAGCAGAATTAATATTGTGTTCACTCCTGGAGAACGCGCGTGTGCACTCCTGCAGTTTGGTTCATGGAATGACAAAGTGAGAGCTAAGCACTGAACTGCTTGCTTGCCCTGATCGATTCAGTCGTCATATCTGTTTATTCAGGATACGAAAGCATCATGTAGGTAAAAGGTACCAAGAGTTTAAAAGTAATTTGGTGGTACTTCATCTCAAGTCGTATATATCGGTTAAGGAAACAAGAAGAAGTAAGGAAAGAAAGAAAATACAAAATGATGGAGAATCCTGAGCTCAAACGCTGAATGAGGATGCGTGTAAAAACTAGGAACACCTGAAATTAATCCTACGTCTGATAGCACTCGCCTACTAGATACAGTGCATTCGTGCTTGGTGCCACTGGAACCTTCAGTGCTCGTCGAATTCGAATGTACCATGCCTTCCCCTGCATCTATTGAAGAAGGCGGACGCATGTAGTAGCAACATAAGGAAGGTTCGAAATTTCTCTGACAAGATGAAGAGGACGAGAATGATCAATTGCTCTGTTCACTATTCCCTCTGGCAATGGCTGATCGATACCTCAATCAATCTACAGTTGTCTCGATTCATACCACACGGATGAGTGCCAGTCATCATGCCGTCGTAAGTACAGACTGCTTCCTGCCTTGAGTGAGTTGCTTGCAACTACTCCAACCGCGTAGTAATATAAGAGCCAGTGAGTGGAAGGAACTTACCAATGTGACGTTACGACCGCAGAGCTAGCCGGTTTTCGCCGCTACGCGTGGCTCAGCAGTCGCCGGCTCGCCGCCGAATCAGGCGGAGCTCTTCCTCTCCGGTGAGCTCGCTCTCTCTCTTCCCCGATGCATGCTGCCCCGATGAACACAAGAGGGGAATTTTTTTTTGAGGATGGGAAGCAGAGAAAGTATCCGTCCCGTCCACCTTTCGTTTCCGGCCTCACGTGGCGCAATTCGACGGCACATGTTAAAATCTGAAAAGGAATATCTAGAAAACGTCTCTTTGGGCCTTCCTATATTAAATGGGCCCAGCCCTTACAAGGCCCATCCAAAACCTCGGAATGGGGGGCCCCACGTGTCAGTGGCAAGCCCCCAAAAGACCGGCTCCCTCGCGGGAACTCACATACATCGCCACAAAAGCCCACCACCACCTCCTCCTCATTCCGTCACCCACCGCCAGGAATCCACCTTGCGCCGCCGCTCGCCGGAGCCCCGCCTCGCCGTCTCCGCCCGTGCCCCGTAGGTGACCGGCGTTACGCCTCTTTCATCGCTTGCTACTCGTTCCATTTCCCTTTCAGATATCTAGGGTCTCTGATCTGGTGATCTGCTCCGGTCGTTGCGGATTGCATGCCGGCGACTCGGATTGGGTGTTGGGGGGCGCGGGAATCAAGCGGTTGGCTAGATCGCGGTGTTTTCTGTGCGAATCCCATCGATTTGAGTTGTCGCTCCGTCGGTATCGAGGTATCACACCATTACCAATCGCGCGTCTCGGGTTGGATCTCTTGGGATGCCAAGGGCGCGTAGGAGCCGGATGCCAATAACTGAGAGGTGCTACTTGTTGTTTATGATTCGTATAGGGAATTACCATGTGATTCGGTGAAGGATTTGTTTTTCATGTGGAGATTGCAGTCATACTGTACTGCGACCTAGTGTCTACGAAAATTTCTGATGAGCTTTGTTTGTTGTAATATAAAATAACAGTCCCTTGTTTCGTTTTGGGATTTGGGAATGACGTTTTTATTTTTTGACACCGATTTGGGATTGACGTTCTGACACAAATGGGCAACAAATCCTGGTGATTTTGTACTTTTATGGTTGTACCGTGATTTTTCCTCAATTCACTCCACTAGGATGGCTCAGATAGTGTAAATGCAACCGCAATGTTTCAATTTATCACCACTATTATTACGAATCACAAGTTTCATCTTTGGTTTACTGCTGCTGTTGCTTGTTAGTGACTGTCATACCACGGCCCTCTTTTATTCTGTAATGAAGTTCTCAATATTTGATGCAGAGTCCTGGATGGCTGCAGTTAAGGGTATTAACCAGTTTCTGAGGAGAACTCTCCATAACCAGTCTTCTGTAGGTGCTTTTTTCCTGAAGTCTTACTTCTGTATGTAGCTGCAGCCTAGTCAAAACGAGTCCATATCCAATCTTCTTATTATTTGTTTTAGATTCCTCCACGGCTATACTATAGTTATGGTACACAATTAGGGGTAGATAATTGAAGTGTCATGTGAAAAGGTATCATCTTGCATCCTTGTTGCATCTGAATGGGTTTTGCTACTTATATGAATGGAACAAGTCACCGTTGGCATGCTTAGTCTGTTAGAATCTGCATGCTATGTTTTTCCTTACAGAGAAATCAGTTCTCACACAAACTGCTGCATATTTTCCTTTTTTTGAGGGTTCATGTTTGGCAGGATTTGCCTTTTCCTATTGTATAAACTATAAAGTAGACCCGAATAGTTCTCAGTATGCTGCTTTTCAGTTATACTGATTGGATCAAGCCATCAACAGGTTATCCTAGTTATGTTGAAATCAACAGACATGAAAGTGAATTTGCTGTTTAGAAGAACAAGTTAATTAGGGCATGTTTGGTTTGCTACCATACATTGCCACATCTAGTTGTGGCAAAGTGTGGCAGCCACACTTTTTGTGGACAACAAATTGGTGGCCACACCTTAGGCATGATTTGGCAAAAGTATGAGTCCATGACAGGTGGGCCACAGGGTTAAAAACTGTGGCAGACAACCAAACCGCTACTACAAAAAGTTTGGCAAAGTGTGGCATTGAACTGAATATGCGTTCAGTGGTCATGATATATATATATTTTTAGGTTATGATTGTTCTTTCTAACATTATGATCATTTTATCTAGGGTTCATCTCTGCTTTCCTCATTCCGGGTAAAGCATGAAGATTCCTCTGCTGGACTGAGAGCATTGGCTCTTCTTGGAGTTGGTGCTTCTGGTCTTTTAAGTTTCGCTACAATAGCATCTGCGGATGAAGCTGAGCATGGTTTGGCAGCTGCAGACTATCCCTGGCCACATGCTGGCATTCTTAGTTCTTATGATCATGCATCGTAAGTCAACCATATTTACTTCTTTTTGAGAAGTTTTCTTCCATTTATAGGGCTATGTGTTTACAATTTTACATAAGGTTATTGCACAGAAATTAATATAATCAACAATAGACCTATTGCACTAATGCAGTTTCTCAGTAAGATACTGAAAAGAATGTAATAATGATGCTATATGTTAGTTGTTTTGCTACTAAGGCATTCTTTTTGAACTACTAATACCTTATGTTTCTTGTGTACTGCTAATACCTTGTATTTGGAAAACTACGAGCAGAATTCGGCGTGGACATCAAGTTTACCAGCAAGTGTGCGCCTCTTGTCACTCCATGTCATTAATTTCGTACCGCGATTTGGTCGGGGTGGCATATACTGAAGAGGAAACAAAGGCAATGGCTGCTGAGATTGAGGTGGTTGATGGTCCTAATGACGAGGGTGAAATGTTCACACGTCCTGGCAAGTTGAGTGACCGCTTCCCACAGCCTTACGCAAATGAGCAAGCAGCCCGATTTGCAAATGGTGGGGCATACCCTCCAGACCTCAGTCTAATCACAAAGGTAATAATACTCCCTCTCCCACGATGTAAGTCCATTTTGATTTTTCACGGTCTCCAATGTAACGCCTTGACTGTGATTTTGTATCATGATATACTAGCAAAAATAATAAACACGATATATTATGAAAGTATTTTGCAAGACAAATCCAATGATTATTTTTATATAGTAAATTTATATACTTAAACATATATTAATGGTCAATGTTTTAAAACCTTGACCACACAGATTCCAAACGTATTTATATTGTGGGATGTAGGGAGTAGCTCATGGCTTTGCATTGCATTGGTGTAATCTTTCATCTCCAGCTCGTGATTTACTGTTTTCAATGCACATGTTCAGGCAAGGCACAATGGCCAGAACTATGTGTTTGCTCTTCTTACTGGTTATCGTGATCCACCTGCTGGTGTTCAGGTAACCCCCTTGTATATTTTTTCTTTCTATCAGGTAGTTTAGCTTTTGTAGTTCCTTGGCCTTGGTGTATTCTCTCTCATTGTCTTCCTTTACAAATGGTCGAGAACCACCTCTTGCACATCGTTTGCAATCACCTGCATCACATGAGTACACAATACTGACACACTATTTTGCACTGTTCTATGTAAGAGTGATCATGCTGGACCTTGGAAGTGCAGAAAATTCTTGATTGTGATGTCTACTGTTTATATGTGCACCGTTGGTTTAGCAATATTTCTTTCCATTAATCTTTGATCAATAAAGCTTCTCATTTTGGTCAATTGTTTTTGTGAACCTTACCACATGGGATCATTCCTTGATTCCAGAATCAGGATTTTGGACTGTATTCTGAAAAGTCATATTAACCTGTCCTGCAAATGTTGATTTATTTTGCTGAATATTCTGCAAATGTATGCAGTACTTAATACACTTCCAGAAAAGCCTTTCTTGTGAATAATCTAGAGACTGCTTTATCAATTGCTGTAATCTTTCATACTGTTTACTTTTTGTTATTTGCTTTCTTCTGTCTTAAAACTGTTCATTGGTTGATTTAAAATCTAGATTCGTGAGGGTCTGCATTACAATCCTTACTTTCCTGGTGGTGCCATAGCCATGCCCAAGATGCTTATGGATGGAGCTATTGAGTATGAAGATGGTACTCCAGCTACTGAAGCCCAGGTAAGTCTTCTATCCTTTGTGGGGCCCTTTATGATTATGTTGTTGCCTTGGGCTAGCACTAAAGCATGATTCTTTTCATATTTCTATCGCAGATGGGTAAGGATGTCGTGTCATTCTTGTCGTGGGCAGCTGAGCCTGAGATGGAAGAGAGGAAACTGGTGACTACCTCACAGCTTGTAGATTTATATGCTACAACTTCTTAGCTGGCCATTGTTCAGATGTGCCTAATACCAACTTACTCTAATTTGTTCTAGATGGGAGTCAAATGGATCTTCCTACTGTCACTTGCTCTTCTCCAAGCCGCATACTACCGTCGCATGAGGTGGTCGGTTCTCAAGTCTCGCAAGCTGGTCCTGGATGTTGTCAACTGAGGGCTATTGTTTCTTCTTTTTATTACAACGTTGAGTCTTTAAGCGGAAGCATTCGAAATAATGGTATTGTGATGTACATTTTGCCACTTGGGTTGTGTCCCATGCCTAGAATTTCTTTTCTTTTCTTCCTCTGCTGCAAAATCATTTTCTCCAAGGGAGCAGTTATCTTCATTTTTTTGTCTGTTAATGCCTGAATGGTATCAGCAAGCTTCTAACGTAACAGTTGATGAAGGTCATAAATCCACAAAATGCTGCCACCAGTGGATTCTGAAAATTTGAATGCCGGATTCATTTCTACATATTCGATGGAGATGTTACATTGTCTGAAAAGTGAAAATACATTTGTATAAGAGAGCTTGGCCGGAAAAGAGGGTAAAACTTTTTATTTCACCATCAAATATTGTATAATGCTACAATGCTATTTACAGATATATCAAATATGCGAGAATTTACAAAAGACTGCCGTGAAGTTTTAAACGGTGGATGCATTTTCTCGTATGTGATGGGGATGCCATGATGGGAAAATTGGTCCACCTGGAGACATACGAAGCCAGTTAAAAATCCGTGCCAGTAAAGGCTGCACTTACAGTTCGCATATGTTCGCTCAACAAATTAGCAAATTAGTTTTCTGTGATGTCTATAGAAGAAAAATCAACAGCGCACCTTTCATGGTGATGTTTATCTTGCAGATAAAGGTTGCTAAATGATAGATAGCTGATACTGTCATACATGATATAGAGTCCAGCAAAAAAAAAAATACCAACATTAAAAATAGTAACAGAGTGATAATGCAGCAGCTGAACCTGACAAAACACTAATACTTTATGGTTACACCCTTTATAGCGTGAGACATTGCCGATCAACCAGGCCGCCCACGTGTCAGCCAAGCCAATTTGCAGAAAAACCCTCCGGTTTTTCGAAATTACAGATAGGTCCTTCGCGATTTCTTGTGAGACAAAGATTTTTATTTTTTCTTCGCGTTTGGGTCCCTGGCGCGGAATTTTACAGAAAAACCTACAGTTAAGTTCAAATCGCGAACAAGCCCTTTTCTAATCTTTCAGGATAGCGAACAGGTCCAAAAAAAATAACAAATAGGTCCTTGGTTCTTACGTTCAGGTCCTTTCTCCGTTTTTCGCAGAAAAAATGTTTTCGGCACAAAAAAACATAGATTCGTCTCCGTTTTTTCCGGAAAAAAAGTTTTCTCCACAAAAAAACACGTTTTTCCCGAAAAAAATATTTTCGCCACAAAAAAAACACAGATTCGTCGAAGGTTTATAGCAACTTATCGATTTGCCGATCCGTTTTTCCCGGAAAAAATGGCTTCGCCACCAAAAAACACGTTTTTCCCGAAAAAAAATTCACCACAAAAAAAACACGTTTTTCTCGGAAAAAAATATTTTCGCCACAAAAAAACACAGATTCGTCGAAGGTTTATAGCAATTTATCGATTTGCCGACGGGTCTTAGCCGTCGTTTTCTAAAAAAAACGCGGATTCGTCAAAAGTTTATAGTAGCCCATAGATTCGCCAACGGGTCCTACCGACCTCCGTTTTTCCCGGAAAAAATATTTTCGCCACAAAAAAACACGCTTTTTCCGGAAAAAATGTTTTCGCCACAAAAAAAACACAGATTCGTCGAAGATTTATAGCAACTTATCAATTTGCCGACGGGTCTTAGCCGTCGTTTTCTAAAAAAACGCGGATTCGTCAAAGGTTTATAGCAACCTATGGATTCGCCTGCGGATCCTACCGACTCATTTTATTTAAAAAATATGGACATCGAAAATTCAACCAAATTTTCCGTTTTCTAAAAAAACATAGATTTAATCTAAGGGTTATAGCAGCCCATGTATTCGCCGATGGGTCCTATCGACTCTACAAAACGGCGCAGCGTAGCGCGCTATTATTGCTAGTTTGAATGAAATGAAATCTAAATACATCAAACTCCAATACACCATACTGAATACTTGTTAGCCCAGTCTATAGAGAGAACTCACACATATTCTCTCTTGGAACACACACAGGAAGATAGCGACACTGTAACTGCTTAGTGCATGTTTTCTTCTCTTTCTTCTGTTATTCAACTCTCTCCACATTCAACGTTACAAGTTGGAATATAAATAGACTAATACAGGGACTTAACAACCATTAACAAACTAACAAACTAATCCTAACAAACTCAACTAACTTAGTCTAAAGAGATGGTGAGGCAGGCCGTGGCAGGAAAAGGCGAGGGGGCTCGCTCGAGTGCTACAAAAAAAGAGTGGTATGGAAGAAAGGCATCAATAGCGGGTGCGGGTGGGAGGAGGAGAAAGAGGAAAGAGGAGGGGTGAGTGTAGGTTGGAGAGCGGAAAACAAGGGGTATCACATGGCGAGGCTACGGGAAAAGGTGAGGCGTGGAATCAATGGCGCGGGCACTGTTGGAGGAGGAAGATGAGCCCAACAGGTAGGGTCAGGACTCACAAGACAATGAGAGGGAAGCGAAGGTAGAGAGGGAAGACGCGTATGCAACACGAAAAGCGTAAATTGTAAGGCGGCTCCGAAGAGGATGTAGCTAGAAATAGGACGGAAGAAATATGGGCTGGGCCTGATTTACTGTTTAAAGCTCGTAATGACATAGATATTTTTATTTGGTTTCCAATTTTGGAAACTTCCAGAAATAGTTTTGAGCTCTAAAAAAATAACCCTCGACTGCATTGGAAGCCGTCAACACTGACCATTTAGTGCCATGGGAGCTAAGCATAATTATTAGGGGCATAGCAGGAAAAAATAATCACAAATTCTATCTTGACTATTGAGTGTGTCTAACAATTTTGAACAATGACAAAAGGAAAGTGTGTCTTAGATAAATGAATATACGGTTAGGACAAGAACTAGCGCTGATGTAACCAAATAACCGAGACCAAAATCCTGTTTTCTTGCTCCCTAACTAGGAACTTTGTTTATCAAAGCATATCAGGTAATGGCATAATTCCAGATGTATTCGAACAACAAATGGAACTGTCTAGTACAATAAGGGAAAACCAATTCAAAAAGTGTTGCCAGTAAAATACATTTAGCGAGGTAAACTAGTCCAAGAAACAAGTTCTTGCTCCATGGTATAGTTTCGGGTGGCATCTTGAGTTACCAAATTAGCAACTGTTCCAATCTCAACATACTGTGTCCGAGAAGTATTCTTGGATGTAGACAATAATAGTGGCTCGATTTCATTGTCCCTTCGTAATTCTTCTGGATTCTCTCTTTTTATCTTACCTCTTAGAAGTTGAAGCCTTAACTCAACTTCTTTCATTGTAGGTCTCTCTTCTCCTCTAAGCCTTAAACATATTTCTGCAAGTGTGGCCATCTCATCAATGTCCTTATGGTTTGCTTCTTCCACAACCTGAGTATCTACTATTTCTATTGTGGTTTTATTTTGTTGTCTCTGAAGGAAATGATGAGACAAGTTCTGCTTCTCTCCAATAGAATTGAGGAAGATTGGTTTCTTTCTTGTTAGGAGCTCAATAAGTATAACACCAAAGCTGTAAACATCACTTTTCTCATTTAATCGGCCTGTATGGTAATATTCAGGATCCAAATACCCAAATGTACCCTGCACAATTGTGACCACATGAGTTTCATCAATGGAAACAGATCTTGAAGCACCAAAGTCTGAAACCTTTGTAGTGAAATTGTCATCGAGGAGTATATTGGCTGATTTTACATCTCTGTGAAATATTGGTATTGAAGCAGCAGAATGGAGATATGCAAGAGCACTTGCAGCCTCAAGAGCAATTCTGATGCGATCGTCCCATGTTAGAAAGCATTTAGTACTCAAATTACCATGGAGAAGGTCATAGAGTGTTCCATTGGAGATGAATTCATACACGAGCAATGGTACCTCAGATTCAAGACAACAACCAAAAAGCTTAACCACATTACGATGAATAATTTGAGACAAGATGGCAACCTCATTTATGAATTGATCAATCTCAATTTGCTCCACAATTTTGGACTTTTTAATTGCCACCACTCGTTGATCTGATAAAATGCCCTTGTAAATTGTGCCATGACCCCCATGGCCAACAATACGTGTTGAGTCAAAGCTATTGGTTGCTTTCTCTAGTTCTTCTAGGGAAAATATTTTTGTACTGTGTGCAACACTTTCATCCGATGAGATCAATTGCTCCAAGATAAGGCCTTTGTTTTTTTTGAAGTACGCCCTCCTAGCTTTCTTTTGGATGCGTCTCTTCCACCTTTGGACAAATGCGGTTGAACTTATCGTGAGAGCTAGTACGCAAAAACCACAGCCAAGTCCGATAGCAACTCCTGCATAGTTTATATAGATATATAAGATATCTCAGTGAACAAACCATTTTTTTTATAACTGAGGAATATGAAATAAAAGAAAAAGGTTAAGTCAGAAGACATACCCAAAATAAGGTTATGTTGCTTAGTAAAAGTATATTTCCTTTCTGCAAGATAAAAAGGTGTTCAAAAGAAGGGGGAAAAAAGCAAGATCAACCACCACAACCATAGCTTCATCTGCAGTTATAGATAATATAACGCATAATTTGGTGGCCATTTACTTCTGAAAAGACTATTTTGCAAATGTTCCCCTTATTGAAGTAGCCGTGTTTCTTTTAGTCTTGCCATTGGAATGGTGACTAGCTAGGTTGGGATAAATTGGTGATAAAATGATCCTAAGAAAGCTAATATAATGATAAAATGACTTGTATGTGTGTTTATAAAGAGGCGGTAAGTGACAAATTAAAACTTTGACTTTTAGAGAGTTTGTTGGAATTTCCCTATATTAGCATTTAGCTGCAAGGAAACAAGTACGCTAAGCACTACTGTATCATTTTCCATGCTTAATTGGCCATCTAGCTCAAACGCAAAATCTTGCGTAAGCCAGGATACGGCTTCCATTCCATATTGATATTCCCTTCTTAATTTGTATGCCCATCTATGTTCTTCGTATGCACGAGCACTCTCACCCATGACCCTACTTTGAATTGTGGACCGCCAGCGCATCCACCCAGCTGCCTTGTCGACTCCACCTCCCGACGTGCCACATCCTCACCCTCCCAACTCCCTACTATGCCGCCATGGTGAATCTTGTTTCGAATTTTAGTTGAAAGTTGCCAATTTGATTTCAAAGTTCAAATCTACTTCTTTCGTTTTCAATTGAACGTTAGTTTTTTTATTGAAATATTCCCATTGAAAGTTCCCATGTTCAAAGCTTTGAGGCTCCAGTTGGAACTTTCGATTTCTCAAACAGTGTCCGCTGCAAAGCTATCTAGATGATACCCTCTAAATAGAATCCTTTCTGTTGTTATAAGCATGTGTAGTGGGATTGAAACAAGGTTAACAAAACCGACGAAAACCGGTCAGTTTTCGCAAAAAACTTACCATTTCGTCGAGTCGGTTTGGCAATAAAAACTGCTCGGTAAACCGTGAAGTTCAAATGCAAATTTTAGAATTTTGAAAAAATTTAGCAAAATGTGTTAAGATTTTTTGAAAATTTTTGTGTGAGGTCCTGAGGCAATTATAATAATACTATAAAATTTTCAGTTGATTAGAAGATCTGTGGCTTTTAAAAAATTCTGACAGTGAAACTGACAAAATATGTGCTTTTCAGATTTTGATTTTCTAGTGGCAAAAAATGAAGTCTAATATTTCTTAAACTTTTTTTGTGATGTTATAACATAATTATAATGATTTTATAAAATTTTCAGATAATGATTAGATATGTGTATTTTTAAAAATTTTAAAAATGCAACTATCATTGTATATGCTTTTTTGTTTTTGATTTTATATGGCCAATAAATTAACTCTAATATTTTTGCAAATTTTGGTACATAATCCTTTGGCATTAGTTATGGTTACAGATAAAATTTTAGAATATAATAAATCTTTGTATAATTATAAAAATCTGTGAGTGTCTTTGTTCTTTTCATTAATTGCTATTTTTTAGAAGCAATAAATAATTTCAAAAATTGTTTAAATTTATCTGATATGTTTAATAGATTAATTTATTTTTTATTTTTTCAAAATTTATAGAATTTTTTGGTATTGTTTTAAATTTTTCTTCGATGTGCTAAAAATTGAAAACTGCTCAAAAATTCGGTGAAATTTGCTTGAAAATATAAAAAAAATGTTCAAAAATAAAAAATATCTCAAAAATTGAAATTTGAAAATCGGCCAAAAATCAAAGAAAACCAACAGAAAATCAGTGAAAATCGATCGATTTCCTTTTTCCGCCGTTGTTTGACCGTCCAGTTCAAACAAATTTGAATTCAAACTTTTTCAGTTTCTACCGATATTCACTCGATTTTTACTGATTTTTGAAAATAAAAAACCGTTCGAATTTCAAATTTTTGGTTTTTGAAACCCTGGATTGAAATGAAGTAGCTCATCGTATTCCCTAAACCGAACAAGTTTTTATTCAGATGATCCTGGACCAACCTCTTCTTCAAACCAATTGCAAGATACTTTTGATGGATTTTTTTTTTTTGAACTAGAGTGTTCTCCACACAAGCCGGATCTCATCCATCCAGGATACCTAGAAAATGAATGAGTATTCTGTGTTATACTAACATATATCATCATGCACAAAGTGCTCAAATCATCTTTCTGACTATCCAAACCAACCATAGCATGTTGACTCGGTTGTAAAATTAGAAGTGTGAATTGGTTATTTTAGAATAGGGAGTACAAAATGAGCCCGAGAGTAATTACGGAGAGAAAACGAAAGAAAATTTATTTGCTCCAATTCATATTATAGGTCGATATTCCATTTCTTGTCAAGATTAATTAACAACCGGTGAAACCGGGGTGAGAGAATAAAAGGTAATTGACCTGTTTACGCCTATTAAAAGCTCCAAGTCATAAGCTAATGCCACCGTGTTGATAGGGGTATAACTAGGAAAATATGGGCTAAATGCACCCATCGTTTTGTTTCTCGTAGGGGCATTATATATTTTGAAACAAGATTAATGGTTTATGGGGTGATAAATTATGGAACGGATGAATAAGAGTTGTGTACCTTCACAGCCATTTCGGACATAAGGATTTCCTTGGTAGCCGGCAGAGCACTTGCAACGATAACCAATTCGGATGTGCCCGGGGGCATCAACACACTCACTTCTAGGGCTGACGCAAGCATATGCAGTATTGTTGCTTCTCGCCATTTGACAAGTCATATTTATGACAGCCCACATCCAAACACCATATTGCCCCGAAAAGTCAAAGCTTTCAAAGTACTCCAGTGACTCTATAGTAAATCTGTCATCGACCTGTACGTCATACGTATGTATTTCATCATCTCCAAGGTTGTAATGCTTCCTAATAAGCAGAGATCCATCATCTACTGAAATATTTGTCACTTGGTACTGTAAGTGTGGTGGTCCAATAAGGGCTTGATTGTCTGTGCAATTCAGTTGAAACTTCTCATTTCCAGAACAGCCCTCCTCAAGGCCAAATGGAAAAGGAATACTTGTATTGCCACATGATCTGGAACAATTCTGCCTGTCCCGAGTGGGATCATACCCTGTTCCAATTAATAAATTTTAAAATAATAAATCACGTATATTAATGAGAAACAAATACTAATAACAGTTGAAAAACAAATACCAATAACAGTTTGATATGAAAAGTATCGAATGTTTGGTTTTGTAGATCAGAGTTGATTTATAGACTTTTGCAAGAGTCTAGAGGTCAAATGGACATTTTCCTAACAAATAACAAGACATTGATGAGGATTTATTTTTAATAGGATAAGACATCATCATCATTTTCAAAAGAATCCATGTACTAGAATTATTAGCCATGACAGGTAGTATAGTATAGCTACTGCTTACTAGTACTACACTCCCTATCCAAGCATACATAATGGAAGACAAATAAAAAATCTAACAAATAAGTACATGGATGTTTGGACTGAAATTTTCCGCAGATCTGCAAAGTGAAGGTGAAAAAAAAAAGACTCGAAAACGCTTAGCAGAAAATCTGTACTAGTTTCTAGGATGGGACATTAGGTACCAAAATTTTTGAACATTTGAAGGTAGCGTTGCAAGTTGAAGTCGCTGCAACTCAACTTCAGCTTGAAAGTTGTGCAATTAGTAATTCCCCTGCCCTAGTTCCGCTCAGGCAGTGATTAACAAGAGTATATACCTTGGAATTGGATGCAGCCACCTTCAAGGTAGGGGTTGGCATCATCGAAATAATTGGAGCAGGTACAATGGTAGCCTCCGTTTTCATCATCATTATCCACGCAATTGTTACGACCGCATGCATACCACTTCTCCTCCAACCGAGCCCTTCGACAGTTCGGTTGATCTGTAATAACTGGAGACAGGACGGCCCAAGTAGAACCAATGGTGCTTGCGTTAATCTTATCGGACAGGAGATCTGCTGTGCTAAAATTATACGGCCCCCCCTGCTTATATCCGTCTGTTAAAAAAACCTTAAGTGTAGCATTAGCAACTTCAATAGGCTGTGTTGCTTCTTTCTGAACGATGGAAATTCTAAAGCCCCGAACGGGTCTTTGGAAGGTGATGGCACAGCAGCCCATGCCGCTGCAAGGTCTTCCGTCTGCTTGCTTCTGCATGATCGCCATGTCAGCACACATGCTTGAACAATACGCCCAGACGTTGTCGGTGCCAGGATTGAACATGTAGACATGGATTCCGCAACCGACAATCACCAAAGAAGGAGGATTAGTATTAGCTTGGCCGATTTGAAGGCTCTTCCGAGGCGATTCCCATGACCTGTTGTAGGTGCCGAGTACACCTGGTGTGGCAATGTTGAAGACGACCAAGGCAACAACACCACCACTAGATGGATCTTGTCCAACAATCTCAGTGGTGGTGTTAGCCAAGAAGAGCTTCGGAGGTCGGGAGCTATCGTTGCAGGTGACCTCGAATCCCGGTCGGAAGCAGCCGGCCCCGATGCCGAAGGGATAGGTTATGTCCAAGTCGCCGCAAGATTTAGTACAGTTCGCAAGATCGGTGGCGGAGGGTGGCGCGGCGGATGCCCACGGCCCGGCGGCGGCCGCGGCTAGGCACGTCAACACGGCCCACATGCTGGCTCGGACAATAGTCGCAGCCATTTTTGACAGAACTAGCAGAGTGGACGAGGATGACGATGAACTTAACCACCCAGGTTGTGTTATATGCTATACTAGCGTAGAGATATATAAGAGCGTTAGAACGCATTGCCCACGCTGGTTGTCATCAAAATAACTAATCACTTGTGAGACTTGGAAGAGTCTAGTCGACGCGCACGATGGTGAAGGCCTGACAGTACTGTGACGTGAGAATCTCGATCCTAAATGTGACATATGCTTCTCCCTAATCAAGCTTCCAATCATACTTCCATAGCTAACAATTCTTGTAGCTCCATCCCTCTCTATTTCGAATTGGAAGAAATCCCCTTTAAACCTCACAAGTTATTGACCTGAATCCGCCCAGCGTGTTATCTTACATAGCAAAACTGCCTACTCATCACACTATGTGGGTGATATCACTATGCGAAACTGGATTATGGTATTATTTAAACTGGATAACAAAATATGAGAGGTCAAATATCTGATTTTATAGTTTAAGATGCTGAATGGACTTTTGAGCAAAGTTTGGAGTGCTATATACGGACTTTTGCCAGTTATATATTTTTTTTCGAGAATATATATATGTTTCTGATTAAGTTTTGCTAAGTTTGGACGCAGTATGATGTACCTAATTAACAAAATCACAAATTTAAGAATATTATTCTTAAGATAAGTGCCGATGCCGATATATTGTTTCTACCCTGTGCACGTCTGCTTCACCAAGTGCTACATATAATCATTATTACTTTTTTTTATAATTCTTGGTTTTGTCTAAACGACACTTTATCATAGGCCGAACTTTATGTCCAACTATCGTGTATATCGTGCGTTCCTGGGCCATTAGTTTCCACTTGCTGGCTGACTTGACTTGACTCACGTGCTGCATGTTTTTAAATTATTATGTTTTTAGTGTTAATAATACATTAGAATTACTATAAAACCTTAAAACATCACATTTATTAGTTTGAATATATGAGGTTTGAAATGACATACAAAGGGTGCGTTTGGTAGGACTCCAGCTCCATCATATCCGTGGATCTGGTGGAGCTAGGTATTTCTAGTTCCACCGGATCCGTGGAGCTGAGCTGTGAGTACATTAAAAGTGTTTAGATTTACATTTTAGACAAAAATATAAACTTAATTCACTTTATTTTAACCTACAAGTTTCAGATCTAAAGTTGTACCAAACAGGCCCAAACTTTCAAAAGGCTAGCTAGCTCTTCAATCTTCGTAAATGTTGTAATATCGGACCGAAAGTTATGCACTGCACTCGATTTTCCCTAGGCTAACCACCGAAAGTTATGGTGGGCGACTTGGCATTTCAGACTTTGGTTGTGCAGCAGGTTCGGTGATTCCCTTTAGGGGTGAAAAACGAGCCGGTTGAACTTTTTTTCGAGCTTTTTTCGATATTAATTTTTTCTTATTTATTATAGTCTCCTGTATTGTTTGAGACCCAACTTCGAGCTGAACCTAACGAGCCGAGCCGAAGTTGACTCTTGTTCCAAATCAACTAATTTTTATTTTAAAAGAAAAATGAATGTAATCGGAGCAATTTTGAAACGAGCCACCGAGCCAGCTCAACGAGCTTTTTTTCCAGCCCTAATTCCCTTCCCGAGATATCTGGGGAAAATTTTTTTGTGAAGAAGGTATGCAAATTTAACTTTATGCATCCTTACTTTGATAGATGTTACGTGTGCATCTTGTCAATCTCAATCATTCATTTTATTTCTCACTCCACCCTATCCTTGATTTCTCACTCCTCCAATTAATGACATTATTTGTGAGGTGTGGGGTTGAGATTTAGCTAGATGGACACGTGGCATCTATAGAAGTGGGGATGCACATGATTAAATTTACATACCTCCTCCACAGAATTTGTTTCCATATCTGGCCCTCCGGAGCTGCTTGGTTTGGTTTGAAGATAAATTTGCTTAACCAAACTTTACTAAAATTTGACATTGATAAAATTTAGTCACCAGATTGGTTACTAATGTTTTGGCTAAATATTAGTAAGAAAATGAGCTAAAGAGACAAGGAAAATAGGAATCTTGTCAAAGTTTGATACCAAACTAAATGATTGTTAAATTTGATCAACGCTACAAATTTTAGCAGGATAAGTGTTAGCAACAATTTTGAAAACAAACAAAACAGCCCAGAAATATTCTAGGTAGCTTCCGTTTCCGCGTGCATTCTGACGTAATGACTTGGGTGGCTCTTTTTGTGTGAGTGCGCTGGTGGGAGCGCTAGCATGAGTTCGGCACACGTATCAGGTTCTGACCTCACTTTATCTTGCACACGTATTCAATTGTTGATGTTCCTGAAATTCTGTCTTCCTGCTAAAATATGTCATTTAGCAGGCCTTATCTTAATTATGTCATTTAACTGTGACTCAATTTGCATTTTCAATACTACACAAAGTTGGGAGGGTAATGCCTTTAATTTGCTGATGCATACTCTTGGAAATTAAATGTGACCACTATTTTTTTAAAAAAAACCACCTGTCTTGTAATTGTCATTATCATCCTGTTGTCGTTAGTCTCCGTTCATTTGACAAATATTCCATTTTGTTACATGTTTACAAATAAAACCTTAAACTCCCATGTATGCTTTATATAATTTAGGATTTTATTTCTCTTCAATCAGAAATTACACCAGGCAGGCAGGCAAGCATTTTATTATAATTGCGTGCGTCCCCCCCTCCTTTCGGTACTGTCAAAACACATGCAAAAGCTGCATTAGTTGGTGTAATATATCAAAGTAAATGCATAGAAATTTTGTCCTGAAATCATGACACGTCCCTTATACCAACCTGTGTAGTTTGTACTGGATTCCAACAATTGCCTTCTACAAGTATATTTCCACCAGTTAAGTAGAGTCTATTATGCAAAAATATCTTCTTTAGACGCAGGGACTACTGAACTCTGCATACCATCCCATGCCATGAGCTGCCATGAGCATCATAAGTTATTGAGGATAATTGTTTGTAACTGGCTGTATTTTTGTATTGAAATTATCCACAATTGAATTTCCTTCCCTTTTTTCAGTATTGTTCATATCCTCGAATTTGCATGGACAATCTACCGACTTTTGCTCAATTGAATGTGCTTGAATTTGAATCGATTCTTATGCTATTTTGTTTCAGATATCTGGATATCTAAAAAGCTCTGTATTTCGTGACATCAGTTGATCGCCTTGACCATCAAATGAGCTGAATAAGTGAAGCGCATGGCTCGGTTCAGTGGATATCAGTAGCCTGTAAACTACACTAATTTTGTTTGTTGCTTGCTAAGCTGCTGATCTCGCAACCTGAAATAAACATGGGCTATGTGTATGTGTCTGTACCATCATTAGAGGAAAATGCTACCCGTGGCTGCTATGTTACTTGTTCGTCGTGTTAACTATCAGGCTCCAGTGGCCGTTCTGACTCTTCATAATCATCATTTGGCTTCTTATCGTCCATTCGTTGTACTTCTTTTGTTGCTGGGGAATTGTTGGGTTTGTGTTCCGTGGTGCTGAAGCTGTAGAGCAGCAACTCTCCATGTTACCTCACTGCATATCTTAATCATCGGTTTGTTCGGGCTGAATCGCCAGTGTTTTTCTTTTCTTTTTTTTTGACAAAAATTCAATCATCGTTCCTTTTTTTAAACCAAAATATGAATCACCAGTTTGTTCAAGCTGCAGCCCATGCACGACACACGGTCAGGTGCGTGCGTTCGGTTGAAAACAATTAGACTTACTTGATATCACCATATTATGTATTTTTATTATCTATTGAAGTGATGAACTATTATATATATGTGCTCTAAAAAAATTTATGTCACCCTATCTTATTTTATATAGTTGTTACCATCAAATTCCATCAAGGAGGCAACACAATAGACACATAGCAACAATTTACAATTGATCCTACCGTAAAAAAGGCACATGCAGAAAATTAATTATCAGGTATTTAATTAAGAGACAACTTTAGAAACAACCCTTTGTATATGAACTGACTCTTACTGACGTAGACTGTCTAGAAGATTGAGTCGAGCTTAACTTTCGTATGTGCCCTAAGAGAGCTGCTTAGTTGGCGGTTTTCACATGCGGGCCGACTGGGCATCAGGTGAACGTGGGCCACAGCAAGCGGGAAGCAAATTGAACTTGCAGATTGTTTGTCGCTAGTTCCACGTCACCGGGAACAATACATGCCTTTCTTGATAGAGCTTATGGTAGGGCGTAATCGGCTCGAATTTATACCGACCGACTGACCGGATCTGTTCAACTCAAATTTAGTTAGTCATGTTGGATAGTTGTCGGATTCAATATTGGTTTTCAATAATTGATTTCAGATTTGACGTCCAATTCGGGAGGTCACTATCTCGAGATTTTCTGATTATATTTTTGGATATTAGGAAATTTACAGCCCATGTTCTTGCAGCTTCAATTGGGTCTAGCCAAATAGCCTAAGCTAGGCCCTCCACAGCTCCACCTTCCTGCCACTGTCCCATCCACCATCCCGATGACCGGTGTTGGCTGTCAACAGAGCTTGATATGTAAGAATATACTTCTACTTGCCTATGTGAATACCTTGTGTGTTTTTTTTTACCAAACATAACGGAATAGTTGATGCTTTTGCGATTTTGTTGGACTACACGATAAAATAAATTGTTAATTGAGATAATTATATTGAAACTTTCAAAAAGACAAATATGGAAGCACTTTTTTTTTCACATTTCTTGGTTACGTGTAAACGACTATATAATGGGTAGAACTTTATGCCCACCTATCGTGTATATCGTGCGTTCCTGGGCCATTAGTTCCACTAGCTGGCTGACTTGACTTGACGCACTAGCATGTTTTTAAATTATTATGTTTTTAGTGTTAATAATACATTTGAATTGTATTAGTTTGAAATGATATACAAACTTTCAAAAGGATAGCTCTTCTGATTCTTCGTAACAGCTGTAATATCGGAGCGAACTGTATGCTTCGCAATGGCCAATGGGCCAACGAAACGTGGTGATGGCGCGGCAAATGCAGAGGAGTTATGCACTGTGCGGAGTGGATGTTTTTTTGAAGCACGAAATAACAGGGAAACCCTACTGGAAGGATCAATTAAGCGAAGAAAGAGAGCCAAGAAGTTCGGCCGGTGAGAAACCAACCAAAAGAAAAGAGAACACAAGAAAAGGAAAAGGAAAAGGAAAAGGAGAAATTAGACAAGTCTGAGACCCCAAGCTAGAAGAGAACTCCTAAGGTTAACATTAACTCTATGCGATTGAAGGAAGATTTCATCAAGAAACCAGCCCTTCCAAGCGAGGAAATTAACAGGGATGGATCTGAAAATCCAGTCATTGCGCTGCTTCCAAATACCCAAGAAGCAATCATGAAAACATCCATAAAGAAGGGAGCTTCCTCATTTGAACAGGCTTCGTAGATTCGTTGGAAGATGGCATCGTCAGGGTTCCAGGAAATTTGGAGAGCATTCCAACATCTTGTGCTAAAAGGGCAATGAAAGAAGAGATGATCTCTAGATTCTTCGTCAGCCTGATTGCAAAGCACACAATTATAATCAGAGTTAGGGACCAGGCAATTCTTCCTCCTGAGAAGATTCCTGGTATTGAGACGATCCCAATAAAGTAGTCAGGAAAAGATTTTCAGCTTGACGGAGCATTTCGCTTTCCAAATCCAGGTAATCGGTCTAGGAACAACAATGTGAGTGAAGACCCTCTTATAGAACAGACTGGGAATAAACTCCTTAGGCTTCCAAATGTAGCTCCACTCATCCAGAGTATCATTACTAATATTGACCTCATGAATTAGGGAATGAAGGTTTTGAAGATCATGAAAAGCCTGGTCCGAGAGAGGCAAGTGAAAGTTAATAGAGATTGCCTGGTTGAGAATGAAGGAGGCCACATCCGATTGATTATTCTTGACAAAGGAGAAGAGATGGGGGTATTTCGATCTCATGTGCATATTATTCCACACATCTTCTCAGAAGAGAGCCGTGTCCCCACGCCCAACATGACACTGAACAATCCCTCTAAATTGATCCAGGAGAGTAAGAACATTCTTCCACCAAAAGGAACCTCTATTAGTAACAGCTTGGGGAAGGAGAGATTGATAGTAGGCCGACCAAACTAAGTGAACCCAGGGGATATCCTTTTTATTGAAGAATTTGTGCAAGAACTTAAGCAGAAGAGCATTATTGTGCGTTCTTAAGTTAATAACTCCCAGACCACCTTTGGTCTTCGGCCTACAGACCTTTTCCCATTTGATTAAGGATTTGCTTGAGCCATTGATCTCATTCTTTCGCCACAAGCAAATCCGCCTAGCTTGATCAATCCTGTTGATGATTGCAGCGGAAAGTCTTAGAGAGCACATAGCATAGGTGGCCATAGAAGAAATGACCGAATTCACCAGTTGAAGCCTGCCACCGTAAGAGAGGAGAACAAGGAGACCCTTTTGTGAATCCTATTAACCAAAATTTCAAAATCCTTAATACGAGGCCTGGAAGAACCCATAGGAAGACCGAGATAAGTGAAGGGAAACTTCTCCACTTTACATCCAAACAAGCCAGCCAGAAGATCAATATCGGAATCCAACATATTGATAGGAAGCATAGCAGATTTGGAAAAGTTAATTTTAAGACCAGTGGTAGCCGAGTACGATTGCAATAAGCATTTGATCGTAAAAATGTCTTTTTGACAGCCTTTGACAAAAATGATCGTGTCATCGGCGTATTGGATAATCGGATAGTCCTCTTGCTAACCCAGGTTGATGGGTAAAGAGAGGATACCAGACTGGCTTGCGGCATTGAGGATGTACTGTAGCAAATCAGCGGCAATAGCGAACAGCAGAGGCGATATGGGGTCACCCTGCCTGACGCCTCTCTTGCAATGAAAGGGCAGACCTGGAATACCGTTGAGAAGCACAGAGGATGAAGCCGAGCCCAGGATCTCAGCCATCCAGTCCAGCCAGGTGTTTGGGAAGCCCAAAGCCGATAGCATGGAGATGATAGCATTGTGCTCAATTGTATCGAAAGCTTTAGCGAAATCCAGCTTGAGAAGCATAATTTTTTCTTTTGAGCATTGGCAAAGGTGAATGTATTCGAAAGTCCAGGCCAAACAGTCTTGAATGGATCTCCCCTTAATGAAGCCATATTGATTTTTATGCACCAGCTTGATAATGATGGAGTTTAGTCTGGAAGCAAGAAGTTTCGTAATCAACTTGACCGAAAGGTTTAGCAAGGATATAGGTCTGAAATCATTGAGAGATTCCGGGTTGTTGGACTTAGGAATCAGGACGATGAAAGAGTGATTAATGGAAGCAAGAGAGATCGATCTTTCATGAAATTTCTGACACAGGTTGTAAAAATCTTGATAATATGCCAACAATTTTTGTAGAATTTTCCATTAAAACCATCAGGGCCTGGGGCGCTATCTGAGTGGAGATGATGGACCACATCATCAATTTCTTGAGTGAAAAAGGGGGAGATAATCCATTGAAGATCATTCATCAGAGGGATCAGATTTTCAAGGTCGAATAACATGGCCGGCTTTTCAGAACTGCCCATTCTGGCCGAAAAAATTTCAAAAAGCAGATTGGCTTTGGCATTATGGTCGCATAGAATATCCCCATTTCCATCAGTGAGCGAGGTAATAAGGTTATGGCGATATCTGTCAGTGGCCTTACTGTGAAATTTTTTTGTATTCTCATCTCCAAGTTGAGCCCACTGAATCTTGCAGCGGTTTCTCCAATAGATATTCTGGAAGTTCAACAGTATAGCCAGTCTAGATTTAAGAATCGCCCTGAAATTCCTTTCATGAATGTATAAGGGTCTGATTTGCTCAATTTTATCCAGGACACCGATAAAATGGGAGCAATGAGAGGACTGTCTTTTGATGAGAGACATACTCTTCCTCCAGGTTTGAAGCTTCAGCCGGAGCTGTTCCAACTTTGCTTTGATGTTAGTCACCGCACAGATCCCTTCGTTGCCGTGCAGGTTCCAGGACTGTTGAATGGTTTCTATAAAATCATGCCGATCAATCCAACAATTTTCAAATATGAAGACAGAGGGCTTCGGGATGTGGGTTTGAATCTAAGCCACACAAGGGATGTGGTCTGACATTGTTCTGGATAGCGGCAACCATAATGTCGCAGGGAAGGATTGAGTCCAGTGAGTGGAGGTGAAGTACCAATCTAGCTGCTCCCATAGAGGATTGTTTTGCATGTTACTCTAGGTGAATCTCATACCTTTAAGAGGGATCTCAATGAGGCTGAGGGAGGTGATGATGTTGTCAAACACCTGGGCTTCATTGAATCTCCCCCTCGGCTTGTTCCTATCCAGGGAAGACCTGTAAAGGTTGAAGTCTCCCATAATAATGAGATCCTCATCATCTTGAATGAAAAGATTAGAAAGCCAGTTCAAGAACTGCGTCTTGCCGATGCCAGCACAGGGACCGTAAATTGAAATAAGAGTCCAACTTTTGTGATTGTGGTTGGAAGTGAATTTAACCACAAGGGCATAAGGGGAATTGAATATGAGCTGACCCGAGAGGATAGAACCAACCCAGGCAATCAAAATTCCACTTGAAACTCCTTCCGACGGTGAGAAGGAGAACTGATTAAATCTCTTGGGGCAAAGCTTTTAAGAAAAGAGTGATTAATCATTGATGTTTTGTTTCCTGGATAGATAAGACAAAACAGCCAAAGTCTTGAATCTTAAGGCGAAGTAAATTACATTTAGCCGAATCATTTAAGCCCCTGACGTTCCAGTTAAGAATAACCCAGTTGCGTCTAGTAATGTGAGAACTCATGGAATAAGCGTTCAGAAATGTTGGCTAAACGAGTGATGCACACAGGTAGCCGGGGGATGGGCTCAACCCAGAACAAGCCAATTGGCTTTAAGGAGCACCGCTTAATCTGATGGAACCAAAGGGAGCCAATAGGACGGCAACCCAAGGCCCGCAATCCCAACCAAACCAAAATCAGAGACTGGCCATAGGAAAGGATACATATGAATTGCATACAAAGACATTCCTTAGAGGACAATATCCAGAACATTGAGACACTAACTGGCAGGTTCACAACCGATAACCCACGAAGCAACCAACGGAGCAAAACCCAAAGATAGAATACAGAGTCCATAGTAACCAGCAGAATCTTAGCCCTGCTACAAAAGAGACGATCCGGAGCGAGCGTCAACCCTTCTTGCTCACCAAATTCGGTGGGAATAGGCTTCATTCTGTGTCGTCACCCTTGAAGAGCGCATCCTTGTCCACCTCCTCAGGGGATAGACCGCATTTGTCCACTCCTGTCTTTTGGATGACCTTAACAAAAATCATAGGAGTATGGCCTCTTAATTCATCGACTTCCTTGATAGAAGGAAAATGCTGTAAAACTTGAGGGCTTTGAGGGTTACCGTGAGGCTTCGAAGCAGAAGGGCGGCCCCTGTGACTAGAGGTCTTGGTCCTTTTGAACAGGGAGGCAACACTTGGTTGCTTTAACCCCTTATATTTTGCCTGTAGCCTCATACTTCTCCTACTGCAGGAGGCTAGGCATTGCTGCACCGGGACATCCAGCCAGTTGGACTTAAGTAGGTTGTCGTGAGGGATATCCCCAAAAACCTTTGCAGCTTTTCTTTTCCTCTTGTAGACCACCGAGATCCTGTCGTGACAACTGGGAAGGGCAACATTAACCGAATGCTGAGCAGAGACCTCTTGGCCGGTTGGCCTGTGCCACGTCAATAGGAGAGGAGTTTGCGGTCTAGGAGGCAACTTTGGAACATAAATCCTGGGGGTGATCATTGAGATGTTGAAAAACTTCGCAAGTTGGAAGTTCCTTATGAACTGGCGCAGGGGAGAATTGTTGGGGACCGTCACTGTGAAGCTTACTTCCTTCTGACCAGCATCATTGAGGAAGTTAAGGAGGAAATTGGAGGGCGAAATTCTGCAGACCGAAAAATCAGTGGTTGCTGATGCCGTAGCAAGCTGCAAGGCGCAGCCTGACTCCCGGGAGCAGCCTCCCATATGGAGCATTGCCTGATGGGCCGGTTCCGACTCCCAGTCCGGAATATCCTCCTTAGGGAATTCCAGATCATTCAACTCCACTGGCTGCTCCTGAGCGGGAAGAGCAGCCACCACCTCTTGATTGGGCATGGGGTTATCCTGCTGATTCTAGACCTGATTATCCTCCCCCTGTCCATGCTGAACCTGCGCCGCTAAGTCCCATACCGGGTCCCCTTGAGCAGGTGGAGGATGGCCAAGCAAAGGGGGAATCACCATAGGGTTCTGTTGCAGATCTTGATGAAGATGGTGTACTTCAGCAGGATCCTCATCAGCTAACAAATTTGCATCAGTGAATTCGTGAAAAAGGATGACAATTGGAATAGTCCAAGAATTGGCAGCTCCATTAGGGCCCGAGCCCACCCTTATTATCAGCCTTCTAGGGACATCCTCCGGGCTGTCGAAGAGACACTGCACCAAGATGTGGGAAAGCAGTCTGTTATCTATCTGCCACCGCAACAGGCCCCCAAACGCAGCGCAAGCTTGCTCCAAATAAGCAGGAGACCTTAAATCCAAGGGAAACCCAAGAAGCATGAACCAGCCTATTCTGGCATAAGGAGCATTCTTGGCATTTTGCGCTCTGTCGTGATGCAGAAAGTGAACCCTAACCCCCTCCACAAAGTGGTCACCAATGTTGATAAGTCTGTCGCGGTTGAAGGTGCTATTTAGTTGTAAAAGTCCCAACCCCAGGATGCATCGGCCTCCTGCCGAGCCATTAAGGCGCTGTCAGTGGGGTTCTTGGGAACCTTCCATATCTTTTGACTCAGCTGAGAAGAGATTTTGTCATGAGTGAAATAATTTGAATTCGAAATGGGATCCAAACTGAAATCCACCGGAAGGCTGGTTCGATTTGAACAGCTGAACAAGTTGACAGACCCCGGACGACAGCCAATAAGAAAAGGTAAAATTGAGGATGAACTGAGAGACGATTTAGAAATAAGGCATGAGAATCCCCCCACAATGATATGCCTTAAAGAGCAGGAATTATTCATGCACTCCGAGGGAGATGAATCCCGGTTGATCAAGAAGGATACCCATTTCCCATGAAACTAAGAAGGCCCAAGCTCCGAACAATTCTAATGAGAAAGTTGGGGAGAGAGGCCCAGCCTCTGATCCTTAGAATCCTGAATAAGTCTTTCCTTGTCCGCACGCTAGTAAGGATTATAATCTCTCCAAGGATAAAAGTAAACATCAACATGCTGGGTAGTGATCCTTTTGATGGAGCAAAGATGCCTCCCAACCCTGCCGTTGGCCATCGAGATACGAAAGTGACGACCAGAAAGCTTGGACACATGAAACCCCAGCGGAGAGCCACCAAGAATCGAGCATAACGCGAGAGCCGCTGAGGAGCAGTGGAGCTTGAACGAATGTCTCCTGAAGTGAACCAACAGGAAAAACGATCCTTTAGAGGAAGAAGCCTCATGATGCACGACTGAGTTGAATTTCCTAATGCAATCTTGTTGGAACAGAAAGCCAACATTAAAATCCAGATTAACATCCCCAACATGGGGGCGGAGGTCGCATACCTCAGGATAAGGAGAAGAATTGCGATGAAGAGAGAAGGACTGACGATCATAGTTCTTCCTGGAGGACTTAGGCAAGCACCACTTTGCATGTTCTTCGAAAAGCCAAATTTCATGGTCCTTAACCCAGTTCGGGCCACCATCCCTCCAAAGGAAGAAGGACAGATCAAAGTTTGAGGAAAGGACCTGGTTGAGATTAAGAACCAAGAGAGCAACTTTCTTAGAGGCGACGGAGAAACGAAAATGAGTGTTAGAAGCCTGCAGAACGTGGAAACCAGCCGGACACCCCCAAGGATGGAATGTAGAGTGATCGCGACTGAGCTAGGATCTAGACGGAAGGAAAACCTTTTGAAAACAACCAGCAGGAAAAAAGATCCTTGAGGAGACGAAGAAGCGTGATGAACTGCAGAGCAAACCGAGTGAAGCACCCAGGAGCGAAAGAGGCTACCAAGCGCAGGGAACCACCTGACCGGAGGAGAGGAGCTACTCCGGGAGAAGACCTGAAACTGGGGCTCGCTGGAGGCGTTGGCTGGTTTGGAAATTTGTGGAGCGCGTTTGAGGGTGATGCTGCGGGAGGACCGCCCAGCCAGCGGTGCCATCTGTAAGTGATGAACTAGCGCGTTGATTGAATAACAACAGAAGCGGACGTGAACGCGCGGAGTGGATGTTTCGCCCAGATAACTCGATTTTCCCTTGGCTAACCAAAGTGCATGTTTATGGTGGGCCACAGTGGCTCTGATCTAATCAGGTTGTTACGGTTGACTAGATGATTTGGTAAAGCTTGATTTTCTCAAAAAAGATGATGCGTAATAAAGTCAGAAAAAAACAAACCTGGTGTAATTGGAGATGATTACCGATCGGCGACACACAATTTTATTGATTAAAATCGAATTACAAAGATTTTAAAGCCCTGTTTAGTACATCTCAAGATTCTCATTTTTTAGCCCCTCCTCTAGATTCTCTAAGGATCCACTTCTCCGAGAATCTAGAGCTACCTCAGAAAAGCGTTCGGCTAGCATATTGGCTCAAAAACCATAAAACCTAGGATTGAAGGTAAATAGACATCACTACCCTTGATACACATGCATTCATCCTTTCATAAGAAGCAATCTATTCATCTATTCGTCTATACATGCATAATTAACATCACTTCTGACCAGTTCAAAGAATAATTTCCATTATATACATCACTGCTGTTAAAACGAACCTAAACAAAACTGAAGTAACTATCACGAGTGCTACATCAAGCTAACAAGCGGGAAAGCTACAACCACTGCAGTCTCAAGAACCATAGCCCTCTTGACATTCTTCTCTTACAAAATGAGGATCGTCGCTCTGTCTGAGCGTGTAGAGCTCTCACGCAGAGCAACTCCTGCCTAGACTCTTGAAATGCTGTCACCGAAGTTGTTCCCGAATGATCTTGAATCTGTAACTGAAGAAGATACCTGTAATCGCACTCTGGAAACTCCTCATCGCATTTGTCGCAGCACCAATTGCCAGAGCTCGCATCCGTCAACTTTTTGTTGCATTTGTCGCAGCACCAATTATCAAACTACTTTTATTTACAAACAGAAGAGAAGAAACAAGTTCGATCAACAGCTAGAAAGTGGTCAATGCCAACTTGCACCATCTAGTATACTACTGAATCAAATGGGTACTGCTGAAAGACAAAAACTACTAGCTGATCCAATCAGATAACAACACCCGAATCTCTGAGCATGACTGCAGAGTAAAAGACGTAAACTACAACTATCAAATCACACTTCATGATGCACCCAAACAGTAAACAAGAAACGTAATTGATACAAGGGAATAATGACTAGTCTACTTGAAAGCAAGATTAATTCATTGCAATGCAAAGATGATTGGCCGAGGCTTACATATATAGCAGTGCCTCCGTATCGTGACTAATCCGGTTTATAGAAACAGAATCCGGGTCCAATCAGGAGGCACAGCCATGCAGGAAACATGCAGGAAAAACGCAATGCTAGGACTCCATGCATGATACGTCCAACACAATGCTAGGACTCCATGCATGATACGTGCAAATCTATTCTTAACTCTAACACTCCCCCGCAGTCGGAGCGGTAGTAGAACGGACGTTCAGGCTGGTCCGAAACTCACAAAACACCGAAGATGGGAGACCTTTGGTGAAGATGTCCACATATTGTGATGTGGTCGGCACATGGAGTACACGAACGGTACCGGCGGCGACCTTGTCCCGTACAAAATGCAAGTCGATCTCAATATGCTTGGTGCGTTGATGCTGAACCGGATTGGTAGAGAGATAAACAGCACTTATGTTATCGCAGTAGACAAGCGTGGCCTGCTGAATGGGTTGGTGAAGCTCCTGGAGTAACTGGCGCAACCAAGAAGTCTCGGCGACAGCATTAGCGACGGCCTGGTACTCCGCCTCAGCGCTGGACCGAGAAACAGTGTGTTGCCGCTTGGACGACCAAGACACCAGATTATCGCCTAGAAAAACACCATACCCGGATGTGGAACGGCGGGTATTGGGACAACCGGCCCAATCCGCATCAGAGTAAGCCACAAGACTAGTCACTGCAGAACGATGTAGCTGAAGTCCATGGTCAAGAGTGCCCTTGAGATAGCGAAGAATACGCTTCACGAGGGCAAGGTGAGGCTCCCGGGGATCATGCATGAAGAGGCAGACTTGTTGAACAGCATAGGCAATATCAGGCTGAGTAAAGGTGAGATACTGGAGAGCACCTGCGAGACCGCGATAATGAGTAGCGTTCTCAACTGGAGGACCATCTGAAGAAAGCTTGGCGCACGTGTCGACTGGTGTAGCACATGGCTTGCAATCAACCATCCCGGCACGCTCAAGAATATCCAGCGTGTACTGCCGCTGACATAAGAACAGTCCATCATGACGACGAGAAACCGAAAGCCCCAGGAAATGATGGAGATCACCAAGGTCCTTCATAGCAAATTCTTGGTGTAGCAAAGCGATGACACGGCGGAGCAATGCATCAGAGGAGGCGGTAAGCACAATATCATCAACATAAAGAAGCAAATATACCGTATCGGTACCATGCCGGTAGATGAACAGAGAAGTGTCTGAGCGAGCACCAACAAAACCGATGGAGGTGATGTAGGAGGCAAAGCGACTGTACCAGGCACGAGGAGCCTGCTTCAGACCATATAAGGATTTGTTGAGGTGGCAAACATAGTCCGGGTGAGAGGAATCAACAAAACCAGAAGGCTGCTCACAGTAAACTGTCTCTGTCAAAGTACCATGGAGAAAAGCATTCTTCACATCCATCTGATGAATGGGCCAGTCATGAGACAGTGCAACAGAGAGAACCGTCCGGATGGTGGCTGGCTTGACGATGGGGCTGAAAGTCTCATCATAGTCAATCCCAGGTCGCTGAGTAAAACCGCGAAGGACCCAACGAGCCTTATAGCTATCAAGAGCACCATCAGGAAGAAATTTGTGGCGGTAGACCCATTTGCCAGTAACCACATTAGCACCAGCTGGCCGAGGGACAAGAGACCAGGTATCGTTAGCTTGCAAGGCTGCAAACTCTTCGGACATGGCATCGCGCCAGTTAGGATCAGCAAGAGCACCACGATATGTCTTGGGCAGGGGTGACAGAGTGGCTGCATGGAGATTGAGCCGCTCCTTGGGCTGGCGAAAGCTCTGCTTGCCCCTGGTGACCATGCCGTGATTGTTCTCCACGGGAGGGATGCGCAGCATGCCAGGCACGGTCGGCGCAGGAACGCACGCAGGCCCGGCTGTTGAAGAGACGGGAGCAGTCGCCTGGGAGTTTGTAGACGCGCTAGGGGCAGCGACCACCGTCCCGACCGGTTCGGGCCGGTGCGTGCTGGAACTGGCTGGCGTGCTGGAACTGGCTGGTGGGGCCGTGTTGGGGGGCCCACGGGCCTGCCGGGAAGCGATGGGCGACACGCCTGCACCAGCGACTTCGGAGGTGGGGCGAAGTACTGCGGGCTCGGCACGGGAGCGCCAGGGGCGGTAGGAGCCAACTGCACAGGAGCGATGCCAACACCAGGGAAACCTATTCCTGCACAAACACGAATAGGAAAACTGGATCCAATGGGGATCGGCATAGCATCAAACTCCGAAAGAAAATCAAAATCGGAGGAAGGAATTGAGGTGGATCTCTCAGCAAAAGGAAAGGAGGACTCATCAAACGTGACATGACGGGAAATAATAAGGCGGTTTGAGGCAAGGTTTAAGCAGCGATATCCTTTGTGATTTTCTGAGTAACCGAGAAAAACACAGAGGGAAGAGCGCGGAGAGAGTTTGTTGGCAGCTGTGGCGATTGTATTAGGATAGCACTTGCACCCGAAAACACGTAAATGATCATAAGAGGGAGGGGAACCGTGGAGTGCGGCGTAGGGGGTCTGATTATCTAGTGTTTTGGAAGGCCGCCGATTGAGCAAATAAGTGGCGGTGTGAAGTGCTTCAACCCAATAGAAAGGCGGGAGGCTAGCCTGAAACAATAAAGACCGTATTATATTGTTAAGAGTCCGGAGGATGCGTTCGGCTTTACCGTTTTGCTGAGAGGTGTGAGGGCAAGACATGCGTAGGGTGACACCATGAGTGAGGAAGAAGGTGCGGGCGCTGGAGTTGTCAAACTCGCGCCCGTTGTCACACTGGACACTCTTGATGGTGCGGCTAAACTGGGTGGAGACAAAGGAGAAAAAGTTAGCGAGAGTGGAAAACGTGTCCGACTTGAACTTAAGAGAAAACGTCCACGCAAAGTGAGAGCAATCATCAAGAATAACGAGATAATATTTGTAACCAGAAATACTCGGAACAGGAGATGTCCACAAATCACAATGTATTAAATCAAAATTCTGAGATGCTCTAGAGCTAGAAGTAGGAAAAGGCAAGCGGGTATGACGTCCTAACTGACAAGCATGGCATAGCGGTGCATGATCAAACTTGTTACAAGAGATAGCAGAGCTACGAGCTAAGGTGGAAAAAGCCTCATTGCTAAGATGACCAAGACGACGATGCCAAATGGTGGGTGACTGGACGTCAGCGAGGAAGGCCTGAGGAAGCGATGCGTCTGTCGAGGGAAAAAGGGGGTACAGTTGTCCGGCACTATTGCACCTGACGATCACGTTCCTGGTTTGGAGGTCCTTCACAGAGAGGCCATAAGGGTCAAATTCAACGAAAACAAGATTATCAGTTGTAAAGCGACGGACAGATATAAGATTCTTAATGATATTAGGGGAAACCAAAACATCAGAAAGATAAAGAGTACGATCGACAGACGGAAAGTAAGTATGGCCAGTGGAGGTAACAGGCAGCAAGGACCCATTACCGACGATGATGCTACGAGGGGTGGAACGAGTGGGAGAAAAGACACGGGAAAGAATACCGGAGTTTGATGCCATGTGCGAGGAGGTCCCAGAATCCATGTATCATTCCATGTTTGGTGGGGGCGTGAGCGTCATCGTGTTGAAACCAGGCTGGTCTGGCAGCAACCCACCGTGGCCACCACCAAAGCCAGCAGCCCAATCGCCCACCGACGAAAAGCTCTTTGTAGAGGAGGCGGCGCGCTGAACGGCGGAGCAGAGCCACAGTCTTGCTTCTTCTTCTTTGTGGGCCAAAAGGGCGCGAACCAGGAAGCGGCCCACGCGGCGCCCCAGGCCACATCTGGATGAGGCCTGTCCACGGGTTGTAGAAGGAGGGCCAGGTCGGGGTACTGTTGTTCTTCTTGTGTTTGTTTTTCTTCTTGGGCCCAGGGTAGGGAGCAGGGCCACTTGGAGCCGGCCCGACAGGAGGAGCAACAGGAGGGCGCGGGGCAGTAGCGACCAGCGCCTGTGACGGCGCCGTAGGCTTAGCCATGGAGATTTCTTCGACCAGGAGATCGTTCTTCACTTCGTTGAAGGTGGGGAAGGGCTTCTGGCGCTTGAGGATGGCGCCCATGTAAGCGAACTTCTCGTTCAGGCCGCGGAGGACCGAGAGAACAAGTGTTCGATCAGGGACGGGCTCTCCCAAATCACCAAGCGAATCCACCATAGACTTGAGCTTGCGGCAGTATTCCGAGACGGAGAGGTCTCCTTGCACGAAGTTGCGGAACTCGGCGTCGAGGATGAGCGCGCGGGTCTCCTTGTTGCCGATGAACTGGTCTTCAATGCGAGCCAGACGCGACGCGCGGATGCGCCGGGCGTCATGACGTCGACGAGAAGATCGGGGGCAATGGAGGCGTACATCCAGGAGCGCACGTTGCACTCCATGGCCTCCCAGTCGCCAGCGTCCTCCAGCGCGTCGTCGAGGTTGACGTGATCAGCTAGGGCATATTTGCCCAAGGTGTTGAGGAAGAGGCCGCGCCATTGACTGTACTGCGTCGAGAGTCGATCGAGGACGATAGGCACCAGGGCGCGAAAATTCTGAACCGCGGCGGCTTGAGCGTGGAGAGACGCAGCGAGGGCTTGTGCATGGGTGGTGACGAGCGCGCGCTCGGCCTGGCGTGCGCGTTCAGCCTTTGCATCAGCCGCTGCCTTCTCGCGTTGCTCCCTGGCGACGCGTTGTTCATCGGTCTCGGCCATGGCGAGCAGGTGGAGGTGCCCGGCGGCGGCAGCTAGGGTTTAGAGCGGAAGCAGGATGGTCGCAGGAGCGACTGCTCTGATACCATGAAAGCAAGATTAATTCATTGCAATGCAAAGATTATTGGCCGAGGCTTACATATATAGCAGTGCCTCCGTATCGTGACTAATCCGGTTTATAGAAACAGAATCCGGGTCCAATCAGGAGGCACAGCCATGCAGGAAACATGCAGGAAAAACGCAATGCTAGGACTCCATGCATGATACGTCCAACACAATGCTAGGACTCCATGCATGATACGTGCAAATCTATTCTTAACTCTAACACTACTACCTAGCAACAATTTGCTACGTAACAAAATTAATGAGCCAAATCAAAGGACAGGCATTTCGTAAGTCAAAAGAATGCAACTTGCAAGCGCCAATTAGACGATGCTAACAAGCATAAAATCGCATCCAAGCGCAAAGTACGACACATATATGAACACACACGCAGGCACGAACCCTAACCTAAACTGGGCAAATCGCAGGGAATCAAACATTGATCTAGGCGGGGGAGGGAAGGCGGAGGCGGAAGCGGAAGCAAACTTTTAGGCCCCGACGTCGTTGATTGACGTACTCGAGGAGCTGCACGATGGCGTCGCAGTGGAGGAGGCCGGAGCGTGCGAGGTCGCTGAGCTGCACGGCAAACAGCAGAGATGAGGTGGCGGCGCCGTCGGAGACCACGGCGCGGAACCTCTCGCTCCGTGACTGTCAGGGCTATCAGGAGGAGAACGAAGAACAGGGGAAATCGACAGAACTGATACCGCTTCAGCGACTTCACTTAAATGAACATCAACAGATAGAAATCAATCAAGATCTGAAGAAAGACCATCCAACGGTCATATGACTGTAATTAGTAATTACCGGAAACGAAGGATGAAACACTTTTGTCGCTTACTCCTATTTTACTGCACACGCTCTGTTCCTACGATGCTTCTTTCTGTTACTATTAAATCGATGTAAATTGCTGGGTATAAAGCCCAGGGATGATGGAAAATGGAATACTATGAAGATTCCGCATATTCTAATGTCCCTTTTAGTTAGAGTCGTGTAGAACCCTAGTTTTAATCCCTTTCTGATGTGATTCGTTCGTCTCTGTTACATCCCTTGTTCGACTCGATTCCTCCTTCCAATCGGATTTATATTAGGTCTTGACAAATTGATATCAGAGCTAGTATTGTTCCTCGGCAGAGTTGAAGTAAAGGGTGATTTTTGGAATGGGGTTGGTTAGACTGTAAAATCCCCCAATCTGGCGATTGAGCACCAATCGATCGGAAAATTGGTAACAAAAGAGTGGGAAATGGATTCCCAGGAAGAAATTGAGAAGATACAGGTACGCCTTGCAGATTTAGAGATTCTTAAGTCGGATGTATCGGAGATCAAAAGGTTGCTGTTTGGGAGATCTCGTCAGATGGTAATCTTCCTCCAACTTCTTCTGATCTGAATAGGGTTGGATCAACGAATAGCTTCTTCTGGCATGAATCTGGATGTGTCTTGTTTAGTGGAACCCCAAGCCATAGGAAGAAGTATTCCACCCGTTTATACACCTACAATCAGAACTTCTTCATATCCTCATTTGAGAACTCCTAGGGGGATGGGAGTAGCTGGCAATATTTCTAACCTGGCTGCACAGTTATCATGGCAAACAAATTCTGGCCTGCAGTTTGGAACTGGGAGTGGTAGTCAACAAGTTCCAATCTATTGTCATCCAGCTCTCCCTCAATATTATCAACAGGGAACTACGCACAGTGGAGGTGGCATGACCCAAAATTTGCAATATCGTGGAGTCCAATTATTTGATGCTCAGAGAAACATGTATTGTGGGGAAAACAATAGCACTCATCAATATGCTGAAGCTGTGATCAAAGGACCAAAGTTGGAGCTAAATCATTGTTCAATAGCACTCATCAATTCAGTTTTTCAACAAATTTTCATTCAATATAACATCATTAAGGGTTATTGATCAATTTCCGGTCAAATCCGATCATAAAAAATCAAAATCTGGATTACAAAGCCGAGATTTCGGCGAAATACACTGAGATATAGTGAGATTACTGTAGTATTTCAAAAATTTTAAATTTTTTCACTCCAACCGACATTTTAAAATTCATCCGCATTTAGAAAGCGAGATCTTGCAAGAAATCGACGAGATTTCACTCCTTGCCAGGCAACGGTGGCCTCGTTGATCTCAGTCCGGTACGTACTTGACTGCTCTGGGCCTCGCTTGCCACTAACACGGGCCACTGGCGAGCCCATGGGAGCAACAGGACAGTGTCGTCCGCCACGCGTATACTAAACAGGAAACGACGTAGAACCCTCTTGGAGTATGATATTTCGGGAGCTGACATTTATTGTTGGAGTTGAACTCAAATAATGAAAGACTCTTGAAAGTATACGTGTACGAACCACGGAGATGTTATTGTCGGAGTTCAACATGTACGAACCAGAACATGCCATGGAGATGTTATTTCGCCACATCCTATGCGAAGCAAATGGTGCTAGGCGCATTTGTAACTTCCTGATTCAAAATTCGTTAATGTCTAGTTCATCATAAGACGAGTCTGCACACAAAAAGCACCACGTTTACATTTTTGTATATGCTTTGTGTAAAAGTGTTAATCTAAAGGTTCTATATTTAGAGTCAACAAGCATTATATGTCATTACAACTCACTTTAGACAAATTATATGAGACTAATCCCACCACCATAATCGCATATGGGCCACACTAAGGGCTTATTTGTTTTAGCTTTTGATTTTGGATTCTGACTCCAAAAGTAGAATAAAAAACAAACAGCCTGATTCTAGAATCCGTTTCTCACAATCCAGCCCATCCCATATACACTAGAATCCACAATCCACTTTATATATGTTTTTAAATTCCAGGTTTTGGAAAATCAGCTTCTCAACAACCAAAATTTAGAATCAGCTTTTCGAGAATCCAAAGTTGAAACAAACTGACCCTAAAAACGTCAGTATATTACACTCACCTTTCTTAAGGGCTGATGCTTTCAGTAACATATTGTATACCAGGCAAATTTTTAGAACCGCCCCTTTTTACACATACATATATCCAATGCCGGTACATATGTCGAGCTGAATGTCCACACACATCATGCGTCATATGTTCACACTCCTGTCCCATATACGTACATGTCGCAAAGGTTGATGTAGCTGGTTCAAATGTAACACCTCAGTACTTTACGTGCTTAGAATGCTATCACCACAAACTTTTCTGCTAAATTAACAATCTTTTTACCAAAATTTTAGTGGCACTTTTCTAAACATTTTCAATAGATGATGAACCATATCAACAAAGACAACATCATACCGCGCACCATGTTGCAACGGAGGCGGCGCGTATTGCTACGGCGGAGGCATTTACTGGTGAGGAGGCAAAGGCGTGTACTGCTGTAGCGGTGAGGGTGTGTATTGCGGAGGAAGCTGCTGCGGCTGGCCCCACATTGCCAGCACCGGAGTGTATTGACTGTGATTTTGTATCACGATATACTAGCAAAAATAATAAACACAATATATTATGAAAGTATTTTGCAAGACAAATCCGATGATTATTTTTATGTAGTTAATTTATATATTGAAACATATATTAATGGTCAATGTTTTAAAACCTTGACCACACAGATCCCAAATGAATTTATGGGCCTATTTGGGGGGAGCTGTAGATTTTTTGAAAAGTTGATTTTTGGCTTTTTGGGTTGAAAAGCGACTGTAACTTTTTTATAAGAGATCGTTTGACAAATAATAAGCTGCAAAAGTAGGTCCTGTCTAGCCTTCAGCTTTTGACTTTTGCTAGTTATATATGGTTTTTAGCTTATGCTAAAAGCCGCTTAAAAGCTGAGCTGGTTGGGGGGTTACTGGCTTTTCAGAATCTGAAGTTGGCTTAAAGTCCCCCAAACAGGGCTTATATTGTGGGATGTAGGGAGTAGCTCATGGCTTTGCATTGCATTGGTGTAATCTTTCATCCCCAGCTTGTGATTTACTGTTTTCAATGCACATGTTCAGGCAAGGCACAATGGCCAGAATTATGTGTTTGCTCTTCTTACTGGTTATCGTGATCCACCTGCTGGTGTTCAGGTAACCCTCTTGAATATTTTTTTCTTTCTATCAGGTAGTTTAGCTTTTGTAGTTCCTTTGCCTTGGTGTATTCTCTCTCTCATTGTCTTCCTTTACAAATAGTCAAAGAACCACCTCTTGCACATCGTTTGCAATCACCTGCATCACATGTGTACACGATGACACACTATTTTGCACTGTTCTATGTAAGAGTGATCTTGCTGGACCTTGGAAGTGCAGAAAATTCTTGATTGTGATGTCTTAACTGTTTATATGTGCACCGTTGGTTTAGCAATATTTCTTTCCATTAATCTTTGATCAATTAAGCTTCTCATTTTGGTCAATTGTTTTTGTGAATCTTACTACATGGGATCATTCCTTGATTCCAGAATCAGGATTTTGTACTCTAGTCTGAAAAGCCATATTAACCTGTCCTGCAAATATCGATTTATTTTGCTGAATATTCTGCAAATGGATGCAGTACTTAATACACTTCCAGAAAAGCCTTTCTTGTGAATAATCTAGAGACTGCTTTATCAATTGCTTTAATCTTTCATACTGTTTGCTTTTTTGTTATTTGCTTTCTGCTGTCTTAAAACTGTATTAACCTGTTCACTGGTTGATTTAAAATCTAGATTCGTGAAGGTCTGCATTACAATCCTTACTTTCCTGGTGGTGCCATAGCCATGCCCAAGATGCTTATGGATGGAGCTATTGAGTATGAAGATGGTACGCCTGCTACTGAAGCCCAGGTAAGTCTTCTATCCTTTGTGGGGGGCCCTTTATGATTATGTTGTCGCCTTGGGCTAGCACTAAAGCATGATTCTTTTCATATTTCTATCACAGATGGGTAAGGATGTCGTGTCATTCTTGTCGTGGGCAGCTGAGCCTGAGATGGAAGAGAGGAAACTGGTGACTACCTCACAGCTTACTTGTAGATTTATATGCTACAACTTCTTAGCTGGCCATTGTTCAGATGTGCCTAATACCAGCTTACTCTAATTTGTTCTAGATGGGAGTCAAATGGATCTTCCTACTGTCACTTGCTCTTCTCCAAGCCGCATACTATCGTCGCATGAGGTGGTCGGTTCTCAAGTCTCGCAAGCTGGTCCTGGATGTTGTCAACTGAGGGCTCTCTATTGTTTCTTCTTTTTATTACAACGTTGAGTTTTTAAGCGGAAGCATTCGAAATAATGGGATTGTGATGTACATTTTGCCACTGGGGTTGTGTCCCATGCGTAGAATTTCTTTTCTTTTCTTCCTCTGCTGCGAAATCATTTCCTCCAAGGGAGCAGTTTTTTTATTTTTTTATTTTTTGTCTGTTAATGCCTGAATGGTACCAGCAAGCTTCTAACGTAACAGTTGATGAAGGTCATAAATCCTTTATGCTTTGAACTCTGCATCATTTGTTTGTCTTGCTTCTGTCAGTTCCAGTTTTCTTTTTCCTGGATAAGAAAAAGTAAACTGCGCAGGCCAGTATGAGTAAAAACTTTGCAGTCACAATCCGGTGGCCGAACAAAATTTCGTTAGAATTGTTATCTTTTTACACAAAGATGTATCTGGAACGTTGGAAATTAACGAGAAATAGTGTATTTTTTACTGGAGTCGAACGTTCCAAATGAGGCCTTCGGATTTGCATCCTGCAAGGCTGCAACACGATGTGAACATAAATGAGATGCATAATGTTTAGACTTCGAGCTGCTTCCCAGTCATAATTTGGCGACCTGGGGATGTCAACCAGCCGAAAAGAAAAATGTAAGTTCTTCAGGTCAAGATAATGTTTTATCTCATGTTATGTAGTAAGATCTGAAGATACAGAAGTACAGCAGAGCTAAACAGCAAACATCATGTAAAACTTTCTATTTCACCATTAGCTAATGTCTCATATTACAGTGATATTTACAGAAATATCAAAGGTGTGGGGATCTACAAAATGCTGCCACCAGTGGATTCTGAAGTTTTGAATGCCGGATTCATTTCTACACATTCGATGGAGATGTTACATTGTCTGAGAAGTGAAAATACATTTGTACAAGAGAGCTTAGCCGGAAAAGCGGGTAAAACTTCTCATTTCACCATCAAATATTGTATAATGCTACAATGCTATTTACAGATATATCAAATATGCGAGAATTTACAAAAGACTGCCGTGAAGTTTTAAACGGTGGATGCATTTTCTCGTATGTGATGGGGATGCCATGATGGGAAAATCGTATGAAGCCAGTTAAAATCCGTGCCAGTAAAGGCTGCACTTATAGTTCGCTCAACAAATTAGCAAATTAGTTTTCTGTGATGTCTATAGAAGAAAAATCAATAGCGCACCTTTCATAGTGATGTTTATCTTGCAGATTAAGGTTGCTAAATGATAGATAGCTAATACTGTGATGCATGATATAGAGTCCTGCAAAAAAAATACCAACATAAAAAATAGTAACAGAGTGATAATGCAGCAGCTGAACCTGACAAAACACTAATACTTTATGTGAATGAAATGAAATCAAAATACTTCAAACTCCAATACACCATACTGAATACTTGTTGGCCCAGTGTGTAGAGAGAACTCACACATATTCTCTCTCTTGGAACACACACAAGAAGATAGCGACGCTGTAACTGCTTAGTGCATGTTTTCTTTTCTTTCTTCTGTTATTCAACTCTCTCCACATTCAACGTTACAAGTTGGAATATAAATAGACTAATACAGGGGCTGATGTAACCAAATAACCGAGACCAAAATCCTGTTTTCCTGCTCCCTGACTAGGAACTTTGTTTATCAAAGCATATCAAGTAATGGCATAATTCCAGATGTATTCGAACAACAAATGGAACTGCCTAGTACAATAAAGGAAAATCAATTCAGAAAGTGTTGCCAGTAAAATACATTTAGCGAGGTAAACTAGTCCAAGAAACAAGTTCTTGCTCCATGGTATAGTTTCGGGTGGCATCTTGAGTTACCAAATTAGCGGCTGCTCCAATATCAACATACTGGGCCCGAGAAGTATAGTTGGATGTAGACAATAATAGTGGCTCGATTTCATTGTCCCTTCGTAATTCTTCTTGATTCTCTTTTTTTATCTTACCTCTCAGAACTTGCAGCCTTAACTCAACTTCTTTCATTGTAGGTCTCTCTTCTCCTCTAAGCCTTAAACATATTTCTGCAAGTGAGGCCATGTCATCAATGTCCTCATCGTTTGCTTCTTCCACAACCTGAGCATCTACTATTTCTATTGTGGTTTTATTTTGTTGTCTCTGAAGGAAATGATGAGACAAGTTCTGCTTCTCTCCAATAGAATTGAGGAAGATTGGTTTCTTTCTTGTTAGTAGCTCAATAAGTATTACACCAAAGCTGTAAATATCACTCTTCTCATTTAATCGGCCTGTATGGTAATATTCAGGATCCAAATACCCAAATGTACCCTGCACAATTGTGACCACATGAGTTTCATCGATGGAAACAGATCTTGAAGCACCAAAGTCTGAAACCTTTGTAGTGAAATTGTCATTGATGAGTATATTGGCTGATTTTACATCTCTGTGAAATATTGGTATTGAAGCAGCAGAATGGAGATAGGCAAGAGCACTTGCAGCCTCAAGAGCAATTCTGATGCGATCATCCCATGTTAGCAAGCATTTTGTACTCAAATTACCATGCAGAAGGTCATAGAGTGTTCCATTGGAGATGAATTCGTACACGAGCAAAGGTACCTCGGATTCAAGGCAACAACCAAAAAGCTTAACCACGTTACGATGAATAATTTGAGACAAGATGGCAACCTCATTTATGAATTGATCAATCTCAATTTGCTCCACAATTTTGGACTTTTTAATTGCCACCACTCGTTGATCTGATAAAATGCCCTTGTAAACTGTGCCATGACCCCCATGGCCAACAATACGTGTTGAGTCAAAGCTATTGGTTGCCTTCTTGAGTTCTTCTAGGGAAAATATTTTTGTGGTGTGTGCAACACTTTCATCTGATGAGATCAGTTGCTCCAAGATAAGGCCTTTGTTTTTTTTGAAGTGCGCCCTCCTCACTTTCTTTTGGATCCGTCTCTTCCACCTTTTGACAAATGCGGTTGAACTTACCATGAGAGCTAGAACTCCAAAACCACAGCCAAGTCCAATAGCAACTCCTGCATAGTTTATATATATAGATATATAAGATATCTTAGTGAACAAACCATTTTTACTGAGGAATATGAAATAAAAGAAAAAGGTTAAGTCAGAAGACATACCCAAAATAAGGTTATGTTGCTTAGTGGAAGTATATTTCCTTTCTGCAAGATAAAAAGGTGTTCATAAGAAGGGGGGAAAAAGCAAGATCAACAGATATCCCATGAGAGCAACCATAGCTTCATCCGCTGATAATATAATGCATTTGGTGGTCATGCATATTGGCCTTTTACTCTCTATTTTTTTTCTTTTTTTGAGACAAGGCCATTTACTTCTGAAAAGACCGTTTTGCAAATGTTCTCCTTATTGAAGTAGCCGTATTTCTTTTAGTCTTGCCATTGGAATGGTTATTTGCTAGTTTTTTTTTCATATATAGCCGACTAGCTAGGTTGGGATAAATTGGTGATAAAATGATCCTAAGAAGGCTAATATAATGATAAAATGACTTGTATGTGTGTTTATAAGGAGGCGGTAAGTGACAGATTAAAACTTTGACTTTGAGGCTCCAGTTGGAACTTTTGATATCTCAAACAGTGTCCGCTGCAAAGCTATGTAGATGATCTGTGTATTTTTAAAAAATAGAATCCCCTGTGTTGTTATAAGCATATGCAGTGGGATTGAAATGAACTAGCTCATCGTATTCCGTAAACCGAACAAGTTTAGATTCAGATCATCCTGGACCAGCCTCTTCGTCAAACCAATTGCAAGATACTTTTGATGGATTATTTTTTATTTTTATTTTTGAACTAGAGTGTTCTCCACACAGGCCAGATCTCATCCATCCAGGCTACCTAGAATATTAATGTGTATTATGTGTTATATTAACATATATCATCATGCACAAAGTGCTCAAATCATCTTTCCAACTATCCAAACTAACCATGCACGTTGACACGGTTGTAAAATTAGAAGTACAAAATGAGCCCGAGAGAAATTACGGAGAGAAAACGAAAGAATAATTTATTCGCTCCATTTCATATTATAGGTCGATATTCCATTTCTTGTCAAGATTAATTAACAACCGGTGAAACCGGGGTGAGAGAATAAAAGGTTGACCAGTTTACGCCTATTAAAAGCTTCAAGTCATAAGCTAATGCCGCCGTTTTGATAGGGGTATAACTAGGAAAATATGGGCTAAATGCACCCATTGTTTTGTTTCTCATAGGGATCGGACATTATATATTTTAAAACAATATGAATGGATTATGGGGTGTTAAATTACGAAACGGGTGAATAAGAGTTGCATGTGTACCTTCACAGCCGTTCCGGATATAAGGATTTCCTTGGTAGCCAGCAGAGCACTTGCAACGATAGCCAATTCCGTGGACATTAACACACTCACTTTTAGTGCTGACGCAAGCATATGCAGTATTGTTGCTTCTCGCCATTTGACAAGTCGTATTTGTCACAGCCCACTTCCAAACACCATATTGCTCCGAAAAGTCAAAGCTGTCCTCTACTAACCGTGCAACCCAATCGTCAGGAGTGGTGACCTGGAAGTCATACAAATGTGTTTCATCATCTCCAGGGCTGGAATGCTTCCTAACGGACAGAAATCCATCATCTAATGAAATATTTGTCACTTGGTACTGTCCGGGTGGCTCTCCAATAAGGGTTTGATTGGCTGTGCAATTCAGTTGAAACTTCTTATTTCCAGAACAGCCCACTTCAAGGCCAAATGGAAAAGGAATACTTGTATTGCCACATGATCTAGAACAATTCTGCCTGTCCCGAGTGGGATCATACCCTGTTCCAATTAATAAATTTTAAAATAATAAATCACGTATATTAATGAGAAACAAATGCTAATAACAGTTGAAAAAGAAATGCTTCACTAAGTATATATAGTTGCTGCATGCTTCGGCAATATTGAGCAATTAGATGACCTTACATCTAAAATTTTTAGGGAGCAATTTCTTATTTACTATCGTAAGTTCCATCCATGTCATCAGTTTCAAAAGTTTGGCACTCCATGCCATCGTTGAACATTAATAGTGAGTCTAAGATTAAGTTTGATATGAAAAGTATCGAATGTTTGGTTTTGTACATCAGAGTTGATTTATAGATTTTTGCAAGAGTCTAGAGGTCAAATGGACATTTTCCTAACAAATAACAAGACATTGATGAGGATTTATTTTTAATAGGATAAGACATCATCATCATTTTCAAAAGAATCCATGTACTAGAATTATTAGCCATGACAGGTAGTATAGTATAGCTACTGCTTACTAGTACTACACTCCCTATCCAAGCATACATAATGGAAGACATAAATAAAAAATCTAACAAATAAGTACATGGATGTTTGGACTGAAATTTTCCGCAGATCTGCAAAGTGAAGGTGAAAAAAAAAGACTCGAAAACGCATAGCAGAAAATCTGTACTAGTTTCTATGTTGGGACATTAGGTACCAAAATTTTTGAACATTTGAAGGTAATGGTCGTCACGTAGCGTTGCAAGTTGAAGTCGCTGCAACTTAATTAACTTCAGCTTGAAAGTTGTGCAAACTAAAGTACGTACAAACCAACCACTAGAGCATGCCCTAGTTCCGCTCACGCAGAGATTAACAAGAGTACCTTGGAATTGGATGCAGCCACCTTCAAGGTAGGGGTTGGCATCATCGAAATAATTGGAGCAGGTACAATGGTAGCCTCCGTTTTCATCATCATTATCCACGCAATTGTTACTACCGCATGCATACCACTTCTCCTCCAACCGAGCCCTTCGACAGTTTGGTTGATCTGTAATAACTGGAGACAGGTAGGCCGAAGTAGAACCAATGGTGCTTGCGTTAATCTTATCGGACAGGAGATCTGCTGTGCTAAAATTATACCCCTGATCATAATATACGTCTGTTAAAAAAACCTTAACTGTAGCATTAGCAACTTCAATAGGCTGTGTTGCTTCTTTCTGAACGATGGAAATTCTAAAGGCCCGAACGGGTCTTTGGAAGGTGATGACACAGCAGCCCATGCCACTGCAAGCTCTTCCGTCTGCTTGCTTCTGCATGATCGCCATGTCAGCACACATGCTTGAACAATACCCCCAGACGTTGTCGGTGCCAGGATTGAACATGTAGACATGGATTCCGCAACCGACAATCACCAAATAAGGAGGATTAGTATTAGCTTGGCCGATTTGAAGGCTGTTCCGAGGCGATTCCCATGACCTGTTGTAGGTGCCGAGTACACCGGGTGTGGTGGCGATGTTGAAGACGACCGAGGCATCAACACCATCACCATATGGATATCGTCCAACAATCTCAGTGGTGGTGTTAGACAAGAAGAGCTTTGGAGGTCGGGAGCTATCGTTGCAGGTGACCTCGAATCCCGGTCGGAAGCAGCCGGCCCCGATGCCGAAGGGATAGGTTATGTCCACGTCACCGCAAGATTTAGTACAGTTCGCAAGATCGGTGGCGGAGGGTGGCGCGGCGGATGCCCACGGCCCGGCGGCGGCCGCGGCTAGGCACGTCAACACGGCCCACATGCTGGCTCGGACAATAGTCGCAGCCATTTTTGACAGAACTAGCAGAGTGGACGAGGATGACGATGAACTTAACCACCCAGGTTGTGTTATATGCTATACTAGCGTAGAGATATATAAGAGCGTTAGAACGCATTGCCCACGCTGGTTGTCATCAAAATAACTAATCACTTGTGAGACTTGGAAGAGTCTAGTCGACGCGCACGATGGTGAAGGCCTGACAGTACTGTGACGTGAGAATCTCGATCCTAAATGTGACATATGCTTCTCCCTAATCAAGCTTCCAATCATACTTCCATAGCTAACAAGAATGGTGAAGGCCTGACAGTACTGTGACGTGAGAATCTCGATCCTAAATGTGACATATGCTTCTCCCTAATCAAGCTTCCAATCATACTTCCATAGCTAACAATTCTTGTAGCTCCATCCCTCTCTATTTCGAATGGGAAGAAATCCCCTTTAAACCTCACAAGTTATTGACCTGAATCTGCCCAGCGTGTTATCTTACATAGCAAAACTGCCTACTCATCACACTATGTGGGTGATATCACTATGGAAACCGGATTATGGTATTATTTAAACTGGATAACAAAATTTGAGAGGTCAAATATCTGATTTTATAGTTTAAGATGCTGAATGGACTTTTGAGCCAAGTTTGGAGTGCTATATATACGGACTTTTGCCAGTTATATATGTTTTTTTCGAGAAAATATATATGTTTCTGATTAAGTTTTGCAAAGTTTGGACGCAGTATGATGTACCTAATTAACAAAATCACAAATTTAAGAATATTATTCTTAAGATAAGTGCCGATGCCGATATATTGTTTCTACCCTGTGCACGTCTGCTTCACCAAGTGCTACATATAATCATTATTACTTTTTTTTTTTATAATTCTTGGTTTTGTCTAAACGACACTTTATCATAGGCCGAACTTTATGCCCAACTATCGTGTATATCGTGCGTTCCTGGGCCATTAGTTCCACTTGCTGGCTGACTTGACTTGACTCACGTGCTGCATGTTTTTAAATTATTATGTTTTTAGTGTTAATAATACATTAGAATTACTATAAGACCTTAAAACATCACATTTATTAGTTTTAATATATGAGGTTTGAAATGACATACAAACTTTCAAAATGCTAGCTAGCTCTTCTGAATCTTCGTAACTGCTGTAATATCGGACCGAAAGTTGTGCACTGCACTCGATTTTCCCTAGGCTAACCACCGAAAGTTATGGTAGGCGACTTGGCATTTCAGACTTTGGTTGTACAGCAGGTTCGGTGATTCCCTTCGCGAGATATCTGGCCCTCCGGAGCTGCTTGGTTTGGTTTGAAGATAAATTTGCTTAACCAAACTTTACTAAAATTTGACATTGATAAAATTTGATCACCAGATTGGTTACTAATGTTTTGGCTAAATATTAGTAAGAAAACGAACTAAAGAGCCAAGGAAAATTAATAGGAATCTTGTCAAAGTTTGACACACCAAACTAAATGATTGCCAAATTTGATCAACGCTACAAATTTTAGCAGGATAAGTGTTAGCAACAATTTTGAAAACAAACAAAACAGCCCAGAAATATTCTAGGTAGCTTCCGTTTCCGCGGGCATTCCGACGTAATGACTTGGGTGGCTCTTTTTGTGTGAGTGCGCTGGTGGGAGCGCTAGCATGGGACGGCATTCGGCACACGTATCAGGTTCTGACCTCACTTTATCTTACACACGTATTCAATTGTTGATGTTCCTGAAATTCTGTTTTCCTGCTAAAATATGTCATTTAGCAGGCCTTATCTTAATTATGTCATTTAACTGTGACTCAATTTGCATTTTCAATACTACACAAAGTTGGGAGGGTAATGCCTTTAATTTGCTGATGCATACCCTTGGAAATTAAATGTGACCACTATTTTTTTTTAAAAAAAAACCCACCTGTCTTGTAATTGTCATTATCATCCTGTTGTCGTTAGTATCCGTTCATTTGACAAATATTCCATTTTGTTACATGTTTACAAATAAAACCTTAAACTCCCATGTATGCTTTATATAATTTAGGATTTTATTTCTCTTCAATCAGAAATTACACCAGGCAGGCAGACAAGCATTTTATTATAATTGCGTGCGCCCCCCCTTTGTACTGTCAAAACACATGCAAAAGCTGGCTGTATTTTTGTATTGAAATTATCCACAATTGAATTTCCTACCCTTTTTTCAGTATTGTTCATATCCTCGAATTTGCATGGACAATCTACCGACTTTTGCTCAATTGAATGTGCTTGAATTTGAATCGATTTTTATGCTATTTTGTTTCAGATATCTGGATATCTAAAGAGCTCTGTATTTCGTGACATCAGTTGATCGCCTTGACCATCAAATGAGCTGAATAAGTGTAGCCTGTAAACTACACTAATTTTGTTTGTTGCTTGCTAAGCTGCTGATCTCGCAACCTGAAATAAACATGGGCTATGTGTATGTGTCTGTACCATCATAAGAGGAAAATGCTACCCGTGGCTGCTATGTTACTTGTTCGCCGTGTTAACTATCAGGCTCCAGTGGCCGTTCTGACTCTTCATAATCATCATTTGGCTTCTTATTGTCCATTTGTTGTACTTCTTTTGTTGCTGGAATTGTTGGGTTCGTGGTGCTGAAGCTGTAGAGCAGCAACTCTCCATGTTACCTCACTGCATATCTTAATCACCGGTTTGTTCAGGCTGAATCGCCAGTGTTTTTCTTTTCTTTTCTTTTTGACAAAAATTCAATCATCGTTCCTTTTTTTAAACCAAAATCTGAATCACCAGTTTGTTCAGGCTGCAGCCCATGCACGACACACGGTCAGGTGCGTGCGTTCGGTTGAAACAATTAGGCTTACTTGATATCACCATATTATGTATTTTTATTATCTATTGAAGTGATGAACTATTATATATGTATGCTCTAAAAAAATTTATGTCACCCTATCTTATTTTATATAGTTGTTACCATCAAATTCCATCAAGGAGGCAACACAATAGACACACAGCAACAATTTACAATTGATCCTACCGTAAAAAAGGCACATGCAAAAAATTAATTATCAGGCATTTAATTAAGAGACAGCTTTAGAAACAACCCTTTGTATGTGAACTGACTCTTACTGACGTAGACTGCCTAGGAGATTAAGTCAGGCTCAACCTCTGTACATGCCCTAAGAGAGCTGCTCAGTTGGCGGTTTTCACATGCGGGCCGACTGGGCATCAGGTGAACGTGGGCCACAGCAAGCGGGAAGCAAATTGAAGTTGCAGATTGTTTGTCGCTAGTTCCACGTCACCGGGAACAATACATGCCTTTCTTGATAGAGCTTATAATGTTATCGGATTCAATATTGGTTTTCGATAATTGATTTCAGATTTGACGTCCGATTCGGGACGTCACTGTCTCGAGATTTTCCGATTATATTTTTGGATATTTGGAAATTTACAGCCCATATTCTTGCAGTTTCAATTGGGTCTACCCAAATAGCCTAAGCTAGGCCCTCCACAGCTCCACCTTCCTGCCACTGTCCCATCCGCCATCCCGATGACCGGTGTTGGCTGTCAACAAAACTTGATATGTAAGAATATATTTCTACTTGCCTATATGAATACCTGGGTTTTTTTTTTTTGGCCAAACATAGCGGAATAGTTGATGCTTTTGCGATTTTGTTGGACCACCCGATAAAATAAATTGTTAATTGAGATAATTATATTGAAACTTTCAAAAAGGCAAATATGGAAGCACTCTTTTTTTTTTACATTTATTGGTTACGTGTAAACGACTATATCATAGGTAGAACTTTATGCCCACCTATCGTGTATATCGTGCGTTCCTGGGCCATTAGTTCCACTAGCTGGCTGACTTGACTTGACGCACTAGCATGTTTTTAAATTATTATGTTTTTAGTGTTAATAATACATTTGAATTGTATTAGTTTGAAATGATATACAAACTTTCAAAAGGATAGCTCTTCTGATTCTTCGTAACAGCTGTAATATCGGAGCGAACTGTATGCTTCGCAATGGGCCAACGAAACGTCGCGATGGCGCGGCAAATCCAGAGGAGTTATGCACTGCGCGGAGTGGATGTTTCGCTCAGATAACTAGGGGTGGGCATTTTTAAACCGAAACCGAAAAACCAAACTGAACCGAACCGAACCGATTTAACTGAATTTTTCGGTCTTTTCGGTTTTCGGTTTCGGTTTTTATTTTGCTATTATTCGGTTTTTGGTTATCGGTTCGGTTTTCGGATCGTGGAAACCAAATAAACCGAGTACCGAATAAACTCGCTAGACACTAGACCATCGCCCATCAGCCACCGCCCACTTCGGCCCACGAAGCCCAGGCGAACAAGCGATGAGGATATTCCCTCAAAGGATCGACTGAAGTCTGAACCCACTCGTTCGGTCGTTCCACTCCACCCCGCTCGGTGCTCGCATCAGCGCCCGCGAAACCCTAGAGCTCCACCGCGCCGCCACGCGAGGTGCTTCGCTGCCGCCATGGACCCCGCCCCGACCTCACCGTTGATCTCTGGCGCCAGGCCGCAATCCCGCTCCGGAGGCCCCCCATCCGGTCATCCCCGAGGCGCTCCCTACCTCTCTACCCCCCATCCGCCAACCCCTTCGCGGCTTCGCCAATCGCCAGCTTCCTCCTCATCGCGCCCAGTCCAAGGCCTTGGAGTGGTGGCGGCCATTGATTTGGATCCCCGAAGTCCTCTGCCTTCGTCTCCAAGCGTCGGCTCCGTCCCCCTGTTGCCGCCGTTCGTCCCAGCCTCCATCGCCCTCAACTGCGTCCGACCGTCCTCATCTCGCCTGTGACGGCACCAGTGCACCACCTACAAGGTAATCGTTCAGATTCTTGCTAAGACTCCATGCTTTGGTCGGTGATTATCTGATTGATGAACTGTGAGTTTGCGATGTGATGATTATTGATGAACTGAGTTAAGTGAGTTGTGCATTTCGGTTTGCTAGAAAACCGAAATAACTGAACCGAAAATTTTTGGTTATTTCGGTTCGGTTTTTGACTTTGGATTGGTTCGGTTCGGTTCCTAGTTTCCAAAAACCGAAAAAAAATTAAACCGGAAAAACCGAAGAAACCGAATGCCCACCCCTACAGATAACTCGATTTTCCCTTGGCTTACCAAAGTGCATGTTTATGGTGGGCCACAGTGGCTCTCATCTAATCAGGTTGTTACGGTTGACTAGATGATTTGATAAAGCTTGATTTTCTCAAAAAAGATGATGCGCAATAAAGTCGGAAAAAAACAAACCTGGCGTAATTGGAGATGATTACCGATCGACGACACACAACTTTATTGATTAAAATCGAATTACAAATATTTTAAAGCCCTGTTTAGTACATCTCAAGATTCTCATTTTTTAGCCCCCTCTAGATTCTCTAAGGATCCACTTCTCCGAGAATCTAGAGCTACCTCAGAAAAGCGTTCGGCTAGCATATTGGCTCAAAAACCATAAAACCGAGGATTGAAGGTAAATAGACATCACTACCCTTGATACACATGCATTCATCCTTTCATAAGAAGCAATCTATTCATCTATTCGTCTATACATGCATAATTAACATCACTTCTGACCAGTTCAAAGAATAATTTCCATTATATACATCACTGCTGTTAAAACGAACCTAAACAACATTGAAGTAACTATCACGAGTGCTACATCAAGCTAACAAGCAGGAAAGCTACAACGATAGCTTCTTCTGGCATGAATCTGGATGTGCCTTGTTTAGTGGAACCCCAAGCCATAGGAATTAGTATTCCACCTGTTTATACACCTGCAATCAGAACTTCTTCGTATCCTCATTTGAGAACTCCTGGGGGGATGGGAGTAGCTGGCAATATTTCTAACCTGGCTGCACAGTTATCATAGCAAACAAATTCTGGCCTGCAGTTTGGAACTGGGAGTGGTAGTCAACATGTTCCAATCTATTGTCATCCAGCTCTCCTGCAATATTATCAACAGGGAACTACGCACACTGGAGGTGGCATGACCCAAAATTTGCATTATCTTTGAGTCCAATTATTTGATGCTCAGAAAAACATGTATTGTGGGGAAACCAATAGCACTCATCAATATGCTGAAGCTGTGATCAAAGGACCAAAGTTGGAGCTATCATTGTTCAATAGCACTTATCAATTCGTTTTTTCAACAAATTTTCATTCAATATGACATCATTAAGGATTATTGATCAATTTCTGGTCAAATCCGATCATAAAATATCAAAATCCGGCTTACAAAGCTGAGATTTCGGCAAAATATACCAAGATATAGCGAGATTACTGTAGCATTTTAATTTTGTTAAAATTTTCACTCTGACCGACATTTTAAAATTCATCCGCGTTCAGAAAGCGAGATATCGCAAGAAATCGGTGAGATTTCACTCCTTGCCAGGCAATGGTGGCCTCGTTGATTCCAGTGCGGTACTTACTTGAGTGCTCTGGGCCTCGCTTGCCACTAACACGGGCCACTGGCGAGCCCATGGGAGCAACAGGACAGTGTCGTCCGCGACGCGTATACTAAACAGGAAACGACGTAGAAGCCTCTTGGAGTATGATATATTGATATTTCGGGAGCTGACATTTATTGTTGGAGTTCAACACAAATAATGAAAGACTTGAAAGTATACGTGTACGAACTATGGAGATGTTATTGTTGGAGTTCAACATGTACGAACCAGAACATGCCATGGAGATGTTATTTCGCCACATCCTATGCGAAGCAAATGGTGCTAGCTAGGCGCATTTGTAACTTCCTGATTCAAAATTCGTTAATGTCTAGGCCATCATAAGACGAGTCTGCACACAAAAAGCACCACGTTTACATTTTTGTATCTGCTTTGTGTAAAAGTGTTAATCTAAAGGTTCTATATTTAGAGTCAACAAGCATTATATGCCATTACAACTCACTTTAGACAAATTATATGAGACTAATCCCACCACCATAATCGCATATGGGCCACACTAAGGACTTATTTGTTTTAGCTTTTGATTCTGTATTATGGCCCCAAAAGCAGAATAAAAAACAAACAGTCTGATTCTAAAATCCGATTCTCACAATCCAGCCCACCCCATATACACTAGAATCCACAATCCACTTTATATATGTTTTTGAATTCCAGCTTTTGGAGAATCATCTTCTCAACAACTAAAATTCAGAATAAGCTTTTAGAGAATCCAAAGCTGAAATAAACAGGCCCTAAACACGTCAGTATATTACACTCACCTTTCTTAAGGGCTGATGCTCTCAGTAACATATTGTATACACGGCAAATTTCTAGAACCGCCCATTGTTACACATACATATATCCAATGCCGATACATATTTCGAGCTGAATGTTTACTCTAGGCCCACACACATCATGCGTCATATGTTCACACTCCTGTCCCGGCCCATATGCGTACATGTCGCAAAGGTTGATGTAGCTGGTTCAAATGTAACACCTCAGTACTTTAAGTGCTTAGAATGCTATAATCACAAACTTTCATAAGTTTTAGGATTTGGCCAAGATATTATATTCATCGCTGAAATAGCTTAAATGGCATTGTAAAGTTTACGTTTTACGGAATCGGCAAGAATATGAAGCGAATGATTATCACTTAAGGTTTTTGAGCTAATAAGATTAATATGCAAATCTTAATGAAATAAGATTCTTTCTATAGAACATCGTAGTATGAACTTTGTAGAGTATTTTTGAACTAGTTTTATAAGTTTTAGCATCTAGACAGGTTATTTTATCTGCAGTTAAAGTAGTCTAAATGATCATATGGGTAACTTTAAATCGGCTAAGACTCAAACTTAATTTCCAACTACACTATACATGATTCTTCATTCATTTTTCAGGTGTTAGCAGGAAACAATCCTAGAAATGTTTTAAAGTTGGTTTGGCATTATTTTAACTTTAATTGCAATAGATTACCTATTTACTTATTGTTATAATTAACATTACCTTTCATTAAAAGAATGCAAATTAAATCTTATCCTAAATATTTTTACATACATGGATCCTTACTGATTTCAGAGAATTAATACAAATTGTTTCCTCATTTTATGAGCTTTTGTGTTTTATTTTCATTAGTGGCCATATGAAGTTTTACTAGTGTTCATAAAGCAAATAATTTAAATTGAGTTCAACATTTAAATATTTTTGTATATTTGAGTTTATTATGATCCCAGAGGCACATAAAAATTTATTTAATGATTTTAGAGATTATATTTTACATATGTGCAATAATGTCCATAATAGGGTTATAATCAAAGTTTAATTCAAATAATTATTCTATAGTTCAAAAATTAAATATTTTTGTATATTTAGATTATTTCTGCTTTTATATGAATATACAAATTTATTTCATTGAAATTGAATTAATATTTCAAAAGATATTCAAGATTGAAATTTCATTGATTTAGAAAATGTACTGAAATATTGGAAATGCGCTTTGTATCAGAGGAAGCGGCTTTTACCGAATACACTGGAGACTTGGCGTCACTGACTGGTGGGGTCCGCGTGATAGAGATAGAGAACAGGGCACCGACTAAGGGATGGCGGCGACGGCGCTCCGGCGGCTTTCCGGCGAAGGCGAGGGCACAGAGAGCAAGAGCTCGCCGAGGTGCATCCAACAGTGCTACCGATTCGGTGGGAGAGTGACCGGAGGGGTGCCGGCGACGAGCTTGGGCGGCGGCGGCAATGGTGGCTCGGTGGAGAAGAAGAATCGAGGTAGCCGAGCTGGAATGGATGGCAGGTTAAGCTTCTACAGGTTACGGCGACTTCATTTTTGAACTTATCCTGGCCGGAGAGTGGCTGGAGAAGTCTGCCGACGGGCGGCCGGAGCTGAGGAAGGGGGCGCACGGCAGCGGGGAGATTTCACATGGTAAAGCTCCATTGTTTTTGAGGGCTATAGATCCTTAGAAGGTGTAGATGATGAAACCAGAAGGAATTTGGAAATGAACTCTTGTTTCATGTGAATTGGTTTCGGCTCTGGGCTTCAGGGAGTTTCGGCCATGGCGGATGCGAGGGAAATCTTGGGCGCTTGGCTGGAAGAGAGCTAAAGAGAATAGAGGGAGAGTGATGCACGGTTTCAGGGAAACTATTTGGCGCCTTTTATAGCTGCGGGGGACTGAGGAATTGGCCTCGGGAGAGTTCGGCCAGGGGAGCTGCACCGGATGCTCGGCTGGAGGCTTCGCCGTATACAACAAAGAAGAATGATGGCTGGGCTACGGCAAATACAGAGGAGGTGGCCGCGTGGAGGGTTCATGGCGGTCTGGGATTGGTTGGACGGCGCTGGGTTGCAGAGGATGACGCAAGCTACAGAGCTGCGGGCTTGATCTTTTGCTCAGAGCCTTGGCGTCTGGAGGAAGAAGACGACAGGGATTGTTCCACTGGCGAGTTGGGCTCAACAAGGAATCGGGCCCACATGGCAGTGGAAGAAATTGGGGCAGTGGAGCAAAATGAGAAAGTACAGCAGGCTGAGCTGGCATAAGGATTCAATGAATCGGTCTTGAGTCACTCCAGAATTTTTTATAATTTTTCTGTGTAGTGGGTTGTCAATTTTCTTGATGATGTAGAAATTTAATATTAAAATAATGTCCACAGATTTTACTAAAATTCTGACAATCTACTCTGCACAGTTTTCTGATTTCAGATTTTGATTTATCAGACAATATAAATATTTTTATAACTTTTTTAAATTTTGTTTTTCAAATATATTTGAGCTAATAATGCTTGTGTAAAAGTTTTAGAATTTTATATTTAATATTTAAATTCTAATAATTCTGACATTGCTATTTGCAGATTTATTGGTTTTCTGTTTTTGAATTTATAAAAGCTTTAAGTGTAAGTTTTCATTTATGATATTTTTACCAGAGATATATATGGGTCTTGGGTTGACATAGTAAAAATATCAACTTGAGGAAAGGTCTGGATACTGCTACAAAAATCTGACATGGTTCAATTTAGATTTTTTTTGTCTCATAATTATCACATGTTTCCTTTTTATTTTAATTATTCAGATTATCTTAAACAGCATGATTTGGTTCTGGAGAGATCTGGGATGCTTTGAAATTTTAATATTATTTTTGTTGATGTTTTACTTTTACTTTCTTGCATTTACCATTTTACCATTTCATTGTATTTAACTTTTCTTACAAATGCAAAAGCTCAAGGAAAATCCAAAAATGCAAGATGATTCAGAAAATGGAAATTCGAATCAAATTAAATTTCAAACACATTTTGATATTTCATTTGTTTTGATAATAATAATGATTTTAAGTTTTGAAATCTTCCTTTTCATTAAGTTTGAAATGGAAGAAATGAAATAAGAATATTGTTTAAATTCAAAATCCTGATTTCAATTAGACTTTTAATTCATTTCTATTTTCAAATATAAAATCTTAATTTTTCTTTATTTTTGAATTCTTTGGGTCATTACAGACTACCCATATCAGAATCTCGCCCCAGAGATTCGCAAGTCAAGGAAAGGCAAGAGGTCATAGGATGGCTTTTGATTTGGCGATTGTGTTGGTCATGAACGAATAGAATGTTCGGAATCAAAAGTTCGATTGCATAGATTGAATACACAAGGAACATATTCAATATCACGATAAAAGGTGTCAGAGGTAATTGCAAGAAAAGGGTGTTTGTTTTCAAAACTTGATGTCGAGGCAAGGGTCTTTGAGACGATTTGGAAATTGTTGCTGACTTTATTTTAAGCCTTCAAGGTGGAGTAGAATTCTTCTCGGCAAATATTGGCGAAGTGTTCAAGTTCACCACGATTGATGTAGCTAACGAGATCATCATCTTAGAAACAACAGGGGTTGTTTACTGATGGGGTAAAGTTGACGATCAAGAAGTGACTAAGGTCAAGGACTTGATTTTTGGAGTTGCTGATGAGTGGGTAGATAGATAAAAGTAGCAGGAGGTAAGATAAGAATTGGTTTAGTTATCAGGTAATTTCCAATTCATTAGAATATTAATGTTGCTCATAATTCCATTAAACAGAGAAGATGAGATGAATGGTTTAGCTCAAAGTTATTTTTGTTTCATAAAACATTATCTTATGAATAGACTTCATGGATTAGGCAATTGCTGGTCAGTTGTAAGGCAACATTTCGTTCTTTAAAAGTTTAATTTATATTATTATTATCATTTTCAGGGATTGACTCATCGTGAATTTCAACCGGTAGGTCTTACATTCGCGAGGGTAATCCAAACAACAATACAAAAAAAACTTTACAATCAAAATTTCAAAAGAATGCCAATACGATATTGATTAACAAGGGTGGTGGGGTTTCTAATTATTAGTGATTTTCTATATAGTTTAAATTTGCATATTTTAAAGATACATATGATTATAGGTTAACTAAATATTATCTGATTGGAGAAGCCTTTTACTTTAATTTTAATATTCTCATTCAGATTTTTGGGTATGAGATTTTCTCTCTTTAGTCCATAATCTCTATACACGACCTTTACTTTACGAACTGGTGAAGAAGGTGGTGGAGAACTTCTTGCGGCAGCTGATAAGAAATACTTCTGATGATCGCTTGTTTATCGGCATCTTGATCCTGATGCCGAGGAGGATTTTGAAGTCTTGTGCGAGCTTTGTATGCATAAACATGGGTATTTATATTAATACCATGAATCTTGCATACTTGACGAAATCTTCCATCCAGGTTCTTGGACAGTGTTGAATTCGGTATTGTTGTGATGCTTCGCGTAGTGGCGTAGAACTTGACCTTCCAATTGAGTGCTATCATGATTATGATTTTATATCCAATTTCTTGGTTTATATGAGATTACTTTGTTGTCATAGAAAGCGCATAGTTTCTGTTCAAGGTTTATAATCTATTCTTTTACAATATTAGTCTGGTTTGTCTGATTGTTCATTAATAGTTGTTAAAGGAAAGAGGTCAGAATGATAATTTAGATAAGAATTGAATTTCAATTGAAAGGAAAAGAGTTACTATAATCATATCATGTCTTTTGAAGGTTCATGCTTATAAGATAATATTTTATATTTTAATTGCTTCATAACTATGAGTTTGACTTTGTTTTGGATCATCTCGTCGTAATTCTTTAACCCATTGGTTAAGCGTTACGAGAGTATCCCGAATTAATACATGCAAAACTTCAACTAATCAAAAGTAATATACTTTTTATTTTACTATATAGGGGTTTTGGCAAGGGTGGCTACTAACATCTGTTATCCAAACTTGTCAGGATGATCTGGTAGTAGGTGAATGTGTTGCTGGAGTAGGGTATTTGGCAAAAATTGGAATGGTCCACTACGCTTCTGCTGCGCAATTCTGATAATAGTGTTGGCTCAAAGCTTTTACTAATCCTACGAGGCTACGAAGAGTTTCATTTCGAATGTTAGTAGGGTCTTGATAAATATTTTCCATGTAAGGTGGGTGCAAAGGAAAAGAGAGATACATGGTGTCAAGGTTAGGAAAATGAAGCAAAGGCGAATGATTGTCATGTATGCAAACTTTTTCATGGAGGCTTTGCTTAATTTGGCAAAGGAGACTAGGAGATGAACTGGCAAATTTTTCTTTGTGGCAAGTAAGAAGATAAGATGGCTCTGGCTAAGCTTGAATGGTGAGATTTTTTTTTGACTATTATTGGGAAGATAAGTCTTTGTCTTTGTAGGTTCAAGTATAGCTAGAAATGGTAACGGAAGGTTAAGAATTTTTAAAAGGATATATAGGTAAGGAATTCTACAGAAATGAAAGATAAGCTTAAGGGAAATTTTTCAGAAGAACAGAAACTGTTTTATAAATTTTTATTTTTAGCCTATGGGTTGAGGTTTCTTGATTCATACATAAGGGCAACTTATCGTGAAACTCTAACTTAAAGGTTAAGTTCACACGTAAATCAGCTCGGACAAGGAAAATAAAAACCAATTGCGAAAAGCAGGACATAAACACTACATGTAAATGTTTTATATAACTTAAACAGAATAATATGGTTATGCATAGAGGTTCCTTTCCTAACGAAGAACCTAATATACTCTTATCTTTCGCATTTCACTGTTGTGCGATACCAGCTCATCATGAAGTAGAATCTTCAACTTTACTTTCGCCTTGTCGAGGGTGGCAAGAGTAATGTCCGTCTTCTTGAGGTTGTCGGCATCGACGTTATAGTCTTCATTGACAGGCATGAAGGATGATAGCGACAAGACTTGGACATCTTCCAAAGCAATTAGTGAAAACGAACTATGGGCGGCATTGTTTTAAGGAAAGAGGAATTTATTTTAAAACCAGAATGAAAGTAGGGGTAAGAATGAGAATCTTAAGGAATGAGGAAAGAATAACAATAATTACACTTTACAAATGTAGTAACTTTTGAAAATAACATTTTGAATTTGGTTATTCTAATGCTAACGACCATTCTATCTAGGGTTTATCCTGCAGCCAGTATGGCTCTGATACCAACTGTAGTACCCCCATTTTTACATAAATGCAAAAATGGAAATCTCATGTGCACACAGTACTAGTCCCTGGATCAGTAGCTAGTACGCACATTTATACAATTGATATCACATCCATACTCTTTATTGCAAATGATAAAGGTAATGTACATAATAAAGTCTTACAATTCAGAGAAATGCAGCGGAAAGAATTAAAGTCTTGTAGTATGCCCATACAATCCTCGAGCAACCGACAAGGTATAATCCCTAGAAAACTCGTCAACATTCACGAATCCTCGTCGAATAATTTCATCGAGCTATTCGATTCTTCACCCTAAAAACAACATATAAGCAAGGGTGAGTACTTGCGTACTCAAAGAAGACTTATGCGAATCCTATTATATATGCAGCCATTCAAAGGAAAGGCTTTCATGGTTAATTTGCATAAATTTGGATTGCAAAAGAATTTACTGATTTGTAGAACATAAACGGAATTTAAGTAAAAGCATTTTAGTATAACAGAATGTAAGTACGAATCAGTAAAATCTCACAAACCTCAGTTCTTTCGATCATCTCCATGAATCAATCATTGATATCACACATCAATCTGAAATAATTCCTTTCCAACAAGGATATCCAATCCAAATCATAATGCTCGACAGCACATATCAATAACCACATTTTGTAAAATAAAATGCTAACTATGTGATGACTTTACCAAGTGCCCATGACCGCGGGCGCGGCTAATCGATTAGTTTTTACTCTGCAGAGTTGTACAGCTTTACCCACAAGACATGACTTAACTCTTTTTGCAGATCATTAGGACACTTCCTTTGGTATGCCGCAGAGAGTCATGACATAACCGTTCGATTACTTAACCCTAACTTTGCACCAGCACGGGACGAAAACCCATACCCTGGAAGAACTCAGAGCATAGAAATGATGGAACTTCCCTAGAAGTACGGCGTGCACCGTTGTATCGGAAAACGTTGGTTCCATTATCACCTCAGTGTGGACGTCCCTTCGAGCAGTCCATTAAGAACTAACTCGTACTACGACAGCCTACCAATGTGCAAAGCTAGTTTTAAATAATTTAATTGGTTAAGACTGTCCCATACCAGCACTTGTGGTTGTACGGTTATCTTGGCCTGAAAACAACACATAATTCGGTCCTTAATCCGACACAGGCAATAATCTCCCCTTATACTACGTGCAAACACTTCTGCACACCTGGCTATTGCCAATAATTGTCTGCATCAATATTATAATTTGATTTTCATTTTTAATTAAAATAACCAAAAATCACCATCATGTCTCAATATGTTTAAGAATCATCATCATGCCTCAGCATATCCAAGTATCATTTGATCAATATCCTCAATTGATTTATCCAAGACTTCAGCATGTCCTGTGATCAATGTTTCTAACAAATCCTTACCAAGTCTAAAGCATGGCTAAGCAGATTATTAAACATTGTGTATACCCAAAATGACATTATATATTGTCTAACCATGATTCTAAGGTATCAAGGTTCACGAATTCATACTTATCAAGGGAGTTTCAGAAATCAACAGGTATAATTACCCTTACCCACAATATAGCAGAGTTTAATGAATATACGCGTGCAATCAAAACATTTAATGAAAACATTTATAAACTGAGATCAACATGATCAAAGGGGGTGCTTGCCTTGCTTAATCACTGCTTACGACGAAGTCAAGGTTGTAGTCGACGATGGAAGTCAATACGTCGAATTCTACACGTCGTTGAATGAAAGTAGCAAATAACAACTTCAATAAGGGCAAAAGAAAATAGATAAAAAGAACAAATAAAACTTCTCACAAGAAACAGGGATTGCTCTTTATGAATTTATAAATTTTATTTTTCGAATTCAAGATGCAAAGATTGGTTAAGATTAAATAGATATGATCATTTTAAGCTTAAGGTGAACGCTTGCCTTTAATTAGGATTCAGATTCAAAGCAACATTTAATTAACATTCTAGTTATAAAAAAGTTAACTTATTGTTTTAGGCTACTAGCATTATTTACATGATATTTGAGAAGGTTCTGGTGATACAAACTTTATAATTACTGATTTATCATTTATACTCAAAGTTCATTCATTCGTATTACGCACTTTATGTAATGTGAATACTTAGGGTTATTAAGCTAATAGAATTAATATGTAAATCATGGTGAAGTAAGATTATCTTTTCATAATAGGGTAGTCTACACTTTGGAGAGTGCTACAGGGCTAATTTCATAAGTTTTAGGATTTGGCCAAGATATTATATTCATCGCTGAAATAGCTTAAGTGGCATTGTAAAGTTTACGTTATACGGAATCAGCAAGAATATGAAGCGAATGATTATCACTTAAGGTTTTTGAGCTAATAAGATTAATATGCAAACCTTAATGAAATAAGATTCTTTCTATAGAACATCGTAGTATGAACTTTGTAGAGTATTTTTGAACTAGTTTTATAAGTTTTAGCATCTAGACAGGTTATTTTATCTGCAGTTAAAGTAGTCTAAACGATCATATGGGTAACCTTAAATCGGCTAAGACTCAAACTTAATTTCCAACTACACTATACATGATTCTTGATTCATTTTTCAGGTGTTAGCAGGAAACAATCCTAGAAATGTTTTAAAGTTGGTTTGGCATTATTTTAACTTTAATTGCAATAGATTACCTATTTACTTATTGTTATAATTAACATTCCCTTTGATTAAAAGAATGCAAATTAAATCTTATCCTAAATATTTTTACATACATGGATCCTTACAGATTTTAGAGAATTAATACAAATTGTTTCCTCATTTTATGAGCTTTTGTGTTTTTATTTTCATTAGTGGCCATATGAAGTTTTACTAGTGATCATAAAGCAAATAATTTAAATTGAGTTCAACATTTAAATATTTTTGTATATTTGAGTTTATTATGATCCCAGAGGCACATAAAAATTTATTTAATGATTTTAGAGATTATATTTTACATATGTGCAATAATGTCCATAATAGGGTTATAATCAAAGTTTAATTCAAATAATTATTCTATAGTTCAAAAATTAAATATTTTTGTATATTTAGATTATTTCTGCTTTTATATGAATATACAAATTTATTTCATTGAAATTGAATTAATATTTCAAAAGATATTCAAGATTGAAATTTCATTGATTTAGAAATTTACTGAAATATTGGAAATGCGCTTTGTATCAGAGGAAGCGGCTTTTACCGAATACACTGGAGAGTTGGCGTCACTGACTGGTGGGGTCCGTGCGATAGAGACAGAGAACAGGGCACCGACTAAGGGATGGCGGCGACGGCGCTCCGGCGGCTTTCCGGCGAAGGCGAGGGCACAGAGAGCAAGAGCTCTCCGAGGTACATTCAACAGTGCTACCGATTCGGTGGGAGAGTGACCGGAGGGGTGCCGGCGACGAGCTTGGGCGGTGGCGGCAATGGTGGCTCGGTGGAGAAGAAGAATCGAGGTAGCCGAGCTGGAATGGATGGCAGGTTAAGCTTCTACAGGTTACGGCGACTTCAGTTTTGAACTTATCCTGGCCGGAGAGTGGCTGGAGAAGTCTGCCGACGGGCGGCCGGAGCTGAGGAAGGGGGCGCACGGCAGCGGGGAGATTTCACATGGTAAAGCTCCATTGTTTTTGAGGGCTATAGATCCTTAGAAGGTGTAGATGATGAAACCAGAAGGAATTTGGAAATGAACTCTTGTTTCATGTGAATTGGTTTCGGCTCTGGGCTTCAGGGAGTTTCGGCCATGGCGGATGCGAGGGAAATCTTGGGCGCTTGGCTGGAAGAGAGCTAAAGAGAATAGAGGGAGAGTGATGCACGGTTTCAGGGAAACTATTTGGCGCCTTTTATAGCTGCGGGGGACTGAGGAATTGGCCTCGGGAGAGTTCGGCCAGGGGAGCTGCACCGGTTGCTCGGCTGGAGGCTTCGCCGTATACAACAAAGAAGAATGATGGCTGGGCTGTCAGGTAATCCTAGTGCATGATCAGTTTCCAGTTTTAGCGTCAGGTTCCAAGTTTAGTGTTTTTCCCATTTTTGGTTAGTCTCTGTTTTGATTTAGTATGTGTCTGAGATATGGAAAGGGCTGATTGCAAATCACAGCCTGATTGATATCTTTGTATTACTTCCTTGTACACAACATAGTTTTGAGTTATAAAAGAGTCAGAAAATGTGGTGTTTCATGAACCACACCAAAAAGAAATCCTCTGTCTTTCGTCTTCATCTCCTGCACTTGTTCTTCTGAGTGTGAAATACTGGTTCCGTGTTTTGTCGGAAGAAGCACAGGAGATAGTTTCTTTCCTGGACAATTGGTATCAGAGCCACAGGTTGACGATGCCGCGCCATCGATCGTTGTCGCCTTCGTCTCTACGACGCTCTCAGGGGGAGGGCAGCGGCAGTAGAGAGGGCGGTTCCGGTGGCGGCGGCAGATCGGCCGGTGGACAAGATGGAGGCTTGGTGATCCACAGGGTGATGAAGGATGTCAGTAACGCTGGGTCCTTCCCGGTGCTAACGCGGACCAATTATTACGATTGGGCCGCGCTCATGCGCGTGATGTTGCAGGCGAGGGGCCTGTGGGTCGCGGTGTCGCTCGGCACGATCGACATCACCGAGGATCGGATGGCATTGGAGGTCCTCACCAAGGCCGTTCCGGCGGAGATGATGGGGACGATCGCCAACAAGGCTACGGCCAAAGTGGCATGGGACTCGATCCGGCTGATGAACGTCGGCGTCGAGCGCGTACGGAAGGCGAAGGCGAGCACGCTCCGTCGGGAATTCGACGCGCTAAAATTCCGCGACGAGGAGACGGTGGACGACTTCGGGATCCGACTCAATCGCATCGCGAACCAGCTCACGGTGCTCGGGAACGCCATCTCCGAGGAAGAGGTGGTAAGAAAGTTTCTCCAAGCGCTACCTAAAAAGTTCGAGCAGATTGCCTCGTCGATCGAAACTCTGCTCGACCTCAGTGAGGTCTCCGTGGAGGAGCTGATCGGCAGGTTGAAGGCCACGGAGGAGCGCCACAACTTTGTGGGCACCGGCACCATCGCCGGCTTGAACCTGACCGAGGATGAACTGGTCGCACGCCTGTCGTCGCGGCTGCAGTTCACCGGAGGAAAGGGTGGTGGCTCGAGCTCAGGCGGCGCAGAGAGCAGCAAGGAGTCATCGTCGAGTGGCAAGCGAAGCCGAGGTCGTGGACGCGGCCGGGATGGTGGCGGACGCGGTGGCGGGCGTTCAAATCGTGGTGGCGGGAGCGTTGCCAATGATGAATGCAGGTATTGTGGGAAGAAAGGCCACTGGGCTCGTGAGTGCAACAGAAGGAAGCGGGATACTCAGGCCCATGTGGCCCAAACCGAAGAAGAGGAGCCTACGTTATTGGTGGCCACGACAGTGGTTCACACTACCCCTTCTGCCCTAACCACAGCGCCACCAGCATCGTCCCCAAAATCGCCCGAGGTCCAAATCGATGAGGGCAAGGTCTTCGTGCAGCTCGGCGACAGGGAGGAGGGTGATTGCGCGCGATGGATCCTCGACACGGGCGCCACCAATCACATGACGGGGGTGCGCGCTGCATTCTCGGAGCTCGACACCGGCATGCGCGGCTCCGTTCAATTCGGCGACGGCTCGGTGGTTGGGATCGAGGGCGCGGCGGTGCTTCTCAAGTGCAAGGCGGGAGCCTGAGCTCTCAAGGCGTCTACCACATCCCGCGGCTCACGGCTAACATCCCGAGCCTCGGGCATCCAAGAAGAAGGCTTCAAGATTTTGATGGAAGACGGGTTCATCAAGATCTGGGACAAACGGCGCCGGAATCAGCGGCGGGAGCTGATGGCCAAGGTCGCAAGAGGGGCGAATCGCCTCTATGTTCTCAAGGTAGACATCGGGCGGCCGGTGTGCTTGGCGGCGCAAGGGGACAGTACGGCGTGGCGGTGGCACACGAGGTACGGCCACATCAACTTCCGCGGCCTACGTCATCTCGCCCAGGAGGAGATGGTGCGAGGACTGCCGAAGCTCGACCACGTCGACCAAGTTTGCGACAGATGCCTCGCCGGGAAGCAAAAGCTTCTGACATTCCCCTCCGAGGCCAAGTATCGTGCGGCGCAGAAGCTGGAGCTCGTGCACGGCGATCTCTGTGGCCCCGTGACTCCGGCGACGCCAAGCGGGAAACGCCTGTTCTTCCTCCTGGTCGATGACTTAAGCCACTACATGTGGCTTATCTTGCTGGGGACCAAGGATCAGGCGGCGACAGTCTTCATCACGTTCCAGGGGCGCGCCGATGCTGAAGCAGGGAGGAAGTTGGGGACCCTGCGCACTGACCGTGGTGGTGAGTTCACGGCACGAGACTTCATCGACTACTGCGCCAAGGAAGGGATCCAGAGGCACTTCACCGCGCCGTATACGTCGCAACAAAAGGGCGTGGTGGAAAGGCGCAACCAAACGGTCATGGGCATGGCCAGAAGCATGATGAAGGCCATGTCCATGCCAAGGTGGTTCTGGGGGGAGGCGGTGACCACGGCGGTGTTCATCTTGAACCGGTCACCCACCCAGAGGGTCGAAGGGAAGACACCTTTTGAGGTATGGCATGGCTACAAACCTCCGGTCCACTTCTTCCGCACTTTTGGCTGCGTGGCGCACGTGAAGGCGGGGAGCAGGCGGCTCACCAAGCTTGAAGACAGGAGCACGCCAATGGTGTTTGTCGGCTATGAGCCGGGCACCAAGGCATGGCGTTTCTACGAGCCAGCTTCACGGCGCGTCCATGTGTCGCGGGATGCCGTGTTCGAGGAGGATCGCCCCTGGGACTGGGGTGTCGACAGAGGGGCTGGACCGAATGACGACAGCGACCCCTTCTGCGTCGAGTTCGTCTCCATCACCGGGGCACGGCACGGAGATGAGGAGGCAAGGGAGCAAGGGTCAGCACCAGCAACACCTCTGCTGCCCACACCGGTTTCTGCATCAGGGGGAGCGGCGACGCCCACGTGCGGGCCTGAGCCCCGCACACCAATGATATCTTCGGGTCCAGCGACACCGACGGCAATCGAGTTTGCCACTCCACCCACGGGGGAGCTCGACCTCGACAACGACCACGATGATGCACCACTCCGGTTCAGGACCTTGGATAATATCCTTGGCCCGGGATCGCCTCCTGGCTTTGCTGATCGGAAGGTCATAGAAGAGCTACTGGCAGCGATTGGGGAAGAGCCTGCCACGGTGGACGAAGCAAAGGAGAGCAAGGAATGGCGCCTAGCCATGCTGGAGGAGATGGCTTCCATTGAAGAGAACAAGACGTGGTCCTTGGTGGAGCTACCGAGAGGACACCGCGCCATTGGTTTGAAGTGGGTCTTCAAGCTGAAGTGGGACGAGCATGGCGAGGTGGTCAAGCACAAAGCTCGCCTTGTCGCCAAGGGATATGTGCAAAAGCAGGGCATTGATTTTGAGGAGGTGTTCGCCCCAGTTGCAAGAATGGAGTCGGTGCGCATGGTATGGCGTGGCGGCAAGACATGGCTGGTCATGCACCACATGGACGTCAAATCAGCGTTCCTCAACGGCGAGCTTGAAGAAGAAGTCTACGTGGCGCAACCTCCGGGGTTCACAGCAGCTGGGCACGAGGAGAAGGTGCTCAAGCTTCACAAGGCCCTCTATGGTCTGCGCCAAGCCCCGCGCGCCTGGAACACAAAGCTAAATGTTAGTCTGCTCAAGCTTGGCTTTGTCAAGAGCAAGTGTGAGCACGGACTGTACATAAGGAGCAATGGAGGCAGCAGGCTCGTGATTGGAGTCTATGTGGATGATCTACTCATTGCGGGGGAGCAGCAGTCGGAGATCATGTCCTTCAAGGGAGAAATGAAGGAGCTTTTCCGTATGAGTGATCTGGGTCCTCTGTCCTATTACTTGGGGATAGAGGTGAAGCAGGAAAGGCGTGGGATTGAGCTACGCCAAACTGCATATGCTGTGAAGCTTCTGGAGAAGGCAGGCATGGAGAGTTGCAATCCATGCGCAACTCCAATGGAGGTCAGGCTGAAGCTGTCCAAGGGAAATACTTCACCTGCAGTGGACGCAACCATGTACCGGAGTCTGATTGGGAGCTTGCGGTACCTGCTGCACACTCGGCCAGAGCTCTCATTCAGTGTTGGATACCTGAGCCAATTTATGGAGGGGCCAAAGCAGGAGCATATGGCTGCCATGAAACACCTGCTGCGTTACGTCTTAGGAACGGTGGATTATGGGCTGTTGTACGCGAAAAGTGAAGAAAACAAGTTTATTCTTCAAGGTTTCAGCGACAGTGACATGGCCGGGGACGTCGACGATCGGAAGAGCACAACGGGGGTGCTGTTTTTCCTCGGCGCAAGTCCAGTCTCATGGTTTTCACAGAAACAGCGTGTGGTGGCGCTGTCATCTTGTGAGGCAGAATTCAACGCGGGAGCAGCAGCAGCATGCCAGGCCACCTGGCTTGTGCGATTGCTGGAGGACATCACCGGAGCCAAGACTTCGTCGCCATTAATCAAGATGGACAACATGTCGGCGATCGCTTTGTGCAAGAATCCGGTACTCCATGACAGAAGCAAGCATATCGACACTAAGTTCCATTTCATTCGAGAATGTGTCGAAAGGGGAGACATTAGTCTGGAGTTTGAAGGGACTCAAGGGCAGCTCGCGGACATCCTGACAAAGCCGCTCGGGAGGCTTCGTTTTCAGGAACTTCGAGAGAAGATCGGAGTTGTCAAGTTAAGTTGATCATGTACTGGATTAGGGGGAGATTGTCAGGTAATCCTAGTGCATGATCAATTTCCAGTTTTAGCATCAGGTTCCAAGTTTAGTGTTTTTCCCATTTTTGGTTAGTCTCTGTTTTGATTTAGTATGTGTCAGTGTCTGAGATATGGAAAGGGCTGATTGCAAATCACAGCCTGATTGATATCTTTGTATTACTTCCTTGTACACAACATAGTTTTGAGTTATAAAAGAGTCAGAAAATGTGGTGTTTCATGAACCACACCAAAAAGAAATCCTCTGTCTTTCGTCTTCATCTCCTGCACTTGTTCTTCTGAGTGTGAAATACTGGTTCCGTGTTTTGTCGGAAGAAGCACAGGAGATAGTTTCTTTCCTGGACATGGGCTACGGCAAATACAGAGGAGGTGGCCGCGTGGAGGGTTCATGGCGGTCTGGGATTGGTTGGACGGCGCTGGGTTGCAGAGGATGACGCGAGCTACAGAGCTGCGGGCTTGATCTTTTGCTCAGAGCCTTGGCGTCTGGAGGAAGAAGACGACAGGGATTGTTCCACTGGCGAGTGGGGCTCAACAAGGAATCGGGCTCACATGGCAGTGGAAGAAATTGGGGCAGTGGAGCAAAATGAGAAAGTACAGCAGGCTGAGCTAGGATAAGGATTCAATGAATCGGTCTTGAGTCACTCCAGAATTTTTGATAATTTTTCTGTGTAGTGGGTTGTCAATTATCTTGGTTCTGTAGAAATTTAATATTAAAATAATGTTCACAGATTTTACTAAAATTCTGACAATCTACTCTGCACAGTTTTCTGATTTCAGATTTTGATTTATCAGACAATATAAATATTTTTATAACTTTTTGAAAAAAAAATTCAAATATATTTGAGCTAATAATGCTTGTGTAAAAGTTTTAGAATTTTATCTTTAATATTTAAATTCTAATAATTCTGACATTGCTATTTGCAGATTTATTGGTTTTCTGTTTTTGAATTTACAAAAGCTTTAAGTGTAAGTTTTCATTTATGATATTTTTACCAGAGATATATATGGGTCTTGGGTTGACATAATAAAAATATCAACTTGAGGAAAGGTCTGGATACTGCTACAAAAATCTGACATGGTTCAATTCAGATTTTTTTGTCTCATAATTGTCACATGTTTCCTTTCTATTTTAATTATTCAGATTATCTTAAACAGCATGATTTGGTTCTGGAGAGATCTGGGATCCTCTGAAATTTTAATATTATTTTTGTTGATGTTTTACTTTTACTTTCTTGCATTTACCATTTTACCATTTCATTGTATTAACTTTTCTTACAAATGCAAAAGCTCAAGGAAAATCCAAAAATGCAAGATGATTCAGAAAATGGAAATTCGAATCAAATTAAATTTCAAACTCATTTTGATATTTCATTTGTTTTGATAATAATAATGATTTTAAGTTTTGAAATCTTCCTTTTCATTAAGTTTGACATGGAAGAAATGAAATAAGAATATTGTTTAAATTCAAAATCCTGATTTCAATTAGACTTTTAATTCATTTCCATTTTCAAATATAAAATCTTAATTTTTCTTTATTTTTGAATTTACTGTATTATTACAGTGTATTCTTCAATGGCGAGGTGTGTATTACGGAGGAAGCATCGCGATCGGCCCCACATTGCCGAAGGGAGCGTCTTGGGGACCTGGTTTGGTAGTACCGTGGCGGCCCTGGTAGTACTACGGTGGCGCCTGATAGTACTGCGGCAGAGGGACTTGCTGCTGCTGAGGCAGCGCCCTGGGGACCTGCAGTGTTGGGGCATCCTGCCCGTTCATCGGCAGCTGCATTGCGTCTCGTCCCTGGTGAGGTGATTGTTGCCACAAGACCTTAGAACCTAGGAGAGAGGAGATAAGAGAGGATTTGAGATTTCAACAACTCGATGCATGGATACTGGAGAGAGAGTGGTGGCGGAAAGAGTGAAGCAGGTTAAATCCCATTCCATCTCAGCTGTGCATATCAGATCTAATGGATGAAGTACTATAGAGAAGAATAGATGACCGCCATCAAATCCTAATTCGAAGCAGCAGAGAAAAGAAATGTCCAGAGTGTGTGCATTCAAACATTCTGAAACTAAACTCTTTGGGTCCTCACAAATAACACCTTTCCTATTTCTGGCAAACATCGCGCTTCCTCACGCGTTTGCGCCGAGCCAGCCGGCTCGGCACAATTTTTTTGCGTGTTGGTCCTTTCAAAATATCATAATTACTTATAGGTCCTTTTCGTGATTTTTAACGAAGAGGTCCTTCTGGTTCAGAAAAAATATGGATCTTTTGTGAGAGGACTCTAAATAGATACCGCAAAAAAAAGTAGTAGCGTTTGGATCATTCCGTCTAATTTTCACGAAGAGGACCTTTTGATTTAACGCAATCGCAGATGTGTTCCTATCCTTTCAACCGTTTCGTGTGTTTTCTCGATGGTTTTTTTAAAAAACGCTGACAGAAAAAAAGAAATTGTTTCCACGAAAAAAAACACAGCCGCCCGGCTCGGCTCGTTTTTTCCTTGTCGCGTGTAGGTCTCTCAAAAAAATACGTAATTACGTATAGGTCGTTCCCGTAGATTTTTACAAGAAGGACCTTTTGGTTCTGAAAAATCGCAAATCTTTTGTGAAAGGATCCTAAATAGATACCAAAAAAATATGTGGTGTCGTTTGAATCATTATGACTATTTTCCCACGAAAATAACCTTTCGATTTAGCGCAGATGTGTATGTGTTTGTATTCTTTCAACCGTTTCGCACGTTTCCTCGATGATTTTTTAAAAAATACCGGCGAGAAAAAAAAAGATATTATTTTCCCGAAAAAAACAACGCCCGTGGCATATTACGCAGCGCAAACTATCCTAGTTTGATACAGTCTGGGAGTTTAGCATTTCATGGAGGAAGGCATAATCCGTGGGTCCTCCCACTGACGCGCATCTCAATAATTCTTCGGGCCACAGAATATGTTACCGGTAATTGGGTCCACAGAATACAAGTCATCAGATATTTTACGAAAAGAGAATAGAATATATTACCGGCAAGTTTTAAAAATTAAAATATTGCCTGTAAAAAATATTATTGATGGCCTGCAGAATTATTGACGTTAATTTGATCTACATAATTATTAACGGTGATTGGATCCGTAAAATATGGTTCCTTAAATATATTATATTATATTATGCCCGTCCATAGAATATGGGTCCTCAAAATATTTGTGGTAGGTCCTGCAATTTTTAGAACTAGTCGACGTACAATTTTTTTAGAACTACTCGTTGCAGCGCCCTCAGTCCACTGCTTTGCCTGAGTAGCGCCTCCCGGGTGCGGTTTTCACAGGTCCGAGGGCCAAATCTGTACAAAAAATTCTGACAAGGCTAATTTAAAATTTTTTAGAGCAAGCTACAACAGTAAAAAATTCTAGGATGGAGGGAGGGCAGAGATAAGGAATTACTCCTCAAGTGACTATTAATATCCTTTTAAATGTTTATATTGGATACATAAAAAACATATGTATAGATTTATTTCAAAAAAGGACTTTTGTAATATTATAATTTCATTAGATTTTATAAATATATTGTAATAAAAATTAATAGTTAAAACTGCGTTTTGAAAACGATATACAAAACGGTGGCTATTTGTGACCTCAGCGAGTAAGCTCCTAAAGGGTAATAGGAAGCATTGTTATCAAAGATGCCACCATGCCATCCACGTGCTTCTAGGAGTTTGCCATAGTTTGTTACCTTGCCTTATGGGAGGAAGGGGGGAAGGGGCTAGGAAATGCGGGATCAGAGTTTACGGCGCACCGATCCAAGATCGAGGTAGTAGATTTGATGCTTTGGATACGTTTTGCTATCACCACCAGCTTGCCGTGTCAGTTGTGATCTTAACTAACTGTCAGAACCGAAAACTTAGAAGCTAGGCCTACATCTAACGTACACACGCACATTGTTTGAAAATATGAAATATGTCCTATATTTATACAAAAAAAACATTCACAAATACGCCTTGTAAACTTAGACAGATAAAGTACCTCAAAGGATGGTAGAAATATTTTTCTAGAATCACCGGTTGTCGTAGCAACTCTTAAAGTTTCGTAGCATCAATACAAGTAAGACATTAATCTTGAGGTAATTTTCTTGCATTTTCTTTTGTAATTTATATTTACGACTTGCGAGCATACTTAGGTTTGTTCTACTCAAAATACTCAACGTCGTTTGAAGCTGCAATATCGCCAAGGTTGGGCAAACATGATAAGTGAGCGATTCATCAAAATCTAGCTTCTGTTGGGGACCTGAGATGCTTATCGTGGCAACTTTTTGTCATTCACTTTGTCAAATCTGATGATCTTCCCCTTGATCCATGGACCATGGCTTCAAATATGTATCGATCCCACTTAAACTTTTAAAGGCATCAAGATTTTGATGATCTAAACAACTCAACTACACGACAAAATACCTCGATGGCCAATTTCATTAAGCCATGACTGTAAACTAGATAGAGAGCCGACGCCGCGCCGACAAAGAAATTTGAACTAAATTTTTCTGTAAAACATGCAATTTCGTTTTTTCGGAACCACGGGGTCTTTTTGCAAATTAACCGTGGAAGGATTTGTTCACGATTTCGGAATTTTCCGGGTCGAAAGAACCAGTGTCCGGGTCAAATTTACGGAATCACGGAGTCTTTTTTGCAAAATAGCCGGTGAAACACTACCTTGAAAAATGTCATCAGTGGCGGTTCAAAACTGCCATCTGTGGCGGTTTTCGAACCGCCACATATTTAGTGCCACTGATAATCCAGGATTATCAGTGACGGTTCTAGAACCGCCACAGATAACATTATTTGTGACGGTTTGTGGCTCGAACCGTCACTGATACCCATGATATCAGTGACGGTTCGAGCCACAAACCGCCACTGATACTAGTACTATCAGTGGCGGTTTTTGGCTCGAACCGTCACTGATAGTCCGACACAGGAAAATAAAAAACTGGCATTTGTGGCTAGCCTCAGGCAGTGCTAGCCATGCCATCTGTACAGAATATATATAAGAGAATTGATAGAAGTGTCATACAGGAAGCAACACTGGCAAAAACATGAAGCAATTAATTAAGTGCTCAAATATTGCACATACTACATGCTGACCACAACACTACTTGGCATAAATACCAACTAAACCAAACAGAATCACTCTCAACATGTGAGTGCACACGTTCAGTTACATGTGTTTCAAAGTTGCTAATGTGGTATGAGGTACATGAACTCACATTCAAATACATGAGTGGCCAGGAGCAATGAATCTTACATTCAAGTCCTTGATAACAGGGTGGTCGAGGTTAATTTCAAAATCCTTCTCCCCTCATGAACTCTAAGTTTGATGTATCACCAAGTGATTGTGCCTTCATGAGCCTGTCCAATTTGAGAAAAATGCATCAGAGATGAGTACAGATTCTTCAACACAATGATCTGTTCATACAGGAAATTATCCAAATATAAGTTAACGTGATGCAAATAATTGTCAAAACAACGTACAAACAATAGTAGCAAACTTCAACATTTCCTCACCCAATTCCATGTCCTCTTTGCTGATATCGACAAACTTCTTCTCTTTGTAGGTCTGTAAGTTCGAATGGCAACCTCATCAATTGGCTCAACAAGGTAGAGAACCTAAAGAAAAACAAACGAAAGAACCGAGCCAAAGCAATGGAAGAAACAAAAAGCGGTTCTTCTCTCATAAAAACTACGTCATGTTCATACTTCAATGTCTTTCTAGAATCTGCAATTCTTACGAATAAACAACATAAATTACCTCCAAATGTGATTAAAAATCACAAATAATGTCAACATTAAGAATCTGCAATTTTCAAATATAAAAGCCGAGCGAGGCATTTTGATAACTAACAATACGACTTTCTGAAGAATATCACGAGAAACATTGAGGGAAGGTCATTTGAATCGACTACACCTTTTACAAAGCTCAAGTATCGGGGAACTATAAAATACATGCTAAACTCGTAAATCTTTTCCACCTTAATCAGCGGGTAGTAGAAAAATAATGCGAGAACAGCGTAAATGCATATCCGTAGTAATTATCTTGTGCATCGAGTTGTATCATTGCAAAAGAAGCAAAGTGTTTAGAAACATTAGGGAAACTAGAAGTAAGCCAGTCGGGATAACTAACCTCATTTGCCTCTTCACCTTCTTTTGGCTCTTCATCCTCTTCAATCTGTCAAGCAAGGAGGTCACATCAATGGAAGAAATGGGAAGGCAATACATAGTATTAGCTCTAAAGAACTTGTATCATGTTCTCAAAAAAAAGAACTTGTATTGTTAAGAGAATCAGGAAGAAGCAAATCAAGACCCTACCTCAACAGTTCTTGATTTCTCCTGCCATGTGTTATATGGGGAATGACACAAACTGAGAGTAGTTCTTAACCAAGCCTTGAACTTACTCATACTTATCATCAGGCTGCATAAGTACCAAGAATGTAAGATTTCTGCTACAAAAAAGTTAGCCATTATATAACACATTACGTGAACTTACTCTTAAAAACAGAGTAACTGAGTTCCACGTGTAAGCATTTTCTCGAGATCGATCTCATCCTTGTGTATAGATAGTAAGCATGCATGAATAACTACTGAAGCATTCAACATTTCTCACTTGGTTAGTTTATCAAACTATTACAAACACATGAAATAACTTCATATGAAAAAATAACCATGTAAGGCAAACACATGAAATATTTAGAAGTGCCACTCGCATGTGTGTACATGTGTTCCTCAAGAAGACAAACATACATGCTACAGAGAGCAGAACCACTGACAAGAGAAGTGGCATTGAGGAAAGAAGGGCTCCCATTTCAAAGGTACAAAGAGTTATTTACGCTTTGTAATGAAATAGAATTGAAGTAACAAAAGCCTAAACTAGTTTTGTAAACTAGAAGCCTATGGGTCTTCGGAGCTTGAAGACACGCGATGTGAGAGATGAGTATGGAGGAGTGGATCGTTGTTGTCTTCGTCATAAAACTCGCCTTTTTGTTGAGTATTTCCTTCATGATGAAGTAGGCGAGTTATTACTGAGCGGCTTGGATTTGAGCAAGCGATCCTCTAGTAGAGCGACTTGAGGTATTGTAGGTATGAAAAACAGAATTAAGAGAGCATATAGAAATCGAGTGGCGCGAATCGATGTGTCATGTCAGCATGACTGACCTCCACGTCATTGTCTTTTATTGTGCAACTTAAGATTTCCGCATGTCTTGGCATCTGAAGTACCCACATAGATTTGTTCCTTGCTTCTGCTTGTGACACTGCGAAAATCGAATGAACTAAGATGTCGTCGAAGGAGCTATTTACTATGAAATACGATATAAGAATATTCCTTGCGTGCGTACCGGAAATTTAGTACGGATTGTAAGGGTTTTGTGGTATGGGCGGTGTCTCGTGGTCTTCTGACAATATCTTTTGAATGCCTCGTTGATTAAACGTGTCATCACTTCATAGTGCGCTTTAGGTTTATCCGGTGGATCCATGATCGACATCTTGCTCTTATGCGGATGAATTACTACGAGAATCCAGTGGAATCTGGATGCCATAGCCATTAGTCGTTACGTCAGAGTAAATAACGAAACCAACGAGTAATTTAACTCGCTAGTGAGGAACTTACTTAAAATTGTATGGTACAAGTATAAACTCCTTGTCTTGTAGTTTAAGCAAAGCTTTATAGACGTACTCCTCGACCTCCTTTGGTACTCTCTCGATTTCTTCTTGGCAAACCGTTCCCGGGTCGAGGAATCCCACTGGCCCCTTGGTTCTTCGTAGTTCTTGAATCTCGTATCTATATAACGAAATAGTTAGACATGATATTTATCGGTATTACGTGAATGTAGACCAAGATTGATACATTAGACGCTTACAGTGTCCAGCATCTCAAAAAACATATGTCGAGGGCGTCATGATAGAACAAGTTGTGCATGTTATCGAATTCTATTAAGAAGTAGCCATAGCCCTCGTGGTGAAAATGTTCCTCACGGAACACTGCGGTGATCACCTTCGGGAGTACGTCTTGGTTGGATCGCTCCATGTACCATGCATGTAGTCGCTGCATCATGGGTGTTAGACTTTTTAACTTCGAATCGGTGACTAAGGGCTTCCCAACCTCGAATTTCAATTTTGGTTGATTTTCTTGTTCATCAGACTTCCCCTTGCCCTTACTTTTTTCACGGACGACATCATACTCGGTCTGGCTTCCCCGATCTAGCCGTCTGGCTTGTCTAATGTGCCATTTTTGGGATCGGGGTTGTAGGTTTGTCCTTTGAAGTACCGTGTGTTCTGAGTTTATGCGTTGGAGTACTAACGGGGGCATATTTATGGGGCCCTCAATGGATTTCTTTTCCACCTCATCTTGCTTCTTCACTTTGTTTCACTCTCGGTCTTTGGTGGTGATCGCGGATTACCTTTGCAGAGAGGTTGGCGATGCATGATCCAAGACGATGTCGAGAGAGGTGCCTTGCATGGTCCAAGATGATGTCACGCTTGCGCCCATGGATGAATGAGTGGGCGGCACCTCCCGAGTTGTTATCTCGTCATTGGCGGGTTTTCTAGCTTGATATCGACAAAGCGGCAACTACCGTGTCCACGGACCTTTGCATAACTGGCGCTATCGGAGCATTGTGCAGACACCCCTTGTTGGCACGGATAAGCTACCCTGTGGCGGCACTGTAGAAAGATGTTCATCACGCACGCGTGAGGTGACGGTGTGGGGTCATGTATGTAAATCCCCAGGATAATGGTTTAGGTCCGCTTGTCTTTGGCGTGGACCATAGCTAATGCCGCGACGACACTGTAGGAAATTTGGAGAGCGTTTTCGACTGCGTCGGCTCAAGGCTTCTTGTACTTGTCGTTGAACTTGTTCGTGAATGGTGGGTTGTAATTCTCGCAGAACCCTTTCCTTCATACTTTCCATTTCTGCTGTGACTGCTCTTCTTTTGCTCTTTTCCGACTCCTATAAGAGTCTTCGTGCTCGAGAATCCCATCTTCCATGGAACCTTGACCCGACGCCTCGTGTTCGAAGGGGTGCTCTTTGTTTCGAGGGCCGATAGCTCGTCTTTCTCCTGTTTGGGTGGAAGGATCCTTGGGTGGATGGGCGTACAACCGATGAACTCTTTGCGCCTTTGCCGTCTTCGCCGCTCTTGAATGATAAACTCGAGAGACAAGAGATTCGCCCTCGCTAGCACGTAGTGCTTCACTCGTCCGTAGTCCGACCAAGGGACTTGTGCGGTCTGTTGGATCACTTGTAATTCTGCCTATCCCATTGAGCAATTTTACCAGATACCCACTCGTGCCAAGTCCGTGGGGGTGAGTATTCCTTTTGCGATGCTAATGTGGTCCTCACTAGACTTCCTTCTTTGCTTCAGATTGCTTCATCGCCACGAACTCATCGATATGATGGTGTAATCTTGGGTAGTCTCCGACGGTTGACCGTTTTGCTTCACATAATTTACGTTCACCTCGCCTTGAAGTTTCTCCACGCCGCATCCATGGTCATCAATGCATCGCGACGACGAGTCCTTCGACTCGCCGGGAATGCGAAGGTTCCTTTGAGCTCATCCACGATCCGCTTTGGTGGCTCGGGGCACTTTATGCCAATCAAATAGGTGATTGGCACTTTCTCCTACGATGTACCGCATGTTGACTGTATTTTCTTTGCTGCCTTTTTGAATGCAACAGGGGACCCAGTATCTGAGACCTCCGTGATGGTGTATCGGCCTTCAGGCTTCTTAGTCTTCCCTCGTCCTCGGCGTGTTGCAACAGAAGTGGAGGCTCCGGGAACAGCGGTGGAGGCCCCGGGAACAGCGGTGGAGGCCTCGGGAACAGCGGTGGAGGCCTCGGCAACAGCGGTGGTTGGGTGGCCTCCGGGAACAGCGGTGGAGGCCCCGGGAACAGCGGTGGAGGCCTCGGCAACAGCGGTGGTTGGGTGGCCTCCGGGAACAGCGGTGGTTGGGTGGAGGGTAAGGTACCTGCTTGGGCTCTCCTCCATTATAGGCTCGATTTGGGCTCCATTAGAACTACTCAATAGAAAGGAGATATTTCAGAGAGGAAAGAAAATATGTACTAAAGCGATAGAATAACTAAGTGTATCATATTGAATTAGCACCTTGAGGAAAATATGTCTTGGTGAGGAATAAGATAGAAGATGTACTAACTGAGGACTATATTAGATCCTTAAAGTGCCTGTCCATGGCTCATTTCGAGTCACAAATGGAATAAGATAGAAGATGTGCTAAGATAGAAGATGTACTAACTGAGGACTAAATTAGATCCTTAAAGTGCCTGTCCATAGCTCATTTTGAGTCACAAATACAAATACAAGAATGACATAGATAAGATAGAACTTAGCAATTACAAAGACAATTAACCTCATATTTGTTTAGCACACAATCAGAGATATCAACATAGACAAAATAATGCTTAGCAACATAGTGAGGAGATAAGAAATGTACAAAATAATGCATAAAAGCAACAAATAGAAATGATTCAAGTTGTTTTAATTTGAAAGTGTTCTCAGATGTCGGGTTGCCTAAAGGCCCTCCTCGCCACGGGGAACGAGCAATAGACTGATTTGTGACAACCTTACCTCTATTGCTTACTAGTGTGCTTAAAATCTAATAAGCTTCTTGGACATAAATAATGACTTACTAGTGTGCTTAAAATGTACCTGAGTGGATCGAATCGAGACAAGCTTGTCACCAAAGAAGACAACAAGAAGCACAAGGTGTCTAAACTAGCATATCTGAAAGATGACAATTGAACTAATCAATCAAGCTGTAATAAAGCTGTCAAGTTTTGTTGTCACAAATAGTCTATTTCAGTCCCTAAATCATCATTGAACAAGAAGCCCCACAAGCAAGGTCCCCAAGCCGAAGAAATGGTGGCCCTTTGCATTCACGTAAATGTGGCCAATATCAAGTAACCAAGTTCATCGTAGAGCACACCAATTAACAACTTGAAAAACCGACATAACTCAATGCTAGCATCATGATACATTCTATTGATTATTCCAAGCAAAGCTGTACATGGAATGAAACTTCAGATGAGAGTTTTTTTGAGAGCAAACTTCATGCGCAACAATTAACCATTTTTTGTCGATATCATTTCATAGCTTACTACATCTTTGAAAAACACAATTAAAATTAAATGTGTCATTAGTTTCATTGCAATGCCCATACAAAATGCAAACCTGCATAAAAAGCTATCTCTATGCCATTTGTGCAAACAACATACTTGCACAACCAACTCCAGTGCAAGCTCACTAGCACTATCATTAAGGCAAACACTTGAAATTCCTCTCCTGCAAGTCATATAAGTATAAGTGGCCAAACTTAGAGATTATCCAAATCTATACCTAAGAACACATTGCAACTGACAATTATGGATAGCATGATACCTGCATTTTCAGCAGGGAAAGCTTCCTATGAACAAAATGCTTTCATTTTTAATATAAACTATGCAAATCTACAAATAAATATATTTAGCATACACAGGTTGATAATTGAAACTTTCATGTCTAAATGACAAATCAAAGAAGACCTAGATAGATTTCATAAATCAATTGAAACTACGGAAGATATAATTTTCAAACTCTACCAAATTGCGACATTAGATTAGATTCGGTGCATGTAGATTGCCTAAGCCAAATCTAACAGTCATTAACCAACTATTGCAGCATAGAATCAATCACACACATACACTTAACTTACAGGTAGGGTTGAAGGGGCGGCACCGGTGCAAGGGAGGCGTCGAAGGGGCGGCCGGTGGGGAGAACACGGGAGGAGGCGGTGACGGTGGGAGGCGCGTCGGTTGGAGGCGGTCTTGGTGGGAGGGCACGGGAGGAGGCGGTGACGGTGGGAGGGGCGTCGGCTGGAGGCGGGGCGGTGGGGAGGGCGCGGAGGGGGCGGCGGCAAGGGAGGCGTTGAAGGGGTGGCGCGGCAAGGGAGGAGCTTCGGGCAAGCTGCGGTGGAGGAGGAGCCAGGCTGTGGCATGTGCGGGAGCTAGGCACGTAGTGGAGGGAAGCGAAATTTGCGAAGTGCGAATAGCGCGGGTGAACTATATGTAGAGGAGTATCTGTGGCGGTTAAGAATAATAACAAATCCACAGATAAGCGATATCTGTGGCGGTTAAGAACAATAACCGTCACAGATAACGTTATCTGTGACGATTATTGTTCTTAACCGCCACAGATATCGTTATCTGTGACGGTTATTGTTCTTAACCGCCACAGATACTCCCTCCCACGCCATAGATACAGATGACAATCTGTATAAACTCCAGGAAGCATGCATAACTCTAAAAACTGCAGAAATCATAATATACCATGTTGCATATGACAATACATGATTTTTTTTCCATACATTAATACATATGAAGCATGTATAACATAAGTAGCCATAGAAACCTGAATTCAATTGAACAAGACTCCACCATCGCCTAGTCGAGACTTCGAAGTTTCGAAGTTTTCTCATCAAAATCATGCATATTTATTTCCTATTAATTAAATGTAAACGTACATTTCTTACATCACATTTCCATTACTCCATATAAATGGCGACATGTTGCCATTACTCCTAGCTAATTATTTTCTTTCACAATTTGGCCTTCGTTGTGATCATCGCGATGATAGGTAACTTCTTGAGTGGTTTCTTCCTCGGGCACGATCTTTGTCGCTGCGAAAGGAGGCAACTCATCAAAGCGGTTGTACTCTTCCTCATCCACGACATTCTCAACTCCAACGATCCTTCTTTTCCTTGCGAGAACTACGTGGCGCTTCTTATCTCGCCGGTCGATTATGTAGAATACTTGTGCTACTTGATTCGCAAGTACGAATGGTTAAATCTCAGTATCCAACATGTTCGATGTCCACAGAGTAAAGCCGTACTTGTCCACCTTGACACCATTCGGAGTCGTACCCAATGACATCGAAACACCGGATCTTGAAAATGCATGAGTCCGGCTCCCAAATCTCCTCTATGAACCCGTAGTAGATGCTCTTACGTCTTTCACTGTGTTGTCGAGGCGTCTATACGGACACCCTTGTTTTGGTAAGTGCTCTTGCTATCCCGAGCTCTCGTGTAAAATGTATATCCATTGATGTCATATCCTTGCCATGTCGTGATTGTACCAAGGCCCTTTTGCCAACCACCTCAATGTAACACTCGTTTCTTCACCGACATGTGCTCCCTAAACCAATGGTGAACAAACGATTGTCTTTGTTTTGTTATCCAAATCTCGACTTTCCTCGGTTTCCCTCCTTAGCTTACCCTTGTGTATGTCCATATCGGGCACACCTCAAGTATTTGTTGTATCTTGTGAAATGGGCTTGTTCGAACAAAATATTATCGTAGGAATTTGTAGATTTCTTTCTTATTACACCTTTCCCACCTAACCTACCCTCATGGCGAGATATGGCACTCCTACCGGTTCGACCTCCTCCATGTAATCGACCACGTAACTCAATAACCTCCTCGGTTGCATAACCTTCTACAATTAAGCCTTAAGTACGAGATCGACACGTACATATTTCTTGAACACCCATATACCTTTCAAATGGGTACATCCGATGCGAGAATACGGGGCGCAAATATTTATCTCATTGACAAGGTGAACAATGAGATGAACCATGATATCAAAAATGATGGGGAAAATACATCTCTAGGCGGCACGAGTCTTTACCACATCACTGAAGTTCATAAAGTCCAACGGGATCGATGACCTTCGTGAAATCGTGTTGAAGAAGGAACACAACCTCGTGATTGCCTCTCGGACCTTGTCGAGCAAAATACCTCTAATTGCAACAGGAGCATTTGTGTCATCATCACATGACAATCATGAGACTTCATACCAATTAACTTCAAATCTTTCGCCGATACGGTTTCTTGATGTTTATGAGTAACCGGATGGAACTTTCACACCATGCGAGCACTTGCGAGTTCATTTTCTCTTTCTTACTCAAAGTGTAGCAAGTGGGGAAGGTAAAGCCGGCCTTTCCCAAATGTCTTGAGGATGTAGCTCGGCTCGATCTTCATGTCTTCTAGATCCCTTGCCTTGATCTATCCTTTGTTTTGCTAGGAATATTCAAGTAAAAGACCAACCACGCTATCACATACATTCTTCTCTACATGCATGGCGTCGATGCAAATGTCGGACTTCCAAGTCCTTCCGGAGGGTAAGTCCCAAAAGATGGATCTCTTCTTCCACGTGGTCCTCTCGGTATGGGACCGCGATGTATTACCGATACTCCCTTTCCGAGTACAACATTAAGATCCCTAACCATATCATACACCTCTTCCCCACGAAGACGCCTTTGAGCTAAACCGTCCTCCTTTGTCCCGTCAATTGTTTCTTCATATTGCGGTATGGATGATTCTGCGAAGGAACCTCCGTTGACGCATGTACACTGCTTTATTTTCCTCGAGTTGTTGAGCCACACACTAGCGGTTTCATCCATGCACCGGGGCATGCTTTCGCTCCTTTTATAATGCGGTAGGACAAGGTTACCAAGCGCAGAAAATCATTGATGGTGCGAACAACAATGCGCAGAGAGTGAAGTACTCTCGTTTGTACTCGTCCCATACATACACCTTCGTTCCACAATATCACAAGATCTTCCACCAATGGTTGTAGGTATACATCAATATCATTGCGAGTTGTCTCGGCCCTTGGATAAGCAACGACATCATAATGTACTTTCGCTTCATACACAACCGGGGTGGAAGGTTGTATATACACGAGTCACGGGCCAAGTGCTATGAATCTTGCTCATGTTACCGAAAGGATTCATTCCATCCGTACTCAAGCCAAAACTTACATTCCTCGGTTCATTTCGAAGTTCTCCTGAAGAGTCTATCGATGGTTCTCCTTTGGCGAGAATCACCGGGTGTCTCGATTTTCCATCCCTCTTACGGTCTTCCGAAAGTGCCATCGCATCAATTTGGCGTGCTTTTTGTTTCCAAATAAGCGCTTCAAGCGAGGTATTCTTGGCAAATACCACACCACTTTTGCGGGAGCTCCTTTCTTCACCTCGATAGCCATCATCGCCCTTACGCTTGTGTATCGCGACGCTTTGCACAGGACATACATGAATGTCTGCATAGTCTTTGCGATAGAGTATCTGATCGTTTGGACAAGCATGTATTCTTTCTACTTCCAATCCCAAGGACATACAACCTTCTTAGCTAGATCGTGGTTTTAGGCAACACGTTTCCTTGAGCGATATGTCCGCTAAGAGATGTAACAACGCCGTGAAACTCTTATCGGACCAACCATTGGCTGCCTTCAATTTCGATGGCGAGAGCACCGTGTGCAACTTTGTGTATTCCTCCTTACAACTCGGGAACAAAGGTTTCTCCGAATCCTCCATCAAACCCGTGAATTGATTAAACTCTCTCGACTAGTGTAGTTCTCTTACGCATCGCGCAACATTTGAGCAGTTAATGTCGTCATCGACGACCAACCTATCCTCATCGGATCCATAGCGATGTCATTTGCCACATTGCCGGCTCCGTCGTCGTCGACGTTATCACGTTCAAGTATGATCTCCTCTTCACCGTGCCTTGTCCAACTTGTATAGCCAGGTACAAAACCCCTCCGGATCAAGTGCAAATGGATATGGTTTTTGTTCGAAAACATCTTCTCATTCTTGCAATCAATGCATGGACGATGTATGTACTCGTCTTCTTTTGCAAGTCGTTCTCCTCACGCCCTTAGAAAAACAGATACACCGTCGATATATTCTTGGTCGCAGCGGTTCGCATCGTACATCCATCTCCGGTCCATCTATAGTTCATTAATTTAAGCAATTTATTAATATCCAAAAATCTTAATTAAATAAATTGTTATTGAATATTCAACAATATGCACTAACGGGACAACATTAATACTAAGTAAATGTTGCAAACTTAATTAATTAATTTTAATATATACTCACACGTAACCAAAAATTATATATATATATCCAACAATCTTAATTACATAAATTGGGTTTATATGCTTCATAAAAATTCACTAACAATACCCACTAATGAAGCAAGATGTATATACACGCTAACGAAAAAAATTAATGGTAACTAAGAAAAATATTAACTACGTAATTTTTATACATATCCTTCGGAAGAGCAATATAATAAATTTCCTCATCTCAAAATGCAAGGCAATTAACATCATGATCACCCATCTATCATATTAACTATAATTTATTTTTCATTAATATCCAATAATCGTAAATACATAAATTTTATACATATCCTTCGGAAGAGCAACGTAATTTTTATACATATCCTTGAATATTAACTATAATTTTTATACTTCATGATCACCCATCTATCATATTAACTATAATTTATTTATCATTAATATCCAATAATCGTAAATACATATATTTGACATATGCTTGACAAAAAATCATCATCTAAATAAGGTAGAGAACTTAATCTAATACTGACAAGGTAATAAATTCATCATCTACAAATTGCTAGCTAAATAAAAACAAACTAAATGTAGACCTTGCACCTAAACCTTAATTAAGCTAGGAATAAACCTTTTAATGGCAATTTTACACTAGAAATGAAGAGAGGAGACATATTTTACACACCTTGGAACTATTCTACGAAGTGGAAGCACAAGATCTTGGCCAAACAAAATCAAATCAAAAAGTCGAGTTTTGTTCTCGGGAGGAAGATGACCAAATGACAGGGCAACAGGGATATTTATAGAAAGCATTATTAGTGGCGGTTCTAAAACCAACCCGCCACAGATAATGTATTATCTGTGACGGTTCCATCTACCAACCGCCACAAATAGTCTCAAAGATTATCCGTGGCGGTTTTTATTTAAAACCGTCACAGTTAAGTATTATCTGTGGCGGTTTTTGATGCAACCGCCACAAATGGTCCTCCGCCAATTTCCATATAGAACCGCCAGCGATACATGTATTTGTGACGGTTCCAAAAGAACCGCCACAAATAGGGCGTCACCTATGTGCTGTTTTGTAGTAGTGAAAGGACCTGTTCGTGATTTTAGAATTTTCGGAGTCCTTTTTGCAAAATAACCAGTGGAAAAACCTATTCGTGATTTCAGAATTCTCAAAGGACTTTTTGCAAAAAAGGTACTTGGAGTTTTACATGCGCTCCAAATCTTCCAGCCATAAGGTATATATTATATATAATTAGTACCATATTTTTGTGATATTGATTATGTTGTCTTAACTTATCATATCTTTTGATTTCTATCCAAATAGTTGTTAATATAAGTCTTTTACAACTAGAACTCTTTGGTTATATAAGTTGACCCCTGTATTTGTAATCTTGAAGTATTGTTTCCTATGGTTTTTTCTCATAAGTATATTTCCACGTTAATTCTTGTCTTCAGTTATCTTACCATGTACTATCCCTAACAAGTATTAGTAGTATAAGATTATCTCCAGCGGTATCCCTTCAAGCTCTAAATCCCTTCGCAGACAGATCCCAAACACTCCAACGAATTCCCTTCACGGTTCCCTTCGAAAGGGATTCTCTCTGAGAATCTCTTCAGAAAGATATTCTCTCTCCAATCCCTATACAAAACCCTTCGAGGGGATGCTGCTGAAGATGATAGGAATGAAGAGAATGAATATAAGGAAGGGAATAAGGGAAGAGAAGGGAATGAAGGGAAATTGCTGGAGATAGTTTAAGAGTGAGAGTTTCTTAGATTACCCGCACGGCAACACGCATAAGCTTCGTCTTTTGCGCCGGGCCACCGCTCCCCGTCTTCCGCAACAGTCACTGGGTGTCATCCCTACGTCGTCGGATCTGCGTCGGTCGATTCAGACCCACGCGCTCCGCGGCCCGGTCGTGGCTTCTCCCGGTGCTCTCGCAGGACCGCTCCATCGCCAGCCAGGGCTCCGCGCCGACATGCACGCCTTGGCGCCTCACCACCGAGTTCGTTCCTTCCCTGCGGAGCTTGCATCCATCGCTCTGCCTCCTCTCGCGCTGTTGAAGTCGCCGTGTCGTCGCCTGCTTCCTCCCGCGCCGGCCACCTCAGAGCCTGTTTTCATGCCCGCCGCCCGGCATCGGCTCCAACGGATCCTCGCCGATGCGCACTTCTCGGCCCTCCCGCGTGCGCAATTCCTAGAGAGAGTCTGTCGACTGGATCAGTTGGCGTGGGAGTGGACAGGACTGCAGGAGATCCATCCAGGTGTTTTTTTACTGAACTATTGCAATTGATGCAAGTCAAGGGTCTTCAAGTTGATGAACTCTACTTGCTTGATCTGGAAGCCCTCAGTGATATTCAGCCAGTTATGGTCTCAGAGTACTTTGGCCCTGTTTGAGAGGACTACGGCTGGGCTGTAAAGCTAATTTTGGCTTGCTAGGCTGTAAAGCTGCTGTAGCTGGCGACTGTAGCTTTTGTTAAGAGGTTGTTTGGTAAAGTGGCTGTAAGTTGGCTGCTGCAGCTGTAGCTGGTGTTTAAATGACTGAAATGACCTTAAAAGTTCTAAAGGCTTGTTTGTACGCTGATTTAACTTAAATATTGATCTTTTGGATTATATTTGTAAAAATATTAAGTGATGAATAACTAAGCATTAGTTATAATTAATTTTTTCACATTATTATATATATTTTGCTTATTTTTCTTCATCAATCTTTTCTTTATCTTCGATGCAAGTACATGACAATATATAAGACCATCAATTTCCTCTATATAAGACCTATTTTAAGTTTTTAACCACACCAGATGGGAGTATGTTGTGTATCGAGTCGGGCACTCAAACTCAAATCAAAATACACTTCCTTGAAAGTTCGCTTTTTCTGAAAGCAAGCAGCAAATTAAAGGCATGCTTCATACTACAAAAACTTATCATTTTGGAACTATATGGACTGGGTACTTCAAACATGAAAATCAACGTGCTTTGCAGTGCATGGGCTCCGACTGAAGGGCTCTAGATAGTTTCTTCAATCAAGTTCTCTTTCCCATCCTCTGAACGGACAAATCAAAGTTGAAAAATACAGTATCTCTTCAACGATGTAACTTTGTTTCGCCTGGTTTCAACTAAAATACAAGCTCACAAGATTTACATGTTCGGCTAAGATTAGAACAAAAAGTTTAGCATCAGCTATGTCACTGCTACTAAACCTTCTTGCAGACCTGCTCCCTGTAATAACCAATGCATTTGCATAGCACAGCATCCAACAGCTTGCTCAGGGACTATCTGTACTGCTCGGGGAGCCGATAACCTTTTATGACTATCTTATCTGCAAACATCTTGCCGGTCTTTGGCATAATATGCCAGTGCATTGTCAAGTTGAAATCCTTGCCTTTTATATTGCTTCCCTGTATAATTCAAGTATTATGCATACCAAATATATTGATACCCAGATGTGCATATATTGGAGAGAAAAAACCATCCACAAAGCGAAAGAACCACCATGTGATATAGAATGTAACTACAATTGGAAAGAGGATTACACTGAAACAAAAAGAGGAACATCCCATCAGTGCTCAGCAATACAGGGACAACTTCACAGAAGAAATAACTAACATTGATCTCCAGTTTCCTTCTGAGATTGTTTTTGCTCTACATCTAATGCAATTCATGCATGTTCTCTTATAATCCTAACATCACTTTCAGTAGCTGTCCATAGGAAGAAATGCCTGAGCCACTGACACAGCTTTAAGTTTTATAAGGCTAATTTCCAAACCTTTCAGGTTTAGTTACAGTAATCAATGACTGTATAGATCAGGCTAAGAATTTGAATCCCAATTCGCTCGCCGAGGGCAACACAATTAGAATCAAATGACTGATAACTTTACTAGGCTGAAATCCTCCCATGGCAACAGCAGATCTTGCGTCCTTCAACCCGTTTGTGCAAGGTAGATGCTAGCGAAATAGTGGATGGAGCTATCCCCACGAAACAGAACCCAATAGCATTTTCAACCAAGAATTTCTGGCGTAGGACAATAGGACAGATGAAATCCTACATTAAGTAATGAAACAATTTAGGAGAAGTCTCAGAACCAAATGGTGCTACATATGAATCAGAACAGAAAGTGTTTAGTACCTCACAAACTCCATGTGCAAAGAAATAAAAAGGCAAAAGAAGTTCTCTCTATTCAGTGGGAACTTGGTTCTTCACTTCTTTCCCATGATCACTAGGCAAAACTAAATTTCACCGGTACTTCCAAAATTAGCTAACTTGAGTCATGAATGTAAATAAGATTTATTTTTTATCAGAACATTAATGCAAGCCTAATTTCTACAATATCTACTTATATTATAAGCATAAGTTTGAATCATTTTCTAGAGCTGTAAGAGGAGAAAACATACACGTTTCTAGAACACGGGTAATGCTAATGCTTGTCCCCAAACTTGCAGCGAAATTAGATCAGTCGCAGCATGTATCTAATTGTTTCTAGAACACAATGTGTTGCTTCAGATTAGTCGCAGTGTCGGGGGATGGACAATCCTTTGGCCGGTCGGCGCACAGTCAGCATGCCCCTAGCTCGGCGGCCCCCCCGGTCACGCCCTCGCTCGGCCGAGGGGCCTGTGCCTTCGAGCTCTGCACGACCTCGAGTTCGAGCCCTGCACGACCTCGAATGAGGGCCTGCTTTTGCTCGGGTCGTTGATTTCCTTGGATCGACGACGTGCATTTCTTTGGCGATTACCAAGGCGTGGTCTCACAGGTGGTGCGAGTCTTGTGATAAGCTCGAGCGGTTACAAACGGCCCTCAATGCGCATTAAGGGCCACAATCCGAAGATTTCTCCTGGCGGTTACGCAGAGGGAGGTATAAAAGCTGGAGATGCACAAACACAGAGGACAACACTGTACGCACAACAGCCCGAGCTAGAAATCACCATTGCTTGAGCTGTAAACACATCCCTGTACACCAACATAACAAAGATCACCGCCGCAAGGCGACTGGAGTAAAGCTGTTACCTTCACAGGGGCTCGAACCAGTATAAACCTTTGTCTCCCTTCGTTGGCCTTTGGCCCGATCATCAACGCATCGACTCCATTCCTTCGTTTGAACGAAGCGCTGCACGGGTCCCATATCTCACGAGACCCCTACCACCTTTCTTGCGGTTGGCGATCCCGATCGTCGACAGCTGGCGCCCACCGTGGGGCCCGTTTGCTTCGCTCACTCGCAGGAAAAACTCTAGGATCTCGGGAACATGGCGTACTTCGCTCATGGACATTCATCAGGCTTGGATTCAAGCGCGGACTCCGATTCCGCGTCTCTGTTTTCATTCGCAGACTCCTGAGGACGCTCGTCGGATGGTGCATGTCGCCATCAACTAGGCCATAACCGCACTCCGGCGGGAGGCCCAGGAGAAGACCGGCGCGTCTTCTGGGCCGCCCAGGCTCCCTCTCTTAGGGGAACGCCTCCGCGCGATTGCTTGGGTCATGGCCGATCCCGACAGGGCAAAGTCGAAACTCTTCGGCCGAGCTCTGGCCGAAGAATTCGACCGTCATGCGCGGACAAAGGCGTTCCTCCGCAAAGACCGTTCAGAACCCCCCCCGAGGAGCACCGGCTAAATCGTCACGACATCACCGACGCACCCGTCGGACGACTCCCCGGCGCGAGGCGCCTTCGTCTCAGCGGCGTCCTCGGGATGTGACTCTGACCCCACCGCGGCACCGTCCCACAGGCACCGTCCCGAGCAGGGCCGAGCGCGAGCAGAGCCACACAAGTTCTGCGTCGACCGACCGCAGGACTGGGGATCTCTCCCCCGACGTTCCGCCCAGGCGTCGCCGCGTGCAGGACCGCCTGCGTTATCTCCCGGGCGACTCACGTGCCCGGCGCCATGGCCGGTCTCATCGAAGATCGGGCCGCCGGAGCAGCCTCGACTCGGAGTCGTACAGCAGCGAAGACCTCGTCGGCGATGACCACACTCGGCGTGCACCCGTCCCGGCTTACGGTTGCGTGGCGTACTCACGCGACCTTCGTCGCATGCGTTGGCTGGCTCGGTTCAAACCTGCGTTGATTGAGCGCTTTGACGGAACCAAAAACCCCGACGAGTTCCTATCTATCTACTCGACCGCCATCCTAACGGCCGGGGGCGACGAGCTCGTCATGGCCAACTATCTCCCAACCGTCTTGGACGGCGCTGCGCGGACTTGGCTTTTCTACCAGAAGCCTGGCTCCTTCAGGTCGTGGTGCCAAATCCAGAGCGCCCTCCGCTCAAACTTCGAGTTATTCTGGCGGGAGGGAGAAAGACCTGGATCGCGTTATCCAGGGCAAAGGCGAACCACTTCGTGATTTCGTGCGGCGGTTTATCCGCACAAGGAACCTGATTCCGAGCATCTCCGACGAGGTTGTCATCAAGGCCTTCAAGTTCGGTGTCCGCGACCGGCGCCTTACTGAGGACCTGGAGATCACGTCTAGCCTCACCGTCAACAAACTATTCCGCATGGCAGAACGGTACGCAGATGCGGATGACGCCGTCCGCTGGAAGCGCGACTACGACCAAGGCAAGCTTGGTGCGAATTCCTGAGGAGTCCATCAATTCCAAGGGCGCCGACCAAGGTGCCACCGCCAGGAAGAGGAAGCGCGACCGTAGGACCGGTGGAGGCCTGCCGTGAGTGGTTGTATCGGCAGATGGCCAGCGAGAAGTCCTCGAGGTTCGAGATCAGGCTCGGGATGGGTCCCGACCTCGTCAAGGTCGACCTCAGTCTCGACAAGCACAGGGCCAGCCCCAGAAGGAAGGCCGAAGGTCTGGGCCTCGGCGGGCCGACGCTCGACCGCAGGGGGCCGAGGGGCGCCCGGGTTACGACGAGGCGAAGTTCTGTTTGTTTCACAGGACAGCCGGCCACGACCTGCGAACCTGCAGGGCTTGGCAGGGCAAGCTGGAAGCTTTCTACGACGGGCGGGGCGAGATGCGAGCTTCCAAAAATCGATGACCAACCCGACAGGTGAACACCGCTCGGAGCATGATGGCGTCGATCTCGAGTTCGGCAAAGAAGGCGAAGCCGGATTGACATCATCTTTGGCTCGTCGGCTTACGGACGGTAGCGAGGTCAAGGCGCGCGTGCCATCTACGAGTCTCGGTGGGAAGCCCATCGGCGACCACCGCAAATGGGTGGGTCCACCATCACCTTCTCTCCGAGGGCGCTCTTCGGTATGACTCGAGACACGAAGACCGCACTGGTCGTGACCCGACCATTAGCAATACCACGGTCGGGCGTGTCATGGTCGGCGGCGGCTCTCTTAACTTCTTTGCGGCGGGGCGCTCGGCCGGATGCGATTCCCGGTCGAAGGTCAAGAGCATCACCATACCCTTCTTGGGATAGTTCGGAAGCTCGACCACCCTTAGGGCGGGTTGTCTTGCCGTCACCTTCGGGGCTCGGACAACTTTTGACCGGTGATCACCTTCGAGGTGGTCGAGGGTGACCTTCCGTACAACGCTATCCTCGGGCGGCCTGCTTTGGTCAAGTTCATGGCGGCCAACCATTATGGCCATCGGTGCATGAAGCTGCCTGGCCCTAACGGTGTCATCACCGTGCGAGGCGACCTACAGGCGGCACACGGCTGCGAGACCAAGGCTTTGGCTCTTGCTGGCATCTGCCCCAACACGGTCCGGAGACGACGGAGAAGAATGCTCGCCAGAAGGCGGCGATCCAGCCTAGTGGGGCGACAAAGGCCGTACCGCTCGATGAGAGCGACTCGACCAAGTGCATTCATGTCTCGGCCGGGCTGAGTTCCAAATAGGAACTCGAGCTCGTCACCTTCGCCAGCGCCAACAAGGGTATATTAAGCAGGAACCCGCGGACATGCCCGGCGTTCCAAGGGAGGTGGTCGAGCATAAGTTACAGGTGAGACCCGGCTCTCGACCTGTGCGCCAGAAGCTGCGTCGTTTTTCCCCGGAGAAGGTTGTAGTCATCAAGGAGAACCTTGACAAGCTCTCGAAGGCCGGCTTCATCCGTGAAATTGATTACTCCGAGTGGCTGGCCAACCCGGTCATCGTCTAGAAGAAAGGCGGAAAGTGGAGAATGTGCGTCGACCATACGGGGTTGAACTCGGCTTGCCCGAAGGACAACTTCCCGCTTCCACGCATCGACCAGATCGTCGACTCCACTGCAAATGCTAAGATGTTGAGCTTTTTAGATGCTTACTCGGGATACCACCAGTCAAGTGGCGGTCGGCGGCGAAGCAAGACGGCCTTCATCACGCCGTTTGGCACCTATTGCTACACGACCATGTCGTTTGGTCTGCGCAATGCGGGGGCCACGTTCCAGCGTCTGATGACCAAGACGTTCGAGCCGTAGATCGGGCGGAACCTTGAGGTCTACGTGGACGATATCATCGTCAAGAGCCTCTCTGAAGGCAACCACGTTCGTGACCTCGAGGAAACCTTCGCCAACCTAAAAAGGTACAAGATCAAGCTCAACCCGGAGAAGTGCGTGTTCGGCGCGGCGTCGGGAAAAGTGCTCGGCTACATGATCGGGGGCTCGGGGGTTGGCCCGAACCCAGAGAAGATCAATGCGATCGAAAAGATGGCGCCCCCGACCTCGATCAAGCAGGTGCAAAGCCTCACCGGTCGAATGGCCGCCCTCAGCAGGTTCATTTCAAGGCTCGGTGAGTGTGGGCTCCCATTCTTTCGAACCCTGCGCAAGCACGGGGACTTTGAGTGGACTCCAGAGGCGCAGCGGTCCTTCGACGACCTGAAGGCATACCTGTCGTCCCCACCCCTCCTTACGACACCACAACCTGGTGAGAAGTTGCTGCTCTACCTTGCGGCCACCGCCCACGCTGTCAGTGCCGTTTTGGTGGCGGAACGGGGGTCTCAGCAGCACCCAATTTATTATGTCAGCGAGGTCTTGCACGGCCTAAAGGAGCGCTACCCGCAGGTACAGAAGCTGTTGTATGCTCTCCTCATGGCTTCTCGCAAGCTCCGGCATTATTTCCAGGCGCACTCCGTGGTCGTCCCGAGCAACTTCCGCTCGGGGACATCTGAGAACCAGAGGGTGGCGGACTAATCGCCAAATGGGCCATGGGTGGCGGCGTTCGGCGTTTGGTCGTGGCTCTGACGGCCATAAAATCGCAAGTGCTCACGGACTTCGTGGTTGGCGGAACATCACGGCCGCTCACGAACTTCATGCCGAAGAGGAGAAACCCTGGGTCATGTTCTTCGACGGCTCAAGGTCCTTTAAACGCTCGGGGGCTGGGATCCTTATCCTTACCCCACGAGGCGACCAATTGAGGTACGTGGTTCGCTTCGAGTTCCCAGCGACCAACAATGTGGCGGAGTACGAAGCCCTCCTGGCGGGCTTACGAGCTTGCAAGGCTTTGGGCGTGCGTCGACTGGTCATGAAGGGCGACTCCTAGCTCGTCATCAACCAGTTCAACAAAGACTACCAGTGCTCGGGAGACTCGATGGCCAAGTACCTCGCCGAGGTGCGCAAGATGGAGAAGTGGTTTGAATTTAGAGCTCGGGCACATCCCGGGAGGGACAACTCGGTGTGGACTTCCTCTCCAAGCTCGGCTCCGACGAGCGACATCCCACCCGGCGTCATCACGAGACGCTGGCAGCCCGTCGGTCTCCGACCAAGAGGTCATGCTTCTTTGTGGTCAAAGGTACTCCCTCTGGGCGAGGCCATTCACGATTTCCTTTCACAGGCGACCTACCACCCGACCCTGCCGAGAGAGCGGATCAGCGCCGAGCAAGTCTATCTGGCGCTCGTCGAGGGGAAGCTCTACAGGAGAAATGTTTCTGGCATCTTGACGCGGTGCATTTCTGTGGAGGAGGGTAAGTATCTGCTAAATGACATCCATTCAGGCCTATGTGGGGCACATTCTTCTTACAGGACGATGGTCGGCAAGGCCTTCCGTATGGGGTACTACTGGCCAACGGCACTTCAAGATGCTCGTGATATCGTTCGCGTCTGCCGAGCATGCCAGTTCCACGCCAGGAAGTCGCACCAACTCGCGTACGCCCTTCAGACTATTCCACTTGCTTGGCCTTTCTCGACCTGGGGGCTGAATATCCTCGGCCCTTTTCCTCAGGCGGTTGGGGGAAAGAAGTTCCTGTTCGTGGCCATCGACACCTTCACCAAGTGGATCGAAGCTGAACCAGTCTCGACCATCACTGCTCGGCGGTTATTCGGTTTTACGTCATGCGTGGTCACGGTGCGGGTTCCATGCAAAATTATCGCGACAATGGTACCACGGTTTACCGGTATTTGTTTTAGGAATTTTGCGAGGACCTTGGCACCAAAGTATGCTTTGCCTCGGTGGCTCACCCTCAAAGCAACGGAGCTGCCGAGCGCGCCAACGGACAGATTGTCCAGGGCGTCAAGAAGCGAGTCGCAGATGAGCTCGAATGCTATGACAAGACCTGGGTGGACGAACTTTCCACCGTCTTATGGTCCATCCGTACCACAGTCAGCCGAACAATAGGGTCCACCCCCTTCCAGCTCGTGTTGATCTCGGCCAAATCTGCCTCCGAGGTGGCCTAGGCTCTGCCGAGTCGACAGTCGACCATGTCGACTTGAGCAAACGGTCTCTCGACCTTACCCTCGCGGAAGAAGTAAGATGCCGTGCACTGCTACGATCAACGCATTACCTGCAAGCTCTTCGCAGACATGCGTCTCGGTCGGTACGACCTAGGAAGCTCCTTGTTGGGGATCTAGCTCTAAGACGAATCCAGAGCTCGTCCAACACCAACAAGTTATCCCCGCGGTGGGAGGGCCCCTATAAAGTCATTTCAACATATCACACAGGGGCTTACCGGCTAGCGATGCCCGATGGCAGAGAGCTCTCTAGCTCGTGGAATATAGATCAGCTTCGAAAGTTCTATGTGTAACCTCTATTCCTTTGAAATTCAATAAAGCCGTTCTTTGTTTCTCGCCATTCTTGTCTTTTTTACTATAATTGCAAAAGTTATCATTGGCCGTAACCTCTTCTCGACCACGACCTCCATGCACAGCGCATTCGTCTTGGGTCTGAGCATCACGAGCTTTTGTGGTCATCCCAGTGGTCGAGCTAAATGTGCCGAAACTCTTCGCAATCCAGCTCACCACTGCGTCCGGCTCGATCCGAAAACCTCACAGCTCGAATGTTAGGCCGAACGTTTGCTCGATATGTTCTTTCTCTGCTGCCCTTTTTTCTCAACTACGCAGGTCACGGTCGTTTGCTCGCATCTAAGTCTTGTGCCCAAGGCCGGCGTTGCTCGCCCTTGGACCCAACGGGGGCTGGACAGTGGCATACTGCCATCAAGTGACCTACAGAGCAGGAGCAAAAGCTAGAAAGGCGAATTCCAAACAACCTCGACCACGAACTTCAGAGCGGGGCAGGACTGTTGGCACCCAAAAGTAATGTAGCTCCCTCATAAAATCTCATAACATTTTTACAGGACAACAGCAGGGTAAAATTACAGGTCCGCCATCTCGCGGGTAAGTTTCTCCTGCTCGAGATCGGCGACCTTAGCCCGTAAAGTTGTGAGCTCATTGGCGGTGTCCACGGCTCGGCGACGCTCATCTTGGAGCTGGGTCAGGGCGCTCTTTGCCGCCTTGCTGGCGCGCCCTAGTTTCTCCTCCAACTCCGCGATCTTGGCTTCCAGCTCGGGGGACGCTTTGGCAGAGGATGACGTTTGCTCGGCGGATGCCTTCTCCAACGTCTCGACCTTGGCGCGTTCATCGGCGAGCGCTTGGGCCGAGGCGGTGGATCGCTCTGCGGCGGCCTTCTCCAGTGACTCTACCTTGGCACGCTCGATCTCGAGCGTCTCGAGCGCCTTGGTCGTCCGAGCCCGTTCTTGCTCTACGGCTTTAAAGCCGTGATCGCGCTCGGAGGACCTGGTTTGCTCGAGCTCGGCCGCGTGGGCCACCTCCTGCGCTGTCATCGTCTGGCGAAGGTCATCGAGCTCCTTGTTCACCCGTTCGAGCTCTGCCTGGTCGACCTCGATGGTCATACAGAACTTGGCGCGCTCGGCCTCCCGCGTCTCCACCACGTCCAAGAGTCCCCTGAGCACGTCGGCATGCTCGTGGAGACCTTGCAACCCTCGAGAGACGCTGTCGATCGCCTTAGAGGACGGGAAAGGTTGCTCAGGTGAGAAGCTTACGGGAAAACTCTATTTGGCATGTTGCAGGGCATGTCAGGAGAGCTCTTACCTCGCGAAGACGGTTTTCGATGCGCGCACGGGTAAACTCTTCGTTCACCTCGTCGATTCGGGCAGGGTCAATCTCGACCTCTTCACCCAGAGCTTCAGGGTTGGGGACGACCTCGACCTCCGCCGGCGCGTCGCCGCCAAGGTTTTCGGTCCCCGAGCTGGCGACGGTTTGGAGTCCTGCCACCTCGTTTGGAGGATTCGTCTCTCTAGCTGGGGTCAGCGCGGCGGCATCTTCGGGTCCGACCTCTATGGTTGGAGCCCCGTCCGGCTTTTCGGAAGGAGTTGCCGCGTCAGCAACATCAGGCCCAACCCCCGTGGTCGGGGCTCCGTCCACCTCCGGAGCCTGGGGAATACCGACCGGATCCGCCGCGTGGTATTCCGCGGTCTTTGTCCGTACCATTGGCTCGGGCGCCGCGACCCGATACAGATCGGCTCAGTGATTGGGCAGGGTGCTCCCGCGCTGCTTGTCTTCAATGGCAGTCTTTGCCGCGACCTCGGTATCTGCGACGGTCGGGGTCGGGGGGTCCCGGGGCGGATCCACTGATGCGACCAAGGCACCCGGAGCGCCCTCTTCCGCGCCATCCTGGGGGGGATCGACAGCAGCGATGGTATCGACTTCGCCGATGCCGTAGTCCTCACCGGACGCGGGCTCAAGATCTTTGTCGACCGGGTCGTTGAGCCTGGTCGTCTGGCCGGCGAGGACCCGGCTTCGTGGCCGGAAGGCACGCCTTTGACCGAGGGCGGCGTCGGGCGGCCGTAGGCATCTTCCTCTTCCTCGGACTCGGACTCGCCCTGGACAACATTCATTGTCAGATTGGGCAAGTTTCGAGCTCGGCGCTTCGAACTGCGGGCAGGACAAGCTAAGTTGGAAAAAGCGAGAATGGGCGAGCGAGTCCGAAACTCAAAGGCTTACAGGTCGCCTTGACCTCGCGCGTGGAGGCCGTTGAGTATCTTCTTGCCCGAGCTCGAAGGGCGCGCGCGCTCGCCTTCGACTGGGGCCTGGAACCGCGTTGGGCCGCGCCTCTCGCCTGGGTGATTGGGGTCCGTGTTTGGATGCCTTAATTTGGTGGGGATTTGTAAGGCTGGCGGCATTCTGGCCTTCGATTCTTTGCAAAGGGGGAAGATATGTCAAGCAATGAGGAGAGCACGAGCACGAGCTCGGGGGCTCGAGTGTCGACCCTTACCATCGCACGGTCGCCCCACTCGATGTGAGGCTTCTTTTCCCCCTGGCGACTTGTTGTGGCTGGGGGAGGTCTCCTCTTCCCCTTCCTGCTCTTGCCCCCGCCAGGCAGCGGGAGCAGCTTCCTGGCTATGTCAAACAGCTCTTGGTGGTCCTGAGAACTCGCGTGGGTCAGAGGGGCCTCCGCGGAAGACAGAATCAAGGGCAAGGTCGGGGCGACTTACCTTGGCCTTCTGGCGAAGTACATTCTTCGGGACCGGGTCATCGAGGGTGTACCCGTGCGCCAGTTTCCCGAACATTTCAAACATCCTGTCAGAAACCTAGGACTCCTTCGGTGCTGCAAGAGCATGGGCCATCAGGGAGGACTGGAGTAAGGGTTTCGAGCGAAAGTTTTTGAGGTCGAGTGTCTTGCCTGTCGGGCCCTCGCGTGTGGAGTCATCACACCCCGTGATCTCGAAGAATGGGTGTTCCCTTCTCCGCAGAGGGGACACCCGGTTCGCAGGAAATCGATGGCGATTGCTTGCCCGGTGAGGCCGCGCGTGGCGCAGATATGTATGGCAGCAATGGCCTCCTCACCGACCTCAAGGTCTTCAGGCTCAGGGGTCTCCTTCTTCTCGATGACGGGAGTCCCCTCGTACGTCAGAGCCCCGAGCTCCCCTTTCTTCAGGTAGAACCACCGCTCGGACCAGGGACCAAGAGAATCCCGAGCGGCGCATTTGGGGAAGGACCACTTAAGCCAGGTCCGAAGTCGGAAGTAAAGGCATCCGACCACGGGGTCCTTCCCGGAGCGGAAGAGGGAGTAGTAGCGAAAAACGGCGAGGGGTGGGGAGGATTCGAAACCCTCGCACAAATGGGAGAAGATGGCGGCGTGAGGATGGAATTGGTACCGAGTTGATGAGCTCGATTTACATAGCGGAAGGGCGTCGCTTCGAATTCGCTCTCCGGGGTCCGCAGGCCAAGGAGCGCATAGTGCTCGGTGCAGACGATCTCGTCATCCCTGGGGCGTGGTTTGGTCTCGCCGCTCGGTAACCGCCATGTCACCGGATCCACCATCCCCAGGATCTCGAGCTCTTTCATCCTCGCGGACGACAAGGTGCTCCTCCCTAGCTTGGTCATGGCGGTGCAGTATGCTTGGTCGAGGAAGGGAGGAAAGGGTGATGCTTGGGTGCAAAAGCCTTGGAGACGAAGGGCGCAGAGATCAGGGGTTCCTTCTTCAACGATTGCTGTGGGCTTGGCAAAGTCCTGCACCGCGTTGGCGTTAAAATCGCCCCACAGCACCTCAAAGGGCGTGCCTGCCGTGATTGGACAAGCGCAGTTAAGGATGGGGTTGCGGAATCGAGGCGCCACAGGTGTCCGCCGCCCGTTCGCATCCGTATCTCCGGCGAAGAATTCAAAGGTCGCCAGGTGTCGGGGCTAAGGATCTACTTTATGGTCTCTGCTCGACCTAGACCGGGATTTCAAGACCTGCAAAGGCTTGTCGCCGTCGACTTCAGGGTGAGGCTCGAGGTCACCCCGGGCGCACTTCTACGACCTTGAGCCTCGGGGGCTAGCTGTCGGGGGCTGGACAATCCTTTGGCTGGTCGGCGCACAGTCAGCATGCCCCTAGCTCGGCGGCCCCCCCGGCCACGCCCTTGCTCGGCCGAGGGGCTTATGCCTTCGAGCTCCGCATGACCTCGAGTTCGAGCCCCACACGACCTCGAATGAGGGCCTGCTTTTGCTCGGGTCGTTGATTTCCTTGGATCCCGGCACGTGCATTTACTGGGCAGTTACCAAGACGTGGTCTCACGGGGTGGTGCAGAGTCTTGTGATAAGCTGGAACGGTTACAAACGGCCCTCAATGCGCATTAAGGGCCACGATCCGAAGATTTCTCCTGGCGGTTCGGTGAGGGAGGTATAAAAGCTGGAGATGCACAAACACAGAGGACAACACTGTACGCACAACAGCCCGAGCTAGAAATCACCATTGCTTGAGCTGTAAACACATCCCTGTACACAGTGGCGGAGCCAGAAACTTTCAAAGAGGTGGGCTTTGTATGTCTGCGTGAAAACGTGACTGCGGCGAGGCAAGACCATCATAGCATGAAAAACAACCTGCTATGACGTCGCTACAAAATAACCAATCATATATATCACATAGAAAGAGATGTAGAGCTGGAATTCAGTCAGGAAGAGTTGAATGCCACCTCATTAATAGATAGTAAGTCGAAGCAGCTGCTCAAGCCAGTCGAGTACTTGGTGACCCATGGTCGAGCACAATAAAGCGATGCAACACTATTTGCAATCTAAGTGTTATAAGTAGTTCAACTGGTTAGTGTGCTTTACTTTTTATTATGTTGTTAGCCGGACTAGTTATTACAAATATGATTGTGAGGGGAGTGATGTTTGTTAACAGAATTTTTTTGCTAAGTATCTGATTGGGTGGGGCCGGGTGGGCTCTAGCCCCACCTAGCCCCACCATCAGCTCCGCCTCTGCCTGTACACCAACATAACAAAGATCACCGCCGCAAGGCGACTGGAGTAGAGCTGTTACCTTCACAGGGGCTCGAACCAGTATAAACCTTTGTCTCCCGCTCGTTGACGCCTGGCCCCGATCATCAACGCATCGACTCCATTCCTTCGTTTGAACGAAGCGCTGCACGGGTCCCATATCTCACGAGATCCCTACCACCTTTCTTGCGGTTGGCGATCCCGATCGTCGACACGCAGCATGTAGATGCATACAAGCAAACAACAATTAGATCCCCAGTGTGGCAGGGGCACATCAGTTTTGGCTCTCCAAGCGCCCTAATCTTGGTAACCCCATAACTAGATCACTCTGGTTCTCCCGTAGAAGAATGCAAAACCCCAAGCAACAGACACTAGATGGTGCGAGTGGGAGGAGAAGAGGCGTACCTTACCGTCGGCAGCAAGTGATCACGGGAGGCGTCGAGTCACCGCCGCCATCGCTGCTAGGCGTGATGATTTTTGCTTCTTTCGGATGTGGTTTGCGACTTTGCGTTCTTGGCGCCTGTTGGGCGAGGCTAGGGAGGGAGGACGTGGTGGCGGTGGGAACACGACCGGATGGCGCCGAGATCGTGGGATGAGGCATGACCGAGAGGCGAGGGGAGGAGGCAACGAGCTAGCTACTGGGGAATAGGCCGACGATGTGGATCGGGAGCACACGGCGGCGGGCGGGAGCACGAGGCGGGGAAGGCGTGGCGTCCCGACAGCGTAGCAGCGAGGAGGCGGCAGCGGGGCGATGTGGGGATCGGGAGGAGCGGGAGGAGGCGATATGGGGATCGGGAGGACGCTGGCGCTGGCGATCAACGAAGCACTGGCGCGGTCTTGCGGCTTTTCGCCGACCTGTTGCCAAAGTCTTTGTACAACCGCTTTCTTTTAGTGGTGTTTGGAGGAGCTTTTAGTTAAAAGCTGAAGCACAGCTAAATCCCGGTCCCTCTAAATAGGGTCTTTACAAATGGCGACCTTGGGGAAAAGATGAGCATTTATGCAGATTAATTATGGGTATTTTCTTTGATGTTTCGTCGTCGATTTATCATTAGATGATTCTTATAGATTTATTCGACGTTTCATCATCGACTTTGAAGAAAAAAATCAGTTGAGGAGATAACTGCATTTGGTGTTTCATCACGTTAATTGGAACTTGGTGTTTCATCACCATTATCTTAGTGTTTTATTTACCGTTTGGATACATTGTCCATTATGGAGGTTTGGCAACATTCATTTGGAATTCAGTGACACTCTGATGGTAGTATTATACTCTTTGGAGTTTTACTAATGAAGATTTTGCTCCAATATCAGTTTGAGATGAAGGTTTAAAGTGCAAGAAGGAGTTTGTTTCTGCGTAGATACTACAACGCTCTTTTTGTTGTCTTTGCTCGATATGAGGGGTCTACCGCAATCTACACTCCATTGATGGCACGAGAGTTTTCTTCATATTGACATTTTTGAAACAATTTCAACTGTATTATGGATTTTCAGTAGGCAGTTTGCTGAATTTTATGTTCCACATAGAGCATTCCAAAAGTTCATATTATGAGTTCTTCACTATCTACCCAACACCTCAGGTGACGTCTTGGTTTATGCCATTTGTCAATTGAGCGTTTGTTTCAGAAAGTCAGTTGCATAGACTCAGACTTTACTGAAGTTATGAATTGTTGAAGACCCAGATTCTTCGTCTACTTTGTTATAGTTGTGTATTTGAATTGACTGTTTTAGTCTCTCTCGACCTACTGGTGATTTGCTCAATCTCGCTTCATGAAAAGCGTTTGGATAAGACTATTCCAGTCTTTCATACCCATTGAGATTTTTTGCACTACAAATATTTGGCTTGACTGTTCCAGTCTTCCTCGTTCAGTAGTCCTTTGGACTTTTAACTCACGTATATTCATGTGCTTAATTACCTTAGGGTTTTCTAGAAACAATAGATTTTGAGTTAAGGGGAGGTTTGTTGGAGATAACTCAATATCTCAACTTACCATATCTTTTGGTTTCTATTCAAATAGTTGTTAGCACAAGTCTTCTACAACTAGAACTCTTTGGTTATATAAGCTAACTTCCTGTACTTGTAATCTTGAAGCGATATACACTACAGGAATCCGCATTATTTTCGTCGGCACGTGGCCGTTGAAATTACTAGTCGATGCACATGAGCGACGCCCGGGGCTGACGTGGCATCTGTATTTTAAATCGTGCCAAGCCGGCGAAATTGCTTGTTTTAAATCGGTTTTTCAAACTATTTTAATATGGCCTACTCGACAAAAAAAATGCAGTAATTTCGTCGGCCAAAATTTTATTTTCGTCGGCCAGTTGTTGTTTTTGTCGGCTAATTGTTATTTTTTTAATCGGCGGTAAGCGAAAATAATAGTTTAATTTCTAAAAAAAATAATAAAAACATATAAAGTCCCAGAAAATTCACAAAAAAATCCCAGAAATCGTAGGAAAGATATAGAAAAATAACATTACAAATTTCACACCAGTTAGCATTAATCAAAGACAATTTCATTGATAACTTCTGGAATATAAAGATCTACACTCTCTGATTGACATTATAAGTCAATCTAGACTTCTACTTTTGCTCCACATTGTAAGTCATTCTACACTTCTGCTATGAATATGCCACTCTTTCCATCAGATACCCTTCATTTAATTACAACATGTCTGTATTTAGCACCTCAATAAGGGTAACTATGGTCAGTTTACCATACGTCTTAATTATTGTGCCAAGAGCTAGATTGACTTGTAGTATGAATTATTTCCACAGAAGTACCCAAGCAATGAAAAATGGATGGGTGATGCAAACCGTAAATACTCACTTGAATCATGCTGACTTCAGAGTCAAAATGCAATGTTTTCTTGCAATCCAAATCCAGCTTGCATATCAAAAGTTTATCACAATCATCAGTTAATCTGCAAATAAGTGACTCCATAAAGACTTCCTTATCATTTTGTAATAATTAGAACATGCTGTCAGAGTGCAGTAGTGATACAAATATCCAAATCTCCTTAGCTTTTCAAAAGCATGACATACATAGCCAAATCTAGCCTGCTTGCATGACAGGATGACATAAGCCAAAGAAAATAAACATGACAGAAAAGGGAAATCGGAGATTATATATAGTGTCACATGAACATTTGCATCTACAGAGCAGATTTGACACATCTGCAAGCAGATAGAAACTGTAGTGCAGATCTAAACCTAAATCAATTGCTGCATTCCACCGTTTACAGAAAGACCATAGGCCAATATATGCCGCGTCCATTGTTGCAACTCAAGGCTCAAAGGTTACACAAGTGGATCAGGATTTGGGAACCGAACGGTACTAGGTCTGCTACCGCCAGTATCCTCTCTTTTTGGCCAGGTTCAATTTACTGAAAACTGGCTGGTTTAGGAGTGATTCCCAGGAAACCATGACCATTATGTCTTCTGTTTTCCTGGAGGCTGGACTAGTCTATTAAAAACTGACTAGTTTAGGACTAATTCCCAGTGCATTACAGGACTATCAAAATAAGCAATCTTCTTCTAAACACTTACTAAATTATTATCAAGTTATTGTGGCTATTGTTGGACAATGAACACTAATGCTTCTAAAAACAGATATACATCTCCGCTTTTTACTTTTCCCATTGCAACTGTACAAAATTATCACAAAACAATCACAAGTTCACATTGTTTACATAGTATTAAAAAAAAGCCTGTGATCAAGAGCTCACCATGTTCTTACATTTGAAACGTCCAGTAGCTATCTTTTGTAACATACAGTTTATCAAGGTTACGATTGGCTGCACGCTGAGCTGCAATCCACGAGCAGACCTGTAGGGGAGAATAAAACTTCAGTGTGGAAATAAAGATTGATATGCCATAACATCAATCTACAGCTTGAACCCCACAGGAAGCAAGAAAAAAATATTTGTCCTGAACATAAACCCCATCATCCTTTGAAAAAAACATACTAAACATCTTAAGCATGCTTACAGACATAGAAGCAGAAAATGTCTTTGAATCTGAATTGCTAGTCTGCATTGAAGACTTGAAGTGTGTATGTGTCAGACCAATAAGGCCTCATTGGAACACGTGAATTTTAAAGATTCCTGCGGGAATGGTATTGTTTCCTGCAAGAATTTGTTCTAGTGCTTTCTATCACAGTGTGATATTTCTATCTCGAGAGAGGATGAATTGAAACACAGTTGGTCCTAAAGTGTGTTGAAAGCTAAGATAATTAGAGAAGGTAAAAAGAGAACATCAAAAAGACTTACTTGGACCAAGAATGACCAGGTGGAAGTGTGTATAGCATTTTCTGAAACGTCTTGTGAAACAAAAAGACTCCCTGTATCAAGTGGCAATTGCTGGAAGGGTGCATTCTGTAGCCATAAATCATTGTCATTCAAGCCAGCACCCAGGTGGCCTCGTGTTCCACCATTCAGATGGCTGACACCAGGAAGTATAAATATTTGATCTCTTGCATAGCAAATTAAGAAGCATCAAAATATAGAGTATCTGCTCCCTAGAAGACAGGCAGATGTACTTAACAGGAGTTCACTATGCACATTACATTGAAATTTTAGCTGCACAAAGTTAAGGAAAACAAAATTTTACTTATGTCACACTTTTATGCATAAGTAATCATAGGAAAGACTATTTACATCCACAATCAATTATGCGCATGTAATCAAGTATATAGTCATACCTCTTCACCCTTAACAGGAGTTCAATTATATGATGGGCGGTGGCGCTGCCTCGGCGTCCTCGATCGAGGCCCCTTTGGGACTTCTCTGAGAACATAAATAAATAGTTTAGGATTGAGCTTTTCAGCAAATTGTGACAAAAAGAATGAAGTTACCTTCTCCCCTTTGTGAGGAGGATCCTTCCTTTCACCAAAATTCATCTATATTTTCAGCAATGATATCATCACATGCAAAGTGTAACGATCATCAATCATATCACAAAATATCCATATCTTACCCATTTCACTATCAACACAATCAAAATAAACGACGCATACACATAGTATCACAAATACCGGTCCATACAAATTATTAACAAGTGGTTCACTCAAACATGCACCATAAAAGGTCATCCAAGTCAACATTCATACATAAAAGGTCATCCAACCCATCCAAGTCGACATTCATACATAAAAGGTCACATGGAAGAAAAAGAATTCAACTTCCTGGAGCATCGTTGTTTCATTGCCGTCGTCTCCTCGAGTGTATGTCTTGCCCAACAGACGGTGTACGGAAGCATTGCCGACTTCGCATCCGATTTGCACCAGATCCCGCCGTTGGAGGTGTTATCGAACCCTATATGTTAAAGAAAATTATTAAGTGATTCGCAATATATGTACATTTTGTCAAATGGAATTTGTGATTAGGAAAATTAACCATATGTGGGGATAGCGATGCGAAAAGAGGAGGAGGCGGGGAGGAGGTGAAATCTTTGGAAAATTAATTGTTGTCCCCAAATGAGAAGATAGAATTTCACGAAGATCAAATTACAAGAAAAAATAAAGTAAATCTTCATATCATCAATTAAGTTGGCGTTTGCATGAATGAAAGATGAAAATGTATGCAATTCATCAATTCATAGCTAGTTCTAATTAACTTACTTGCAGATGTTGTTGTTGTTGTATCGCCAATTAATCATATATTCTTGTTGTTGCCTTGCCCACTCTTCTGTGATCTTCTCATCGCCTCCACTCGCTCGTTTTACGCTCTTCTCATCGCTTCTCATTGCACCCTCAACTCCTCCTCCAGCCTAGCCTCACGAGAGGTACGCGAATAGCTCTGAGATGACTGAGATGACCTGGCCTCACTCCTAGCCTCACTTGAATCAATTACCCCATTCAGCATAGCAAATCTGCCATGTTTCTTTCCACCCCCAGTTGAGTACACAGCTGTAAGGTCAACTTGTTCTTTCCTCCAGTCATATTCTTCCCCATGACGTTCGACCATTATTTCCCCATATCTAGCCTGTTATTATAGGATTTTTGTGTTAGGCACTAATCAGACAATTAGCAAGTTCACACATAATTACTAACCAGGTTTTGTGTCGCCACATCACTACTAAGCTGCTCAGGATGTGTAGGATCAGCTCCGTGGTGGCCCCGAACATAAGTCTCAATGTAGCTTGGGGCAACCCTAGTTGTAGCCTCCTGCGATTCGATGTTCATCTATGTTAACAAGCACAATTTATTTGACAAGCATATAAATAACTGAAATAAAGATATCAACCATACCATCCGCCGCGCTAGACGAATATGTCCATCAGCGCCATATCGTTGAGTGACCCTCGCTCCTTGACGGTTTCCCTCTTCCTCCTCGACTTGTCCACAAAGGTGGTGAAGCCCAAGAGGCACAAAGTGCTTGCCAAGCATCCATACACTTCCTTAACCAAGGCAGTCCACTGGAGGTACTCATCGGCACGAAGGTAGATCTCTGAAGCACCCAACTTCTTGGTCATGTCCTCTTTTTTATCTTTTTGTAGTACAAGCACCTTTGCTTGGATCGTGCATTGGACATCATGTCTTTTACGACCTTTGTCGCGCCTTCTCAAAGACATATCGAGACTTGGTTGCCGCGCCTCCTCCTCACCCTCGTAAACGATACCTCTCCTAATTAGGAATATCAACACTGTTAGACAAATTAAAACAAAAATATGGGTATATAAAACTGAAAATTCCAAAGTATTACCCAGAAGTCATTCCAAATCCTAACAGCAATAGTTCCAGTTTGGACATCTGTCGCCATCTTGTAGTGCGCCCAACTCGTCGCCGGCTGAGAAACTCCGTCTACATTAACCATTCCAGGATAGTGATGCCGATAGAGTGTTCCCAAGGTCGTGTTCACTGGCCTCAAACGGTTCTTCCCCAAGAAATGTCATCCCATTGCCTGTGAAGTAAAAATATGAAAATATTAGTAACACTATAGAAACTTGGAAATTTTGGCAGCATGTCCCCTATAAAGTCTCTACATCCACACACATATATAGATAAGAGAAATAAAGATAGATCCATCCATACACACATATCTCCATTCACACACAAAGACAAGATAGTTTAAGCATATCTCTATCCATACATCCATCCATACATTGGTTCAACAGATTGTCTCATTCTCATACTTACCAGTCACCATGTGGCCTAATCTGTCTTCGTGCCGACGGGTTTGTAACTGCTGGGGTGATTAAGTTGGAAGATCTGAACCTGACATGGTGAAAAAAAATCAGCACCAATGTTTGCACAAAACTTATGAAAATTTTTACAATTACCTAAACACAGGATCAACACCAATGTCATCTGCTTCAGCACCATCCCCCTCCCCCTCCCCATCCCATCCACATCCCCATCAAGATCTTGTCTCCTGCTGGCGACACAGAGCGGAAGTACCTCCTCCTGTTGAGTCTCCTCTGGTGAAGCAACCCTTCTGAGCCTCCTCAAGACACCTCTGAAATGCACTTCGTCGGCTCTGTTGAGATACACTGCCCTTGAAAAGTGAACCACCAACCGATGAAGAGCCATCATTCTTACTTCCTTGACTCTTCGAAGATGAAGAGCCATCCTTCTTCTTTCCTCTAAAAGCGTGTGAAAATGACTTCATCCTGTTAAAAAAAATTACAAGTTACTGAGTATGATTAAAACAATTGAACAACTTTCTTGATATACATGGTAAACCACATGTTGAGAAAATTAGAACTACCTTGAAGCCTTACACTAAAAGAGCAGATCATGCATATGAAAGACTTCTTGACACAGTTCACAGATCATGCATATGAAAGCCTTACACTAAAAGAGCAGATCATGCATATAAAAGCTTTTTGGTTCCTCTTAAATGTTGATGCTTGACTGTTTTAGACATTTTTATGCTCAGATATTACTAGTTAATCACCAGTTCACAACCAAACAAGAACTAACAAAACTAGTATGAAAAAACAAGAGAAAAAAGCAATAGCAACATTAAAAATCATTAATTTGAGATTCAATCAAGCATGGAAAACAAGAAAATGCAATGCTTGGTTATTTACTTCTTAAAAATCATTGAGCTCATGATCATCATCTGTAACATTTTGTAAACCACCGCAACGCCTTGTGTTAACCACTTTTCGTGGGACTTTGGTTTCGCGACGAGGTCATTTCGTTTTCTGAACCTCATCAACAATGACATCTGTAGTGTCACCGGCTAGTTGGTCAAGTGCCACCCCTTCATCTACTCCAAGCGAGGTTGGTAAACCACCTTCTTGATATGCTTCTTGAAGGTGTTCACAACCTCACTTTCATCATACCCATCATCTCCGGGGTAGGCAACCGCCGGGAGGATTTACCTTCGAACAACCCACCATGGCTTTAGGATTGCTAAGGGACAAGGATAGGACATATAGTACACTTGTTGAACTTGGTGAGCGAGTACAAATGGATTGAAACACAGAAGACGTGATGTATGATTAACTTCCACTAGACCAATTTTGGTGTTTCGCCTTATCCCTATCCCTAATTTTTCATTAAACCAATCACAATAAAAAACACTACTCGTAGATCTTTCGACCCCCCGAACTTCATCTCAACTATGTTTTGAATAACACCATAGTACTCGATGAGGCGACCATCCGAGCCACTTGCTATAGTGACAACTCCACTATTTGTCGTGGTTGCTTGTGGACGTGTTGCTTCAAATTTTGCTGAAGCAACGAAATCCATTGACATCATAACGTCCAAACTCCTCATTGTTATGCTTCAGTGTGACAGTTGTCTCAAATCTTCATGGGCGCTACCATCGGTAATGCCTTTGCAAGGTTATAGCGGTGTTTAAACTAATACTCAACATAGTTATTAATCAATGAGAAAATTAATTGTTAAGAAAATTACGTGTTTTGAAACCATGTGACAAAATTAGGACCATCACGTAATCCATCACGTCGTAGAGTTTCAAGTTGTTTCTTGGTAGGTTGTTGCCTAGATCTCCATTGTTGTTGATCGAACAACTTGTAGTACATTATTTAGGTTTCATACGGTTTGTGCATGAAGAGATTAAAACGGAAATTAGGTTAAGTACTTACTCAAGTAATCATCCATCTCCTCGATGTTGGTGTACATATACAACATTGCAGACATTCCGATCTTCTGTAGATACCTCATGCACGAACTTCCACCAACAAACCTTACCTTTCCTTTGAAATATCTTGAGATTACTAGTGGTGCATCATCGAGGTGTGGTATCTTGGTATATGAGTATTGATGTTGTGTTCTTACGTGAAATATGTGCTCGTATAGTATGATATTTCTTTCAGATAAAATGCTTGCGCGATGCATCCTTCAACTCGTGCTTTGTTACCCACATTGCTCTAATCTTTTTAAGTTCCGTTCTATAGGATACATCCATCGATACTGCACAGGCCCACCAACCTCTGCTTCATAAGGCAAATGCACCAACAGATGTTGCATTACGTTCATAAAACCTAGTGGGAACACTTTCTCCATCTTACATATCAACACCGGTATTTCCTTACCGAGTTTCCTCATTGTTGTTTTCTTAATTTCCTTTGCGCACAATTGTCTGTAGAAATAAGAAAGCTCTGCTAACATTATCCAAACTTCTTCTTTTAGATATCCACGAAATATTACAAGAAGTAGCCTCTCCATAATAATATGGTAGTCATGGCTCTTCAGACCATTTATCTTGCCACTTACGATGTTCACCGCGCCCTTTAGGTTTGACGCGTAACCATCGGGAAATTTAAGATTCTTGAGCCACATAAGCACCTCCTTTTTTTCGAAGGCTTTAGGATCGTATGGAGCACGTGGCTTACCCATACGTCCGGCTTGATTGGTTCGACCTCAAGGGTAGGCGGTCACATATGTCGACCATATCTCTACGAGCTTTCATATTATCTTTTGTTTTGTCCTTGAAGTCAAAAACGGTGCTGATGATACTTTCAGCAACATTCCGTTCTTGATGCATCACGTCGATATTGTGCCATAAGATTAGACATTTAACATAAGGAAGACTCCAGATGGAAGATATGTGAGTCCAATTATGTTCCTCTTTGAACCCTTTGTAACCATTCTCTGTGGCTTCTAACCGATCATGCCAAGCAACAATCTCTGATCCGGTCAAACGCTTTGGTGGACCTTTACTAATGGTCGTATCTTTACGAAATGCATTTCATTGGGTCCTAAATAGGTGATTGGATGGTGTGAAGCATCGATGACAATCGAAGAAGCAGAATTTACCTCCGTTCTTCAGGCGAAATGCATCAGTGTCATCCATGCATATTGGACAACATAACCTACCATGTGTGCTCCATCCCGAGAACATGCCATATGTAGGAAAATCATGGATAGACCAAAGGAATGCTACACGCATGTTGAAATACTCCTTTCTACTATTGTCATATGTCCTGACACCGATCCACAGTTCTTTTAGCTCATCGATCAACGGCTGCATAAACATGTCTAAGTGCTTTCCAGGATGATCAGGCCCTGGTATGATAATAGTCAGGAACACATATTGATCTTTCATGCACAAAGAGGGTGGAAGATTGTATGGAATTGCAAAAACGGGCCAACATGAATATGTCGCCGCATTTGTGTTGAAAGGGGTGAAACCATCAGTCGCCAATCCAATACGTACATTCCGAGGATCACTAGCAAAATCTTGGTCATACCGATCCAGTGCCTTCCAAGCCTCACCGTCAGATGGATGGCCCATGTACCCCTCATTTGTACGAATGCCTTCCTTGTGCCACCTCATATGCTTCGCAATCATCTTAGAGAGGTACAACTGTTGGAGCCGTGCTGTGAGAGGCAGATATCGTAGCTGCTTCAGGGAACGCTTGTTTTCTGCATAATCCCATCTTTTGTTGACTACTTCTGCATATCTAGATTTCTTGCAGCATGGACAACGATCCAACTTCTCGTGCTCCTTCCAGAACAAAATACAATTGTTCACACACACATCAATCTTCTGATATGGCATCCCTAGGCCGGCTAGCAGTTTCTTTGAGTAATAGAAATCTTTCGGCAACTTGTGAGGTTTTGGTAAAATGTCAGATATCAAATCAACTACATCATTGAAAGCAGTCCACCGAGAAGTTGTACTTGACCTTATAGCCATCAATCGTAACGATGCAAGTCGTGTCACGCTCGTGGACTCATGCAAAGGATCTTGAAGCTTTGAAGACTAAAGAATCTATCTACCTACGGTGGGACACATCCTCAAAGCGCTAAACAAAATCATGCATCATATCATCCAATGCATCAATAGGATCATCGGCTAGCTCACACTCGTTCGGATTGGATGTTTCCTAGAACGTGGCTCACCGTGCTCATACCAAAGTTAGATAATCGGCATGAAACCCCATTTGCAAAGGTGACACTCCATATCTTTTTGTAACGCCAATTAAAATTTTGACACCTCTGACGAGGACACTTCCCCAACCCACCGAAGGAGAGGAAGAGAAAACAAAATCCACAAAAGCTCGTGTGTTCACCATCCACTCGTGTATGCATCCGGTGTTTTCCATCCATCGTACATCCATCTTGATTAAATCGCCATTTTTGATCTGCTAACACTACATGGATGATGGTGCAATTTTATAAATATCATTAAAATATCGAGCATACTAAGGTAAAATCTCCCTGAATAACATAACTGAACTCAATATTAAGCTGCATTGCTTATTTTGCTAACTGTTCCTCCATATTACACACTCCGGTCACAAAAGAGTACCATTGACATTTTCTCATTATGTCTATTGTGGATGAAATGAATGCAATGATATAGCACCAACATTTTTTTTCCTCTGTGAAATTGAAGGAAGATTGCCTCTATTCGAACTATGACAATCAAAGTGTGCAATAACAATCCAAAATTAGGGCTAAAATAATTCAACTCGTGAAATCAAGAAAAGGTCAGTCTCTTCTCCCTCTTTGGACAAAATGCTAATACAAAATGCAATTTGTTCTAATAGATATACCAACAAAGGTATATAAGCAAAGATGCATATCTGTGCAAGTTTGCCATTTCATTATCAACCAACAATAAAACAATTATACCAGATTGTTATTAATTTGTGGCTTGTGCACCACCTAGATAACGTAAGTTGAAAAAATAGAATCTTGTATTTGTTAACTAACCAAGATGGTGTGCAAACTATCAAATGCTATCTTAGCCTTTTTCTTCTCAACAAACTTGACGCTTTCGAAGGATTTTGCTAATTTGGCACACGTTATGTATAGCAGGGAGAACAAAGAGTAGCACACAACTAATAGGAGAAGGAAACAAACAAATTAAACGCGCCTGGGGTATATCATGTTAAGCAGTATCAAGAGTCGTCATTGTAGTAACTTGGTTATTTTCAAAAGAACATGGGATGACAATAACATCAACTTTTAAATCTTTATTCCGAAGAATTTCAATTGTTTCCAAGTGATCTTTTCAATAGAATCCACAATCAACAAGTTCTAATAAATCCATATGCTCTGTATATCATCATATCTGTTTTCTCCTTAAAATGGCTCCTGATTCACAATCAACAAGTTCTAACAAATCCATATTCTAACAAATCCACAAGTTCTAACAAGTGCAGCACCATTACTTATAAGGGAATGCAAACGATAAACAGACCGATTCTATCTGTACCTTGGAGAAGACGTGACGTGCGGCGTGCGCGTGCGGCGGCGCGGGGGCGGCGGCGGCGGGGCATGCAATGGGCGGCGGCGGCGGCAAATGGGCGGCGGGGGGCGGCGGCGGTGGCATGTGGCGGCGATGGGCACAAGTGGTGTGTGGGGAGGCGCGCAGGGCGTGCAAGGCGCGCGCTGGAGCGGGGTGGTGCAAGGAGAAATGTGAGCGAGGGTTTTTTTCGGGCTGGCCACGGGGTCTAATTAGGTCACGATTATTTTCGACTGCCATGAAAGCCGACGAATTTAATGGATATTTTCAACGGTCTGTAATTAGCCAACGAAATTATGCCGATATTTTCGACGGCTAAATTTAAGCCGACGAAATTATTCAGATATTTTCGACGGTAGTACGGGCCGACGAAAAAATATGGGTATTTTCGACGACATTTATTGGCCGACGAATTTATAAAATTATTTTCGACAGCTTAATTTAGGCTGACGAAAATAAAATTGGCCGACGAATCAACCACGTTTTCCTGTAGTGATAGTGAATTGTTTCCCATGGCTTTCTCTCGCAAGGGTTTTTCCACGTTAAATTTTGTCTCCGGTTATCTTGTCGTGTGCTATCCCTAACAGATTAAAACTGTGGTTGATCAATCTGATAATTTCATATCATTATCAATTCAATTTAAATTGTGATAAATTCATCTAGTAATCTGCATAAACGTAACCTAGCTAGACCCATGAAACAAATTGCACTGACATAACGTAGCTCCAACAAATTGACATGCATGATTCTTTTCATATTTCTATCGTAGATGGGTAAGGATGTCATGTCGTTCTTTTTTTTTTAACGAGAAGGCAGGAGCTTTGCCAATTTCATTAAGAGAGGAAATAAAAAATAGGGTTTATAGAAGTTGCACGCAGGATACTTGTTACAAGGATGCACGGAAAAAAACCCATGGTGAAAACATGAAGAAAACCACCTAAGAAATGTAACCAGTTGACTGAGAAGGCATCGTGGAAAGCAAAACAACCGATGTCATGTCGTTCTTGTCGTGGGCAGCTGAGCCTGGGACGGAAAGAGAGGAAACTGAGTCACATGGATCTTCCTACTGTCACTTGCTCTTCTCCAAGCCGCATACTACCGTCGCATGAGGTGGTCGATCAGTTCTCAAGTCTCGCAAGCTGGTCCTGGATGTTGTCAACTGAGGGCTATTGTTTCTTCTTTTTATTACAACGTGGAGTCTTTAAGCGGAAGCATTCGAAATAATGGGATTGTGATGTACATTTTGCCACTGGGGTTGTGTCCCATGCCTAGAATTTCCATTTTTTTCTTCCTCTGCTGCAAAATCATTTTCTCCAAGGGAGCAGTTATTGTTGTGTGTGTGTGTGCATGTAGAGGCGAGTGCCTGGCCGTTGACTGGCATGAGTTAAACATCTGATAAACTTCAAAATTTAACCTCTTCAATAGGCAAAATTTGTTGATTAAATTGATTTTGATTTTGATGATTTAGGATTTTTAAGACTTTAGAACTATTTGTATTATACTTTTAGCAAATTTCATATATATATATAGGATTTATGATGATACCAAATTATTGCATAAGGCTATAGAATTGCATGTGTAAAATATGCATCCCATCAAATTTTTTCTATTTCCTCCACTAACGCTGTGGCAGCTACTGACGGGAAAGGCTAGCGATCGGAGCTACCGGCTTGGTTATCGGAAGGCACCGCCAAGAGACAACTATTGGAAAATTCAATCTGCCGTTTTCATTCATTTTCTCCCGAATATAAAGAACAGACTCCGAACCGACTCTTAACCAACCGCAAGAATCCAAACTAACAACTGATAACTGAAGTATAGATAAGAACTAACTAACTAGATTACGGCTAACCACTAATCCTCCAAAAGCTGCGTACTGCAACCGCACCAACTCCTGCGCCCAAGCACACTCAAGGCGTTGCCGACCTGACTGGATTTGGACCCAGAGTCTTCCTTCGCTTGATCGCTTCCAATAGTAAACTTTATCAAAACCCGTAACTGTTATCTTCATTTTTTTTGTCTGTTAATGCCTGAATGGTATCAGCAAGCTTCTAACATAACAGTTGATGAAAGTCATAAATCCTTTATGCTTTGAACTCTGCATCATTTGTTTGTCTTGCTTCTGTCAGTTCCAGTTTTCTTTTTCCTGGATATGAAAAAGTAAACTGCGCAGGCCAGTTTGAGTAAAAACTTTGCAGTCACAATCCGGTGGCCGAACAAAATTTCGTTAGAATTGTTATCTTTTTACACAAAGATGTATCTGGAACGTTGGAAATTAACGAGAAATAGTGTATTTTTTACTGGAGTCGAACGTTCCAAATGAGGCCTTCGGATTTGCATCCTGCAAGGCTGCAACACGATGTAAACATAAATGAGATGCAGAATGTTTAGACTTCAGAGCTGCTTCCCAGTCATAATTTGGCGACCTGGGGATGTCAAGCAGCCGAAAAGAAAAATGTGAATTCTCCAGGTCAAGATAATGTTTTATCTCATGTTATGTAGTAAGATTTGAAGATACAGAAGTACAGCAGAGCTAAACCGCAAACATCATGTAAAACTTTCTATTTCACCATTAGCTAATGTCTCATATTACAGTGATATTTACAGAAATATCAAAGGTGTGGGGATCTACAAAATGCTGCAACCAGTGGATTCTGAAGTTTTGAATGCCGGATTCATTTCTACATATTCGATGGAGATGTTACATAGTCTGAAAAGTGAAAATACATATTGTATAAGGCTACAATGCTATTTACAGATATATCAAATATGCGAGAATTTACAAAAGACTGCCGAGGGTAGATTCTGAAGTTTTAAACGGTGGATGCATTTTCTCGTATGTGATGGGGATGCCATGATGGGAAAATTGGCCCTCCTGCAGACATATGAAGCCAGTTAAAAATCCGTGCCAGTAAAGGCTGCACTTACAGTTCGCACATGTTCGCTCAACAAATTTGCAAATTAGTTTTCTGTGATGTCTATAGAAGAAAAATCAACAGCGCACCTTTCATGGTGATGTTTATCTTGCAGATAAAGGTTGCTAAATGATAGATAGCAGATACTGTGATACATGATATAGAGTCCAAAAAAAATACCAACATTAAAAATAGTAACAGAGTGATAATGCAGCAGCTGAACCTGACAAAACACTAATACTTTATGTGAATGAAATGAAATCTAAATATTTCAAACTCCAATACACCATATTGAATACTTGTTTTTTTTTTTTTTTTTTTTTGACACGATATTGAATACTTGTTGGCCCAGTCTGTAGAGAGAACTCACACATATTCTCTCTCTTGGAACACACGCAAGAAGATAGCAACAGTGTAACTGCTTAGTGCATGTTTTCTTTTCTTTCTTCTGTTATTCAACTCTCTCCACATTCAACGGTACAAATTTGAATATAAATAGACTAATACGGGGGCTTAACAACCATTAACAAACTAACTAACTAATCCTAACAAACTCAACTAACTTAGTCTAAAGAGATGGTGAGGAAGGCCGTGGCAGGAAAAGGCGAGGGGGCTTGCTCGCGCTACAGGAAACAGGCGAAATTAACGTCGGCCATATTAATTAACGTCGGCCCAAGAATAAGCCGACGTTAATTAATTAATTAACGTCGGCCGACAGGTTACCGATGTTAATTAATTAATTAACGTCGGCTTATTCTTTGGCCGACGGTAATTAGTTAATTAACGTCGGCCGAAAGCCCTGCCTGACGTTAATATTTGCGATAAGGCTCCGTCTTTTCGCTCGCCCCGCGCACAATCACCGCCGAAATCAATCCTCAATTCGCGCCTGCCCCTTCTTGGTGCCCTGCCCTACCCATGTCGGCGCCCCGCCCGCCCGCCGCCCGCCCGCCCGCCCACGCCGGCGCGCTTACACCGCCCACGCTGCCCGATTGCAAGACGCCACCCACGCGCGCCTACCCCTGCCTCGGCGCCCGCCCCTTCCACGCCGCGCCGCCGCTTGCCCGCCAGCGTCACCGCCCTCATTGCGCCCAGTCGCGCCCGGCAGCGCCTCTCCCGACCAGCGCCCTGCCCCTTCGCGCGCGCCGCCCTCGTCGGACCCGCCGCCCGCCACGCCTCTGCCCGACCCCGCCTAGGCTCCGCCGCCGCCCAGGCTCCGCCGCTCGGGTATGTAAGCAACCGGTTGCTCCTTTTGTTTCTAGAAAAATATCAATGTGCTTGTTTCTTTTGATTCTAGATAATATCATTGTGCTTGTGCTAGAAAATATCAATGTGATGTTTAAAAGATTGGTTTTGGCTGTGAATGTATTGTGAAGAGGAGAGGTTCTGGTGTTCAGAAGTTAAGAGAAGTCTGGTGCTGTGATGAGGTTTTGGGATGGGGTTTTGGTGCTGTGATGAGGTTTTGGGATGTGCTGTGATGAGGATATAATTCTATCCAAGTAGAAGTTCTTTTACATTCATATGTAGAAAAGGTGCCATCTTTGTTCTACAATAAAAAATGATCAGCTGTTAACCAGATGATTTTCACAGCTTAGAACGATGCCAACAAAGACATTAAAAAATTTGAAGTGTTGTGATATCCATGGTACAGCATCAATTAGCATTTCATATTAATTGCTCAAAGTTATTGACTGACTACCTAAAGACGATGGGAAATTGAGCAAATCAAGTGCGTGGATTTTGACTCCATAGATCCATATGCTTTGATTTCCAAAATTAATTGCATACATTTCATACCCATTGTCCCTGGAAATTTGGTGGGGCAGATTCATTTCATATCTCCTTGGTGAACACAACTAGTAACATTTATGGTTTTCATGTCATACATACATGTAACAATTTGGCTTCCTAGGATTATGAATGGATATGCTAGGAAATTGTAAAATCATGTTAGATGACTTAATTTTGGAGAATTCATACCACAAATGATAGAAGGCAATCAACAGCATCATGCAGCCTTTCTCTTTCTATTGGATCCCCAACATGGTTGCTAGAGATCTTTGACAGCAACAATATGGCCTGGAGATGGAATCGTGTACGATTTTCTAGAATATTAAGAATAGACAAAATTGAAACCTTTGGGAAATCAACAACAGATCAAAGTATATATGCATTTTATTATTGTGTACAACCTTGTTGGCTCTACTTGAACTAATTAAGATTAGGCTATATATGATACTTATCTGACAAATAATTTCACTTGTTGATATTAACACTAAAAAGATTGAGCAAAGATCCAATGACCTTAAGTGCTTCTGTTGTAGTGTCAGATACAGCCCATCCATTGTCTGCACTTGAAAGAGTCAATGAACCCTTTGATCTATGGCGATGCCAATAACTTTGGTCACCAGGATGATTCCTCAGAACCTTCAAGCACGAACACACACATTTTGTTACATTATTTTCTGTAAGAGTTAGTTTATAAATTTAGAAGTTAAAAGAACAAACCTGTGAATTTTTCGTGAACGCATGGGCTCTCTCAAGAGTTGGACCGTACTCATTAACTAGATCCGTAGCGCAAAATGCTTGAATTATGAATGCTGTAGTGTGATCGAGTGCTACAGAAAAAGAGGGGAGGAGAATCCATGGTGCCGGGAGAAAAACGGAAGGAAGGCAATCAATGGCAGTGCGGGTGGGAGGAGGAGAAAGAGGAAAGAGGAGGGGTGAGTGCAGGTTGGAGAGCGGAAAACAAGGGGTATCGCATCGATGCGGAGGAGGCTACGGGAAAAGGCGAGGCATGGAATCAATGGCGTGGGCGCTGTTGGAGGAGGGAGACGAGCCCAACATGTAGGGTCAGGCCTCACTAAGGATTCAAATTTCGTTTTTGGATAAAATCTCGCCTAGGATCAAAATAAGAAATTTCACCGAAATCTCAGAATTTTGGACAAATCTTGGCCAAAATTCGAAAACTATAATTCAAATCTGGTCCACTTGCAATCAAAAACCGAATTTCGGCCGGTTGACCCAAAATTTTGGTAGTTTTGCACCGGCCAAAAAGTGGGTCAAACGATAACAAAAAATTTTGAAATTTTTTTTGGAGTGTACTGACACATCAGTTATTCTTCCATAAAAATGTCAGATGATTATAAAATCTAAGGAATTTTTAAAAATTCAAATATTGCTACTGTCCTGATAAAACGCTGACCGACAAGTTTGATCTGAATGAGAATTGGAACAAGTGAGGTTATAAAATTTTGAAATTTTTCGTGGATGGTCCTACACATCAGAAATATTATCATAAAATTTTTAGATGATGATCAAACTTTATGAATTTTTAAAAATTCGGATAGTGCTACTGTCCTGTTAAAAACCTTACCGGCAAACATAAAAAAAATGAAAAATGGTTCAAACCACATTAGAAAATTTTAAAAATTATTGTGCATGGTTCTGATGTATCAATATTGTTTCAATAAATTTTTGAGATGATGATTAAGTTTCAAAAATGTTAAAAAATTCTCAAAGTTTTACGTCCTAATAAAAGCCTGATGATCAATACATAGATTTGCTTTAACAATAAAAAAAGGTTTAGAATTTTTTAAAATTTTTAAAAAGGGTGATAAGAAAATTCTTAAGAACTCATAAAAAGTTTGAATCATGATTACACTCTAGTGAATTTATAAATTTCTTACAAAGCACTACCATTTATGTTCTTTCTCTTTTTGATTTTTGAAATATAACAAATGAAGTTCAATGCTTACATAGATTTGCTTGATCAAACGAAAAAGTTGAAAATTTTTGAAAATTTTATAGAATGGTACTGAGGAAATTCTTAAGCTCTCATAAAAATTTTGAATCATGATCACACTCGAGCAAATTTATAAAATTTTGATAAGATTACTATCCCAATTATGTTCATTCTATTTTTTATTTTTTAAAGTTAACAAATTAAGTCAAATTATTTTGAAAAATTTTATGTATGATCCTACACTACTAAAGATAATATCATAAATTTTTCAAATCATTATCAAGTATGTAAAATTTTATAAATATCTGAGTGTGAAAGAGATGGTGAGGTAGGCTGTGGCAGGAAAAGGAGAGGGGGCTCGCTTGAGTGCTACAGAAAAAGAGGGGAGGTGAATCCATGGTGCCAGGAGAAAAACGGAAGGAAGGCATCAATGACGGGTGCGAGTGGGAGGAGAAAGAGGAAATAGGAGGGGTGAGTGCAGGTTGGAGAGCGGAAAACAAGGGGTATCGCATCGATGCGGAGGAGGCTATAGGGAAAGGCGAGGCGTGGAATCAATGGCATGGGCGAGGCGAGGCGAGGCGCGGGCGCTGTTGGAGGAGGAAGATGAGCCCGACAGGTAGGGTCAGGCCTCACAAGACAGTGAGAGGAAGGCGAAGGCAGAGAGGGAAGGCGCTTATGCAACGCGGAAGGCGTAAAGTGTAAGGCGGCTCGGGAGAGGATGTAGCTAGAAATAGGACATAAGAAGGGCCTGTTTGGATCCATTAGCTCTAATGAGATAACTATTAGCTGGGTTGTTGGCTAACTATTAGCTAGGCTATTAGTTGGGCTGTTTGGATCCATTTCAGCTAATTTTATCAGCTAACTGTTAGTGCTAATGGATCCAAACATGACCAAAATATGGCTGGGCCTGATTTACTATATAAAGCTCGTAATGAGATAGAGATTTTTATTTGGTTTCCAATTTTGGAAACTTCCAGAAATAGTTTTGAGCTCTAAAAAAAATAACCCTCGACTGCATTGGAAGCCGTCAACACTGACCATTTAGTGCCGTGGGAGCTAAGCATAATTATTAGCGGCATAGCAGGAAAAAATAATCACAAATTCTATCTTGACTATTGAGTGCGCCTAACAATTTGAACAATTACAAAAGGAAAGTGTGTCTTAGATAAATGAATATACGGTGTATTTAATACCTCCACCATACTAAATCCTAGAAAAAAATCTGCATTGACAGTGCGAGAAAGAAATTTTGGTTTGCCACAGTAACCAAGTGAATTTGCTTACCTTAGCCAGAGTGCATTGTTCAATGTGAGGATCGTTTGGATAATGGATTTTATTTTTGAATAGATTTGTTAAAACAATTTTTAGTGGAAGTTTTGAAGAAACAAGTTTATCTGTTAGTTAGTTAGGACAAGAACATAGTGCTGATGTAACCAAATAACCGAGACCAAAATCCTGTTTTCTGCTCCCTGACTAGGAACTTTGTTTATCAAAGCATATCAGGTAATGGCATAATTCCAGATGTATTCGAAAAATAAATGGAACTGTCTAGTACAATAAAGGAACACCAATTCAGAAAGTGTTGCCAGTGAAATACATTTAGCGAGGTAAACTAGTCCAAGAAACAAGTTCTTGCTCCATGGTATGGTTTCGGGTGGCATCTTGAGTTACCAAATTAGCAACTGTTCCAATCTCAACATACTGTGTCCGAGAAGTATAGTTGGATGTAGACAATAATAGTGGCTCAATTTCATTGTCCCTTCGTAATTCTTCTGGATTCTCTTTTTTTATCTTACCTCTCAGAAGTTGCAGCCTTAACTCAACTTCTTTCATTGTAGGTCTCTCTTCTCCTCTAAGACTTAAACATATTTCTGCAAGTGAGGCCATCTCATCAATGTCCTTATGGTTTGCTTCTTCCACAACCTGAGCATCTACTATTTCTATTGTGGTTTTATTTTGTTGTCTCTGAAGGAAATGATGAGACAAGTTCTGCTTCTCTCTAATAGAATCGAGGAAGATTGGTTTCTTTCTTGTTAGGAGCTCAATAAGTATAACACCAAAGCTGTAAACATCACTTTTCTCATTTAATCGGCCTGTATGGTAATATTCAGGATCCAAATACCCAAATGTACCCTGCACAATTGTGACCACATGAGTTTCATCAATGGAAACAGATCTTGAAGCACCAAAGTCTGAAACCATTGTAGTGAAATTGTCATCAAGGAGTATATTGGCTGATTTTACATCTCTGTGAAATATTGGTATTGAAGCAGCAGAATGGAGATAGGCAAGAGCACTTGCAGCCTCAAGAGCAATTCTGATGCGATCGTCCCATGTTAGCAAGCATTTTGTACTCAAATTACCATGGAGAAGGTCATAGAGTGTTCCATTGGAGATGAATTCATACACGAGCAATGGTACCTCGGATTCAAGACAACAACCAAAAAGCTTAACCACATTACGATGAATAATTTGAGACAAGATGGCAACCTCATTTATGAATTGATCAATCTCAATTTGCTCCACAATTTTGGACTTTTTAATTGCCACCACTCGCTGATCTGATAGAATGCCCTTGTAAACCGTGCCATGACCGCCATGGCCAACAATACGTGTTGAGTCAAAGCTATTGGTTGCTTTCTCTAATTCTTCTAGGGAAAATATTTTTGTACTGTGTGCAACACTTTCATCCGATGAGATCAATTGCTCTAAGATAAGGCCTTTGTTTTTTTTGAAGTGCGCCCTCCTAGCTTTCTTTTGGATGCGTCTCTTCCACCTTTGGACAAATGCGGTTGAACTTGTCATAAGAGCTAGAACTCCAAAACCACAACCAAGTCCGATAGCAACTCCTGCATAGTTTATATAGATATATAATATATCTCAGTGAACAAACCATTTTATTTATAACTGAGGAATATGAAATAAAAGAACAAGGTTAAGTCATAAGTCAGAAGACATACCCAAAATAAGGTTATGTTGCTTAGTGGAAGTATATTTCCTTTCTGCAAGATAAAAAGGTGTTCAAAAGAAGGGAGAAAAGCAAGATCAACAGATATCCATGAGAGCAACCACCGCAACCATAGCTTTATCCGCAGTTACAGATAATATAACGCATTTTGTGGTCATATTGGCCATTTACTCTCTCTTTTTTTTTATTTTTATTGGCCTTTTACTCTCTCCTTTATTTCTTTTTTTTTTTGAGATAAGGCCATTTACTTCTGAAAGGACCATTTTGCAAATATTCCCCTTATTGAAGTAGCCGTATTTCTTTTAGTCTTGCCATTGGAATGGTTATTTTAAGTTTTTTTTTCATATATAGCCGATTAGCTAGGTTGAGATAAATCGGTGATAAAATGATCCTAAGAAGGCTAATATAATGATAAGTATTTTAAAATGATCCCTGTATTAGTATTTAGTTGCAAGGGAACAAGTACGCTAAGCACTACTGTATCATTTGCCATGCTTAATTGGTATGCCCATCCATGTTTCCTGGCGCATCTTTGATATCTCAAACAGTGTCCGCTGCAAAGCTATGTAGATGATACCCTCTAAATAGAATCCCCTGTGTTGTTATAAGGATGTGTAGTGGGATTGAAATGAACTAGCTCATCGTATCCCATAAACCGAACAAGTTTAGATTCAGATGATCCTGGACCAGCCTCTTCTTCAAACCAATTGCAAGATACTTTTGATGGACTATTTTTTTTGAACTAGAGTGTTAAAATTAATGTGTATTATGCGTTATATTAACATATATCATCTTGCACGATGTGCTCAAAATCATCTTTCCAACTATCCAAACTAACCATAGCACTATGTTGACACGGTTGTAAAATTATAAATATGAATTGGTTATTTTAGAAAAGGGAGTACAAATTGAGCCCAAGAGTAATTAAGGTAGAGAAAACGGAAGAATCATTTTTCGCTCCATTTCATATTATAGATCGATATTCTACGTCTCGTCAAGATTAATTAACAACCGGTGAAACCGGGGTGATAGAACAAAAGGTTGACCTGTTTACGTCTATTAAAAGCTTCAATTCATAAGCTAATGCCACCGTGTTGATAGGGGTATAACAAGGAAAATATATATTTTCAAACAAGATGAATGGATAACGGGGTGTTAAATTATGGAACGGGTGAATAAGAGTTGTGTACCTTGACAGCCATTCTGTACATAAGGATTTCCTTGGTAGCCGGCAGAGCACTTGCAACGATAACCAGTTTGGATTTGCCCGGCGACATTAAGACACTCGCTTTTAGGGCTAACGCAAGCATATGCAGTGTTGTTGTTTCTTGCCATCTGACAAGTCATATTTGTGACAGCCCACCTCCAAACACCATATTGCTCCGAAACGTCAAAACTTTCCATGTCCTCGATTGACCATGCAGACCATCCGTCACCAGTGACCTGTACTTCATACATACGTGTTCTATCATCTCCAAGGTTGGAAGGCTTCCTAACGAGCAGAGATCCATCATCTACTGAAATATTTGTCACTTGGTACTGTAAGGGTGGTGCTCCAATGAGGGTTTGATTGGCTGTGCAATTCAGTTGAAACTTCTTATTTCCAGAACAGCCCTCCTCAAGGCCAAATGGAAAAGGAATACTTGTATTGCCACATGATCTAGAACAATTCTGCCTGTCCCGAGTGGGATCATACCCTGTTCCAATTAATAAATTTTAAAATAATAAATCACGTATATTAATGAGAAACAAATACTAATAACAGTTGAAAAAGAAATGCTTCACTAAGTATATAATTGCTGCTTCAGCAATATTGAGCAATTAGACGACCTTACATCTAAAATTTGTAAGGAGCAATTTCTTATTTGCTATCAAAAGTTTGCACCATCCATGTCATCAGTTTCAAAAGTTTGGCACTCCATGCCATCGTTGAACATTAATAGTGAGTCTTTTTCGAAATGGCAGCACGAGAATTGCTGCAAATATATTAAAGGGGAAAGAGAGGGTGGGTCCTGTTTTTTATGGTAAGAACCGTACCCGTGAAAAAACCTTACAAACCGACCTCCACTATGACCACCTCCGAACACCTAGAACGACAACGCAAATATAGACTTAACGATCAACAGATGGCCCCCTAGAAGGAACAAAACCCAAAAAACTAAACACCTGAAACAGCCAATAGGTTGAAGGGAAAGACCAAGAAGAAACAAGGTCTGACAATTACATCCTAGGCTGCCATGCAGAAGCTAAGCCACGGTCTCGTATTGCGTCTTTGATTGCTAAAGCCACCTGTTCCGGCACTCTGACTACACCCTGAAAAATGCGTTGATTTCTCTCTAGCCACAGATTCCACCAGAAATAGATGAGAAGTCCATCAATGTCCCGTCTACTGTCTTTCTCGAATTGTGAGCGTATCCTTCTCCACCACTTGTACACCGAGCCCTCAAAACTCAGGTTGTGGCACCGCTCCAAATTCCCCCATTGGGATAGCAGATTCCAGACCTGCTTGGCGAAGGGGCAATCTTTACAAAGGTGGCTTGGTGTTTCGAGAGCCATGTTACATAAGCCGCAGGTTGCGTTGCAGGGCCACCCCCTCTTTAGCATGTTGTCTGCCGTCAGGATTTTGTTGTGAAGCACCGTCCATGCAAAAAAATGGCATTTAGGCTCAGCTCTCGCCTTCCATATCGGGCAGATCTTCATCTTACAGTAAACAGTGTTAAATTGGACCTTGTATGCGCTCTTTGTTGAATATTGACCATCTGGTGTCCAACGCCAAGTTATCTGATCTTCCCTTTCTTCATCCCTATTGGTACGACTAATTGCTTCATATAGCGCGACGTACTCCCTGATTTCTGTAATTGAGTTGGCCGGATTGCAGAAACGAATCCAGTAATTATTGGTCAAAGCTTTCCGGACCGAGATGTTCTTTCTTTTTGCTTGTTTGAAGAGGTTCGGCGCGATTTTTTTGGGTGCTTGACCGTCTACCCAGCTTGATCTCCAAAAATCGGCCCGTTTACCGTTTCCAATCGTGACGATCGTTGAGGCATTGAAGAGAACCACGTCCTTTTTATCACATGGAAGTTCCAGTCCCGTCCAGGCCCTTTCACTGTTTTTCCATTTAAACCATAGCCAACGAAGCCTAAGCGCCCTGGCGAAGCGCTCCAGGTCCATGATGCCAAGGCCACCTTTGTTTTTTGGAAGGCAGGTGACTGACCACTTGATTAGGCAATGGCCCCCACTACAGCTTCTCGGATCTTTTCCTCTCCAAAGGAAACTCCTCCTCAATTTATCAATGCATCGAATTAGCCACTTTTGGGCTGGAAAGACCGTCAAATGGTAAATTGGTTGTGATGTTAACACCGACTTAACCAGGGTCTCCCTACCGGCCTTTGAGAGAAGTTTACCTTGCCACCCAGGCAGCCTACTACTTATTTTATCTATCAATGGCTGAAATTCACTCTTTCTTAGTTGCCTAACATGTAGGGGAAGGCCGAGGTATTTCCCTGGGAAGGTTGCAAGTTTTCCGGGGAAGACATTCAGAATTTCTTGCAACCGGTCTTCCTGGCATCTGATAGGATAAATTTCTGTTTTGGACATGTTGATTTTTAATCCCGAGCACCTTCCAAAAGTATCCAATATTCTGCTGAGGGCCGTCATCTGTTGTACATCAGCCATTAAAAATAATCCAGCATCGTCCGCGTAGAGTGAGCATCTTAGCTTTGCGTTCTCTGGTAGCACCGGTTTTAGAATTCCTTGTCTTGCCGCCAGGTCGAGCAAGCTTTGAAGGGGGTCAATTGCCAGAATGAAAAGTAAGGGAGATAAAGGATCTCCCTGCCTTACCCCACGAGCATGTCTCACAGCGACTGTGGGCTGACCGTTGATCAAGATTCGTGAAGATGATGTCCTCAGGATTGCAGCAACCCATTCTCGCCATTTCCGGCCAAAGCCCAAGGCGTGAAGAACTTCGAGAAGATAGGCCCAGTTTAGCGAGTCGAAGGCTTTGGAGATATCTAGTTTGATGAAGAGGGCCGGGGTTCGGTTTTGATGCAGCTTCCGGATTACTCTTTGAACATATAAAAAGTTGTCATGTATGCATCTCTTCTTTATGAAAGCGTTCTGCGAGACCGAGACAAGCTCTTGAAGTTTGGGCGCGAGCCTGTTAGCCATGATTTTGGTGATAATTTTCATGAAGCTATTAATAAGGCTAATAGGTCTGAAACATTCCAGTCTGTCTGCATTCTCTACTTTCGGAAGCAGGATAATATTTGCTTGATTTAATTTGTGCAGCTTGTCGTGACGGAGCTTGAAGAAGTCTTTAATTGCTTCCACCAGGTCATCTTTGATGATATGAAGGCATGTTTTATAGAAAAGGCCAATGTAGCCATCCGGCCCTGGTGCTTTTTGAGACGGCAATTCCTGAATTGTGCTAGTCACTTCACTTTCAGTGATACCGATATCTAGATCACTGAGATCTCTTGCGGAGTAACCCAAGGAGTCCCAACGGAGCGCTATGTCCCTTACTCCGCACTCACCCAGGGCTTCTGTGAAATATGCGTGGGCTTCGTTTAGCTTATCCTGTTGGGCGTACATGACTCTGCCTTCTCTCTGAAGGACCCGAATCAAGTTTTTCCTACGTCTTGAACTGGCCATCAAGTGAAAAAAACGAGTGTTGGAGTCCCCCAATCTGATCTTTGTTAATAGTGAGTCTGAGATTAAGTTTGATATGAAAAGACCAATTTACCCCTTCTTTTGTGTGGAATGAACAAAATTGCCACAATCCTTACACTTCTTCCTCCTCTGTCCCAACTCCGATCTGCCCAACGATCCAATCCACCCATTGCCACCTAGCTCCAACCAGCAACCTTGGACAATCTACTCGAGCTGCCAACCAATGAGAGGACTTCATCACCATGTTATAGTCTACACCCCTACAATGTCATCAGCCAGCGCCTAATGGTCCAGATGGCCAACCGCTACCACGACGGTGTACGTGTGGGGGTGTACAGAAAGATTCTCCTTCCTGATGCTGATTGTGTGCGCAAGCTGTAGGGTAGCTTCAGCATCTTGGCCTCCTATGCCACGGCGCCGAGCCTCGTCTAGCATGCCATTAGCACTGCTCACCGCGATAGATATGTGTGCTTGATGGTTGTGTATCGTGAGAGCACCTCTATAGCAGGGGGTTTCCAGACGTGTGCTTGCTAGATAGCAATAGTGGCTTCTACGGTAGAGGAGCGCTGTAGTTGACACGTTTCCGATGCTTCTGTGGTCAGAGATATGATTATTTTTGTAATATTACGTTCAGAAGAGAGCCAAATTTACAAAACAAAAGTTACATACGAAGCTAGAAAAGTGATGAACTCCGATCCTCTTTTCTTCCCAACCGAGGAAGGACTTGTACTCCTCTCTCACCCTATGAGAGATGGACACCACTCACAAAGAACTTCATTTAAACAAAGAAATAAAAATTGAGTCAATGACATGTGAACCCGACCTCTTCAAAAATATTTAAAATATATTTGTAAAATAGAGTCATTGACACATGGACGAACATGCTAGGGAAGCCATATAAAGTAGAAGTCATGTTAGCGAAACCAGAGTGTTCTGGGTCTTATTAAGGAGTAAAGTATCGAATGTTTGGTTTTGTAGATCAGAGTTGATTTATAGATTTTTGCAGGAGTTTAGAGGTCAAATGGATATTTTCCTAACAAATAACAAGACATTGATGAGGATTTATTTTTGATAGGAAAAGACATCATCATCATTTTCAAAAGAATCCATGTACTAGAATTATTAGCCATGACACGTAGTATAGTATAGCTACCGCTTACTAGTACTACACTCCCTATACAAGCATACATAATGGAAGACATAAATAAAAAATCTAACAAATAAGTACATGGATGTTTGGACTGAAATTTTCCGCAGATCTGCAAAGTTCGTGACGAAACGTAACAACGTGAAGGTGAAAAAAAAGACCGAAAAACGCATAGCAGAAAATTTTTGAACATTTGAAGCGTAGCGTTGCAAGTTGAAGTCGCTGCAACTTAACTTCAGCTTGAAAGTTGTGCAAATTAAAGTACGTACAAACCAACCACTAGAGCAACTAGCAACTCGTAATTCCCCTGCCCTAGTTCCGCTCAGGCAGTGATTAACAAGAGTACCTTTGAATTGGATGCAGCCACCTTCAAGGTAGGGGTTGGCATCATCGAAATGATAGGGGCAGGTACAATGGTAGCCTCCGTTTTCATCATCATTATCCACGCAATTGCTACTACCGCATGCATACCACTTCTCCTCCAACCGAGCCCTTCGACAGTTCGGTTGATCTGTGATTACTGTAGACAGGTAGGCCGAAGTAGAACCAATGGTGCTTGCGTTAATCTTATCGGACAGGAGATCTGCTGTGCTAAAATTATACAGGTCCTGACCAAATGCGTCTGTTAAAAAAACCTTAACTGTAGCATTAGCAACTTCAATAGGCTGTGTTGCTTCATTCTGAACGATGGAAATTCTAAAGGCCCGAACGGGTCTTTGGAAGGTGATGGCACAGCAGCCCATGCCACTGCAAGCTCTTCCGTCTGCTTGCTTCTGCATGATCGCCATGTCAGCACACATGCTTGAACAATACCCCCAGACGTTGTCGGTGCCAGGATTGAACATGTAGACATCGATTCCGCAACCGACAATCACCAAAGAATCAACATAAGGGTAGATGTTAAGAGGCGATTCCCATGACCTGTTGTAGGTGCCGAGTACACCGGGTGTGGTGGCGATGTTGAAGACGACCGAGGCATCAACACCAGATGGATATTGTCTAATAATCTTAGTGGTGGTGTTAGCCAAGAAGAGCTTCGGAGTTTGGGAGCTATTGTTGCAGGTGACCTCGAATCCTGGTCGGAAGCAGCCGGCCCCGATGCCAAAGGGATAGGTTATGTTCACGCCACCGCATGATTTAGGACAGTGCGCAAGATCGGTGGCGGAGGGCGGCGCGGCGGATGCCCACCGCCCGGTGGCGACCGCGGCTAGGCACGTCAACACGGCCCACATGCTGGCTCGGACAATAGTCGCAGCCATTTTTGACAGAACTAGCAGAGTGGACGAGGATGAGGATGAACTTAACCACCCAGGTTGTGTTATATGCTATACTAGCGTAGAGATATATAAGAGGTTAGAACGCATTGCCCACACGCTGGTTGTTATCAGGTTTGAAATGGCATACAAACTTTCAAAAGGCTAGCTAGCTCTTCTGATTCTTCGTAACTGATGTAATATCGGACCGAAAGTTATGCACTGCACTCGATTTTCCCTTGGCTAACCAAAGTGCATGTTTATGGTGGGACTTGGCATTTCGGACTTTGGTTGTACAGCATGCAGGTTCGGTGATTCCCTTCGTACATGCGCCAGCCGAGTCTGGGCCCAAAGGTTCTCGCGAGATGACTGCCCCTTCGGAGCTGCTTGGTTTGGTTTGGTTTGGTTTAAAGACAAATTTGCTTAACCAAACTTTACTAAAATTTGACATTGATAAATTTTAGTCATCAAATTGGTTATCGGTAAGACAATGAACTAAAGAGCCGAAGAAAAAAGAAATCTTGTCAAAGTTTGACAACAAACTAAATTATTACCAAATTTTATCAACGCCACAAATTTTAGAAAGATAAGTATTAGCAAAAATTGAAAACAAAAAAAAACAGCCTACAAATATTCTAGGTAGCTTCCGTTTCCGCGTGCATTTCGACATGATGACTTGGGTGACTCTTTTGTCGATCGTGCGTGCTGATTGTCATCAGAATAATTAATCACTTGCGAGACTTGAAAGAGTCTAGTCGACGCGCGCGATGGTGAAGGTGTGACATGGGGGAGCGACGGTAGTGAGGGGCACGCGATGGTGAAGGTGTGACATGGGGGAGCGATGGGAGCGAGGGGCCGGCGTGGGTCACAGGGGCTCCGTGTCGAGGGCCAAGGAAAACAGAAAAACTAGTAACGGTATACCGTTAGTAGTGCTTTCAACGGTATAGATTCTGAAACCTGCTCTGAAACATGTGAAACTTGCTGTGAAACATGTGAAACATGCTCTGAAACTTGAAACATGTGAAACATGCTCTGAAACTTGTTGAAACTCATGGATTGACATGAAATATTCTAGAAACACGTGAAACTTACCGAAACATGAAACTTTTCAAACGTTCTCTTGAAACTTGCCATAACACGCATGGAATTTACTGAAACTTGCCGAAACATGAATGAAACTTGCTGAAACTTCTGAAATACGAAACCTAGTTGCGAAACTTAGCTGTGAAACCTGCTATACCGTTGGAATCAATTCCAACGGTACAGCGTTCAGTAGTAGCTCTCCAAGGAAAAACCAGGGTGGAGCCCGAGTGGCTACGTTGACGAGATCGTGGCCTTGGAAAAAGTTGCTGGATTGTGACCAACAAAACTCATCACAGATAGAGACCGTCTGTAGTAAGGGAGTCAAAAACCGTTTATGATAAATATGAATTCTATCAGTAACTGTTTTTGCACTCATCACAGACGGATTTAGTCAAAATCCGTCTGTGATGAGCATGAATCCCATCATTTACTGTTTTCGTAAAAAACCATCAATGATGACCCCTTATCATATATGGTTTTTATCGAGGGATCTAATATGAGTTCTTTTGTAGTAGTGTGCTCTGGTTGCCATCGGAATAATTAATCACTTGTGTGACTTGGAAGAGTCTAGTCAACGCGCATGCTAATTTGTCATCAGAATAATTAATCACTTGTGAGACACGGAAGAGTCTAGTCGACGTGCGCGATGGTGAAGGTGTGGCATGGGAATCTCGACCCTAACGCGTAAAACAGGGCAGTGGCCGATGTAGCCGGCCGTATCACCACAGAAAATGAGTTTGACGTTTAGACGGCTTTAACCACGACGGCGACGGCGGCAAGCGGATAAGTCCGCAAGAGATGGACGCGACAGCTGTGTCTACGTACCGCGCACATCCAGGAAGACAAGAGCGTCGACATGCATGTCGCCGAGACACGAAACTTTCAGAGATGTCTGTATATGGTTAAAATTCCGACAGAAACCATCCATCTATATGGGAACGCCACAAGGAGATGGTATTAGCCGTGCTTACTCTGGCATACCGATTTTCAGCGTTATCACATACTCAGGGCCTGTTTGTTTCAGCTATAGATTCTCTAAAAACTAATTCTGAATTATGGTTACAGAGAAGCTGATTCTTCAAAAGCTGAATCTCTAAAGTCTAGGTTGTTTGGCATCCTGGCTTTTAGAAGGGCTGACTGGTAGCTTTTGAAGTATGATGTCTCTGTAATACCTCTAGCTGTTCTGAGTGTAAAGTACATATAATAACCGCATGTTGACATTGTAGCTAGTTGAGAAATACGAATTTATGAGCATAAAAATCATGTGAAATACTAAACGATATTGTAGCTAGTTGAGAAAGTAGATGTAACAACCGCATGTTGATATTGTAAAGTACATGTAACAACCACATGTTACATGTAACAACCGCATATTGATATTGTAACAACCGCATGTTGATATTGTAGCTAGTTGAGAAATACGAATTTATAAGCATAAAAATCATATTGATATTGTGATAACCAAGAGCAATACTTACGCGCGGGAGCTCCGGATGCGCGAAGAAATCGCCTGTGCAGGGCGTAGCTTCGTTGCTTGACTGGCTATATATCTAACACGAATGCTCTCAGCGGATAATTAAGTTGATCAATAGACTGCCCAGCAAACACGAGCACTTTGCTGTCCAGTAGGCTACATGACGCAATTTGTTCAAACGGAGCCCACAGTTCGGATGCTCTAGGCTGCGTACATTCTTTTTTTTGGTGTATTTTTGCATGACTGCTATAGTGTCGGTCCCCTTTGCACTCTCTTCTTTGCATGGCATTTTTGTCATGCGCATGGAAGTTGAGGCTGTTGGATCATAGTTACAAATTTCGCCTAGATTTCATAAAACCAAAAGCCGAAATTTCTAGTGGACAACTCAATAAATCATACAGGCCTGTTTGTGGGGCTACGGCTAAGCTAAAAAGTTACTTTTGGTTTGCTAGGCTGTAAAGAAGTTGTACCTAGTAGTTGTGGCTTTTCTTGTTATGCCGTTTGCCAAACTGGCTGCTACAAGTGTAGCTTTTTTGGGCAAAGACAATGAGGCGGGGCTGTAGAGATGGCGAGGAGGCAGCGACCGACTTGGACAGGCGACAAGGCGAGACGAGGAGGGAGGTGGAGCGAGCGGGGAGGCGGAGTGAGCAAGGTGGGAGGTGGTCGAGCGAAGCCATAACTGAAAAGCTCCTCTCCAGCGGCTGCAGCTTTTGGGAGTACTTTTGCTGTGGTTTAGCTTCCCAACTATTTTGCAGCCATGCTGTTTGGGAGGCTGTTGTTTGTAGGAAGAGGGGGGTTGGCTTAAAGCTAAAGCATAGCCCCAAACAGCTCATACACATGATGTTGTTAGAAAATGAAAACTCAAATATATTTGTGATTGCTCGCACTTTTGAAACTAATATAAATAGTTTTTGCACTATTAGCTTGATAATCAATCATAAAAAGACATTAGTAATAACTAATAAGTAGCCTCAGGAACCTTACATGATTCCACTCTTTCTAATAATTAATTATAAAAACTACACGCTTATGTCCTTTTAATTGTAAAGTTTCACCTTTATCCATTATCTACTATTATTTGTATAAACGATAATAGATATTTCATTTGGACTGTATTTTTTATACAAAGGATTTTATGCATCGTTGTTCACATAAAAATGTATCGTTGTTCACATACATGATATTTTTTTTATATAGAGGACTTACTAGCTCAATAGCTGTAGCTGGCTTTAAACGGAGCTATTTGAGGGGGCTGTACGTACTTTTTCAGCCCAAGCAAGAAAAAGTAAGCGGCATGAAAACGAATAGGTACCTAATCAATTAATTAACTCACCGACCAAACGCCTACTACGAAGGGGAGCTCAGCAAGTCCTCTTCACGAGATGAGTCGTGCGACAGCTTTGCTGCCGAGCTGCTCTAAATAATACTGTCGTTAGTCGGCTCTTTCCCGGCCGGTGCAAACTATTTTTATAATTATATTTATATAAAAATTAGATTTGTAAAAATAAATATGTTAAGAGCTAGAAAAATAATACCATATGTGTCAGCTTTTCCTAGTGCGACGACAAGGAGAAAGAGAAATACCGACCAATTTTTCTAGAGCACTGACTTTAATGGAATTTCGGCTAATAGATCTAGAGAAGCACTTCTATGCTTTTTTTCTTCTAATACAAGTTATACAAATCTTAAAGCATGGAAGGATTGCTCCGAGATCTATAGCATTTGAACTGTACACTATAAATTACTCCGAGCCAAACCATGTCCGTTTAGAAACGAAAGAATTCAATTTTCGCTGAAAAATAGAGAGATTCCACGTTCCAAACGAGGTCTAAGTTTAGACCGTGTCGGGCTGTTCATCCTAAATCAAACACTAATTAATTACAAGCGTTACGGGTTAAGCTAGGTTAAATCAGGATCCAAATGATCGTCCGTCAATCTGGCCATAGCTTCATCAGGATTCACTTGTACGTTACTCCCTCTGTATAAGGCGTATTTTTTTTACATAGGTTAAGAAGATATTAAAAATAACTAGATTATCCCTAATTATTAGCATTAGACGCTATACTCGATGCAAGCACGTAAAGAATGTAAAGCAAAGACGAATACTTATTAAGGGAATAGACGGACATCACACTAATTGTGCATTAAAATATAAAATACATCACATATCTGCAAACGAGATTATTAAAAAAACACACCTCATAAACTTACACGGTGAAAGTACTTACTTGAGGGTCAAAATTAACCATTTTTCTTTCTTCCTCCCTCGTTCTCTTTTTTGAAACCGACAGGCCACTACTACGGAAAGGGCATTTAGTCCCGGTCCAAAATCGCCTTTAGTACCGGTTTTGAACGGTAGATAGCCATCCGGCCCGATGCTCAAGGGCATCGCCCCGGTTCACTCACCCGTCTTGATGGAGTATCGATCGGTTAATTCACACGTGGCAGCGCATTGGGAACCCCTGAGGACCTCATCAGTACCGGTTGGTGTCTCCAACCGGTACTGATGAGCCCCTCATCAGTACCGGTTAGTTTCTCCAACCGGTACTAATGTTTTGTATATATATAGGTCTATTTCTCCGGTAGCTATTATATATATATGTGTGTGTTAAATCACAACTAATTAAAAGCACAGATAATCAATCATGCACTTTGCCTAATAATTAAATCACTGAACATTCATTAATAAATTTAATTACATCTAATGTATTAAAATATGTACACATATTTGTTCTTCTAATGTATTACAATATATATGTACACAACTTTATATATGTACACAACTTTAATTACAACTTTAGTATTTCTTTTCCTTCTATTCATCGGGATCTTTTACGCGCATCGCTCTTGCTAGTCAGTAGATGTAAACCACGACGATTCTTGGTCTTATCGAAGGGCCCCACTGTTAAAGTTTGGTTCGTGAAACTCGCCTTTTAGATTTACAACCTCATCGTAAATAAAGCCGACGAGTTGTTCTTGGATTGCTCTCACTCGTGCGGAGAGTTCGAACCTTGTTCCGCCAAATATTGAGGCACCTATCGTTAAGTCATTAACTAATCAATACTTGAATTTGTACAAGATATAAGGAGTACCTATACACAATTAAAGCTAGTAATTATATTTACTCACCCCTTGTTGCCTTTTAGCATGCGGTCGCATGGCTCGGTTTGGGTGTGCATAAACTTCGCATACATAGTAGCATAAATTGTTACCCGGTAATGAGTCAAGATCTGCGGTGGAAAAAGTTGAAAGCGTGAAATGGATGCAAAGAAATTAAGTTAACTAACTAAAAGCTAGCATTATGATATCGTACATGAGAGGCAATTGCAATGTCAAATTTCTCCTTGAATCATACGTTTTAGCACGGAACCGTGTGAATGCACTACACATGTGATTACGAATTGTATGTACATGATTAGAATTTGTTTCAAATTGAAGGAAATAGAGCTAGTACGATAATGAAAGGAACAAGAATTAATACCGGTCGAGCATGTCGATAAAGTTTTGATACTTTTCAACTGGTCTCCTTTGCGAGTCCATAATTGTGATCGAGCTACGATCTAGCTCGATCATAAGAAGAATCCAGTGAAAACTATACATAGATGTGTCAACGTAGATAACTAATTAGTTCTAACATCGTGTTATGAAAAAGGAGTAGAATGAGGTGTAGTGCGAAAACACGTACTCAAATGAGTAGGCTAGATATATCTTTGACTTATATCTTTGACCCATTAGCGCATTGAATATGTTATTCTCTGTTTCGCTTGGGTGGTCTCTAACGGTTGTCTTGTTGATAACTACTGGGTCCATGAAGCCTATGTCGAAAATACGATCCCTTCGGCATCTTTGTATCTCCATGCTACATAAGAAATTAGTTAGGCTTGCAAGTTAGTATAGTACAAGGAAGTGCACGATAGTTTTTGCAAATAATTAAGACACTTACAGAGTCCAAGAACCCATCAAGCTCACGCCGAGGCGTCATGTCAGTATAGATCATATATGTAGTCGATCGACAACAAATTCACCTTCACCACGAAAAAAATCTTGTTCCTTAAACTTGACGAACATCAGAGACCATGCTTGGTCGCGTCCAAGTACCATTCATGAAATTGCCGCATCTTTGTCGTTAGTAGGCGGCTCCTCCTCGACCAATGATCGCCCATTTTAAATGACCATCTTACTTGGGCAACCTCAATCTTTTCCGTGCCTAATATTTGATTTGCGGTAAGGCCGGTTTCATCGAAGAATTGTTGCATCTCCTTACTCTTCCCTCGGTGACATCTTCTTGGGGCATTCCTTACTCAATGTCGCTCGTAGTTTGATTGGCGAGGCATTTCTTTTTATCCTTCAAATTTTTAATAGTCATTAAACCTTTATAAAATTCTTACATGCGAGTTGAACCTTCTTCACTTGGTGACTTAGGTCTAAGAAATTTAGTTACCTCTCCTTTTACCACCTTCTTGGTCTCCTCATCGTTCATATCATACGGCCGCCGGAAGTTCGGCCACTTCTTGGATTGGGTGGAGGACCCGTCTTCTTGGGAGCTCTTGGCGAGCTGGCTTCATTCCCTTGGTGGCGCCTTCTTGGGAGGAGCGGGGTTCTTGTGGCGCTTATGTGCGCGGGAGGTGGTGTAGGAGTCGGCGCCTTCTTGGGAGGAGGCGGGCTTCTTCGGGGCTTATATGTGCGAGGAGATGGTGTAGGAGACGGGCTTCTTGTCGGGCTTATATGCGCAGGAGGTGGTGTAGGAGTCAGCGGAGTTCTTGGGAGGAGCGGGTTTCTTCTCGGGCTTCTTCGCGGAGAGGACAAGTCCATGTTATCTCGAAAAATTATGTACCGCTTACGCCACAGATGAAATTGTGTCTTGCCTCTCCTAGCCGTAGTCCGTCACCTCCAGAATTTCGAGGTCAAGGTCCTCGTACTCAAGCGCACCTCCTCCACCGAGACCTTGGAGTATCCTAACCGATCTGTTGTCCATGGATAAGCTGCCCGGCTCTAATGGGTGAGCCATACCATCACCGCCTTGAAGGTAAGGTTCAGCGCTTGGATATGCAGCTCACAAGGTGTCCGCCATTGTCGATGTCGTCTCACGGATACTTGTCCAAGTCCGCTTCGCCAAATGACCCACCGGAACCGCAGGTGCCTTGCTGCCCGGAGGGGCTAATGATGTCTGGATTACTTGGGGGTTCTTGGCCCATCTCGTGCTGTTGGCTCAAGGCTAGCTGCACCTCTCTTCGAATCTCTTCTTGCATTCTCTCATTTGTTTGATTCAGCGTTCTTCAAGCGCACTAAGTTATTGTGTCTGTCGAGCCTTGCTCTCGCCCGACTCCTATAGGTCTCGGCGTCTGAGCAAAACCAACCTTCCACGGACAACGCCGACGCCTCGTGCCCGTGGTGCTCTGGATTTTGCAAGGCCCTTGTTAGCGCGTTGTTCTCCATGTTTGGCACGGCTACTACAGGAAGTCTCCTCGATGGGTGTACAAGCCTTCCGCCACATCTCTTAGCACCTCCCCAAACACAGCATTGCCGTTATCATCAAGGGCGCGCCATGAGCATAGAACCAATGCTTTGCTCTGTCGGGCCAATCCGTTGTTGCGGATGCGATACCCTTCGCTAGCGTGTTCTGTTCCTCTTCTCCCATTTTGGTATTGCATGGCGGTAACCACGGGGCGAGTCGGTGGTGATAATTCTTCTTCGTGCATTCACTTATTCTTCTCACTCAAACTTTGACCTTCGTCCAAGTCTTGTATTTCAAACGCATCCGGTGATCTTGCAACTTTGGGTGCTTGTTGAAGTCAGGCGTTCGATTCTTCTTGATATACTCCGTGCTCGACTTCTTTTTGTAAGTCGGAATCGACCGCCATCTTCTTGAGAGTGTAACTCTTCACCTTCTCTTCGGTCCCTTGGGGAAGGTGAATGTCTCCTTCACATCGTTCCAAAGCATGTTCTTCGTATCTTGAGGACTGATCCCATTTTGCTATGCTAATTGCCACGTGGTCCCTAACGTGGGCCGCATGCGAATTGAACGCCCAAGCGCCCGAGGGTGCAAGAGGTCGGCCGTCCTCGCCGACTTCGGTGATAACATGTCTTGCCTTCTTCTTCTTGCTTGGACCTCGCCGGCGTGATTGCTGCTGGTTGACCGATCTGAAAGCATGGTACAATCATGAACAGGTCAAGATATTGGCTTAGCATGGTAGTGGAACCGACAATCATGAGCGTGACTGATTGTTACCTCGCCGGCCTCATCGTGCTCTGCAGCATCATTGGCCTCGGTGGCGGGTGCAGGCTCCGCCGTCTCATGACCATCACTTCCCGCAATCAAACTTAACATAAATGCTTCTTCGTCCATCGTCATTTCTTAGGCTAGAAGAAGCACTGAAAATTAACGAAAATAGATTTCATTTCATGTAAAGCTGATGGTACTACTCTAAAAGCGTGGAAGGCGATAGAGAGAGGATGGCGGCGACGCCAAGATGTTCCTAATGTAAATCGGCCAAATACTATCGATGGTAATTTTGCTAGAGTTGAGAGGAAATCAAGTGATTGATGTTGTGACCTCATGCTACAAACATATGCACATGTAACTTTAAAATGATACTTATACATTAGAAAAAATTCATATGATACATATACATCTCAAAATGAAAAAATAAAATGAAAAAATTCATATATTCTTAAGAATATATTTGCTTAACAAAAATAATGAATCATTCTTATTCACACTAAGTTGATTCATTATATCTGAGAGTTACAAAAAGAAAATTGAACAAGTTTAAGATCTTTAAACTTGTCGAATTTTCTTTTTGTAACTCTCAGATATAATGAATCTGAACTTAGAATAATTCACATGATACATATTCATTTGACATGATACATATACATTTCAAACTTCACATATACATAGAAATATCACACATACATAGAAATCTCACACATACATATAAATCTCACACATACATATAAATCTCACAACTAGCATAGTGCTCAAGTTGTCAATTTTGTATTGTTCTCAGATAACGGGTTGCCTTAAAGACCGTCCTCGTCAGTAGGGACAAAGATCATTGACCAATTTGTGACAACATTACTTTAGTGAAAATGAAACAACTTTTCCAAAGACTTGACAACTTGAATAATTCACATGATACATATTCATTTGACATGATACATATACATTTCAAACTTCACATATACATAGAAATCTCACACATACATACAAATCTCACATATACATAGAAACCGATCAATAAAAATAGAAATTTCAAAATTCACGAGAAATTAGAATAATTAGCATGATACATATTCATTTCACATGATACATATATATTTCAAACTTCACATATACATAGAAATCTCACACATACATAAGTATTTGAAGATTTGCCTAATAATGACAAGTAAAAGGGACATCACAACTAGCATAGTGCTCAAGTTGTCAATTTTGTATTGTTCTCGAGATAACGGGTTGCCTTAAAGACCGTCCTCGTCAAGAGGGACAAAGATCATTGACCAATTTGTGACAACATTACTTTAGTGAAAATGAAACAACTTTTCCAAAGACTTGACAACTTGAATAATTCACATGATACATATTCATTTGACATGATACATATACATTTCAAACTTCACATATACATAGAAATCTCACACATACATACAAATCTCACATATACATAGAAACCGATCAATAAAAATAGAAATTTCAAAATTCACGAGAAATTAGAATAATTAGCATGATACATATTCATTTCACATGATACATATATATTTCAAACTTCACATATACATAGAAATCTCACACATACATAAATATTTGAAGATTTGCCTAATAATGACAAGTAAAAGGGACATCACAACTAGCATAGTGCTCAAGTTGTCAATTTTGTATTGTTCTCAGATAACGGGTTGCCTTAAAGACCGTCCTCGTCAGTAGGGACAAAGATCATTGACCAATTTGTGACAACATTACTTTAGTGAAAATGAAACAACTTTTCCAGCACTTGACAACTTAGAATAATTCACATGATACATATTCATTTCACATATACATAGAAATCTCACACATACATAGAAATCTCACAATGTCATTTAAGCACTGAACAGAGACATGATCTAATGTCACAGTATACAAGCTCATGAATCGGGCCTTGAACCCTTACCACCTTAACATGCACAATGAAGTTTTATGTAAAACAAGTTTATTGTTCCCAATTTAGGTATCAGAGTATAACTAATCAAAGCCAACTTTTCTAACAGAACTGCACTGATCAAGTTCAGAAAAGTAGCCAAACAATAATTATAACTGAACCACCAGAAGTCTATAAACCAATACTCAATTCTATCAGCTGAATATAGACAGTAAGATGCTAATCAATAATCATCCTACTAGCTGAATATAGATATGAAGAAACCGATTCTTGAAATGTTCTACCTTACGAACCAAAGAAAAGACTACAAATCAGCAAGCAATTGCGATCATCAACAGAATCGACAAATATGTTCTAATCGTGAGAAGATAAAAGTGTTTGCTATGTTCAGATTTAACAGATAACAAATCGAATCAATATCAACCACGATCTATCGGTTCTTTCAATACTCGGTAGAAACTTAACATTGTGAAGCACATATACCAACCGAACAAGTTGAGGATTGATTATATCAATGAGCGATAAACAAACTTCCTAGCATGTATGTCTACCGGTTCAAGGCCCGGATCACAGAATAAATGTTCTACTCATATAAACCCTAGATCATCAGCGAGCAATACCTCCCTAAATGTCAAGTACTAGATCATCAAAGACACAGACACAATTGATCTAACAACTAAATGTCAAATCTTGGAAAATTGTTGTTGTCACAAATGGTCTCAATACTGCCCAATCTTCATCGAACAATAATCCCACTCTTGCAAGGTCCCCAACCACGACATCTCAAAGCGCAAAGAACGCAACCAAAACCAATCACTCGGGCACCAATGAGGTAAAACCACATGGTTTCGCACCACCAAACCAAAACCAATCACTCGGGCACCAATGAGGCAAAACCACACTTTCACCATCTGTTAGTGACAAGTGATCTCAATCTGTAAGGAGGCACAAACCCTAGGGTTGGCGAAGGGAGGGGAACAATGGCGGAGGCAAGGCGCGGAGGCAAGGCTTGGAGGCGAGGCACGGCGGTGGGGTCGTCGGAGGAGAGGAGGACGGCAGCGGTGGGGTCGCTGAGGCGCCCCGTCGTCGGAGGTCTTTGCAAGCAGCGGGGAGGAGGAGATTGGGGAACAATGGCGGGAGTAGAAAAATTGGGGATGAGGAGGCGGGATGGGTTTATAGGTGCACCATCGGTCCGGTTGGTGTATTCAACCGGATTGATGTCTCACATCAAGATCGGTTGAGACATCGGTCCGGTTGAATACACCAACCGGGATGATGGGTCATCCTGAGGAGGGAGCCCTAGGCACTATCGGTCCGGTTGAAAACACCAGCAGGATGATGTTAAAAGACTCAAAACAATTTAGCGCCCATACTAATCGACAAGAATTCTTCCTCCCCTTGGCTGGCGCGTGGCGCTTGAGTTCAGTGAGCTCTCCCGATCAGTGAGGTCTCGGGTTCGAGCCCGCTCGTGCCCCTAGCCCTTCTTTTTCGTCTTTCTTTTATTTCTTTTTCTTTTATTTGTTGTTTAACTCTTTGTTTCATAAAATAATTTTAAAAATGCTTTTACCACTTTAGATTCATTTAGTCTTTTTTAAGATTTCTTTTTTGAATCTCTTGTTTAAATCTTGTTGCATTAAATAATTTTTAAAAATGCTTTTACCACTTTAGATTCATTTAGCCTTTTTTTAAGATTTCTTTTTTAAATCTCTTGTTTAACTATTGTTTCATTAAATAATTTTTAAAAATGCTTTTACCACTTTAGATTCATTTAGCCTTTTTTTAAAGATTTCTTTTTTGAATCTCTTGTTTAACTATTGTTTCATTAAATAATTTTTAAAAATGCTTTTACCACTTTAGATTCATTTAGCCTTTTTTTAAGATTTCTTTTTTGAATCTCTTGTTTAACTATTGTTTCATTAAATAATTTTTAAAAATGCTTTTACCACTTCACAATATTTTTTATATCTCTTGTTTAAAGTTATTCTTTACAATATTTTTTCCAACCATGTAATATAAATTAACATTATAGAAAATTGTAAGAAATAAAGTAATTTTGCACTCTTATAATTCCATTGCAAATTGTCACCTTGTTATATTAGTACAAAGGACTTTGAACAATATTGTTAGTCAAATATTAGTACAATTTGAGCAGAAAATACTGGAAAACCACTAGAGGAATGAGAAACTAGTATGTTAGTAGTCTATTACACCAAAAGCAATCCTTATTTGCTAACATACTTTGCTTTTACAAGTGATCCTTCATTATGATCGCGCACGAGGGAGATTCCTCTGTATCATTCAAGACACTAATGTCTCGCCCACCGTGAAAGGAGGCAGCTCGTCGAAGCGATTATACTCTTCTTCGTCGTGGCGCCCTCAACTCAAACAATCCTTCTTTTACGGAAGAACCACGTGGCGCCTTGGCGATCGCTCTTGCTAGTCTTCTCATACCTTTTTCGGTTTCTTTGTCCATGTCCATCACATAGAATACATGTGTCACATCATTAGCGAAAGCACGAACGGTTCGTCCCTATAGGCCACTTGCTTGAGGTCCACAGTTGTCATACCGTACTTATCGATATCCACGGTGTCGGTTTGACCCATTGGCACCAAAGCAGAGGGACTTTTAATGGCCCGTACTCGGCTCCCAGATCTCCTCTATGAAACCATAGTAGGTGTCCATCTTTCCATTTTGTCCAAGGCATCTATCTGGACGCCAATTGTTTTGGTTGGTGCTCTTGTTATCTGGGTTGTCGTGTAAAATGTGTACCCATTTATCTCATACCCTTGAAATGATATGATTGTTGTGGGCGGTCCTCGAGCCAAGAGTTTCAATTGTTCATCGTGCATGCCTTGCCCACCAATTGCTTTTGTAACCAAGCTGCGAAATGATCCATTTGCTCCACTGCGATCCACTTATCGACTTGTCGGGTATTGGTAGCGTAGACTCATCTCGTGATCATAGATATCTGAGCCACTCTGATTGCTTGTTTCAATACCGTGAAATGTGCTTGTTTAAATGCAAGTAGATCGTCGCTATAGGATTCTTTTCTCCATAAAGTCCCTTTTCCCCGTAGCCTCCCCTCATGGCGTGATCTGGGGGCCAACCGGATTCAGATCATCCATGTAACTAACACAAAACTCGATCACCTCCTCTGTCTTGACACCTGCGCAATGCAATATACAGGCGAGACCGATTCTGAACATACTTCTTTAGGATACCCATGTACCTCTCGAAAGGAACATATTGTGGAGGAACACAGTCCGAGAATTTCTATCTCTTTAACAATGTGGACCATGAGATGGACCATAATATCAAAGAAGGATGGAGGGAAGATCATCTCAAGGCTAACGGACTATTGACCATGTCATCATGCGACTAGATAACTTATTCGCTCGATGACCTTCTGCGACACCGCGTTGAAGAACGAACACAGCTTTATGATTGTCCCTCGTACCCAATCTGGCAGAATACCTCGCACCACTACTGGGAGCAACTGTGTCATCAACACATGACAATCATGGGATTTTATGTGTACGATTTTATTCTCTTTCATGTTTATGAGTCTCCTTATGTTCGAGGAGTATCCAGAAGGGACCTTCACACTGTTCAAGAACTTAATCATGTTTTTTTCTCTTCCTTGCTCAGAGTGTAGCTCGCGGGGTGGAGGTAATGTTGTCCTTTCTCTCTCTTTTCCGGATGTAGGTCGTTCCTGAGTCCCAATAGCTGTAGGTCCTTTCGTGCTTGAAGTGTATCTTTTGACTTACCGTACATATCTAGGAAACCTAGCAGGTTCACGCAGACATTCTTCGTGATATGCATGAAGTCCGATGAGTGGCGGACCTCTAAGTCTTTCGATGAAGGTAAGTCCCAAAATATTGACTTCTTCTTCCAAATGGCCTTCGTGTGACCTTGTTCAGCCGGGACAGGTTTGCTACCAGGACCTTTTCCAAATACTACTTTCAGATCCTTTACCAAAGAAAATACAAGCGTCCCACTGCGATGCATGGGCTTCTTACGTTTCTCTTCTGTCCCATCAAAATTCTCACCCTTCCTCATGCTTGGGTCCTTCATATGGAAGAACCTACGGTGGCCCATGTACACAACCTTTCGAGAGTTTTTTAGGTACTTGCTGTCCGTATCCTCTAAGCAGTGAATGCAGGCTTTATATCCTTTGATAGATAGGCCCGATAGATTACCAAGTGCAGGCCAGTCGTTGATGGTTACGAATAGCAATGCACGTAGAGTGAAGTGCTCTCTTTTGTACTCATCCCATACACGTACACCATCGTTCCACAGTGTTAACAGATCTTCAACCAACGGTTTGAGGTACACATCAATGTCGTTTCTAGGTTGCTTCGGGCCTTGGATAAGCAATGGCATCATAATGTACTTCCGCTTCATACACAGCCAAGGAGGAAGGTTGTAGATACATAGAGTCACGGGCCAAGTCTTTGGATCGCCGCTCATATCGCCGAACAGGTTCATCCCATCCGTACTCAACCCAAACCTTATGTTCCTTGCATCCTCGGCAAAGTCCGGGTATGTTCTATCGACTTTCCTCCTTTGGGAGCCATCGAACGTGCCTTAGCCTTCCGTCGTCCTTACGGTCTTCCTTGTGCCAAGACATCATCGGGCATGCGCTTTGTTCGCAAATAAGCGCTTCAACCGGGATTCAGGAAATACCACACCACCTTAGCAGGAGGTCTCTTCTTCTTCTGTTGCCCTCTACCTCACCGGGTCATCACGCTTTGGTCTTATACGCAAGTTTTGCACACGGACAAGTTTAGAATCCTCATACTCATTGCGATAAAGGATACAATCATTACGGCATGCATGTATCTTCAGACCTCCAACCCCAAAGGCGGACAACTTGTTTGGCATCGTACGTAGTTTCGGGCAGTGTGTTCCCCTCTGGAAGTAACTTCTTTATGAGGCATAACAACTCGTCGAATCCCTTATCGGACAATCCATTGGTCGCCTTCCATTGCATCAGTTCTAGTGTGGTACACAACTTTTTATGGCCCTGTCGACAGTTTGGGTACAACAGTGTTCCGTGGTCCTCCCATAGGCGCTGGAACTTTTCGTAATGTCTTTCATCGATGTATTCTCCCTCTCCATCACGCAGCATCTGGTCTAGGTCATCATCACCACACTCCCCCAATGTATCTTCGAAAGAACCATGTTGACCAGCGTCCGGGATATTGTTGTCTGCCTCTTCTTCTTCACCGTCTTCCTGTATAATCTCTTCTTCACCGTGCTTGGTCCAGCAGGTATAGTTTGACATGAAACCTCTTGTGAGCAAAAGAAAGTGAAGGTGGCTGGATTTTGGCCACTCCTTCTCATTCTTGCGATCTATGCATGGACAGCATATATAGCCCGACGTCGTGTGTGCATCGGCCAAGACGAAGAAAATCTTGCAAACCCCGCAAGAACTCCGGGAGCGTCAATCCATGTACATCCATCGCCGGTCCATCTACATTATGTTACATCAAGATAAGCATTACCTCATTTTCCGATAATGAATTGTTGAACCAAAACCTAAATATTAGCTAGATCCACACCTTCAATCCGAGCTAAATAATAATCCAAGCAAAATATAAACCCACACAACAAGTTTTTGCAACCTACAAAAAGAATTGGTCGATCAGTGCGGATTCAAAATTTCGAACAAAATTCACGACGACTTTGTTTGCAAATTCTGTTGAAATTGTAACACCCTAAAATTTCTAAATTATTATTCAATCATTTATTTTTATTTTTTCTAAATCTCTAGCACTTAATTAATGATGTTTTCAAAAATAATTTGCAGATGGAAATTAAAACCAAAATTATACTAGAAGTAATTTTCTAAGTTTAAAATATTCCAAAGTATTTTTGAAAACTTTTCTCAAATATTGAACTCATTTTATATTTTCTATAAAGCCATTCATATTTCTGATATTATTTTAATTCGCAAATGAATTTAAATTTCTTCTTTTCCACATAACCATTGCCATTTGAAGATCCCAAACTCCATGATTTCCATGCACCATTCTCCCCCCGACTACGTGCAACCAAACCTCATCCTTCATCAACCGATGGAACTAAAACCTAAATTTAAGCTAGATCCACACATTAAAGGCGAGCTACATTATAATCCAAGCAAATTCTAAGCTTACACAACAAGTTTTTGTATCCTATTTGAAAAAATCAAGCTAGATCTCTACATTCATATTAATCTTTCATCAATCATGGGAAAAGATCAAATTTTTTCATAATTCAAGCAAAAAGAGGCTCCATTTAACACCAAATGATGTGAGGAATGATGTTACTAACCTTAGTTACCTTGGTTATGAGTAAAATGACCAAAATTTTGAAATTTGGGCAGCACCTCCTCTACATTCATAATCTTTGATCAATCATGGGAAAAGATCAAATTTTCTTCATAATTCAAGCAAAAATAGGCTCCATTTAACACCAAATGAAGTGAGGAATGATATTACTAACCTTAGCTACCTTGGTTGTGAGTAAAATGACCAAAATTTTGAAATTTTGGCAGCACCTCCCTCCTTCAAGCTCTTGGCAAGCTTCAAGTTCTTTTCGCGACTTTGGAATGATCTGGAGTGCAGAGAGCGGAGGAGGAAGAAGTTTAAATTGGGACTCGATCTGGGTTGAAGACACGAACCGTCTTGATGAGATCAAATCGATCGGTTGGTGTCACGAACCGGTACTATTTAGTGGGTGCTAAATAGTACCGGTTCGTGAAACCAACCGCATCGATTTGATCTCATCGATCTGATTCGTGTCTTCAATCGGTACTAATCGCTCCCGCAGCTGTGAGCCGTTGAACCGGATGATCTAAATATCGGTCCGGTTCGCACTCTAACCGATCTTGATGGGCGGTAGGAAAGGTCGGTTCTGTAGTAGTGGGCTCCAAACAGCAAGATCGTCGGCGAATCTGGTCATAATTTCTTTAGGATTCACGAGTACGTTGTACATTATTTGAAGTTAGAAATTAACCAAGACTCGACAGTATTTCTATTCTGTGCTAACATCACTCTCACGTAAACACGATATAAGCTGGAAGAGATCTACTCATGTTGACCATGAAAATTTTGTTCATCGGCTTTTCTTTTTTTTTCCCTATTTAATTCCCAGCTGCAACTTTCGCAACTATTTTCTAACTTATCAGCGTGCACACACATACATTGTCCTGACTAGTAGGATGTTCATGTGTTGCAACAGAGTCCAAAAATAATGTCATATCACCAAACCATCTTAAATCGCACCATGAAAATTGACTTTTTACCACATGTGTAATTGTGTATCAAGCGAAACAATGAAGCCATCACTTATTCTAGCATAATTCACACCTAATTATGGATCTAAGAACCGAGTATTCTTTAATGAAAAAGGGTTATTTTGTTTAGCTTTAAAAATCAATTAAAGCAAGAGAAGAACAATTAACGCAATGATAATAGATGGCCAAAATGTTTACTTCTAAGTAAAGTTTTATAACCAAATTTGCTATTTTTTTCAACGCGTAAGGCATGGATATTTCACTAACATTTTTTAGCATTGGCAAATAAACTCAACAGTTTGGGGGGAAAAGAATGTTTTAAATATCTTGACGTGGATTTGAGTTATTATGAACTGCAATTAAATAATATGTCACAAAGTAATGATCATAACCCTCTTAATAGGACCATAGTTATAATATCATCCCAAATATTCAAACAAATAATCATAATCCTCTTAGAATAAGTAATAAATTCCGTCGGGTAAGCATTGAAAACAAGTGCGAAAAGATGTGGTCTTGAACATGTGCACCAGACCGAAAAATTTGGTCCACTGTAGAAGGATATTAAAGAGGTTTGCATCAACGGACTTTTTGAAAGAAGAGATATGTCTAATCGTGAGGAATGCATCTGCGCCGGACTTAGAATTTGAGTTAGCGAAAGTTGGTCCGACGTGGATGCGTACGCTCGGTTTGACTCAAGCAAGGAAAGCTTTCACCAACGGACTTAGAGGAAAATGGTCCGACGAAGATGGGCTTGTGTCGGACTAAATTTCTGAGAAATCAAAGTTAGTCTGTTGCGAATGGGATGTGCTCGGTTAGAAATTTGACTGAGTAGATTTCAGCACCGGACTAAAAGAATGGTCCAGCAAAAATGGAATTTTGACTAAGGTTGCACCGGACTTAAGGAAAGAGCAATAAAATTTAGTCTGGGGAAACACATAGAATTTGTTTGGGAGGAGGACTGATTTCAAGTAAAATATGACTAAAGGGTTTTGACTCCAAGCAGTCTAATTAATCTTAGCCTATGAACCAAAGCTTGAACTTGTGTACAATCCCCCTTTATAGTACGGCCAATCTAAAATAATCCTAGCTACTTGGTTTGAATCATCTCCCAAGTCAAAATTAGTAATAAGGGTCCTTAATCTTGACCTTATTGATTGATGTCTTCTTGTATACTCAACTAGTAACCTTCGTGATTAGGGGTCACTGACTTAGCCATCAACACCAAAACTATAAGATCATATATAAAATAAAAAATAGGGGGCCTAGATGCTATCAGCGCCGAGCGGTTGGAATAAGGGAGTGGGAAAGAGATGGTAAGGCAGGCCGTGGCAGGAAAAGGCGAGGGGGCTCGCTCGAGTGCTACAGAAAAAGAGTGCTACGGAAGAAAGGCATCAATGGCGGGTGCGGGTGGGAGGAGGAGAAAGAGGGAAGAGGAGGGGTGAGTGTAGGTTGGACAGCGGAAAACAAGGGGTATCAATGGCACAGCGTGGAATCAATGGCGCGGGCGAGGCGAGGTGCAGGCTCTATTGGAGGAGGAAGATGAGCCCGACAGGTAGGGTCAGGCCTCACAAGACAATGAGAGGGAGGCGAAGGCAGAGAGGGAAGGCGTATATGCAACACGGAAAGCGTAAAGTGTAAGGTGGCTCGGGAGAGGATGTAGCTAGAAATAGGACCGAAGAAATATGGGCTGGGCCTGATTTACTATTTAAAGCTCGTAATGAGATAGAGATTTTTATTTGGTTTCGAATTTTGGAAACTTCCAGAAATAGTTTTGAGCTCTAAAAAAATAACCCTGGACTGCATTGAAAGCCATCAACACTAACCATTTAGAGCCATGGGAGCTAAGCATAATTATTAGGGGCACAGTAGGAAAAAAATCACAAATTCTATCTTGACTATTGAGTGCACCTAACAATTTTGAACAATAACAAAAGGAAAGTGTGTCTTAGATAAATGAATATACGGCGTATCTAATACCTCCACCATACTAAATCCTAGAAAAAAATCTGCATTGACAGTGCGAGAAAGAAACTTTGGTTTGCCACAGTAGCCAAGTGAATTTGCTTACCTTAGCCAGAGTGCATTGTTCAATGTTTGAGGATCATTTGGATAATGGATTTTATTTCGGAATGGATTTGTTAAAACAAGTTTTAGTGGAAGTTTGAAGAAACAAGTTTATGCTGTTAGTTGGTTAGGACAAGAACATAGTGCTGATGTAACCAAATAACTGAGACCAAAATCCTGTTTTCCTACTCCCTGACTAGGAACTTTGTTTGTCAAAGCATATCAGGTAATGGCATAATTCCAGATGTATTCGAACAATAAATGGAACTGTCTAGTACAATAAAGGAAAACCAATTCAGAAAGTGTTGACAGTAAAATACATTTAGCGAGGTAAACTAGTCCAAGAAACAAGTTCTTGCTCCATGGTATAGTTTCGGGTGGCATCTTGAGTGACCAAATTAGCAACTGTTCCAATCTCAACATATTGGGTACGAGAAGTACTATAGTTGGATGTAGACAATAATAGTGACTCGATTTCATTGTCCCTTCGTAATTCTTCTTGATTCTCTTTTTTTATCTTACCTCTTAGAAGTTGTAGCCTTAACTCAACTTCTTTCATTGTAGGTCTCTCTTCTCCTCTAAGCCTTAAACATATTTCTGCAAGTGAGGCCATCTCATCTATTTCCTTATAGTTTGCTTCTTCCACAACCTGAGCATCTACTATTTCTATTGTGGTTTTATTTTGTTGTCTCTGAAGGAAATGATGAGACAAGTTCTGCTTCTCTCCAATAGAATTGAGGAAGATTGGTTTCTTTCTTGTTAGGAGCTCAATTAGTATTACACCAAAGCTGTAAACATCACTCTTCTCATTTAAACGGCCTGTATGGTAATATTCAGGATCCAAATACCCAAATGTACCCTGCACAATTGTGACCACATGAGTTTCATCAATGGAAACAGATCTTGAAGCACCAAAGTCTGAAACCTTTGTAGTGAAATTGTCATCAAGGAGTATATTGGCTGATTTTACATCTCTGTGAAATATTGGTATTGAAGCAGCAGAATGGAGATAGGCAAGAGCACTTGCAGCCTCAAGAGCAATTCTGATGCGATCGTCCCATGTTAGCAAGCATTTTGTACTCAAATTACCATGGAGAAGGTCATAGAGTGTTCCATTAGAGATGAATTCATACACGAGCAATGGTACCTCGGATTCAAGACAACAACCAAAAAGCTTAACCACATTACGATGAATAATTTGAGACAAGATGGCAACCTCATTTATGAATTGATCAATCTCAATTTGCTCCACAATTTTGGACTTTTTAATTGCCACCACTCGCTGATCTGATAGAATGCCCTTGTAAACTGTGCCATGACCGCCATGGCCAACAATACGTGTTGAGTCAAAGCTATTGGTTGCTTTCTCTAATTCTTCTAGGGAAAATATTTTTGTACTGTGTGCAACAGTTTCATCCGATGAGATCAATTGCTCTAAGATAAGGCCTTTGTTTTTTTTGAAGTACGCCCTCCTAGCTTTCTTTTGGATGCGTCTCTTCCACCTTTGGACAAATGCGGTTGAACTTGTCATAAGAGCTAGAACTCCAAAACCACATCCAAGTCCGATAGCAACTCCTGCGTAGTTTATATAGATATATAAGATATCTCAGTGAACAAACCATTTTTTTTATAATTGAGGAATATGAAATAAAAGAAAAAGGTTAAGTCAGAAGACATACCCAAAATAAGGCTATGTTGCTTAGTGGAAGTATATTTCCTTTCTGCAAGATAAAAAGGTGTTCAAAAGAAGGGGAAAAAGCAAGATCAACAGATATCCCATGAGAGCAACCACCGCAACCATAGCTTCATCCGCTGATAATATAATGCATTTGGTGGTCATGCATATTGGCCTTTTACTCTCTCTTTTTTCTTTTTTTTTTCTTTTTTTTTAGACAAGGCCATTTACTTCTGAAAAGACCGTTTTGCAAATGTTCTCCTTATTGAAGTAGCCGTATTTCTTTTAGTCTTGCCGTTGGAATGGTTATTTGCTAGTTTTTTTTTCATATATAGCCGACTAGCTAGGTTGGGATAAATTGGTGATAGAATGATCCTAAAAAGGCTAATATAATGATAAAATGACTTGTATGTGTGTTTATAAGGAGGCGGTAAGGGCATGTGCAATGGTACTAGCTATAAGAAATGTCTATATCATCTATAGATAGTATATCGATAACCTCTTCAATAGATTAGCTATAGCATTGTCTATAAAATTAAATATTGGCCCACATGTAATAGATAATAAGTGACTTGGAATCAGTTATAGCCTGACTATACATTAGTAGCTGGTCTATATCTCTATCCTCATTTTCTCTCTTCCACCTAAGTAAAATACTGAGATGGCACCCTTATAGCTAGTTGAAGTGGCACCATTGCACATGCCCTAAGTGACAGATTAAAACTTTAACTTTTAGAGAGTTTGTTGGAAATTTCCCTATATTAGTATTTAGTTGCAAGGAAACAAATAGGCTAAGCACTACTGTATCATTTGCCATGCTTAATTGGCCATTGTATATTTTGAAACAAGATGAATGGATAACGTGGTGTTAAATTATGGAACGGGTGAATAAGAGTTGTGTACCTTCACAGCCATTCTGCACATAAGGATTTCCTTGGTAGCCGGCAGAGCACTTGCAACGATAACCAATATGGATGTGCCCGGGGACATTAACACACTCACTTTTAGGGCTGACGCAAGCATATGCAGTATTGTTGTTTCTCGCCATTTGACAAGTCATATTTGTGACAGCCCAATACCAAACACCAAATTGCTCTGAAATGTCAAAGCTTTCCAAGTCCTCGATTGGCAGTGAAGACCATCCGTCACCAGTGGCCTGTACTTCATATATATGTGTTTTATCGTCTCCAAGGTTGGAAGGCTTCCTAACGAGCAGAGATCCATCATCTACTGAAATATTTGTCACTTGGTACTGTGTGGGTGGTGCTCCAATGAGGGTTTGATTGGCTGTGCAATTCAGTTGAAACTTCTTATTTCCAGAACAACCCTCCTCAAGGCCAAATGGAAAAGGAATACTTGTATTGCCACATGATCTAGAACAATTCTGCCTGTCCCGAGTGGGATCATACCCTGTTCCAATTTATAAATTTTAAAATAATAAATAACGTATATTAATGAGAAACAAATACTAATAACAGTTGAAAAAGAAATGCTTCACTAAGTATATATAATTGCTGCTTCAGCAATATTGAGCAATTAGACGACCTTACATCTAAAACTTTTAAGAAGCAATTTCTTATTTGCTATCAAAAGTTTGCACCATCCATGTCATCAGTTTCAAAAGTTTGGCACTCCATGCCATCGTTGAACATTAGTAGTGAGTCTAAGATTAAGTTTGATATGAAAAGACCAATTTACCCCTTCTTTTGTGTGGAATGAACAAAATTGCCGCAATCCTTACACTTATTCCTCCTCTGTCCCAACTCCGATCGAGAGATTTCAGAATTTGCCATCTTTAAAATTCATTTTTTCGGTATTTGACACCCTGGCCCACTGTCATAGACTCAGATGGACCCACATGTCATACACAGGAGCTGAAAGGCACACGAATTGGGTGTCATTTTCTGAAATTTCCCACTCCGATCTGCCCAACGATCCAATCCACCCATTGTCACCTAGCTCCAACCAGCAACCTTGGACAATCTACTTGAGCTGCCAACCAATGAGAGGACTTCATCACCATGTAGTAGTCTACACCCCTACGATGTGATCAGCCAGCCCCTAATGGTCCAGATGGCCAACCGCTACCACGACGGTGTACATGTGGGAGTGTACAGAAAGATCCTCCTTGCTGATGCTGATTGTGTGCATCAGCAAGGTAGCTTCAGCATCTCGGCCTCCTATGCCACGGCGCAGAGCCTCATCTAATATGCCATTAGCACCGCTCACCGCGACAGATATATGTGCTTGATGGTTGTGTATCGTGAGAGTGCCTCTATAGCAGGGGTTTCCAAACGTGTGCTTGCTAGAGAGCAATAGTGGCTTCTATGGTAGGGGAGCGCGGTAGTTGACACGTTTCCGATGCTTCTGTGGTCAGAGATATGATTATTTTTGTAATTACGTTCAGAAGAGAGTCAAATTTACAAAACAAAAGTTACACATGAGGCTAGAAAAGTAATGAACTTCTCTTTTCTTCCCAACTGAGGAGGAAGGACTTGTACTCCGATCCTCTCTCACCCTATGAGAGATGGACACCACTCACAAAGAACTTCATTTAAACAAAGGAATAAAAATTGAGTCAATGACATGTGGACCCGACCTCTTCAAAAATCTTTAAAATATATCTGTAAAATAGAGTCATTGACACGTGGACGAACATGCTAGGGAAGCCATATAAAGTAGATGTCATGTTAGCGAAACCGGAGTGGTCTGGGTCTTAAGGAGTAAAGTATCGAATGTTTGGTTTTGTAGATCAGAGTTGAAGTCGCTGCAACTTAACTTCAGCTTGAAAGGTGTGCAAACTAAAGTACGTACAAACCAACCACTAGAGCAACTAGCAACTAGTAATTCCCCTTCCCTAGTTCTGCACTAGTTCTGCTCAGGCAGTGATTAACAAGAGTATATACCTTTGAATTGGATGCAGCCACCTTCAAGGTAGGGGTTGGCATCACGGAAATAATTGGAGCAGGTACAATGGTAGCCTCCGTTTTCGTCATCATAATCGTCGCAATCGTTACTACCACATGCATACCACTTCTCCAACCGAGCCCTTCGACAGTTCGGTTGATCTGTGATAACCATACGCAGGGTGGCCGAAGTAGAACCAATGGTGCTTGCGTTAATCTTATCGGACAGGAGATCTGCTGTGCTAAAATTATACTGGCCCTGAACAAATGTGTCTGTTAAAAAAACCTTAACTGTAGCATTAGCAACTTCAATAGGCTGTGTTGCTTCTTTCTGAACGACGGAAATTCGAAAGGCCCGAACGGGTCTATGGAAGGTGATGGCACAGCAGCCCATGCCACTGCAAGGTCTTCCGTCTGCTTGCTTCTGCATGATCGCCATGTCAGCACACATGCTTGAACAATACCCCCAGACGTTGTCGGTGCCAGGATTGAACATGTAGACATGGATTCCGCAACCGACCATCACCAAAGAATGAGGAGGATACAAATTAGCATAGCCGATTTGAAGGCTGTTCCGAGGCGATTCCCATGACCTGTTGTAGGTGCCGAGTACACCGGGTGTGGTGGCAATGTTGAAGACGACTGAGGCCTTAACACCACCAACATCATATGGATATTGTTCAACAATCTCAGTGGTGGTGTTAGCCAAGAAGAGCTTTGGAGGTTGGGAGCTATCGTTGCAGGTGACCTCGAATCCCGGTCGAAAGCAGCCAGCCCCGATGCCGAAGGGATAGGTTATGTTCACGCCACCGCATGATTTAGGACAGTGCCCAAGATCGGTGGCGGAGGGCGGTGCGGCGGATGCCCACCGCCCGGCGGCGGCCGCGGCTAGGCACGTCAACACGGCCCACATGCTGGCTCGGACAATAGTCGCAGCCATTTTTAACAGAACTAGCGGAGTGGACGAGGATGAAGATGAACTTAACCACTCAGGTTGTGTTATATGCTATACTAGCGTAGAGATATATAAGAGCGTTAGAATGCATTGCTCGCGCTGGTTGTTATCAGGTTTGAAATGGCATACAAACTTTCAAAAGGCTAGCTAGCTCTTCTGATTCTTCGTAACTGTTTCCGCGTGCATTCCGACGGGACGACTTGGGTGACTCTTTTGTCGATCGTGCGTGCTGATTGTCATCAGAATAATTAATCACTTGTGAGACTTGGAAGAGTCTAGTCGACGCGCTCGATGGTGAAGGTGTGACATAGGGGAGCAACGGGAGTGCATGAGGGGCCGGCGTGGGTCACTGCAGGGACTACGTGTCGAGGGCCGAGGAAAAACCGGGGTGGAGCGCGAGTGGCTACGTTGAGGAGATCGAGGCCTTGGAAAAAGTTGCTGGATCGTGGCCAACAAAACTCATCACAGATAGAGACGGCTCTGAGCCGTGTGTGATGAGGTAATTAAAAACCGTCTACGATAAACATAAATCCTATCATTGACTGTTTTTACACTTATTACAGACGGTTTTAGTCAAAATCCGTCTGTGATGAGTATGAATCCCATCATTTATTGTTTTTGTAAAAAACCGTCAGTGATGACTCCTTATCACAGACGGTTTTTAACGAGGGATCTAATATGAGTTCTTTTGTAGTAGTGCACGCTGGTTGCCATCAGAATAATTAATCACTTGTGTGACTTGAAAGAGTCTAGTCGACGCGCGCGTGCTGATTTGTCATCAGAATAATTAATCACCTGTGAGACACGGAAGAGTTTAGTCGACGTGAGCGATGGTGAAGGTGTGACATGGGAATCTCGACCCTAACGCGTAACCGTATCACCGCAGAAAAATGAGTTTGAAGTTTAAACGGCTTTAGCCACGACGGCGACGGCGGCAAGCGGATAAGTCCGCAAGAGATGGTTTGCCCGGGCCTTGATGGACGCGACAGCTGTGTCTACGTACCGCGCACATGCATGTCGCCGAGACACGAAACTTTCAGAGATGTCTGCATATGGTTAAAATTCTGACAAAAACCATCCATCTATATGGGAACGTGTAACGACCCCCATTTTTACATAAAATACAAAAATGAAAATCTCATATGCACACGATCTTAGTCCCTGGATCGATAGCTTAAGACGCACATTCGACAATTGATATCACATCCATACTCTTTATTACAAATAATAATGGTAATTTATACAATAGAATCTTACAATTCAAAGTATTGCGTGGAAAGAATCAAAAATCTTGTAGTGTGCCCATCCAATCCCTCGAGCAAGCGACAAGGTATAATCCTAGAAAAACTCGTTAACATTCCCGAATCCTGCGTCGAATAATTTCATCGAGCTATTCTGATTTTTCACCCTAAAAACAACATATAAGCAAGAGTGAGTACTTGCGTACTCAGCAAGACTTTAGCGAATCCTATTATACATGCAGGCCATTCAAAGGAAAGGCTTTCACGGTTAATTTGCATAAAATTTGGATTGCAAAAGAATTTACTGAATTGTAGAATATAAACGGAATTTAAGTAAAAGCAATTAATATATAAGTATGAAACAATAAATTTCACGAACCTCAGTTCTTTCGATCATCTTCATGAATCAATTATTGATATCACATATCAATCCGAAATTATTCCTTTTCAGCAAGGATATCCAATCCAAATCATGATGCTTGACAGCATTTATCAAAATCCACATTTTATAAAATAAAACAGCTAACTATGTGATGACTTTACCAAGTGCCCATGACCGCGGGCGCGGCTAATCGATTAGTTTTTACTCTGCGAGTTGTGCGGACTTTACCCACAAGACATGACTTAACTCTTTGTGCAAGCTATTAGCACACTTCCTTTGGTGTGCCGCAGAGAGTCATGACATAACCGTTACATTACCTAATCCTAACTTTGCACCAGCATGGTGACGATATGCTATGGTGGTGAAAGACATTCGTACAGTCACTGTACATGAAATAGTAACGTGCTTGTACATTCGTTGTACGTGAAATAGTGATCCCATAGCATAGCGTACACCTACGAACAACCAGTCACTGAAGAAGCTCGTAATACTCCGGTCTACCAATGTGCAAAGTCAGTTTTAAGTAACTTAATAGGCTAAGACTGTCCCATACCAGTACTTGTGGTTGCACGGTTATCTTGGCCTGAAAACAAACCATAGTTCGGTCCTTAATCCGACACGAGCAATAATCTCCCTCTAATCTACGTGCAAATCCATGCACACCAAGCTATTGCCAATAATTGCCCGCATCAATATTATAATTTTATTTTCATTTTTAATTAAAATAACCGAAGATCACCAACATGTCTAGGAATCATCATCATGCCTCAGCATATCCAAATATCATTTGATCAATGTCTCAATTTGACGTATACCAGGTCTAAAGCATGGCTAAGCAAGATTATTAAACATCGTGTATACCCAAATTGACATCATACATTGTCTAACCATAATTCTAAGGTATCAAGGTTCACAAATTCATTTATATCAAGGAGGTTTTAGGAATCAACAGGTATAACTACCATTACCCACAATATAGCAGAGTTTAATGAATATACGCATGCAACCAAAACATTTAATGAAAACATTTATAAAACTGGGATCAACATGGTCAAAGGAGGGTGCTTGCCTTGCTTATTGATGTCTTCAACGAATTTGAGGTCGCAGGCGACGACGGAAGGTAATTACGTCGGGTTCTACACGTTGCGAACGAAGAACATAACAAATGACAAATAACAAGTTTCAATAGGGACAAAAAGAAATCAGATAAAATCCAAATATAAATAACTCATAGAAAGCAGGCATGATTTAAAGTTGGGTTCTTATAATTTTACGTATTCAGATCTTAATTAATTTTATATATAGTTAGCAATGATACTGTTTATGATATTATGTATTCATGTTAGTTTATCATACATATTTCTTTAACAACTTTTGAGAATTGTTTCATGAGTTGTATTTATTTATTCTATAATTTCAGAATACTATAATCTTGTGTTTTATTGTTTATAATTTCTAATTTATGAAAATGGAAATTGCTTAATTAAATTTTAGACCACTTTCTTGCTATTTATAATAACATAAATATTTTCTACAGTAAACCCTAATTATTTTTGCATATTCAGGTTCCTAAAGTCATAAGTATTCTAACAAAATTTACTTTATTCAATTTTGAGTTCATATGCAAAATATTCATGTATAACATATTTCAAATACTTTCTTTGAATTTGAATTTAAAATTCAAACAGAGTTCAATTTTAAAATATTTTTACATATTCTGAATCTACATGAATTTAGATGAATTTAGGAATTTATTTCATTTCATTTTGACTGTTACTTCAAAAGTTGTAAGCAATTGTATTTATTCGGGTTTAGAAAATGCTGGAAAATCAGGAATTTGCCAAATAAGGAAAATGCGCTTCTCACCAAGGATTACGCTTTCCATTTTCGGCTTGTCGGGTTGAGAAGTGACAATTTGGGCGAGAGGTCGGTGATTGTCTTGGCGTGAGCATCGGTGAACAACCGCCCGCATGGCGATGACGAGCAGGGTAGCCTCGAGGCTCGCCGGCGACGAGGGGTGGCCGGAATGGCGGAATCGGTGGCGGATTAAGCTCGAGCTCATCATTGTGCACATGAGGTGAGAGGAGCCGCCCAGACTGTCCTCGGGTTATCGAATGTCCCGTCGTCCACATCGGAATTGGAGGTTAGCAGCGGATCGCGGTGGCGCTTCGCGGTCTAACACCCAAGCCCAATAGAGACAACGTCGGCCCATTCGATGAACTCGACAACCGTCCGTATTCCCCGGTATCGACCGAACTTCGCCAGATCGCCCGCATACCGGTTTCCAATGCGATATCAATTCAATTTGCATAAAAGGGCAACGAACTCGAAACCAAGCAACCAAACACGCACGCGGAAACACCCGGCACAAAGACAAACCCGACAACCACCAAACCACACTTAGCAACAACTCCAAGACTCTAAACCACACCAGAACTAAGAATTTGACTAAGACTCCAAAATCTGGAAAATTTCGGCATGACCCTCCTAGAACCTATGGACATCCACTCAGCAGACAAGAAAACACAGTTGCAGCATATATATATCCAAAAGTAATGCAACAACCACAACAGAAGTACGATCACAATTAGAAGCCATCCACGAGACATCGACAGAGACTTAAACAACGACGAAACACAATTTAAAAGGCTATCTATACAACAAAAATGAATCCAATCGCAACACATTAGCAAAATAAAACTTCTCCGGAAGTGTTTTGCCCCTGAACACTTCCGGGCGTGTGCGATGTCGCGCTAAGCCTCTACTCGGTGCCCTTGGGTCACCGAGAAGCGATGAAGCAGAACTCGCATCCGCCCACCTGATCCTCACCTGAAAACCACAAAGCAAAAGCATGAGTACAAAAGGTACTCGCCAGACTTACCCGGGGTCTATATATGACCGACTCCAAAGGAGATGCATTTGGCGGTAGCAAGGTAACCAGGCTTAGGTTAAAAGTGCGGAAATTGCTTAACTTTGTTTCAATTTTTGTCATCCACTCAAGTTTTTCTCAATATAGTTAGCGGTTATATGACACCTACCTCTAGCATGATATTGTAATTAATGAATGTAAAGCAAGTAATCTTATATCAAAATTTAGCTCAAGCCCAGCGGCGAACCACAAGTTCAAGTTGTTTACTACTGTGAAGAAGTTCGGACCAAGCGTGCTCATATCGAGGCCGTAATTGAATCGCTTGATTAACCTGCGAGGAAGCATTGATCGCACGACACTTACCACAAGGGCCTAGTGTCAACCCCCTCCCAATCATACCCAATCGTTGAAGCGTCCTCCTGCGGTCCGAAAACCTAGCACCCCCTCGAGCAACCCCAAGCCCGGCTTGGCGCTCGAGAGTCGGCCTAAGCCTCGCCCTCAACCACGTCCAACCACAGGAAGTTACGGTCCATCGATTCCATATGAGAGAAAGAGTGGCTTACCATACCATAATCGGGCATGCGACCAACCGGGGTGTGCTCAATCTTATTCCACTTACGGATCGGTCCTTAACTGACACAGACGGGGCTACACATTTGAGTCTCCGTACCCAAATGAACCAACTCCCTTGGGTCCACAATTCATTTCTTTCCAAAACCTTTCCCAATTCCAAGTCCGACATAATGTAGTATGTGTATAATGATAACAACCGCAAGTGACAGAACCCTCCGTCACTTGGCCCAACCCCGACATCTAAGCATTCTAAGCACGGACTCATTAATACCCATAGTCTAGCTCAAAAGGAGATATTAAGCGAATACAAGGGGTGTACGTGCAAAGCAAATAGGATCTATTCCTATCCCACATGGCAATTCCTAATGCAATACTTAACATTTTCATTAATCACATTATTCTCAAAAATAACGATACATAAGGATAAACATGCTTAGGTGCTTGCTGCTGCACTTCTGCGGATCCTCAACGACAACTTGCCCACCGATGTCCCCTCGACCACGGCCACGTCACCCTCCGCGGTTTCGTTCTCTACACGCGCAGTGCATATAAATGAGATGCATGCAATGCATATGAGATGAAATACTAAATGCATCCTCATGACCAATCCAAAAGTGCAAGCATTCATTTCAATTTAAGAACAAAAACTACAATGCTACTCTCTATTTCTATTCTATAGCACAAATCTGAAAATAACAAGCACATTCCTCTAAACAAGCATAACTTTTATTTGGCTAACCCAAAAAATGACTTCTTGGACTCGAAAAGACCACAAGAGGGTGATCTAGCATTACCATGCATCATAACATTCAGAAAATAAATTTAAAGTTTGCAATTAAACTCTGAACTTTAGTCCCAAGGTCTGAATTTTCAGAAACACCGGTTTCAGGACAGCATGTATACAAATGACCATAACTTTTTGATCACTTAGCCAAATTGAGCAAACTCAGAGCCTACACGACCATAAGACATAGACCTACAAATTAGCTTTGGCCAATCACTCAGATTCTGTCCAGATAACTCCCAGTTCAGCCAGCAACAGAGGGCAGTTTTCAGAGTTCAGTATTTTTCAAAGTTTCAGACAGCATGCACAAAATTCAACATATAAATTGCTATACTTAGTAGAATTGAGTAAAGGATGATATTTTCACAATATACAAGAAATTTCCTAAAACTTCACAGGCAAAATTAATTTCTAATTCGGCCTCTAACTAATTCTTATTCACAGCTCAAGTTTCTACCCGAAATCTTCAGCATTTTCAGAGCAGCAAGCACTAAAATAGACATAACTTTCAGCTGGATTAACGAAATGAGGTGATTCCAGTTGGAAATGAAAGATAATTTGATTACCCACAACTTTCTCTACAGCCAATCTAGCAGGAGATGCTCAGAATTTTCTCAAATCAGCCCGAAACAGTAGCTAAAAATTCTGCTCGAAAATTCAGAACTTGCTCCAAACCCTAGATTGGTTATTCCCCATTCAAACCTTGATTCTCCACTCATCTAAGCCCCCAATACATCATGGCAGCACCCAAGACCAGGAAATAACCCATCAAAACCTAAACCCTAGGGAGCCTTACCTCATGGAGTGGAGGAGGAGAGAAGAGGCTGCACAAGGGGAAGGAGGCCGGTGGGAGGAGGAGCTGCTGCCTTGTGGATTTGCTGGAGGAGATGGAGGCCACCACCAAGGAGAAGTGCTGCTGGAGGAGGCGCCACAAAGGGAGAAGTGCTGGAGAAGGCAGCCAGAGGAAGTGGCTTGGAGAGAAAAAAGAGGGGGTGGTGGGAATGGGAAAAAAAAGGGCTGGTTCGGTTTTGGGTGAGGAGGCGATAAAAATGATGTCTTGATTTGGTTTGGCTGCGCTCAAATCTTTTGTGCATTGCTCACTTGACCCCACTAGTGACAAAAATGAGAATGACTAAGTCCTAAAATTGTTAAGCTCTTAATTTTTGCTAAGTTTGGAAATACTTCTAAGTGGCAGTTTAGAACCTTGACTTAAGTCGGAAATTGATCTCAAATGCGGCCAAAACTCGGTTGGCCCTAATGTTAGCCGCAGAAGACGAATTCGAATTTGGGGCCATGACATGAGGGTGGTCTTGATGGTGGTCGGCGATGGCCAGAGGTGGGTCGCCACCTGGAGGAGGCGGCGGACGCCATGGCCAGTGAGTGGCGAAGCTCAAAAATGAGTTCTTGCTGCAAATTGGCACCGGCATGAGTATCAAGGAGCTATCAGTAACTCATTTTTGAGTTTTGTTTGAAGAGATTACATGCGGAAATGATCTCCCACCGTGCACCATGAGCGGCGAAACTGGGAGCTCGGGGCGACGGTTCTCCGGGGAGAATGAATTCGAATTGGCGCCGAGGATTGGTTCTATGGATCACCAGGAAGCTCCAGCTCAACTGATTTGGCTTGATTTTTAGTGTGGAGGTGCGCATGGAAATTTCCCTCTTTTCAGGTTCTTGCCGGCTTTGGGGAAGAAGATGGAGATAGGGCGCTGGGAGAGGCTCAGGAGGATGTTGGTCTGGCTGTGATGGGTCTCTGGTGAGTATTCGCATTGGCCTTTATGGAGGAGGTGAGGCGGTTTGGTTCTTGGCTTTGAGAAGGCAAGGAATGGCGAGGCGGTACTGAGGTGGCTCTGGCTATATTCTACCGTGGCAGTGAATTCCCAGTGGAAGACTTGCCGTGGCAGAATTGGCAAGGTGCTGGTCAGGTCGACGCTGCCTAAATCGTGCCGTGGCAGAGAAATCATGAGGGTAATCTCACCGTGGCACCAATTTGGCGGAGCGGGGAAGTCGGCCGAGTGGTTTCGCGACGAATTCAGTGCATGGCAGAGACGTAGTGGCCAAGGCAGCAGCGTGGCAGTAGTGTGGCGGAGGTGTCAGCCTCGGGGTGCGTGTTGCGGCGCGGATGAGGACAAGGAACGAAGCGGTTGGCTCTGCGGTTGTGCTGGCGCGAGAGAACTGGCGTAGAGAGGAAGGAGAGGTGAGGGAGAGGGAGCTGACAAGTGGGCCATAGGGCCACTCGGCAGAGAGAGAAAGAAGAAAAGCTGGAATGTGGCTGCGCTTGGATGGATGACAAGTGGCAAGCCTACGGTCAGGATTTGAACAGCACAAAAGGCAAAGTAAAGATTGGCTTGTTCTACTGACCAGGATTGCCAAACCGACTCAAAAATTTATAAAACTTTTTACACGGGTCGGCCAGGTGAAGATAAAGGTTCAGGTGAATTTTCAGATAAAATTTCATTGTAGTTATTTTATTAAAATTCCGACAATGCAATATTTGAATTTCTGGTTATTCTGTTTTTGATTTACTAAAGTGTCCAAGTGATTTTATTTATTTTTGAAAATTTGTTTTTCAAACTTATTTGAGCTAATAATGGTTCTGTAAAATTTTCATATTTTTATCTTCGATAATTAAATTATAAAAATTCTGACATTGCTATTTACAGATTTATTTGTTTTCTGTTTTTGAATATTTAAAAGCTTCAAATGTGAGTTTTTATTTATTATATTTTTACCAGAGATAGATATGGGTCTTAGGTCAGCATGATAAAAATATCAACTTGAGGTAAAATCTGGATACTGCTACAAAAATCTGACATGGTTTAAATCAGCTTTTCTTTTAAACACAAACACTCAAAAGAAAATCCAATAATGCAAAAGAATTCAGAAAATGAAAATTCAAAATATTACATTTCAAACTCATTTTGGTATTTCATTTGTTTTGATAATAATGATTTTATGTTTTGAAATCTTCCTTTTGATTAAGATTGAAATGGAGGAAATGAGGAAAGAATTTTGTTTTAAATCAAAATCCTAATTTCAATTAGACTTTTAATTCATTTCCATTTTCAAATATAAAATCTGAATTTTTATTTATTTTTGAATTTATAGGGCTGTTACAGAACGTCACAAGGAGATGGTATTAGTCGTGCTTACTCTGGCGTACCGATTTTCAGTGTCATCACATATTTAGGGTCTGTTTGTTTCAGCTATAGATTCTTTAAAAAATGATTCTGAATTGTGACTATAGAGAAGCTGATTTTTCAAAATCGGAATCTCTAAAAGCTGGGTTGTTTGCAAGGCCGCCCTGAGGGCGGTGGTGGCGGCATACTGGCCCCCAAAGTCATGGGATCCCCCAGGTATGCAACTACACCATGGGTTTTTGGCCCAGTTGCGAGCAAATATGTGCTGAGTTGATCTGACGAGGGTCCAGGCAGCTATATATGTGCATTGAATCTACTTTGAAGCAAATACAAGGTATAATGGAATACTTTGAGAAGTACATAAATGAGGGGTTTTCTTCTTGTCTGAACATTGCAAAAGGTATTGCAGATGACATGGGTGTAGAGGCATCGCTTCCAGTAAAGCGTCGTGCCGTGAGGAAAAATAATTTGATAAAAGTAATTGCCAAGAAGAAATCCTAGAAGCTGAGAGGGCTTTTGAAGTTAAATATTTTTTGGTTTTGCTTGATATGGCGATCACTTCTTTGAAAAGAAGATTCGAAGAACTCATGGTGTTTAAAGATATATTCGGATTTTTATTGAGCTTAAGCACCCTGAAGTCATTAAATGATAGTGAACTTGAAGAGTGTTGCACTAAATTTGCAAACACTTTCTCTCATGATGGTTCATCTGATGTTGAGGTATATGATCTTATTTCTGAATTAAGATTATGAAATTCACTTTGCCAAATGGCGCATTCTCTACTATGGAGATTTTCGAGCATGTCAGAGATGTGGATTGTTATCCTAATGTCTCCATTGCTTATCGAATCTTATTTACTGTGCCTGTAACTGTTGCATCGGCTGAAAGAAGTTTTTCAAAATTGAAATTGTTGAAGAACTATTTGAGATCAACAATGACTCAAGAAAGATTAAATAATTTGGCGACTTTATGCATCGAGAAGAAGTTATTGGACGAGATTGATATCAATAGTATAATCGATGACTTTGTATCACAAAATATTAGAAGAAATTTTTTAAAATGATGCCAAGTGCCAAGTAAGTGTTTATGATTACAATTTACATTTGTCATTTCATAAACTTTAAATTGTTCTATAGAAGTATTTTTTGTGCATATATATATATATATATATATATATATATATATATATATATATATGAGGAGGTGGAAGGGGCCTCCATATAAGTTTTCGCCCCGGGCCCCCAAAATGCGAGGACCGGCCCTGGTTGTTTGGCATCCTAGCTTTTGGAAGGGCTGACTAGTAGCTTTTGAAGTGTGATGTCTGTAATACCCCTAGCTGTTGAGTGTAAAGTACATGTAACAACCGCTTGTTGATATTGTAGCTAGTTGAGAAATATGAATTTATAAGCATAAAAATCATGTGAAATACTAAACGATCCCTCATTCATACAAGTGTATTTTTGTCACTCAAAAATAAATTTGTCATACATATCACAGAACATAATAACCTATCCTCTCATAGAAATAAAGCATTAGCAATACTATCACAGAAGGTATTCATATCCCCATCCCCCTCTCCTGCTATATTACCACTACTTCCATGAGATGATGATGGTTCACCAACGGTTGGAGTGTAGTATTCATCTCGATCACACATCTCAAATAATTCATCTTTCAAAGCACTATTTCGAATGAAGTTATAAAGGGCTATGCATGCAATGATTATCTTTAATATTTGTTAATTTGCCTCTTCATTGGATAGCTTGGCAAGCTCAATAATATTCTCCACTTCATCTTCAAAACACCAAAAGCTCGCTCGATGATATTGCAAGGGTTGAATGCAAATGGTTGAACACTTCTTTTTTACCGCTCGAACACGGGCCTTGTCGAAACTCTGATAAATGATACTTTTCCCCTTTGTATGGAGCTAGGAAACCCTCTTGATTAGAATAGCCCGAATCAACAAGATAATACTTTCCTGAACAAAACAACATAGCATTAGCGCTAGCAATGACAATACTGCAATAGAGATAATTATGAGATTATATGTACAATACCGTTAGGGGGATAGGAACGTTCTACGATATTTTTTTAGGGCCTCCTTGAACATCCTATGAACCCGGCCATCTAGCCATAACAAAAGTGAATCTCATATCAAAGTCGCATATGGCCAACACATTCGGAGTTGCATATCCATAGCGTCCAACATGTGCAACTAACTCAGATGAATGCACAATAACAGGCACATGTGTGCCATCAATTGCGCCTATGCAATTATTAAAATGTGATAAAAAGCGGGCATCTCGAAGTCTAGAATGCACCATTCTAAATTCTGGATTTGTTGGTTTGATATTATCTTTTACTAGGACATTGACACAATGCAAGACATGACAGAACTTCCTACTAATTGTTTCAGTTGACTTCTCGAAATAGTTTTCAACTTGTCTAAATGATCGTGGACCACCAATAATCCATAAAAATATTCCCAAATATTTAGCAAAACTCATAGATATAGTTGACTTTAAGCCATAATTTGATACCAACAAGTCATGAAGCCTATCAAAAATAGGCTTATTCATCCTAAACATTTTGTAGCAATCTCTTAGATGATTCAAGGTGTTAATAACCCATTGATAACTAGAGAAAAGTGATTCTTTCTTTTTATATTTGTTTAAGTAGGTGTCACTATAGTACGTACCGACGGCATATGCTATTATTGTATACTGTTGAATTATAGATTGGTGTCTTATTGAAATCTCAAATATTTCATCATTATCATCACTTGATCTATTGTCAGAACTACCACTTGAACTCATCTACAAACAAACACAAGAATATACACACTAACAATAACAATGATCAAGCAACAATTCATAAGTGCAATCTCAAGGTTCAAATATACAACATAAATGTAATCTCAAGGTTCAAGCAACAATACATAAATGCAATCTCAAGGTTCATGCAACAATACATAAATGCAGTAACAATATTCAAGCAACAATTCATAAAGGCATACTACAATTATTTTCAAAATGGCTTGGTATCATCTGTTTTGCCTTGTGTTGGCAAGAAATGGATTTAGCAGGAAGTGGATATCTCGTTGCTCACGTCATGGAGGATTATGAGTTATTACTTATACTTTACCTATTTCTTATCAGTCAAACTTACTCTTACAATTTTCATTTGCAAATAACAACTTGTTTTACAAATTCAATGTTGCTTTACGCAAATTAACCGTAGCAGCCTCCTTTGACATAGCTTACATCACTATATGTTGCAAATACCACTTTAAGTCTTGCTGAGTACGAAAGTACTTAACCTTGCTTATTATGTTGTTTTAGGTGGATAAGACAACGAAGCTTCGAAGAATACCTTTTGTTGCAAGTTGCGGGAACTTCAATGATGCGATATTTCTATAGGTTATGCCTTGTCAGTTGCCTGAGGATAGTCAAGGGTTATATTTTGTAAATGAAACTTGAAAAGGGAGGTAGTGGGCCATGGAAGGTTTGAAATATGATTTAGGGCTGTGAGCCAGTTTCTTGTTGAGAAATACCTGAAAATTACTTATTATTACTATTTATTTTATAGTCATTTCAATCTATTTATGGTACTCTTTTATAAATGCTGCTTTATAATAAAATAGCCATATCAGCCTTTTCATTTAGAATGAATCTTGCATATAGATATAATAGAATTGCATTCTGTGCACAACTTGTTGAGTACTTTAAATACTCTCCTTTTCCAACAACAAATCATCAGTTGAGAAAGAGTTTACACCAGCTTTGGAAGGAGGATTTTCCAGAAGAGGCGAATGTCTAGGGTGTGAGCCTTGTCAGTTGCTTGTGGTATACTAAGGGATTATCCAGATTATCTTTCTGTTGCAATTTATTTTGTTGTCTAAAGGTTAGCCCTGTGTAGCAAAGTTATGTAAGGTCAACCATAAGGTCAGTCAACAGATTAATAATTAATATAAGAAGTCTTTTATTATGATTTCGCTGTATATGATTGTGATATTCATCCATATTGACCCTGTGTGTACTAGCATAATCCTGGACTAGCGCGATATGCATAGAGAGTCCAGATTTACATATTCGAGTCCCGACAATAAGACGTATTTCTTGTGGACATATAGACTAAGAAGATACTGATAATGACTAGATTACCCTAATTACAAAAGCTGATCGGCAAAATCAATTACTTACGACGATTTATTTCAAATTTGTCCGGTCGAATTCAAGCTTTTACCCCACTGTTGAAGTTAAAAGACCATCGGGACTTAGTATGGGGAGCCGATCGAGAAAGAACTTTTGATGTAAAGCGAGATTTAGCATCACCACCGGTTTGGCGGCACCAAAAGGATCCCATTCAAGTTATGCGTGTTGGTGAAAATGAAACTATTAGGGCGATTTTGGCTCGGGAGGTTGATGGCAAAGAGCGAGTAATATTTTATTTAAACCGACGACTCTTGGAAGCTGAGATCAGGTACCCTTTAGTGGAAAAATTATGCTTGTCATTATACTTTGCTTGTACTAAATTGAGGCATTATATATTGGCATCGACTTGCATAATAGTATGTAGGACCGATATCATTAAATATATGTTGTCTGCACCAATCTTAAGAGGACAACTTGGTAAATGGGCTTATGCCCTAACTGAGTTCGACCTGCAGTACGAATCGGCTAAGGCTGTCAAGAGGCAGGCGATAGCCGATTTTATCATAGGACATGACACTATGGCGGGAGTGGTCGGCATTGTTCCCTGGCGATTGTATTTTGACGGATCGGTTTCCCAAGAGGGTGGTGGGATAGGTGTTGTGCTAATTTCACCGAAAAGGCATAGCATTGAATTTGCGTACCAACTTAATAGCCGATGCTCGAATAATCAGGCAGAATATGAGGTGTTGCTCAGGGGGCTTCAACTGTTGGAGAGTATCGAAGTAAGTGATGTGGAGGCTTATGGCAAATCATTGTTGGTCGTCCAACAGGTTAAAGGGGAATTTCGGTGTAATGATGAAGCACTGTCAGAATACTTGCAACTTTGCCTTAACGCTATCAACACAGTTACTTCATTTTCTATCAAACATGTGCCCAGAGAGATGAACGACAGAGCCAATATGCTGGCACAAGCAGCATCGGGCTATAAAGGGTACAGCCGACGCGATTTGCTTCGCTCAGTTGATAAAATGGTGTTTTGTGTTGATACTGTCGATTGGAGAACGAAGATAAAAACATACTTGATGAATCCGTCCAGGCCTACTGACTGCAAAACTCGGCAACAGGCATTGAAGTATGTGGTATTAAGTGATGAGCTATACTATCAGACATTGGAAGGTTTACTCTTGAGGTTCCTAGGTGATGAAGAAGCAAGAGTGGCTATGGGCGAGGTCCATGAAGGGATTTGTGGTTCACATCAATCGGCTTACAAAATGAAGTGGATATTAAGACGAACAGGATATTTCTGGCCGACAATGTTAGAATATTGTTTTAAATATTATAAAGGGTGCCAGAGTTGTCAAAAATTTAGAAACGTGCAACTCGCGCCAGCATCGGCTATACATCCAATTATTAAGCCATGGCCGTTCAGAGGGTGGGGGATAGATGTAATCGGCCAGATAGTCCTAGCATCGAGCAAAGGCCATAAATTCATCCTCGCAGCCACGGATTATTTCTCAAAATGGGTGGAAGCCATTCCCCTTAAGAAAGTCACGAGTACAGAAGCTATCAACTTTGTCAATGAGCACATCATACATCGGTTTGGTATTCCGCAAACTATCATGACCGATCAAGGGACAGTGTTCATGTCTAATGAGTTTCAAAGCTTTGCAAAAGGTTTATGCATCAAATTGCTTAATTCATCGCCCTATTATGCCCAACCCAATGGACAAGCTGAGTCGTTGAACAAAACATTGATCAAGCTAATCAAAAAGAAAATTGATGAGAAGCCGAGGAATTGGCATGCCACGTTGTCAGAATCTTTATGGGCATATCGGCTAGCGTTCCATGGATCGACTAAGCTATCGCCATATCAATTGGTGTATGGCCTAGAAGCCGTGTTACCCGTAGAAGTAAATATTGATTCAATGCGAGTGGCAAGGCAAAATAATCTATCGGCCGATGAGTACAAAGACTTGATGCTTTGCAATTTGGACGACTTGGCGGAGTTAAGATTGATCACACTAAATCGGCTTGAAAAGAATAAGAAGAGAGTTGCGAGAGCGTACAACAAGAAAGTTGTGCCCAAGTCATTCAGCGAAGCCGATTTAGTTTGGAAAACAATATTGTCAATTGGATCCAAAGACAATCGATTTGGCAAATAGTCGCCAACATAGGAGGGACCTTATAAGATAAATCGGTTTGTTGACGGAAATGCATACATACTTGAGACACTTGAGGGGATTGTGCTACCAAAGGCAATCAATGGAAAATATTTAAAGAGGTATTATGGATTCAGAAAGGTTAAATATAATCGGTTAAATAGCCGATAAGAGCATAGATTAAAAACTAATCGGTTAAACAGTTGATTAAAGGAATAAACAAAAGATACTAAAGTTTCACCCAGAGTTACATCAGCGCGATAGGCAAATTACAACACAGATTACAACCTAGACCCGAGAATTCTAGCACCTAAACCTGACAGCGCTGCAGCAGCCTTGGCCAACGTCTGTGTCATGCCATATACGAGGTCTTCATCAGCTTTAGCATTGCCAGGCACTGGAATGACCTTGGCCGATTGATCCTTGACCTTTGCAACGGCCTGGTTGACATCATTTTTCTTGTCCTTCAAAGACACAGCCGTTACATTCATGGTTGCAAGGTTGTCGGCCAGCTACTGGTTCACTTTGGCCAATTCTAGCCTTTGAATAGAAGATTTGGCAGCTATAAGCGACGTTGCGGCTTCGTCATATTTCTTCTTCTTGGCTTTAGCCTCAGCAACCAGCTTATCCAAGAGGCGCTGATCGGCTTCTTGGGCTTGTCGTTGGGCTATTCTGGCATTAGCAGCATCGACCTCCGCCTTCTTCTCGTCCAAGTGGCACACATTCAGAAGCGCGCTCATGGCTTCGGCTGGTAGGTCGGCTTCAACAGCGGCCATCGCGTCACGGATTGGCTGGGAATTGGCAAGGATAGCAGCCTCCAGTTGAGTTATCTCAGAAAATAGCCGATTCAGCCTTTCTTGCATATTGGGTGCTGATTTGACTACCGAAGCAGACGCCTCCATAGATATGTCGATAATCTTGCGGATGTCTTCTGGATAATTGTCTGTAGCCATTACCTCAGGATCAACTAGCTCGTCCAAGGTAAAACCAAGTAAATCAGACAAATCTGTTGGCAAGGCCTCTGACGGCAGAAGAGTCGATTGTGCCGGTGATGGAAGGGCCGGGGATTGAGTTGCCGGTGAAACTGTCGGTTGAGCTGGAGTCCCTTGGAGGTCGGCTAAAATACCAGCCACTTGGGCTGATGTCATCTGTTGCATAAAAAATAAAATAGATTAGAGTTGGGAAATGCTGGTTCAGGAAGTAAAGCACAAACACCAAGGTTACCTCAACAAAAGCCGATGCATGGGGCGAACTCTCAGCGCTTTGTTCTTTGTGCTTCAGATGCTTCTTGGTGGGTATCTTGGTGGACTTGGGTTTCTCTGAAATCGAACCACGAGGTCAGCGACAAGGAATATAAGAAGTATTCATCGGTTGAGAAAATACTTACTCGGCAGCCGTTCCTTCTCAATGTCCGATAGTGACGTACTTTGCACACGGAGGTTGCTAGAAGTATAACCAGTTAGGCCAGTCGATTGGTGTGGCCTTTTCCCTTTCGACCCACTCTCCGATGGGCCCGCATCAGTCTTCTTGCCAGTTGCAATATCCTACAAAAAGAAGTGGGATGGTTAGTCATTAAAGATCGCGAACCAAAGTTGGGCAGGTAAAAGGATTTGTTTTCAGAAAAAAGCTGATACCTCTATAGCTACCGATGAGTTAGTATAACCTGAAGAACTATCCTCACTTGAGTTGCTACTGCTGCTGCTGGAGACTATTGTCGGCTCATGAAAGTCCGGTAAAATTTTATCTATGATGGCCGATGGGGTACGATCCAGGTAAAGGGCATCTGCCACAGACGTCCACCAAATGGAGAACTGACAAGCTCGATGAGAGTTCAGAAAGAAATGCGGCAGATTGGTGACCTGAAGTTCGTCGGCTATTTCTAGAACTATCTCGGCTGCTGTTGCATTCCTCACCCTAGTTCTGGGCTAAAGCCGATCAAGAAGCGGCAAGAAAGGGATCACTTGGCCAAAACTCAGTTGGCGGGCATAAACCGAGGGATGATAAAACTTATACGAATGCTGGAAGGTTCTGTTTCTAGAATTCAAGCCGACGTGAAGAATACAAGGAGAAATGAAAATCTGATAGAGCTCCAAGGTTGATTCAGGCATTGACGAACTATCAGCATCTAAATGAAGGAAACAGGGCCATTGAAAATCGGCCACATTACTATAGGAAAAGAAGTCCTGTTGACCAAAGATCACACTGTCTAAACCCAAGAAAAAGGATAGATATTTCTTCAGACTGGCAGGGGTTATTTTCGTGTCGCCGCTCGAACACATTATGAGCCTCTCTCCGTGAGATCGGCTAGCTCTGTACTGCGGAATGGTGTTTTCGGGATAGTCCTCGCGAGGGAAAGCCGAATCTTCCATAGGCTCAGAAATAAGTGATCGGCTGAAAATGCTGTATAGCCACAACTGAATAAACCATAGGGGTCCGCCTACATTTCCGACTACGAACTTGGAAAATCCAGAAAAAAGCTGACTTCTTATGACATGCATCATCTGGTATACGGCTCCCAAAAGCATCTTGCCAAGAGCAAGCCGACAACCCTCTACTAGTTGCTCTGCCACAAACTGGTACACTTGAGTTGGACCGAGAGGAGCCCCACAAAATATGAATCTTTCCAGCCACAAGTTCAAGAATGCTGCATGCTCTTTGTCCGATACTAGCCCATTCACCTTGTTGTTATGTTGAATATACTTGGTCCATCCCTCGCCCTTGGATCGGATTAGTTTAAATCTGGGTTTTCCACTAAAAGCCGATAATTGATCTTCATCAGGCCTGAGGCAGCATAGCTCGGCTATGTTTACGAGAGTTGGGCCGATTGGGCCAGGGCGAAAGAGAAAAGCATTAAAGGTAACCGACCAAAAGTAGCATGCCGTGGCCACCAAGGGCTCATTGGCTTCTAGATTGGCTAAGCATAATGGGAGACATTCGGCTATTCCCATTCTCTCCCATTCCGATTTCTTTTGAGCCAATACTCGGATGTACCAACTTCTCCATCCTTTCAGTGCTGTCGGCCAAGCCCTAAAGCTTTTCCCTCACTCTTCTACATTATAGCCCTTGGCCGACAAAGGAAGCCTTGGGATTTCTTCATTAATTACTGTATCGGCATCCAGATTTCCTACCGGTCCTAAGTAATATTGATCATTACTTTCTGGAATCGGGATGAGTACCTTGGAGGAATCCATTCAGCCGACTTGAGAGTTGGGAACCTGGTCGCAAGAGCAAGGGAAGCCGATTGCAGGTGATTCGAGAGCTCAAGAGCGTGAAAATGACCGTGGGGGTCCCGCATATTTATAGCACGGTGAAAAGTTAAAACGGCGGGAAAGAATTTCGAAGCGATGCGTGCAGTTAAAATACACTGAGATTTTTACGGCGCAATTAATGCAGCGGTTACCGGAGCAATTCTTCAAGCCGATAAATGAAGAAACCGATAAATTTTTGGAAGACAACAAGTTATCTTCCAAAAATGGGGGGCATATGTTTGCACCAGATTTTGGAAAGTACGAAGCAAATCAGCAAATCTGCAAGAGTTTGGATAATGCACGGTGAATATTTGGAAACAAGAAATCAATTAGGAAACCTTATCCGACTCGGACTATGTTATCGTAACAGAACGGGACTCGGATCGGCTGATGGGTATATAAGGCGAGCCCAGACTGTTTGAAGGGGACATCCACAGCAAAAATCACATCTACCAGTTTCTTGTTTTTTTTTCCTTTAGCTTTTAGTCTTGTAATACCCTTCTTGTAAGTCGACCTCGATCAATAAAGTTGTGTATCACCGATTGTTGATCGTCCTTGATTTTTTCAGGTCTGATTTGTTCTGTTTTGCTGTGCATCGCCTTCTCAGAATTAATCTACCTTTACCTTTTGATTAGCCTTGATCAGCTGATCTGTTTGCCTTTTTGATCAGCTCTTGGCTGATTCTAATTTAGCCGATTATTCTCTGATATCGGCTTAGAGCGAATTTCACGACTTTTTTCCTTATCGATTTCAGGGTCAAATCGATTGGCACACTCAAACCCGGTGTTCGTCCAATGTGTTGCAATCAAAAACCCTACTTCACGTTTTTGGTGTCAACAGTGAGTCATCACTATTTCTAAAGGATGACACAGAAATGTTGGTAAGAAAACCTGAGAATAAGTGCATTCAGGAAAAAGAAAACTGAGAACGTTTCTTGTTCACATGGTAGGGGGAGAAGGGGTACGTAGGTTGTCCGAATGATGTATGAAACCATGTGATGGATTGGATACGGATGCTATTCCATTCAATTTAATATTTTCCATTTAACCCCTGTTCTCATTTATTTTTAAAAAGGCCAAACAATGTGTAGCTTCCTAATTATTATTCTGACATATTCATGTTTGTTGACAGAAAAGAGATGCCCTGAAATTTGGAATTGTTGCTGGTTTCATAGTTACGCATTTTTACAATGTTACAATTGCCTGTTGTGTTGATTATTTGAGCGCTTTCACTGTACAGTATGCCACACATCATACTTCTGGAGGCCCTGATGACAGCTACTATGGGTTGCTTGCCATGATGGATGTGCATGGCCACGAACTACAACGTGGTCAGTGGATTTCGACTTCGATTTGGATTAAACATGATGGAGATGGTGCGAATTCAAGCCTTAATGCGATTCATGTTGGATGGCATGTAAGCAACATTTTGCCGTTCCATTCAGATATAACCTTTTAATAATTCAAATATTCAATTTGGTACATTACTACTAGCAGCATAACGCAATGATTCTGTGACACGACGACTCGATGCCAACATGGCAATAAACGTACGAAAGATCACTAAACTTTTTTTTTTGAAGACGGCAGAAGCCGTGAGATATATTAGGAGATAAAGAGTTAATTACACGGTGCAGAGGCCGCACCGAAGGTGAGAGCAGATACAATTAGGAAGGAAAGAAAGAGAAAAAAGAGAGAAAGAAAGGAGGGGGACGATAGGTTTGTAATCACGTCAGGCCGTGAAGGATGGTGTGCAGATGAGTCGCCCCTGCCACCGCCTATAAAGCAGCCTCGTCCTTGATGGATTGAAGGATCTGGTCGTGGTTCGCCCAGGACTGTCGGAAAGTTCTGCTATTTCGCTCCTTCCACCATTGCCAGCATACAAGGATGATAACGGTTTTGAGGCCCTTTTTTGGTCCCGCGTAACAATTTAAGCATTGCAGGCACCAGGCCTCAAGGCTAGCGAAGCTACGCCAAGAAACTGGGTGAAGCGACGGCACGCGGGTCCATTGCGCAACAGAGGCCCACATTCGACGGGCCTCAGGGCATTGGAGAAATAAGTGGTTGACCGTTTCCAGGTTTCTGCAGCACATAAGGCAGAAATATTGATTCAGCCATCCTCTTAGTTGTAGACGCTGAGCCGTCCAAAGCCGATTTAGTTGAGCAAGCCAGAAGAAAATCTTGATTCTTAACGGTGCCCAAGCTGTCCAAACTGTGGAGCGGAAAGGTCGGGATGTGCTTCCAAAGAATTGGCAATGGTATGCAGACTTAGCTGAGTAAAGGCCATTAGAAGTTGGCTTCCAAACGATAGCGTCCTCCCTGTGAGGCTGCAGAGGTACAGATTGAATAATGATCCACAGGCGAACATATTCTGTTATTAGCTGTGGCGTAAGTTGGTGTCGGATGTCGCGAATCCAGTTATTGTTGAGCAAGGCATCCGCAACCATTCTAAATAGTGGAACACAAACAACATTGCGTTGTTGTTTGTTGAGCAAACTGCAGTTGTTGTTGAGCAAGGCATCCGCAACCATTCTAAATAGTGGAACACAAACGACATTGCGTTGTTGTTTGTTGAGCAAACTGCAGTTGTTGTTGAGCAAGGCATCCGCAACCATTCTAAATAGTGGAAAGATCACTAAACTAAATAGTGGAACACAAACGACAAAACGACTTGATTTTTTTTATGATTTATGAGTTCTAATTAAGCCCCTTAATAAGTGAGTGAAAGATGTGATTATCTCCCATCATTGCGTGTTATTTATCACTAAAAACTAGTGGCTACTTTTTGATGTTAAACGAAACAATTTGGAAAGAAAACTATGGGTCTGTCTAGTTTGATGACAAATTTGCATCACAAAACTTTACAAAAACTTGGCATTGCTAAAATTTGGTCACCAAATTAGCTACCAATCTTTTGGCCAAAGCATAGCAAGAAAATGAACTAAAAAACCAAGGGAGAAGAAAATCTTGCCAAAATTTGGTAGCAAACCAAATGATTGCCAAATTTAATAAGATTAACATTGTTAACCATGGGAAGCAAACCAATCAGACCGCGCCTTAATTGTCAAACTAGAAAAAGAGGAGCATTACGACGTTATTTTTTATTTATTGTATTATTTTCTCCGTTCTTCTCTGTTTTTTTTTCCTTCTTTTCCCATGTCAGGCGATGTTGGTCTAATCTGCATCCCCGTTTTACAGATTTAGCCAGAACACTATGGAGATTCTCGTCCTCACTTCTACACCTTTTGGACGGTATGTGAAATTGCTGTTTCGGATTAACTCCAGGCGAGTGATCTTGCTCTGAGGCTTGATCTTGCTCTGAGGGTAAATATATACATGTAAAGTTACTCAGCCATGCACATACATGCAACAGAGAGATGGATATGGCACAACCGGGTGCTTCAACATGGGCTGCCCTGGTTTTCGTACCAGAGAAGGGTGCTATGGTAGTGCCAGGTCATGGATAGTCTGATAGTCCAGTTTCTGATATTGAGAACGGACGCCTACAGAATATCACTCAAAAGCTTTTAAAGTAAGAGTTGCATCCTGCTTCTTCTTTTAGTTTTAAACACACTTCAGAGTCACCCTATATTCCCGACGACAATTTCTTGTTCAGACCCTACCGGAAGGTCGATAATTTATAGCCCCTTTTACCATGCTAACAAATAAAATTAGAGAGGTGTTTATATACTTTCTTTTTGAAAATTGCCCAAATTTATGAAAATTGTGCAAATATTAAAACATAAATGAATGATGATTACTTACCCCTTCACTTGTTTCAAGATTTGTACAACTTGTGACGAGAAGATAAGCGCCTTTTTGTTGCCGAAGCCAGAGGCTTTTCTTATCCTTTAACAAGGAATTATTATATTATTTTACATCGTGGCGAATGGCAGGACAAGTTGAATGGAGACTGGTGGGTGTACTACGGCTTCAACACCGTCCCCACGGCAGTGGGCTACTACCCAAGATTGCTGTTCACCTAATTGTCAGAGAAGGCGAAGTATATCTCGTTTGGTTCATTCGCGGCCAATCACAGGACGCTCCCGACTCCTCCGATGGGCAGCGGCGTCCACCCGAACGGTGGCCATGGCCGCGCCGCATCTCTCAGCTACCTGTGCCTCGTTGATCAGGACGGCAAGAACAACCCCCTGCTGCCTCCAACCGATTGACCACATCGCTTTCGACTGACGTATATGCTTCCAACATGGAGCATCTTGATACTTGAGACCTAATTCTGCGGCTTGTCCCAGATGATCCTTGTATAGATGACATGAATTCTACTGACACCGCGTTTGAATCTCTGAGCTGAGGGTAGAATCGCAGAACTGGAATTGTAACTCCGACTGCAAGGTTGTTTGGATGCTTTTAGAATTGAGTGTTGGAATTTGACACCAATTCCATGGGAATGGATAGCTAGAACCTGGGCTGCTGCAATTAAGAACCTAAGGCATCTGATTTGGCTAGAATCGATGTACTCGTTCACATCGTCACGGGTCATGATCCGACTCAAGTTTTTCGACGACACCGTGGACGTGAACTCACCACCGCCGTCGTGATGATGGCGCCGATGGGCTCCTGTCGATCACCTTCTTCTCATCCTCCAGCGCCCCAATCGCCAGCGTCCCCTCTCCTCCTCCACTGCTGCAAATCCACCGCCGTAGATCCTGAACTCCGACCACTGCCTCCATCCTAGACTCCGGCCACCGTAGACATCTCTGCTTTGGGCGTCTTTCTCGGCTCCGGCCACCACAGCCACCTCTACTTTGGGCGTCTTTGCATAGATGTCGACCAGATCTGGCCGCGCTTGGTCCGTTGCCACCGGCACAATCTTGTCTGGTGGACAATTCCCAATAGCGGCAAACAAAGTACATTTGAATTTGGATTTTCTTCAATTATATTGTACAAATTGACATGTCATCCAAACACTAGAGATGGAATCATAAAGCCACATCAAACACAGCATGGCGATGAATTCATTTCCTTTTCTAGAACTAGAGATTTGTTTCTTGCGTTAGAAAGATTGTTTCCTATGGTTCAATTGTTACCTTTGCACATTCATCATGTATCTACGCCACAGACTCTGTAGTAGTAGTTCATCTTCCAAGTTTTAGAATCCTGATCATATACAGAATGAACAGTAAACTCTTACTGAATAAACCAACCTAACGGACCGAAATATTATTTGGTCAATAAGGTTTGGCGTTTCTATTTTTAATTTTGGTATCGAAACTCTAAAACCGAAATTTATAATTCGGTTTAAAAATGTTGGAAATCCGACCGAATTAGCTAAATAATTACCCCTACTTCCTATGTTGATCATAACATCAGAACTTCGGTTGAACCATTTTTCACCCTTTCTTTTTGTCTCGCATCTCATATACTTTGATGCAAATGTTTGTTTAGTTGTTCTTGTCATGTTAACTATCTATTTGATACAACGTCTTAGTACGCTCCACACTGCCAGGTTCAAAATATTATGTTTCAAGATTTCTTGTGCTCATGCTGGTAATTTCCTTTAAACAAAATGCTGAAGTTTTGATAATGGTTATATTGATCTATGTATGCTTATGGTTATCATGTCTCTAGCTAATTCCCCAATGTTCGCTTGCTTGTATTTGCGGTATTGCTGCTTTTTACGTTGGTAAACATATATAATATAAGTAATAATTGGTTAACATCCATCATTCGCTATTGGTTTGGTCATGCCAGGTAATTCCATTCTCATTTGGTGTTAAGTTACAGCAAAGGAGAGTTTGTTTCAAGTACTGAGGGAAGTCACTGAGCCCGTAACATGTAAGGAACGCTTGAGATTAGAGATGGTCTTTTATCTATTGTCCTACGTGCAGCAGTGGGGGGTTTTACTCGCTCAGAAGTATCTGCTATGATCTTTACACACTTAATGTTGAAGGTTAAGAAGTTCAGAATAGGTGTCAGTCATTGAAAAGCACTTGAGTAACCATTATTACAGTTGGATGACGTTCCTGACTGCCCTCCGATAGCAACTGTTGAAATTTCAGTAATGAGATGAAGTTGATGAATGCTAACATGTGTTTTCGCTGCAAATTGTCTTCTCTCGTCAGCTGAAGATGAGAGAGGTGTTTGCTTCACTAGCTAGCACACTTTACCAAACTAGTGTTAGGCTAATTTGAAGCTATGTACTTCTTTTGCAGAGACGATGGTTGGGTGCATATGAGAACAGTAGCATCAGACTTGGTTATAATCAGCAGTGCTTTCCATTGAGCTTTCTAGCTATTATAGGTCTCCCTTTCTTCCATTAGGGACTTGGGGTAGAACACGGCCCGTATTTCCCCCTAATCCATTTGTTCTGCACAGTCAGAAGTATCCCAAACTAGGCCTGCATCGATTTACCAAGTACACCGCTCATCAACCGATATCATCGTAATCGATCGGACGAGAAAACTGAAAAGCCGTTTGGTGGTAGGGAGCGACATCCGCCGTGGTGCGACCGAGAGAAGTTTCACTTGGTGGTAGGGAGCGACATCCGCCGTGGTGCGATTGAGAGAAATCTCGGTGAAACGACACGGGAGCTAGTTATATATAATGGTAGTCCCTATGAATGCATCATGGGAAGATTTATACAACTTCTATTAAAAGGGTGTTGCATAGGACTACTCACGCATTGTTAGGCTGGGCTGTAGCCTTGCACAATGTGTTGGGAGCTAATTAGGATTGGTCACACAAACACACCCATCCCCGTTCCACCTTTCACGATGATTTTTTTAGATCAAAAGGACATCAAAAACTGATGCCCTAGTTCCATTACTGAAACCAGAGAGAGTTCCATATCAGTTCATACAACACTTAACCCAACAAAATAACCTCTCAAGCATTTCCACCAGACACACCGACTCAGAAAAACCCAAACATATACCAGCACCCACACACACATACCACCTCTGAGACATAAACCAAAACCAGACAACGAAGATTTCCAGGGAAACTTCCAGCAAAACTCCCTGAAGCATACTTCACCTCGCCTCCTACCTCACCAAAAACCTGAAATAAAGCACCAGGTACACACCAGAACCAGCAAACACTGCTCTCCAGGGAAGTCACCATCCAGCAAACTCCCAGAAACAAACACATACGCAAACCATTTGGACTTTCAGAAATACAAAACCAGATTATTGCTGTTAATCTATCAAGGTACTAATGAAGAGACCACGTGCTTTCAGCTCCAGAATGTTGCTTTCGTCCTGAGTTCCAACCATCACCAGTTTTGGACCCCTAGATGCGGCGTCCCCAACTCCAACAAAAGCGGTGCTCGAAGCCTGATCTCTAGCTCCTTGCAAAATTGGTCCATTTTGCCCATCATATCGTCCGTATACAGCGGCCTCCATTCTTTCAGTGCAATGAGCATCCTTCTCCAAATTGTTTTCACACTTATCCAACACTGACAACGAAAAATCAAGTTATTTCTGATATTCCATAAACTCCAAAGAACAGCAGCACAAATTGTATTCAAAGCAGCATTTTTCTTATTACTAATCCAAAAGCGAGCCACAGATTCATAGTTATACCCAATACTTATATAGCTCAAAAAAATTGCCAATCAAGTTCCAAACACTCTTAGCAATAACACAGTCAAAGAAAAGATGCAAAACAGATTCTGATTCATCACAAAAGCTGCAACAAAAACCTTTGTTCAAACCTCTTTCAGAAGATTATCTTTGGTCATAATTTTGTTATGAGAGATAAGCCAGAGAAAAAACTGAATCTTAGGAGGCACCAACAAACTCCACACAGCCGGAATAAACACCGGTAACACACCTCTAAAGTTTATGATAGCATACAGGGATTTAACCGAATAGATGCCATTGCTATTATACTGCCAAACCAGAGCATCCTCTTCACCAGTAAGATTTAAAGTATTCGCCACTTCAACCAACTCAAACCACCTACTCAACATATTATCACAAAAGTTTTTCCGAAACGAGCACTTAACATTAGAACCATCCCAAGTTTCTGCAATCGTAGCGGCTTTTTCATTCACTAAAACGTAAAGATCCCAAAATTGAACTGCCAAACATGAATTGCCAAACCATATGTCCTCCCAAAACCTAACTTTAGTACCATTACCAACCAGCCAATAATTATACCCGAATTTGATAGCCTGCATGGCCCAAACAACCCCCTTCCAAAAAACGGAAACATGCTTTAGTGTCAGAAAGAAAGATATTTGGATTATCAGTTTTATATTTAAAATTGATCAAATTCTTCCTAAGCTTATCATCATTAACGTAAAATCTTTGAATTCAGGAAGCAAGAAGACACAAATTTAGATCTTTCAAATTAGGTACACCCAAACCCCCATACTCTTTTTTCATACACATCAGATTCCAATTAGCCAAATGCAATCTATTATAACCTTCATAATCATTCCAAAGGCAGCTCGCCATATGAGAATTGATGAGATTTAAAGCCCATTTAGGAAATTTAAAGAAAGACAGTAAATAGAGAGGAATACTGGCTAAACAAGACTTGACAAGGATCAACCACCCACTATACTGTTATGGTTCCGCTATCTCTGAGTACAAGTTACCAAGTATCTGGGGAAATTTGGGAAGAACAGAGAAGGATTGAGAGGGGAAAGAGGAAGCCAGGAGAGCACAGAAACGAGAGGAAGAGAACTACGGTTTTCTTCTGTTCGATCCCTCCTGGCAGCTGCTCCTTTGGCTTTTGTATTGCTCCTATCTTTCAGCTGGGCCGGCCCACGTCCAAGCCACCTCCACGCTATGTGCAGCCCAAGTTCCCTGTGGTCCATGACATTCCCCTCCCGTTGAAATGCGGCTTGCCCCCAAGCCGATGACTGGCGCGCCAAGTAAACAATGTGACATACCAACAGGTAGCAACCCAAGCAGGTAACTAGAAGCACTTTTGGCATTGTGAGAGAAGCAACACAAGCCCATCACAATTACTGTTGGCATTGTGCTCCGTGTTCTACGGCCACCTGGATCCCAGCAAGTAACTAGACGCACTTTTGCCCCTGCTTTGTACAAGTATTTGATAGTTGACAGTGTCCTTTTCAGTGTCCTGGTGCTCTCATACCAAGCACCAGGTAAAGGAGTCATCCTGAAGCCACCAGTTTCAGTCTGCCACCAAGTGTCAGATATGGGGCATCGTGAGTTCCTGACAACCTTGTAGAACCATCTCCATGCACTAGGATTAATTGGCTCGCCAACACTTCCCAGGACTCGGAGAGATTTTCGAGAGTAGCGTGTAACATACTCAGTACCATCACGCATGAGTGAACGAATAAGTGTTGGTGCAGTATAGAATGTTGTCACTTTATACTTGTCCACAATGTCCCAGCACCGACCAGAATCAGGGTAGTTTTGAGTCCCTTCAAAAACGAGAACTGTGGCTCCATTTAGGAGAGGACCATATGTCACATAGCTATGTCCGGTAATCCACCCCACGATCAAAGTGCACCAAGATATATCCGTTGTCTTGTAATCAAATGCATATTTAAATGTTGTTGCAGTGTACACCATATAGCCCCCAGAAGTATGCAACACACCCTTTGGCTCTCCTGTGCTGCCACTCTTGTACAAAAGAAACAAAGGATCCTCTGCATCCACCCATTCCACATCGCACTTGGTTGGAAAATTGGTCACAACATCCTGCCACCAAACATTCCTTCCTGCTCGCCATTTGGTGTCTTCTCTCTCCATTGCTGACTGGTTTTCATATGTCAAACACAGACCTCTGATTCCAAATAATCGGGATCGACTGATTAGAACCCTTGGGTTTTACAACTAGAACTTCTCTTGTATCCATCCAACCGCAAGGTGCCCTGACTTTGTTATTGCATATGACAACATCTGAATCGACCATAACTTTCCATGTCCAACAACGAAATCAGAGAAAGATTTCATTGCATGTCCACTATATAAATAGCACGAGCATTGCTCTAAGGTTCTTGATGTCCGAATGCAATGGGCCAAGAATCTTGCAAGGTCTTCTCCATCCGAAGGTCCTTGGTCGCAACCATATGCTTCTCAAAAACTCCATCCCATGCTATTGTGTGATAGTCATCCTCGGGTGAGCCTTATGCACCAGGTTGTACACCATGTCGGTGACTTTGGACATCGCGGAAACAATGATCGGCTTCCTCTCGGAAGAGTCGCCAAGAACTATGTCAAGAACATTCGAATTCTTTGGGGTGTTCCCATACAGGTCCCACCAAACTTGTGCACAGACCACATATCACCTTTTGGAAGGTAAGTACTAACTTCATCTTGTTCAACTGAAATAGCAGCAGCTGGTGTTAACAAGTTCATAATAGACGCGTTCATTCTTTGTACCTCGACTTCGCTTCATTGTCGCGGGCGCGTCAGACGCGCCGATTACATCTGGCGGCAAGCTGCTGCGGACGCCGACGACGTGGTCAGTGGCAGCTTCAAGACGCTCAAGCAAGACTCCTCCTCGCCGTCGACACAAAGAACGACGCCGCGTGGATCCCGATTCGAGTGCGTTGGGTGCCCCACGTCGACACCCTTCAACCCGGCCGCGTCCACTTCGTACCGTCCGGTGCCATGCGGCTTGCCGCTGTGTGTGCAGGCGCAGAACACGTTGTGCCATCTTGACCACATTTCCCTCTCAGGCATTTTGTCAAACACTTGGTGTGCACAAAACTTTTGTACCTTGCACCACTGCTCGAGGGACACCTCGCCTTTGACTTCACCGTCCGCACCAACCCCTTCTCCATGAACTACCGCGTCATCGCCGCCGACGCCGTCTCCAAGCTCCTCACCATCCTCGCGATGGCGCTGAAGCGCTGCTCTTTGCGCGAAAGCACCCTCTGGTCCATCACCGGCTTCTCCCTCGCCACCCTCAACAACATGCTCGTCGTTGGCGTGCCACTGCTCAACGCCATGTACGGCAAGTGGGCGCAGGACCTCATCATGCAGATCGCCATCGTGCGAGCCATGGTGTGGTTCTCGCTCCCGATGCTTCGCCGAAGCCGCGCAAAGCCTGGGTCGTCGGCGTCATCCTCTCGTCCACGGCCGTCGTTGACGTTGTCTCCACCGCTAGCAACCGAGTACGCCACCTCGGGGGCCAGCCCCGACTGGTAGCGGCCGCGCTCGTGCGGGCTCGGGTCGTCGAAGGAGCCGACGAAGATGTGGTCGCCAGCTCGGAGCTTCTCGGTGGTTACAGCCCCCGTGGATCGCACTTTGCTCAACTCCACGAACAACTTCTCACACGACTCAATGATTCGGTTACTTGTTGCGATCGCTCTCTCAAACGCATCGGCCATGGTTTGGATCGGTGCTTTGATACCAATTGTTATGGTTCCGCTATCTCTGAGTACAAGTTACCAAGTATCTGGGGAAATTTGGGAAGAACAGAGAAGGATTGAGAGGGGAAAGAGGAAGCCAGGAGAGCACAGAAACGAGAGGAAGAGAACTACGGTTTTCTTCTGTTCGATCCCTCCTGGCAGCTGCTCCTTTGGCTTTTGTATTGCTCCTATCTTTCAGCTGGGCCGGCCCACGTCCAAGCCACCTCCACGCTATGTGCAGCCCAAGTTCCCTGTGGTCCATGACATATACGAGAGAAGTTTACCTCTCCAACTCGTAATTCTTTTTAAAATTTTATCTACAACAGGCTGAAAATCCTCCCTCTTAATTTTATCACGATGAAGCGGTATACCTTTCACGATGATTGTTGATGCGTTTTTGACGATCGACGAGCTAGCCCCAACCAGCGTCTCCGGAAAACGCTAGTATATAGCAGGAGGAAGCGGCAGCTATTACGCTTTGTACAGTTGCAGCTCTAGGTTTCCATACAATCCATTTGTTTTGTACCCTTGCCGTATTCTCCCAAGACTTGATGTACGCATAACAACAAGTTAACCTTAAATTAGTTTCCTTCTCTAAAATCGTTAATCTTTTAAAGAATACTTTAAATTGGTTGATAACTCAATGTTCTTGCAATTATGTCAAGGTATGTTGTCGGTGCTATCTGCTTAAAAAATGGTTTTTCCGATTCGGTATATGTACTTTCAAAATATTGAAATGGTTTAATTTATGGGTACCTCTATTTTGAGGTCAACCTCGCCGTGACTCACTTATGATGTACTCATTCGTGACACGTGTCCAACCCTCCTGTGTGGAGCGCTCACGTGCACCCATTTGGCGCCTATCGTTGTGAGCACGTTCAACTGTGAAAAAAATTCAAATAGAGAAATTTTTAACTGAGAAATTTTCAACTTAGAAAGTTTCAAATAAAAAAAATTCAACTCAAAAAGTTTCAACATGAAAAGTTTTAAATCGAAAATTTTAAAACTAGAAAGCTTTAGCTCGGAAAATTTCAAATCAAAAAGTTTTAACACGAAAAATTTCAAATCGAAAAGTTTTAACTCATAAAACTTTCGATTCAAAAGCTTTTGGTTTGAAAAGTTTTGATTAAAAAACTTTTAAAAGTGGTTAAAAATACTTCATAATCAAAAACTTAGGAATATTTTTTGAAAATTTAAACTCAACTAGCAAAATTTGAACTAGGGAAATTCCAAGTTGAAAAAATTCAACTCTGAGAAATTTCAACTTGGGCAATAAAACTTTGTACTCATCTAACTTCCCATAAAAACTCTTTACTGAAATTAAGAAACTTTCGGATTAATACTAATAATTTGTACTCAGATAAATGGTTGCTTAAATACTTGAAAAGCTTTTTTACATAAGAATTAGTAAACACCAAAAAAATATGGCATAGAAGATCCCGGTTGAAGGAGGCATGCATGGGGAAGTGCATCCGTAGACAACCTGTTTTGTCTCTGTCGCGTGTTGTCGTGAGAAAAGAAAAGAAAAGGGACATAAGTCATGTTATAAGCGTGAGTTTACAGTAAAATTATTGCGGACGATCGTAAAATAGGAAATCCATTTATTTACTTTTTGACCGTCTACGAAAAGGAAAGCAGTCGAATGCATTAAAAATTACTTGTCATTGTCTAAACCCCTTTTCTGACCGTATGCGAAAATGATTTGTTTGGGTATGTTACTCAACACAAACCCCCCCTCTTTTTTGCCATCTATGTCTCGTCGTCTCATCACCTCCGTGAATATGATGACAACACGACTTGAAAGGAATCAGGTGAATGACAGCTTATGATGTTTTGAGAATTCGGATTCTAGATTCTCACGAAGTTTCTTGAGAAGATTCTCCTATAATTAGAAGTTGATTTATATATAAAATCAGAAGCTATTACCCACCCGATTCTTAGATAATTCAAAATCTGCACAATCAAGCTGTCCCAAATTGGACCATAATATTGTGAGATTTGACTGATTTTGAAGAACTTTTAGCTAAGTAGTAGATATGAAATCCTTGTTTTTCAAAATTGCTAAAGCAGCAAAAAAAAAATTAAGCGTCTAGGACATATGAGAAAAATGAGATGTCCAATTAATACTGAGTGAGTTTTTGACACCATGAGAAGTTTGACCGGGACACGGGTGGGCATGGCCTAGCAGTAGTGGTAGTGAGAGTGTTTGTTTTGACCTCTCTAAAATCAATTTCTAAGATCGACGTAATGTATCATATTTATTTATAATACATATATATGCTCATATTTCGTACTGTCGTGGAGCCTCTATAAAAAATTCTAACACATATACATGTGTTGTATAAGTGGAGTGTATATGGTGTGCGTCCTTGTCATAGAAAAAAAAATGACTAGGACAGCCAAACCAACAAGATTGGGCTCTAGATGGCACGACGCGACATGGCATATGCGCACCACAATGACACGATAAACATGACTGGCCTGAATCACCTACTACTGTTTTACGAGATCGCGACGTGCAAACGGTGCACGAGGAATCTGGATCTGTTTAGGTTGATGGCAAATTTGCCTCAGAAATCTTGCTAAATTTTGGTATTACTAAAATTTAGTCATCAAATTAGCTACTAATATTTTAGTCAAAGATTGACAAGAAAACGAACCACAAAACAAAGGGAGAAGGAAATCTTATCAAAAATTTAATAACAAACTAAATGTTTATCAAATTTAGCTAACTGTACAAAAATTTAGTGAGATAAGCATTCATAACCATAGGAGCAAACCAAACAGGGCCCACCCCCCCGGCGCAATATGCAGCAAAGTCGTTTTCTGCTTTCTTCTCAGCACCGACGCCGGCCGTATAAGACGCACGTACTCTCCCCTGCGTTCAGCAACGCACATGAGAAAAAGACAGACTCACAAGTCACAAGAGTAGTCTTGTTTTGTACGGTCATCAGCTCGATATATGTGCTTGATGCTTTCAGTCTTCCATGTATTATATACTCTGTTAATTCCATTGCCTCGTGGGTGCTCGATCGGTTCGACTTTTGGAATGGAATATTTCGACGCTGGAAGGTTAGGTCGACATGGAAGCTTTCGATAATGGTGCCTTCCGACCGTTCTCAGCCACTGCAGTGGGTCCTGGCTTGGCATTGCATTTTCTTCGTGGGACAAGCTTGCACCACAGACTGGTCCAACGCTGTGCTTTGTCCTCTAGAGCCATGACGTGTGACGGTTTGCAACATTAGTACGACTAACCTGCTGAGGTTATCACCGGTTCCCGTAATCTTGGGTGGTAATTAGCAGGGGCTTAGTACCGGACGGTATTGGATAATTTTCTACGTCTTTTGACGAAATAGAAAAATAGTGCCATTTCAAAGGTTAATTAAGAAAACACAAAAGATTTGAAACGCGCAAAGAAAGGAGAATGTAAGCTTTTGGGGTGTTTGGATTAAGGGTATTTCATTAGAATGTTTTAGGATCTAACTTAAATTTGAACTATATCCCAAGACTTCCTAAGGAATTACCGCTTCAGACGAAAAAAAAAACAGCCATTCACAAGCCGTTCCCAGATCCTATCAGTCGAGATCAGTGTTATTGTCAAAAACGTCATACACTCGATGGACAGAGATGGTACCGCTAAATGATTAATTGCAATATGTCTGATTAATAAGGATTTAACAGATGATTATACGTTCTTATTAATATATTTATTTATATTTAGAATTAATTAGAAACATTTATTTACCCAAAGTTATTTTAAATTATTATCCTACAGAATATATTTTACATTTCATTGTTTGTACTCGTCCAAAAGGTACATAGAACACTATGTCACAATATTATAAACTAATTTATCATACTTAGTGAATAAAAATAAGTTGTTTTCATGATTAAACGCAAAAATGGACGATTAATCAGATTATGCAATCAATTAATCGTTTGACTACGTTTATTGCACTCTGATTATGCTATTCATAACGGTTTATCCATCGTCACTGATTAATCGTCTGACTACAAGTCGACCGTTTTTCATGACAGTAGTCGAGACCAAAGGAGGAAAAGAAGAAGAGATTTTGACTTGAACCGATCTCAAGAACACTAGTGGCGCTCGCAAAATAGCAAGTGCACAATGGGCTCCATGCATACCAAACGTGCAAGCAATTTGGGCTGCTGCTTTGATCAGTTAGTTAACCGAGACGATGCATGGAGTTGCACTTGCAACGCTCGCGAAGAACATGCAAAGCGTAATGTAATTGCTAGCAATTTGATAGTAAATTACGAATACATTTTATTATAGAACAATATATATAATTACTACGTGGTTAATCCAACTAGTTAATATGTTTTGTAGTTTATACATGAATCTGTTTTTTCTTTATTTTAATCATATCTTTTTATTAGTTAGTTGGGATTTGTAAATGGTTTTTTCCAATAGCTTACTGACGATGAGAGAAATAAAATGATATAAGTCTCACTATTAAATAGAAATTTTGCTACCTGGTAACAAAAATAACTATTTTTACAACATGAAATTACTACATCTACAGCTAGAAATTATTATCATACAATATAATTGGAAAATACTACACATATCAGTAATTTGGTAGTAAAACACCTTTATCATGTAAAGTTCGTCAAAACTATATGTACAAGTTCTGAAAAATTCTCAAAAAATTACCATATGTAAAGGATGTGAGCTTCTACAGTCCTGTAAAATTTGAATATCAAACTCAGTGTCATTTGAAACCAGATTGATTTTAGTCTTTAAATTTTACAGGGATGTAGAATCTCACATTCCCTACTTATAATAATTTTTTAAGAATTTTTGAAAACTTTTACATATAATTTTTTATGAATTTTACATGATAATAGTAGTTTACACAAGATATGTTGCCTTTTACTATCTAGAAAATAACATGTTGCTAGTTATTAAATAGATGTTACTAAACCAAATTGAAGTGAACTATTAGAACAAGAATTTAGCTCTGTTTATCGGTCTTATAGTAAAATATTATGTGGATGGTCATAAACGTTATTATAATAGATGATTAAATCAATTGAGAACCATTCGTAAAAATGTTAAACGCATGTTCAATAGTAAAATACTACACAGATCAGTCATTTAGCAGTATACCACATTTATCATGTAAAATCCGTGCAAAACCATATGTACAAGTTCTGAAAAATTCTCAAAAAATTACTATACGTAAGGGATGTGAGCTTCTATAACCCTGTAAAATTTGAAAACCAAACTCACTCGCATTTGAAGGATGAAAAAGACAAATGTACTATTCATCATTGATTAGCGCTTATCAATTTTGTATCTTTCGATGAGATTGAATTTGGTCTTTAAATTTTAAAGGGATGTAGATCTCACCTCTCCTATTTATAATAATTTTTAAGAATTTTTAAAACTTGTACATATAATTTTACATAGTAGAAATGATTTACATAATATATGTTGCTTTTTACTATCCAGAAAATAATATATTACTGTCTATTATACAAGTTGTTACTATATCTTGTGTATACCACCTTTATAGTGTAAAATACATGAAAATTATATGTACCGGTTTTAAAAAAATTACCATATGTAGGTGGAGATAAGTTTCTACAACTCTGTAAAATTTGAAGATCAAACTTGACCACATTTGAAAGATATAAAATTAACAAAGCGTTAAGACGATGATGAACTGATGATACACATCTGCATGCCATATGACACCGATCGATTTAATGGCCAATTTGCCGTTTGAGAGCTGGGGTGTTGAAAGGAGCTGGATCATATGCATGGTTTGGGTTAATGGGATGGACAGAACAAAAATTTCCCCTTTTCCTTCTTTGTTGATCTTAATCAATTCATCTTTTGTGTGTTTTTTACAATAATTAATCTGGATGCAGTTTTTCTGCACACATAGGTGCACCTGCACTTATTTTGGTTCACATTTTGCACACTTCAGAAAATTTCAAAAAAAAATCAAAATTGATGGATGTAGTGCTTGTTAAGGCATGTGCATCTGTACGTAAAAACTCGTGCGCAAACGTGGACATACGTGCACCGCGAAAAAAAAGGTCACGGACGACGGGACGAGTAGTTAATTAGGAAAAAAATTCTGTAGAGGAGGTGTGTAAATTTAACTCTCTAATGCATGTTATATGTTCATCTTGTCAATCTCAACCATTCAATTAATTTCTCACTCATCCTATTAATATAATCCTTGATTTCTCACTCCTCCAATTATAATACTGTTGGTGAGGTGAGGTTGAGATTTAGCTATATAGACACGTGGTATCTATCGAAGTGAGGATACACATAATTAAATTTATATACCTCTTCCACAGAATTTGTCTTCGTTAATCTACTAGCACTAGCAGTACGTAGATTTGAAAAGGTTTTTAAAAGCAAGCTAAAACTGGCCAGTCTTAATTACTCTGTTGTTACAGTTTGCATGTTTGAGTGAACAAATCAATTTCAGTTTTGTATAAATACTGTGAAAAATGAATTGAAAATTAGGAACAAATCCATCAACTGTTGGCTCCACGAGTACACTAGTAGATGCTAGATCGCCGAGGGAGGTGATCTGTCTCAATCAGCATGCGCTTTGTTTCAACAAGGAACCCATCACAAAACTATATAGTACTAGCGCTAGTGCAGGACCTTATCCGTGTGTATATATATATACTAAGAGCATCTTCAACAGGAGTCCTAAATAGGTTGCTAATTGTAATTATAGGACTTTGATAGAAAAAAAGCACTCCAACAGAGGTTGTATTTTGAGAAAATTATCAAAATAGGTTTAGGACTCGGAGCCCTGTTGCTATATTTAGCAACGCTCCTCTCCGGCCCTAATGAAGGGATGAATGAAGGATTGGAGATTTAGGGTCTAATTGCTGAAGTCAATAGCTATCTTGGGTCCTAATTTTTTTAGTTTAGACCCTATTTTGAGGTATAGGACTCTATTTTAAGGCTTGACTATTGGAGATGCTCTAACTAGAATAACACGTTACGCTGCGTCGCGTACGCCGATGCAACATGAAAAATTTAAGAAATTTGATCATATTTTCGGTTTTCGTATTTTTTTTAAAAAAAATAGGTCGGTAGGACCCGTCGGCGAATCCATGGGCTGTTATAAATTTTCGACGAATCCGCGTTTTTTTAAAAAAACCGCGGCTAGAACCCATCGACGAATCTACGGGTTACTATAAACCTTCAACGAATCTGTTTTTTTTTAGAAAACCGTGGCTGCTTTTTTTACGCATTTCGGGAAATTTGGTCGTATTTTCGGTTTTCGTATTTGTTTACAAAATGGGTCATTAGGACCTATGGACGGCTACAAATCTTTGACAAATATGTGTTTTTTTTAGAAAACCGCGGTTACAACCCATTGGCAACTCCATGGGTTGTTAAAAACCTTCGACGAATCTGTGTTTTTTTAATTGTAGAGGGACATAAAGTAATTTATTTTCTTCTAGGGTCCGTTCCGTTAAAAACAACCTAGAGGACCTAAATGTAAACCGTGGAGGGACCTAAACGTAATTTCATATTTTTAGGTCTATTTTATTAAAAACCGCCAGAAAGACCTAAATATGATTTTCAATTTTCCGGAGGGCCTAATCGCGAGGGGGTGAGATGGGATGGCTCAATGGCCGGCAATCTCTAGCTCTATAATATATAATATACATATATATGGAAAATACCTTCTACTCTTAAGAGTAGTTACTCTCACATTTGAAATGCTACCTAAACAAACTTGAAGTACTTTTTTATAACTTTGAGTACACTCATATACTAATTATAAGATATTCCAATACGAACTATATGAAAAAATTGCATGAGAGTCCATAGTTTTTACTATATTTACAAATACTATACCTTCATATACACATATAAAATGGAGTATGCCAAAAAATGTACATACCACATAGATAGTCTTATATACTTGCATACTACACATACATACCCTTTGTTTCACGAGATACCCCTTACGTTGTGAGATACGGTATAGATCTTCTACTCCCAGGAGTAATTACTCTCATATTTGAAATACCATCTAAACAAACTTGAAGTACTCTTTTATCACTTTGAGTACACTCATACACTAATAATAAGATACTCCAATATGAGTTGCATAAAAAAATTACAAAGGAGTCTATAGGTTTTAGTGTATTTTGCAAATCCCTTTATATACGCACATAAAAGAGAGTATGCCAAAAAAATATACATACCACCTCTAAAAAAAAGTATATACCTAATACTTGTATACTACAAATATATACCATGCGTTTCGCGCGTGTGTGTATATATAGAGAGGGGGCACACACGCTTTAGCATTTCTACGTGTTTCCACCACGTTACAGCTATGAAGCATAAGCTTAGCCTTCTACATAATGACTTGAATTAACATGTTCAAATCAAACAATGACAAAGCTAGGGAAACATTCATCTATTGGCTGATTGTGCAATGTGCACTAGCTTTTCTTTCCCCCCGTGTAAAATCAACTTAATCGTGCATCCATGTTGGCGAGCAAATAGAACCCTAATCAGTTCATCTTTGAATCTGGCTTTGATTAGTTAAGTTCTTGGAGGGTAGTTGGGGGGTGGCCGGGTAGCGACGTGCTCTTAACAGCTACAACCTTGTTTGTTGCTAACGATTCTTGTAGTCCCATGAAAACATATAGCAAGGTGTTCCCAACAATCGGTTTAGACTCAAAACACCGATGGAACTAGAAAATTTTTTATAGGGTGTACATTTTATACATACAACTCTACAGTATTGTATAATAATTTTGTAACATTATAAATACAACACATATATTTGAAATTTGCTAAAAGTATAATACAAACATTTATAACGTCTTAAAAATCCCAAACTACCGAAATCGGAATCAATTCAATCAATAAATTTAGCCTATTGAAGAGATAACCTTGCAGCAGCATTTCTCAAATTGTTTAGGGTGTGAGGGCATACCAGGCAACCCTGAAACTGTTGGAAATTTAGGTATTATTTTTGTTTCAGATTTGAATATTAAGCTAATTTCCAAAATAATTAAAGATAACAGACAAGACAACATGCACCACATGCTACTGAAAAATAGATCCAGAAATGCCATGTATAAGACGAACAGAGAATTCTTACGATGGGCTTGATGACGAAAAGGAGGCAGCGTAGTAGCGACCGGCCGTAGAGGAAGTAGTCGACGTCGTGGATCGTGTCCAACGTCTAGAAGCAGGAAGAAGAGCTCGAGCAGTCGCGCAGTTGCGCTGCCCAGAAACCATATTGCCGCCCCCGTGCAGGTTCTCGCAGCGGCAACGGTTCGGAGATCCCGCTCTCCTTGCCTCGTGGTGCACGCCGAAAGGAAGGTCGGTGAAGAACAAGTGCAGCACAAAGACGCAACATAGATCACAGAGGATGAAACGCGAGCGCAAGAGACAAAAAGCCCCTTCTATCTGGACGTCTCCAGATTTTATAGCCTCGCACCAGTAACGGTCAATAAATTGATCATTACAGCACCATTAAACGCTAGTAACTGTTGTCATCAAATATTCATTCAAACGGATTGAAACTGATGCCATAACGCTATTTGAATGCTTAGTTAATGACCCAGTAATGTAGAGAAACCGAAGATTAAAAAGGGTTTAAATGTGCTAAGAATTTAATCCACGTCGCAAGTCATGTGGAAAAACACGCGAAAATACGCGGTAATTCGCGAAATGCGCGCGCGCGATGCGTGCGTGTGACTTTAGCCATGCTCCTCACCCTCCATATGGCTCATTACAAGGCATGGTGGGAGCTCTCCCTTTTAAATTGGTATTCTCCTCTCTTTACTAGCAATATGGTACTATTCTTTGCAGCTTTGGCATTAGAGATAAATGGGCCACATTTCTAACAGAAACTGCCCTACCCCAACACCACCCCTGATCTGCATTTTAGGAGTTGTATATATATGTTCATCAAAAGATACAAAATGCCATATAAATACGAAATGGTGTCAAAACATACAGGCGTATATACGATGCGTGGAGTGATTATGTACAGTATCCTTTGTTGTATCTAGTATGACACGGACTGCTATATGAACACTGCGATCATCACATTTGTTAGACGGTCTAAACTCCAAAGCCAAGTCAGATACTCAGATATGATCGACATTTCATTTCTTGGTCATATTTACCTCCTCTGTACGTATACGGAGGCTAGCTAACCATATGGGCTAATCTATTCCTCCAAAACATTAATTGCATATATGTAGCTGTAGCTTTCTTTTTTTTTTTTGATTAAGGAAGAACTTTATTAATTTCAAGAGGCTTACATCGAGACAATACAAGTCCTTGAAATTACTTCCGGCCTCTGCTTAATTAAGCACATGGCCAAACAATAATCATTGTAGCTTTCTGTAGCTGTAGCTTTCTTTGGCTTAATCATTGTCAAAGTTGTTATGTAAGTAAACAATAATGGAACTATCATCGTCTAGGGTTCCATGTGGGGGTGGATCATCACCAACCTACTCTAGAAACTTTAAACCCTTTGTGCGGTTGAACAGAATAATAAAACTTATGGTGTGATGACGAAGGAAAGACCCGACCAATCAAAAGGATCCAAAGGGTTGTTCGTCAAACACGCGCATGCCATTGCGTCCACATGGAAGCCGGTTTGAAATCTTAGGGCCGTAGTTTCTTAGAGCTGGCAGATTTATTTGCGCAATTGTTCGACTAGATATTATGATATAATTGTTTTTTATATACTACTATACTTCCTATAATTGAAATACAATCGTATTTGGTATATAATTCTAATTTCTATATATGATTAATCTGCACCGTTATAATCTGGTCCTACCAAAATAAGTAACGTAGATCTTTATCCTTTTCTTTTCGATTAATGTGAGAACTTCTAGAATTTTTTTTTCTTTTTTATGATTATTGTGGGATTTTCTTGCTTTTAAAAGTTAAAATGAAAGAGATGTTTTGAATATCATCGGTTGTTATTTATATAGATGAAGCTCATTTTGTAATAAAAAGGAAAAATAATGCAAAAGTGCATAGGAATTTTTCATATATAAATATATCAAGCGCTGAAATAGCTGTATATGCATGTACTCCTTCCGTTTATAAATAGTTGTCATTTTAGACATCGATAAGATCCTCAAAACTCAACTTTGATCACTAATTTCTATTGTAATATATTTTAAAAATCCAATAAAATTATAGTATTATGAAAGTATATTTTGAGACGAATCTACACATATGATTTTCATACATCCAATCTAAATATTTAAAATGATGTCGATAGCTAAAATTTTAAAAGTTTGGCTACATGTATCCTAAGCCGACAAGTTTTTGTGAACTGGAGGGAGTATTTTTTAGAGTGTATATATGTATCTCCCTCTCTGTTTTGTTTTGAAGAAACATTACATGTCTAGGTCTCCAGCTTGGGAGCAAAGAGCAATGTGTAAGTTAATACTACCTATATTAAAGATAGGGGCTTCCTGGCCAGGGAGTCCCACCACCTCATCACTTCATGCATAGGCCCTCTGAAACTTACAAAATTATGTTCAGGACCTCATACCAGTTCTTTTCTAAAAAGAACGTTAAAAAATTTTGAAATTGTGTTTAGATCCCTCTAGAAATTCCAAAAGCTGCATTCGAGACCCCACCGTCTCTTTCACAAAAAAACATTTTTGAAAATTCTGAAAATATGTTTAGGTCCTCCTACCGTCTCTTTTGCAAAAAAAAACCTCGTGGTTTCGTAAGTTCGAGTTTGGCTTCTTCTCAAGCCTTTTTGCAAAAAAACCGGTAGGTTTCAGAGAATTTCATCTAGACCCTAACCATATCCTTTTGAAAAAAAAAAGAACTTTCAAAAAATTGCGTCCAGCTTTTGAACAAAATTCACTTAGTACAGTATATACCACACGGCTCTACCTGATTCGTAAAGCAAGCTGTGAACTTTTTTGATCAATGCTTTGATCCACGTATCATGTCTACTATCTTTGGTCCAAGTCTTGTAGCAGTGTAAGGCTCGATTTATCGTTGTGGTGGCTTTTCAAAAGCACTAATTTATTCCTACTTTCAGATGTAACAGTTAGTTAAAACATCTTTTTTTAGCGATAGCTGAGAAATCTTATCAAAGCTATTAGACATGACAGTTTGAAGAAAAGGGGGAAAAATCACCAACTTAACTACTTAAACAGGTGTAACTGGATTACTGGAACCATTGACCACATTTTCTTACTCTGCGGCGCAAGTTAGGGCTCCTGCTTGGAATGTTGGAACTTGGGAGCATAAAAGAAATCTTTTATTTCTCTAATGTGGGAAACGAGCATGTCCGTGAGAAAATTCTTCACATATTAAAACTATTATTTCTTCGAATAACAACAAAGAATCCAGGAACAAGGCCTATATTTTAAGAGTACCGATACCTCGAGTACACTTATAGTTTGATTCAATGGTGTGAAAAATAGTATGCGCTCGATGGACGGACGTTGTACCGCTAAACGATTAATCACAATATGACCGATTAATCAAAATTTAACTGCGATTATACATTCATATTAATATATTTATTTACATTTAGAATTAAATAGAAATATTTTAGTTACCCAAAATTATTGAAAATTATCGCTCTACAAAACATGTTTTATGTTTCATTGTTTGTACTTCATCTAAATGATACATACTATGACACAATATTATAAACTAATTTATCATACTTAGTGAATAAAAATAAGTATTTTTGTAATTAAAAGGGAAAACAGATGATTAGTCAGAAAATGGTTAATTAATTGGATTATGTGGTCAATTAATCGTTCGACTGTGTTAATTACACTTTGATTAAACTATTTATAATGGTTTAGTCACTATTACCGATTAATCAAGTTTAGTCACTGTTACCGATTAATCGGCCGACTAATCGATCGAGTCAGCCATTTTTCGCAACAGTGGTTTGTTTCATAATAAAAAATATCACAAGTACAATGTCCCACTCATTACCCGGCCTTTTTCTTTCCTAAGCATGACATGACAGTTTTCCGAAGTCATTTCACCTAATTTGTGCAAAAACCAATAGACTTGGCTGTTCTTTTCCTATGAAAAAATTAGTTGTTCTAAAAACAATAATCCACATATTTGCTGGCCGTGGCTATTAGAGCTGTAAACGAACCAAGCTCAAATGAGTCTAGCCTCTCAAACTTGAGCTCGATAAAAGCTCGGTAACAATCAACAATTTAATATACACTAATTTTCAACAGTAAGAAAAGCCTAAGCTTGAGCTTGGCTCGAGTAAATTTCGTAAGAGTTAGCATGCACTAATATTTAACAGGTAATCCGTAAATTTACCGAACCTCGTGTGCTATTCGAGATCGTATCGTTAAAGCTCGCAGGCTTGAAATCAAACTCGAGCTTGGTTCGTTTGGAGCTCGAGCCTAGCTCAAGTAGCTCACAAGTCTCGAACTTTCTTTTAGCCCTAGTATACACTGTATTTATACAATTGTTGATGAGACTATGAAAATGGTCATAAATAACCCACTTTCTATTAAATACTACCGATTGTTTTACATTTAATTTGCTCTGTTAACCTTATGGTTCGCCATTGGTCGTTGCCATACGCAAGATGTCAAAGAAAAAGAGTCAGGGGCGATGTTAAATTTTGTAGCAACAGTGATACATGAATGAACATATATATCAATAAATTAGGAACACACTAGTTCAGGGATCAAGATTACTATTCAACAGATTGGGAAGAGCCGCGTGTGTGCATGGTTTATAGCCCTGAAGCGCCATGTCTTTGTCATGGCGACGAAGCCAAAAATGCTTTTACTTTCGGTGTTCACTCTCTGTAGACTACAGCTATTGTCCATCTTCAAACACAAAACAGTGTTATTAATTTATCCCTTAATTTTATCATAACATCGATGGTTGCATTCCGAATTCCGATTCTGTTCATCACGATGACAAAGCATATATAGCAGCATGTAGTCCTCACCATATTTACACGTATCTCGAGGTAATCTTCATAACCGAACCAAATCAAGCTCAGCATAAAACGACCTTTACATTGGCCCAGCACATCATATTAAGTCAACATGCTATCCCATGTTCAACGGCGCAATCGCGGCCAAAACATCAATTTCGCAAATGGTGATCGCCCACTAATTGAGGGTGGTCCAATTAAAAGGATCGATGACCCTCACCTACCTACTGGAAGATGGAACCTGTTCGTCACAACACTCCAAAAGGTCTTCCTCCAAAATGCAGTACAGTAATGGTCCATAGCATCAAATGTGAATTTCCCCCAAAATAAAAGCGTCACATGTGACTTGTCGTCTCCATATGGAGTCCACAACCTTGAGTTTTCCTGCCCTTTTCTCATTACATTTGTAGCAGAAGAAGCAAGTTCTCCTATCCAACGAGACATATCCTATGGACTAGAAATGGCCATCTATATGTTTAACGCACAGTGCAATGTTTAGCAATCTAAGTTAAAAAGAAGAGTAAATTTCATAAAACTACAAATTTCTTGTACAAACTATCAGGAAACTACATATTTTAGCTTCTATTTCACAATAGTACGGACTGTAGAAGAACTTGTTTCACAAAACTACAAGTTTCTTATACAAACAATCAGAAAACTACAGATTTTAGCTTCTATTTCACAAAAGTACGGACTATAGAAGAACTTGTTTCACAAAACTACAGGTTTCTTGTACAAACTACCAGAAAATTACAGATTTTAGCTTCTATTTCACAAAATTACAGATTTTAAAAGAACTTGTATGATAAAACTATAGATTTTAGAAGAATTTGTTTCACAAAACTGTAGGTTTTATAATTGGCCATTTCTAGTAACGGGTTTGACAGTGTGGGCCCACATTGCGGTCTCACATGCCCTCATTTCCCATTTCACTCATACGTGAGGCTGTTATGGGAGCCCAGACGACCTGTTACAAGAAAAGATTAATTTTAAAACATATAGTTCTGTGATACAAGTTCTTTTAAAATATATAGTTTTGTGAAATAGAAGCTAGAATATATAGCTTTATGATAATTTGTACAAAAAAACGTAGAGTTTTGTGAAACAAGTTCTTTTAAAATATGTAGTTTTGTGAAATAGAAGCTAAATCTGTAGTTTCCTATAATTTATAAAAAAACTGTAGTTTTGTGAAATTTACTCTAAAAGGAAAGTTTAAGCTCTAGAATGGTTGTTGTACATTCAGAAAAAAAAAATGCGCTAAGTTTTTTCCCAGCTATGTATCAAATATACAAAATCAGTGGTTTTCTGTGACTCAGTGGAATCTACCTAAATATGGCACGATTGGAGCTGTTAAGTGGAACATGTGATCTTTGATTAGAATTTCACAGAAAGGCCATGAAATTTTAGCTTTTGTGTTGCACAAGTAGCTAAATGAAGTTCACTATATTTTTCTCTTGTGTGCCTTGGACACATGTTCGTTCCTTGGACTCGTATGTTCCTTACTGGAATCAGGTTTGTTTGTCTCTAATATATGTTTCTGATATTATTTTGTGAAAGCATTTATAAGTACTCTGTCCAAATCTTGCACTTTTGTGTTTCATGCAAACACACTAAGGGGATTGATTTAAATGAACTTTGCTTGGCTCTATATATCTCCAGGACAGCAAGCCTTGTGAACATTTTGTTTGTTCTTCAACTACTGTTTTAAACAAATAAATTTTTTGAGTGTGTTATTTCACTCTGGAAGCTAATTATTTCTAAAGGAGTCACAGAGAGAAAGGAGTTTCAGGTTCTTAGTTTTACAGAGCTTATATTTTTGGTGATTATGTGTGTTACGTTGGCGGTCAAAAAAATGGAGTGCATTTCTAAAAAGAACTGACATTAGAATAGTTCTTTCTCTCTGTAGTTGTAGTAGTACTAAAAAAAGGTGCATTCCACTTTAAATACGGAGTAGAGTGGAGACGACGGCGAGCACTACTCCGGATGGAGACTTCAGAGAGGGCAGTGATTGCGGGCAACCTCCAAACTCAAAAGGCCGAAGCAGCAGCAGCAGCAGCCACGACCCACGAGCACGTGCTTTTAGCCGGTAACAGCAGTAGTACCAGGGTGTCAAGCTGTCCAGCCCCAACCTCACCCACACAAACACCGTGCTTACTACCCTACTAGCAGACACCAGCGGCAGCGGCAGCCCATCTTCGGCCGCTACTGCTACTAGTTGTTTTCTGACGCGACAGGGGTGGTGGCATTTGTGCAAGGCCAGCACGTTGCAATGGGGGATTAGTACCAATATACTGTACCAGGCAGGCCACCTGCGTTTGCTTTCTTGGACACATTTCATCGGGCACACAGCCTGCGAGATTGGTGGTTTCCTTTGCTTATCCTCCTGCTCCGTCCGGTTCCAGAAATATCTGGTGCTTTTAGTGCTTGCGCCTTGCGCAGTTTGCTTATTCCTGGGTTTCTCGTTGTTCTTCGGGTGGAATTCAAGAAATGCTGCAGGTTCCGATTGGTGGCTGAAATCTCTGGGAGGGTTTAAGGTACAGGCTTTTCCCCCCTTCAACGTTATTTCAGTTTTCAAATTTGTTTTCTTTCTTTGTTTCTCTTTTAAGGGAGATTTTCTTTTTTCTTTCTTTGTTATGTGCTTGATTTTCTTTCTTTCTTTTTTTTTTCTTTTTTGTTCGACAATTGGCTTCCTCTTCAGTAGCTACTACTTCAATCCTAAATATGTTTCCTCTTTTCCTTCCCCATTTTTAGTTTGCTGTTTTCGGCACCAAGAAATGGGTGATTAATTGAGTGGGTGTGTGCGTTTCCACATTTTCTTGAGAGCGGCAGCCTCTAGATCTAAGCTGGAGGAGGCATTTTTGGTGTGAATTCTAGTTCGGGGGTATTTCGTTATTTTCTTGTTTACTTTCAGAGGTGTTGAACTTCCCCGTTTTGTTGCCGCACTGTGCATGCCGTAAATCCGTGGGGGGCTATCCCCATTATCCTCTGGTGGAGCAGGGGACTATTTTTTTTTTCGCCTTTCAAATTTCTTTTTAGAAAATAAGCTCTGGATCTGGTTAGAAGAAAGAGGTAGCAAACGTTCTGCTATTTCTCTTTGCTAGTTTTTCTTTCCCGTTCCCTATGTCTAAACTGCAAATACTTTTAGTTTTACAATTTCCAGCCTTGAATCCCCCTTCCTTGTGATTTTTATCCAGCATGGTCAGAATATCAGCTTTGTTTTAGCATTACTATTCCTAATTGGGTGTCCTTTCTAATTTGGGTAATTTTAGATAGATCAAGAAATGCACATCCTCTAGCTTTGAAGGACATGTATTTTCAGTGTGCTAGTTGTTAGAAGAACAAGTAACATTTACACATTAAAAAAGGGATGGTGCTAAAAATTTTCTTCCTCTTAGTTGTTAACTAACTTGCCCTTTGATCAGAGAAAAAAAAGAGAGGAGAAATTGGCCTGATAATTACAGAGGAATATGGCTGACATTGAAGCCGGGACGGTGGCCACGAACCTAGATAGTTCAAGAAGATCACAAGATGACATCGCAACATTAATCCCAAACAGTGGCAATTTGGAAGGTTCAAGCCACAAGGGCACGAAGACTGCCAGGTTCAAAGATGATGAGGTTGTTGAGATCACCCTCGATTTACAACGTGACTCAGTGGCAATCCAAGACGTCAGGGCAGTTGATGACGGCGGCTCAGCACACAGTGGCGGGTTTGACGGCCTGTCGTTTGTATCACCTTCCTCATCGAGAAGTGGCAAGCTGTCATCAAAACTAAAGCAGGTGACAAATGGGTTAAAGCTGAAGAATTCAAGCAAGAAGGTGCCACAGGCGCCGATAGCAAAGAAAGTGAGAAAGAGATTGGATCGAACCAAGAGCAGTGCTGCTGTGGCGCTCAAAGGCCTCCAGTTTGTAACTACAAAAGTTGGCAATGACGGCTGGGCTGCAGTGGAGAAACGATTCAATCATCTACAGGTTGATGGTGTGCTGCTCCGTTCAAGATTTGGGAAATGCATTGGTAAGTTCAGCAGTTTGAGTGATCTTGGACAGCTTTTTGAAAGAATGGTAATTCAACGTTGCTTTTGATTGTGCAGGGATGGAAGGGTCTGACGAGTTTGCAATGCATGTGTTTGATTCATTGGCGAGGAAGAGAGGGATAGTGAAGGAGGTGCTGACTAAGGAGGAGTTCAAAGACTTCTGGGAGCAACTGAGTGATCAGGGTTTTGACAACCGTCTTCAAACATTCTTTGGCATGTTAGTACTTTGTGCTAAATACCTAACTAATTTTGGCATGGTTTCCTTCTTTATAGATGTACAGTATGCAATGAATTTGCCAAATTCAAAATTCACTTCAAAATACTTAGCTCAATTAACTTGCAATCTTACAAAATTTTCAAGTATAGAACTATTGGAACGAACTTATGTATGGTTGTTCAGCCATTTCATATAGCAATTAATATGTGTTCATCTCTTTGTGCAGGGTTGACAAGAATGCTGATGGAAGAATCACAGCAGAGGAGGTTAAGGAGGTTAGTGAGTAGACTCAAAACTGAAAATAAAAGGCTTGTTTGGGGGAGCTGTAGCTTTTTTTGAAAAGCTACTTTTTGGTTTTTTGGGCTGAAAAGCGGCTAAAGCTTTTTATAAGAGACCGTTTGACAAATAACTAATTTCTCTCAGTAATAAGCTATAAAAGTAAGTCCAGACTAGCTTTCAGATTTTGACTTTTGCTAATTATATATAGCTTTTAGCTTATGTCAAAGCCATTTTTGAAAGCTAAAGCTAGCTTAAAGCCCCCTAAATAGGGCCATAATGTCTTCATGTTGTACATTTAAGGTATCTATTATATATTAAAAGCTCATGGTGAGTTACTAAGAAAAAAGAAAAAATAGGCTAGAAATTCTCACAAAAAACCAAAATATTTAGCCCTTAATCTGGTGCACCATAACTAAGTTGAACTATAATAGTTATTGGATATTATTATTTTTTACAAAAAACATCTAACCCTATATCTAGCGGACCATCTTAATCTGGTGGATCCTAAGTTGAACTATAGACTATACTAGCCAGTGGATATTATTTAAAGAAAAACATCTAACCGTGTATCTAGCGCACCCGAGTTATAAGGGGAAATATACGGTGAAAGTAGACATATGGTGAAATCATAAAAGTAAGCAAACAGGAATGTTTGATTGAACTTGAATGGTTCAGATCTAGGTAGAATTCTACCTCCTCACTTAAATATATTTTACACATAACCCCCCGAAAAATTACAAAATTCCACACCTTACATGGAGGAGGTGGGATTCCGCCTTGATCTGAACCATTCAAATTGGATCTAACGTCCCTGTTTGTCTACTTTTATAATTTCACTATATGTCCACTTTCAACATATACTTCCTCGAGTTATAATAGCTTAGATTAAAAGAAAGAGTCCATGCCAACTACAATAAAAAGTAATAGAAATTTGGAATAAAAATCAAAGAAATTAGCCATTTGATTTTCATACAACCCCAAATTAAAACCTGTATATAGCTAAAATTCGGAGTAAATTTAGATAAAAATTAGCAGTTGGATTTGTATGTCAATTTTAACCTAAAACTGATATTCGTAATCAAATAAAAATAACAAGAACATTATCGGCTTAGATTAGAAGAAAGAATCCATGTCAAATACAATAAAAAACATTAGAAACTCGCAATTAAAAGATTAGCAGTTGGATTTTAAATCAAATCTAACCTAAAACTAATATTCGAAATTAAATGAGAAAATAAAATTAACGGTATAGATTAGAAGAAAGAGTCCATATCAATTAAAATAAAATAATATAAATTCGGAATAAAAAGATAGAGGAAATCACCCATTTAACTTTTATACGAACTACAAATTAAAACCTATGTATAGCTGAAACTCGGAATAAAAATTAGTAGTTTGATTTGTGTACGAATTCTCAACTAAAACTGATATACAAAATTAAATAAAAAAATGAAAATTAACATATATTCGGAATAAAAAACAAAAAGAAATTAGCCATTTGATTTTCATATGAACTCTAAATTAAAACATGAAAATCGAAATTAAATAAATAATAATAACAAAAACCACATAAGAATAAAAATAGAAGGAAATTAGGCATTGTTTTTTAATTCCATACTAAGTTAAAAATATAAATTTTGGTTTTATTGAGAATTAAATTTCTAGAAATATTCTAATTTGATAAAAATAAAATAAGGTAAGGAATTTGATTTGTATATATAAAAATTATTAACTATTATCTATTGTATATTAAAAGCTCATGGTGAATTGCCCGAAAAAAAGGAAATACACTAGAAATTTTATTAAAAAATGCAAAACATGTAGCCCTTAATCTAATAGACTCTAAGTTGAACTATATTAACTATTGGATGTTATTATTTAAATAGTAACATCTAATCGTCTATCTAGCGAACCTGAGTTATAATAGCATAGATTAAAAAGAAGAGTTCATGCCAAGTATTGTAAAAAATAACAGAAATTGAATAGAAATAAAAAGAAATTAGCCATTTAAAAATAGATAAAAATTAGCAGTTGTATTTGTATATCAATTCTAACCTAAAACTAATATTCGAAATTAAATAAATAATAAAATTAATGGCTTAGATTAGAAGAAATAGTCCATACCAAGTACAATAAAAATAAAAGAAATTCTAACTAAAAAGATAAAAGGAAATCAACCATTTAAGTTTGATACTGAACTCAAAATTAAAACCTGTATATAGATGAAATTTGGAATAAAAAATTAGTAGTTTGATTTGTATGTGAATTCTAAACTAAAACTAATTGCTAAACTAAATAAAAATAACATGAATTCAGAATAAAAAACAAAATGAAATTGGCCATTTGATTTCATATGAACTCTAAATTAAAATCTGAAATTGAAATTAAACAAAAAATAAGTTAAGAACAAAAATAAAAGGAAATTAGGGATTTTTTATTCTACTAAGTGAAAAATATAAATTTTGGTTTTATTCAAAATTAAAATTCTAGAAATATGCTAATTTTTAAAAAATAAAACAAGGTAATGAATTTGATTTGTATATATAAAAATTCAAAGTCTGACATTTTTTTCAGTCGCTAAAAAAATATAGAATGTGCTAAAAATTCTCAAAATAGAAAAAACCATTCTCACTTTATTTGGTGGGTCTCCACGGAATTAATAGATTAAGAGATTGATACGTGGATTGTGTTCATTCAGCTATACTGGTATAAGTAATGTGATGTGCACTAAACGAAGTCCTAAAAGAAAGAGACTGACATTGCAATAATGAAATTTATAGATGATGATATAAGTGGAAAATGCTATGTTATGCTACATTTACTATTTTGCTATGCAAGTATTTGGAGAAGAAAGTTTCGATCACATGTGATAGGTATTGGGAAACGGATTGAGTATATTCTCTCCTATAATATAACATATCAAAATATCTCACAAATGGAGTTCTACAACAATCCATTTTCGAAAAAAATCACATCATGTGCGAGTGCGCAGACCACCTTGCTAGCTAATCAAATGTTAACATGATTTTGCAGATTATTGCCCTTAGTGCATCAGCAAACAAACTTTCTAAGATAAAGGAGCAAGCTGATGAGTACACAAAACTCATTATGGAAGAGCTTGATCCTGACAACTTGGGCTACATCGAGGTTTGTCCAATTTCACTCATCAAAATAACAGCTGGGACACAAGCTATATCTTAACTTCACTAAACAATTAACAGCTCGAGGACTTGGAGGCACTCTTGCTGCAGTCACCATCTGAAGCTGCTGCAAGATCAACGACCACCCACAGCTCCAAACTTAGCAAAGCTCTTAGCATGAAGCTTTCATCTAGCAAGGACATGACTCTACTTCACCATTACTGGCAGGAGTTCTTGTACTTCCTTGAGGAGAACTGGAAGCGCATTTGGGTTATGACTCTCTGGCTCTCAATCTGCATTGCCCTTTTCATTTGGAAGTTCATCCAGTATCGTAACCGAGCTGTATTTCACATCATGGGTTACTGTGTCACCACTGCAAAGGGTGCTGCAGAGACCCTCAAATTCAATATGGCTCTGGTCCTTTTTCCTGTCTGCCGAAATACAATCACTTGGATTCGATCAAAAACACAGATCGGCGCTTTTGTACCCTTCAACGACAACATAAACTTTCATAAGGTAAAACCATATGGATTTAATCATTATGGAAAACAGCAATGGATCTTGTCATGTTGTGAAAGCGTCCCATTCCATGCGAACACACTCTTTGTTATCAAATGAGAGCCAGTGATTATAACCATAATCTGTTGGTTTGTCTGATAGATAATATATAGCACTGAGCAACCTGTGACTTAACATAGCTAAGATGGAGGTTACATGATCATAATCTGCATGCTATTATCTTGCAGGTAATAGCAGCAGGTGTTGCAGTTGGTGTTGCTTTGCATGCAGGTGCTCATCTGACATGTGATTTTCCTCGCCTGCTCCATGCGAGTGATGCTGCCTATGAACCAATGAAGCCTTTCTTTGGGGACAAAAAACCACCAAATTACTTGTGGTTTGTAAAGGGGACTGAAGGGTGGACAGGTTTGGTCATGGTAGTGCTCATGACAATAGCTTTTGTATTAGCCCAGCCATGGTTCCGGCGAAACAGGCTCAAGGACTCTAATCCACTGAAGAAGATGACTGGTTTCAATGCGTTTTGGTTTACCCACCACCTATTCGTTATTGTGTATACACTGCTCATCGTCCATGGAACATGTTTATATCTAAGCAGGAAGTGGTACAAGAAATCGGTAAAAATCTATACCCTGATGCCAATAGAAAATTTAATGATCAAAATTGATACTTATGGATCATTTTTATCGTTGTCAGACATGGATGTACCTTGCTGTTCCTGTCCTCTTATATGCAAGTGAGCGGATTCTTCGGTTATTTAGGAGCCATGATGCGGTTAGAATTCAGAAGGTACCACCAATTAAGCCATTCCTTTTCATTTGGTTTTGCCTTGTTTGTCTTTTTGAACTTGAATATTACAAACAATCACTTATTTTTGTTAAGGATATAAATATTGTCTTATATAGACTTTCCATATATAGGTTTTCCTTCTATAAGTTTTCCTAGCATAGGTATTGCCTTATATAGGCTTCCTTTTATTCCCGTTTGTACAACTATATATACTAGACATTGGCCTCATATTTAATACAACAAGTGCTATTCATAACATGGTATTAGAGCGCTAGGTTTAGGGTTAGGGTACCGGCGTTGCAACCCTAGCCTCCAATCGTCTTCTACCGCCGCCGCTGCCCCCGGGAGGAGTAGCCTCCACTCCCGGGGACGGCCATCCCCGCGCATGATCAGATCGGGCGCTGGTCGTCGTCCTCATCTGGAACCGACCTTCTCCAAGACGACATCGGCGCCGACTGTCGTCCGCGCTGCAGCGTCGTTTCTTGGCGCTCCACCGGCCAGCCCAGCCACCATGGGCTCTCAGCTCCGCAGAGCTGGCTTGCTTCGCCTTCGCGGGCTTGCACTGCACATGCCTCCGCCACTCTGGTCGGCCCCTACCTTGGCTTCCGCCAACATTGCCCACGACGGCCTACACGTCAGCTCACTCTGCCGGCCTCTGCACCGTCCGGCTGTTGCTTGACCGCCGGCCGACCGCCAGGCAACCGCCCCGGCCCCCGATTGTCGGGCTTGCTTCGCCCGATCGCCTGCCTGGTCGTTTGCTCTGTGACACCACTGAGGAAGTCGCCCACGATTGTTTGTGAACATGAACCTTGTGAGAAGCATCACCCATGGAGTCGATCTTTTTTTTTGGAGAGCTAACTAATTGATCGGACTCCAAATAGTTCCAAAACCGGTTTTCACACTTCTCGGTTCTAGCTTCATGAAGCACCTTCGGCTTTCAGTTTCATTGGTTCTATCGACTCCAGCTTTTGGCTCTTAGCTCCGGCTTTTGTCACGGCTTTTCGGCTTCAGGTTTTGGCTTAGTTTTCGACTTCGGCTACAGCACGGCTTGACTCTTCGGCTTTGGCGTGGTGGCTTGGATCAGTTCTAGTGGCTTGGCTTGCTCATTTTCTAGCTTGACAGCTTGGCTGTTCGGCTCTCCTTTGAGTCTTTTATTTTTATTTCCGTTGCGTCCATCCAAGTCCTTAGCGTCTTGGTTGTTTGGTCGACTCGGCTCATTTCATCGACTCTTATTTCTGGCTCATTACGTCGGCACAACTCTTTCCATCAACTCGGCTTGGCTCATTTTGTCAGCTCTCCTTCGTCAGTTTCGGCTCATTATGCCAGTCGGTTTCAGCTCGGATCTTTGTCGGCTTTTCTTCGTTGACTTGGCTCCTTCGTAGGCACAGTTTTTCAAAAGTTGGATGCTACGACGACTACTTCAAGATCAGGATTTTGGATTTTCCTATTTTAGTATCAACCCTTCCAAATGCAATGCTATTGCATATACCTTGCATTTGTGGGGGTGTTAAGGGTATAAATATTGTCTTGTAATGGTGTTAAGGGTATAAATATTGTCTTATATAGACTTTCTATATATAGGTTTTTCTAGTATAGGTATTGCCTTATATAGGCTTTTCTTTTATTCCTGCTTGTATGACTATATATACTGGCCATTGACCTCATATTGAATACAACAAGTGCTATTCATAACACTTTTTTTTTTAAAAAAAAAGTCTGTCGTAGAAATGAACAGTGAATTGGCCTTAAATTTTTAAAAAACTTTGAATTCATTCTTTTTTGGCTTTTAACTTCTGTGCCCTCAACAGGTTGCGGTATATCCAGGGAATGTGTTGGCTCTTTATATGTCCAAGCCACCTGGTTTCAGATACCGGAGCGGGCAGTACATCTTCATAAATTGCCGTGTCGTGTCTCCATACGAATGGTAGCCGCACTACACATTTTAATACAAGATTGCACTACTTTAATTATAAAATCAGCATATGATTAATAGTGCCATACTTTGGTTCTCTCACAGGCACCCATTTTCCATTACATCGGCGCCAGGAGATGATTATCTTAGTGTCCACATTCGCACAAGGGGCGATTGGACTTCACGGCTTAGGTCTGTCTTCTCTGAGGTAAATCTGCTTCTTTTAGCCCTTGGTTTGTCTGTTGATCAGCTCCTATTGGAATAAGGCTTGGGAACTTTTGGAGAATTGAGTTTACATATTTCAATAACAATGTGTTGCAGCATTACTTATAGGGAGCGCTTAGGTATTTTTTGTATTAAATATATCAAAATTTTACTTAAGTAAACTTCTGAAGCACAGTGAATTGGTAAGTTTGTATTTATCGTATCTGATGCCATTGCTCTACTTGATGGAACTGACAATAACCCTAAATGTGAACCAGGCATGTCGGGCTCCCACTGAAGGAGAAAGTGGACTTCTTAGAGCTGACCTTTCCAGGAGGGGCATCAGTGACGACAATGCAAGGTGGAAAAGGATTCCTTCAAAATTTTTTTACAGAATGTAGCACAGTACAATATATTTCTTCCTTGAGCAATGCTTCTGATCATGAACTTTGTTTGACATGTACTAGATTCCCAAAACTTTTGATTGATGGGCCATATGGTGCTCCAGCACAAGATTACCAGGAATATGACGTGCTACTTCTCATCGGACTTGGCATTGGAGCCACACCATTGATCAGCATTGTGAAGGATGTGCTTAATCACATTCAGGATGGGGGATCGGTGGCAGGCACAGAACCTGAGGGCAGTAGCAAGGCAAAGAAGAAACCATTCATGACGAAGAGGGCCTACTTCTATTGGGTCACAAGAGAAGAGGGCTCCTTCGAATGGTTCCGAGGGGTCATGAACGAGGTGGCTGAGAAGGACAAGGATGGAGTGATTGAGCTCCACAACCACTGCTCAAGTGTGTATCAGGAGGGCGATGCTCGTTCCGCCCTCATTGTCATGCTCCAAGAACTCCAACATGCAAAGAAGGGTGTTGATATCGTGTCCGGAACTAGTGTCAAGACGCACTTTGCCAGACCTAATTGGCGAAGCGTCTTCAAGCATGTTGCGGTCAACCATGAGAACCAGCACGTCGGTATGTATTGTTCCTGCCTTGTCAACTCCAGCGCTATGAATACTCCCTCCAGTCACAAATACTTGTTGTTTTGGACATTGGTGTGGTCCCTAAAATACAACTTTGACCACTAATTTCTATTTTAATAGTTATAACACTCAATAAAATTTTAATATTATGATAATACTTTTTGAGACAAATCTATACGTATGATTTCCATGTATCTAATCTACATATTTAAAATGATATAAATAGCCAAAGTTTTCAAAGTTTGACTGTACGTATCCCCAAATAACATGTATTTATGACTAGAGGTATGTCAATTGATCCCTTCATCTGTTAACATTTGATTTTGTTTCAGGGGTTTTCTACTGTGGTGAGCCGGTTCTGGTGCCGCAGCTACGGCAGTTGTCAGCAGATTTCACCCACAAGACAAACACAAAGTTTGAGTTCCACAAGGAGAACTTCTAATGCTTTAAGTTGACAAGCACCTGCGCATGGTCCCCTAGTGCTTGATGATGTGAATTATAAGGTTTGTAAAATATATAGGTAGAGCAATAAATTGGAGTAATTTTCCCCGAGACTTCAAAATCCCACCATTTTTTTTCATGTGTGCTCTGTCCATCCCTGTTTACTGCTGGAAGGAGCCATGGCGGCCGCACTCTATGTTGTAGCCAAGTAGATATCAACACCCTTGTATGTCACCCACATGATGAACACAAAATTTGAGTTCCTCTTGCATTTGAAAGTTGTGAGCAAGTATGCCCAGCGTTACCTTTAATTCGGAGTGACCTTACATTTCGTTTTTGAGCTGATCTTGGCAGGTCCAGTGTTTTTACTCGTTCTCTGCTACTGTTTAATACTTTAATGCATATGGTTCGTCTTGGAAAGCATTGCCCACCATATTGAAGGTCTCGGGAAGGTTTATGGCAAATGTGCTAGTTTCATTTGTGGGTTTGTCAGATTGTTCTGGTTTCTGGACAAATTGCAAACAACAGAACGATGCCTTGTGTTGTTATGCGATCGGAGGTAGGTTGCTAGTTTCGGTGGCAAACGACGGAGGGGCTTTTTGGTAATTTACCGCATGGAGATATTGTAAGCAGATATTTCATCAAAAGTATTTCCATGACATTATAATCTTCATAATTTTTATGAATATATTATTATAAAATTAACAATCAAAGACATATAATGGAGAGCTTGTTAATGTTAGCAACGATACTAATCTGAAAGGATGGAGTACTTTCGTCTTGGTCTTTTAGAGGTTTTGTTTTTCTTTAGAATCCCATGGATAGGAATTTAGTGGCACGGTAAATTAATACTTTCTTCACTCATAAATAGTTATCGTTTTGGGTATAAGTGTAGTCAAACTTTTAAAACTTTAATTATCAATACTTTTTAAATATTTATATTTGATACATGAAAATCATATGTATAGATTTGTCTTGAAAAGTACATTCATAAAATTATAATTTTGTTGGGTTTTATAAATATATTATGATAGAAATTAGTGATCAAAGCTGTGTTTTGGAACCTGTGTTGATGTCTAAAACAATAACTATTTGTGATAGAAGGGAGCAGATCCTTTTATGGTTTGGTTTTCATTGGTAGTGAGTGTTAACAAGAATTAATTACTCGCTTCGTGTTCAAAATAAATAAAGCCCCAGACTCTTTTTTGTTCACAAATTAGTGGGCACATGGAATCCACGTACCCAATAATGTACAGTTTTCACATAATACGGTGAAACACGTATCAAATAGATAAAAGAACAGTTAGAGCTCAATTGAGCACTACTAACACGAAAAGTACTAAAGAGAATAATATTTTTATTTAAAATAAATCATTTATGAAGGAAGAAAAATGAGTACTAAGTCGGGTACGTAGTTAGGGATAATAGCATGATTAGTACTAGGGAAAATTTTGGTACTTGTATCTTGTCTGAATAAGTACTTGTATTTTTTTTCAATTTTATTTTACTTAGTCATGCCAATAATTTGTGATGCTTTAGGTATAGCATGCAATTTCTTGCTTCGAATGATGTACTGAGTTATGTCATGATTATTATATGTCAGTGTTTGGAATGGAAAGCCACTGTAACTGGGGTTTGCCATCTTCGAAACTTTGACCTTTACCTTCTTCAGCAAACATTTTTAACTGTCACCTCTCTCCCCTTCAATATATTTCCAGATTAAGCAGGAGTTCGAATCCTCATGTTTGTGAGCTATTTAGTTTTAGTATGCAGCAGTAACATATCGCAAATAATCTAAATGATGGCAAATTGTGGGTAGGCTTGGTATACTGACGTTAAACCTCAAGCCCTCACTATTGATGAATCGGTATTTAAACTGCAATGCTACTTGTAATGACTTACGGCCAAAAACATTTTAGGCCTTGTTTGACAACGGAAATTTAAAAGAATCGGTGCAATTCCTTCCCCCTCAAAAGCTACTGACTATCATAGAATTGTAACTTAAGGGTGTGTTTGGTTAGTGGGATGAGATTGAATATGATAGGATGACTCTGTACCATTTGGTTCTATTAGGGTGTGTTTGGTTGATAGGATGAGGTTGAATGGGATAGAATAGTCCTGTACCATTTGGTTCCATTGTTTTAAGTGAATGGAATGATTCAACATCTATAGGAAATATTCCTTAAATTTGTATATCACACTGTCCACGACGGGATGGTTCTATTCAAGCAACCAAATACATAGATGACATTTTTCTTGAACAATCTCATACATGTACTACTTAGTACAAGCAACCAAACACACACTTACTTTGGATGAATAGAATGATTCAACATCTATAGGGAATATTTCTTAATTTTGTATCACACCTTCTAAAACAGGATGGTTCTATTCAAACAACCAAACACATAGATAATATTTTTTTAAACCATCTCATACATGTACCACTTGGTGCAAGCAACCAAACACACCCTAAGTAAAATACAACTTGAAGTTAGTGCCTACCTATGAGAGAGACAAAAACCAGCTACAGGGAAAGACGAAAGAGCCTCACAAAAAAGAAAAAAAAGGACAGATGATGATCAAAGTATACACCAAAAACAAGAAGCAGAACCTGGTAATTTATAATTCTTACAGAGAACATGATTTCTTAATTAAACAGAACGAATCGCTCTCCGTAAACGTGAACACATTCCGCTAAAGATTAAGTTGAGAACAGATACCGCTGAGCGCCAGAACATTTACCCGAATCTCTTTTGAGGACACCTCGGCCAATATATCTATCCAAGGTGACAAAATCATTCAGAACGTACGACAGGAAACCAGACAATACAGAAACAAGATCAAATTAAGAGTACTCCAATCGCTTGATCATAACAAGAAAGAAGCAAATCTGGAAGATGTGTGTCTCTGCAACTCAATAGTACTATTGTAAACAGCTGCATTTCAACTAGAATGAAACATCAGTTGATAACTCAAATATAAGGCAAAATTTCAAAATAAACAGGATGACAATTCTCTATATTCTATTCAGATTCTGCTACAGCAAAACTCTGGCCCATGCACTCACTGTATTAAGCATTTGCTGCAGCCTGAGCAGCAGCAGCATCACGCTTCCTCTGCTCCTCAATGATGCTGAGCTTGATACCCTTGCCCTTAGGGAGACTCACCCATGGCTTGTTACCCTTGCCAATGGTGAACACATTGCCGAGTCGGGTGCAAATACATGGCCCAAAGCATCCTCCACGTGGATGGTCTCAAAACTGCCCTTATGCTTCTCCTGTTCTTAATTACACCAACACGACCAGTATTCCTTCCTCCAGTGACCATAACAACGTTGCCAACATCAAACTCGATTAAGTGAACGATCTTGTTGGTCTCCAGGTCAATCTTGATTGTGTCATTTGCCTTAATCAGAGGGTCAGGATAACGGATGGTGCGGCCATCATAAGTGTTCAGATATGGAATGCCCTTCTGACCAAACTGGACTGACCGAACCTTGCACAGCTTGAACTAAAATCAAAATGTAATAATGATAATATTTAGACCATACAGCCCGAAATATTATAACAATAATGATGATGATGATGAGCAAGGGAAAATATAAGACTGTTACAATTATTGGTAAAGCTGTCTAATTCTTTTTACTAAAGTCGTGATCACATGCAAAAGTAAAATTATGGTACATATTATCAACCACATATTAAAGATAAATTCAAGCTATAACCACATGGCAAGCTATCAACCACATATTAGAAATATGCACAATATTTTTATTCCAGATGTTATTTTAAGGCAAATATAACAAGAGACTATAAATGCATAAAACAACAGGCAACACATTGTTTCAAAATATGCTTAGGTATTGTAAATTAACAGAGTCGATCAATCACATGAACGACTTACAATTGGGCGTAGTGAAAAGTAGAAAGCAGCGCAATCACGGTTGTGGAAGTAGTCGACATTGAAGAAGAAGCAAAGCAGTCGCACTGATGTGCTGCCAGAAACCTTATTGTCGCCTCGTTCAAGTGATCTTTACGGCAACGGCTCGGAGATACCGTTTACCCTCCTTCACGGTACATGTCGAGGAGGAAGGCCAATAAGGTTCAGCCACTCAACACAACGGTACAACAATCCAGAAATGAGAAGGAAGAATGGAGGAGGAATTCGGTATGTTCTCTAGGGATTTGTATACATGCGCGTCAGTAACTGACTGCATTATGGCAATTAACTCACTAAAAACTGACGGTATTATAACACTTAATATGAATAAAAATAAATGTTTAAATCACATTTAAATAGAATTAATAGAGAACATATGTTTGCTCCATGTGACGCCGATTTAATATACAAAATATTCGATACAAAAAAAAAGATGTTGACTTTTGTGATTCCTCCGAGCCAGAACATTAGTTTTAACTAGAATTAACATCTGCACAGATTTTCTAAGTATAAGATGTTTTATGATGTCATTTTTTATAAAAAAATCAGTTATATGGAAGGAAATAACGGCATAAAACTATCATCGTTTACTATATTAAATTTATGGTAAAATCACTAGCTGCGCGGCTACATAACTAATTTGATCTATTTTTCGTAATATAGTCGCCTTGCTGTATAATTTATGGTAAAATCACTATATTAGCTGTTCAAGGTCCCGTTTAAAACGGTGGGAATTTATTAGAAATTATACGCGAATTTTACTGTTCTCTGCGACAGCACCATTGGAGTAGGCTTCCTCTAATTTAATTTTGCCTCCTTTTTGGGGACATATCCAGTGCAATCATGATTTTAGTGCAATCACCGTGCAATCCAATTAAGAAAAGTTTCAAAAAATTATGAAAAAAATCATGAATGTACATCTTATCTTACCCCATCTACATATAAAATTTCATGATCAAATTCGTCCTATGCTAGAAGTTACAAAAAAGACAAATTTGGGGTGTATTTGAACTATTCAAGTTTGTCAAAAATTTGTCTTTTTTATTACTCTTAGCATAGAATGAATTTGATCATGAAATTTTATACGTAGATGAGGTAAGATGAGATGTACATTTATGATTTTTTTCATAATTTTTTGAAACTTTTCTTAGTTGGATTGCACAGTGATTACACCAAAATCATAATTGCACTGGATATGTCCGCTCCTTTTTGAATTGTTGATGAACAAATACTTTTTCCCACACGAAAAAGCGAGGAAAAAGGCAGAAATGCTTTCATCAGGATAACGAGAGAAACGACCACCTCACCCTCCCCCCTTCGAAACCGCAATGGCGGCCGCCACAGCAACCGCAGCCGCAGCGGCGGCTCTCCGGCCCCACCTCTCCCTCCTCTCCGGCGGCGGCGGGATGCCCAACCCCACCCTCCAAGCCCTACCCTTCGTTTCCCCCTTGCCCCTCCACCTCCGCCGCCGCCGTGGCGTCCTCCGCTCCAACGCCTCGTCGTCTCCGTCTCCCCCGCCGTCGCCGGAGAAGGAGGCGGAGGCGGTTCCAACGGCGGAGTCGTGCGTCAACCTCGGCCTCGAGCTTTTCTCCAAGGGCAGGGTAAGCGAAGCCGATTCCCAGGCGCATGTTCCAGCGGTCGAGTGACACGAGATTCTTATCGAGTAAACTGGGTCGATTTTAATTCACGTGGAAGTCTATCGGCTAAAAATTGTATCAGTAATTCAGTAGGTCTTCAGTTGATGATGCGGGTGTGTCAGCTTGGGTTCACAAGCTAATCTAGTGAAGATCTGTTAGTATCAGGCAGCATTTACCCAGAGTTTAACCAGGCCATATCAGAATTGTTTAAACTCTGTATGTTATCCATTGCATGTATGCCCAGCTTGATTCAGCTTTGGGCTGAGTTTAGGTGAGTTTATGCCAGGTTTGGGTGTTTAAATTGGGTTTGGCTGGTTTATCTCATTGAACGAATGCTTGGAAACTACCTTCAGGGGAACTAATGGTGAAACCAAAATTAAGTGATCTTTTTTTTTAGTTTGGAGTGTGACCGTAAGTGCTTGACTGGGATTTAACAGTTGCCAACTTGGAAACTACTACCAGTGGTGTTTGGTAGTTTGATGTTACGCAAACATAAAACTGGAATTAGTACTTGTTAAAGACAAAGGGAGTTAATACCATGATTATAATGCCTAGACGCTTTTATTATTCCTAATACATTTCTGAAGTGGGTTCTTTCTAGGGGTGAACGTGTAAGCAAACTCTTGCATGGGTCTGTGGTAATCATTTAATTGGAGAACCATCTATCTTAAATCATTAACTACATTCTATTCATCTATTGTGATTTTATTTGCACATGTCATAGGTGAGGGATGCTCTTGAACAATTTGACAATGCTCTAGAGCTGGATCCAAATCCTGTGGAAGCCCAAGCAGCGCTTTATAACAAGGCATGCTGCCATGCGTATAGGTGAGGGGCACTTTCTTAGGGCAACAGTACTTGGATATGCATTATGCACATGCTGTGCTTACTTAGGCTTGTCACCGCCATTTTCGAATGTGAATCAGTGACACCATGTGCAGTTCTACTTCACTGATTTAACTTCACATTAATGTCGGCAAATTACTGAAACTTACTGTTAAACAAGAGCCAGAAATCAAGACCTTAGGGAAGTTTTGGTAGAATATGTATGTATGCCTTGTTTGGATCCTCCCATAGTATCATGCCATTGTTACAACATTTCATGAAATTTCCCACTTGAGCTTTTCTTTTGTTTCCCCCCTTTTCCTTTAACTGGTGCATCTGTTTGAACCAGGGAAGAAAGCAAAAAAGCTGCAGATTGTTTAAGGACAGCTTTGCGAGATTACAATCTCAAATTTGGTACTATACTCAATGATCCAGACATGGTGCCATTCAGGGCATCACCAGAATTTAAGGAACTTCAAGAAGAGGTTTGTGGCTTTGAACTTTATTGCTTTGCTAAATACTGAATAAGAAAGTAATTTTCTGATCATTGTTGAAATCTGGTCCCATGACCAATTTCCATGTCAGTGATATGATTCTGTACAACTTCTAAACCATTTCAGGCATTGCGTGGTGGAGAAGATGTTGGTTCTGGGTTCCGAAGAGACCTGAAACTCATTAGTGAAGTACAAGCACCATTTCGTGGTGTCCGAAGGTTTTTTTATGTGGCATTAACTGCAGCAGCCGGAATTTCAACATTCTTTACCATTCCCAGACTTATACCTGCAGTTCAAGGTGGTGATGGTGCTCCTGATCTGCTGGAAACTGCTGGGAATGCTGCCATCAATATTGGAGGTAAATTAACATGTCCTAAAAGATAGGTGTTGCAAAGAGTTAACCAGTTGGTCACATGGCATTTTTGTTCCACCATTACATGGCAACAGTGCATCCTGATGCATAGTAGCAGCATATGAAAAAACTGTCATGTACAAATTTATTTCTTGTACTACATCTTGGTGGCATTTACTTTATATAGTTACAATTTGAGTTCAGTATCTTGTACATTCATTTCTTAATTGCCAAACAATTATAATAATCTGCATTCACTAAAATTTATTCTATTCACCACTATATTGAAGCGTTTTCCCATGCTTAGGCCTGATGGCTGTTACACCAATTATTGTTTCTTTTCTGAGACATAGGCAGTATCTTGAATTTCCGAGATGCTTCAACAGAAATTGCCACTACATAAATCTGCATTTAGTTTACTTTGAAATAAATGTGTTACTATTTCATCAATCCTTTCCGGCTACCAAAAAAGTCTGTTTTTTTCAAAAAAAAAATACAAAGAACAATCACTATTCCAGTCCTAGCTCCCTGAGGACCGCATCTTTTAGAAGTTCGTATTGATGGGAATTACTTGATCCAATGATCTTTCACTCTCTGTGATGTACAATTCAAGTCTTTTGTTGAATCTTGTATACAATCCTTCTTTCACACTATTAACTAAACTAAAAAATAATCAAACTTTTGAATCAGCACACTGCAGGTATTGTTGTGCTGGTGGCTTTGTTTTTCTGGGAAAACAAGAAAGAAGAGCAGCAGATCACACAAATTTCTCGTGGTGAAACCCTATCAAGGTTACCTGTGCGCCTGTCGACCAATCGCATTATCGAGCTTGTGCAACTCCGGGATATTACTAGGCCAGTTAGTATAATTCTCTTTGCATCTTTCATGCTCAATAGCTAACTTGAGACATTTCCTGAAGTGCATACTTTTTTTAATCAGCACACACGTACTACATTTCTTTGTCTTCTCTCATTTATTTTCAAAAATTTCATATAGTGGCTTGTGAATTGAAAAGTATTTTAGGTTATATTGGCAGGTTCGAAAGCATCTGTTACTCGAGCAATGCAAAGAGCTGAGAGGTACCGGACTGAACTGCTCAAACGAGGCGTTCTTCTAATTCCTGTGATCTTTGGTACTTCTCAGAAGGCCCAAACCAAACCAAGAGGCTTTGGTTCTACAAGATCTGCTGCATCAGTTCCTTCAGTTGGGGTTAGACCAGTCTTACATATTGGCTAAATACCAGAAGAACTCACCTGCTTTTTAGTTGTATATTTCATACAAATGACTTGGCCCATTTATCTTTCTTATAGTACAATGCATTTTTCCGTTTTACAGGATGACTTTGAGAAGCGTACTGAATCTATTGCGGCAAAATCACGTTTGAGAGCTGAGGTTCGATTTAAGGCTGATATCGTCTCTCCTAAACAATGGGAAAGGTGCCTTTTCTTTTACTTTTTTCCTTTCATGTATCCACATTCTGTTCCTATACTGTATATCTTTCTTTAAAAAGTAACTAGATTGCATTTTTCAGATGATTTTGCTATTTCTACATAGTGCAACAACATAGAATATGCACTTAGGCAACATAGCAGGATTTTTTTAGAAAGGGCATTTTGAAAAATTATTGCACAAAGAAATAAGCTTACGATCCATTCTAAAATGTCAAAAAAATTTCTGCTCTACCCCTAAACAGCACACACCATTAACATAAAATGCCATGTCACCCGTTTCTGCTAATAGTATTTGCTGTTTTGTGCCAATTCAGCATTAAAATGCACATAGTTAGCAGGAAATCAGAAGAAACTTCAGTGAAACTACCCTATTCCCTGTGTTTACCGTTCAGCCATATCCTCAACCACAGCTAACCAAGAAATTTTAGGAATTTAAATGGTAGGTATTTAATTAAGAAAAATTTATGTCAGTTTCATCGCCAACATGCAAATGGATGAGAATACCATCGCAGTTGTCCTCAACTGGCCAGTGCCAATGCCACCGCGAACACTCAAATTATGGAAGATACCATCCTTGGCTGGCCCAGTCCTCTTCTCCGATAGGCCATAGCTACGTGCTGTTGCAGAACAAGCTTGACCCTGTGTGCTATGATGGTTTCTAGCCCTCCAGCTGCATATGCGTATTGTTAGTACTTAAAGTAGTTAGAGGTAACTCTTAAGTTTGGAGAGCCTGATACTGCTATAAGGTTACTGCTACATTATATTTATTTCTTGGGCTCTGTTGTTGGTAGCATGGTTGTAGATCCAGGAACCCCACAATTCACTACCTGCTATCAATTTGTTATGTCTGAGGTTTCATTGACATCCACGTATTCCTGGTTCAGTTGGATACGCGATCAGCAAGAATCTGAAGACGTCCCTCCTGGTGAAGATGTCTATATAATACTCCGTCTTGATGGTCGTGTGAGAAGATCTGGAAGGGTAATTCTTCTTCTGTGGGCTTTATTTGGTTACAACAAAATATAGTACTTCATGGTATAATAATAGTAGTATCATTAAATTCCATAATTTGAATGGACCAAGAGAGTCTGAATGACATTGAATCTGACAGCAGAAGTAATAAAACTAACCAAGCACGTGTGCTTTTTTTTTTTTTGGGTAGGGTATGCCGAACTGGAATGACATTTTGCAGGAACTGCCGCAGCTTGAAAATCTGCTGAGCAAACTTGAACGATGAAAAAGGTACATATACGGCTGCAATTTGACCATTCCTCTGGTTTCTCCATTTTATTCTTCATGCCCTTATTTAGGTGAAGGCTGAGCCAGTGTATTTCTTTTTAAAGATATTGAACACCCTGCTCTGTGAGAGTTATTTGTAGATTTGTAGCTTTAGGTTTTTACTTTATTTGCAAACACCAATATGGAGGACTTTCTAAGAAGTGGCTTTATGTGCCAGAGATGAAATGAGACCCAGTATTTTAACTGCAGTAGAATATATTGAAAACCCAATGATTATTTTCTAATGATGGCATAGTATCCCAATGTTATGTGCTATAGAGCTATTTGAATGAATGGAACATACGATGCTATAATACACGTCAAAATATTACAGCGGAACCATTATGGTTGACATGGCAATTTGAGCCCTAGCTCTTGGTTAGTGTATGTGCGGAATAAGACCATTGCAACCGTGGCCAAGTTCAAGGCTTTCGTCATTTGCAGATGATGTATACTTTAGTGTACAATAACTTAAGCCTACGGATTCCTTGAGAAATGGCAAAAAATATACTGCTGCGGCCCTTAACCATTACTTGAACGATTGGAGATGGCCATTGTTACCCGACAGATTTCAGGTTATTTGCTTTGTGCCCCCAGATTGTGTACGTAATGTATTTCGGGTCGTCGGAAGAGAACGGGTCCAATCGGAGTTCTAACGGTCGGAAGATTAAAACAAAGTAAATACGAAAAGAAAGAGAGAGAAACTATTTTGGCATTTTTTTTTCTAAAATTCCAATTTATTTTCCTAATGGATATTCCTGAGTTGAAGACATCAGCAAGCTTCAAAGGACTATCGGCTGAATCAATTTTGCATGTAATGAAAAAAAAAGGTGGGACAAGGCCTTGGTGGACTGGCTAGTAATGCATTTGGTGCATAGGTTTGGCCACAGGCAGATGACGTGTTCGGCTGGTGCTGCGCGTGTTTGGCCAAGGCTGCACAACGCTGAGGCGCGGCTCGGCTTGGGTAGGGGCGGCAGCGCTCCAGTGGTCGGTTGGCGAAAACGAAGTGAGCACGATGTAGAGCTCGTCGAGGCAAAGTCGGCGAAGTGCTCGGTGCTCCACTTTGTAGAACAAACGGAACACTGGATTGACGGTAACGGATGCGGGCAGTGCGACGGCCGACGGCACAAAATGCGGCATTATTACCCAGATGATGGGTGAAACGGGTAGAAAATGAGGTAGTGGAGATGAGGGCCTTCATTAGCTTTGATTACTCATTTAAACGAAGAAAAACGGGCGTCTGCTCGGAGCTCCATAACTTGGCCATGGCTGCCCTCGGCTCGTGCCTGGGCCGCCTGGCTGGAGCGCACGGGAAGAAGATGGGGTGGGGGCGATCTGGGCTGGGCCAAGGAGCAGGCTGAGTGGGCATGAGATTTGGGCTGGTTACATGGGCAAAGAGGAAGGAGCCTGTGCGCTTTAAAGAAAAGGCCAAGAGGCCAGGCCAAGATGAGGGGAGTTGGGTGGGCTGGAGGAAATTGGGCTTCGGCCTAGATTAGGTTAGGAATAAAATTTTTATTTTCGAATTAAATAATTCCAGAAATACAAACAGTCTTTTAGAAAATAGAAAATAAGGTTCAAAAAAATTGGAAAAATTCACAGAAATTTTCGAAGATATTTTTAAGTTAGTAAATTTGTTTTCAGCTTAAATTTTGAGTTTTAAATTTTAATTACTTTTAGTTTTTTGAACATGCTTTTAAAAGCTTAAAATTTTTAAATAAAATCCCAGAAATAGTGAAATAATAAAATACATAAAATTAAGAATTAAACGGTGTCACAATATTCCCCCGAAAAGTCTCCGGCCCAGCCCACAAACGAACGAAAAATGCAGGGCACAGAATTTAGCCGGCGGGTCACACAGGCACTGCGGAGTGCAGAGACTGGCAGTAGGAAAAGATGTAGACGCAGATAGTAGCAGATGATTTAATGGCGTTGCAACCGAGAAGGATTTGTCTCCCACCTTGGATCGGCCAATAATGGCGGAATGCTTGCAGCTAGCTTCCGGAAATGGATTCTCTTCGATTGTGTTTTGACTTGATCGGAGCAGGGCAAAATGTTTCCACGGGAGGTTGCGTGCCTGGGATCACCGGAGTGAACCACATACAGAGGAAGTGCCTTGTAGAACTCCTAAATCAAATCAATGAAACCTACTTAAATTTATAATATGTATTTTCTTTTGATATATAGACCAATAGAGTATATTGAAAATGGCAGGATTACCTTTAATTACTATCTTTAATCGTTATATTCAATGTATACGTGTAGAGAATATCAAGTAAAGATGTGTATTTATTAGAACTATAAAAAGAACATCATACTAGTTTTACATTAGAATATAATATATGTTGTATATTTATGGACTCATTAAAAAAGTATACCCTACAAACTTAAAACTATTACAGGTCAAGAAAGAGATACTATATACCGCCAGCTGGCTGGCTAGCTTAATTGGCAACTGGAGATTAGCTGGAACCAAACGATCTCCTAATAACAGAGACTGATGATATGCTACTGCTCCGTTAGATAATTACAATAACAAATCTATTACTTACTTTATTTCTCATCTATATTATCTAGAGTAATAAATCAGTCTGTACAATAACTATATCTAAATATTGTCTCTAGATATTGTACAATAACTATCTCTTCTCTCTCGTATATAATTAATTTATCTTGTTCTCCGTGTTATGCCGGCTTTTGCATAAAGAATTAGCTATCTTCTTCCTCCTCTTTTCTCACTCTTTTATGTTGATATATGTAGGCTAAAAAGAAACTACTAAAAGATAAACTAACGTGGTTTTATTGTAGATACTCTTAGCAGCAGTTGGGTAAAGGATAAAGGCATACAGCTAAGCTGGCTGACCAAAGCCGATCGAAAGCGGCCAACGCGTCCGAGGAAAGTAAAGGACGGCTTATGTATTGACTTTTGGATGTTTATCTAATACGAATAAATATGATCAAATTTTATTAAATATTATTTAAAATTTGTGTCTAGTACTATGTGCTGTCAGCCGTCAGACTAATAGTATTAAATGGAGGGAATAGCTTAGTTAGTACCACTATCGCTTTCCATCCAATCTCCAACACCAAACTTTTCATGCCACCATTTATTATAAATCAATAATGATGTAATACTCCCTCTATCTGTCTAGTAATATAAGTCTGACACGTATGTCTAGAAGGTACATTATTTATGTAACATTTAATGAAATTAGATCGTATTTGTCTCTAGAAGGTACATTATTTAAATAATATTTAATGAAATTAGATCGTATTTATCTGTAATAGAAAAAGTAGCGCTATGTCTATCTCATAGATACAACTCTGGTTCAATTCTATTAAATATTATTTAAATAATGTGTTTCTTAGGTATGCGCACCGGATTTATGAAGTAATATGTGCCCATGCAAATAAACACATATAGCAGCATGTATTGGTTCCTCTGTATCACTGCATGGAAAAGTCCACCATACAAGGCCAAGCAGACTAAGGCTATGTTTGGATCCCTAGACTAATTGTTAGCTAGCTAAAAATTAGTCCTAGTCTATCCAAACATGAAGACTAATAGGTGGGCTAATTTTTAGCCAACCCCTCAACTAACAATTAGTCCATTAGTTGGTGGGTGGGAGCTAATTTGGACTAAAAGCATGTAACATTTGGGAAAAGTCTCAAATACCTCGTCATTATGAGGGCCAGACATATTATAAGGGGCAGACATGACTTTTCAAAGAAATTAGCCCAACCATTAGCCATGTATCCAAACAGTCCTGAGCTAATTTTAGATGGACTAATTATTAGCTGGCTAACAATTAGCTCTAGCCATTAGTCAGCTAACAATTAGCTCTAGTCCATCCAAACATGGCCTAAGTAAGCGTTAAATCTAAGAAAAAGTTAATGTTATTGGATTATACATAACTCTATTAAAGGGTACTTCTACTATACTACAAATACTCAATCACTTTTTCTATGGAGTATTAAAGTAGAGGTATAGAGTGAAAATATTGTTTCTTCGTTTCTCAACAGGAGGGATTATATTGCGGAACGGATGGGCAGTGTATTATCACTAGCGCTGTATTCCATTATAGTACTACTACTATATCAGAAGTATTCGTGTTCCCTTTCATTCCCGCGTGTGGACCGGACGGTAGGCAGCCAAGAAAGAATAAGCATGCCCAACCGCGTGTTGCATTTGCCTCTTTAATCAATTCAGTGGTAGCGTACCACAGTGTAGCTAAGGTAGGAGCGTTCTGTTCGCTTAACAGCAGTTGCATCGGCTGGGCACGCTAATACAGGGATATCCAGATATGATGGAGCTTAATTAATTACTTGTGTTCGATTACGTGTTGGTATAGCAACGATCATGCATGCATCCGTCGGTTGGCTAATTAGAAAAAATCGTAATGACTAACGACAAAGGCTACACTACATTATTCGATGGTATGCCAAGGGTCAGAGGAAATGGCGCGTCTGCAGGGCCGGACAGAACGAGCGCTGCTAATCATTCAGCTACTACAGTAGTCTACTCCACCGGTCTAAACTTATAAGACGTATTTTTTAAATAGTCTTGTCTATAAATATAGATCATATAATTTATAAGATGTATCTAAATCATTCTATCATATATTTCTCAATTTCACCGGAATCTTAATCCTTATACAAAGCCAGAATATATCTTATATCTCTGAATAAAGGAAGTACGATACAAATTAGTGTAACGTTCCTTTTATACCTCTAATAAATATTTAGATTTAATTAATATTCTCTACATACATGCATGGAATATAGTGCTTAAAAATAATAATCAGGAGCAATATAGTCACTTTCAATATCTCTTGGTATGTATTAGCTAACGTGTCTCACTTTGGAATTCTTCGCTTATTTGGCCTCATATACGATTTTTTTTCCTTTTTTGCAAATATAGCCCGCACACGCATTTGCAAATTTGGTCTCCTCTCCCACCACGACAGGCGACACTTGTCCCCTATCGTACCTGGGGAGCGAAGAAGGCGACCGGCGCCACGACAAGGCGAGGGACCGTGGGAGCGGCGTCGGAGCATGGGAGGAGGGTGCACCTTAGCACGCGCGAGCCCCATTTGCCGCTGCCTCCCATATTATCAGAGTGTGGTAGCACCCTCCTTCGGTGCCGCTTCCGTGGTCCCTCGCCCTGGCGCGTCATTTGCCACGTTCCACATTCCCGAAGCCCTAAACGCGGCAGAGGATAGGTGTCGTCTGTTGTGCCTTCTGCGGTGTAAAAGAGGATTAAATTTATAAATACATTATACATATGTAAAGGGTTAGTTCCAGAAAAAAAAAGTACAGAGGTCAGATAAGCGTAGGATTCTGTCACTTTGTGGATTAGCTGAAAAGATTGAGACAATTTTTCTTGTACTGACTGCGAGTAACCAGTAGTCATGGTTTCACAACACGGGATGTCGCTGCTGGTAGTTATTTCAGAATACATCTGTGTGTGCATGCAGTGTGACGCTATATCCGATCTGGAGCGCAATAAGCAACAGAGTTGGTCGACGCTGTTACTGTTACCACATTGCATGCGCTGCACGGCGTCTCTGTCACTCAGTGGCGTCTCATCCGGATCGAGTGTCGTCACGTCTCACGAGCCTGTGGCCGTGCATGTGTCTCCTGCATCTTACTAACTAAGCTTTTAACGGTAAGATAGTTAGATCCCGTGTTTACTTCACTGCTCTTCTCTGGGAGTAAAAGTGTAAAATATAGCCGGCATCTAGTCCCATTAATATGCAGGCAACAGTGCAAAACAGATGCGAAACGTACGTGCCGCTTCGACCATATGAAACTGCAGATTAGATTACAGCATAGCTAGCATTAGCAACGAACAGGGAGATATACATCGATCTCGCTCGGTAAAAATCATTCATCATGCACAACAGTAAGTGGCGTACGCACAATAAAAATGCAAAAAGTGCTAGAATAGAATCTCTCAATGTATTGACCGATGCTATACTATACAGAACACTAAGGATCTCTCAATGTATTTTTTATGTGACGGAGACGTGACCAATTCGTTGCAAGCAGACAATCTACGCACATTAAGGCGCTGAAGCCTGAAAGGGACCGAGTCAGCATCATCATTCATCAAGCAGGAGGATTTTATATGGCTTTTCCTGGCGAGGATTTTTTATGGCTCGCATCGCCTGGTAGTCACGCACACCGAATTATTTGACTTTGCCTCTCAACTAAGCGTGGCACATGCTTAGTACATATGCAACAATGTCGTCTCTAATTTTATCATATCATCTACGTAACACTAAAAAAGTTTTAAAAACAGTATCTTCAACAAATTACCTCTAACACATTTTCACAACATTGTTTTTTTCTTTTTAACTATTTTTTTTCTCAATGTATTCCCTCGCGGTCACCCCGTCACCTGTCCCTCTATCTCCTTCACCACCAACACATCACCACACAACTTAGCAACCCCTCCTTTCTCCTCTTGCCCTCCTCCTCCACCTTGCCATTGGCTTCTTCCTCTTCACCGCACCTGTCTACTTCACTCTCTTATTGCCAACCTCCTGTTCTCTTCACCCCACTTGTCGCCAGCCTTGCCCTCCCTCACTGTCGGTCTACCTTTTTCCATCGTTGTCGGCCTCCCATTACCTTGCCACCCCTTGTTCTCTATCCCCTCGTCATTGCACTTCCTAACCCTTATCATAGCCCCTCACCTCCTCCACCCCACGATGCCATGGCCAGATCATACTGCTACCGCTTCTTCCTCCCTTGTCAACCACGTCGGCATAATTCTTCACCTCCTTGCCATGGATCCGGCGCAACGACGGTAGGATACAACAGGATATGGCTAGATACAACAGGATCTAGGATATGGCCGTCGGATCTGGTTAGGACATGGCCATCCCTATCTGTCACTGTGGTCAACTCTCTCCACCATCGGCACCTTCTCACCGAGCTGGTCATCGTTGTCAACTATCTTCATCGTTGCCAAGTCATGCCATCATGCGGCACCCACAAAAACACATGAGGAGCGAAGGAGCGAATGACATCGCTCCAATAGCACATTCCCTAGTCTCCTTGCGCCTTGTTTCGCGTACGCAATGGTCGGATGAGAAAATGATTGACCTCTTGTCCCTCTCCTTAATCGATGGATGGCCAACATGCGACTATTGGAGATGGCCTTAGCTAGCAACCTTAGATGGGCATGAGCTACCAGTAATGTAGGTGTCATGCCATGCTGGGCCAGCACGGTACGAGCATAGCGACCTGCATGCCTAAACCATGTTTTACCTCCATGGCCTTGGGTAGTCCACTGTGCTATGCCATGTCGGCTCAGCTTGCCTTCGGCGAGTCCAGACACGACTCATTAGCGAGTCGTGTCGACCCAGATCCGGCCCATTTGCATTATTGCGATAAGAGGAAAAGAGCCGGAGACACACGGAGCTAAGGCAGTGGACACAAGTATTGAAGGAAAAATAACTAAATTTTATTCATTCTTGAACAGTACAAAGTTACTGCCTTATTATGAATATGAGTATAGGTCTTAGAAAAAACTTTGCAATGCTTGCGTGAGTACACAATGATCCTTATTATAATGGCTTATACCTTGTAAGCAACTATTGTGGTAGTACTAGTATAGAAATGCTGATTAGAGAAGATTGCTTCTTCTCTTAGCAAGCAATCAAAGCCTGAAATTCTTGAAGTAGTTCTCTTCTTTTCATAGAACTTGAAATTCTTTATTAGAAGAGTCGTAGAGAAAGAAGAGATGGTAGCTATAGCTAGAGATGGTCACTCCTAATAATACCCTTAGATTTAAAAGAAAACATTCATGAGGAACAAATAATGCTCTCTTTGGTAACTGTAGATTAAGTGCAGGGTGAGATGTGTGTAAACGTGCAATAGGACGAATAATGCTCCTTTTCTTTCTCTTTTCTTTTCTTCCTCTTTTTCCGCTTTCTTTTCTTTCTCTTTTTTCTTTCTTTTCCTTCTTTCCTCCATTCCCTTTCTTTTCTCTTTTTCTTCCTAGCCGAGCCTCGCCCCTCCGGCTTTCCCTCTCTCTCCTCGCCCCTTCCACCCCGACCACCTCTCCATCTTTCCCTCCCTCTCCGGCTCTCTCTCTACCTCTGGCCTTTATCTCCGCCTCCCCCTCCTCCTGCGGCCACCTCCCCCTCTTCCGCGGCCGCCCCTCCGCAGGCGACATGGCGCAGGCGCGGCGACGGTGGCCTGGTGTGGGCGCTGCAACATGCTCGCCACTGTGGCAGGTCGTGCCTGCCCAAGCACAACCCTGTTGGGCATGCTGTGCCACCATCATGCCTAGTTGGTAGGCCAGGCCAACTGTACCGTGCTGACACGGCCCATTCGATCATTGGCCTGACCAAGACTTAGCTGGGTCATATCCACCATACCACGTGCTGGCCTAAAAATATCCGGTCCGATGCCCACCTCTGGCCACCAGCGGTTACTCATCTTTTCTATACTTTGTACGACGTTTTCTTTCCTTGGAGTAGAAACCAACCCTGCTCTGTCAGAAGTGGCTAAATATGGCGTTTGGTTTGGGACCTTTGAGTACTTGTTTCATTGGAAGTGTGTGCAACAATTGAGAATCATGCGACGGAGAGATCCGAGACGCAGCAGCGACGACGAGAGCTATTGGAGTTTGGAAGGCGAATTCATTCCACTAGAGTCTGTCGGGCCGGGCGCGCGAGGAGGAGGGAGAAGCTGACTGGCTCCGTGCTGGGTCGACGGTTGGTAAAGCACATGCGGCGCGCCCCAACGGCATTCGCCATCATTGTAGCTACTGCCAGTACTAACTACTAGTGGCGTCACGATCGACGCGCACACGACTCGACCCTAGCCTCCTAGGCCGTGGCTTTCATGATCCATGAGAGGTGGTTATTAGGTGCACACCGTCCGATCCACGTCAACCACGTCTCGTCGAATCCGGGTACTGGCTGGAGTCCACAGAGTTGAGCGATGGATGGGATGGGGACAGCTGAGGATCGCGATCGATCAAACCAGAGGACATCATCCAACGCATTATTTTTCGGAAGAACGGTGAGGAGCCGAGAACGCCAACATTTTGCTCTCACCGGACAAGAACAGAACGCAAACGAATGGCCAGAACAGTTTAGATATACTACTACTGAGTTCTCAAAAGGAAAAAAAATACGACGTGTCACTACCTGCTTGTAAATATAGTCCTGCGTAAGAGAGATTGATTATACACCGATAGATTATTCGAGACATGACGAATTCTATATATACTCTGAGAGAGTTCTGTCCAAAGTGAACGCAGGGTACTTCGATTCGGTAACGGACGGGCGCACCAAATCGGTCGGTCCCACCGTTCGGCACGCCTGATTCCCTGCCTCGTATTCCCACCGTCCCCCGCTCTTCCCTCCGCCCCGCAGGCTTTGCTCTACCTGACCCCTCCTCGCATCTTCTTTTTATTTTATTTTATGTTTCTTTTCTAGATAAAATTATAAATGCAACCTTTTTTTTTGTCCATAGAAACACTCGTAGGAGACACATGTTACTTAGGCCATTCCCAGTGAGAGTTTCAGCTGAGTTTCATTCTCATTAAATAATATGACACATCATTATGTTTGGTGATATGACAAAATAATTATGAAGAGAGAGATAGAGAGAGTTTCATGGAAGGTGATAGAGTTTCATCTAGATGACCTGAGATACACGATTACCTAGACAAAAACTGATGCGGCACTCTTAGAAACTGAGAAATGGAACTATGCACTGGGAATAGCCTTATTGTGCTTCCTACTGTGTGTCAGATCGTCAGCATCACACTCAACACAACAAACGAACTACCGCAGTACCCGAGCTCTGCGGGAAGATGGGGCTCGCCATCTATAGCGCTTGTCGGGGAGCTACCACGGTGGACACGGCCACTACCATGGCGACTTGCCACGGGAGATAGAGTGTAATAGATAATACTTATTTTTATTTTATTTTTCTTTTCTAGACAAAATATAAATCCAACCTTTTGTGTCCATAGAAACACCGGCAGAAGACACGTATCACTTATTATGCTCTCTACTGAATCAGATCGTCAGCATCACACTCAACATGGCAAACGAACTACTGCGGTACCCGAGCTCTGCGGAAAGATAGGGCTCGCCATCTATAGCGCTTGTCGGGAAGCTACCGTAGCGGACAGAGCCGCTACAATGGTGACTTGACACGGGAGATAGAGTGTAATAGATGATATTTATCTCTTGTTGATGTTTTTTTTTTCGAAAGAGCAGCAAGAGGATTGCCGCAAATATTATTAAGAAGAAGAAAAAAAGGCAAAAGGACAGCTTGGCCTGTTTTTTAGGAAAAAACCGGACCCGAAAAAACCTCACAAATCACGGTAGCACAAACACCACCACCCACTCCACTAGTCCCAGTATAACAAAAAACTCCCACCTCACTCTAAAAAAAAACCTTAAAAGGAAAGAACCGGAGAGATTCTAATCCGCCTGGTTGATCGACCAAGCGAAAGCGTGATTTGATACCGCCTCCTTGATCAATGTGGCCACCTGTTCTGTCGTTGTAGTTACTCCTTGAAAAATTCGTCTGTTTCTTTCTAGCCAAATATTTGCTTTGTTGATGTTTTTTACTGTCACAAAGATGGCTAGATATGTAATTTTCGAGAACCAAAGAAGAAGAAAAAATGTATTTGTAATTTCCAAGAACCAAAGAAGAAGAAAAAATGGACAGGCCATTAAAAAAAAGTACAGAGGCTAAACACGACGACGTCGACGAGGCTTCTCGACTCTCTCTCTCTCTCTCTCTCTCTTCTATAAACCCAAGCAGAGGCGAGACCGGCGGCACCGAGCACTCTGCTAGCCTAGCTTGCCGCTGCGAGAAGGCAAACACCAAACCCCACCAAAAAGCCGAGCAGAGCCAGAGCCAGAGCGGAAGTGCCCACGCTTCCTTCCCCTCGTCGGCCTTCGCCATGGCAAGATCCGCCGCCTCCCTTGGGGTCGCCGCGTCCGCGCTCCTTGTCCTCCTCCTCGCGCTGGCCCGCGGCGCGACGGCGGGAGGCGGCGCCGGCGCGGTGGATGTGCCGCTCAGCTGGGAGCTCGGGGTGACGGGCGCCGGGGAGGAGGCGGACGGGTTCGGGTTTGCTGACGGCGACGCGGTGGTGCGGCGGGTGCTGCAGGGCCGCGGCTACATCAGCTACGGCGCGCTGCAGAGGGACTCCGTGCCCTGCTCCGTGCGGGGGGCCTCCTACTACAACTGCCGCCCCGGCGCGCAGGGCAACCCTTACTCCCGCGGGTGCTCCGCCATCACGCGCTGCCGCGGCTGAGCCTCTTCCCCACGTCGCTCCCCGAAGTACGTACGCGCCTCAGTTCCCCTGACGAATTGAGTCGCTGCCTCAGATGAAATGTTGCTCGCTGCCTTTCTTGATTAAGCTTTCCACTCTTCTTCCCTGCTGTTTTAACGAAAACATTGTCCGGGTTGGTGCCCACGAATCGAGTCATGGAGGTGTCTCTTGTCTGCTCCTGTAAATTGGATTCTAAGCCGTGTATAAACTGATGGATGCATGATTTCTTACGTTTGTCGCGATTGTTCTTGTCTAACAATTCCTTGCTTGTTTTTCTCTTGCTTTACTTGTTGCTCGCCTCGCAAAATTTGCAATTGTGCCGGCCGTCAGCCGTGGATTGCCTTGCAGAAAGAAAACAAAAAATCAACTGGAGTCTTGTGTGTCTTGGGGCATTTAGAAACGGGAAGAGAATAATTACTGGAGGCTGCGGCCAGCGGGTCTATCTAGTGTAGATGAATTCCCGAGGATTTTGCAAAACTGACCATTCGATTGCAAAGTTCTAGAGATCCTTTCTTTTTGTCGAGACTAGTTTCTGTCTTTCTGATGGCATTTTGACTGAGATTGTTGCCTCTGATTCGAAAGCCGTTCTTTTGTGAAGAATTGAACATGTAGATCTACTTCTTGAAACTGTTGAACAGCATGGGTGCCTATTGCCCTTATCTTTCACTTTAGATAATTTTTTACAATAATTTCCGTGCAATATTCGGGGCCTACCATGTTTACATGGGATCTGTTATGGTTGGAGACGCAAGAAAAGGACATAAGATTTAAGTTGAAAAATCTTAATAAAGGAAAAAAAATCACAGGAGATAAATCTACTATTTCTTTCCCAATTGACATGTACATGGGTTGCGAGTTAATCCCAAAAAAAATCTAGTGATACATTCCAATAATTAAACGTTTCACAACTAGTGAACTAAACTTCTTGTTATTACAACTAACAATTTCTATAGTAAAGCCGGATGAGTCTGAATCGTGTAAGATTTGAACTTCTATTTGGATTTTCGAGGAAACTATTTCTCTAGCAGGATTATTAATTAATTTAGGGAAACCATACCCTTCCTGATTCTCCATTTCTCCTCCTACGGCCCCGGCATGCCACATGGGGGGCATTAAATGAGATGAAAAACTAGGTGAAGAAGTGGAATTCTCTGTCATGCATGGACCTTCACGTGTAATTAAATGCGACTTTGCCCATCTACACCCACCATTTCCGTATCTTCCATACGACCACCAGTTCTGAATCTCCACTAAAATATGCCCTGGCAGCTAAGAACGTGCGGGTATGAACCCAACCAATCCACACCGGCCGGCATGATTAGTACTACCAAACCATACTCGACTAGCCAAATGGTCAGCAGCTAATGACGCCGTCAGGTTCAGAAATCAACTACTCTTCCCATGGGTGAGGTTGTCTTGAGTCATGACGTGATACAGAATAGAATAGCTTTATTTATTGCAGAGCCTTGGTTGCTTGGGACCCTATTGGCCAACTGGGAATAATTAAAGCGGGAGAAACAGAATGGGATGCGTGTTGTTAATTTGAGGTTACCGATTCCAAATCTTCTGTCCGGAAACTTTCGAAGCTTTAGTTTCGAAAACGTTCAAAAAAGTAGTCAACAAATACTCCCTATTAAGAAACTCTGAAGAAATAATAAAAAAAAGCTTTTTATAAGTTTGAGGGGAAGAGGACAGGGAAGAAAAGGAGATGAAAAAGATGATGTAAGTGTTACGACGAGAGTTTTTATAAGAAAGAAAGAAAGAAGCGAGGAAAGGAATAAAGCCCTCGATCGAGAGGCAGCGAAGGGTGGTCACCGACGTTGCATTCGCGCGTCTCATTGGACCGTTCGAGGAAGTAAAAGGCGTGTTTAGTTAGCAGCAGTAGTGGGGTTGTAGACTGGTTGGGCATGTGGGCTCCTAGGAAAAGTAGCCGTCACGGATAAAGCGAGCTGTCGGGAAATTAACATTTGATCCAGCTTTTAGTTTGGTTGTTGCAACGACCGTCAGTAAGATGGGTATATATATATGTCATCGTGAACGTACTGTTGCTGATGTGGCTGCCATAGTGCCGTGGGTTGGAACCCTTTTTTTTTGTGTGTGGGTGTGACAACAGTTTATTGCTGTATGGTCCAATGTCGCTCTCGTGCTTGCTCACGGGGTATCATTTGTTACACTTTTGCTCCTCCTGCGGAACAAGGCTTTTCATGAGATGTTGGTTAGTTGTGGATTTTGTAGCTGTCCATTTCCGCTTCGGGATTGTGTGTTCGACAGGGACACCTCCACTTCCGGCACGAATTAGCGTGCGCCATGCCGCTTATTCGTGCGCCGCTGTTAAGGTTCAGATATTCCTTTTTCCCTTTCATGCTGTGGTCATTTGGATCGAATGCCGTAGCACTTGGCAGAATTGGTCACCTTTTTTTAGTCTTGTTATTATTATTTTTTTAAATTTGACTTTCTTCTGAATGAACTTATAAATATAGCCTAATTTCCGACCACAAAAGCATCAAAATGTGACACGAGCCACCTTCTACACTCTCCTACAAAATGTCACCGAAGCTCCCGCACCGCGGTAGCACACCTCCCATGCTCCTCTCGTGCTCGCCCGCCCGCTGCCACATTTGCTAGCTCCCGTACTCACCGGACGCAGCAGTAGACATATGTCGTATGCCGCACCTTCCGTGATAGAGAAGGCTAAATTTACAAATACATTCGTAAAAGATTAGATTCGTAAAAAATAAGATAATAAGAAGCTAGAAAAGTAAGAGCTTTCACTTTACACCATCATTCAATTTACGGGTGATAACTGGCACACCGGCCGGTAGCGAGGGTTCATTGCTGTTGTTTTTCGTTAACGCTGTGGGTCGGGCGGGCTATCGCACGGATCTCTCGTGAGCAAGCATAAACGAATTCTCAACCCGCATGCCCTGGATCTGCTCGATCGGCGAAACAGTGTCAATTTATTTTGAAGTTGATATCATTATAGCTAGTTTTAGATAAGTATGGTAAGTTATATTTTTTATGGTAACAAAATTCACAGTCTAATTAGTTTGAAGTTAACTTTATCACGTCTAAAACTTACGTGATCTACTGATTCTTAGATGCTTGTTTGGTAGTTACCATAATTGTAACTTGTCACATTTTTTTTGTCTCGTGTCTCACATATCGTACATTTAACTTTTTTTACCAAACTTTATCACACTTATAGTGCTAAATTTTATTATCATAAAAAGTGTGACAAGCCACACTTAACTGTTTAGTTACGGTAGAGTTGGCTTCAAACCAAACATTCCCTCGAAGCCACACTTAAGCTGTAGCGTTCTTACGCTGGCTCCAACCAATAGTGTCCTGGGCTCCACCGCCGACAGCCACCGTCTCCGAGCTAGTCAAGCTCCGCCGCAGCAGCCGCAACGTCGGCGAGTGCCACCGTTGCCGACCGAGTTTTGCCGCCGCGGGATGGGCCTTGACCTCGTCTGGTGCGTGTCGTAGTACCTTGGCGGTTTGCTGCAATCCATCCATCCTCTCAATCATGCAACAAAGAGGCCGTTTCAGTTGCAATAGATCTTCCGAAGAAAAAAGGGGTTAATATCTGTTGCAGTACTAGTTTTCTTAGTTTGTTGCACGGGAGTATTATATCCATTTCATTGCAGTAGGGTTGTTAATTTGCTGCACCATTTTGGTCGTGCTTGTTGTTTGTTGCATGCATTTTTTGTTGTTGCGCTTCGTTATAATTTGATGTGCCATGTGGCTGCGTTCCTGAGGCGGCTTTGGGAATCGGTTAAGTTTGGGCCTGAAGGTAGGCAGGCTAGACCGGTGATACTGTTTCAGCCCAGATTCAGTTGGTGGATTTTTAATTGATTTTTGATTCATAAAATTCCATAAAATATTTTTTGATCTCTAAAAATATCAAATAAATAAAAATACCTAAAAATAACAAAACAAATACCTAAAAATAACATAGGAATTTTAGAATATTTTCAAAAATAAAATATTTCCATACTTTTAAATGGTTTTTATTAATTTTGCAAAAATCTTTCTATTCTCAGGAAAATAGGAAATCACATTTATAAATTTAGAAAAAATAAGAAAAAGGCTAAGAAATTCCGAAGTGATTAACATAAATATTTTAATTGGAAACTGAACATTGAGGCTTGCATAAAAACGACATACAAGTTCAAAAATTATACACATTTCACCCTAGACAGGTTTCATGAGTGATTTTGGCCACATTGGCAGCCACATCATTGACGTTGGCTTACCCACCCAACCAACAAGGGGAGAGGTAGGAGGAAGATGAGGAAGTGTTATAGTATGACAGGTGGGACCCAAGTTTTAAGGCAGAACTCATGTAACACCTTGAACTTTAGTCGAAAGTCCATCATGCTCACAAAGTTAAATTAATGACAGGTGGGTCCCATGTAGGCTTTTCCCCTGTCGAGTTTCCAATCATGCTTCCATAGCTGTTGGCCCCCTCACTACTATAGTACTGGGCATCACAACCGGCCTATTAGAAGTGGTTTGGTGCGAACCCGTTGTGATGTTCGCACCAGAAGCGGTTCGTAGGCAATGGTCCGGAGAGGGCTTTCAGAAGCGGTTTGAGACACGAACCGTTTCTGAATGTTGAGTTCTAAGCGGTTCTTGTCTCAAACCGCTCGATTTTTAAAGCGGTTTGAGACAAGAACCGCTTTAGAACTCAACATTGAAGCGGTTCGTGTCTCAAACCGCTCGAAGCCCTCCCGCCAACTCTTTAAACCCTTCTTCCTCCACGAGCCAGAGAGTACGATCGAGCAGAGAAGGGTGGCCCAGTATTGTTCTTGGGAGGTGCTATCCAAATTTTTAATTTGGGGTGATTAGCTCCAAATTAAGTGTTTCAAGGTTAGTAACATCATGTGAACATCCTTCTCACCTAGAGATTGCTATTTTTTCAATGGATGTGGAGAAATCTTGAACTTTTAAGCAAGATCACCATGATCAAAAATTAGTTTTGTGTGCTTGTTTTTGTTGTTGTATGAAGATGTAGGGTGGAGATCTAGTTCAAAATATGACATTACACAAGGTAAAGGTGATTGGAAGCTTTAGATCTAGGTGGTTGTTAGCTTTAGAATCTTAAATATCACAATATTGCAAGGAAGTAATTATTGGTGTATGAAATAAAATAGAAAAACATGTGTAGAAGGATAAAAATAATTACAAAGGTAGGAAGGGATACAAAATAATTAGAAAGGTAGGTCTTTAATTGGATGACGGTGTAGGTGAAGGTTTTTTGTTGGGTTTAAGTGGTCATGAGCTTTAGATTTTTAAATGTAACTATAAGTTACGTTATAATTTTATATGAAATTTGTTATAATTTTTAATGAAATTATAACTTGGTGTAGATGAATCGGCAATGTATGTACAATGCGGACCGTCGCTCGAGAGAGTTCATTGATGGCGTGCAGGCTTTTCTCGATGCGACCGTTGCATTTTTGCCTCCAGGCAGCTTCATATGTTGTCCGTGTGTAGATTGCAAGAACGAGAAGGAGCACTCCCAGCGATGGCAAGTTATGAACCATTTGATCATGGGAGGTTTCATGCCAAACTATACCTGTTAGACCAACCATGGCAAAGTTGAGGCGATTAGTGAGGAAGACGATGAAGAAGGCGAGGAAGAGCAAGATGGATTCAACAGTATCCCGGACGGCACGCAATACTATTCCGTGGAAGAAACACTTGGTGACTTTGGTGATGATGAGCTAGACCAGATGCTGCATGACGGAGAGGGAGACTACACAGATGAAAGACAGTTCGAGAAGTTCCAGCGCATGTTAGAGGGCCACAAAACTCCTTTGTACCCAAACTGTGGGCAGAGCCACACAAAGCTGCGTATCACACTAGAACTCATGCAATGGAAGGCTACAAATGGTGTGTCAGATAAGGGATTCAATGAGTTGTTATCACTCGTAAAGAAGTTGCTTCCAGAAGATAACACTCTACCCGAATCTACATATGAAGCCAAGCAAGTCGTCTGTCCTTTGGGATTGGAAGTCTGAAGATACACGCATGTCCTAATGATTGTGTCTGATCGTGAACGAGTATGCCGATTTGGATGTGTGTCCGGTGTGCAAAGAATCACGATATAAGGTGAAGCGTGGCGATCCGGTGAAATAGATGGGGAGCGTAAGAAGAAGAGACCTCGGCTAAAGTGTTGTGGTATTTCCTGTGATCCCCGATTGAAACGTATGTTTGCTAACAAAGCGCATGCCGGATGATGCGTTGGCACAAAGAAGAGCGTAAAACGACGAGATGCTTAGACACCTGCAGATGGCTCACGGTGGAGGAAAGTCGGCCGGACGTGCTGGACTTTGCGGATGAGGTGAGAAACATAAGGTTTAGGTTGAGTACCGATGGGATGAATCCTTTCGGAGAATTGAGCAGCAGACCATAGCACGGCTTTGTTACACTATGTATCTATAACATTCCTCCATGGTCGTGCATGAAGCGAAAGTACATCATGATGTCATTGTTGATCCAAGGCCACAAGCAACCTGGAAATGACATCGATGTCTACCTGAAACCATTGGTTGAAGATCTTGTGACGTTGTGGGACAATGGTGCAAGGGTATGGGATGAGTACAAAAGGGAGTATTTCACCCTCGTGCATTGTTATTTGTAACAATCAACGATCGCTCGCTCTCGGTAACTCTGTCCGCCTAAGCTGTCAAAGGATATAGAGTCGCATCCGATTGCTTAGATGAAACGGACGGCATGTACCGAAAAACTCTCGGAAGGTTGTGTACATGGGTCATCAGAGGTTTCTTCCTACGAGTCACCCGTTGAAGAAAAGCAGAAATTTAACAGGCAACTGGACCTTCGTGTAAGGCCTCAAAGCATCGTAGTGGGCCACGTGTTTTTGCTATGGTAAAGGATTTGAAAGTAGTATTTGGAAAGGGTCCTGGAAGCAAACATGTGCAGAATGAGGATGGTCAGGCACCCATGTGGAAGAAGAAGTCAATATTTTGGGACTTGTCTTATTGGGAAGTCATGGAGGTTCGTCACTCACTTGACTTCATGCACATCACAAAGAATGTCTGCTTGAACCTGCTAGGCTACATAGATATGTACGGAAAATCGAAAGATACTGCGCAAGCTCGGAAGGACCTTAAACTCTTGGGCGAGGAACGACCTACATCCCAAAAAAAAGAGGAAAGGACAACATTACCTACATCTTGCGAGCTACACACTCTAAGCAAAGAAGAGAAAAAAGCATGATAGAGTTCTGAACAATGTGAAGGTCCTTCCGGATACTCCTCGAATGTAAAGAGACTCATAAACACGAAAGAGAATAAAATCGCATACATGAAATCCCATGATGTCTTATGTTAATGACACAGCTTGCTTCCGTGGTCGTGAGAGGCATCTTGCCCAGAGTGGGTACGGGGACAATCACAAAGTCTGTGTTCTTTTTTCAACGCGGTTTCACGAAGGTCATCGACCCGGATAAACTAAGTAAGTCAGAGGATGACGTGGTACAAAGTGTGGTTAGTCTTGAGATGATCTTTCCTCCTGCATTCTTTGATATTATGGTTCATCTTATTGTTCACCTTGTCAAAGAGATAGGTATTCTCGGACCCGTGTATCTACACAACATGTTCCCTTTCGAGAGGTACATGAGTGTGCTAAAGAAGTATGTCCGTAACCGTTCTCGTCCGGAAGGATGCATTGCCGAGGGTTATGGGACAGAGGGGGTGATTGAGTTTTATGTGGATTACATTAATGATCTAAACCCGATCGGCGTCCCTATATCACGCCATGAGGGGAGGCTACGGGGAAAAGGGACACTAGGAAGGAAAGCAATTGCATGCAATGATCTTCTTACTTTTAAGCAAGCACATTTCACGGTTTTGAAACAATCAACCGTAGTGGCCCCGTATGTCCTTGAGCATAAGAGTATTCTACGCCGCGATTTCCCGGGGAGGTATGAGGATTGGATAACACTGAAGCACATGGATTCTTTCGGCGCTTGGTTACAAAAGTACATCCTTTTGAAAGGGTCAGACAATGAACAGTTGCAACGCTTGGCTCGGGGACCATCTAGTGAAATCGTGACATTCAAGGGGTACGAGATAAATGGTTACACATTCTACACCAGATCCCAGGATAACAAGAGCACCAACCAGAATAGCGGTGTCCGTATAGACGCCGAAGACAACAAAGGTAAGGTGGATACATATTATGATTTCATAGAAGAGATATGGGAGCTTGACTATGGACCTTTGAAGGTCGCTCTATTTAAGTGCCAATGGGTCAAACTGACTTCAAGCGGCGTGAAGGTCGACAAATATGGTATGACAATCGTGGACCTCACACAAGTCGGCTATAGGCGCGAACCGTTCGTCCTCGTGAATGATGTGAGACATGTCTTCTACGTAATGGACATGTCAAGCAAACCTAAGAAGCAGAAGGACAAGCAGAAAGATTGTAGTACTAAGCCAAAGCGACACGTGGTTCTCCAAGGCAAACGAAGGATTGTTGGAGTTGAGGACGTCACAGACGAGGAAGAGTATAGTCAGTTCGACGAGATCCCTCCTTTCGCTGTGAATGTCGACATAAGCCTCCTCAATGACACAGATGTGGATACTCCTTTCATACGTCGCGATCATAATGAAGGAACACTTGTAAAGACAAAGTACGTTACTCCTTAAGATGTACCACTACTGTATGAACTATGTATATGTAACACGGGTCTTCTACTGTATGAAGTGTTTATTTGGAATGAATGTAAAGTTTAAAAATTCTGGAATGAAATTAACGTGCTAAAAGCTTTTTTTAAAATTTGTGAAATGAAAGTGAAGTGGTAAAAGCTTTTTTAAAAAGTATGGAATGAAACTAAAGTGCTAAAAGCCTTTTTTAAAAATTTTGAAATGAAACTGAAGTGCTAAAAGCTTTTTTAAAAATTATGGAATGAAACTAAAGTTCTAAAAGCATTTTTCAAAAATTCTGAAATGAAACTGAAGTGCTAAAAGCTTTTTTAAAAATTATGGAATGAAACTAAAGTTCTAAAAGCATTTTTTAAAAAATCTGAAATGAAACTGAAGTGCTAAAAGCTTTTTTAAAAATTCTGACATTAATTTTACAAGCGGTTGTTACTAACAACTGCTTGTATATATTAATCTTACAAGCGGTTTGTGGGGACCCGGATTACCAAATCCGAACCCTCTGTGTTTCAACCGCACTAGTCCAGGAACAGCTAGCGCACACAGTCGTACAGTGATGATAACACAGACATATCATAAAGTAAACAACAGTAATAAGCAAAATAGAGTAAACAGCATCATCACATTATTACAAGTATCGAGCCTTACGGCTTAAGTGTGAAAGTAACAACGGAAATGTAGCAACAAAAGAGCCAGTCAATGTGCCCACAGGCAACCGACTGGGGTACGCTCCCTAGTAGTCCGGGTCTTCCTCCTCTCCAAGATCTTCACCACAGATGTCGAACCCAATCTTTTCATCTGCTTTATGGAATAAGCAGCCCCGCAGTGAAATGCGAGGGTGAGTATGCAACATACTCAGCAAGTCTCGGAAACTTAATGCAATAATTAAATGCAAGGCTTGAACAAAGGAAGCATATAGGGTTCATTTGCATAAAGCGAAATTGAAATTTAAATACAAGTAATAATTTCATAAAGCAGCATTTAACAAAATGTAAATAGCATAATTAATTAAACTTGAAGCATAACAATTTTCCAGGTTCCAACTACCTGGTTGGCTCTAGCCGCCAAACTAAATCCGGGAGCTCTAGCCGCTCGCGGATTCCCAACCACATTTTCATTTTAAACCAAATCATCATTTTTTTTCCAATTAAAACAAAAAACCAGAAAATCTACTATGTGAAAGCGTTCCACGCTTGCCCTTGTCCGTGGGCACGGCTACTCAAGTAGTTTTTAAGACTTTGCAGAGCTGGTACACTTTACCCACACGACATGATCAACCCATTTTGCTAGGCCAGTAACACACTTCCTTTGGTGTGTCGGCAAGGAGATCATGACAAGGCCTTTACAATGCATATACCGCTACCGACTCCGCCCGCTAAGGTTTCACCGCTGGTAGGGCTACCTCCGCCTAGTCCAGAAGCTCCCTCTTGCGCCTTGCAAGTGTCATCCCGACAAACCCGCACAGCCCACTGCGAAGTCAAATAACGATACATGCAAATTACTTAGCCAGGTCGTACCCATTATAGACATGTGGTTGTACTGTATAGCATGGCCCATGTTGTCCACACGACCGGTCCTTAATTGACTAGGGCGGACAATCACATTCCAAAATTTTGTGCATCCCGCACCCGCCATTCAACCAATCCGCCCCGGTCTAAATCATTTTTCACTTTTAATTTCAAATTAATACCGGCAACACCAATTGCCATAATTTCCACAATTCATTTTGAATCAAGAATGAAATCATTTCCATAATGGTATGGTACCGACGTGATTAAGCATGGCTAAGCATTTTCTACCGTTCCCATAATGAAAATGATTACCATTAATTACAGTAATTAGTTTTCCTAAGGTGTCAAAGGTTGTCAAGTTGAATATCAATGTGGCATAACAAAGTTGGAATATAGCTAAGCATTAAAAAAGTATTTAAAGTATGATACGCAAATAATAAGCATGCAATAATTTAAATAAAAAATAGCATTTCATAAACTTGGGTTCAATATGGTCAAGGGAGACTTGCCTTCAACCTCTCCCGCTGCTACTACCTCCACTGGATGCTCCTCTCGCTCAACCGGTGCGTCGTCTACACGCGAAATACGCAAAACGAGACAAAACAATAAATAAACAAAAATAAATAAAATCCAAAAATTCATAAAAATGACACCAACAGATAGATCTTGATTTTATATGAATTTATCAATTTGAATCGTGCGATTCGGAGTTCGAACGGAGGAGAACGGGCCTTCCGAAGTTTAAATAGAGGAAAATTCAGGAAAATCGGAAAGGGTTGACACGTGTCGCGCTATGATTCGCTGAATATTCAGAAATTCGGTTTAAATCGAAAAATACGGAATATATGCGCTGACATGTGGGACCCTTGTGTCGGTGACACGGGCGAGATGGCGCACGATGTGGCGGTACGTGGCATACACATGGCATCTACGTGGCTTACACGTGGGCATTAGGGCGTATGTGGCAGGGACGTGGCATGACTTGGCGTACACATGGTAACAACGAGGCAGCTAGGGCCTACGTGGCGATGACATGTCGGACACAGGGCTACCACGCAAGCTGCTAGGGCTAAGTTGACACAGACGTGGCGGACAAGTAGATTTACGGCGATGAAGTGGCGCCTACATGTGCTACACGTGGCAGACCAGAGCGGAGAGGCTGGTGTGGCGCTGGTGTGGCAGTGACGTGGCGTGAGGTGGCGCAACCGTGTCGTGCACGTGGCGCCACGCAGCGACAAGTGGGGAATGACAAAGCGTATTCGGCTCAGGGCTTACCGAAGGTGCGTGGTGCTAATCCGACCGTTCGTGAGCAGATCGACGGCGGAGGTTGACGGAGGGAGTAGACGGCAGGGCGGCGGCGCTATCAACCGGCGATGGAGAAGACGACACCCGAACCGGCGATAGAGTGATGGATCAAGACGATGAGTTAGTGGTTCCGGTAGAGGGTGACGAGTGGAGTTCAACGGCACTGGAGATGGCGACGGAGACTCACCGTGGAAGGAGGAATCGGCGGCGGAAGATTGCGCACAAAGGAGGAACTCCGGCGAGGTCGTGCGCACAAATGGCGACGTTCCCACCGGCGAGACTTGAGGGGAAAGGGGCGGCGCGGAGAGGAGAATCTCGGGAAGTGCGTGACGGCGGCTTATATAGCCTAGGGTTGCGAGAAAAAGCACGGGAAGCGAGGTTGGTCGAGGCGACCTTTGTCTTGGCAAGGCGGCGAGAGGCGGCGTGGACGCCGACGAGCCGTGGGATCGAATCGAGCGGCGACAAAGAAGACGATGTTAGGGTTAGGGTTACACTGTGGGATGGCGGCGCGATTTACAACCGTTGGATCATCGATCGACGGTCGGATGCGCTAGGGTTTACTATGTGAGGAACAGTAGGGCCGTGAGCGATCTTAAGGCGCCGCGAATGAACAGGTGTTTTCGGCCCACACGGAGGAGAAGGATTTAGAAAATGATTTTTGAATTAATAAATTCCATAAAATCCGAATGAACTTCAATAAATCCAAATAAATAGCAAATAAATTCGGAAAAATCTTCAAAAATACAGAAAAATCAAATGAAGCACAAGGAACCCAAATAAAATAATAAATAATTCATTTGAAGTATGGATTAATCATATTAAATCCTTTTTGGCTTTTGAAAATTCCAGATAAGCTGAATTAAATTCAAATAAATTTTGTTGGGTTTGGATTTTGAAATTCAACACAAGAAAATTGAAAAAAAAGGAATGTTACATGGTTGATAATACCAACCGCTTGTAGAAGGCTGTACAGTTAAAAAAAAAGAATGGCAAGGGGGCGCGAGCGGGGTTCGAACCGGGAGGGGAGGAAGAGATCTTATCAAACAATATGGGCACTATATTCTTTTTAATATAATCGGGGTAGCATTTCTACAAGCGGTTGGTATTAATGGCCGCTTGTAGCTTGCTCTTTACAAGCTATTGGTAATATGAACCGCTTGTAGCTTGCTCTCTACAAGCGGTTGGTAATATGAACCGCTTGTAGAAGTTCTCACACTACAAGCGGTTGGCTCTAAAAACCACTTGTAGAAATATTTTACAAGCAGTTTGTAATACTAACCGCTTGTAGAAGGCCTTCCACAAGCGGTTGGTATTAAAAACCGCTTGTAGAAGTGAGTTCCCTGTATAAAGTAAAGAGACCAAATTTTTCTAAGTCCAAAATTTTTCTAAGTCCCCGCGCTCTCAGTCCCGAAATTTTTCTAAGTCCCCGCTCTCCAGACCTCCTGTGTCTCACCGCCGCCGCTGCCTCCTGTGTCTCTCCGACCGCCTCCTCCGTCGAGACCCCGCGCCGCCGTCCTCGTCGACGTCGTCGCCCTCCTCCGCCACTCCATCCCGGCGCCACTCCTCCCCAGGCACCACTCCACCCCAGCGCTGGTGCCCTCGTCGCCGCCGCCACTCCACCCCGCCGGCGCCTCCTCGCCACCAAGCCGCCCACACCGCCATTCCACCCGAAGGACCGAAGTGCTGTTGTGCCGTCGTCCTCCTCTCTAATTCAGTGCCCACAAGGTGTTGGTGAAATGCCCGATGGGTGTAAAACGAGATTTTAGGTGTGATGATGCGCCTTGTTGTGGCTGTGATGATGCGCCTTCTTTGTGGATGTGATGATGATCGAGGTGTATGCTGATTTTATATATAAATCGTTGAAATATGTAATCAAAATTAGTTCAAATCTTTGAATTGAGTATATTTTTTAAAAGTATTGATTTCATTAGAATTGTTACCGATGGGTATATACCCTAAAACTAAAAGTTTCAAAAAATATACCCAAATTTAGCTTGAATTGTGTATCGAAATCATGAGGGGAAGAATGAGGATGAGGAAGAAGGGTGGCTATGAGAGAAAATAGGGATGGATAGGATTACTTGTCACTGTTCTTCTTTGCTGATTTTTGTCTCGAGTAATTTGGAGATAGCAGCATTAGCTACTCTTATACATTTCGGTTATGCATTTTGCAAGCCAACTATTTCATTTACTACTTCATGTCTTTGATTCGGTTTACTTCTTGTCTTTTGCAAGCCAACTCTTATACTTGATGAGATGTGCAGTAGAATTTGTGAAAACATTTATGCCCTGGGACATGTTATCACCATCTATCCTTTATTCCAGATTGATATCCCCTGAAATTATGGCACTACTGAGTGCAAGAGGCTGGTCAGATGAAGATAATCCCAGTGGATATGCTAATTAATCGCGATTCATTAATATAATACACTCTGACACGTTTATACATATGTTTGTATATTTCAAGCCCCGTACATCGAGCAACCAACCCAAGCATCGGGGACCTAACAAGAAGCCATCCACAAAGCACGTGTTTACAAGCGTTAACAACGAAGGATGCGATTGCCCCTCTTTCAGCGGTTGGGCGTACAACAACGCTTGCGGTTATCACGTGAGGGATCAAGTCCCAATTAGCATCAGAAAATGGGCCGAAGTTCCTCAAGGTACCAAGGACATGCTCTGGCAAGATATTAAGGAAAATTTCACATTTTCTCAAGGGTCCAAGATAAGGCCAAGAAATTCACTTTGAAGAAAATGGCAACCATGTTTCAGCGTGGAAGGCGTCTCACCGCAAGTATGTGCGAAGGAGAAAGACCCGACTTCAACCAATTTCCTAAGTGGCGGATCAGCGCAAGCATTCGAGGAGTACAAGCTGTCAACTGAAGGCCAGGCCGCGAGTCAGAAGAACAAGGCCAATTCACAGATGAAGAAATACCACCACCATCTTGGCACCGGTGGATACCTCAAGGTTGTACCGAAATGGGAGAAGCGGGAAGCAGAATTAATGGCGAAGGACGTCACACCGGCTACCACTTTGTGGGAAGCGCGCTACAAGAATTGGTTCATGGGTCCTGGGGAGCCTTTCGGATAATGGCGGCTTGGTGATGGCACCAGAGTGCAAGAGGTGGTCAAAGGATTGTACAAGCTGTCGAGCAGTCTCAGGCAGGTACGTTCGTGCCAGATAGGGAGAATGACGAGCTAACACATGCCCTTCAAAACCCTGAGCACCCGGGACGGACACGAGGTATGGGCAAGCATACGCCGTGGAAGTATGGTTTCGCCAAGGATACGAATACGTACAGGAGCCGGCAGAGAAGCAAAGCAAGAGAAGCATATAAAGTGTACCAATTGGAACAAGAGCTCAGAGCAACCCATGCTAGCATCGGCGACATAATTGCGCAACAAGTACAGATTGCCCTCAGCAAACTTCAGGGACTAGGTCCGAGCAATCAACCGGACGTCGTGATCAGCCCCTCTGCGCGGCGGAGTAGCTGCGCGTCCACCGGGGCCCCTGAAGCAGAGAACTTGCTAGCCCGTTATCCCGTGGATGACATAAGGGTTCGCCGCCAGTGTGAGCTACATGTTGAAGCGCGTAACCTCTCCATCAAGGTGGCTTACGGCATGGCATTTCCAGTGGAGCAGGGCTAGACGTTCCACTGCAACGATATACCCCCGGGTTACTCGAAGGTCGCGGTGGAGGAGGTGCTGAGCGGATTTGAAGAACTTCACCTCGATATTACTGGAGGCGACAACGTGACCAAGCTTGGATAGGCCCTCCACAATATCATCCTCTGGCGCAAACGGTACATCATATTTCCATATGGTGTGAAGGCGTCATCTCCACCACGGCAACCCATGCCTCCTCCAACGTCACCTCCACGCAATGCCTCGCCGGCAAAACAGAGCACGCCTCCTCCACCACCCGCTCCACACAGAAGCCCTACTCCGCCACCACGATCTCAAACAAAAACGAACCCCCCCAGGAAAACCACGCCTCCACCATTTCCTCCGAGGAAGAAGCTCGATAGCAGAAAGGCTCCTCCACCTGTTTCGAAGAAGGCCTCCTCCAGCCGATCGATAAAGATAAAAGAACCTTCAAAGAGGGCATATGACATGACTAATGAGGAGAGTGGCGCGGTCATGAAAGCAGAATTGGCTGCACACTTCACAAAAAAAATCCAGAGCCAAAGAAGGTACCAATTGATCTAAAAGCGGCGAAACACTTCGCGACATGCCGTGCAAAGTCGCTGCCTGTGCCGTCCAACTATGAACGGACAATAATAAAGGCTACACAGAAGAATAAACGTGGTCAGGCGGCGGCGGCAAAGGAGAAGATAGACTAAGATCAGGAAAAAAACCTCGAGAGGTTTATGAAGGAGGCAGGAATTAGTTCCACAGCTGTAGCTCTTGGATTAATAGATGATATTCCAATGGCAAAGGTCAAATGGCAATATCAGTTGGGCCGGGAGCTGATTGACCCTAATGAGATAAAGGATCCGCCAACCAAGATGCGGCAATTTCACAAATGGTACATGATAGAGTCCGCTCAAGGAAGAGCGATGTTCCCCCTCCGTTTCAAAGAAGAAGATTTTTATCGTGGGGACAACAGCATATGGATCGAATTCGAGGACTTCTACAATATTTACCATGCCGACTCCATCAACGTGTCTCTCATGAGCTGCTGGTGCCTGTAAGTGTCAAACTCGTACCTTTACCGTGTGCTTCCTCGTACAATAAAATTGCAACTCTTAAACTTATATCTTTCTATGTAGAATGGAGATACAACGATGTAGAAAAGAGAACATCTTCAACGTGGTCTTCATCGACCTAGAGATTGTTAACGAGTACGTCTTTGGATTGAACCATGGCCGAAAGGATATTGAAGATTACATTCTCGATGCATTCTTGGGACAGCACTACAAACCGTACATATACGCCCTTCAACCGAATGCGTATATATACAACCTCTCGTTCTTATATTTTCCAAGGCATTGATAATACTACTAGCTAGTTACATATATGTTACAATACATGAATAGGTATCACTGGATCCTTCTTGTCATCAAGCTTGATAGCAGCCAGATCGTTGTTCAAGACTCAAAAAGGACTCCGGTGAAAAATATCAATATATCATTGACACCCTAAACAGGTATATAGCACATATATATACGATAGTTTTCCTTATTATATATATTGAAATACCTTGCTAATTCCAACTATGATAATTACTACTCATATATAATAACGCATCACAGGGGCATTCATAAGGTTAGAAAGAAGCAACAAGGAGATTTCGAGAACGAATTTGATGTACAAATAAGCACTCGATGCGTACGATAAAGAATATTAATATGCCGTAATAGTTTTTCATCCCAATAATAATTGTTTTCTTTTCAAATTTCATCACAGGTTCTAAAACAGACGGAAGGAAACAACTTATGTGGCTATTATGTGTGCCACTATATGCAAAGTATTACCCACAGTGATGTGCCGACAACCAACGCCGAGGTAGTGTGAACATGTCAATTTCTTAGTACTTAATTACACTTTAATTACATGTCCAGAGATTTATTTACTTCCCGCTTTATCAGCCCAACATCGATGAGCAAGGCGTGATCCCGCCGCAGAGGTTACTGACAATCCAAGAACAACTCATCGGCTTTATTGTCGATTTAGATTGTATCCACCAAAGGCGAGTTCCACGCAAATGGTTGGAGACCTTGTCTGAAATAAGGACAGGTGAAGCTGACATCAACGTCGACCAAGGGCACAAAGAGCGACATACGCAAGAAATGAGCTCAAGATTCACCCTTTTATTCTTTGAAACTTGTAAAAGTGGCTTATTATTTCATGTGTTCATCACTTGTTCATTTTTAGTCTATTAAGTTCGTATTTTTCTGTAAATGAACCTGTAATTATCTGAATGAGTACGCATGAATAATATATATTTAATTATTGTGTCAAAATAACTCCTGCAGTTCTATTTATTTTAATTGTCAAAATCTATATCAAAAACCCCTCTGAAAACATATTCTATATTGAATATAATCAAAACGCTGTGCTGTCAGCCTCTTCACAAGCGGTTGGTAAAGCGGTTCGTAATACCAACCGCTTTTGGAGAGGGCTTCTCCACAAGCGGTTGGTAACACCAACCGCTTGTGAAAGTGTCCAACCAGAAGCGGTTCGGGGAACCGCTTGTGATACCCGACGGGGTATCACTCGCGGTTGCTTACAAGCGGTTCTAAAACCGCTTCTGAAAGCGGTTTCGAACCGCTTGTGCATGCCCGATCCACTGTAGTGCCTGTAGCTCCCTCCCTCTCTATTTTGATTTAGAAGAGAAGCTCCTGTAAGCCCCACATGTTATTCACCAAAACTTGATTAGCGTGTTAATGTATACTCATTAAACCACACAAGCAATACTATTATGCGAAACCGGGTCATGGTGTTATTTGAAAAGGATTGCAAAGTTCGGAGGAAGTTTTATAGTTCAGAGTGCCAGATAGACTTCGAGCAAAGTTTAGGGTGTTATATGGAGTTTTTCAAGTTTTAAATATACTATTTATTTGTAAATTTTCTTCTTGCTGATTAGGACACCATGCCAACATAAGCTTGCCTATTGGATGCCACGTCAGCCAAAATTAGTGATTTGGCTGCTAACATGACAAAGACCACTCATACAACTAGCTTAGAGTTGGGCGTCCCACAACCAATCTTCCAGTCGATCAAAGATGAGGCTGCTTGTTGGACCTTAGCCAGAGCTTCACAACTTAGGAGACTTCTTTATCGCCAGCCATAAACTTTATGTGTTCTTTTCTTTCGTGTTTTCCCACTAGGTCCACGCCCTTGGCGGCCTTCATTCGGGTGTGCCCTTCCACATCGTGTTTTCTTCCTTCTGCGGCCTTCATTTGGGTGTGCCCTTCCGCACCGTGTTTTGTTTCTTCTTCCAAACTTTATATTTGGCCTCTTCTTTTCTAATCTAATCTAATCATAGCTTTTGCTGTTTAAAAAAATACTAGCTTAGAGTTGAAAAATAAACGGTTTTGATAGTTCAAACATTCAAAGTGGACAATTTTGAAATTTTGAGGTCAGAAGTTGCTTCTCAGACCCAAGCAGTGGTTTAAGTTTGAAAAAATGGATTTTTTTCCTAAAAGTATTATGTTCGTAGTACAAACGACATGCCTCCCTCTACTTCAGGGATCAAATCCAAATGACCACTGTGGATTATGTACTTTTTCCTAAAGGTCCTCTGTCAGATTCGGAAACAATCAAAGTCGTGCTGAAACGTAAACATGCGAATCATTTCAACCAATAGAAATTGAGGATAATAAAACGAAGTTTTTAAAACTTAGTAAGACTTATACAAAAAAAAGCAAGCACATGGTGCAGAAGACATAAGAAAAATCAACTTCACTGAAATAAAAAAATAAGTAAGAAAACAAAATGACCTTAGGGTTAGAAAACAAAACTTAAACAATTTTTCTTAGTTTTACTTTTGAGTTCTATGGTACGAAAAAGAACTAACGTAGGTAATGGATGCTGGTCTGACATTACAAACATACTGAAAGACAGTAGACATATTAATTTATGACATCTTAACTGCTATAATTGACATTGTTGCTGTTCACGGGGAATATAAAGCGTTGAAAGCCCATAACAAACAAGGAATGAAAATAATCTTTCACAGGTACACCAAAAATCGTGTTTTCGTTGATGCTAACGCAGAAGCTACAAACGACCAACCACCCGATATTTCTGGCTTCGAAACCACTTTTGATAAAACTCAAGCAGTCAAGCTAAAACAAAAGAGATTGATGACATCCTTCCCTAGTAATTGAGATATTTGTTTTCAAATAAAGCTGATAGTGAAAGTGTGAGAGACCAAGTGGTGGTTTTATCGATGATTGTGATGAGTAATTGACTTTATTTAAGCCTGTAATGCTTAGGTTTAAGTTTGATATAAGCTTGCTTTGTAATAGGTAATTTGGTTTGAGAGGTCTTGGCCTTGCCTTGAGTAGTTGAGGCATTTGTGACCTCTTGGGTGTCCTTCCCTAGAGAAATCGTTCCCTAGAGTGGTTCTTTCTAGAGTGATCATGGCCTTTATGATCTTTTAGAGTAATCGTTCTCTAGAGTGATCGTTCTTAAAGTGATTATGACATTTGTGACCTCTAGAGTGGCTGTTCCTTAAAGAGGTCGTTTCCTAGAGCGGTCATGACCACTTGAAAGTGGTCGTAATCACTATAGTAGTCCAAACTCTGTAGGAGTGGTTATAATCACTTGGAACCTCATACGGAGTGGTCATGACCTCTATACGAGTTGTCATGATCATTTGGGACCACTATGGGAGTAGTTTAGACCTCTAAAGATCACTTGAGAAGTAGTCATGATCACCGTTTGAGTGGCTTAGACCATTATGGGAGTGGTCTAGACCTCTAAAGATTTCTAGAGAAGTGGCTGTGCTCTCTATAAGAGTGGTCATGACCATAAAGATCACTTAGGAAGTGGTTTAGACCTATGTAAGATTGGTCGTGACCACTTGGGATCTTTGTAGAAGTGGTCTAAATCTCTATAAGCGCAGTCGTGACCACCTAAGATCTCTGTAGCAGTGATCTATACCTCTATAGAAGTGGTCTAGACCTCTAAGGATCTCTTGGGAAGTGGTACAGACCTCTGTATGAATGGTCTTGAGTAGTCTAAACCTCTGTAAGAGTGGTCTTAAGTGGTCACAGTGAAGTATGGCTTTGAGTGGTCACAACCACGGGTAGTCATAGACTGATTGATTCAAGGTGTAATCTTTTGATGTTTGATCAGTCATTAATTTTTGTAAGATTACTGTGCATATTATTTAGCGTAATGCTATGCGATGGTTTGTTTGTCTATATTTGCTGCTGCACTTCGGTGCTAGGTCATGGTGAGACGAAGAAGTTTGGGTCTAGGCTAGGAGAGCTGAGGTCCAGAACGGTCAAATGACGTCGGAAGATTACTGAGACCGGAAAGTGATTGCAAGCCAGGAAGACAATGAGCCGGAATGTGAAATATTGGTGATGGACATAGCTGGCAATAGCTAGATAAACCGAGACTAGGCTCATAGAGTTGAGGCCCAGAATGGTCAAGAAAGCCGATGCCGTCATGATGAAGCGGATGAACTAACTAAAACTCTACTCAAGCAAAGGAAGATCGTTGGATCAAGAGTTCGTGAGTGGAGTAGAGGCTAAGTGATGAGGATCGGACCTCACAAGAGATCAAATCCGTAGGTCACCCGATCTTTCGCAGTGTTACAACAAGAACGCAGCAAGATAACCAACCGTTTTGCTTTCTGATATACAGATGCAACTCCGGCCTTGATAATCTTCCGATGCGTGAACAAGATATGTTATGCTCACGATACAGAAAGGTGAATCATATAGATTCAGCAAGCATCCCAAGAACCACTTGTTCTTGATTCTACAACACTAACACAAACCCTAGACGGGAAACACTCATACGATAACTCAGGGATCCACCCTAGCGGCACATAGCCGGAGACACACTCGTGTTCTCAACTCATACTCATGTTCTTCTCTATTTTTAAATGATAGGATTACATAGGTATTTATACTAGGAACATCCCTCCTAGTTTAGGTGTGAAACCAAATAAGAAGCTAAAGGGTGGTGTGAAACCAAATAAAAAGCTAAAGGGTGGTGTGAAACCAAATAAGAAGCTAAAGGGTTTTCTTGGGTAGATAAAATGGTTTAAAGCCTTGGAAGTTGAATAGCAGATCTATGTTTCGCGCAGCTCTTGACAGCCTGTGCAGCTTCCACTAAAGTAGTCATTACTCCCAACTCGGAAGTCCAAAAGACGCACGGTTTGTTGCATGTGAAACTGGACTTCAATATCTTTCCATTCATATGGACCATGACCATGTTTATTGTCAAGAGTAGCACCAGAATCACGAGCAAAATGACGGACAGATTTCAGTGGGTCATCCTTGCACATGCATTTCTCTTTCCATGCTAACGGATCAATGCCAATAATGCTAACAAATATGGATCCAATAAGAATTCCCTCCTGAGGTGGCATATCTCCAAATGAAATGGAATTTACTCCTTGGGAATGCATAGCCATTTCACCTTTGTTCTCTTTAACATTCGCATTGCAGTTCTCAGCCCGTAGCACATCATGGACATAATTTGTGTCGGCCTTGTGACTCCCTTGTACTATGCAGCAGCAAAATAAGTATTTTGATTAGATGGAGAGTTAGGGTCATGAGATGATGTAACAACAGAGGATTTATCCGCATCACTAAGTTAGTATTAAAGAATATGGTCAAAACCTGTGTTATTGTTGGATTTCGGATTAGCTCATATATGTATGTTTCTTGATGGCCAAGGTCATCTAAGAGTGGATATTACTCCTAATGTGCTATAAATTGAGAGGTGGAGGGATGCCTCCACATCAATTCTGTCTGAATCGAGTCTTAGAGAAGGATGTTTTGGTTTCTTTATGTTTTTTTGAGTTTCGCCTACCTGAAAGTGTAGCTCAGGTGAACATCACCGCGCATTTAGCGGCCACGATTTTTTTACAAGGCGTAAGCACGCTACTCACACACACATCATACATATACACACATGTATATATCCCCTATATAAAAATAATTGAAGACTCCACGACCTACGAAGTATAGGAATACGCTATCCCACTTAATACATGTATGTGTGTATATATACACACATTTAATTCATTATTCCGACGAGATACTAGAAATTGTAACCAGAGGATCAAACTCTTAGACCCTAGAGCATGGAACTCTCGTGGGGCAGGGAATTGGAATGTCGTTGCTAAGCTCCGTCCTCTCAAGCGGCTACGATAAATAAAATTCTATGAAAATCATATGTATCATATGTAGAGGAGGTTTGGAAAGACTACTTTACGTACGATCGTAGCAATGCTCCTGACGGAAGGCATTCTTCATGAGACACGTGTCCAGACGTAAGGGCTTCTCCAGAGCATCTAGTGCATCGAAATGCCTCCAAAATCGAGTGGATTTTTTGTGAGTTGCATTTTTTATTTGAGTTTAAATTTTTGGACGAATTTGGAAATTTCTGAGTTGAAAGTTTCAACTTGAAATTTTATAATCAAACCTTTTCAAAACGAAAGTTTTTTTGTCGAAATTTTTCTGAGTCGAAACTTTTTGAACCGAAAGTTTTTTCAAATCAAAACTTTTCAAAAACATATTTATTTACACTAAAATTTTCAAACAGAAAAATTTTTAATTGAAAGACTTTGGAGTTGAAAACTTTCAATTTGAAACTTTCTAATTTAAATTTTTTTCGAGTTGAAAATTTTCAATTTGATTTTTTAATTGAAAATTTTTGAGGTGAATTTTCAATTGAAACTTTTTGAACCAAAAGTTTTTAAATCAAAACTTTTCGAACCGAAAGCTTTTCAATTGAAAATTTGTTGAGTTGAAACTTTTCGATTATAATTTTTCGAGTTGAAACTTTTGTAGTTCAATTTTTTAATTGGAAATTTTTTACTCAAATTTTCAGTTGAAACTTTTTGATTTTTTTTGATTGAAAATCAATGTGTAAATGGCTGGAGGGCAGGTGCGTCAGAATACAAAACCAAGACTCCTGGTGTGTGTGTGCCATCTCACTCTCTCCTCTCTCTCTCTCTCTATATATCCCTGGCCACAGCCGCACCATACGAGCCATGCGAGCGATCGTAAACGATGTTAGCTTCTACGACTTTGTAAAATTTGAATATCAAACTCAAGCATATTTAAAAAAAATTTAAAAAGACAAATTCAATCTTAATCTATTCAACTTGCTGCTTGTCAATTTTATATATTTCAAATACGATTGAGTTTGTTTTCTAAATTTTATAAAGTTATAGAAGCTAACCTTCCATACATATGATAATTATTTAAAAAAATTTAAAAACGTATATATAACTTTTTTTTACGGAGTTTATTCGATACAGATGGTTTGTACCTACTCTGCCCCGACAAACCCAAGTTGCGGCTCGTGACAGCGACGGCGCAGGCTTTGGCATTTTCCCTTTTTTTTCCTCTGTCTCTCTTCGCTTGTTTCTTTTCTATTTTTCAATTTCTTCGTCGACTCTTTCCCTTCTACGCGAACATTCTCCCACCGACCCCCACAACAACAGCCTCGCGCAGGAAAGCGGCGAGTTGGCTCGGCCTCCCCACTCGCATCCCCCCTCCTCGTCGCGTGCTTAATCTGTGGTGAGTTTTTCACACGATTCCGAATCTGCTCCGCCATTTCCCTCGCAAGTAGGACTGCATTTTCTGTGATGTTTTGTCCCTTACCTTTTGCGGTTTGGCCTTTTGTGGTAATCGGCCAAAAGAAAAGATTCCAGTTCTTGCAAATGGTTGGATACTTGGATTGGTCCATGGGGGAAAAAAATTCCGACTAGTGACACAAATCGATTTGACCCAGGAGCATTGGTGTTCAGGGAAATTGATGTGGAATTAGTTCGGGCAGGTATGGAATTTTGCGTAATTCTTTAGCTGGGTTCTGAAAAGGGAAGTGAATAACGTGATCGGGCACTCTGTATTGAAGTTCTTGCAAGTCTGAATGGGATTGTTGGGACGCAAGCACGGTGATAAGTGGACATGCACTTTTCTTTAATTCTTTTTTTACTCCTATTTCCTCTTAACGCAGGAAAAATGAGGCAATTTTTTTTGTGTAAAAAGGAAGAGGATAAACGAACTTATAATTTACTAAATGCCGTCAGTTAGCCAGATCTTGGAGTGGAATTTCACTTGACAAAATTGCTTTATCGTGTTTTGTTTCCCTGGGTGAATTGGACTGTCTTAGAAATTATTTATATAGTTTCTGATGTGCCCGAAAAGAAAGATGAGGAGCCTTGGCTAAAGCATTAATTTATTACTCAAGTAAAAAAAATGATGCTCTAGAATGCATGCAGTCACTCTGTATTAATTTTGACCAGTCTAGATTATGTGGTTTGGATATGTGAGAATGTTGAGTAAATTTATCATGAAACATACTTTCATGATATTACTTACAAATTTATAACATTTCTTCGAATATATGTTAAGACGATTTGATGGTCAAAGTGGCATCTTATTGATTTTGAAAATAAAAAAAGGTCAGAGTTTTTTACTGGAGGGAGTACTATCCTAGCAACCAGATTAGTAGGTGGAGCAAGAAGTCATTCTCTCTTCCATTCTGTTAAAATGGAATGCTACAATAATTGCATTCGTCAATTTTGGGGATGAAAGCATGTTTTTCTTCTATATGCAACTATATATTAAACACTTAGTTATTGTTTCCTAGTCAATTAAGTTAGGCTGCAGTGTGGAAATGCAGCAGAACATTTGAACCAAGTTGTAGTTTGCTAAACATTTGAGGAAAAAAAAGGCAGATCTGGACACATGCAAACCTGAGTACTGAAGATATGAATGCTTTACATATTTGATATTTTCATCAGTAATAGGTGGCTTTCCTAGTGCTAAAATAGTTTTGGTTTTTGCAGTATCTTGACATATCACCTTTAAGACGGTAAGATGTTATGGCGCACAATACGCAGTATGGAGGTTATGGTACATTCTTCTAGTTTCCTTCTTCCGAAACTGCATCAGTCTGCCAGCACGCCAGCAAAGACCTATGCTCTAGTTGTTCTTAACCAGCATCTTCCACGCTTCATGCCTCGCCTCTGGGCTCATGGTAAGTGGTAACTAGCCCTTGCTTATTTGTCCTTTTTTATATTCTGTATAGCCATATAGGACATGTATATTTAAAAGTCTACCTTTGAATCTGATTTAGAGCAGCAAAGTTGAGGATCTGTGCTGATGGAGGAGCCAATCGTATTTTTGATGAGATGTCTCAGATGACCAATGATCAAGGCTATGAAAGCACCAGAAATAGGTCAACTAATTTCTCATTCCTTTTATAATATAGTGCTTAATTAATTTTTGACATTTTCCAAGACAATGCAATGAAAGATATTGGCAATACCTAGCCATCCATCTTGATTAATTTCAATAGACACTACTGAACATAAGAATTTCTTGATATTGCCCAATGTTTTCAGGCATATCTAGCTCATTTATAGGCATTTGTAGTTATTTAGTAAATGAACCGAACCTGCTTCCTTTTCCCCCAATGTTTGGTTTATGACTTTTGTCCAGTCACTTGGTTAAATTTTTTTTTCCAATCCGAATATATTCAAGTGTTGCCAAATTCTCGATAGCATCAATCACATGGATTCCAGTTACACAACTTCATCTTTGTAACAAAATGGACACCTGTTTTTATTTTCAGCTTTTTATAAACTGAAATATTCTAATTTGTCGCTCTTCCTTTGGCTAATTGACAACACTGACTGTTTATTCTTAGGCTGGGAACAAGAGCAAAATAGTAATGTAATATAATGATTGTCTTATTGTTACTGTTTAGTCAATTGAATTCCACATAACACCTCAGATATGTTTCCTGTAGTATGTATGTTAAGATCCCAAGCATGTACTCCCAATAGTGCATCCCATGCATTCTAATATGCGTGTTTCATATGGAATGCACATAGGTAGTAGTGATTCTACTTATACGCGATTGCAGATCTCTGGCCAGTTGCCACTGATTGAGACAAACCTATTTGTTTTCTGGTTACTGTTTTTTTAGGGGATTTTTCTGGTTACTGACCAGGCATAAAATAATGTACTTGGACTGTTGGTAAATATTTTCCAAAATTCATTAAAAAAACTCATATTTTATGATGTAGGTGATGATTCTACTTGATTTTATCCTTTAGACATCATTATTTTGTAGATCTCAACGGCATTTCCTAGTAGAGTCGGTTTTCTTATACCAAGCCGCTTATATATGTTTGTGCTTTATTCTACCTAGAGGTCCATACCAACGTAATCTTTTAGGACTCATCTTGCCTAAATTTCACAATTAGTTGCTGTTATCCAGGTATATTCCCGAAATAATCGAGGGAGATATGGATTCTATAAGGCCAGAAGTAAAAAAGTTCTACTCTAGTCAGGTTTTTTTCCTGCTTCGTCTTTGCTACAATGTTTTACATTATCTGGATATCCTGGTGGGATTTCAGCAATTGAACTTTGGCTAGGCTCACTGCTTAAGTGTTGTTTGAACATTCTGATTCTGCCTTAATGCTAGCATGGTTGCATATGCATAATAGACACTAACACTATATTTAATTTATGTACAATGGAATAATGGTTGGCATGGATCTAAGTTAATATAAATATATAATTCTTGGAGGAAGCCAGGAAGGTGTTCAAGCATGGAAACCTCTGCTGCAAAATGTCAAAATGATGCGAAAAGTGTACATGCATTTTCCATGGATAATTTTACAGGAAAATCTAATTGCATCAGTTGATGACTTTAGTTTAGGTTCAGGTTTTCAAAAGTAACAATGAGGTCAATTAATGTTTCAACAGAAATAATGCAATCAGTTAAAATTGGGAGTGGATTTAGTTGGAAGAATGAAACCGCAGAAGTGTTCTCATGTCCTAATACCCTGTTAGAAGAGAATTGTTGCCATTGACAGCACAACTATAAGAAAAAATGATGAACTTCTCATCTGGCAGTTGACCAATTTTGTATCTTGTAGTGGACTGTATTTTACAAAGTTGAACTCCACTTTGCATAAGCTTATTCATGGTTATATAGACCTTTATCCAAGTGCGAGAGGACCTTCTGCTTAGTGCATGATACAACTATAGTGAAAATGGATGCTGGCTTGATGATCTTGAACAAAATTGCAATTCTTTTGGTTTTAGTGATTATGCCTGTAAAGGGCAGATTGTAATAACCATTGTAAAAGGAATAGATGCTCTGATGCTTCCATCTATTCCATTTCATATGGTTATTCTTTCTGGTTGTACTTCAGAAATAATTAACTGCTAAATGTCAATGTTTGAAATTTGAATTTATGAAAACTCCAATCTGGTAGCTTTGATCTGACATTATACACCTGTTTAGTATTCCACCTGTTTCCATCCTTTTGAAATTTCTCAGGAGTATTTGACAATCAACTGCACTTTTAACTTTTAAGTTGCCCATTGATTGCTAAAGGTTAAACAAGGTTTGTCATGGACCTTTAGCTGCAAAGTAGACAACAAGCATCTTTGTCAGAAAATTGAATAACAATTTTGGTGTCTGAATTTTAGTGGAGTTCACTTCTTCTGTTGGACCAGGTGGAATATAATGAATTTAGTACTGGTGATGTCATGGTTTTGATAAACTGATCACTATGCAGGGAACCAAAATTCAAGATAAATCACATAACCAAGAGACAACAGATCTACACAAGTGCATTTCTCGTATCCATCATCGCACACCTGATCATGAAAAACCTAATGTAAGTAATTATTACACTATTTAGGTTTCATACTTTTAGGTCTTGCTATCTTTTACCAGATATTTTCTATCAATATCAAAGCTAAAAGTTGTACATGCTTCGAACATACTGATTACTACTACGGAACTTACCTTTTCCTTTCAATACTGTAGCTTTGTGTTCTTGTTACTGGAGCACTTGGTGGAAGGTTTGATCACGAGGCTGCTAATATCAATGTTCTTTATTTGTTCTCGGACATGCGGATTATCCTTCTGTCAGATGATTGCTTGATTCGACTTCTTCCCAAAGCACATCACCATGAGATCTTTATCGAAGCATCTGTTGAAGGGCCACATTGTGGACTTTTTCCTGTTGGAGCACCATCTACAAGCACTACAACCACTGGCCTGAAGTGGAATCTGAGTAAATTTCTTATGCTCCATTCTGATAAGTTGTCATACACGTACGGTTTACCAGTTTAATGACATGCATTCAATAATTCTCTAACAAAGAGAAAATGAAGCACATTTTACATGAAATTATCATCATCATATTTTCTCACCATGCCAAAACGTCTGCAAAGTTAGCTACATTTTGTTTAGTATTTTGCAGAATACAGAAACCTCATAAGTTAACATGTTGATGTTATCAGTTGTCTGTTATTCAACCCAGTCTTTCTTTGGTGAACTCATGGTTTCTGGGTTGCTAGGTTGTAGTGACGAAATACGGTATCGAAATTACAATGTCATGGGAATGTGGCAATTGTTGACCAGTTACATCCTTTTGTTAGTCATACTAGCCAGGACAGCCTAACACCAACTTGGAATGTTGGTGGAAAACCTTGAAATTTTCTAATGCTTGCTAGGTGTGTTTTAAGACATGTTCAAAAATAAGGAAATAAGAAATTGTTTTTTTTTGGGTAACACAAGCTTGTTCGAGAGGGCATCAATTTAGTATTATACCACTTGTCCAACCAAATGTCGTTTTTGCCTAGAAATGTTTGGAGTGGTCGAAATCAATTAAGAGTAAATTTCACAAAACTACAGGTTTCTTGTACAAACTATTAGAAACTTACATGTTTTTTGTATAAACTTTTAGAAAACTATAGGTTTTAGTTTCTATTTCATAAAACTATAGGTTTTAGAATTTACTGTTCCCACATTGCAGCCTCATGTGAGTAAAACCGGAAATGGGGGCGCGTGAGGCTATCATGTGAGCCAACACTATCAGACTTGTTATAAGAAACGATCAATTCTAAAAGCTGTAGTCTTGTGACACAAGCTCTCTTGAAATCTGTAGTTTTGTAAAATAGGAGCTAAAACATATAGTTTTCTGATAATTTATAAAAAAAACTTGTAGTTTTGTGAAATGTACTATATAATATTGGTTCTTTGCTGGATAGAGAGGGTTTTGTGGGCTAAGGCTGGACCCCCGAAAAGTCAATTCTCTCAGGGCCATTGTACCGGGTCTGCGTGCAGCCCTATGTAGGCTAATAGGCTGGGCTGGGCGCCTGGGCCTGACCTATCCATTGAAACAGCGAAAATGTAATTGGGTCGAGACTCACAAGCAGCGGCTACCTAGTTTGACAGGGTCAGCCATAGATGCTCACGTCTACTGCTGGATATATTTACCAGCTTTGTGCCTGCGTCATCATAGGGAAAGATAAGTGTCATATGGGCTAACATAGGAGGTAATGCTGTAAAGCGTATCATCCAATAGTGAGCTCTTGACATAAATTGCTCATATGAAAAGTATCTTTATTGAGAGTGATATTAACTTATTTAAGACTTGGCACCTAGTATGTCCATACTGTATAGTTGATGTCATATGCAAACAAGTCTTAAGTTGTACGTATTGCTATGAATATTCTTGTCTGGCCTCAATTTTTTAGAGGAACTGTCTTGCCTCATCACCCATCATCAAGAAAAACGAACTAGAGCAGTGCTTCTGTACTTTTCTTATAACCGAATTGTGCAAATGATAAACGGTATGGTTACTTAGTAATGGGGTAGTGGTGGTTGCAAATGAGACCATTCTTTTGCTTTAGAATTGTCCTATTCACTTTGCATGAAAGCATTGAAGCGCTTCACAATGAATTGATGACTGAGGCAAAAACATATAGACCTTATCAAATCTATCCATCAGAAAAGAATGAATATTGAATATGACATGAGTAGAAGCTCAATCCTCTTTGTTTACTTATGTGTCTCAAGTTTGTGAAGACTTTGCTACTTGCATGGGCTAAGTGTTAACCCTTTCTACTTCCAGCTGAAGCAAAGATGAGATTTGGGAGTATGATAAGCACATCCAACATTGTGCATGCGGATAAGGTAACTGTAAAATCCGATGCAGATCTTCTATGGACAATTTCTCTCCGAAATCTAACCTAAAGAGCCACCACCTCGCATCCTTCGTCCTATTTCCTTTTGGCAAATCTTGATGTTGTGTTTTGTATGTTCTCAGCTCAGCTCTTGTACAGTAAGCTGTGTTTGTGTTCATGAGTAGCTTTATATCTAATAAATAGACGCTCTCTGGCGGCTCATCGACAAGTCGATATCGTCAGATAGACACCCATCAGGTTAAAAGGACGTCTAACATATTCTGGAGCTGCTAATGAATAATACGAATAACAAACAGTTGCCTTGTATTCCCACATTGTTTAATGTAAGGGGGGCAAATGTGTTTCGGGAAATCAGAACATCTTATGCTGCTGCTCGGTTGGGAATGAAGTTTGAGGCTTCAGCTTCGTGCTGTGCCAAGACATGAGTATTGCCCGTGCACGGCCCGGCCCAACTTGTTCTTCTCCCACACATGGTTCAAAATCCTGCCAAAATTTCGGATTTCGGTTGAGGCTGATTATTCCAAATCTCGGCAAGATAAAAAAAATTGAAAATTTTAAATTGTTGTAGTGGTTGTAGTCAATTTTTCTGAGATTTTGTTTTTTTTACTAAGACGAACACAAATTCGATCGATTTTCATGTTTGTAGGACCGGATTTAACATCAAATTTTTTGTGGTGAATTGCAATGCCTTTTCTAAGGAATACATGTGAAAATTTTGCAAAAAAAAAATACATATACAAACATGTGAGAATTATGCCATGGCTTGTATATCTAAAATTTTGGCTAATTTTGGAAATTTACCATACTTGGATGCGCCAAAATTTTGATCATCCATGGTAAATTTCTAGACATCTTCTCTTGAGTTTTTGACGTATAAGAACTCTGAAATGTGGCTTGTTGCCATAATTCTTCCCCTACAATTCTTTTTTATGTGCTTATGCTTAGAATTTTGCATTCATACAGATAGAAAATGTAGATAAATGTTTACATTATTTTTATATTTTTCTAGCCTCGAGAGACCATTCCATAGAGGTAGAAAATGGCTGAAATTTCGGTGATTTCAGTTGAAATTTCAGTTTGCCGACCTAAAAAAATATCGGAATTAAAATCTGGATTTTGATATTCGGTCGAATTTCGGCCGCCTCTGAGATGTCGTCCGAAAACAAAATTTGTAACCTTACTGCCACATGGCTCTATTTTCCAAATAATAATAATAATAATCATCATCATCATCATCTTAGGGCTCTACTATTGAGGCCAATTTACCAAAGGAAAGAAACATGCACATCGCATGGTTCACATACCACTTCAGTTACTTTTGGGCAAATAAAATTTAGTTATCCCTGAGAATATTGTTCAGTGCTTATGATGTTACGAGTTTAAATAAACTATGTGGTCCGTATCATCGTGGGAGAAAAATGACGAAATGCTACTCCAAATAATCATGGGACAATTGACGAAATGCTACTCAAGAATGGACCTCGATAGAATGCCACTCAAATCGTTGAACATGATAACTCACCACTCAAATCAGTGTTGCGTCTGGAGAATGCCATTCTCAATTTCTTTTTTTGATGTTTCAGTTGTTTGACATGACACTAATCGATTGAAGACGACCAAATAACTACTCCGCACCACAAGTAGTGATTACAATACACAATTTACGTGTCATCATTGGTTCAATCTGGGCATAGCGTTGGATCGAGTGTTCTTTCATTCAGCTACACATGGCCCCCACTAGTTCATCAGCTGATGCCATGGGATTCTGGCGCACATAACGATGAACGCCCCTGCAGTCTCATATGCACATCATCGCTCCATCTCCGACACAGATTTCTTTCCCTTGCCCTACATCTTTTTGGCACAATCTTCCAAAGCCTCAAGATGAAGCTGATGTGTCTGTGAGAGCCGATTTATCGAGATCAGATCTTACCGATCAACATCATGCAGGCTGTACACACCGTGCATGTAGGTGGAATGGGACTGACTGGCAGTAGAGTACTACAGTATATCTTTGTGTGGTGCATTTCGGGTCCGTTCCATTCACGGCGAAGGGTGAATGGGATAGGCCATTTATCCTAGTAGAGATGGAGCCATCAAAGTTCATATTTAGTTGAAGAGATAAGATATGAATGGGATGAGGCAAATTATTGTTTGATTGGAGGGATGAGCGTTGGACAGTGGATAGGATGAAAATTCAAATTTGAAGGGATGAGATGGATAAGCTCATTCAACTAATTTTATAGGATAAACTCATCTAGCATTTACGAGAAATATTTCTGAATGTTAGCTGTCTTCATCCATCCATCCAACTGACCAACCGACGGGATGGATGGAATCATGGAAAACCTATCCAGCTTTTGCCCTTGAACAAACGCATCTCGCCACCTTTGGACGGACAACATGATGGCAAGCTTTGAAGGAGCAGCTACTCTAAATCGGTCGTGGCCGGTGTGGTCTGTTTTGGCCAGATATTTCTGGAAGTCCTCTAACAAACGGTTGATACGGATGATTATGGAAGGTAGGAAGAACAATAAATTGAAGAAAGGGTTTTGATAAACATTACCTGGATGTTTTGTTGCTAAAAATCATCCAAATCTTAGAACGTTGGATCTTCTTCGAGATTGTTGTGATTGATGAAACGGGACGTATACATTAACCATATTCTATTTGATCAGTTTTTGAACCTAGACCCGTTAGGATTTTGTAGTTTAGAATACAAATCTTATTTTTGTTTCTCAACCAATGCTATTCCTCACTACATAGTGTGCTCTGTCCGAGGGAGAGAGAGAGGGAGGTAGGAAGAACAATAAATTGAAGAAAATGTAAGGTTAGATGACGAGTTTACTGGAAAGGCACCACACACCGGCGGGTTACAGTTTCCGGCGTACCGGTCAAGCCGTCGAGGCCGTGATCGACATTCTCAACGACCGCTAAAAAGAAGGGAAATCAAACGCTGGCACCGACCAGCTGAAATCATCTGCCGTCTTATTGCCATGATGATTCGTTGCCTTCTCTTTCCATCCTTGAAAATGAAATGTAATTAGTGAATGTGATGTGTAATTTGGAAAGTCGTATCGTAGAAACTAGAGTTTGGGAAAAACAATATTGACCAGTAAGTAGTTCAGTGCCCCTTTGACGGTCTCGCCACAGTGGCAGAGCTAAAAAAGAAAGCAGCTAGCTGAACTCCAAAACATTTAAAGACGGTTCTGTCAACAGAATTATCATAATCTACCACGATATCAAATACTCAAACGGGCACGCAGCACGACAGTACGTATCAGCATGGTATATATATATAGCCAGGTCAGCGTGTAATTCGTCAGGCAAGGTCTGCACAGTAGCAACTACTCACGGCCCCATCGAATCAATCACAAGACGATTCCGGCGATCTGCCAGCCACGCACGCACGTCGCTCGATCGCTGATCCAACTCCATGTCTGAAAAGCCTACCTGAGAAAGGTGGTCAGGCTATGATATGAACCCTCCAACTCGAACACGCAGTCTCCTCAGCCTTTGCCTTTCTCTGCCTTTGAATCTCTTTCTGCAGGGCGCGACGTCCCAAAGGACCGACAGCGTTGGCACATCAGCACATGTCTCTCAATCACCCCAGACTTTCTCTCTCATAATTCAGATGCTGCAGTGTCATGAAGATTCAGTGCTCTATGGTCAAAGGGCTTGTTCACAGCTTCATGTGCTGCAGGAAGGATGTACTGCGTCCGGACGGTGTGCGGCCGGCGACACGTGTGACTGCCATGCCTTTCTTCACCTCGAGTTGGGAATTGGTGTTTAGGTGCTAACTAACGAGTAATAATAATGCATATATATTTCGCAAGAAATTGGGATGGAAGGGGGAGAGTGGTGCAGAGGTATTTTGAACCGGGCCTGGGCCAGAGTTCACAAAACAAGAATCAGGTGTGATTGCTTGTTATGTTTATAAAAAAATGATTTTTTATTCATTTCGAAAATGACCTATAGACTATAGTGTTAACATTCATAAAGTTCTCGACTGTATAGAAATTGGATCATGGAAAGACATGGTTTTTTTTTTGGAGGGGGCGGGGGGAGCAGAAATTTCAGAAAATAACACCTAATTCGTGTGCCTTTCAGCTCCTGTGTATAACATGTGGGTCCATCTGAGTCTATGACAGTAGATCAGGGTATCAAATACCGAAAAAACGAATTTTAAAAATGGCAAGTTCTGAAATCTGGGGGGAGGGGGGGTGTTTGGAGCAGAGGAAATTTGGGGATTGGAATCCTATATGACATTTTCTTTGAACATTTTTATTTCAGAATTGCAAAGCAATATCTCTCTCTCTCTCTTCAAGAGATGCTTCAATTTCACTCGGAAGAACGGTTTTTTTTCCTATGAGATATATCCAAAATTGCCTGATCACTCTTGCAGCCTCAATTCCTGTGAGATTTCATTACATGTGACATCTCATTCCTACGTTTCGTTTCGTGCATTCCAGACGGACCTTAAATCTGTGACCATTCCCTCCGTTTTTTTATAAGGTATAATTTGATTTTGCATAAGAATTAAGGTGGCGTTAAAGTTGAAAAAGATACGAAAAAATGACTTAGATGCCCTCGCTTAATTGTCTTGAAAGATGAAAGATATACTTTATGTGAGTGGTAATGAATAAATGCATATGGATGAGAGAAAATAAGTAGGTGTATAAAAGGAAAGGTCTCATTAAATCTACATGCAAGTTTTACATTTGTAAACAAGACTATTCAAAAAAAATAAGCCTTATAAAAAAACGGAGGGAGTACCAACTAATTAAGGGTCTTTTTGCTTTAGTTTTTTATTCTGGATTTTGCCCTAAAAGTAGAATAAAAAACAAACAGTCTGATTCTAGAATCCAATCTTCACAATCTAGCCTACATATATATATATACACTAAAATCCACAATCCACTTCATATGTGCTTTTAGATTCCAGATTTTAAAGAATTAACTTCTCTACAACCATAATCCAAAATCAGCTTTTAGAAAATCCAAAACTGAAATAAACCCTAAGTATGAAATATTTATTTTTGCCACTGGGAACGTGAATCCCACAGTCAAAAGATTTGACTTGCTAGATCAAGATGACCAACATTCTATCCTATAATCGAGGACTTTTTTCTCGGGAATTGGGGACATTAATTTAGCACCCTCATCATCTTATGACAAAATCCCTCTCATCCGAACACTCCCTTAGCTTGGCATCTGGCTACCAAAGCGCCAATCCTAGTTTAGTTCATAACTTGATTCATTCTCAAATGCATTTCATTTTAGCTTTCAAATTTTGTTTCTCAGTACATGTCATCTTATAATTTTAAGGTGATCTTTTTTTGCCATTTTCCCTTTTATATCACTCCTATTTAACTATTTCTAATATCATTTATTACTATTGACTAGAGTATATATCATCCAAAGATATAATAATAATAAAAAGAGGCAATGTAATCTTTTGTAGATATAGTTTAGTGGAAGTGCAAGAGCGTAAAATGGTATCGGTTTAAGAAGGGAGTAGTTTATTTTAAAAAGCAAGAACTTATATAACTTCTGTCGGACTGCTTGTTATATGTTCCAGGTAACAACCTCGTGTCCAGGGTTCACGTTTTCGCGGTTTACCGCGCGAAAACCGCGCGTCTCGCCGCGGCTCGGCAATATAAACCGATTGGTTTCTCGCGCGGATTCAAATTCAAATTCAAAAAATTCGAAAAATTTAGAAAAATTTATCCAAAAAATTCGTAAAATTAGTATTAATTGTTTGATGAGCTGTGGTGTAAATTTTTTTTGAAAAAACGAATGTATACACTTTTTTTAATACATTCAAAGTCTTGAATATAGAAAAAGCAAAAAAAATCGCTGTGGGCTTTCATTACAGTGCAAAATCGCAAACCCATTTGGGCCGGCCAAGCCCAGCTAGGCCCAGCCCGGCCAAATGGGGCCTACTCCAAATGGCATTAAGTGCCAAAACCAGCCTGATGCCCGGACGCAGCTCATCTTCACGCAAACACTTTCCCCACTCCCGTATACGGCGACCGACGCTCCTCCGCTCAGATTCGGCGTCGTCGCGCCAGAAAACCGACGGCGAGAGCTCGTTTTTGCTTCGGTTTTGCTTTCGAAACCAGCGGTTTTTGCGGTTTATGCATGAGAAGGTCGACTTCATGAAAAACTCGAAAATCGCGGTATGAACTCCATTTTTCGCTCGGTTTGATTCGGTTTTCGTTCGGCTTTTTCGAAATCACTTAGCATTTGAATGAGAGAGTAAGACCACGTCAATTTGTGTTTAGGGTTGTGAATTCATGTGTTGCTTGCTAATTAGGGTTAGGGTTTAGGCAGCAAGAGCATATCATTGAAGCTAAGTATATTTGTATATTTGTAAGTTAGTTGTATATTTGTAATTTTGTATATGTTAATGTTGAATTAGTAGTTGATGGCTTGATGTAATTGAAGCTAGGTATAAAAGTAGAAAATGAGAGTAAGAGCATATCATTGATGTAGTTGTATATTTGTATGTGTTCATCTTATATTTGTATGTGTAAATGTGTTCATGTTGAATGATTAGTTGATGCGCTACTTGTTGGCATGCCGTCCGCGAATTCACTGGAATACTGGATTGTATTGTTTTGCCATGAAGTTAAATGAACATATAATCATATATGTGTTGATTAAAGTTTGTACTTATCGTTGGTTGATAGAGACGGTGAATGTGACAAATAAATTGATACACGTGGTGATTGTGAATTTGTGATGCTTGTGGCTTGTGAATTGTGTGATCATTTGTTGAGTAAGTACTAAATAGTGATATTTGTACATATACTTAGTTTTGTTGCGTTGTTTTAACAGATGGCAGATGCCGATGTGGTGTGGGAGCACGGTGATAAGGTGGGTGCTGGATTTCGATGCAAGTACTGTCTCAAGGAGAAGAAAGGAGGCGGTGTGACCCGATTCAAGCAGCACTTGGCAGGGCATGGTACGGGTGTCGTCCATTGTAAAAAAGTTCTAGCGGACATTCGCGAGTACTTTAAGCGTGAGCTGGACAGGAAGAAGGATAAGAGGAGGGAAAGGAGAGATGAGATGATGAGAAAAGAAGCAGCAGCAGCTGGAGATTCCCCACCGAGGCATAGTGCATACTCTGATTACACGGGTGATGCTGATGAGGAGGCCCAACTGCAGCATGCCATGGCTGCCTCCAGGGCGGAGGCAGAATTTAAAGGCCGCACAAGCACCACAGGATAGCTGCGGACCACAGAACAACTATAGTTCCTATGGCGTCGCTGAGACGCAAGGGAGCTATAGCTCATATAGCAGTTATGACTATGCCATCCCCGATGCTCAGGCACAACCTCCCACACAATGGGTCTATGAGTGGCAGGACCCTAACTTTTATGCCATGTTGTACCAACAATGGCAAACGACAAGCATATGGACGGGGCAAAGTTGGCATGAATACAAGACGGAGTTGCTAGCCACACGAGGATTGGCCTTGATGTCCACCGAGGAATACAACGCGGCCAACCAAGTGTTCCCGCAACAATACTACTAGCCGTAGCCCGTATGTAGCCCCGCAGGTAATGTTTCATTTGCATATTTCATTTCATTGCAACTTGATTTTATACTAACATAACGTCCATATAGGTCTAACATGGCATTTGTGTGGGAACGACGACAAAAATATCCCCAAAAATCTTGCGTGGATTGGAAGGTATCTAAATGTAAATGGTATTGATATTTTTGTTTTGTAAATGTCTATTTTTGAACTTGTGTGATTATAATATTGCAATGAAATATTATTTTTTGACATATTATTGTGAAATGTCTAATTTACAACTTTCAAATGTCTAAAATATAGCAAAGATCATGTCGAATTTTTTCCAAATTTAAGAGAGATCATTTTGGAGTTTTTTCATGTCTTCACATACCTTATTTATATATTCATTACATTTTTATTAAAATTTAGCTTTTCCAGTATTTTTAAAAATTTTAAAAGATTTTTCTGCATTTTTTCTTTATTTTTCCCTATTTTTGGTGATTTTCCTCCATTTTCCCGGTTTTTTGCGGTTTTCTCTCTGTTTTTCGCCGAAACCGCTCGGTTTTTCACCCAAACTGAGCGGTTTCGGTTTTTGCGGTTTTCCACAAAAACCGCTCGGTTTTTCGCAAAAACCGAGCGGTTTTTCGCCAAAAACCGCGGTTTTCACAACTGAATTTGACCCGGATTCAAATTGGTTTGAAATTGCAAACCGTTCAATTTTTCACGGTTTTCGCGCGGTTTTTCGCGAAAACCGGTACCGCCAGGGTCGCGAAATTTGGTCTGACACGGTTTTGTAAACCCTGCTCGTGTCCTTTGCATTCTTCTGGCATCTCAGTCTCATCGTGTTAAGATCAAAATACACCTCATCCAAACAGGCACTCGCCATCTTTCTCCTGACAGGCTTGGCATCTGGTTGCCAATCCTAGCACACTTTGTAATCTCCGTTTCTGAATAGATATTATTCTAACTTTCAAATTTTGTTTTTAAATACATATCATTCTTAAAACAACTTTTAAGGCCCTGTTTAGAAACATAATTTTTTAAAACTATAGTTTTGATATACTATGGTTTACAATTATTTTATCATGAATACCATGGTTTTACCAAACCCTTTTGAAACCACGGTATTCCTTGGAACTACCAAGTGTTTGGATGCAACATCACAAACCATAGTATTTGAGTGGAAATAAGCAAGAAGTTAGTCAAAACTATGAAAACTTTGGGTTGGAGTGGAGTTTCAAATACTCCAAAAACATCATGGTATCTACCAAACCATAGGCCCTGTTTGGAAGCATAATTTTTTAAAACTATGGTTTTGATATACTATGATTTGCAATTATTTTTTCATGAATGCCATGGTTTAATGAACCAAACCCCTTTGAAACCATGGTATTTCTTAGAACTACTAACTGTTTGGATGCAACATCACAAATCATGTATTTGAGTGGAAATAGGCAAAAAGTTAGACAAAACCATGAAAACTTTGGGTTAGAGTAAAGTTTCAAATACTTCAAAAATACCATGGTATCTACTAAACCATAGTTTTTAATACAGAGTTTTTGGTATGGTAACTAAACACCTTATAATATAAAATGCCATAGTATTCTTAGAAACTATGGTATTATCTAAAAACTATCAAAATGCATTGCTTACAAACAGGGCCATAGTTTTTAATACAGAGTTTTTAGCATGGTAACTAAACACCTTATGGCATAAAATACCATGGTATTCTTAAAAACCACGGTATTACCTAGAAACTATAAAAATACATTGCTTCCAAACAGAGCCTAACTGTTTTTTCCTTTACATGCTTGTACCATTCACTATTTCTAATGTTATTTATTACTTAAAATAAAGTAACTCACACCATCCAAAACTTAAAATGAAGAAACTCACGCCATTCAAGAGTAATAAGTAAGCTATTGAAAGAGAGCGATTTAGTTAGCTTTGATTGGAGTGTAAAATCATGAAACAGCATATGTTCAGCAATGGAGGGAGAAATTTAATCTAAGAGCCACAGCTTATGTACTTCATCTTGGACCTCAAAGCCCAGTAGTGGGAGTCTGTCAGGCCGGCCGGCCACATCATCTTGTCGATAATTTTTAACATCATTGGCTGCACCGTCCGAAAGAATCGGATCTGTACGTGTACATGGCGATCAAAGCTTTTGCGGCAAAAAAATCGCCAGATAAACTGTTGTGTGGCCCTGAAACATATGCATCCCTGCAAGCTTTCAGGCGCTTGCCAATGTTGTCTTCTTGATCATGACAACCCCATGGGCCCATATAATTGGGTATTTACCTGCACGATCATACGATGGAAACGGTGACATTTGGAAGGTGTTTTTGTGGAGTAATTATCAAATAGTCTCCAAAGTGTTTGTTTGTACACTTGTCTTGTGGCTGCTTGCATGTGTCCTAGTGATCTGCAGAATGCTGCTTGCAGTTTATAATCATACGGTGGTGGTTGTTTCTGATGCTTGTGTGGATTGCCGACACCCATAAACTGACAAAAATGTGGCAGTCAAAGGTTAGAAGATGCTAGCTAAGCACTTGAATTGTCCCTTTGAACGATCTAGTCATTTTAATTAAGAGCAGTGTTTTAATGTTTTTCTTCTCAATATAAATTGTATAAATTTTGAAGTAAGTGAGGGGGTAAGTAATTACCGTCTATCTTTTATTCATGCTTTAATATTTGTGCAACTGTAAAAAGGAAAAACATGGAAGCACTTCTCTTTAATTAATTGTTTTAAGAAAATTAGATTAGGTCCGAAATCACTCAAGTAGTTACGGAAAATTACTGTCTTGATTTTCTTTCTTTTTTTTTAAAAAAAACTGGTCTTTTGCCTTGTGTCCTTCCCCTCAAATCTGCTACGTACATCTGCGCAATGTCATTTCTTCTATCCAGCAATGAACAAAATGCTTGCGCTTAAGGTTTCAAGAAAGAAGAAAAAAGTACTACTAGAAAGTATATATCCCATAAAAAAGAGAAATTTTATAATACATTATACTGGTAGCATCATGACTAGTAGAAATCAGATCTAGCTATTGATTTTTATGGTGTTTCCACCACTCTACTATCAAAGAAAGTATAAATAAATACAATCTAATACGATCCATTCGATTCAAAAGAATAAAAGATCTACATTAAATTTAGTGTACAGTAAAAGAAAGTGATAGCCAGGGGCTCAAGATACACTTTCATTTCATAAAGGAAACAAGAGACTTAGTGGGTCATGTTGAAGTCTTCCTCTGAATCTTTCTTAGTGTTTTCTCCAACTAGTTCGGTCAGTACTTCAGCTTGAGAGTCGAGATACTTGCAAGCTTGTGCCGTATAGTAGAAAAGCATCTGTTCTATGTACATAACTCCATCGTCCTTTTGGCAATGACGATAATTACTTCGCCAAATGAAAGTCTAGCGGGATATGTACTCAATCTGCCCTGATCGATATGCCAATGTCGTATTCACAGACAGTCCCTTTCGGTGACTTGGAAAAGGCTGTGCAGCTGTGCAGGAGCCAAAGCAAAGGAGAAAAGAGGGCACCGCATATTTTTGCATTCTGAAGTGATAATTGACAGAATCACGCAGACGTGTGGTAGAACTTGTGATCCTTCTTTCTATTATACGCAGGTGTTTGTGAAGTCTAGTCTTCACGCTCAGTCTCCGGAAAGCTCCCTTTCCACAGAACGTGTACGTTGTGGAATCTTTTGTACATAGGTGTACACTGAAAAGATAGTGGCAGACAGGCAGACAGCGGCAAATTTACGATAAAAATATAGTCGAAACTTATAGAAGAAATTTGTACAGGTAATCTTTAGGGGACGTATTGGATCAGAATCTGGTCTTCGCTGTCTAAAGAGGAAGAGAAGGAGATGCTGTTAAAGAGATGCAGGCTGCTAGAGATCACATTCTTCGAGCTGTTTGCCGAATTTGGTTGGAGAAGGAATCTTAGAATTGAGGCCTAGGGCCATGTCGTTGTAATCTTTTGGAACTTGTTTTAGTTATTCATATGGTCACTGTTTGGTTGGAGTCGTGTTGGCTTTAAAGCCGGTTGTTCAAAGCCTTGGTGCTATTTGGAGTCTGTACCGTGGGCCGCATTCGTTCTTGTGCGAGGAGGCCGGATTGTTTCCTTTATCTAAAAAAAAGAACTAAGATAAGCTGAAACAAATATGGTAATATATGAGAAAAAAAAGTGAAATACAATGAAGTGCCTTGTTAATGATAGCACCAGGGTTAACAATACCGTTTTGACCTCGGATTTCGACGAATTGACGGTAACAAAATTCGTGGAAAACCAATAAAATTCACGAAAAACCGAACAGTTTCAAGTGTCAAATGAATTTGAAATTTAGTCAAACCACGGAGTGAAATTCGAACAAAAAGGTCGAAAACCGGTCGAAAAGCGGTGAATTTCGTACGGTTTTTGCGAAAACCAGCAACAGGTTGAAAAATTAGGAAAAGTGAAAAAAAAGTTGTAAAATTATAAACTTTTTTTTCAAAAAAATATTCACACTAGATGTCATAAAGCTATTAATACTATTAGGAAACTTTTGGATAATTTCTTTTAAAATTTTTAATTTTTTTAAATTTAAATTTGAACTTGAGTGATAAATCGTACAAAATCCTTTTCCGAACCGAAGTGGTATAAACAAATTTCACGAATTTTAAGCGGTTTTCGACGAAAAATGGAACCAGGATATCACATCCCCAAAGCATATAAATATGCTCGCAGTCCCTTGCTCTCCTCGACTCACGGGTAGCGGTGGTGAATTTTTTAGATGAAGGAAGATTTTATTAATTTCAAGAACATTACATCAAGATGATACAAGTCCTTAAAATTTCTTCCGCTTCGCTAACAAGAAGCACACACCCTTAAACAAAACAAAAAGAAAAAAGAGAAGCCTTGATTGCTACCAGCCTGGATCGCAGAGCTCTCCCCCTTTTCATTGAATTGCTTAGCGAAAACATCATCAGAAATCTTCTCCGCGTAAGCAATCCGGCAGCCCCTGGATTTCCAACATTCTGGGCGCCACCACCACCAAGAACACCGCGGCTATTTGAATCATTACGCCCCCCAAAATCTTGAACGCGATCACGGACTCCATACCGTCTATGACCACCAACTTGAAATCTTGGGGGACGAAGACCACTACGAGCAGGACGAAGTGGACCACCATAGCTGCGACCATTAAATCGATCGCCACCAAGAACCGCGCCGTTCGCCGCCATGATCGCTTTAAATTGATTCTTAAAGCATCGTCGCCAATATCCCCGCGATCCGGTTGCACATCGTCGAGATTGGACTTAGAAACAAAGCCAGCATTGCTGCAAGAGGACTGGAATGAGCACAACCACCATGGCGTCGCCTCATCCGCATCCTTCCTCTCCCCTAATTGGAAGAAACCATCCGATCTTGCCCGATCCGCACGACCCGCCTAACATGGAGCGGCCGCCGCCACCGCCATCGCCGCAACGGCGCCGCAGACGCATCACAGAGAGAGAGATAGATCCACCGCCACCGTCCATTGCTGCGATCGCCGCCAGATCCATGGGCGAAGATCATGCATTGAGACTTCAAGGAGCTAGAGATAATACCTCGCATCATTTGGCATTTTTCGTCGTTACCCTCGGAGCCGAACCCCTCGTCCTTCGCGCCGCCGCTTCCTCGAGCTGCGCCCACAATTTTGACTTTGCACGATCGGATCGCCAATCTAGACACTGCTGAAGAACAATAATTCCCCTTCAAGCCAGCCGGGATCACCGCATGCACGAGCGACACCGGAGACGGACTCGCGATCTCTGCCATGGAAGGCAAGTAGCGGTGGTGAATAAACTTGTTAATATTGTTCTGAGGTCAATCCAGTTTGGCTATTAAATGGAACATTTTGGCACCAGATCATTCTGGTGTGCTTTTTGAATCCATGCGTGTTCCCAATTCGGAGGTTTGTTGGCAAATCTATTATTTGCTGTTCATCCGATTTCAATAGTAAGGTGGCGAAATCACACCGAAGATCTGAGATCTCTCTATTAATCCTATTATGTATGCATATTAGTTGCTACGAGGAGACCTTCGCATCACAGACAAATAGCTAGAGTCCACCAATCAAAAGGAAAAGGTACCCCGTGACGAGAGTGAACGGGGCTTGTGCTGAGATTTTGCTTTGCATTGCTTCTCCAAACCTTCCCGAGTCAATTAAGGACATGTTTGGCAGAGCTCTCAGTTTCAATTTTCTCATGAGAAGCTGAGGAGCTCTATTAAATAAGAAAAAAAATCAACCAGCTTCATATAGGAATCCGAGAGAACGATTCATGTTTTTTGACTTGTAGTCTGGGAGCCAAAAAAACCTGCTTCCCACCTGATTCACAACCTCTTAGTTATGAACATCCCCATTAAGTTTATAACTATTTCTCAAACAAGAGTCACTTTGATCAGAGAATTAATTCCATAGAGAATAAGAGCTGAAGCTAAAAAATCAGATCTGAAACTCTATAGAACAGGTCCTAAGAGTTGGAACAGCTACATCTTGTTGTTTCGTCAGTGTCATTTCCTTGTACTCCTCGGTCGGGCCATCTCAGCAGCTTCGGGTGACGTGGCCACACCGCAGGGCGCAACCCATACTTACTACCGCCCATCGCGTTGCCATCCTGGTCACCGCGTGCGTTCCTTTCCTGCCGTTTTGGTGGTGTCTTGTGGACTCGAACCCCTCGCAAAATCGTCACCGCTGACACCATCATCATCGCCGCTGTCCAGGAAGCTTCCATCGGTCGACTTGACCCTTGTCTGGTTGTGCTATTTTTTTGTTTTTTTAAGGGAAACTTGTGTCACAATTTTGATGCAGAAAAATCAGCCGTCAGTTTGTCATCAAGATTTGAGAGCGACCTTCTTCATCATGGCATGCATCTAGTACTATGTCTATCCACAGTAGAATTCCTTTTCCAATATGGATTAATTTGGCTCAAACGAAATAAAATGACAAATAATAGAAAGTCACTGTTACTCATTTTTTTTGTATTTTTTAATATCATAATGTAGTTTAAGTTTAAGCTTTTTTCAGTCTAATATAGATCGTGTTTGGAAGAGCTTTAAACCAAATTCGGCTTCAAAAAAAGCAGCCCTCCTAATCAGACCAGCTTTGCAGTAGCTTCCCTCTTAAAGCTAGCTACAGCTGAAGTACCTTCCCACCAGCTCTACAGTGGCGGAGCCAGAAAGTTTCAAAGAGGGGGGCTTAAAAAAGAGACATCCAAAATCAACTATTATGACTATCAACATATTGTAAAATAATTGAAATTTAAATTGTATACAATATAAGTATGTAACTATGAAAGGAGAAAAACGTACCATTCATTACTTCAAAAGAGTTGATAGTTGATATTTACGAGTTTTCATGTTCTGAAAACGTTGTAAGATATCTTCCATATCTATCTTTGCAAACACGTCTCGCTCAATGTAGCATACCATAAGATTATTCAACCAGTTATCACTTATCTTATTGCGCAAATCTGTCTTAATAATCTTTATTGCCGAGTAAGCTCTTTCAACTATAGCTGTCTTCATAGGTAAAATTAGTGTCAATTCAATCAGTCTATAGACTAATAGATAAATCAAGTATTTCTTTGCTTGAATCATCTTTATAGCGAAGCTAGTAAGATCATCATTACTTTGAAATTCATCTCTTGATTCTCTTCTCATGTCATCAACAAATAAGTGAAATTGTTCTTCCAAAACAACACGGTCATATGCCGAAAAATCATCAGAATATATTTTTGAAAATCACATAAGCTTGCCATGATTAAAGTTTACAAATAAATCTCTCGGATTTAGACAAACAATACATCTCAAAAGTTTTTTTGCTGAGCTGGCGGGGTGGGCTCCAGCCCCACCCAGCCCCGCTTCTGGCTCCGCCTATGGCTCTACGGGCTTATTACAGAAGGGATATATCCACCAAATACTACCGGTTAAAAGATCCTCTTCCCTTCCATCCCTCACAAGGCTCACAGCTAGCATGCAGCAGTGTCAGCTTCCCACGAGCTGATATTGGCATCCGTCGTTGGTGCTACAGTTTTGATGCTAGCTAGCTTGTTGGCCCACTGGTAACTGTCATTGAGAATGATATCTATCAAGAAATCTATCAAGAAGATGCACCAAGTGTACGAGTCTGTTGTAGCCTAGTATGCGCTCGCTTGTTTATTTATTTGTGAACAATGTGAAGAGCTTTTTTTTTTCTTTGGGAAAACCTAATATGCACGCAGATTTTCATGGCTTCCTGTTAGATTTTTTTTTTCACCTCGCAACAAAATAAAGTAGCAAGATTCTTCTCATTGCTCCTGTTTGACCGCACAACTAGGGGTGGGCAATCGGTTTATTCGGTTTTTTCGGTTTTAAAAAATTTCGGTTTTTGGATTTTCAAAACCGAACCGAAATCGAAATAATATAAAAATCGAACCGAATTAACCGAACCGAATCGGTTCGGTTAATTCGGTTTTCAGTTAAACCAAATTACATTGGCTGAGGCCTCAGGCCTGAGTAGCGAACTGGGCAACTAGCGGACAAAATACAATACCTCAGTAATGTCATAAACTCATTGAATCGAAGGATAGCCATTGCAGCAAGTGCCCATGGAGGTAACAGTCAAATCTCACTTCACAATGTTTCAAGTAACATAGACTTTACAATGTTTCAACGAACAAACAAAATTAAGGGCTTTGAGATGACAAAATGTGTAGGTGTTAATAGCGTGCAATGAATACCTGAGCAGCTATTGCCTGAGTGACAGTATATTCAGTTTCAGCCTTAAATTGCCTCCACAAAGATTTGCACTGGACGGGTGTAATTAAAGTTTTCTCCTCTGGAACCTGATCACGAAAATGGCATCTATTTAGGGGGGAAAAACATATGCTTTGTGCTTAAAGAAGATGCTAGGGAGTAAAAACTGCATGGTGCTTCAGCAGAGAAACATAAATAAATGTAACACAGCACACAGCTTCCTTACCCTTTCCCATGAGCTGGAGGCTAGTGGATCAAACGATTGGATACTCCTATCTGTAGTCCCTGGCATCGCAGTGTCAACAAGAGCAACGGAAAGAGTGTTTTCAATGTTGTCACCATCCTCATCCAACTGAATTGCCGCCTGGGGTTGCACCGCGCGCCTTTCTTGCCTTGGCTGGGAGGAAGGGAAGCGCACTGGCTGCGCGCCAGCCTGCACCGCCCTTTGCTGGGAGGAAGGGAGGTGCCTTTGGCTGTGCTGCTCTGCTCGGCTGCTGGCAGGGAGGACGGTAGCAGATGGAGGGCGGGCAGAGCCGGAGGAGTGGAGCGCCGAGCCGGTGAGGCGGTGACCTTGGGGCTGGGGCCTGGGGCTAGGGTTGTGAGGACGGGCCACGGCGCCGCAGCACGGGAGCGAAATGGGGAATTGGGGGCGGGATGGAGTATGGACCTGCATCGAGGAGCAGGAGAGTCACGGGATTGAATTAGGTCATCGCTTCATCGGGTCCAGGTGAATTAGTCGGAGACTCGGAGTCGGCGCGAGTCGCTATGCGTATTCGGTTTATTCGGCTGTTCGGTTTCTTGAGTTCGAAAACCGAACCGAATACCGTAAACCGAACAGCAGCAAAATAAAAACCGAACCGAACACCGAAAACCGAAAAAACCGAATTTTTCGGTTAATTCAGTTCGGTTCGGTTTTTCGGTTTCGGTTAAATTATGCCCACCCCTACGCACAACACAGCTGGGAGCCAGGGACAAGTGTACATCCAAACGTCGCATTAATTTCAAGGAGTTTACTATACCTAAATTCTTATTTTATTTGCTAACAAAATGGAACTAGAATGTTCTTAACTTACACATTGACATGACCCCCAAAAAGTTGGAATGGTACATGTCAATTTGGGAAATCAGAAACGCCAGTTATAAGTACTTCTCATTGCTACCCAGTTAATTTTTTCTAATTAACGAACGAGTCGTCCGTATATTGCATGGGCCTAAAGACTAATCGTAGATGTTACATTATATATCCCGATCTCTATCGAAGCTAGGTGACAGATCTGTCGTTCCTTGCCTGTCCTTGTAGAACGGCGTGCAAAAATGCTTTTCAACGCTTGCTGCAGAGTAGCTCGCACGGTACTAGCTTGGCGTTAATTGCGCATCTACAAATTAAAGGGTAAAAATGTTAATTTCCAAACGGAAACAACGTGCTGCGGAGCTACTCTATTATTGGGTTGTTTACTGCTTCTTTGCCGTCTAAAATTCTACCACCTGGAATGGACTCTCTGTAAAATTCAATAGCAAAGCACACTACTTGCTCCAACTTTTATCCAAATCATCTAGAATAAGCAATAAATTTAGTTTATACATTAACTATATCTATAGGTTGTCTTAAAAGAAATATTTTTTGTTATAACATTAAAACTTGTTCAATAACTATCTCTTATTTATGTTATCTAGAATAAGCATACTTGCTTCAACACGGATCTTTGGCTGCCGATAGCACATTGTTTCCCCTGCGATACTGGCTACTACATGAAAGCCGGTTCTCTTCTCTCTTTTCTTTCCTCATTCTTCTACGTATGACAAAGCTGATGCGTATATGTTAGTAATAAACTAAAGTGACATGTACATACTCTAAAGATTTTGTTGGACTTCACCTCCTAGGAGAATCGGAACTCCATTTCGACCTAAAAAATAAGCTACTAGAAACAGAACCAGCTGGTATCATAGATACTTTTCTCGGTTCTTCAAGTTCGCTGTTTTGACACTTTGAAATACGGTAATATCATAGGAATTTAATAGAAGAAGGTTAATGCAAGAAATGATCGATACCCATTAATTCCTACGTACTCGCTCTGGTTTTGCTGGTCATCGCAAGGACTAATTGCAAGTTAGTACTACTGGATAGTGGATACTCCATCGTACTCTTTCGTCGATGCAGCGACAGCACCTGTTGAATTCGTCCTCGAAGCTATAGCTAGCACACTAATGAAGTCATGAGTCCGGGCTCACCTCACCAACGCCAATCATGCTTGAATTAAATCAGTCCGAAATTTTTGGCTCCGTACATGCATGCATTCTCCATAGGGAGATATTAGCGCTCGGACGTCCGATCACTGTTTATCCCATCGGACGCCTCTAGCAGCATTTTTTTCTACGTATACAACATTTTTTTCCGACGCGTGCAATATTTTTTTTGAACGCTTGCAACATCCGTTTACTGTAGCGGATTTCACTGTTTGTCGAAGGAAAATGTTGCACGCGTATAAAAAAAATGTTGCAGTGTATCCGAAAATTTCGGACGTTCGGGCACAAGTCATTAGGTTCTCGATATCACCATTTATTCCAATACAGTAAGATTGCACATCGGAAGTGACCTATACAGTTGTAACAGTACAGTGACAGGTTTCTTGTAGTTTTAGCAAGTTTTATAAAAGAGTGTTTGAAAAGTCCCATGCTCAAGTGAGTTTCACGTGTTTTTTAGAAGTTTACAAACGATTCCAAATAAGTTTCGTAGCAAGTTTCAACAAATTTTAGATTTTGGAACTTTAGTTTCGACAAGTTTTAAAAAAAGTTCCATCAACAAGTTTCAACTAGTTTGACTAGTTTTAGTGAGCTCATTGGCTACGATAGTACTACCCCGTTGCACGGAGCCGCCCGATACTGTTTCCCACCAACTTCTTTAGCTTTTGTCCAACTATCGTCGCTGCCATAGAGCCAATCGGCGCTGCCAACTGTTGAAATTGTGCTCGAGCTCAATGCCAAACCTCTATATCTCTCTCTTACTTGGCTCTAACTTGAGCTCCGCATTGTACTACCATCGGATCCATGGTGCGGCAGGTCAAGGCCACTAACACCCTCGGGCATGAGCGAGGCGGGGCGATTCTCGATGACCTCGTCGATGAGCCCCCAGTCCCGCGCCTCCTCGGAGTCCATGAAGAGGTCCCGCTCCATGCACTGCTCGATGCGGTCGATGGGCTGGCCCGTGTGCTTGGCGTAGGTCTTGTTGAGGCGGTCGCGCAGCTTGAGGATCTCCTTGGCCTGGATGGCGATGTCGGAGGCCTGACCTGCGCGCCGCCGGAAGGCTGGTGGATCATGGGCGAGTGGATGTGCCAGGAGGAAGCTGCGCCATCGCCGTGCCCTTGGGCTGCGTCACCACCGGCGAAGAGAGGGCATGGTTTCGGCGCCGTGCGCTTGCATGTGGCAGCGCCGTTCTTTGAGATGAGGACTACTCTCTAGGTGACTACTCTTCGCTCAGCGTCTTCATTTCTTACTAGCGTTGTTCATACATTTCTTTTGACCTATGTCATCTTAGCATCGATTCGCGGATTCGCTTTCTTAGGCGACACAACTCATTTTTTAGATGCACTCTATGGACTTGATGATCGTGTGCCTATTGGCTAGCTCATGAATCTGTCATCGTAAGTCGAATATCTAAAAATTGTTTGTCTAGCCTTGAGAAGGTGGCCGTTGCGATTGGCTAAGATTAAGTGGTATGGCGGCACTAGCTCGGAATGAGGGTGGTTGCATCATTGGGATCTCCGTGCTTGCTTTAGGGAGAAATCCTAGGTCGACCTTTGTTGGTTGGGCCCGCAATGGTCTTGTTGAAGTCATTGTTTTGTAGTCCGAGGATTTACTCTCGAGGTGAAAACCTTTGGTCCGCCTTCCTTTGGTTGGATCATGGCAATGACGGTGCGTGTAGCGTGTCGAGTCCTTCTTGAGGCGTTGTCATTGGAGATCTTTTATCGCGGTCCAAGTGTTGCTATGATAGTGGATAGCCTTGAAGACAATATTGCGTGATGTAGTTTGCCGAGACGGTTCCTTTGTCTTTTCTTGTGTGTGTGTGTGTGTTTGGCTGTGTACACCCTAGCTGTGTAGAGGCCGGGAGTCTTCTTAGTATAATTGTATCACCTTGATGTAATTTACTAAGATTAATAAAAACTTCCTTTATCGAAAATGTGTTTTAAGCCGTGCCAAAGTTAAAAGGAGGAGGTGAAGAGCGGCACCAGAGTTGAAGGAGGAAGAGGAGGGCCCGTCACGCTCGGACGTTACCATTGCTGCCCCTCTACCTTCTCTATACGCCGCCGCAACGCGTGAACCTAATATTGCTCCGGCCTCCGGCATGCTATTCTTGTCGCCCCGACATGTGAGTCGCATGCCTCCACAACTCCATTTCATTTCATCATATAAAAATAACTAAAATATAACCGTACTCATAGTATACTGCAATAATGCTACATTTTCATCGGAAGAAAAGAACAATAATGCTACATTTGCCGTGCAAGAGCTATCAAGCAAGATATGAACTAATTGTACGGTGATGAGAAGATACTATTGGTGCACAAGTCTAGTATTGTTGGCTGCTCTTGCAAGCAAAATTCGTTTCCTTGTATTAATAACTAGATGCGTATGCACAATGTCACACTGCGCAAGTGCGCGATGCCATGTGAGGGCGATTTTTGTTATTTTTTAGAACCACAAGTTTTTTTTTACAAAAAGGTATGGTCCGAATCAGGATGCAATTATCTTTAAGCCGCGAGGGCTTCTTGCCAAAAAAAGCTCGAGAAGAAGCTTCATTCAAACCTACGAAACCTTGAGTTTTTTTTTGGCAAAGCAGATGGCAGGAGGACTTAAACGTATTTTCAGAATTTCTGAAGGGATCTAAACGCAATTTTAGAATTTTCAAAGAGTTTTTCTAGAAAAAATGCAGTAGAGGCCCTAAACGCAAATTTGAAACTTCCGGAGAGTCTCTCCACTAACTTGGTGACGTGGCGCACTGTCTGACCGGAATCTTACCATCTTTAATATGAGTTTGCAATTTAGAGGTGGGCGTTGTCCCGGGCCGGACTAGCATGGCACGGGCTTGTTGGACCACATGCTTAAATCTTGATGCGCTACCATGGCCCGCCCGGCCCATCGTAACGTGTTGTGTTGGCCTGGCTTATATTCGGCGAGCCCAGGCACAACCCATTTGTGATTCGTGCCAGCTTCGTGCTGTGCCGACCCAATTTCAACCTATTTGCACTATTATGACAAGAGAAAAAGAGTTGAAGATGCATGAAGTTAAGACAGTTGATACAAATATTGAGAGAAATAGAACCAAATTTTATTCATTTTGAACAGGTATAGGGTTGTTGTCCCATTAAAAACCTTATACCCAGTATGGGATATCCCAGTGAGGAGTAACTCAGTGCGCGTGCTCGGTGTCAGTGACCATATGTTGTCCAGTCTCCATTCTCTATTCTCCACCTTTTAGTATCTCCCTGTGTGCCCTTTCTCTATATGCAAGGATTACAAAAGGTGTTGTCATTAGGGTGAGTCATAACATAACGTAATGTTGCAGCAGAGCGTTCTGCCCTATGCCATACCTACTTCGAGCACATTGGGCCTGTTTCGTGTCATACCGGTCCAAGTACGGCCTATACTGGCGTACCGTGCCGTACTGCCCATCGTACCCAACCGTGAGACCTGGTACGGCCCTATCATTCGTGCCATGTTGATTTGGCCTATGAGCGTGCCCTGTCATACCGTGCTATAGCCGTGCCATGGCCGACAAAAAATCCCAGTCCAATACCCATGTCTAGTTTTCATTCGCCACATGGCATTTTCGGTTCTTCTGTGATCAGATCGCATCTTGCCAAGAGTCGATCTAGGACAGCTTACTCGACACACTAGATTTAGCAGTTTTTTAGAGGGCAATAGATTTATAGTAATTTCTTCTGCAAGAGCCGTTGCACTCAAAGCATCTTTCATCTCTATCCGTCACAGAGTAGCGAAGATCCAAAGGCGCTGGCCTAAAGAAATTCCTCAATTTGCTCCTCTTTCCTCCAGACTTCTGGCCCCGGACATCAAGATCCTACAGGATGGGGGGACAACGGGCAAGCATATAATTCCTGTTAGATCAGCGCTTCAAGTCTGCGAAGGCAACCGAAAGTATATACTCCAGAAGATGTGCACCAAAAGTTGCAAGAAGGTGGCACAACTTGGCAGCCGGCAGACTTTACCACAGAATAAGAGTATACTGGAAACTCAATGGGCTCATGCGTTGCTAAGAGCGAAAGAAATCATCGACACAGGCAGAGACTCTATCAGAGAGAAAATCTTCTTTGGAAATACCTAGGGGAAAAAAGGAACCAAATTGTCATAATTTCTAAATATCGTAAAAGCTTGATCACAATTTATTTTTTTTATATGGTAGCTTAGGTATGCTCTCATAACCCTCCTAACAAATTTTAAAGAATTTACAAACTCAGTGACTCAATTAAATCAGTGAAACTTCTTAAAATGTGTCAATAATATTGTTAGAATTTTTAAAAATCGCAAAAGCTTGATCATGATTTGAAATCTGTATGGCGGCGTGGGCATGTTTTCAGGACTCTTCTCAAAAAATTTCGAGAACTCACAAATTTAGCAACTCAACTAAATCAGTGAAATTGCTATAAACGTATTAGTAGCATTGTCAATATTTTTTAAAAATCGCACAAGACAACGTAGCTCTAACCAACTGAGCTCCGGCTGGTCCTGTGAGTGGGGAGAACTAAATATACTAGGTTGAGTTTGATGCGATGCAGCTTGCGAGGAAAAAAATCGCACGAGTTTTTGCAAATCAAATTTTGAACCACGGTCTCTTTTTCAAAATAATGGCGGAAGGATCTATTTACGATTTCAATTTTTTTAATAAAAAAATCGACGAAAGGATCTAAACGCGATTTCCAATTCAGCTATAAATCCTCGACGAATTTGTGTTTTTAAAAAAAACCGTTTTTTTAGAAAACTGTGTGCAAAAAAATCGACGAAAGGACCTAAACGCTATTTCCAATTCAGCTATAAACCGCGTGTAAGGATCTAATCGTAATTTCTCGGGTCTATCTTACTTAAAAAACGGCCGAAAGGACCTAAACATGATTTTCAATTTTTCTGAAAGGACCTAAACGCGATTTCCGGATTTTCCAGAGGGCCTTACCGGGGGGCCGACACGTGGATGGCCTGGGAGGCCAAGAATCTTTGCGCCTTTTATATATAACATATGAGGTGATGTAAAATGGCTTGGGAAGGTGGGAGGCGTTCTGTACATCCCAAGAATATAAAGTTTTATGTGGTATGATATGATTAGGTAGTATGGCCCCATAAAACAGTAAACTCATTGAGTTTCTTGTGTTATCCATCTCCGTCATAGGTCTTGTGACTGGGTTTTCCCTGGTTCCAATTGAGACTTGTGGATCCATGACTTCAATCCAAGTTATAAATGGGTAGACCCCATGGCTTAAGTCGCAAGTTGCTGTATCGCCCTCGCTATAATTAGCAAAAATACATATTTTATGTCATACTAGCTATGTGTCCGTGCGATACAACACAAACTCAATTTATAATAAAAAAATTATTTGCAAAGAGCAATAACCTTATCTGAATAATAATGTTCACTCTAAATATACAATAGTTAAATGTTTAAATCAATTCATTGAAGCATACAAATTCCAAGCACCTGTTTATAAACTCGAGTTTAATATTATCTTTAATTTCATAAACTTAAATAATAACATCACAACACTTGGAATTGTAAATTTATAACGCCATAATTCAAAATCAATCGATCGACCGAAAGGGACATCACCTACTACCCCATTGGCTCAAAGGCATTGAAGAGGTGTGCGTCATCTGTATGTGGCTGCCACCATCAGTGGCGTGAATGACTTGTACGCCTTGCTCCGGCTATACCATAGGCCCACCGCATCAACTAGCTCCACCGACTCCTCGCCTCCCCCATGAGTGTCTCCCTCAACCTATTAACATCATCTACCACGCGCGAGCTCCAACAGCACCGTCAGCGTATCTCGCCGCCCACCACCGGCGGCCTGTTCCTGCGCCGCATCAATGAGATCAGGAAAGTCGCCCATTAGCTCCGCTCAACGGATAAACTCAACACATCTGTAGGAGAGGCAAGAAACGGTAGGGTTATATAGATTCAGCAACCGATGAGATATCTATAGAATCCAGATTAAGAAATCATCGAATAGGAAGGCACACAAAAAGGAAAGATGCGAGAAGAGACCCAACTCTATGAATCGGAGCTCTACTTCCTTCGGAAGGGAATCGATCAATCTAATCCGAAAAGCATCGGGAGCAATCACCGCTGATTCGAATGCTAGATCAATGGGAGAAAGGAAAGTAATAAATGAGTCATGCATATTCATTACCTCCCACGACAAGATGATCCAATCCAGCCTACCGGGGTGGCCACTATCCTCTTCCCACTTAGCCACGCTGGTGCGTACACATGTCGGGGTGAGTGTGGAGCACAGACGTACCATCACCAACTCCTAATTGGAATTAGTAGAGATAGAAATAATAAACTTATCTAATCACGTCATGCATAGTTGTGCGTATGCTGCTGGTCGGCTGGAATCAAGTCCATACGTGATTAGATACAAAGAAAATATACATGCAAGTAAATATATAATAAAATGGATGTATATGACAACTCAAAGGCACATGATAACTCAGAAGCTGTATACGTGCAGTATATGAAAAAAGAATCAGCCATACAGTATTTGGAAATAGAATCGACTGATTGAAATAAGAGTTTGATACGTCGTAGATCACGCATGTATACATATCCAACCAAATTAAAACTTTCTTCGTTTGCCAATGTATAGAAGATCGGGACAATAACTGTTTTGAGGAGGGGAGAACGGACCACTGCCACTAACTCGTAATTAGAAGTAGTGGAGATAGAGATAACAAACTTATCTAGTCGCGTTATGCATGGCCGTGCGCATGTTGCTGGCCAATCGGAATCAAGTCGATAAAAAGAAAAGATAATCTTATCTACATATGCAAGTAAATATTTAATGGAAAGGATGTATATGGCAACTCAAATGTACATGGTAATTCGGAAGTTATATGCGTGCAGTATATGGAAAAAGAATCGGTCGTACAGTATTTAAAAATAAAATTGGCTGATTGAGATAAGAGTTTAATACGTCGCAGATCACGCATGCATGCATATCCAACCGAATTAAATTTTTTTTTGTTTGTCAATGTATAGAAGATCGGGACAATGACAGTTTTGTATATACGTCCGGAAGAGAAGAAGAACAGACCACCATTACTAATTTGTAACTAGAAATAACAGAGAAGAGTGACACGACCTATCACTAGTAGATGTCATTAAGGAAATATGGCACCAAGTCTCGCTGAAGTCGACAATGTATATCCCATATCTGTTCATGCAATTTTCTGATCACGTGCAAATGGCAAGACGTACAATCAGCTCCCTCCAGTACTTACAATTGGATCCCGTTTCAAACGCAGGATTAGTACAGAAATCTCGTAGAGGAAACCTTGCAACTAAGAGCGGATGTTGTTTCCTTTCTAACAAAAATCCCGAGTTCCAAACGGTGCTTACAGAATGACATAACAAGATAAAAAAAGTGCAACTCTAGTTTGAATTTCAGTTTATATTTGTTTAAACTGGTTAGTAAAGTTGTTAAACATGACGTAAAAAAATCAAAATTTTTGCACTTTTGAATTGAGTTCAAACTAGAGCAGTTTTTTTTTTTACGATAGTCTAATTATAAGTATACACACACAACTGCGTGTAGAATAGCATATTTTACGTGCTAGTCAGTTTTGCTTACTGACCGAGCCCGCGCGTTATTTTAGTTAGTGCAACGAACTAAGCCCATTACGTTGCAATCTACTAGTAAACATGTTTGTATATGAATGACTAATAAATGCTACTTAGTGCCTATACATGAATATGTTTTTTTATTTAGCTATAACTTTCGAATATGATGGATTTTGGTTTTCAAATTTTATAGAAATGTAGAATCCCACCTCCTCTACATATGGTAATTTTTTTTAGAATTTTTGAAAAATGTGCATGGGTTTTTCATGAACTTTAGAAAACACTAAATGTGTTGCCTTTTACTATTCAAACAAATGACATGTGACGAGCTATTACACCAGATATTACCATGTTGAAACAAAGTATTAGACAATAACTTTACACATAATATATTAACACATTGAGTAATAGGAAGTAAAATGTTATTTTCTTGACAGTAAAAGATAGTATATATATATGATGCTGTTTGACACTTTGTTATTTTTATATCTCTCAAATCCAATCGAGTTTGGTCTTTAAATTTTACAAGATTATAGAATCTCGTCTCCCCTACGTGCGGTAATTTTTTGAGAATTTTTTTACAGTAAAATGTTATTTTTTTATAGTAAAGGATAGTATATGTTGTTGTTTCATACTTTGTTATTTTCATATCTCTCAAATCTAATTGAGTTTAGTCTTTAAATTTTACAAGTTTATAGAAGCTCATCTCCCCTACGTGTGATAATTTTTTGAGAATTTTTTCAAATATTTTACTGCAAATCCAACAAACAAAACTAAATTCTTATTCATGAAAAACCATATGTACATGTTTTTGAAAAATTCTCAAAACATTACGATAGATAGGGGAGATAATATTATACAACCCTGTAAAATTTGAAGACCAAAATAAATATTAGCTAAGAGATATCGGTTGACTAGTGATTTTTCACTTTTTAATACTTTATCAATTTTATATCTTTCAAATGCAATTGAGTTTGGTCTTCAAATTTTCTCGAGTTGTAAAAGCTCATCTTCCTTACATATGGTAATTTTTTGATATTTTTTGAAAACTTGCACATATGATTTTTATATTTTTTGTATTATAAGGCTGCTTTATACAGGATATAGTATCAGGCATTAAAATATTATTTTTTTGATAGTAAAAAATAGTACATACTGTTGTTTGGTACTTTTTTATTTTTATATCTCTCAAAACCGATTAAGTTTGGTCATCAAATTTTACAGGATTGTAGAATATCACTTTCCCTACATGTGGTAATTTTTTGAGAATTTTTCACTGTAAAATATTATTTCTTTGATAGAAAAAGATAGTATATGCTATTGTTTGACACTTTGTTATTTTCTTATCTCTCAAATCTCATTAAGTTTAGTATTATTCAAATTTTACAGAGCTGTAGAAACTCACATACTCTACTTATTCTAATTTTTTAAGAATTTTTTAGATCTTGTACATATAGTTTTCATGGACTTTACCGTCGAATAACTGATTTGTGCAGAATATGTTGTATATGTAATAGTTTCATGTTGTGCATATAGCATTTTTTTGTTGCCAGTCAGAAAAATTACTGTCTAATAGCGAGACTTATATCATTTTATTCCTCTCATTGTCAGTAAGCTACTGGGGAAAATCATTTGTAAATCCGAGCTACCAATATAAAAGATTTGGCTAAAATAAAGACAAAATAGATTCATGTACAAACCACAATACACGTTAACTAGCTGGGTTAACCAGCGTATGAACTAGTAACTGATTCGGTAGTAATTTAATTTGTTGTTCTATAGTAAAATGTATTTATGATTTACTACCGAATTGGATTAGACCAGTACGGTGTGTTTTGCAAGCACTTCACCAGTAAATTCATTGGTTGTTCTGCAATAAAATATTTTGTAATTTACTACCGAACTGTATTTACTAGCGTTGCATGCAACGCATTAACTCGCTACGTTTTAGCTAGCGCGTGGAATAGCCTAATCTGCATGTCAGCGTAGATTAATCGTTCAAAAGAATAGGAGCATTTATTACTGTAAATAACAAATTTCAAAAAAATTGGAAGATTAATCATCCGAAATTAATTTGCATGCATGTGTGTGATCGAGAGATGCAAAGATATATACACCAGCGTGTGTTTCCTAGTTATACATGAATATATTATTTCTTTGTTTTAGCCATAATTTTTTATTCGCAACTTCAATTCACAAATGAATTTCACTATTAGATTACTGACAATGAGAGTAATAACAATATGATATAAATCTCGCTAATAAACGTCGTATAAATCAAATGCTACTACCAAATGAGCATCAATTTACTATTGTATGGTAGTAAAATCTATATAGAAATGTAGTAGTTTCTATATAAAATCTGCTACTAGCCAGCAAAGTTACTGTTTATTAGCGAGACTTATATCTTTTTGTTCCTCTCATCCTCAGTAAGCTACTGGAGAAAACCATTCATAAATCAGAGTTGCCAATAAAAAGTTATGGCTAAAATAAAGAAAAATAGATGGCATAAACTAGTAATGTGTTTTATTGTTTGAACATGAATCTGTTTTTGTTTGATTCAACCATACCTTTTTATTGACAGCTCCGATTCATGAACGATTTTTACTAGTAGCTTATTGACGATGACAACAACATAATGATATAAGTCTAGCTAATAAACTGTAATTTTGCTGGCTAGTAACAGATTGTATATAGAAATTACTATATTTCTATATAAATTTTACTATTACACAGTAGTAAATTGATGTTCATTTGGCAGTAAATTTTGCTTTATGCCACGTTTATTAGCAAGACTTATATCATATTTTTCCTCTCGTCATCATTAATTTAATGGTGAAATTCGTTTGTGAATCGGAGCTGCGAATAAAAAGTTATGGCTAAAATAAAGAAAAATAGATTCATTTACAACTAAAAAACACATTTACTAATGATCGGTTTAGTCTACACATGGTTTCATATGTGGGATGGTTTACACGTAGCGGCTAGTTTTGCGACACAGGATTACGACTCGAGTGTAAAATAGACGGCACTACGCGTAGGAGTAGAATAGCGCTACAGTATGTGTGTATATATATAAAGCAAATCATGTAATCTAAATCTGTTTAAAATATTTGAATTCAAGTATATTTTTTCAAAGTTATAAGACGGGAGTTTGTCTTTAGCGCTACTGCCAGAGGCCTTCTGCACAGTTCTAACTGACGCCTTAGGCAGGCAGGAGGCAACTATCACATTACAATGATACTCTTATAGGAGCGAAGGAATAAAAGATGCCGCATGCTACTCGTGCGCATGGCTAAAACAGAGAAGTGGTTTGATATCTGTAAGCTAGGTGAGAACTGACCACTAATGAACTGGAGATGTTTCTTCAAGCAGAGTTACTGCACATTATGAGCTGAAATAAGAAATGGTGAGCTGATGTTTCCAAAGAGATCCATCACTCGTTCTCTCCCCCGTGATTATATTGCAATGCAGATAGCTAAGGATTGTAACTTTTGTAGTTATGAATCGACTGTTCAAAGCACTGTTTAGAAAATACTATAGCAATATTGATACTGTAGTGAGCATTATGGTAGTGCATTGTAGCTGACGCTACTCGATAATCTGTATCTTCGTTGCTTCAATCGAACGGTGCTCACAACCGGTAACCGTTTAAGTTGCGGTCCTCTTACAGACTGCACAAAAACTCTATCCGATATATATTGTGTCTGCCATTGAATAGTTAATTGTGCATGTGCTCAGAGCTTAAGATTTTGTTTCTATAGCTTGTTTAGTCAACTCTGGTCTCTCCTAATGTTGAAATGTAGACAATGTGATCGATCTTCATGGTTGGTTAAACAAGAACATCACCTACGTCGACATATTAGGTATCACAGCTCTCGTCTACCAAAAATGTCATCACTTGCCGAGTACACTAAAAAATACATCTCCCAACACACACACACACACAAAAAAAAAACTCACAGGTAGGAAATGTATATCATGTTTGTAGTTTGGTGCAGTGTTCAACCACCTTGGATCTAAACGAGTGGCTCAACAAAAAAAATTTTAATCTTTCATTGAGAAAATTATGTGCCATTTCAATCTAGGAGAAGGTAAATTGTAAACTAAGTTTTGGAGAAAACAATATAATTTCCCCTTCACTTAACTTTCTGTCAGTGCACGAGGATGTACCCTTAAAAAGGAATAATTGATTATTTGCTATAAAGTTGATGGTAATTGATGATTTACCACGTCATATCTCAGAGATACAATTACACCAACTTAGACGTGGCAAATAATGAAATATCCCTCTTAAAAAAGCTTTAATCCCTGCATGCATTGAAACAGTGGCATCCACTACCATGCAGACATCGCAAGTTGCCGGCCGCCCGCTATGGCCCTGCTGTTTTTGGTAGCAAGTATTCCTTTCCCAATTTAAGTTTTATACACAAACAGACAGGAGTATATTCGATTAGTACCACTGCAATCCTACCGGCACACAAACAAAGGAATTGTTCAAAACCGATGTTTGAATGCTTCACAGAAATTTTGATGGAATTCAAGGAGAGAGGGTACATGCAAATTAAACATTCAGAAATTTTTCGTAACGTGTCTAACCTTATGTTAGAATTCCTCCAAATTCCATAGAAATTCTGTTCCAAAAGACTATACACGAAATTTTCCTATAGAATTAGATTCCTTCAAAATTCTTCCAAAATCCTACAATACAAAGTGGCCCTAAAATCATCGCGTTTATATACTATATCCCATCCCAAACTATTTTGTTCATACGTACCTCAACACGCGCTCCAGGCAATTTGTGACATGCATATCGATCATCGCCGCAATTATACACATAATTTTCACTGTCTTCTAATTTCCAACCACGACTGCATGCCTTGGTATCTTTAGCTATATGATCCATGATCGATTTGATGGGCTTGATATCCTCCATTTTCTATGTTTGTTTGTTCGTTTTGTTCCGATCGTTTGCGTCGGAGAGCGTTGCGGTCGGCACTTGACTGATGACGAAGAAGACGACGGAGGTGCCGCACAAGGCAGCAGGCGATGGTATCGTTGGCCGTCGTCCACTTTGTTTTGGACTCTTTTCTTTCACACTGTCAACACCGTACCAGAGACTATACTAGCTTGGTTTTTAAAATGATACATTTTGGTATCTACTGGTTTATTACTGATATACCGTTTCGGATTTAATATCATAATATATATATATATGTTTAATTATATGTATACTAAATTTTACTTATAATATTACTCTAAATATATAGTAGTACTATCAAATACTAACCTTACTAAAGTTGGAAGCATTCCCGCAAGGAGAACTTTGCCACCTGTCACCGTACGTACATTTGCGAAAAACCCTATTCGTTTCTTCAAATTACGGATAGATCCCTATAGATTACGAATAGGTCCTTCACGATTTTTTGTGAGGGTAAAATATTTTTTTCTTAATCGCGTTTGGGTCCCTCGTGTGCTATTTTACGGAAAAAAAACTCCCGTTAAATTCAAATCGAGAACAAGCCATTTTCTAATTTTTCAGGATAGCGGACAGGTCCAAAAACATAACAAACAGGCTCTTGCTCTTTACGTCTAGGTCCTTTCTCCGTTTTTTCCGGAAAAAATGTTTTCATCACTAGAAATATGTGTGCAGCTCTATCTCTAAACTTTTTTCCCAGCTCGATTTTCCATCTCGATCTCTAATATTTTTTAAAACATGTATTATTACTCGGTGAACGCGTAGAGTGTTAGGCTCGACAAAAGAAGGTTGTCATCTCTAATAATGTTTCGCCCTTTTTCCTCTAGACTATTTTCGCACCTCGGTTTTCCAGCTCGGTCTCCAATATTTTCCAAATAATTCGCCGAAAGAGATATTTCTACAGCTCTATCTCTCTATTTTTTTCCCGTAACTCAGTTTTTGCTATTTTTCGGAGTGAGAAATATGTGTACGGTTATATCTTTATAGTTTTTTTGCAATTCGATCTATAGTATTTTCCGAAGCATGTATTATTAACGGTTGAACGTATAGAGTGTTAGATTCGGTAAAATATATGCTAAAGATTGAAAAGTTACTAGCCTCATCTCCTTCTGTCCTCCCTCCTTGGTTCAACAAAATCGCGGAGTTTCCGTGAGAGGATCCTTAATAAATGCAAAAAAAATATAATTACGTTTAGATTATTCCAGCTATTTTTTATGAAAAGGATCTTTTGTTTTAACGCAAACGCGAACGCGCGCGGTGTGGCACGCCGCGAAAACATTCTAGTATAAAATATAGTTCAAGTACATAACCATATTATTAATTCTACTCTTAATACTGGTCAATAAGACTGTATCGGTTCGGTGTTTATAACCATGGTTTCTTGTGCGGCAATTCATCGATGCTCACGATAGGTTGACCAGGAGCGCGTGCGCGCCAAGGCATTGACCAGTGTGCCATAGGCAGGACAGGAGGGAGGAGGAGCTAACATTGTTTAGGACAGTCTCTACTCTTTATCTCAGCTGGTGTCTATACAATTAATTACGCTGTCAACTAAGCAAAAATTTGATGTGGCATAGGAATTAAGGAAGAAAGAGAAGGAAAAACAAAGAAACCGTGTCTCATGCAAGAAACTGGGTTGGCGCGGGCACCAAGACGCAAGAAATGAGCAAAATCGGGGTTAGACATTTCTGCGCACTTATCAAGCTGTGTTTGCGGTGCATGCATTAGTTTATTGCTCTCTCTTCTTTAAACACTGCTCATAAAAACCATAAATTGGGAAACTATGTATTGATTTATTACTCTCTCACTTTCCTCTAGACACTGCTTATGAAAATCATGGATTAGGACTGCTCTTAGTGCTCGCACTAGTATGTGTAAGTACGAAGGAGGACCATGCATGACGTAAGTTCGATTACGTTAATGGTTAGCAATACTTTATAGTTTATACACAGCATCAGAAGCGTACAATGCATCATGGATAGAAAATTAAACGTGTATAGTCAAGTGATCTAGGCGTAGCTCACAAGATTGCCGTAACTTGTAGTGGCAGAGTTTCGCCGATTGGAACTTTGAAATTTTAAATAATCCTTATTACAAACCTAGGGGATTCTAGTCGCGCGTGTGAGCCACGTCGATTTCTGCGTTTAATACGGTTTAAATAAACCTTCCCCCGCTTCCACACGGTGTGGTCGGAGCGTTGCTCGCCATAGATGCGCGTTTGAACCCCCCCGACACGTGGCGCAACTAGAATTATGTTCGGATCCACTTTTCCTGAGATGCCCTCTCAAAGATTTCTAAAATTACATCTAGGTTCATTTTTAGCACTATTTTATTGCGAAAAAAACCCCTAAAAAACTTTGAAATTACAATGCCGAAAAAAAAGGAGCCCAAAAAATTCTGAAAGTCGTTTCCCCTCGCACCAGGCCCTGCAAAAAGGCCAAAAAAACTAAAATTTGTTTTTCTTTCGCGTATTCCCCTATCTTTTTTTTTGAAAAGACCTAAAAAAACCAAAATTCGTTTTTCCTTCGTGTAGTCCCCCGAAAAATCCAAAATTACCTCTGTGTCCGCTGTTTACAAGAAGACCCTCTCAAAAATTCCAGAAGATTTTTAAAATTACATCTAAGTCCATTTTTCTTGGAAAACCCTCAATAAATCTGAAATTCATTCCTTTAACGCGTAGTTTCAGAGCATATTTTTTTTGCAAAAAGACCCCTAGAAATCCTCAAAGTTACATCCACATCCTTTTTTTGGCATAAAAGTGCCCAAAGAATCCCAAATTTTGTTTCCCCTCTACAGGCCCTCCGAAAATCCTATAATCTTGGTGTTTTTATGTGGAAAGGCCTAAAAAATGTTTTTCTTTCGCGTAGCCCTCCCCCTAAAAAAATTCTGAAATTACGTCTGTGTTCACTTTTTTTGAGAAGACCGTCTCAAGAATTTTCGAAATTATATATGTGGCTATGTTTTGCTGGCTGATTTTTCTGTAATGCCCTTTGGGACGTGTCTGCTTTTCTTGAGAAAACCCTCTCTAAAATTTTCAAAAGTGTATCTAAGGCCGTTTTACCACTCAATTTTTTCGTAACGAAAATTCCCGAAATTACATCTAGCCTCATCTTTTTGGAAAGGTCTAAAAAAATTCCCAAATTCGTTTTTCCCGCATAGCTCCTCTGAAAATTCTGAAATTACGCCCGATTCTACTTTTCTCGATCCGACCTTCTCGAAAATTCCCTAAATTACAACTAGATCCGTTTTGGTTGTGAGAAGGCCCTCCAAAAAAATTACATCAAAACCACTTTTTTTGTAAGATGCCCTCTCCGAAAAATTCCGTGGTTATATCCAATATTACATACAGACCCTTTTTTAAGAGAACTCCCAAAAATCTGAATCTTTTTTCTTGGCGAGCCGCATGATTTTTGCCCTCTGGGCACATGGTGGCCGACGTGGAGTGTGCCACGCCCACACATCTAGTTCTTACGAGAATGAAAAAAAATTGTCGTGTTCTAAAAAGGACCTAAAAGGGTCTGTTTGAATGGATCCAATTAATGGCGGATGTACATACGCAGGGAGGGATCGGATGACGTGGGGCACGTCTCAGTCACCAATTGGCGGAACGAATTGAATGGCATTTCTCGTTTCTCAGGTGGGTTTTTTGCAAAACCTTGCGCCGTTCGAACGACTTGTTATTATTAACGTTATTTCTAGCCAAACAGTTGAAATGGACCGTGAGCCGTTGGTTCTAGTTCGACGAATTCTATCCGCGGAAAGTATTTATATCTCGACAACCGCTTCCTTGTACGATCGACCAGATCACGTTGAGTTGTGTACGAGTTCTGTTTGATCCTGCTAGAATGCCCAATAAAGGAACACGCGCCATCCGATCGAACTGATCAACAGCAAAAACAATCGGGTTGGCTCCTGTCCTTCAGTCCTTCCATTCTGCATAGGTGGCAGAGAATAATAAGGCCATGTAGTTCTCCAAGCCACAAAAAAGAAGTCGTTTTGGGTGTCCATTATAAACTTTGGTTATTAATATCTTTCTGAATTTTTAGATTAGACACATAAAAATAATACATGTGAAATTATCTTGAAAAATATTTTTAAAATATTATAATTTTATAGTGGACATAGCTACATTTCGATGTCAAGAACATTATTTAAGAAAAAATGGAGGGAGAAATGGAATTGATCATTTGCAGCCCCCTTCTCATCTTTTTTTTTTCTTTTTGGGCAAAATTGGCTCCATTCCTAATAGAATTGTAAATATAGCCTTCTTCTCACAACGGAAGAAACGTGCTCTCTGGCCATGAGAGCCTTCTTCCCGCCACGGCACCTCTGCTCCCATGCCCGTCGGCTGTGGCACCTCCGCTCCCGCACTCGGTCAGGCCGATTCCTCCCGTGCTCCTACTCTCGTGCTTGCCACCCACTGCCACGCTTGTCAATTGTCACGCTCTCTAGGCATGGTAGCAACGGCTCCTGCGCTCCCTAGGTGGGGCAGGGATAAGTGTCGCCTGCTGCACTTTCTGTGATTAGAAAGGGGGCAACGTTTACAAATACGTTCGAAATAGAGCCAATCTTTATCTTTACTAATTGAGGCTCCCTTAGAAGCTTCATGTTAATCCTAGGATATAAAAATAAATAAATTATCATATTAATTAGAGGAAAAGAAAAGGGTTAGAAATTATTGTGTTAATCAGAAAAAAGATAACATCTTGACTGTTCAATTTCCCATCTATGGCTTAGATTGGTGATATGCAATGATAAATGTGTCAGAATAGGGAACTAGAAAAATACACGGTATGCATGCTTGCAAGCCAGATCATGCATGCACACAATGTGGAATCCAAACACAATACGTCATTTAAAAAAACAGTAATAAGGAAGTATGATTAGGCAAGAAATCAATATATAGCCCAACCTGCATGTCTCCCAATAGGAAAGTAATATCCAAAAAAAAAAATCTATAGCATTGTAATTGCTGGAACTTTAATAGCTACCGTCTACTAATTTTTAATATTTTAATGTATATTATATTTCTTAAAATGAAGTTTCAATCATGTCAAAGTTTGATTTGTTTAAGCTAAACAAGTTGATGGGGACATATCCAGTGTAATCAGGATTTTGGTGTAATCACCGTGCAATCCAACTAAGAAAAATTTCAAAAAATTCTGAAAAAATCGTGGATGTACATCTCATCTTACCCCATCTACATATAAAATTTCATGATCAAATTCGTCCTATGTTAAGAGCAATAAAAAAGATAAATTTCTGACAAACTTGAATAGTTCAAATGCACTCCAAATTTATCTTTTTTGTAACTTCAAGCATAGGACGAATTTGATCATGAAATTTTATATGTAGATGAGGTAAGATGAGATGTACATCCAAGATTTTTTTCAGAATTTTTTAAAACTTTTCTTAGTTAGATTGCACGGTGATTACATCAAACTCCTGATTGCACTGGATATATCCCCAAGTTGATAGCCTTCAAAGTTCTATCTAAATCCAATTAAAATTGGATACACGTTGTCTATGAAAAAACAATATTTAACACATTTAGCCTGTGCGGCAGCCGGCAGTAATTGGAGACTTTTGTAGGAGCCCGTACATTAGTTCTAGCCTTCTAGGAATAACAGAACGAAAAAAAGACTAGGAATAACCATATTAATTAGAGGCTCCTCCCATTCTAATTCAAGTTTGACCATCAATATATAAAAAGTGGCAACTACTAGCGCTCGCACGTCCGGTACTGTTCATTCCATCGGACGTCTGTTGCAATATTTTTTTCAATGTTTGAAACATTTTTTTCCGATGCGTGTAACATTTTTTTCAACGCTTGCAACATCCGTTTACTGTACTGCATTTCACCGTTTGTCGAAGAAAAATATTGCACACGTTGGCAAAAAATGTTACACACGTAGAATAAAAATGTTGCAATGTGTCCGAGAATTCAGACGTTAGAACTGTAGCAATTCCGATAAAAAGTAGTTAGTTGGGTACACGGTGGTCATAGTTAATACAAGATTGGTTGAAAATATACTATAATATACTCCGCGTTTCACAATATTTGTTCATTTTCTTGAAAAGCATTGTTTTCATGATGCGAGCCTATTTAGTAACTCAAATTTAAAGTTATTCCAAAATTTCCACTCTATGATTGCTTGAATACAGAAAAACTGTTGAATGGTTATAGTTTGCTATTTAATAAGATTATGTATGTCCAATGTAATTAACTTATTTTTCATATTTTGTGCCTCCTTGCCTCCTTGGTTTGTCTTCTTAGCAGATTTAGACTTATATGTTGGCAACATATCCTGTGCACACAGGCCTTTCCGTGTACACACTGTGCACACCAACTAACAAAAGTCACGAAAAATTCTGAAAAAAAATTGTAGATGTACTTCATAGATTGCTCTACCTATGTATAAAATTGTAGATTCAAATTCATTATATATCAAGAGTTACAAAAAAGAGAAAATTCTGACAAGTTTAAAGAGCTCTCGATATATAACGAATTTGATCTTGAAATTTCATACATAGGTAGGGCAATCTATGAAGTACATCTACAATTTTTTTCAGAATTTTTTGTGACTTTTGTTAGTTGGTGTGCACGGTACGTATACGGGAAGGCCTGTGTGCATATGATACGTTGCCTTATATGTTTTTATATTGAATATTGATAAGATAAAGTAAAAAATATCTCCATATACATATAAACAGTAGCAATGTCCATTTTCAATACTAGAGATTGCCTCAATGCTAGGTTATAAGTTGCATACATCATGATTTGGGAGAATAAAAAAACAGAGCTATTCAGCCATACGATAAAATATTTCTACATAATATATCATGGACCTATGAAGAAACATAAAATTAACAATTATATATATAAAATTACTAGCTGTGCTGGTACATGGGTTGGTGACTAGTTAAAGAGAGAGAGAGAGAAGAAAGGAACTAGAAAAGGGGTCGATTGGAAGAAACACGCTGCTTTCCTCTAGTCGTAAACCAACAGTTGGACGCAGATAATTGTGCTAATCATGGATAGAAATCTTGCCAAAAACCAGCAAATATTGCCAAAATTTTGGATTTCAGATCCCCACGAGATTCAAAATCCCGTCCAGATTAGAAAAATTCAAAAAATATAAGTTGCTACAGTAATCTCAAAAAAATTAGATTTTTAACCTTTTTAAAATTTTATGGATGAATTTGACCGGACTTGGTCCAATAGCCATTAAAAAAAAGTCATTTTCTATGAAAATTTATTAAAAACCAAAATTTTAAAACATTTTAAAATTTTGGCAAAAATACGTTTAGATTTTTATAAAATTGTACAAGCTTGATAATGATCTAAAAAAATTATTGTACTATCTCTAGTAGTGTAGGATCATACATAAATATTTAAAAATAATTTAACTTCATTTGTTATTTTTAAAAATAAAAAATATAATGAACATAATTGGGATAGTAACTTTGTTAGAATTTTATAAATTTGGTCGAGTGTGATCATGATCCAAAATTTTATGAGAGCATAAAAATTGCCTAATACTATTATATAAAATTTTCAACTTTTTTGTTTGCTCAATCAAATCTATATAAGCATTGAACTCCATTTGTGATATTTCAAAAATAAAAAAGAAAAAGAGCATAAATGGTATAGTGCCTTGTAAGAATTTTATAAATTCACTGAAGTGTAATAATAATTCAAAGTTTTTATGAGATCTTAATTATTTCCTTATAAACCTTTTGTAAATTTTTCAAAAATTCTAAACCTATTTTATTCCTAAAAAAATCTATATATCGATCATGAGGCTTTTATGAGGACATAGTACTTTCATAATTTTTAAAAATTATTTAAGCTTTATCATTATCTAGAAATTTTATAAAAATATTAATGATACATCAAGACTATTCACAAAAATTTTAAAAATTTTCTTAAATGGTTTTAATCATTTTTAAATTTTTTGGTAAGGCTTTTATCATGATAGTATCACTATACGAATTTTTTTAAAATTCCTTAAGTTTGATCATCGTATGAAAATTTTATGAGAATGTTATAGATGTGTTAGGACTATTAAAAATCAAAATTTTCTAACGTGGTTTGGTTCATTCATCAGATTTGATAATCATCTGAAATTTTTATGAAAATATAATTGATGTGTCAGGACTGTGAATTTTTTTTAAAAAATATGTCAACGTCATTTGAGCTATTTTTCGCTTATCTGAAATTTTTCAAAGTTTAATTTCAGATGAAATTTCGAAAATCTCGGTCAAAAAAATTCGGATTTGAATTTTGCTTTTTAAATTTTATCAAGATTTTATCTAAAATAATAAGATTTTGTTGAAATTTCGAATTTTAGAGGACGGCGAGATGTGAAGCAAATACGAAATTTAGAATCTTGTGCCAATGCGTAAAAGCATCTACACGCGTGAAGTATTCGATTAGGACACTTCGCGCATGATTGAGAAGAACCTCAAGCCTAATGATACCCTTTCAGATCATATCGACATCGTCATTAGTGTGCGATTGGTTACTAATCCGCTAACTACTGCTCCCGCAGGCGTCGACGAAAAGAGACCACTCAAGTGAAGTGACCATATTGCCCCTAGAGATTCATGGAGACCACGTTAGGCCGTAGGTTATCAAGGGTATAAACGACTGACTATAAAATCGGGCTTAAAAAACCTTTAACACTGGAAGTCTCTAAAATCACCTACTAAATGCCATCATATATAAACTCAAGAATTCTTGTTCTATCTCCTCATTTCTCCTCGTCTTTTCTTTCTCTCTCTCCTATGCAACATGTTTTCTCCCTCCACTGCTCCGGTCTCTGCTGTCCCGAACCTCCTCCCAGCTCCGCCGCCCCCAGCCTCCTTCCTCCTCAACCTACCCGAATTTGGTGACGAGGGTTGAGGCGGTCGAAGTCGAGCCCGGAGCAGCGAGAGGCTATAGGGTTCGGGCGTGGCGCAGGTGGAGTTGAATAGATCTGGCCGTAGCATGGTGGGAGGCGGTCAGATCTGGCGTGGCGTGAGTAGAGGCGGCCGGACCCGAGGGTGAAACGGTGAGAGACGAGTGGAGACGGCCGGATCTGGCGTAGCAAGAGGCGATCGGATCTGCCTCATCGAGTCCCTCAGCATATGTTTTTATTTACTTTCATAAGAGTTCAGAATTGTTATGCTATTTTCAGCCTGATAAGATTTTAAAATTGTTATGTAGTAAGAGTTTTAAGTTGATAAATAATTATGCTCAGAATGAAGTTTGATCTCAAAATTAATATATGTTTTTCAGTACAACATTTGGTAAAAATAGTATGAAACATTTATATTAGATAAATCAATACATAAGAAAAGTCCTTACAATTTTAAAAGGTATTTTAAACTTTCTAAAAATGAGCTACGCTATTTAATCCATAAAAAGCTAAGATGCCAAACAGTATATTTTGACTTAAAAGTAGATAACTTGAAAACTCATTAAACTAAAAAAACTAGTTTTAAGTCAATAGTTAAAAATTCTAAACCGAAATAATTTGCCGTCTGCTGTTTTCGCGGCAGCGGCGTAAACGAGAGGCACCCGACCCCGCAGAATGGGCATAAAACCAACAAACCTCCCCTCTCCTGAGGACCAAACTCTCGCACGCAACTACGCGCCGCAACGCCAATTCGCGGCGCTTGTTCGGATTCCCAGCGCCTCTGCATGCGTCGCCGCCGCTGATCGCCCATGGAGCTCGCGTCGGCGTCGCCGCAGCCGCCGTGGTGGCTCACCACGAGGGCGTGCGACCTCCCTTCCGCGGCCACCGCGGGGTTCCTCGAGTGGATCGCCTTCCTCTTCCTCTCCACGTGCTCCCAGCGGGTTCTCCTCTCGGCGGCGTCCGCGGCGTTCCTGGTCGTGCTCGCCTGCTTCGCGGTCCACAAGGTCTTGTCCCGCCGCGGGGAAAGGCATGACGTTCTCAGCAGCGGGGCCGACAAGCCGCTGCTCGACAGGGGGCAGGTCCGGGCGGTGCGGGTCGGCGTTGGCTACGTCATGGCGCTCGGCGTGTCTGCGGTTCTTGGTGCGTTCTACGCCGTGCTGTTCGTTCTCTCGGTCGTGGCGCGTGGCGGCGGGGAGGTCCAGGAGGCGGTGTTCCTGGCGCTGCAGTGCGCGGCGCACCTCGCCGCCACCGCGCTGGTGGCCCACGAGAGGCGGTTCCGCGCGGCGGCACACCCGCTCACGCTCCGGCTCTTCTGGCTCGCTGCGTCAGCGCTCACCGCGCTCCTCGCCGGCGCCGCCATCGCGCGCCTCGCCTCGGGGGCAGCCGCCCTTCCCGACGACGCGCTCGGGATCGCCGCGCTTGTCCTGTCCCTGCCCCTCCCGCTCCTTGCCGTCTCCGGCGCCACCGGCATCACCGTCGTCGCCTCCGCCGCAGCGCCGGTGGCGGAGGTCCAAGAAGAAGCCGACGCCAAGGATAAGAACGTGACGCCGTACGCGACGGCGTCGTGGGGATCGCGCGCGACGTGGGCGTGGATGAACCCGCTAATCCAGCGCGGTCACCGCGCGGCGCTGGACCTCTCCGACGTGCCCACCCTGGCTCCCCCGCACCGCCCCGAGCGCATGCACGAGCTCTTCGCCTCCCAGTGGCCGTCCTCGTGGGCGACCAAGGACAACAACCCAGTCCGGCACACCCTCCTACGGTGCTTCTGGCCACTCCTCCTGCTGAACGCGTCGCTGGCGCTGCTCCGGCTGACCGTGATGTACGTGGGGCCGACGCTGATCCAGAGCTTCGTGGACTTCACGTCGGCGCCGGAGCGGCGGCCGCTGTGGGAGGGCGTGCGGCTTGTTCTGACGCTGCTGGCGGCGAAGGCGGCGGAGGCGTTCTGCAGCCACCAGTACAACTTCCACTGCCAGAAGCTGGGGATGCAGATCAGGGGCGCGCTCATCACGGCGCTGTACCGCAAAGGGCTGCGGCTGTCGTGCTCGGCGCGGCAGAAGCACGGGCTGGGCATGATCGTCAACTACATGGCCGTCGACGCGCAGCAGCTCTCCGACATGATGCTCCAGATAAACTACCTCTGGCTCATGCCGCTCCAGGTACACACACGCCTACGTCCCTCGATCGATTACTACTTACGTTCTTTGCTATGCAATACTTGTATGTACGGATGCTACAGTGCGCTTCCTGCTCCCGCTTGACCGCCCCTGTTCCTACGTGCTAGCTACCACCGCGTGCTCCCCTTGCCTGTGGGCTGTGGCGCTCGTTTCTCTTTGAGCTCGGCCACGGCGAGTTTCTCGGGTTTCCTAAGAGATCGTGTCGTTGTACGGGCTTTGTCGGCCAGCGCATTACACCACGTGAATTTCTCGTGGGTTGTGTTCGTCGCGTATGCTTGGCTCACGCGAGCGAGCCGGGCGGCCAGTTTTGGCTGCTCTTGTCGTGTCAAATACTTCGTCCGCAGGGGCCTTCTTTCTCGATCTCTTCTTGCTTTTCTCCTTTCCGCAAAGTCCAAGGGATAACAGTGGCCATGGCAAGGCGTCACGTGGGCACGCAGGGGCAGCACGGTGACAGCGGCTGGCATGGCGGCAAGGCGGGCGCGGTCTTAGGCACAGAGCTGCTGTTAGCTCACACCCTTCTTCGTACGAGTGTCGTGCGATAGTCTTGGTGCGTGTGGCAGCACCGATGGCTCATACTCCATCGTGCCAGTCTGAGTACAGTGCCAGTGTCACGCATTTACTGCGCTTGTTTTCTGGCGATTGAACTGGGCTGTGCAGTAACACATGTTCTTGGAAACCAGACGTGCTTGGCCTGCCCCAGAACAGTGCCAGTTGCCAGCGCTATCAATGTGTTCGCTGTGTGTGGTTCCTGGGTTTTCCAATCCGGTTTTCCCTTGTCTTTCCTGTTCGATTAGTCTACCTTTCCTCGGTAATCTTTGGTTACCTGCGTCTGGTGCCGGATGGCAAATTGGCACCCCCGCCCCCCGGCGATTTCCTTAAAACTCTGTAAGCTGCGAACCATCTTCCTTTGAGAGTATCCGTTCCGAAAAAGAGAGCCCATTTACAAAGATCACACAGAGTCTCGTAGAGAACGTGACTCCGTGATTCACATGGAGGTGGCAGGCATCGACCGGGACGGATAGCCGGCGCACGAACGTTGGCGGTGATGGCGTAGCTACTCCGTGATTCGCATGTAGGTGGCAGGCATCGACCGGGACGGATCGCCTCCGGTGCTGCGGTGCACGCACGGTGGTATCTTTGCAGGCTATCGTCCAGGCATAATATAGCCCACTAACTATGCTTTCAGAATCACGAAAAACAGAGGAATAATTGAATTGTAGCTTTCGTCAGTTTCGTGTATGTATATACCTGTAGCATCCTTGGACGTCGCAGCTCCTTGTGTTGTCCGTTCTTCCCTATCTACTTCCTGCCTTTTGACGCCAATTGCAAAGAGAGCAAGATGACAAGATCGTCACCTGAAATAAACTATATATTTGGGTTTTTATAAGATGCACAAACTTACAAAGTGGTCCTGATTGAGAATACAAAGTGCTGTGTCTGTGCATGCCTTTACCTTGGGTTTATTTAACACGGCGTTCTCTGTCCTTAGGTCTAACAAAAGGAAAATAATCCATTGTTTCAAAGCCCGTTCGCACCTGAGGTGGTCACTTTTTCTCCTGAATTTCCTTAGAATCCTTTGTCCTAGCTAGCAGAGTATGTGTGTTTAGCCTACGGAGGAAGTACCTTCCTGACTTAGGACATATACAACAGTCTAGACAGCTGCTGTCTATAAGTGTATGTCATGTCACATAAAGACAACAAAACTCTATTGCATTGTTCTCCCTTTCATGTTGTCCCAACCAAGTCCTGCCCTTACGGTGGTGTACGCGTTAATTAGTTGGCGCGAGGGCGACGGTTGTGTTATTGTGTACTGTGTGCTGGTGCTGGGTCGTTGGTTTGGCTGGCCGTGACGGGACAAAGGTTTGCCCCCCATGCATTATGGTCTCGATTTTCCAAAACGTAGGTAGGTACCAAGCGTGGCTCGTATCATGCCACGACGCTACGTGAAGTTTTTTTTCCTTAGCTTATAGTAAAAATATAAAGTCAAGCTAAATATTTATTATGGCTATAAAAAATAGCATACTAATTTTATAGTGAAATATAAAATACCTCCTATAAATTTGACAGAGGAAGTACCCAGTGAGAAGCCAAATACATGTTTGGATGCGAGGCTTCCTAGTCGATCAGCTAACTTAATTTGGTCGTGTACCTTCTTTTCTTGGCCTCTAATTTGCGGACCGTTAGTAAACCGGGTATGATAGAAATTGTTCACTTTTTTTTGCCCTCAAAATAGGTTTTTACTAAAAGAATTTACAAATCTAGCCTCCTTTACCACTGCGGAAGATGCGGTGCACAGGCAACGCGGGAGGAAAGGGTGCCTTGGAGGGGGGTGGCCCGGAAGCCAGGACGCGAGGCACCATGTAGTTGCCGCGCGTTTAGGACTATGGGAGGAGCTGGCTCCCTCGTGACGGGCGAGTGCGGGAGCGATTGGGGTGCGTGGAATGAAGGGGTGCTGAAGAAGCATAGCACGGGAGGTGTTTTCACAATGAGGAGTTAGATTTGTACATAATTTTTGAAATAGGGTTATTTTTGAAAAAAAAACAAAGGACCTAGAACAGCGATGAATTCGCATTATAGAAGGGGAAAGTAGTTTTTTTTTTATCTTTCACCGAAGGCAGTAAAGCACTGGTACAATTCTGCAATGCGCTAAATACCTGAGCTCACAGTACTATAAAAAAGGTAAGTAGGGTGACACATGGCAGGAAGTACTACTACCTATGAGGGCAGTCCCAACCCATGGTGTCCATAAGTAGTGTCTAGAGGAGAGAGAGAGCAATAAACCAATGCATAGTTTCCCAACCCATGGTTTCCATGAGTAGTGTCTAGAGGTGGGAGAGAGCAATAAAGCAATGCATGAGAGCAATAAACCAATGCATGCACCACAAACACAGCTTGGTAAGCGTGTAGAAATGTCCAACCCCGATTTTGCTAGTTTCTTGAGTCTTGGTATCCGCGTCGACCCAGTTTCTTGCATGAGACATGGTTTCTTCGTTTTTCCTTCTCTCCCTTCCTTAACTCCTATGCCACATCAGATTTTTGCTTAGTTGGCAGCGTAATTAATTCTATAGACACCAGCTGAGGTGGAGGATTGGAAATGCCCTGATAACATGGCAAAGCATCTACAGAAGGAGTAGTACCTAGACAGGGTAGCTATAATCCGGGCAGTAGTTCACGAACACCATGACAGATTCCATAAATAGGTGTACGGATCACCACGGAATGCGCTCAAAGTAATCATCTGTTTGGGTCTAGTCAAATTGGAGCACTTGGAATATATTTTGCCCCAAAATGATTTCAGTCTGAACGTTCGAAATTTTCGAATACATTATAATATTTTTTTTCTAACTCGTATAATATTTTTTTACACCGCGTGAAACATTTTTCCCGACAAAGTAAAATGCGCTATAGTAAATAGATGTTACAAACGTTCAAAAAAAAATGTTACAAACGTTGATAAAAAATATTATAAACGTAAAATAAAAATATTACAAGAGACATCTGATAGGATAAACAACAATCGTACGGCTTAGCGCTAGTTCCTCCCATTTTGCGCTCTTCGAAGGACTGGCAGTTCACTTCGCTACCAGGGTTGAAGTTTTCGTTTCAAGGAAAAATTCGGCAACCTCCGAAATCCGAAATTTCGGCCGAAATTTCGGAATTTCGGACGGAGGAGATTCAAAATTCAAATTTCAAATTTCAAATCCGGTTTGATTTGCACCGAAATTTTCGAAATTTCGCCGAAAATACCCGAAATTTCGGTCAAAATGAACTGACTGAAAATTGGTTCAAACGATGTCAAAAAATTTTGAAATTTTTTTTGTAGGTTTCTGACACATTATAGATGTTCTCATAAAATTTTTAGGTGATTATCAATTCTGTGGATTTTTAAAAAATTCAAACATTGGTACTGTCCCGATGAAACGTTGATCGGCAAGATTGAACCGGATGAAAAATAGTACAAACGATGTTAGAACATTCTGAAATTTTTTATGGAGATTACTAACATATTTGTGATATTTGTGTTAAAATTTCAGATGATTATCAAATGTGAGGAATTTTTAAAAATTGAAACATTGGTACTGTCTTGGTAAAGCGCTGAGCGGCAAGTTTCATCCGAATGAAAATTACAACAAACGAGCTTGTACAATTTTGAAAATTTTTTTGGATGGTCCTGACACATCCATAATATTCTCATAAAATTTTCATATGATGATCAACTGTAATGAATTTTAAAAAATGCAAAGAGTGCTACTATCCTATTAAGAGACCGATGATCAATACATAGATTTAATTTAGCAATAAAAAAGGTTTAAATTTTTAAAAAATTTTACATAAGGGTGGCAAGGAAATGGTTAATATCTCATAAAATTTTTGAATCATGATCATGCTCCAGAGAATTTATAAAATTCGTAGAAGGCACAGTGCCATTTATGTTCTTTCTCTGTTTGATTTTTGAAATATAATACAACAAATTAAGTTCAGTGCTTACTGCATTGATAGATTTTATTGAGCAAACCAAGAAATTTGAAATTTTTTTAAAATTTTATATTATCTTCACCAGCAATAAATGCATCAACAACAAAAATATCAGAAATTAATAAATTAATTTAAGATATTTAAAAATTCAAAAACAGAGAGAGTTGAAAACTAGTACTTTGAATGTCAGAATTTTTATAAATTCCTGGAGAAATATTTTGAGCTGAAAATTTTACATAGGAATCCTTAGCTCAAATAAATTTGAAAAACAAAATTTCAAAAAGTTATAAAAATATTTGTATTCCCTGATAAATCCTTAGCTCAAATGAATTGATTTTTGAAATATAATACAACAAATTAAGTTTAGTGCTTACTGTATTCAAATGAATTGATTTTTGAAATATAATACAACAAATTAAGTTTAGTGCTTACTGTATTCATAGATTTTATTGAGCAAACAAATAAGGTTGAAATTTTTTGAAAATTTTGTAGAATGGTACTGAGGAAGTTATTAATCTTTCATAAAATTTTTAGATGATGATCACACTCGAAAAAATTTACAAAAATCTAACAAGTTTACTGTCCCAATTATGTCCATTCTGTTTTTGATTTTTTAAAGATAACAAATGATGTTAAATTATTTTGAAACTTTTTTTCTATGATCCCAAACAACAAAGGATGGTACCATAATTTTTTTAGATGATCATCAGGCTTGTAAAATTTTTTAAAAATCTGAAAGTGTTTCTGCCCAAATTTTAAAAAATCTCAAAAAATTAGTTTTTCATCAAATTTTCATGGAACAAGACTTTCTTAAGGGTTATTGGACCCATTCCGTTCAAATCCGGCCAAAAAAATTTGAAAATTCGGACTTCAAACCCGAAATTACTGTAGCAAATACTGTAGCAGAATCAAAATTTTTAAATTTTGAATTCGGCCGGGATATATAAATTCGAGGGGGGCGCGCTGAAATTCGGCGAAAATTTGAACCCTGTTCGCTACACATCCCCACCGGAGCCTGGAGTTAAAAGGCTTGTTTAAGCGTTAATCGTACAGACATTAAGTGCTTCTGGGGATAAGTAGACGAGTTTGTGACGCATTGGAACTTGGATCCGCTTCAGGAAGCACGCGTATCTCCAATTTATGTGTGTAGTACTAGTAGTATAATTTGTGGTGTAGGATTAACGAGTGGTAGTGAGCACTAATCTGCTGTCACTGGTCAAACGATGAAATGTTGGTCCCACTGTCCTTAATTTTAGTGATGTACTTCCTGATGTTATTTTGGGTTACATGCAGCTAAATTTTTTAATCCTTAGCTATCTGTATCTTTTCAACATTTAAACTGAACATATAAAATATTACATGTAGTTTATCTTGAAAAGAACTTTTATAAAAATATAATTTTATTAAGTTTTTTAAATCTATTGTAATAGAAATCAATGGTCAAATATATGTTTTAGGATCGTGTTGATATTTGAAATAATATTTTTTAACTGGACGGAGCAACAGTGAACGCATTTTTCTGTAAAATATATGTTTTAGGTTTTTTTGTTCATTTGCCGTACTTCGAGCCGGACCCAAACCTTACTTTATTTCCCATATATTTGGACCACACAGAAGTATCTACAGACTCCACTCCAGTACAATGTTTTTTTTTTCAAGTTAAGATTTGGATGTAAATTTGACCACTAGACTTCTGTTGCAATATTGGTTTTCAATTTTTCAATGTATGATGTACTAGTTGTTTTTCAAATTTACCCTAGTAGTTTCCACACATTATACACACAGACGGGGCTCGCTGTTGAGTGGCGTTGATTTTCTCCGTAAAGGTTACTCTGGTTACGGACGTGTGCATACATCACTTTCACGTGTTCTAACCCATGCATGAGAGTTTAATTATGAAATGTTAATTGGCACTTAACAATGTACCGCTCTGGTTAATGATTTTTTTTTTTTGGCAGGTCGGCGTGGCGCTTGGGCTGCTGTACACATACCTTGGCCCGCCGGTGTCGTCGGCGCTGGTCGGCGTGATCGGCGTGATGGTGTTTGTGCTGCTGGGCTCGCGGCGCAACAACCGGTACCAGTTCTCGCTGATGGGGGAGCGCGACCGGCGGATGAAGGCGACGAATGAGATGCTGAACTACATGCGCGTGATCAAGTTCCAGGCGTGGGAGGAGCACTTCCACACGCGCATCGACCGCTTCCGCCGCCTCGAGTTCGGCTGGCTCACCCGCTTCATGTACTGCATCTCCGGCAACATCATCGCGCTCTGGAGCGCCCCCGTCGTCGTCTCCGCCCTCGTCTTCGGCACCTGCGTCGCCGTCGGCGTGCGCCTCGACGCCGGGCTCGTCTTCACGGCGACCTCCTTCTTCAAGATCCTCCAGGAGCCCATGAGGAACTTCCCCCAGGCCATGATCCAGGCCTCCCAGGCCATGATCTCGCTCCAGCGCCTCGACTCGTAATGAAGCTACCTTCCTACTAGCATCTCTTAATGTAACCGTAATGTGCTGTGTTGTACGCGAATGATAAACGGGTTTCTCCCCTTAGGTACATGACGAGCGGCGAGCTGGACGACGGTGCGGTGGAGAGGGAGCCAGCGGCCTCGTCGGGGTGCGACGGGTTAGCCGTGCAGGTGAAGGACGGGGTGTTCACGTGGGACGACGAGGTGGAGGCTGGGCAGGAGGTGCTGCGCGGGATCGACCTGGAGATCCGGAGCGGCGCGCTGACGGCGGTGGTCGGCATCGTGGGGTCCGGCAAGTCGTCGCTGCTCGGGTGCATCCTCGGCGAGATGCGCAAGGTCTCCGGCAAGGTACGTATTTACTCGCGCTGACTTGTACGTACCGCTCGTTTTCTTTCCGCTACAGACGCACACAACGCACAATCACCCTCATATATTACACATGCACGTACATGTGTGCGTGTCCATTATATACGTTAAAAAAGTGATCGGAGATTCTAAAACTATCGTAACGCAAGAATACGTTGCCCCACAAAAGACATACACATATGTATACCTATTTTAATTATTCGGGGGGTGTGAGACGCAAATCAGCAAGGATTTCTACTGCTCCAGTGTCATCCGTACGTACAAGGCTCGGTCCTCCGTACAGCTCGTTTAATGATGAAGAGTACGTAGTATATTCGTTTGTTCGCTCACCGAACTGATGGGGGAGAGACATATGCATGTTTGCATGTTGAGACAAACGTCGTACCCGATGAACAGGGTGAGTCTGGGAGTGTCTGTAATGGACCTAAATGTACCATGGTCCAAGCCAAATGACATTGATCGCTATTCATGCATGCGCAGGCCAGAGAACAGATGCCGACGGACCCTATCACAAGTCTAGCTAGCGAACAGCTGACAAGTTCAAGTGTTCAACTAGTTACTGAAGATGTATTCAAATTAAGTTTAAGAGGATTTTGTAAAGAATTCAAACCTTTGGTTACTATACTATGGAAGCTAGGAAAACGAAACTCGCATATATATATATACACACACAACTAAACGGGGCCGATAAAGTTACCCCGATGACAGCAAATCGACAGTCTAGCTGCCGACTTTGTAATAAAGAACGCACCACACTGCAACAAAGCAGTGTTTTCAATGTTGCAGCTAGGGGCTAATTAATCATACTCTAGCCGGTGCAAGACCGAAGGTCAGATGTCTTTGCGTTCGCTTGGCTCTATTAAGGCCCTAAAAGACGATTGAGCCCCATCCCACGACTGCAACGAAGCAGAAGATAACTTTGTTTAATGCGTCAAACGTTGGCACGAGTTCGAGTCGACGTTGATGTTTAAAGATTGGTACTAGCTACCTGTGCTACAGTAGTAGTATTATTTTTTTACGCTAATACTGCAGTTGTATATCTAGGGGTATATACATATGGCCCGGTGAGTTTTAGACCTTATCAATGTACGTGTCCCACTCCTGTAAATGCTTATGGGTTGGGCGCATGTTGCTTCACAAATAATTTGTGCGTTAGGCATGATCATCTAGCAGAAGATATTATTGTCCAACAGAGCAGGAGTAGCTGTATGCTTTGAATGATGCCGCGAGTCAATTAAATTGAGCAGCTGTTGAAACAGTGCAACGTAAACTAGCCCATAATCTGAGGCATCCTGTTGGATTGCTACATGTTTAAGAATCCAATCGTGGAATTATATTGTCGCTAGAGCTTCAAGGGAAAGTAACAACGCTAGCATCCCTAATAGTAGATTGAGTATTAATGCGGTTCATTCACTTGCTAATTAGACGATGTAGATCGTGAGTTCACGTTCATCGATTTTATGACCAATTCATAGCATGTAGATATATAACTCTTGTTTGGAAGATATGTCAGTATCATTATCATATATTTCAATGGAAATGGTGTTTGCTTCCACCTACTTGTTTATGTATGAACTTTCAACTTTAACCTTACTGGCTAAGTAGTACCAATGGCAAAATTGGACGGCACCATTTATAATCTGGGAAGCTGTGAAGCAGTGCAAAAGATTATTGCAGTGGTTACAACCATCCAACAGATAAGACACAGCATATGTCAAAGTCACTCCAAGAAAAATGATCCAACGAAGAATCGTTCAGATCTGAATCCAATGCATGTTAGGTCCTCCATCAGTCGTCACTTCTAAAAAAGTGTGTAGTCATTGATCTATGTTGGAATTTATCTTTGTCCTCGCATTGGAATTTTTGTTTACTCTGTTCTGTTGTGAAGATGTTAATGCACCTCGTGGTTCATGAATCAAAATCCTTTGGGGGCATATATATAAAAGGTACAGACAATTAAGGCCTCATTAGAACATGGGAATTTTGCCTGATTTCTGCGGGTATTAAACCGTTTCCTGTAAATTTTCTTGTCGTAGGTGTTGAACCAAAACAGAGTGGCTATTCTTCCTGCAGACGCCTGTAAATATTGTTCTTTTGGGAATAAACTATGCATTATTTTTCTTTTTCCCTTACCTGGAAGAAATCAGGCTGACCACAAAAGCCTTCTCCTTAGATTTTTTGCCCTCTCCATTAATGCAAGTTATCGTGCTGTTGGAGTGTGTGTTGGGCTGCGAAAAGTCTAAAATGGCAGCTGACAAGCTCGCCGGCCGGACAGACGCTGGCAGTGTAGTACTAGTGTCCACGGGGTGGGTCGACCACCTTAAGGTAGCCAGGTATGCTCAGCTGGGGGTTGTGGCTTCTGGCATGAATGCATCTTGATGTTTCATGTTTCTACTGAAACTAGTCACATGACTGATGATGGATGAGTTTATTCTTCTGCCCTGATCGATCTTGATAATGATTTCCTGACGACAAAGGTACCATTTTCGATGTCGTCTAATTGTGTAAATATGGGAACAAAATCATCAAAGAAATAAGTCTTGGCCAGAATAATTGGTGTACACCATATATATATATATATATATATATATATATATATATATATATATATATATTGTACCGGCTGCCAGCATAGTTGAAATGAAAACGACATACTAGACTAGTATGCCAGCATAGTGAAATGAAAACGACATACTAGACTAGTATAGTACTGCACTACTGCTTTCTAACACAAGAAACAAAAATGTCTGAAGTGGGGTGTGGCGCGGTTGGTAATCCCATGATTCATGATTGATCAAAAGGAAAGGAGATGAAACAAAAGTGCATTCTATTCTGGTGGATTCAGTTGATATGCGTATGGACTTTATCCTTGCTTTGCATAGACAAAGCCAAAAAGATAATTTCAGATTAGATTTTGGTGGACGAGGGGAAAATCTAGCAAAATCTTATGTTGCCTTTATTAAAGACTGGCTTCTGCATTTCTATTAAAAAAATATTGGCTTCTGAATTTGGGACAGATATTGATGTTGGTTTGCTGACAAAATGCAGAAATCCTGCAAATATGTAAGCCACATGATTCAGACATATCTTGTAGAATGTAACTGTATAACTGAGCAAAATTAAATAGCCTTGCTGTTTTATTTTTGCGTGGTTCATTGATATACAAGTTAAACTTGTTTCAGTTGATTCTTATTTTTACATAACCACAATAACTTAAAGATTTCTGCCTTTTCGCAATATTACATTGAAACACATAAAGCATTTCCAGCGATGAAGCCTATTGTATGAAATACTACTTTCACTTACATATTTTAATTGCTTCGTCAATCTCTCCACGAACATTCTCATGTTTACTGAACAAAATGAATCCATTTTCTATGTTTCTTACAGTGACGCATTGTTTGATCATTTCTGAATCTGTTGCAGGTAAAGGTATGTGGCAGCACAGCCTACGTAGCACAGACGGCATGGATTCAGAACGGCACCATCGAGGAGAACGTCCTTTTTGGGCAGCCCATGCACAGGGAGAGGTACAAGGAGGTGATCAGGGTGTGCTGCCTGGAGAAGGACCTGGAGATGATGGAGTTCGGCGACCAGACGGAGATCGGTGAGCGAGGGATCAACCTCAGCGGTGGGCAGAAGCAGCGCATTCAGCTTGCCCGTGCCGTCTACCAGGACTGCGATATCTACCTCCTCGACGATGTCTTCAGCGCGGTCGATGCACACACCGGCACTGAGATCTTCAAGGTACTACGTCACAATGTGGCTGGATTTAAAACCATGGATAAGTTTCTAGATTGAAGTGAAATGTTCATAAGTATTGTTCAAATCTAGTACTTTGACAATTGCCATTGTAGAATTGGTGTACTTGATCAGATAGTGCTCCTTAGGTGTGATGCAGATTCCAAAATTGAATGAATAGTAATAGACTGAAATCTGAATTCACTGTTTTTTTTTCCTGCAGGAATGTGTGAGAGGTGCTCTGAAGAACAAGACTGTAGTGCTTGTGACTCACCAAATCGATTTCTTACACAATGCCGACATCATATACGTAAGTACAGATCATCTTCTTAACCGCTGCGAATTGAATTTGAAGCCGTAGAATAATAGGTCATGTTTTGTTAATCGAAATACTAGAAAGATCAGATTTTAGGTTCAGACTTAAGAAACTGCTTCGTGAGTACTATTCAGCTACTATTCACGAAGTTACTGATCATGTAACACTATTTTTCAGACTACTTGTAACATTCAAATCATGAACGAACTACAAAAATACTGCATTGTTTGCATTATCCTACTTGTTAACTTCTCTGAATTCTGAACCACTGCCAATGCCGCCAGGTAATGAAGGACGGCATGATAGTGCAATCCGGCAAGTACAGCGAGCTCCTCCAGCCTGGCTCCGACTTCGCGGCACTCGTCGCGGCGCACGACAGCTCCATGGAGCTAGTCGAAAGCGCGGCGCCGGTGACCGATAACGGCGACCGTGAGCTTCCCATCCCCCGCCAGCCGTCTACCAAGCACAGCAGTAGGTCCAACGGCGACGCTGGGGGCTCCATCGTGGCGCCGGTCAAGGCCGAGAAGGCGTCGGCGAGGCTGATCAAGGACGAGGAGCGCGCGAGCGGGCACGTGAGCCTGGCCGTGTACAAGCAGTACATGACGGAGGCGTGGGGGTGGTGGGGCGTCCTGGTGGTGATCGTCGTGTCCGTGGCGTGGCAGTGCTCGGTGGTGGCCAGCGACTACTGGCTCGCATTCGAGACCGACGACGAGAACGCCGCGTCGTTCCGGCCGGCGCTGTTCATCGAGGTGTACGCCATCATCACCGCAGCTTCGGTGGTGCTCGTGTCGGCGCGGTCCTTCCTCGTGGCGTTCATCGGCCTCCAGACAGCCAACAGGTTCTTCAAGCAGATCCTCAACAGCATCCTGCACGCGCCCATGTCCTTCTTCGACACGACGCCCTCCGGCAGGATCCTCAGCAGGGTACACTGCATCTCTGAAACCAGCCATCTTTGTGTTTAACTTGATCGTTGATATTCGTCTGTCACGTTCGTCAGGCAGCTGTTCTTTTGTTCTGCTTAGATATCTCCGTGTAGTTCAGAACTCCTGACACGATTTCCGATGCTCCTCTAGGCTTCGTCGGACCAGACGAACGTTGATCTCTTCCTGCCGTTCTTCGTCTGGCTCAGCGTGTCCATGTACATCACGGTCATCAGCGTGCTGGTCGTCACGTGCCAGGTGGCGTGGCCGTCGGTCGTCGCCATCATCCCTCTGCTGATTCTGAACCTGTGGTACCGGGTGAGTTACTGTTGTCAAACTGCAACAACTAACATGACGTACGGATTTTTTGGGTCGTACTTTGCTCTTTCAGTAGGGGTAGAGTTTCTCTAGGGCCAAAAAGGGCCATGCGCCCCTCTTGTCAGAGGTGTTTCTATACCATTTTTTTATAGTTACACAAATATTAAAGCATAAATAAAAAGTAGATAATGATTACTTAAATCTTCGCTTGCTTCAAGATTTGTATAACTTGTATTAGGAGGGAAAGTATCGAAACCTTGCTGGGATCTTGTGCCAAAGGGGGCATGGCTCCCTCACATAAGAATTCTTTTTAGCTTTAAATGCTAACACTTTCTAAGGCCCTGTTTCTAAGGTCCTGTTTGGTAGAGCTCCAGATCCCAGTTTCACCTGAGATATGAAACTTGTAGGCTAAAATAAAGTGAATTAAGTTTATATTTTTGGTCTAAAATGTAAATAAGATGATACATCTAAACACTCTTAATGTACTCACATCTCCAGCTCTATGGATTTGGTGGTGTTAGGAATACCCTAAGTCATCTAAAAATATAGTGTTAGATTGGTCTCCTCTGGCTCTAAAAAAAAAAAGATTGACCCCCTTTGTCTTTTCTTCCAAGCTCCACCGCTACTTACAGTGTTTTTACACTGTTTGATACACATTTGCCAATTTCATTTGCAGAGCTACTATCTTTCGACGTCGAGGGAGCTGACTCGCCTTGAGTCGATCACCAAGGCTCCCGTGATCCACCACTTCTCCGAGACGGTTCAGGGTGTCATGACCATCAGATGTTTCGGAAAGGGGGACAGCTTCTTCCAGGAGAACCTGAACCGGGTGAATTCCAGCTTGAGGATGGACTTCCACAACAATGGCGCCAATGAGTGGCTCGGTTTCCGGCTGGAGCTGATCGGAAGCTTTGTTCTCTGCTTCACCGCCTTGCTCATGGTCACATTGCCAAGCAGCTTCGTGAAGCCAGGTAAGCTTGTTCTCAGACCGTTTTCACATTTTACATAACTACTCTAAATGTATAGGTAACTGTAATCATGTGTAAGGCTTTAATGTCAGAATGTAATAATGATGATCAATTGATCATCATGAGTATTCTGGTAAAAATGTTATCAACTTTCAACAATTTCAGAGACCGCAAACCTTCAGGAAATTGAATTATGATAAACCTTTTGCACTGAACAATGTCAAAATAAGTCTGTCAAAGAATAGTTCTTCGTAATGTTGACTTCCTCCCTTTGAGAGTAGCAATCATTTTCATGATGAAGTTTCTAAGTTGCTGTTTGTGCTTATGATGCAGAATTTGTCGGTCTATCGCTCTCCTATGGTCTATCTCTCAACCAAGTGTTGTTCTGGTCCATATGGATCAGTTGCTTCATCGAAAACAAAATGGTCTCGGTAGAGAGGATAAAGCAATTCACAAACATCCCATCTGAGAAAGAATGGAGGATCAAGGACTGCATACCTGTTGCAAACTGGCCAACAAAAGGCGACATCGATGTCATCGATCTCAAGGTAACTTCCTCTTGTTGCGTTTTATTTCAATATGGGCGGAGCTTAAGTCAGGCCAAGGGGGGGCTCTGACCTTCTTTCAAATTGAAATCTCACTACAAAATATCATTTGTTGCTACTTATACACTAATCAAGTAGTAAGTTGGCAAGTTCTTACTAAGATTATGAGCACAGTTAGCTAGATTACCCCCTCTAAGTTTTGGTTCAAGATCCACCACTAGTGGTTTATGATCTTTTAGAAGCTGAAGTGCATCAGCAAGAAGATTTGATAGCTTCTTAATCTTTCCATGAAACAGAAAACATGAACTAAACCAGAAGTAACGTGTTCGCGTATGCAGGTTAGGTATCGGCATAACACTCCGCTAGTGTTGAAGGGTATCACAATAAGCATACGCGGAGGAGAGAAGATTGGAGTTGTTGGTCGAACTGGCAGTGGGAAATCAACACTGATCCAGGCGTTGTTCAGGATAGTGGAGCCCTCTGAGGGGAAGATAATCATTGACGGCATTGACATCTGCACTTTAGGACTCCATGATCTTAGGTCTCGGTTCGGTATCATCCCTCAGGAGCCTGTCCTCTTTGAAGGCACAATTCGGAGCAACATCGACCCGCTTGAGCAGTACTCTGATGATGAAATTTGGCAGGTATTTGACCAAGGTGTCTGAATTTTGTATCCCAGCACGATATATGCTATCCTGGGAACTTAAATTTGTTTCCTTTTAGGCCTTGGATCGTTGTCAGCTGAAAGAAGCTGTGGCCTCAAAACCCGAAAAGCTTGATGCTTCAGGTACTTTAATTATAATTTAGCGTTTAATATATTACTGAAAAAGATCAAATTTTCCTTTTTTTTCCATTTTCATTTTATATAATCTTCTGCCACAGATGTAACTGTACTGGAACTGACATCGACTGATATAGAACTGACATAGGCTGATATAAAAGTAGTGGCTTATGACTACCCGATTACTTGCACAAACAATTTAATTGGAGTAAATTTTATAAAACTACAAGTTTCTTGTACAAACTATCGGAAAATTACAAGTTCTAGCATGTATTTCATAAAATTATAGATTTAGATCTCATCGTTTCTTGTAACGAGTCTACGAGCTTACATGGCAGCCTCACACACGAGTAAAATGGGAAATGGGGACACGTGAGGCTGCTATATGAGCCCATACTATCAGACCCGCTACAAGGAACTATTGATTCTCATATCTGTAGTTTTATGACACAAGTTCTCAAAATATGTAGTTTTCTGAAATAGGAACTAAAACCTATAGTTTTCTGATTGTTTGTACAAGGAACTTGTAGTATTATGAAATTTACTCATTTAATTGAGAATAGGGAAGGGCAAGTTCTGTATCCATGCAAAATTTCAAGGGGGTGTCTAAGGAGCACCTAAGTGTTTTCTTATTAAAATAGCCTTTAAATTTTAAGCACTCTAATTGATGAAATTGATTTGTCTGATCTCCTCGTATTTGAGTATTCTATAGACAAAAACTTGAGTGCTCACAAACAAAAAAACACTCAAGTGTCACTTAGCAATTCCCAAATTTCAATATAATATTCATTCTGATTTGCAAGATGTAGGAAATACAAATACCTAATGAAGTGTGTAAAATCGTTGTTCACCAATTATTTCTCTTTTTTGTATATCACAAGTGTTTATTTGATCTTGAAACTTTGAACAAGTACATAATATGGCTTACGCTAGGTGTGATATTTTTTTTTCAAATTTCTATACCCAATTTTCACTCATTTGCAAATTTTGTTACATTTTTCACTAGTCCTAAAAACATTCTTCTGACCAAAAAAATTAGAATATTCATCGCAACGATATACTAATATGAGCATACGTTGCCTTGTTTACCTAGTTGTTGACAACGGTGAGAACTGGAGTGTTGGACAACGGCAGCTACTATGCCTGGGCCGGGTGATGCTGAAACGCAGCAGAATACTTTTCATGGACGAGGCCACTGCTTCGGTGGATTCCCAAACTGATGCGGTGATTCAGAAGATCATCCGGGAAGACTTCGCAGCATGTACCATCATCAGTATTGCGCACAGAATACCTACGGTCATGGACTGCGACAGAGTCCTGGTTATAGATGCAGGTAACCTTCTGAAATTTAGCATATCGTTCACGGTAGCACTGCATTCAGGCACTGAAAATTCAGAACTAATTCTTAGCAACATTGCAAGTATCAAAGCTGTACAAAAACGTGTTCAGTACTATCTTCTTAGAAATATATAAAAAAAAACTGAATTTCCTAGTCAAAAAAATCTAAATAACTGAATTATTGTGTTTCCAGGATTAGCAAAGGAGTTTGACCGGCCTAAGAACCTGATCGAAAGGCCGTCACTCTTTGGAGCATTGGTTCAAGAGTATGCAAACAGGTCGTCTGACGTGTAGCCAATGACATGGTGGCTAATTTTTGACTCAATATTTGGGAGGAAATAAGGGATGGAAATCTCTCCAGGAGGTTGAGCAATCTGCATGCATGTTCTGAGCACTGTAAGCCCTAAAAAGTATGTGAGCAAGAAATAATCATGAGAAAGGTCAGAGAAGCCAGTGTAAGAAAAGGCATCAAGATGACTAGTTGGGGAAACAAATTAAAATTGCTGCATCCACTTGCTGCTTCCCCGAACATTATGTATTATTCTAGAGGCATATCCATTTGTTACATTAACAAAAGAAAGTTCTTCAGTGTTAAGAGACATGAGGATGATCACTATGGAGAAACGGATTCTACGATGTCTTCCATCATAGTAAAGCAGGACCTTACGAAGAAACTTAAAACAATGAATTATTACATTAGCAATACTGATTACTACACTATGACTCGTTTGTTTTGGCTTTTCCTCTGCTTAAAAACCAAAAACCCAAAAAAAATTGGAGGCTTTGTAGCCATGCTTTAAAAAAGCTTTGTCATCTTACAACTATAAGCCATAAGCTAGGGAAATGGTTTTTTTTTTCTTTTGTGGGATAAAAATAAACTTCGTCACTGAACTTCATCGAAATTACCCGCCAATGCTATTGCATATAAACTCAATCCTCTTGCTGCCTCTCTCAATCCTCTCCTCAATTCTCCTCTAGTCCTCCCCTCCCTCAACGAAACATCCACCACAACCTCTCCCACTCCCATTCCAATCCCTTCCTGTTTCCCATTGCCGAATCGCCTAAAGGGTGACTAGTGCCTTGTTGAGGATTGCTCCCGGTGGAACTGTCATCCCCACGACTGATGCCGACCACCCACTCCTCCATCTCTCTGTCATCCAGCTGCCTCTTTCTCATATCCCTCTCACTTGACCAGTGAAGCATGGAGGACTATATGCAAGCTGGCCAGATCTCACTGCGGTGCGGCGGGAGGTGGTCGGATCCGGCCGCGGTGTGGCAGGAGATAGGGTGTGATCCAACCGAATCCAGACCTCATCATCACCGACTTGTGACGGGAGATGGTCGGATCCGGCTATGGTGTGGCGGGAGATAGGGTGTGATCCAACCGGATCCAGACCTCATCATCACCGACTTGTGACGAGAGATGGTTGGATCCGACGTGCGTGCGATGGGAGGTGGCGGGATTCGAAGTCGCGCGGTGGGAGGTGGCTGACCTCCGTCAACCTCCGCCAGATCCGGCCGTCACCTCCTCCCCTTCGTTGTGGTCATCGTCCTCCAAGACAATGTCCTCGACCATATAACGCCAATGGACCCTGATGTCACCACCACCGAACTTGGCCATCACCGCCTCCCCTTCGTCGTGGTGAATCGTTATCTACCTCTGCTCTGTTTTTGGACGATGAATAAATGATGAACAATAATTCTAATTTTGACTCTGTGTTTTGTTTTGCAATTTAATCAAAGATGATTGTTTGTATGCAAATCAACTCTAATGTTTGTATGAATTGAGAATTTTATTAATTATTTAGTTCTAATGATTGCTATGTGTTCATCGATATCATGTTCTAACTCAAAACCGATGATATGCAAGCTCACTTGAACAAGGATATTTTGGACATTTCGTGCTTCGCAACAATAAGCCAGCCCAACAAAAGTTAGTTTGTTTGTAGTTTGCCCAACAGGTTGGCTTGTCTTAAAAGCGGACTGTTTTTAGTTGTTTAAGTCAAAAAGCCGGCTTTAAGTAACCAAAAAGCCGAAGCTCAAACAAACAAACCCTACATAGACTCAATCTTTAGCAACTCATATTTGAACTGTGATATATATCTTGTTTTATTTTTTATAATTCTTTGTTATCTTTGTAGTTTAAATTTGTTCTAGATACCATCCAATGGTTATGAATTAGTTCCACGGCGCAGAAATATTTTATTGAGAACTTCTAGTAATTTGTTATTTCTTTTCTTAGCACACGTAAACCATCCGTCGTCGATAGTAGTTGTTTTTCTGCAGAAGCCGAACTGCTGAAACAAATTGGAGTGCCCCTTTTTGTTTTTACTGGAAAGTATACGATGACGATACACACACAGGGTGGAGATAATTTTTTAAGATCGGGCAAGAGATCTGCCTGCCTTTCTATTAAGAAAAAGTTATGTTTCAATCATTGTTTTTGTTTCTCTTGTTTTCTGTAAATCCCTTGTCAAGTAAATGAAATCGCAGTCTTCTTTTTGTTAAAAAAAAAATAGTTCCTGCTGTTTAGAGGGTATCTTTTATATGGTTTCTGCAGCAGACAAAGATATATCAACAGAGATTTAAAACTTTCAACACGAAGGGTTTCAACTGGGAACCTTTCAAACACTGGATTTTAAAAGTTTAGTTGGAAATTTCAACTACAAAATTGAAGAAAAGACCAGATTTTTTTAATAAAACGGTAGGAGAGAGCAAAATAGCATAGTATAGAACAGTGATGAGTGGCGAATTATTTTTTAAAATAATAGTTAAAAAATAAAAATTTATAGAAATAATATGCCGAAATTAAAAATTATAAATATACCTCCCTGTAGTCATTCTAAATGGTGACAGGTGATAAACTCTTTATCGCCATTTGAAATGACGACAGACTGTCACCAATTGGAATGGCGACAGAGAGCTTCATCTCCACCGAGCAAGCCCAGAAGAAAGGAAGGGAGGTTTGGCGACAGGCCTCTGTCGCTATTTTAAATGGCGACAGGGAGCTATGTTTGTAATTTTTAATTTTGGCATATTATTTTTGTAATTTTTTATTTTTCAAATATTAGTTAAAAAATAATTCGTTAAGTGGCTGCAATTAGTTAGAAGAAAGATACAAACTGCCCGGAGGGTTAAACAACAGAGAAAAGACGTTTTAACTATCTCCAACTCGGAGATACGTTTGCAGCCGCTACGATCATTACCTTGGGAATTATGCCTGGCAATACGTAAGGCGACCTAGGGATATCTCCCTGTACCTCTTCGCTATGTCTAAAAGGAAACGTAGAACGGTCCGCAATGCAACGCACAACGGGAGTCGGATGGGATTTGCACATCAACCATTCCCAGGGCGGTCCACGTGGTTTATACGAAGTTATGATTATAGGATCATACATTGCTGGTTAGAAATAAGTTATAGTAGCATATAAATGCATTCGGGTCTAAATATAGCTTCTTTGAGTTAACCCTCTTATACAAAACAATGACGAAGTGTATGCGGGATATTAAGCATGTATGGATCAAGCCCACCGTAGACTGGGCTTTGAGCAAATTTTAGATCACGGTGTTACAGATAATAGCAGAATAGCAACCTTTTGCTAGCGAGTACCCACGACATGGACATGTCACGGAGGTTGCACTAAGGGGTGAACCTGGAAATTTGCCGTGTATATATTGTGCTGACCAAAGTATAGTACGTCATCTAGCAAAGACACAAAATGGTAGTGTCCTGGAACAAACATCACAATTTTGCAATATTGTGTAGCGAATTTTGCCACTTAATTTGGTAGCTCCTACTCCCTTCATTCTTTTTTATTTGACATGTTTTATTTTTTTAGGTACCTGAGATGCTCTTTTGACCTTTACTTTTTAATACTTTTATTGAGATGCACCAATATAATTATTGTGAGACTATGTGAAGGTCAATCCATAGATATGTGATGAGTATTTTGACATTTGTTAGGCTTATGTCAATTTGTGTGAGTTTGTTTTAGTTTAGAAAACTGAATTTATAATTTTGAGTTGCTATTGGCCTTCCCAGTGAGCTTGAGCGATACATTTAATTAGGAATTCATACTGTGTTAATTATAAATTGCATATCTTCGTTCTTTGTATTTTAGAAGAAAGATTTAATAGATCATATTCTATGTTTGTTTTTCTCTTGTTTGTGCTTGTTGTGACTTATATGATGTCATTTAAGATTATTTTGATCATCAAAACTCCACGAACAAGCATAGGGTGAAGTTCTTGTTTTTTGGTTGGCTCTTCTTGTCCAGTAGGTTGGAAAATTATTTGAGATCATTCACCCTCCTTTTGATCGCTATTTCGGTCTTTTAATTGGTATTAGAATTCGATTTAGCCCTTTTCTAAATCTTGATCGGTCTAGAAAGCCATGTCATTGAATAAGTATTCCACCAAGCTTCTAATTTCTTGGGGGTCAACTGTCCTTTTTGAAAGTCGCTAATAGAATCATATATCATTGCTCAGGGCTACATGATCTGGCAGAATGTAAAGCTTCCGTATAAGGTTTCTACCGATAAGAAGTCAATGCCACAAATATGATTGACGTTAAGGCGAATACTAAGGCAAGGAACATCCTCATACAAGGTCTTAGTCATAGTGAGTACGATAGAATCTTTCATCTTCTATCTATCCGCTAGATCTAGATGACCCTCGATAAATACCATGAGGTAACCACTTAGATCAAAATGGTGACGCAAGATCAATATAAGTGTGACTATAACAAGTTTGGGTAGCACGCTGGTGAGTCCCTGGACGAGCATTTTGGGCGATTCACGAAGATTCTGAGCGATCTCTGGACAGTAGGGTGCATGTACTCTGACTCGAAGAACGCTCGGTATTTTTTAACAACACTCGATCTTTAGGTTTAGGAGATGAAGGTGACTACCATTAAAGACACCACCGACTTGTCTACTCTAACTCTTGATGTGTTTTTATTTCCAATTCAAGACTAATGAGATTGATGTTGTCTACTCTACCTCTTGATGCTTCGTTAGGTAAAGTCATCGCCAAATGTACCATTTGCATTAATGATAATTTTATTCTTAAGCACGTTGCTTTAGTAAGTAAACTGCAATACAAATTGCTTTCCGTTTCTCAACTTATCGATGGCGATTTCGAGGTAAGTTTCAAGTGTAATGCCTGTAGAATTCTCGATTCTTCTAGAAAGTTACTTTGTGAGATTTGTAGGTATGGGAAAGTTTTTTGTGCTGATTTTTCTAGTGATTCTCTTCGTTGCCTAGTTGCTTCAAAGTCCCATGATATCTTCTTTTGGCATAGGAGACTTGGTCACATTGGATTTGATCACTTGACCCTAGTTAATAGCCATGATCTCATTTGTGGTTTGGCTAAACTCAAGATGGTCAAAAACTTGATGGCAACATATCCGGTGCAACCCCCCCTCCGTGAAACCACCGTGCAACTGAACTAAAAAAAGTTTCAAAAAATTCTGAAAAAAATCATGGATGTACATCTCAACTTACCCCACCTACATATAAAATTTCATGATCAAATTCATCCTATCCTAGCGGGTACAAAAAAAACAAGCAGCAAAAATGAATAGTGATGAACAGTAAAAAATCACTGTTCATGCGAAATTTGTCTTTTTTGTAGCTGCTAGTATAAGATGAATTTGATCATGAAATTTTATATGTAGGTGGGGTAAGTTGAGATGTACATCCATGATTTTTTTCAGAATTTTTTGAAACTTTTTTTAGTTCAGTTGCACGGTGGTTTCACCGGGAGGGGTGATTGCACAGGATATTTTTCCAAACTTGATTTGTTCTTCTTACCAACATAGCAAGATAGTTGATGCTTCTCATCCTCCAGTCACTGTTGTGATAACTGATGCACTAGAACAGTTTTTACATATAAACACTGTTGGTTTAGCTAGAGTACAGTCAACGGGTGGGAAGTGTTACGTTCTTGTTATTGTTGATGATTTTTGAGATTTTCTTAGGTGTTTTTCGTAGCCTCGAAAGATAAGTATTTTGCCAACTTTAAGGGAATGGTCCGTAATTGTCTATTGAGCTCTCAGGTGCATTATGAGCTATACATAGTAACAATGGCACATAATTCAAGAGCTACTACTTTGAGAATATTTGTGATGAGTTAGGTATTAAGCATTAGTTTTCTTCTCCATATATCCCTCAATAGAATGGTATAGTGGAGAGGAAGAACAGAACCTTGTCGAGATGATCAAGACGATGCTAAATAAGCACATATTCTTAAGAAGTTTTAGGTTAAGGTTATAGTTACTGCTTGCCATATATCTACCAAGTTTTTCTTGAGGGCATCCTTGACTAAAATTCACTCAATGATCAACCCATTCATGGTGCAGAGGCCAGTAGAAAAATCTCCCTAATACTCCTCAAAATCAGCAGAAAAAGACTGCATCAACTACATCATTATGCTACCTTGACATTTCATCGAATTGTTGAGGGGCACGAAGGCATATCAACTCTATTACAGGCGGAAGAAAGTGTGCCCTCCCAGCCTATCCACGTGACGCCGCATAATTTCGCGAAAAAGTCCCTCCGTTTCTTCGAAATTACGGATAGATCCTTCGCGATTTTTTGTGAGACGGAAATATTTTTTTTCTTCGCGTTTAGGTCCCTGGCGCGGTATTTTACGGAAAAGCCTCCCGTTAATCTTAAATCGCGAACAAGCCATTTTCTAATTTTTCAGGATAGCGAACAGGTCCAAAAAAATAACAAACAGGTCCCTGCTTCTTACGTTCGAGTCCTTTCTCCGTTTTTCCCGGGAAAAATTTTTTGTCACCGAAAAAAAACGGAAAAAATGTTTCCGCCGCCCAAAAAACCCGGAAAAAATGTTTTCACTGCCCAAAAAACCGGAAAAAATGTTTCCGCCGCAAAAAAAAGACGGAAAACAAGTTTCCGCTGCCCAAAAAAAACGAAAAAAGTTTTCGTCACAAAAAAACACAGGTTTGTCGAAGGTTTATAGCAACTTAGAGATTTGCCAACGGGTCGTAACCGCGGGTTTTTTTTAAACATTTGAACGTGTTGAGTATTCGACTCGACAAAAAAAGGTTGTCATCTCTAATAACGTTCAGGTCCTTTCTCCGTTTTTTCCGAGAAATTTTTTTCGGCACCGAAAAAAACGGAAAAAATGTTTCCGCCGCCCAAAAAACCCGGAAAAATTGTTTTCGCTGCCCAAAAAACCGGAAAAAATGTTTTCGCTGCCCAAAAAACCGGAAAAAATGTTTTCGCCACAAAAAAAACCGAAAAAAAAGTTTTCGCCGCCCAAAAAAACCAAAAAAAAAGTTTTCGTCACAAAAAAACACAAGTTCGTCGAAGGTTTATAGCAACTTAGAGATTTGCCAACGGGTCATAACCGCGGGTTTTTTTTTAAACATGTGAACGTGTAGAGTATTCAACTCGACAAAAGAAGGTTGTCATCTCTAATAATTTTTTGTCGCGAACATGTACTATTACTCAGTGGACGTGTAGAGTATTAGGCTCGACAAAAGAAGATTGTCGTCTCTAATAATTTTTCGCCATTTTTCCTCATGTTCACGTACGGGTCATTCGTCTTTATTTTCCCATTTAAAAAAAACCGTATTTTTTTATTCACGGTTGTATTCTCCGTTTTTCATGGGAAAAAAGTTTTCATCGCCAGAGATATGTGTGCAGCTCTATCTCTAGACTTTTTCCCCAACTCGATTTTCCATCTCGATCTCTGATATTTTTTTAAACATGTATTATTACTCGGTGGACGCATAAAGTATTAGGCTTGACAAAAGAAGATTGTTATCTCTAATAATTTTTCGCCTTTTTCCTCTAGGCTATTTTTTCACGGTGGGTGGTTTTTGAACATGTATTATTACTTTCGGTGAGCGTATAGAGTATTCGACTCGACAAAAGAAGGTTGTCATCTCTAATAATTTTTTGTCATTATCCCTCTAGACTATTTTTGACACGTTTTTCTTAAAAAAACGGAAAAGCCGGGATTACGGTTTTCCTATAAGTATTAAGCGATCAAAATTTCACGTGACGCAGAAAACAAATTACACATGCCGCGGCGTAGCGCGGGTCATTATCTAGTATAGAGAAAAAGGGAGAGAAAATCCAGCAATCAGGAACGCAAGCACTCACATGAAGATGTCACGAGATTGGGATGGATCAAGTTGTTGCTTGCTGGCTTAGGAGTAGCCTGAACGAGAAACCAGAGCTTCGATCTTACGGCTGATGTGAGGTGTAGTCCGTTGTCTCCTATCCTCGATGGCGAGGTGGTCTGCGCGAGGCCTAACACGGGGAGCGACGGCGAGGTGGTTCCCTAATGAGTCACGACTTTAAGAGGCGTGTTGGTTGATCGGACGGCTCCGACCTATGCCGTTGCAGGCTGATCCAACCGTGCGCTAGAATTTCACTTTTGCTAATATAAAATATTAATTTTTTTTTAATGAAAAAGCAACGGGAATTATTGATTTCCGCACTCCAATCATCACGATCCATCCAACTTTTAACAAATCCGAAGAGCGTGTGGTGTGGCTCCTTCCCGAAATCGTAATCCGAAGAGCACCACGGAATCGGATGGAATATTTTCCTCGAAATTTACTGTTCCTCTAACTTTCCGGCCGCGAAGCACATGACGTGATTTAAAATGAAACAAAAATTCGTCACCGTCGATGACAGGGAGAACAGAAAGGAGGACGGACGAGGTGAGAAAGGGAAGGAAGCACGGATATTCGTCTAGGGTTTCCGCCGCCGCCGCCGCCGCCGCCGGCGATGGGCGCCCTCACCGACAGCCGCAAGCGCCTCTCCGCCGACCAACGCCTCCTCCCCTCCTTCCCGCCTTCCCCTCCCCCTCCTTCCAAGAAGCCCAAGCTCGCGCCCCTCCCCACCCTCCTTCCCACCCACCCCGCTCCGCCTATCCACCACTCCTCTCCTCATCTTCCCGCCTCCTCCTCCTGCTCCTCCGCGCCGGGACCTTCCTCGTCCACGCCCTCCTCCCTCCCCAACCGCCGCCGCCTCCCCCCTCCGCCGCCGCTCCCGCGCCCCATCCATGGGCCCCAACGCGTCCTCCGCGCCTTTCGCCTCGGCCCCACCCGGCCCCACTCGAACTCCTCGTGGTATTCTCCGTCCCCGCCACGGCCGCCACCCCAATCTCTCGGCCTCGAGCAGTACGTCGAGCTCGTCAACAGCGTCTCCCATCCCCCGCCACCTACCCCCTCCGCCGATGTGCCGAGAGGGCCGGAGGCGACCGCCGAGGTGGTCACCGTCGATGGCAGGGAGGATAGAAAGGAGGACGAGGAGCAACAGCAACAGGACGAGGAAGAGGTGAAGGGCACGGTGGTGGTGGGGAGGTTGCCGCTGTACAGAGAGCTGTACGAGGCATCCAGACGGAAGCGGGACGCCAGGCTCAGGACACTTGAGTTCGAGGTGCGCCTCGCCGAGAAGGGCCACCATGGGCATGTGCGGCTCGCCGAGGTCCTCCCGCCGATCACGCCCATGAAAGAGGTACAACTTTATTGAATCATTTGTTTTATGATGAATGTAGTGTATAATGATACAATGTTAGGCGCTGCACATAAAGGGTGGTGGTGTTGCTGTAAATTTGTGCCCAACATGCTTTAATTGAATAGGACTAGAACTTTGTCGAAATGTATGGGTTTGTTCACTTAATAGTTAGTAGTTACGTTGAACAAAGCATGGAGTCTTGTGGTGGCCTGGTTAGGGTTTGAGTTGCTGGGAAAGGAGTTTGGTGCTAGTAAAGCCAAATGAGGAGGCTTTCTTCATGCTTGTATATAATATGATACTTGATTTAATATCTCCAAGAAACACTGTTTATTTTGTGAACTAATTATTTGGTAATAATAGAACTGATAAAGCTGAGTCATTTTCAAAAAATAGCAATGACTAACTTTTTGTTTGCTTGCCTCGCCAACATGAATATGATATTAACATTGTTGACTTGTATGTAGTGCTATTACACTTGATGTGATACTATTAGTGTGTCATAGGATACTGTGATTCTGGAATCTCGAGCATAGATAACCTGTTCGTTGCTGTGGCATGCAAGTGGTTTGTTCGTTTAACCTCGCAATAATATTCACAAGGAAATAGCTGGCCAAAGTGGCTAATTCCGAACACCCTGTTTGAGGAAAAAGTGTGTGTGTGTGTGTCTATATATATATAATGCTTTTTATATCTCTTGAAATAGATATTTCTCTAGCCTTCTAGTTCTATACGAATTGATTGTAAATAATCTGGTTTGTTGTTACTCCCATATTCCAAAAATATAGAGCCTACCAAAGGATGTTGAGCTCAGTATGGTCGAAGCATTTTATTTTCATGGTATTTTGGGATACGAACCTGTGAGTTTGCAATTTCATCTACATTGTAAACTAGAAAAAATGCTTCATGTTGTTATTTCTGAATACTGAAATTGCACTTACAGTTAAAAGAAAACAAGACTAAAATGTTATAACGAAACTAGTGGATGATCTTACTGAAGAACATGTTATTCCATTGCTTGATGCTAATAACTGTGATCGCATGCGTTTCAGGAGGTGCCTGAACCTTTTATTCCTCTGACGGATGAGGATGAGGACAGTGTTCGTCGTGCTCTTGGTGGCAGGAACAGGTTTATCTTCTTCTCTGATCTTATTAAGAAACAGTAGGCAGTAGGCACATTTCTTGCGCATATGTCTAGCTTAATTAGCACTATCTAAAATGGCCCTTTTTCCAGACATGAAAGATTAGCAGTTCATGAAGCTTCAAATATTGTCATAACAAGAGAGATCTTGCAGTGCTTGAATGACAAAGAGTGGCTAAATGATGAGGTATTTTATTGCTTCTGCTATATTTTTGGTCTTTTCGGACTCTAGAGTCAAGCATATAGAATTTAACATTAAGTGTATATATTTTTCACTCTTTTCAGGTCATAAATTTATATCTTGAACTGCTGAAAGAGAGAGAACTGAGAGAACCTAACAAGTTCTTAAAATGCCACTTCTTCAGCACCTTTTTCTACAAGAAGGTCCACTACTATATCCAATGATCTGGAACATCATTTAGGCATTGCTTTACCTTTCCCTTGCTATGATCTTTACTTGAATCCCTGTAGAGTTACAGTCAGGTATCTTCTGCTTGATTCTGCTTAGTGCATGTGCCCTATGTCCTAATTCTAGACCATTTTTTGCTCCAAATTTTATTAGCTTTTTTAATCCTTGTGTTTGTCATTACTAGACATTTGCACTTGTGCATGTTATTAAAGTAGTAGGTTTGGTGTAATACTATTTAGGCTTAGTTCGTTTCAGCTTTTGGATTATGGATTCTGGATTATGGGAGAAGCTGCTTCTGATTGTGGGAGAATTGGGTCAGGCCAGCTGCGACTTTTAGGTTTCGGACCGGAGTAGCGAGAATTAGGTTCCATCCTGATTCTAATTCTATGTAGAGGGCAACTTCTGATTGTGGGAGAAGCTATACAGAATTCTTTCGTTCGGCAAAAATTCTTTCGTTCGGCAAACAATATGCTTTTTTTTTTTAAAGAAGAAGCTGAAACGAGTGGGGCCTTAATTATGATGATTCCATATTCATAGCATCAACTGATATCATTACTTGTACTGGCAGATTGTGTTATGATATTGATATATATTGTATTTAATCTCAGTTTCCATTGGTCATAGCTCATAATAGATTATTTATGTCACCAGAACAAACTAATTAGCCTCATAATTTTCTCCTGTTTTTGTTTGTCAGCTGATTATGGGTGGGTATGATTATAAGGCTGTTAGGAGATGGACAACAAAAAGGAAGTTAGGGTACAGCCTAATTGAGTGCGATAAGGTAAATGCTTTTTGGGTCCTCTTTTCAATATTACATCCTCCCACGATTTGACTATTCATCTAACTGAAACTAGTTATTTCTGACCTTCTGTCTAGATTTATGTTCCCATACACAAGGAGGTGCATTGGTGTTTAGCAGTCATCAACATAAGGGATAAAAAGTTTCAGTATCTGGATTCACTTGGCAGCGTGGACATGAAGGTCCTGAGAATCCTAGTAAGTGGTATCATCTAATTCAGTCTGATCAACAACATGCTGCTAGGTCTCTATATGTAAGAAAATCTGGTGGATTCTGAAATGCCTCTCTCCCCCTCCCTCCCTGGCTCCCTATGCGTTACGGGTGCGTGCGTGCTGCAACTGTTATGATCAAATCTTCTGGAGGTCTAGGCAAGAACTAGAACAATAGTGATCATATGAATCAGAAAAGGATCATCTAAATACAGAAGAATTTATAACTGCGCTTTGACGAAAACATTACAATACCCGATTGCAAACGCGGTGTATTAACTCTCTCTCTCTCTCTCTCTCTCTCTCTCTTCATTCAGGACTTCAGGGTCTATGCATTTAATATTTGCTTGCATTTGTTAGTGATTCTAACTTCAACTTTTTTCATCTTTACCAGGCCAGGTATCTTGTGGATGAGGTAAAAGACAAGAGCGGCCAACAGATTGATGCTCTTTCATGGAAGATGGAAGGTGTCAAAAACCTTCCTTTGCAGGAGAATGGGTAGTTTTCTTATATTTGTTCCTAGCATGGCTATCATTGTTTCGCTGCTTGACCTTGTACAATAAGAGGTGCAATAATGAACGTTAAAATAAAGGGGGATGCATGACATCTTCGTCAGTGTTAAGTAGAGAGCATTATAGTTACCTACAGCATTACTCTACATTGTTCTGAAATTCATCTAGTGTACTACTCACGGAGTCGTCTGTCATCTTAGGTGGGATTGTGGCATGTTCATGCTCAAATACATGGACTTCTACAGCAGAGATATGGACCTTATTTTTGGGCAGGTAAGTAATTGGCTCTTGTTTTTCCTGTCAATCAATATGCTGTATCTTGCAGAAATTTAATGCTTACTTGATGCTAAATTAACTAAAATGGTGTTTGAAATTGGTCCTCTTTCATAGAAACACATGCCTTACTTCCGGAGGAGGACTGCAAAGGAAATCTTGAATTTGTGGGCTGAATAACTGTGATGGGCTTCATAGGTCTCTAAGGCCAAGTTTGAATCAGGTGTTAGCGTATGTACTTTTGAAAAAGGCGGTGACGTCTTTCCTAGAGTGCTGAACGCAAGAATGTTGGAAGCTCCTCAAATGCTCAAATAAGTCACCGTGCAACCATCAAGCTACAGGGTGAAGTGCTGCTGAAGAAGATATGCTGCTTGCATGATCAAATTGGCTGTCTTCCTGGTGGTGGTGGTTGCAGTGAGCCATCGGGGGGACAGAAAGTCATTGCCGAACGTGGTTTTATGGCTGGCTTTAGACTGCAGGGAGCCATTGAGATTTGACAGACGGAAGGTATGGTTGGAGCTTGTATTTAATGGTTGGGTGTAGAGTTGAGTAGTGTGCCATCCTTTTACGCATTTTAGCGTGGTGCATGAGTTCCTTTGTAGGCATCCAGCCGTGAGCGATTCGTTTGTCTTTATATGACCTGCTTCGGTGCAGCGAGAGTTTTGTGTAATTCTTCCACCCCTTCTGTTATTTTTCTTTTTCTTTTTGATATAGTAGTGCTCCTCGCCTGGAAAACATGTTTCTGCAAATTCTAAAATGGCAGTTCTGTCCCCTGTAGTTGAGCTGATAACTTTCTAATTGTCTACGTGATATCTACTAGGATGAGAAGCGCGCTACACTGCGCCGACTATAAGAACACAAAAAGTTAAAGCAACATATTTTTTGTGCTATAGTCTTTGTTGATACTTCAAAGTGGAAATGTTGTTCAGTTAGGAAAAAATTTATAAACCAAGATTATGAGACCAACATTGGGGGTGATTACATATTATGCTATGCAAGAAGCAGAACAAGAATATATAGCAATAGGCTATATAACTATGACGGCCGGAGAAGTGTTTCTATAATTTACATGAGATGGGATGCAAAGCATAGGGCAATTTTCAGTAAAGAAGCGTTGCTGATAGCGTAGAGAGGCATCTGATGTATCATGGAGGTGACCACAAAGAGGAGATTGAGCCATTGAGGTGTAGCAGATGATGTCACTGAGGTGTAGGCAAAGTATTGTAAGCTAGACTGTAGCGAGACGTGAGCACTGTGTCATCTTATACATGGGATAAGGATCCTACAGTATACATACTTCGAAAAGTAAGTAAGGCTGACGCTTAATCTAGCTTTCTTAGAGAGAAACAAAAAAAAGTAATGCTATCTAATCTAACAAATATAGGAACCAACGAACAAAATAAGAAATTATCTGAAAAACAAAAAATCATGTAGATATTGCAAACCTGAAAAACCTTTATGGTACACCTATAGGTAGTTTTAAATTCCATTTTGACTACGAATAACTCGAATTTATTATGTAAAGGACTCTACTCCTGAAAAAATAAATATCATATTAGCCATTGAAGTATGTCATTAATCATAAGTATGCTTGAGATTGACTAAAATTAAACTATGGTTCTGCTTCAATACATCGTTAAGGACCAAAGCAGACCAATTTTGACAGGCATGACATTCAGGCCCTGTTTGGAAGCAATGTATTTTCATAGTTTCTAGGCAATACTATGGTTTCTAAGAATACCATGGTATTTTATACCATGAGGTGTTTGATTACCATGCCAAAAGCTTTGTATTAAAAACCATGGTTTGGTAGATACCATGGTATTTTTAGAGTATTTGAAACTCCACTCCAACCCAAAGTTTTTATGGTTTTGGTTATCTTCTTGTCTATTTCCACTCAAATACCATGGTTTGTGATGTTGCATCCAAACAGTCGGTAGTTCCAAGAAATACCATGGTTTTAAAGGAGTTTGGTAAAACTATGGTATTCATGACAAAACAATTGCAAACCATAGTATACTAAAACTATAGTTTTGAAATACATTGCTTCCAAACAGGGCCTCACACTTGCTATCCACACCAACCCTCAATATTATTTTAATTATATAGAATAAAATGGTAAGTGGGCCTTGATTAAACAATATTAATCTAGAGATATGAAAAGACTCGTGTAATGTTTAGCGCATAACATATTTTTAACAGGGAAAAGGAAGTGGGCAGGGAGCATGGAAATTGAAATGCTGCCTTATCAGTCGCACCCACACACACCCTTATCTCTGCTCCTAAAGCTCCAGCCATCTTCTATGCAATCTTTTTTGGATCAATGTCACGTATGAAGTTTATTTTTTCTTGAATGAATCTTTGAGATCTCCATGCAGGGCAGAAAGAGCTAACAAAGATGATCAAACAGCACTGATAGGCAGCTCAAATTTAGCATTGATATCATCAAGTAGTATGAACTTGGTGTGTCGTACTCATACTGAAGTAACATTAATAGGGTGCATTGGACAACTTACATATTCATTAGGATTTTGAAAGCCAATCATCCTATCGATGCAGGCAAACATCGGGAGAGTTTAATTCAACATATTTATTATCATTCACACCTAACAGAGACATGGAGAGCATCTTAGTATAAAATTCAAACAATTTACTAATCACTTTAACATATAAACTGTGGCGACCCACATAATTAGCCCTGAGTAACGATAATAACACTTTCATTACACCGAGATAATTACATGAATCTCGGCATATTAGCTAATAAGATATTGGGTGCATCTGACAATTTATTAGAGAACATACCGTATTCAGAGTGTTGCAGCAGAACAATAATTAGAGACTGAAATGAAAACTTTATTATAGTCCGTTGCCATATAGGGCTACAAGTTCAATACATCTAATTATACATAGAATCCAAGTACAATAAAAATATAACACAAAAATACTAATTATAAGCTGCTATATAATCTACCCAACACACTATCCCTCCTAGAAGTCCTCCTCATAACCCTGGTATTGCGGGTGATCCTCACCCAAATTGTCATCGGCTCTCAGATCTAAGCAAAGGGAGTAATAGCAAGAGTAATTGCAGATGTACTCAGCAAGTATTAGTAGCAATGTGCAATAATGAGAAAATAGCTCCGTTTTTACCAGCATATCACTTCCTCCTTTTCAACCCTTTTTCTAAAAATAGATGCTTGCAAGGCTCTTGAAGTGAAGTTTGTTGATATCTCGAATAGCTCTCCTATTTTCTCAATGGGTGACTCCAATTTCTCATTACCATCTACTAGCAATGGATGTGCAAGATGCTATAATAATAATATTGATGCTTGTGCCACTAACCTTGAGACTTTGCAAGTATTAGCTCATGAAAATGAGAAGCTCAAGGGAATGCTTGAAGATGGACTTCAAAAGTCCTATAAGGCAAGCAAGGGATTAGAGGAGTTTCTCGGTAAACGCCAAGGTAACTTCATGAAGCATGGGCTTGGGTATGTTCCGCCCAAGGGCAAAAAGAGCCACATCGTGGTTGCCCCATTGAACAAGCCCATTCACTTTGTTAAGGGCGAAGGAAATTCTAAGTATAAGGCTCACTCTACTTTCTTTGCTTCTTATGTGCTCAAAAGAACTAACCTCAGTCATGTAGTTGCTCATCATATCGGGCGTAAAGCCAACAATGCATCTCATGTGCGATCTATTTGTGTCCCAAAATCTCTTGTCACTAACGTGCACGGACCTAAACAAGTTTGGGTATCAAAAAACAAAATCTAAATTTCTTTTTGTAGGCATATATCTCCGGTGGATCAAGTTGGATATTGGATAGCGGATGTACACACCATATGACCGGAGAAAAACCGATGTTCGCACACTTGGATGCCAATGGGACAAATAGTGAAAACATCATTTTTGGCGATAATGGAAAAGGTGAAGTAGTAGGGTTAGGTAAGATTCATATCACAAACGATTTTCATTTAAACAATGTTTTGCTTGTTGAATCACTGAGCTATAATTTATTGTCCGTTGCTCAATTATGTGAAGCCGGCTACAATTGTGTGTTTAGTGATAAGGGTGTGGATGTCATAAAGAGGGTTGATGGTTCAATATCCGTCAAGGGTCGTTTGAAGAGAAATCTCTATCTCGTGGATTTTACTACGGATAGAATTAACCTTGAAACGTGCTTAATGGCTAAATCTAGCATGGGTTGGTTATGGCATCGCCGACTTGCTCATGTTGGTATGAGGAACCTATACAAACTCATTAAAGGCAATCACATTCTTGGATTAACTAATGTTGTCTTTAAGAAAGATAGGGTGTGTAGCGCTTGTCAAGCCGGAAAGCAAGTTGGAGCTTCTCATCCCGCCAAGAATGTGATGACTACCTCAAGACCTTTGGAGATGCTCCATATGAATTTGTTCGGCCCGGTCACATACATAAGTATAGGAGGAAATAAGTATGGTCTCGTTATTGTTGATAGTTTTTCTCGTTTCACTTGGGTATTTTTCTTGCATGACAAAAGTGAAGCCCAAGGAACCCTAAAGAAATTCATGAAAAAGGCACAAAATGAATTCGAAGTGTACATCAAGAGAATTTGAAGTGACAATGGCACCGAATTCAAGAATACCGGCGTGGAGGAATATCTCGATGAGGAGGGTATCAAGCATGAGTTCTCGGCCTTCTATTCCCCTCAACAAAATGGGGTGGCCAAGAGAAAGAATCGAACTCTCATCGAGATGGCGCACACGATGCTTGATGAGTACAAGGTCTCCGACATCTTTTGGGCGGAACCATCAACACCGCGTGCCATAGTACCAACCGTCTATACCTTCACAAGATCTTGAAAAAGACGGCGTACGAGCTACTCACTGGCAAGAAACCAAATGTATCCTACTTCCGAGTCTTTGGAAGCAAATGCTATATCCTCAACAAGCGAGCTAAGTCCTCTAAATTTGCTCCCAAAGTAGATAAAGGTTTCTTGCTTGGTTATGGGTCGACTGCTTACGCATACCGAGTTTTCAACAACAAAACCGGTGTAGTTGAAATCTCGCGTGACGTAACATTTGACGAAACTAATGGTTCTCAAGCAGAACAAGTTGATCGTGCTGTGATTGACAGGGAAGAACCTCCATGTAAAGCAATCAAGAAATTGGCAATTGGGGAAGTGAGACCACTAGAGCAAGAAGAAATCCCAAGCACTCCAACTCAAAATGTCAGGGATGAGACCCAGAGTATCCGGACTAGCCCAAAGAGTCCGGATGTAACTTTGGATGCTCCGGGTGATGCTACCTCTTCATCCAGGCAAGCACAAGATGGCTCGAATACCGCTCAAGATGATGAGGACCCCATACAAAGAACGAATGCAACTGTCCCTTATCCAAGAGTTCATCAAAGCGTACAACGAGATCACCCAGTCGACAACATACTCGGAGATATTAACAGGAGAGTATCCACTAGATCTCAAGTTGCAAATTTTTGTGAATTTTACTCATTTGTTTCTTCTCTTGAGCCTCTCAAGGTAGAAGAAGCGCTCCAAGATCCGGATTGGGTGATGGCTATGCAAAAGGTGCTAAACAATTTCGAGCGAAATCAAGTATGGAAGCTTGTTAAAAGGCCTAAGCAAAACGTGATTGGAACAAAATGGGTATTTCAGAACAAGCAAGACGAGCATGGAGTAGTGACTAGAAATAAAGCCCGGTTGGTCGCTCAAGGCTTCACGCAAATCGAAGATTTGGACTTCGATGAAATATATGCTCCCGTAGCTAGGCTTGAGTCTATTAGAATATTACTTGCTTTTACTACTCACCATGATTTTAAGTTGTATCAAATGGACGTGAAAAGTGCCTTCCTGATTGGGCCACTCTCTGAGTTGGTCTATGTCGAGCAACCAACCGGCTTCGAAGACCCCAAATATCCGGACCATGTCTACTTCCTACACAAGACTCTATATGGACTCAAACAAGCACCAAGAGCATGGTTCGAATGTCTTCGAGATTTTTTCCTTGAATAAGGTTTTGTAGTCGGAAAGGCCGACCCTAATCTCTTTACTAAGCACATTGATAATGATTTATTTGTTTGCCAAATATATGTCGATGACATAATATTTGGCTCTACTAATGAACAATTGTGTAAGGAGTTTAGCAGGATCATGACTAAAAGATTCAAGATGTCCATGATGGGCAAATTGAAGTTCTTCCTCGGTTTTCAAGTCAAACAACTCAAGGAAGGAACCTTTATATGCCAAACCAAGTACATCAAGGACATGCTGAAGAAGTTCGGTATGGAGAACGCCAAGCCAATCAAGACACCCATGCAAGTTAACGGACATCTAGACCTCGACAAAGAAGGTAAACCGGTCGTCCAAAAGGTATATCGTTCGATGATTGGTTCTCTTCTCTACCTTTGTGCATTTAGGCCCGACATCATGCTTAGTGTGTGTATGTGTGCACGATTTCAAGTCGCTCCTAAAGAGTGCCACTTAGTGGCAGTGAAAAGAATTTTGATATATTTAGTGCATACTCTTCATTTTGGGTTTTGGTATCCAAAAGGTTCATCATTTGAATTAGTTGGTTATTTCGATGTGGATTATGCCGGATGTAAAGTGGATAGGAAGAGTACTTCGGGGACTTGTCAATTTTTAGGAAGATCTCTTTCTCTTGGTCATCCAAGAAATAAAATTCCGTAGCCCTATCCATAACCGAAGCCGAGTATATAGCGGCCGGGAGTTGTTGTGCCCAGTTGCTTTGGATGAGACAAACTCTAAATGATTATGGCCTAACCTATAACCACATCCCACTTTTGTGTGAGAATGAGAGCGCCATAAAAATTGCCAATAACCCCGTCCAACATTCCCGTACAAAGCATGTTGATATTCGCCACCATTTCTTAAGAGATCATTCCACTAAAGGCGATATTGATATTCATCATGTTGAGTACAAATGATCAATTAGCCGATATTTTCACCAAGCCTCTTGATGAAAAGAGATTTTGTGATTTGAGGAGTGGGCCAAATATCCTAGACTCTCGCAATTTGGCTTGAGATTTGCACACAATTGGGTAATGAGTGGAAAATATTTTAGAAAAACTTGATTCATTTTATTTCTCTCCATTTTCCTGTGTTAATTGGTTCTTGATCTTCAGATCTTGTCAATCATCTTGTGATCATAGTTTGATTGGTTGAATGACTCGCTGATCACATGATGACTTGACTTTTTAGGACCTCTTATCATCTTCTCCTTCCGGAGTCTTTCCCTCCTTTGTTCCATGCCATCCTAAAAAGGACAGCTCGGACTGTCCGAAATTCCATTCGGACTATCCGAACTCATGTTCGGACAGTCCGAAGTGGGGTCTCGGGCTATTTAACCCAGCCCGATCCACTTCTTCTTTTCCTCCTTTTTCACTTCCAAAGTTGGTTTCTCTCTCCTCTACTCCGCCCCTCCACTCGGATCTTGCAATCCGTCCACAATTCTTGCAGATCGGAGGTTCCAAGGTCTTTCCCAAGGGCGAGGGCTTCATCTCCATCACTCCTTTGCCCTAGATTCGTCTCGAGATCTCCGGTTTTTGTTCTCCAAGGTATGGTTTGTACCATCTCATGTTTCGGCAATTTCTTGTCTCCTTTTGCAAATCCTTGGGTTCAAAATTGTTCTAGGCCTTGCTAGGATGGTCTCCCTGTGATTAGCTCTATATCCATTTGATTATTGTCTAGCTTGAATAATTTAGGGTTTGTGAACGTTCACCTCGGACTGTCCGAGTTTTCATTTGGAGTATCCGAAGGATACTTCGGACCGTCCGAAGAAAATTTTGGACTATTCGAAGGAAACTTCGGACTATCCGAAGTTTGTGAGTTAATTTTAACCCCTTAATATTCATCTAGGTTTTAATTAGAGTTTAATCCTGTTTCCACTCTTGTATACCTCTAGAATGGATCCTTCTCAGGGTGGCAATCCTTCCTCCCGCAAAATCGATATCACGATGGCTCGCAAGAAGAAGGCAAAGCATGATCACCCCACCGGCGGCTCTTCGGCAACCCCTGCGGCTTATTCAGCAGATTCACCCCCTTTGTCTCCTCCGGCGAATCCTGCTCAGTCCGCGGGAAGGAAGAAGCATCAAGTGGTGCGCAAAATCAGCATGTCATCCCATGCCGTAGCTTCGAGTCATGGTGGTGATGGACAAGGAAGTGGTTTAGAGGATCCTCGGGCAGCTATGGCAAGATTGAGGGCAGCCAAGTGTGCAGAGCAGCGTCGCGCAGGAGAGCTGATCGGTCCTTTGCAAATTCACCCATCCGTTCGTCGAACTCCGATGGAGTTACTCCTAAAAAGAAGATTGACTATTGCATTGGGCAAGGGAGAGGAAAGGAAGTTCGCCAGCATAGAAGCGAAGATCCTCTATTGTATCTACAGGAAGAGTATGTGGACAGGAGATTCTGGAATCATTTCCAACAAGACTTCTATGATTCAGTGATTGCTGAAAAGAAGAACCCAGTGGCTCTCATGCAATGGATTGACTGGGAATATATGGAGCAGCAGGAGGACTCGATTTTTAATCAAGTCATCGAAGCTTGTGAGCGCCACAATCTAAAGAATATCATGTCTTTTCGGTGTAAGTGGAACAATGAGGTGGTGGCACAATTTTATGCCACTCTTCACATTGACACCGACGAAGAGAGCACTATGTGGTTCATGGTCGATGGCTTGTACTATTCCGTGACTAAGACCCAGTTTGCTGATTGCTTGGGCTTCTCTACCGAGAACTGGGAAAATTTGGACAAGCTTTACACTCTTGACACCTCGGGCATAAATGACTTGAACCCGTTGTATGATGAGGGTCAACATTTCAAGCTTGGGACTACGAAGGATCCTGTACAAGTTGCTTCGGAAGACCTTGTGGCCTAAAGAAGGTGATGCCACAAATATCAGTTCATACTCAAGGAACCTTCTGCTGAGAATTGGTGAGGGATCGAGGCCCTTTGATGTATTTGACTTCATTTGGCAGGAGATTCGCCTTAACTCGATCAGTCCGCGCAGTAGGTGTGGTTTTGCTCCCTATGTCATGTGCATGGTTGAGAGCATATCTGGACTGTGGTTTGCTAAAGATGTGGAGCATGTTCCTTACCGTGTCAGATTGATTAAAGCTCCACCTCAACCAGCTCCAGCTCCTGCTCCTTCTGCCAGGGATGACAGGTTAAGATCATCAATTCCAGACCCCAGGACAACGGCTCCATCCTCTTCTGCTAGACCTTCGTCTCCCGCTCATCCTTCCTCTCCAGGTGGCTCAATCAAGTCTTTGCTCCGTGCTATCTTTTGCCTGGGGATGAAGAACCACAAGAAGATCAAAGAGATGAACGTCAAGCTTGCCTATACCCGTCGCCAGTTGCATGCCATCAAAGGGAAGCTGAACTTATCCTGCTCTTCTGAGGAGTCAAAGTTAGAGACAGCGACTGTAAATTCTAAGACTCGTCAGCTTTTTGACCTCCCAGCTGTTTCTATGCCTGGTGGAGATGACGAAGAAGATGCTGCTGCTTATGCGCCAGGCGGATACAATGGTGATGACGACGACGACAGCGAAGAGTGACCCTTTTGATGTCTTGATGCCAAAGGGGGAGAGGATCAGATTTATTTTTGTCGTGTGGCTGTTGGTTGTTGCTTAGTTTGCTTATTCGTTTCATACCTGCTTATCGTTTGTTGGATTATTTGCTTATGCCTTTGCTTGTGTTGCTTATGAATGTTGAATGTTGAACTATGTCTTGTGATTCCTTTTTAATTAATGCATTTGTGTGCCCCATACCATGCCATGTTTATTTGTGCAATTATCTATTAAATATCCTGTTATATTCTCACGAATGCAAAGATATAGGGGGAGCTCTCTCAAATTTTTTCCGTAAATATGTGCATTTGAGATTCCACTCAAATTTTTCTAATGCACACATTTAGGGGGAGCTCCACCATGTATTTGGTATTCCAAATACAATCTCATTTCAATTTACTTTTAAATCTAATCGTGTTGTCATCAATTCACTAAAAAGGGGGAGATTGAAAGTGCATCTAGACCCCTTAAGGATTTTGGTGATTAATGACAACATGATTAAGTGACTAATGAGCTTTATGAGCATTGTGAACAGATTATCGCATTCATGAGAAAGTTGTGAAGCAAAAAGGACACCCTCAAATCAAAGGAGAAAAAGGTATCGTTTAGACTCAATTATCATGTATCAAGTCTATTTTTTATTGAGTTTAAGGATTACCGTACTATAAAGAGGGATATGACGAGAAATAGCTTTAGAATGACTTAATGTGCTCAATGATGGATCTTAGTCACAAAATGGGTCAAAGTGTAAAGTCTTAGGAGCATTTTGCTCAAAATAGTTCGAAGTATCTGAACCCCAGTTTGGAATGTTCGAGCTGACCTCCTCTGTTAGTCCAGACAATTTGGGTTCGGAATGTCTGGGGTGCACTCGGAGTATCCGAGTGCACCCCCTAGGTTAGGTCAAGTGCTTTTTTGTTCGGAGTGTCCGAAGATTTTTCGGAGTATCCGAACGCTCGGAGTATCCGAAGCGTTCGGACTGTCCGAAGAAATGTTCGGACTATCCGAACTAAGTCACTCGGTTGCCTGGAACTCAGCCTGTTCGGACTATCCGAACAGACTCGGGCAGAACTCAAAACGGCTAGTTTTTGGATGGCTATAAGCCAATCTCCCACCTACCAGCAAAGAGGGCATTCATTTCACATCATTAATTGCTACTTCTCTCCTCTTGAGCTCAAGCACTTACTCCTCCTAGATCTCTTGATTTGTGAATCTTTAGAGGGTGAGTGAGTAGAAAGATTGAGAGATCGAGAGACTTTGATTCATCTTGAGCACTTAGTTCATTCTCTCGCGGATTTCTCGGCAAATCTTTTACTCTTAGAGGTTGAGGACTCCTAGACGGCTAGGAGTTGCCGGTGAACTCCCAAGCTTGGTGTGGGAAGCCGCCGGAGGTTTGTGAAGGTCGGATCCACCTCCGCAAGGAAAGGATTCAAAGAAGAAGTAGGTGAGTGCTTGGTGCAACACCTAGAGGATTAGGGTTGAAAGAGACCCATGCTTGGTGCCGCCTCAACAGAGACGTAGGATCCCCTCAAGGATCCGAACTTCGGGTAAAAATCCTTGTGCATTTCGTCTTGTTTCTTGGATCCCTTCTTTTCCCCTTTTGTGGTTTCTTGAAATCTAAGGGATTCAAGTGGTGGCTTGCTTTTGTAAAGTGTTTTGGTGAGTACTCGACTATTGGAGGTATTCTAAACTTGTGAATCTCTTTTGGTGCTAGTTATACTCTCTAGATAGCCTAGATCTACTTTCTAGGGTTTTTGTGCTCTGAACCGTTCGAACTATCCGAAAGTTCATTCGGACTATCCAAACCACTTGGACAGTCCGAAGGTAATTTCGGACTATCCAAAGATATTGTTTTCACTACGAATTAAATTTTTAAAAAACGCCTATTCACCCCCCTCTAGGCGACATCTCGGTCCTTTCAACTCCTCTCTGGCTCTTTCTTGTCCAACTCCAGCTCTGCCCTTGGCCAAACCCTAGCTCCCTCTCAGTTGATTCTTTGGCCCTTCCTCCAGATCGACCGACACTGGGTTTTCTATTACTGCTACCATTTTGGATTTTTGGATTGCTCTACTAATTTGTTGGTTGCCTTGAGGTAAGTTTGGATGGGTGATGTTCTTAAGGTGAGTACAGTCTATGATGCTAAAGAGGGTTGGGCTCTAGGTTTGGGAGGCGAGCATGACGACACTAGCAACACTTGTGCACCGGTGAGGGCATAGTTGTGGTCAGGATGCTCCTCACCTGCCCCTAGGATTCACACTCTACTAAGACCACATATGTTCTTTCCCAATCTATTCTCTACTCTACCCAATCTACTTATTTTACATACTACTTTGCTAGCATTTTCTACTTTTGTGCACCTAATGAGGGCTGAGCTCAGTTCTAGAGGATGATGATGTTGGTGAGGGGTTGAGGTACTGCTGGGGTGGCCAGTTCCCTAGGCTTCTGCTCGGTTCGGTTAGCTCTTGGTTCTTCCTCCTTGCTCTGACTACTGCTCCTGGCTGGCACCTCTTCTTGGCATTCGATTCTTGCTCCTGATGTGATCTTGTACCTTGCTTGCTTGGCTATTGATGCTGCCTTTGGTTTGCTTGGCTTCGGTTTGGAGTTTGGGAATGAATGCCTGGCTGCTTGCTAGTTGTGCTTGTCCTCTCGGTTTGGCTCTAGAATGCTAGCTATGCCTCGGTTGGCAAAGGGGCAAGGGAGATGAATGGTTGTGGCTTGGCTAGAAAATGAGCAATGGGAGATGAATGCTTGCTTTGCCTGGCTATGGTTGCTTGCTTTCGGCTGGAAAAGGCTAGGGGAGATGCATTGGCTACTACCTGGCTGTGCTCTCTTGCAAGGGTGTGGCAACAGGGGATGAGCTGGTTGGCTGCTGGCTTCTCTCTAGTTTCAAAAATGGCAATGGGGAGTAAATCTGGCCACCTGGCCTTATCTGTTTACTGTGCTCCTTATTACCATTCTACCCATGGGACTCTACTGTTACCAAAGGGCACATTGGTCCTTCTAACACTTATGCATAAATATAGTTATCAGGTTTAATTGTTCATTAACTATATGATTAGTTGATTAATGATTTCATTAGTTTGATTGAAATTTTAGGGTCCTCACATCCTACCCCCTTAAAAGGGATTTTGTCCCAAAATCTAGCTCACCCTAGGGATGAAGAGGTGGGAGGCATATTCGCAACTGCGTTGGTGGCTCCTTCCACTTGCTCTGCCGAGATATAGCTTAAGTGAGCGGATCCTGCAATCAGTGCTCCATTGTTAGATCCTTTTGAGGATATGGCTATGGGACCTCCTTGACTATATCTTGCTGATGGTGCATGACTCAGTGGTCCCCCTGAAACATTCTGTCTGGATTGACCAACTAGAAATGGGCAGTTGTTTCTCCTATGTCCCTCTTGGTCACAATGATAGCGCCTAGTTGGTTGTTGCAAGCAATTGTTGGCATAATGAGGACCTCCACACTTGAAGCATTTAGGCAAGGGTCGTGGTGGTAGAAGGTTTGGATGATGAGTCGGTTTAACTACCCATGTTTGAGTTATGGGGATTCTATTTGGTAACAGGGGTTTGAAGGGTCGTGGTTGGCTAAGAACAAGCGTCCGAGTATTTGATCTTGCCTCATTTTTCCTTTCCTCATTCAGTTGAGCCATTTCATCTTCTAGAAAAATGGCTCGGTTTGCTAAATCCTGAAATTCTGTGATGATCTGGGTGGATAGGAGTGTTCTGATATAAGAGTTCATTCCTTTCTTAAACTGGTATATTTTCTTGGCATCGGTATCCACTTCCTCCGAGGCATAACGAGATAATTTGTTAAACTTTTATAGGTACTCAGTTACCTTCATATTCCCTTGAGTCAAATCCCAAAATTCCCATTTCTCGATGTCCATTTCTCCCTGAGGGACATGTGTGCTACGAAACTATGATGTAAACTCTGCCCAGGAGATAGGTTGTTCTTCATTGCGTATTTCACAATAATTTGTCCACCAAGTTACGGCTGGTCCAATTAACTGGTATGCGGCATACTGCACTTTCTACTCCTCGGAATAGCTTATAGCATTCGACTTCTTTTCTATCTCTCGAAGCCAATCATCAGTTTCGAGTGGCTCATTAGCCCTAGCAAATGAAGCTGGACAAGTTTGGAGAAATTCTCCGAGAGTGACTTTGGCTCTAGTAGTTGGATGCCGGTTTCCTGGAACTAAGATAGTGAGCAATGCCTCCATGAATTGGTTCTAGCTCTCTTGAGCCTCTTTTCTGGAGTTCTCTAGGTACATTAGAACTCACTCCATTGGATCCTGATTTTTGTGAGTTCTAGCTATACTAATATTCCCTCCTAGTGGTGTAGTCTGTCTCTGCTTAGGAACAATTGGGTGGTTGATATTTTGGATCGATGTGAGTGGTGGTTCATTGGCTAGGGATGGAGTAGACCTTGGTCTAAGAATTAGGTCTTACTCCTTAATCCAGTGGTCTTACATCCTGCAAAAGAGACACATTTCCATACAGTTTAATTTATATTCTATTTTACTGCATGAGTGGGTTATGTGTGTCCATTTTGAGTTATTTTGAGTGAATTTTGTTCACATTACAAGAGAAATAGTGATCATAGCTGCACCTCTTTCCTTGACGACTATAGTTCATTTGAGAGTAGGTTTTGGGCTGTTATTAATATCAGGAATTAATTACAGGATGAGAGGTATTACTATTTAGAGAGGGTATTATAGTTTTGTTTTAAGCAGAGGGATAAAATTAGGTTATCTCGCTCTCTTTCGCCACTCTATTTCAGACTCAGCACAACACCATCTACCTAATCATCTCAGAATAAGAACCATAAATCATGAATTAAGAGAAATAAAAGTAAACCTGATATCCAACCATCAAAAACTCCTTGAGATTAACGCACTCGGGCCGCCCTATCTCTAAAGAAGAGTCATGAAACCATGATCAAGATGCAAATAAGAAAATGACAAAAACCTTGGTGTTTGAGCACCTAGAACTCCTTAAGGTCATGCACTCGAGCACGCTATGGATCCATGCGTCCAAGCACGCCATGGACAACGAGTTCAGGTCCATTTCCTAGCCTTAGCTCATATTTCTATTTGTTGTACTCAACTATCTACACACATAGATATATTACATTGGAGAATTTAAATTCATGTATTACAACTAGTCTCTAGAGCACACAATCTATCTCTAGGTCTTTACATGCAATATATCTGTTCAAAAAAATTTAAAAAATAAAAAATAGAAAATCATATAATTTTAAAAATGTAGAAAAAAATTAGAAAGAAATCTAGAATAATTAGAAAAACTTCTTAAAAATATATGTAAATTAGGAAAAAGCTAAAATTATGAAATAAAATTCTAAAATGAGATAAATAATTAGAATTAAATAATGAGCTTTATTAATATTTGGTTGTTTTGTTAAAAACTTTGCAAAGTAAAAACTCAACATGAGAAAACCATAGTAAAGAAAAAAGGGTACATGCTATAGCTCAGTGATACAGGATAAAAGTGAAGATTATAATTATTCTTCTAGATTATCTAGATAAAGATTTTATAACGTTCCCGCCAGCTCAATATTTTCTGTAGAGTGTTGAGCTCGTTGATCAACTTGTTTTCAATCTTTCACAGTGAGAAGTATTCCCACCATCTCACTTGTCAGATTTGTTCTTTTCTCCTCAATTATTCTTCTAGATAGACTGAAAGTAGACTCTGAAGAAATCATGGAGATAGAAATTGTTAACATATCCCATGCTAATATGGAAAGCACTGGATATGTTATCTTTTGCTCGTACCACCATTGCAAAATATCAAAATCCTCCTCTTGCTGCTCTTGGTAGTTGACAGTGTCACTGTTGAGATAGACAGCTAGCTCCCCACCACTTATTGCATCCACACTAGACATTGTTGTAGTTGAATTCCTTGAGGTAGAGCCAATTGCACCCTATATCTTTCCCCACGCAGTTTTGTTCTTACCTGTTGTGGGTGTTGGTGGAGGTTGGTGCATGCGAATTCTAGTAAACTTCAGATCGTACTTAGTATAAACTTGAGATAAGTTAGCATGGACATTTGAAAAATAACTAGAATAATCAGTACCCACCGCATCACTTAAAAGTGAGGGAACATTAGCAAATCCTTGAACTTTAGCTCTATGATCTAAAATAAATGCAAATGCATATAACATAGGATTTTCATTCTAATATTTCAAAAATTTAGTCTTCATAGTTTAAACAGATTCATGCAAAATATTATCATTTTCGTAGTTCTTTAAATGGGAAGCAATTTCTAGAATATGATGCACAATTAAAGAAGTTGAGTAATAAACTCCAGATAAAGCAACAGTGAAATCATAAAAAAAATTCAAAAATGACAGCAAGTATTGAGCAACATACCAATGTTGCTCTATGAGTAGTGGTTGACCATCCTGGCTACGATAGTGCATGTTAATAAAAACAGAAAATATGCTCTTATAGAGTATGAAAGACTTAAGCATCAAGTGAGTAAAATTCCATCTAACAGGCATATCCAAACAAAACTTACATGAACATATCTCCATTGCAATACAATAAGTCATATATGCTGCTTCTCATTGATTAGAATTATTTAAGAAAGATATTGTAGTGCGAAAAGATTCAAGGTACTGGTCTAACCTTTTCAAACCAGATTTAACTATAAGATTAATAATAGGGAGACTTAGATATTTGCCACTCCTCAATTTGGAAATTCGATGCCCCATACAAAAAATGCCACTCAGTGGCATTTTTTCTACATGCAATTGAATTTCCAAATTGAGGAGTGGCAAATATCTAATTATTCCTTAATAAAAATAATAATATGGCAAGTGCAACGTTGATGTAATAAGAAAGATTCGGTATATGAATTAAAAAAAGCAAAGTAAGAATGGTCATTACAAAAGTGTTTGCTGAAATATTATCTAATATTATTGCAAAAATTTTAATGCCAAAATCTTTCATAACTTTTACAATACAATCAGCAATATTTTCACTAGTGTGTGCTATATCAATTACTTTGAATGTTATAATTCTCTTCTCTAATTGCCAATCATTATTTACATAATGAGCAACTACACTAAGGTAATCCTCATTAGCCCTACCACTCCATATATCTGATGTTAAAGACACAAAGTATAGGTATTAAATTGCTCTTTTAGCTTATTATGACAATTATTATAGTATTTAATCAAATCTCTAGTTGTTTGTCTGTCTAGAAACTGCAGAAAACCTAGCATTATGAGCAATCCTAATATAGTTTTCAAAAGCTGGTGACTCGCCAAAGTTTAAAGGAACATCTTGAGAAGCAATTAAATGACAAAGAGATTCACAAGCTACCTCGGGATTGTAGTCCTAGTGACGTACCGTCCATCAGGGTTGTATGCAGCTGCGTCTGTCTCAAAGCCACCCTCACTTTTCTTTTACAGCTCTCAGCATGTCTCTTCAGGTGCCCCATTTCACCTGATGATTTCGCAATTAATTTGTGCTTACAATATTTACAAATAACATATCTGCTCTGAACATCGTCTGATGTTTCAAAAATCTACTTGAAATTTTCCCAGACTCCTGATGTACTGTGTCTTGATCTTTTTACCCCGGTGCTTGCCGACGCAGTAGCACTTGTAGAGCCTGAGGATGGTACAGGTATTGCAGCTTCTTCAACTTGATAGGATGCAAGAAGATCCTCTGGTGAAATCCCGAAATCAGAAGCTGGGAAGGACACGAAATCTTAGCGCTCTATAAAGAATCTGCAAGAAATAATTATGCTATTAGTACTTTAATATCATTTAAAATAATAAAAATAATAAAAAATTAAATCACAATTCTTACCTTAATTTCTTGGCAAAAGTCGAAAGCCGAATTTCGGATTTTTGGCAAGACTATTTTGAATTTTACCAAATTATCACCTAGAGCAAGAGAATTTTCACAAGAGAATGAAGAGAAAAGATTGCATGTTTGTTAGTGGAAAAATGAGGGGGCTGCTACCCTATTTATAGGGAAAAATGGGGTTTTTCAAGAATTTTTTGGATTTCCCCAATTTTTTAAAAGCCTCCAAAGATTAAACACGGTATTTTTGAATAAACGGGTTAAATAGGCCGTGTCGTGCCGAAATGTCGGCCCAAGCACGGCATGGGCTGCCAGGATGTGCTGGCACGACCCGTTTACGGCTAGATCAAGCTATGTCTGATCCGTACCAATAATGCTGGGCCTCGGATCGACTCATTTGGCACAACCCATCTAGGCATCTCAGCCTGAGCCAGTTCGGATGGCCACAAGCATACACAACTTGAACACAATTTTTGAGGAAAACAAGGGCTTTTCTGCAAAACTGATGACCGCAGGAACCTTCGCTAATCACACGTGCTGGCTCACCCGGGCCCTCGCCACGAATCTGGAAATGTCTGAGGGATTTTTCGGAAAAGCGAGGACGTGGATGCCCTGAGAAGCCGGCAATGCTTTCCGCTGTATGGGTTCAAAGTAATCCTTCACGCAAAATGTATGGTAGCGTGAGAAGATGTTTTCAGAGCTTATACATTTCGATTAGGAATCGAATGAAATTTGTTATGTGGTACTGTAATCAAGTAATTTCATAAGAAGCGATAGATAGATGTTGATCGAGATTGATGTGGAAAGAAACAGTTAAAAAAGACAATGAGGAATTGGAACATACATAAAGAGTTAGCGTTGGATAGGAGTTTATAAAAGTTAGCGATTCATATACTGAAACTATAACCTAAGGTTGAAGTTTTAGGATCTTTTGATTTTGATTGGATTTTATTTCTAGCCTATCCCAACTTATTTAGGACAAAAAGCTTGGTTGCTTGTTGTTGGACTGTTATCAAGCAATTTATGGGTCAAGGTTGTAACTCCGAATTATGGCCATGACGTTCAGTACTCTCAGATCATACAAAATCCTTCTGGTTTAAACCTGCCATGACATTGATCAGCAGAAAACAAGGGGAGATCGCTATCACTACTAACCATTTTACTAAAGGAAATCACCATCAAAGTTATCTTCAGTGGTCTGCGGTTCTGCACATTGATGAATACTTATCACGCGACAAAAAAAGGAAGAACGCGACAAATAATGACAGCGCATTCATTCACGGTTTCATTTGGGACTTCATCGGGTGCTTGGTTGACCTTGACAACAGCGTAGTTTCAGGACTGGGGTCAGTTTGGTCAAAACCTCGTAACCACAGTACTTACAGAAAAATGATGGACCAAACCATCCTAGGATTTAGTCCAGTCCTCAAACCAAATATGCCACAAGTAAACATGAGGCATCCAAATCAAATAAAAAATCATAATCGCCAGCTGAGTATTCGCACTAAATTTCCAAGTTTTCAGCATTTGATAATCAAACCACCGAAGAGAAATCAAGGGCTTCATTGCCTCTCCACTTATCATAATACAGTTTACAAATACGAATAACAAGAATCCTGCAATTCTCCAGTTGAATGCCACTGGAAATATTCCGCCTGCTGCATTTCTTTCTTGATGTAAATAATATCAACAAAGAATACAACAATAATTTCTATATTGGCGAGGTACAAGGATTATTTCCTCACCGCAACAGTTTACCACTAATATCTTCAAACAACAGTTACAACTACATTCATACAAAAGAAAATGGCACGATAACAATCCATGCCACCACCAGAAAACACACCAAACAGCCCTTTGAAGAAAAGAAAAATTAGCAAACTGATGAGATCACCTCAAAACCAAACGCCTGCACAACAATCACCCAGCACCCTACCTCCCATTCTAAGTCACTTCTGAGTTCTGTTTTCCCCCCATGTTTGTAGTCTTGGAGGTCTTCTGCGATCATATGGGAGATCACACCTCTCATTCAGAGCTCCTTCAACTCCTAACAAGGCCACGGGTTTTAATTTCTGAGGTTCAACTATCTTGATTTCTTACGGCTAAGGATTTCCTGTTCTTTGAGGCGCTGCTGAAATCGTGCCAAACGGGCCTGGAGGCTGACCAAGCCAGAAGCCTTCCGTGACAGGAGAAAGCTCAGCTGTGCCACGTAGTTGTCAATAAGGCTACCTGGCTGGTCAACTTCTGCCAACAAGTTCATCTCCTGCAATAAAATGGTTATGATGTTAGGCAACATTGTAGTGTTGAAATAACAGCAAAGTTGTGGACAGCCTTAACCAGTGCATCTCTTGAGAAATGCCACTACTGAGTGCTCATTGTTTGAGATAAGCCATTATGAAAATTTTGGGACCACAATGCCCCGTCTTCTTCCTTCCACCTTTCTCCCTCTCATCCATGGCTGCCTCCTTCCTCAACCTTGGCTGCCAACCCATCACCTTTGCCACCAAGCTCCACGTTTGCCAATCAATCTTAGCCGTCCGTTCCGCTGCCACTCCGCTAGCTAGCTGTGTATATATGGACCACCCACGTACCCGGGCCCCCTTCTTCTTCTCTCCAAATTCCAATTCTCTCCCACTCCCCTGCTTTCAAAAAATAAAAAAGAAAAAGAAAATCTATCTCCCTCTGATCTGTGGTTTTTATGCTGCTTCTGATCTGCGGTTTTTATGCTGCTTCTGATCTGCGGTCTGGTATTTGGGCTGGTCAAGTTCTTGCTTATTTAATACCCCTTCCTGCTTGATTCTTCTTTAATATTGGTATCAGCATGAGTTTATAGCTGCTGCCCTGTTCAATCTGGATTTTGCCCATGAGATTTCAGATTTGAGGCACCTTTTCTTCTTGGTTTAATTTATTTGTCTTGTCTCTCTCGATCTTGATGTAGATCTCATGGTTTGGTTGTTTAATATGTGAATTTTTCCCCTTAATTTTGGACGTGCCAATCATGATCGAAAGGCTTCAGTGAATTCTGGATGAATGTGCTTGCACACGACCAGTTTGCAGCTCTGGTGATATTTCCTATCTGAGAGAGAGATGGGAGGGAGAGAGGAGAGAGAGATGGAGAGATGGTGGTGGCTGCCATGGGAGGGGTGGGTGGTGTATTGTTGTCCAAATCTTTCCATAATGGCATATCTTCAATTTCTCCTACTTAGTAGTGGCATATACTGAAGTTGAAACTTTGTAGTGGCATATCTCAAAAGTAGGAACTTTACAGCGGCATATAGTAATGGCATGAAAATAGTGAATCAGCTAAACTGAATGGAACAATCATAAATACAGAGTTTGACAGCTGTGGTACAACCACAAGACGGGAGGTAAGCTGCAAAAGTTAGTGTTGCACTTTAAAAGAACTAACCGCACTCTACATACTCCCTCCGTCCTTTAAATGGCGTTATAGAGATGGATTCATGTTCTTGAAAAGTCCTATGTTTTTTGTGGCAAAATGTATGCATATCTCCCCAAGCTATCCTCTACTTGTTTAATGCATACTATTAATTGGGAAAGCCCCTTTTTCATTGGCCACTTAGAAATAGGGGGTGTAGTGGCAATATGTGCGTTTTCTTAATAGGTGTGCACAAGCCTAAAACAAAATTGCTAAGAAAATCAAAAGGTGCAAGCACAATAATGCGACTGTTTAATTCTTGTAGAAGATAGAACTGGCAAGACCTACATCCGAGAAAGACCTAGTTCTCCAAATCATTATCGTCCTAATAAATTAGGACGAGCATATTTATAAAACAAGCAACCCAAAAGTAGGTAATGCGATGATACAGCATGCATACATGGTCATAACGAGAATCACCAAACACAAAAACATCTATGATATAAATTTGAATATAATTGAGTAACTGGAACTTACTTCCCGCACTATCTCCATAGTATTTTCAATTTCCTTTCTGTGGGCTGCTATTAACGCCTCCTCTTCCTAACATACAAGAAAAGTCGATATCACGATCAAATCACGATATCACGTATGATTCTGATCAAAATCTTTTTTACCTCAAGTATTGCATTTATTTCCATATCATCGCAGGAACTTTCCTTTTCAGATTGCTTGGATGAAACCTGCGATGCCGAGGCAGATGATGATCTTTGCTGCTGCTGCTGTTTTAGTTGCTGTTGCTGCTTATGAACAGTCCGACTTATTTCAGGTCCGTTTTCCTTTTTCATGTAGTTGCCCTGCCTTTCAGATTTATCCTCCCTATTAGCTTTTCTCCGAGGCGGTGAGCTTTTTGTAACTTTCTCCTCTTCTTGTGAATATACTGAATTATGAAGTGACTGTGCTTTACTACTATAACCAGTCTGGTTTGATTTCAAATCAACTCTCTCCCTATCATTCAAACCAGATGACGGACTAGTTTCCTCTTTTCCCCTATGTGGATAACTTGGAATCATACTGAATGAGTTCCTCTCAGGCTCCACTGAAGAATTTGAAGTAAAATTTTCAACACCCTTCCTTGAAGCATCAGCAGGTCTCTTCTCTTGTATCTGGTCTGTAGTTTCTTCAGCTTCACTTGGTAAAGGATATGGAGTGTAGGTAGATTCCTTGCTAGATGATCCAGACTGCCCAGTGAACTGCTCTTTTCTTGAATTACCACCTTTCGAAAGACTTTTAACCCTGTTTGTTGATCAGCAATATCAGTAACACTAATAACTAGTTTTTTTTTCTGAATCATTGAACACCATATGTAAATTCAAAAAATTGAAAAGAAATAATACCTATCGGCATATCTTAAGGTATTTAGTGTGTGCTCACATGAATTTGAGTTTGGTGAGATGCAAGAAATCATTACTGTTCGAGAGTTGCCAACAAATGAGTCACGAAGCACCTCCGTCAGCTTGCTTCCTCTGAAAGGTATGTGTATTTGATCATTATCCAGTGCCCGAATACATTCCTTGAGAGCCAAAAGGCTCTTGTTTATTTCTGCGCCCTCAATTCTGGTACAATAACAGTTAGATGGTCACAGGCCGTACTAGGTCAGTATTTACTGAGAGCATAAGTAGTAAATCAAAATGATACAACAGGAGCATGCTAGAAAGACATGTCCAGATCTATAGAATGAAAATAAATACCTAGTTTGTCTGTCATTGTCTGTTGTATCAGCACCACGCTCACTTCCAGCAAGATCAATAAATGACATTTTCCCCACAAGCTTTGTATTTTTAGCTTCATTAGCATCACGATCTCTCTGTCTCCGGGTATCAGTCACTGGAATATGCTTCTTGACAGCCAACTGCAGAATAGCATGAGAGCGTGATGACTCTTCATTGGCCCCAGTTGACCCTGTGCTTCTTGCAGAATTTCCTCTCTCGATGTATTCTTTGACAATCTGGACATCAGAAACCTCAAACTCTTGCAAACCAACTATGCAGACCTGTTTCCTTCCATCTTCCCTCATGCAGAGTTGCCTAGAACAAAAAAACAGAGAAAAAAAATGCAGCTCCATTTAAGCATATAAAAAACAAAACCCCAGAAACCAAGTCAAAAGAGAAAAAAAAAGACAGTTCCATTTAATCATACTAAAAAAAATACAAAACCAAGTTACCAGACCGGATTTCCAAAGCGAAGTATTGTTTCAGTGTTGAATTTAAACTAAAAGGGTAGCTGTGGCATTCTAGGAACTACGTACATCTCATATTAATACAAGTTATCACTTAGAGTTAAATTCCCTAGCCCATTGCTTCCACTAGCCCTGACAAAGGAGGTCTCTCATGACCAGAGAGAACCTGATTCCACCAACTTACCAAAACAAGGAGCTAATATTTCCCATGACCGTCATCGACCAGTTACTAATAGGCTTCCAATCACAACTCACCGTGTGAAAGAATAGTAAACATTTTTTTAGCGCTGTTTCCGAGATATATATGCTTATCAATATGGCACATGCAAGGATACAGGGAAAACCATAAACATGAGCAAGCAGACACATGCAAAGGGGAAAAAAGGAAGGACAAGAAGGGCAAAGTATGTCAACTCATATTATACTCAAACAATACATAAAAACATGCAAACAAATAACGTCAACATCCCACCGATACCACGAAAAAGGAGTATTGACCTATATTTTACTATGCAAATTTTTTGGGGGAACTTTACTATGGCAAGTTAAATAATATAAGAATGCAATGCAGCATCAACCTCCTTTCGCTGAGAAGATCAAACAGCTTCCCGCCATATATCTCAAAGTAGCTAAGCCACAACTTGAAATTTTGACCCCGGTACAGAGGTTGATGCAAAAGACGAACCATATCTTGTACAGCTCTTAGAGGTAGAGGTTGCATTGTATATGTCTTGCCACTACCTGCACATGAAGGAGTATTAGCCATGCTACAAAGGGAAATAAACAATCAATCAATGAATGGGTAAAGATGCAAGAAAGGTTTCCTATTTTAAATTTTAAATTCATTAACATCACACCATGTACAACATAAAATCCAGCTGAGATAGACGAACAAATAATGCATAACATCTAGCATATAAAGCAATTTCAGGATCTCATGGAAGTTAGTGATTCACGTACAGGAACCATGACCTAAGATCAAATGTTTAGGGGTTTTACTAACTTTGATTGGGTTTCTTTCTTAGCCTACCCCAACTTGTTTGGGACAAAAGGCTTGGTTGTTGTTGTTTTTCTTGTACTTGTATTGAGAGAAACAATCCAAGTTGAAATGCTTTTAAGCACCTTTCTCAAAGAATGCTCCCCAAAACAGGGATCACACATTAAACTATTAAACTGTCACATTTGTTCCATACACTTCCAATGTCAAATACTAAATGTTCAACTTTATCCCATCCATAAATACTTGACGGCCACAGATTTTACCGAGAATCAAATTGCAACACTGCACTCTCAAGTTGGAGAACATTGAACAACATGGTGGACAGAAGCTATAGGATGAGTGGAAGACAGGATTCATCGATACATGTAAAGAAAGTGCAGCTTTAGTGTTTAGCTTGACAGTCAGTGTGATCCAACCTGTTTGGCCATATGCAAAACATGTTGCTTTTGTCCTTTGGAAAATTATTGGTATAATGGGTTCCACAGTCTCGCGGTACACCTGTTCAAACAACCCGGGAAGTTATATGTTAAGAACAAACCTAGGAAATTATATGTTAAGAACCAAATGGTGAATAAAAAGAAAAAGGAGCCATTCTACATCATCCATCAGGTGAGCACAGAGACGGTTAAAAATTATAGCACCTCATCATTAGTGACATGCTCATCCAGCACAGCATCAAAGCAGAATTCATGCTTTTCCACATAAGCTGTCAAATCCACCTTTCAGTAGAGACTACATGTTAGTACAAATAGCATGAACAAGCATAAAAAACTTCTGAATGTTATTTTTATTACTGGTATAACTGCTGACTCATGCATCTTGTAACAAATTAACAACAATCTTTTTTTCTTTTGGCGGGCTGAGCACAGTCATACACTAACAAGAAAAATAGCAAAACATGGAATGGCTTGTCTACAGCAATCCTGTGCTGTAGAAAGTTATTTAACCATCCAGGGTCAGGAATATAGTTGAATTCAATGATACATAGCAACAAAATTATGTAGGTTAATTTAAAAATCTATATCTAGACCCACAACCGAGATGCTACCCATTGCGCTGAAGGGAAATATGAATTTATTATATTTCTACGTTTACAAGCCCACGGCAGATAGACGCAGACAAGGACATAATATAATTCAAACAACCAATAGAATGGAAATCTTTGTGTGAATGCTTCAATCCATGCCATTCCAAAGAAATGGCAGGTCCTACTACCAGAATTATCAGTTTGTATCACTTCAAAACATGCTTTTTCATCCACATCATAGTTCATAACCACCTAAAGCCTGCTGGCATCAAAATAATGTAGTATTGTTTATTTTCTAACATAGCCGTGGTGAATATAAATGATGCTAAAGGAATAAGTCATGCTGCATATCAGAGTACAGTAGTTATCAAGTAAAACATTGAAGGGGCAAATGGATTGCCTCTCTTCCTATGCTTGTGATCTACTGCATCACTAGACATTCGAAATTGATTAAACTGTTTTGGTATAAGCCGCAAAAGAAGATAAATAGAGCTGAACCAATCAACTGACTATTCATCAGATTGTCAACACAGACATAATGAAGAATACCGATGAACAGATGAATAACAGATGGTACCTTCAGCTTGGGCTCATGAACAGTCAATAATTGGGAATTATGTACAGTTATGATGTCATCCTCCTTTCGAGATATCTCCTTTTTGTTCAGAGGCCTTTTCCTAACCTAAAAGAGCGACGTGTGTTAGTCAAGTAAGTTTTTCACTAATCACTAGCAATAAGAAAAGAAGCGATAATATTACTTTAATTTTTGGATAACTGCCGTAAATGGACAACAATAGTATTTGGAAATGATCAACATACCACAACTTTAATCTTTGCTACATTACTTTCTCTAGCACTGGTCTCTTTTTCGATGTTGATTGCACTACTGTAGTTCTCTGATAGACCTTGTTCGCTTCCTAATATCACACCATCCTCATCGTCATCAATTTCCTTTGGCATAAAGGGTGAAGGCTCAAATAGTTCTGATGGTACATTCTGACAGAGGAGAAACCATAACTAGATTAGACGGCATGAAGATGTCATTGCCAATCATAAATCAGGATTGGAACATCCAATATGTTTACATCTCTTAATCACTTGCATCATCTCCCTAGCTTCTAGAAGGAACAAACACAAGAAAAACAAGAAGATGCAGATATACAGTATACTTCTCTGTGGAAATACAAGGTCATTTTGCCTGTAGAATTCAGGGATATACCTCAGAAAGTAGCTCGCTGTCATCCATCGCATGAAGATCCAAAAGGCCAGCTCCAAATTCACCTTTAAGTTCGGGTGAATAGAATCCATCTGGGGGGGCCCCACCACCAAAGTTCTGGGCTGTCGGTGTGTAGGGCTCAGATATAGATGCAGATGCTGATTCGCCATTAAAATTCACGCTCCTCAATAGCATATAAAGCTTCTGTTTTTCTTCAATCGATTGAGGCCCATACCCCTACCAAATAATAATAGAAACAATTGTCATAATCTAAAGACCCACTTAGCAACAACGCATATGTATATATAAAGCTCCCATCACCAAACAAAATAAAATACTTAAACCATTCATGATAAGCAATAATAGAGGCACAAAATGCTGCTAATATGAAATATGAATGGAACTACTCATCCACATATGACAAACCAGGGCTCATCATGGGCCTCACAGATAGATCTAGTAGAAAGTACAAATTTCAAATCACTGTTAATGCGTCACCCTAGAATGGGATGTTAGCTTTCCACTGAATGCCACAATAAAAAGAGGCACAATCATCTAGGCAATGACATGTAATATGCAAGGAGTTCCTTGAAAAATTGAATCAAGAAAAACAAAAGAATAGTTCCTAACTCCCCCTATGGCATGTACAGTGACAAATTTCATACAAAAGATTTGCTCACAAATTAAAACTGATCCATTTTTTGTATCATAATAGACCAAAATTCTAAAGTTTCTTTTGTTTACTAAGAGTGCTAAACAATGAAGAAGATATATTGAGTTGCATTTCAAGTATAATTGACATTCAAAGCAAACTACAAAGATTCCATTTAGGGCTTGTTTGGGAAGCCCAAAATCCTAACCCATGCATGTGGATAGGCCAGGATTTTAGTTCAATATACCAGCCCATCCATATGGATGGGCCGGGATTTTGGGCTTCCCAAACACGGCATTATGTGGGAAAAAAATCCAACCTACAATTTGAATCCAAGATAGCAAAACAATCCATGTATTTGTGCACCAACTCAAGATTATAAGAACATCAAACCTGGAATCCATATTAAACATGTAGAATAACTTCCCCCAAGTGCAGCTGCAACTTTGCAGCTATTCAATCAGTCTAGTTAACTTTGCATGCAAACTGGAAAGGCATAATTCCACCTTCCAGCTCAACAGCATGCAGTTCCACAGTGCTACCGTGCTCAGTGCAATTACACAGAGTGGGGAAAAGTTATGTAGGCCACCATTTTCCAACCCAATATGTAACAGGACGCTACCTTTCGATTAACTGGCAGAATATCCACCAAAACATTCTATCCCGCGATGCCAGTTGCCAGCCTTCATAACCAGAGCAGAGACATGCATGCCGCCATGCATCTAACAAGGCTGCATTGATCATCATGAACTCAGCATTCACGAACAACCTTCAGAAGCAGAACTCCAAACTGCCAGCATCAGAAATCCTAAATTTCCCATATGACTCCTACACTCATACACGCAATGTGGACTGCAATTCCCAAAAAAAAAAATCCATAGTTATGCTATCTATTGCGCAATACAGCCCACAGCTCCAACGGAACTCAACTCGATTTCTGACTATGGGAGACAAAACTCACTGGATTCCGACCATTTCTCCACCGATCCAAACGAAAAGGAAAGAAAAAAAAAAAAAATACACGCCTCCGCAAACTGTAGCACGCACACATACAAAAGATCTTCGTGCCTGAGCTAGCGATCGTGCAATGCAGGTGACGACACGAACACAGAAAACAAGGTTTCGAAACATAGAGGACCACGCCCACGCGAAACAGACAAAAGACGGAATGTTTATTCGGGGATCCCGAGAGACGAATGCACCTACCTGCATGAGAAGGTTCGGGAGGACGCCGCCACCGCCGATACCGACGCCACCGAGACCGCCCCGGATGTCACCGGCCATCCCCACACCCACCCCCGGCGCGGACGAGGACACCGCGAGGTGCTGCAGCCCCGCGGACTGCAGCCACCGCGCCATCACCGCGTCCCCCGAATCCCCAGCGGCGGACGACGCCGCGGCAGCGGCGGCGGCGGCGGCACCGCCTCCCCCGCCGCCGCCGCCTCTCTGCGATCGCTTCTGCGGAGCCAACTTGGCGTCTGCGCCGCACCGACCTGCGAAGCTAGAAGAAGGCGCGGGATCTGGACCACGAGCTGGAGCCCAGATCTGAAGCGACGAGCAACGCGGGTCAGACTGGCGCGGGATCGGAGCAGGATTTGTGGCGAATCGGGATTGGATGTGGTCGAATCCGCGGTGGGATTTGGGGAGGGAATTGGGGATTGGATTGCAGGAGGGGATGGAGGATGAGAGGGGGAAGGGAAGTAGTTTGAAGGCGCTTCGCAAGTGGTTTTCAGGGAGTGAGAGACGTTCAGATGTCGGTGTTGGTGGCTGGCTGACACAACACAAGTTTGAAAAACAAACGAAAGAATTGTGGATGGTTTTTTAGGGCCTGTTTGGTAGAGCTCTCTCTGATTCTGATTCTCTGTTAGAAGTGATTCTCTGAGAGAAGTGATTCTGTCGCTGAAAGTGATTCTCTAACGAATCCATAGGATAAACTCTATGGAGAAACTGACTCTTTGTTGGGAGTGAATCGGAGAAGCGGTTTTTTTGACTCCCACTCTAGTTCATTTTGGAGAATCACTTCACGGGAATCACCCTGGGAGCGATTCTCAGAAAACTACTGTTTGGCAGAGCTTCACAGATTCACTCCGCAGAAGCTGGGAGCAGAGCTCTGCCAAACAGGGCCAGTCTACAAAGCAAGTGTTCTGTTCTGATAAATCAAGACGCCTTTTTATGAGAGAATTCGAACGTTTTCAGCGAAGGGAGCGTCTGCATGTGCTTGCTGGTGTGGTGACGGGCGGCTACAATTTTTGAAATTTTAACCCTTCGATAAAGTGATATACTTTCTAATAAAAAAAGATTTGATAAACATCAACCAGATGTTTTTTTTTGTTGAAATCACTTAAATCTAGAACCATTGGATCATTGTTGAGATTCGGGAGTATCGATTACATCCGATCCTATGATTTGATCCAACGGCCCGGTGAATTTGGATGTTCGGGAGTATCGATTACATCCGATCCTATGATTTAATCTAACGGCCCGGTAAATTTGGATGTTAGTTAAGACAAAAACATCCGGATGATACCTATACACTCCCTAAAAAAAATATACTTGTTCGTACAAAACTAGTAAGATGTTCCGTCCATGCCCTAATAAATATCAGCTTTACTCTACATTTATATATACATTGAATATGTTGCTTCGACATACTAATTAATTATGGATAATTTAGTCGGGTTCAATATCTCCTTATTTAAAAGTAAATGTGCCTTGTAGATTTGGGCGAAGTGAGTACAATAGAAATTTTATTTATATATATATATTTCAATTGTCTGTAATATTACTTAAAACTCCATGCATATTTGCTACGAGTTCTGTTCCGTTCGGTTCAATATGGAATAGAAATTTTCATAAACTCATAGCTAGAGTTTTGAGAAAATCGTTTTTTGTTATTTCGATTTTATCCTGTCATAACCAAGCAAGGTTTTAGTTTGTTAGTCCTAAATCTTGCTTTTTTATATAAAAAAAACTTGAGACCCCAAACAAAGGCGAAAATGTCATGCCTTCTACTATCCAAAATTAATCGTGTAAAAACATGTAAACCATCATATTCCATTGTCACGTGTTCCTACATCGACAGCAAAATCGATTTTGACATGGATTACCAATTGATCAAAAATTGAGGTTCAACTTAAGACCAGTTTGGAATGCGGTGTTTCAGTAGATCTAGTTACATATAATCTCTATAAAAGTACAATTCATCTGAATTACAATTGGTCTTTAGTATAAAAAAGATGGACCAAAAGAAAAGGGGCGATTTAAATGTTAAGTTGCTGTATACGTCAAGCACTAGTTGTACTAATTTTTTAATATACACGGTAAGCAAAGCCTATCAAAGAATCGGTGTAGGCACACAAGGAACCCTTATCACCGAACGCCCATAAAACCGAAGCTGATCTTAATCCATTTTCATCCATGTCAACCTCTTCTGGCATGTGGGCCTCCTGACGCCTCAGAAGAAGGATGGCTGCCGTGCACCAGGCTGCCTTATTGCCTTAACTCTACATCAGACGATCCCTTTGGGTGCACTGCATCAATCCATCTTCAATTCTCAGATTATGTGAGCCATGGCTAGGGCGGAAAAAAAAAGCTGCTAGTAGGGTAGAATGGCCCGGTTCAAAATTACTCTAATGACACTTATTAATCGGTTAAATATTAAAATAAGTCCATTGCAAATAAAATTAAGTTTCTATCGCTTTGACTCAGCTTAGCATGGTTCTAAAAATGCTTTCAAATTATATAAAAAATATATTAAATCAAATTATATTAATTTAAGGAAAACCGACGAGGACCTGACCAATCCTACGCGAGAAGAACGGAAGGGGTGAGTGAGGTACCTTCCGTGGCCAGCAACTTTGCGTTGCAGGCATGCACTGGCAGCAGACCTGCACCTGAAAAGAACCGATGAACACGATAGCGTGCCTTAGTAGCAACCAACTAGACCACCAGTTTCTTCACACAAAATTATTTAATCGGTTTGCATTATTTGAACTTGATAACATACGTCTACGGTTTACCTCGTGTTTGAAACAAGATGATTCTGTAGGTACAGAGGTAGTCAAGTTTCGAAAGAGGCGATTTTTGCAGATAGGATATGCAAGTAGCAAGTAGCGATTGTTTCAGAAGTCGCAGTCTTTGATTTACCCGGAGATAAGAGCGATACAAGGATGCTTTGTCTTCAAATGCACTCTGAATCTGGCTTTTGGAGCTCACAAATTAAATCCGTTTATATAGTTTGTTCTCCAGCTGAGGACTGTTACTGTAGCCATCTCAGGCTAAGTGGTCTCTCCTTTCGCTGTTGAGCACTTGCCATCATCATCTCTTTGTTTGATGGATTGATTAGGGTATGTACAATGGTACATGTCAGCTGTACGTAAGATTGTACCCCGTAGGATTTTAAGTAATATGGAAGAGAGAGAAAACTGTAGTTTACCAAATAGCTTTATATTTTATGTACTATTGTATAAACAATTTGTTAATTGTATGAGAGATCATTATAGATAACTATACAGAAAATCTATTGTATAGGTTGTTTTTAGTGTTATTTGTAGATAATATGGAGATGTGTTAGATAATATGGAGATGTGTTATAAACAACTTTTATTATATCACTGTACATGCGCTAAGAAGAAAAACAATTAAGTACGTATTTGTTTGCTAACTGCATGGCCGGCCAAGAGGCCCAAAACAATTAATCCACCAAAACATCCATATGATGACAAGAAGACAAAGGAACAGTGTCATATACCCCAACACTAGGAGTGACGTAGCTAATTAAGCAGTGGTTATTTTTTTTTTAAGTGACTAGAACTTCTATCAACTACTATTCTAGCACCCAGCTGTGCCATGTGTTTATTCTATTCTTCAGGTATTCCTTTGAATAACTCATCTTTTCAGGTAAGACAATTTTCAGTGCTCAAAGCAAACAGAGACGACAACAGGAATCGTTCGAACAACAGACATAGATAGGTAGACCCTAGCTAGCATGAATTGGATCGGGCTCTGTTTGGAACGCATGAACTCCCAGTTTTTTTTTTCTTCAAAATTTAAACAGTTTTCTTGATAAATTTCTGCAATACTCACGTGAAATTCGTGTGTTCGATCCAAATACGCCCTCAAAGGTTGCCACGAATGCGACGCTACCTGCATTGTGTTTGGGTTTACCATCTATCCATCGAGGTAGCAACGCAGCCATAAGATCATATAGTTCTAATGATTATAACCTGCAAATAACTATTGGAAGGTGTTTTTTATGTATCATTATTTAAAGGTGTGCAAATATTAACGTACGGATAAATGGTGGATGGTGATTACGTATTTCTTTCTTTATTTTAAAATTTATATAACTTATATTAGGAAGGTGATATATAAAATAACCTATTTTATACGCATGAGTACCAGGATAGGAATGGTCCTGGGGACTGTTGGATCGTAAGACCCTAGTGCCAGCATAATACATCTCCTAAATGCTGAAGAAATCGCGCGCTCCTGACGCTTTGAGCCAAGCCGGCAGCTCGGCTCGAGCCGGCCGGCGGCCGACTCAAAAAAAACTTTCGCGTTTTGGTCCTTTTATAAATTACGAATAGGCCCTTCGCGATTTTTTGTGAGGGGAAGATATTTTTCCCTAAAATCGCGTTTGGGTCCCTCGTGCGCTATTTTACGGAATAAAACTCCCGTTAAATTCAAATCGTGAACAAACCCTTTTCTAATTTTTAAGGATAGCGGACAGGTCCAAAAACGTAACAAACAGGTCCTTACTCTTTACGTCTAGATCCTTTCTCCGTTTTTCCCAGAAAAAAATGTTTTCGTCGCCAGAAATATTTGTACAGCTCTATCTCTGTACTTTTTTCCCACCTCGATTTCCCATCTCGATCTCTGAGTGTTAGACTCGACAAAAGAAGGTTGTCATCTCTAATAATTTTTCACCTTTTTCCATCTAGACTTTTTCCCCACCGCGGTTTTCCAGTTCGGTCTCCAATATTTTCCAAATAATTCGTCGAAAGAGATATTTCCACAACTCTATCTCTCTATTTTTTTCCCCGTTCGCGTGGCGTGTTACGCCGCGAAAAAATTTGTGTTTTTTCAACCGTTCCGCTTATTATTTCGACAATTTAAAAAATAAAGCGCCGCCGAAAAAAAAGGAAAATTTTTCCACGAAAAACGACACGCGCGGCGTGTTACGCCGCAAAAAAAATTGTGTCCTTTCAGCCGTTTCGCTCATTATTTCGACGATTTAAAAAATAAAACGCCGCAAAAAAAAGAATTTTTTTCTACGAAAATGTGAGACCCGCTCGATTTGACAGAACCTCCATGTGATTCTTGTGCTATTCCTGGATCGAGAGCTAGCACTCACATGTTTACAACAATTGGAAATCATAACCATACAAATAATAATTAAGCGGAAACGATTACATAAATAAATATTACAACTCAGAGGAATAAAGCAGCAAAGGAAGCAATGTCTCGTAGTTTGCCCAACCATTCCCGCAGGCAACTGACCAGGCATAACTCCTTAGATAGAATACAACGAAGAAAAATCCCGCAACTTACGATGACCAACCTCGAAGCTGCGCTAACTCAACCACCTACAATATAATTAGGCAAGGGTGAGTATTTTACATACTCAGCAAGACTTGAGCAAAACCTACATTACATGCAGGCCATTTCAAAGGAGGCTATTACAGTTAATTTGCATAAAGCGAATTTGAATTTGGAAACCAAGTTATTTGCAATCGGAATTTAAAAGAGCAAGATTAATTGATAGCAAATAAGTAAAGCATAAATAACACTCACCGTCCTCCATGACGTGAGCGACGAATCAAACCTTGCCATCGCATGGCATATATCCGATTCTTTGTCCACAGAACTGTAATTTGATTCAATACTTGCCCACACAGGTATAGCATTGGGTCATCGTGGGGTAAGCTAACTTGTAAAATAAACCCTTTTGGAAATAATAAAACATTTAACTCGTGCAAGTTCACCAAGACACCCATGACCCATGGTACGGCTAATTAATTAGAATTAAACTCTGCAGAGGTGTACAAGCTGTACCCACAAGGAATGATCAACCTTTGCGGCACACTTCCTTAGGTGTGTCGTCCAGAAGACCATACATAGCCATTAAATTCCTAGACAAGGCTTTACACCGGCCGGGACGTTAACCCTCGCCACAAAGCAGAGACACTCACCCAAGCCGTGGATCCACATTTATCACACCCAACACCACGTCTCTGTCCATGGCAAGGCGTACACCGTTGCATTAGCAAGTAGAAACCCGTCGAAGTGACCAAGCGGGAATCTGTGCAAGCTCCGCCTACCAATGAGCAAAGCCATGTCTAAACAATTTAATAGGCTAAAGCTAACCCATCCTCACCCTCGTGGTTTGTACGGATTTTCTTGGATCATACAACACGATGTTCGGTCCTTAGTTGTGACACAGGCGACACTTCACCCTACACTACGTGCAATTACTTCGCACAACCGCTATTGCCAAATAATCGCCGCATCAAAGCATAGTTTCATTTTGGGTTTTAATCAAAGTACCCACCACCAACAATGACATTTTCAATGTTTCCGAAACAATTATTGAGTTGATCATGTACATCATTTATTCTAAAGCATGGCTAAGCGAGTTAATATGATCGTGTATACCCAAAATGACATTAAGAGATGTCTAGCCCTATTTCGTGGTTATCAAGGTTCACATTTCATAATCATCAAAGGAGATTCACGAGATAACAGGTATAACTACCAATCCACAAAATAGCAATTTACATAAAGTAAACGCATGCATAAAACAATTTGATGCACAAAAGGAATAGAAAATATTGGGAGCAATATGGTCAAAGGATTCTTGCCTTGCTTAATCATTGATTATGACGAAGGCGAGGATTGCGGATTGACGACGGCAGACGGAGACAACAACCGTCGGGATCTACGTCGGACAACGGAAAATAACATAAAACTAAACTTCAATAAGAGCGAAAGAAAGAGATAACACAACAATATAAACTCACAAGAAAGCGAGGATTGCTCTTTATGAATTTATAAATCTTATTTTACGAATTCAAGATGCAAAGATTGATTATATTAATAGAATTAAGCATTAGTTTGCAAAGTTCATTGATTTACTAATCACATTACTATTTTGGGTAACATTGCCACCTATGGGTTTTGCTCTATTAGGATTGATTCAAAGCAAAGTGAAATATGAATATTTTCTTATATTCTGCAGATTATAACTTAAAGATCGATTCTAGACTATTCTTTACATTATTCTCATTTAGATGAGTTACTTTGCGAGTTAATGAAAATGCTTAAATGATTTCATTAGAGTATGAATGGTTAGCTTCTTATCTTTAATTGATTTCATTTAGCATTTGCTTTCACTGGGTTAGATCTTGATTTAGGCTACTAGGATTATTTTCATAATATTTGAGAAGGTTCTGGTGATAAAAACAACTTAACTATAGGTTTCCTTCATTATTACCTAAAGTTTATTCATTCACCTTGAGGCCTAAAGAAATGTGATTACTTAGGGTTATTCAGCTATTAAGATTTGTATGCAAAACATGATGAAATATGGTTATTTCTTCATAATGAGATAGTTTATACTTTGTATGACAATCCTAAGCTATTTCCATAAATTTTAGGCTATAGCTGATACATTATAATCATTGCGAAAAAGGCTTAAGCGGCATTATATAGTTGGCGTTATTCGGAATCGGCCAAAAAGTGAAACAAAAGGTTATCGCTTAAGGGTTTTGATCTGATGAGATTAATATGTAAACCTTAATGAAATAAGATTCTTTTTATAGATCATGGTAGTATAAACTTTGTACAGTGTTTCTAAACTGATTTTACTGATTTTAGTATTTGGATGAGTCATTTTATTTACTGTTGAAATAGACTAAATGACCACATTTGCAAACCCTAAATCGGCCACGTTTCGTTTTGAGTTTCTAACTACACCATACATGATCTTTGATTCATTTTTCGAGCATTAGCGTAAAACAGCCCTAGAAATGTTTTAAAGCTATTTTGGAATTATTTTGACTTTAATTGCAACATATAAACTATTTACTTATTGTTACAATTAACATTTCCTTTTATTAAAAGAATGACATTTCAACCGTATCTTACTTATTCTCACATACACGATCCTTCTTGTTTTTAGGAACTTGATATAAATTACTTTATCATTTTGTGAGCCATTATGCTATTATCTTGCTAATGGCCATAACAGGGTTCATTAATGATTACGAAGCAAATAATTTAAACATGGTTCACAATTTGAATATTTTTGCATATTTGAATCCATCCAGATCTTAGCATCATACAAAACTCATCTTAGTGTTTTATGACTTATTGACCACAGGTTTAATATGAAGAGCATAATGATGTTATAACCAAAGTTTAATCCAAATAATTGTTTTGCAGTTCAAACTTTTAATATTTTTGCATATCTAGAATCTTCCTGATTTTATATAAATATACAGACTTATTTCACTGATTTCTGAGTAAAAATGCACAAGTTATTTATAAGTGAATGTGCTCTGGCCTGGAAATTGATTGCAAAACCTAAAATGCGCTTTGCTAACAGGGAATGCGCCTTTACCCCTCCGAGTAGAAAACGATCGCACTGCTTGTTGGAGGGCCCGATCGCGATCCAAGAAAGCAGTATCGACTAGGGCTTCCCGGCGACGGCACTCCGGCGATCATCCGGCGAGGTCGAGGGCACTGAGACGACTGGCTCGGCGAGGCGCATCCAGCTACGGGGCTGATTCGGTCGGAGACGCATGCAGCAGAGAGGCGCGCAGCCGGAGAGGGGCGGCGACAACGGCGGGAGCTCATCGGAGAAGAAGAACAAGGCGGTTAGGGCTCGAATCGGTGGCACTAATAGTATCAGTGAGTCGAGGGGGTTCTATTTCACCTGGAATTGGCGTCGCAGAGGAAGCGGAACGGCCTGCACACGGTGCGCCGGAGGCGAAGAAGAAGAGGCAGCGGCGGCGGCTTGATTTCACATGAAGGGGGCTAAATGTTCTTGAGGGCTTTCAATGCTCGTGGCTTGGTGATGCTCTACCTCAAGGGGATTCGGGAATGGAAGTCTCTCTTGCTCGGATTTGCCTTCGCGCCTTGAGCTCAGAGGCTTCGGTTTATGGCGAACAGAGGAGTTCTGGCGCTTGGCTTGAGGGGAAGGAAGGAGAGGTGAGGGGAAATGAGAGAGAGGTCTCTGGCGATGCGGTTTATAGCCAGGGAGAGCAGCAATTGGGTGGGATTCGTGGCAGTCATCGCTAGCTTTGCTCCACTCAGTGCTTCGAAGGTTTCGCCAGTGGAAGGAACGGAGGAAGAGGGCGATGCATTGGCGGCGAGAGACAGGGCCCTTGTCGATGGCGGGAATTCAACAATGTGCCAACGGAACGGAACGGCGATGAATGGCCCACATGGCAGTGAGTGATCAAAGGAAACAGGGTTTTCTCTGATTTTATTGGTGGTCGACTAGAGGTAGAAAATGGTGAAACTTTTTGACCAAGGTTGATGAATATATTTGGACGTCTGGTAAAATTTTCAGATTAAAATGAGTTACCGAAAAATTATCAATTTTCCGACAACAGTGACTGCTCCTAATTTCTTGTTTCGGATTTTGATTTTTCTTTGAGATCAATTGAAGTCTATTATTTTTGAAACTTTGTTTTTCAAAAGTATTTGATCTCAGAATACTTCTATAAAATTTTCAGCTTCATTTGTGATTCCATTATTTTATGTGAATTCCGACAACATATTATTTTGGATTTAAAAGTTTTCTTTTCATTTTATTTCTTCATTATTTTATGCATAAAATCTCAATTGGTAGCTAAAATAATTTAATTTAATGATCAGGGTTCTCGTGGCAATTTTTCTAAATTTTTACTTTTTATCTTTTTGCCTTTTCACCATTATCCATTCTTTAATTCCATTTGTTGAACTTTTCATGCAATGCAAAACTCCAAAGAAAATTCAAATAAAACCAATAATGCCAAGAAACTCAGAAATAAATATTTTCAAATTTAAAATATTTATTTTTACTTAATTGCATTTTCAGGATGTTACAGATCTACCCCCCTTACAAAAATCTCGACCCCGAGATTTGGTGGATCTAAGGGAAAAGTATTTCTAAGAGAAATCAGGAAACTTCTTCTTGAGTCGGTCTTCTCGTTTTCCAAATTGCACCTTCTTCAGGATGAGTGCTCCGCTGAATCTTGATCGTCTTGTGGGGTTTATTATGAGTGTGGCGTTAAGTTTCTTTTATGATCTTAGTCAGATGCTCCCGATTGGTTAGTTCAGGTTATAGATTGATTTCATTTAGCTAGGTGAGTTCACAAGGAAGATGAAGATAATTTCTTAATTGCGGTACCTAGAAGATACGATAAACGCTGGAGCTAGGATGACAACTCTAATTCATATGCTTTTTCTCTTGCATCTTCTTAACGATACGATATGGCTGAATATATCTTGGCGCTAGGTTACCTCGGATTTGGAAAACGGCGAATACCATGAACATTACAATTCTCGAGGATGAGATAGATTTAGGAATTATTTATCAGAGGTGACTTTGTCGTTCTTGCTGATACTTTGTCTTCATTGCTATTGCTTTACTGGACCTTCGTCTTGCGATTCTAAGTTGACGTGCGAGAAATAGAGAAGAACTCTATTTAAGTTTTAGGTAAGTAGATGAGAGATACCATTACTTTCTACATATTTCTTTTAATTGAATAGTCAGTATTGTTAACAAAGATAATTTAATTTAGAGTGGTATGTGGTATATTTAGAATTTTTGAGACAAAAGAAAGGTTGCATTGCCATTAGATTCATTTGGGAAGAGTCGAGTGATAACATTAAAATGATATTTGAATACAATGGCTGATTTGAATAATTCAACCTCAGTCGGCGAAATGAGCCGAGCATAAAGGTCATTTCGGATTGACTTTTAGATTGAAAACAAGATAGTGATAATCCGAGGATTGGATTGAGGTGAAAGAATTATAAGATGATCCTGATGGTTTGATTCATTTGATCACCTTAGCAGACAAAGGGTTTTCATTTTCTTTGGTTCCAGCAATTATGAAGGAATGAAAGGCAGAGAATTCAAAAGATTGTTGGCAAAATTGAATACATAAGGCGTACTCAATATCACAACAAGTGCGGGTACAATCACATGAACAGGATGTCTTACGCTCAAAGCCTGATGTTGAAGCAAGGGTTGACATCAGGGGTTGACATGAGCACTTAACGTTTTCTAGGTCTTTTGAGACAGCCTAAAAGTTACTAATGTCTTTCTTGACAAGGTGAAGTAGAACTTTTCTCGGGTAGATATTGGTGAAGTATCTAAGTGCTTCTCGATTGGTGCAAGTGACATTGTCTATTTTATTTGAAACAACGAAAAGGTTGTTCGCTGATGATATAATATAGATGATCAGGAAGTGACTAGGATCAAAGAGTTGAAATGGAATTATACTTGTATCCTGTTAGGTTCAGGTACATATATGTGTATCATACCTAGCACTGCATCTAGTAGGTCATAAGCTTCTTTCGTGGATAAATGTTGTGAATGACTGGGATTGATGTTTTGGATTGGGTTGGATGCGAGCTTAAATAATTGTCTGTCTTCAAATTCTTGAGTTCACCCTGGAGAATGTTGCATAGCTTCATTAGATTGAGGATGAGGTGGAGTTTTATTTTTTCTTCGGACAACTGTTGGCATAATGCCCATGGCTACCATAACAAAAGCAAATAATATTAGCTTTTCGATTTTGAGTACCTGATAGCTATTCATCAGTGTTGTTGGAAAGACAAACAGATGATAATTGAGATTAAGGATCTGATTGAGCGAATTTCTTCTGAGGTAAGTGTCCTTGCTCAAGCGCCTCGATTTCTTTAACTAACTCTTGACGTTTAACCGCTTGATTTTATCTCTTCTATTCTGGAGTTGCCATATTGACTATGGCGCCTTCAGCATGACTAGGATGCTAGGGATGTTTGTTCAACTTATGGACATTGTTTAATGTTGCATTAATCTTATTGCACGACAGGTTCTTTATTCTCCATTCATTCTTTGTTAATTGAGCATGGGAGTCCGGCATGTTTAGTTTTATATCTTGAGCTAAGTTAGCTTTTGCATGGTTATGTTTCGCATGGTATGGGCCAATGCACGGCGCTGCGTCGTCATGTTCGGTCTTTTAGGCGTAGTGGTTGTTAGTTGTTTTCGATGAGTGGCCGCACGATCTTGCACGGTGGCCACTATGTCAGTAACTACCTCCGTTTTTTTTCGCCAAGCTAAATAAAAGGAGAACAACGAAAACGCCGTGATTGAGTCTTGGCACCAAAACTACTCTCATCCGTTTCTTGAACCTCTGAAGTTCTATATTTTGTCGTTCGTGTGTTGTCTGTTGCGAAAAAACTACGAGCATTGTGTAAGAGAGATTGGTTGATCTCGATTTCCAACATTTAACAATATGATTCCTTTTGTGACAATTGTAATATTCACACTTTTCTCATAGTGTGCGGGTCGGTACAATTGTATGCTTAATATTATTTTCCTTGTGAATTTCAACTTGCTACTTTTCAGAACATTCTTTAGCCTAATGACTTTCTTCATCGGATCAGGAACATGGTGTTGGCAATTGCTATTTGCTACTTTCTTGGTGATGGTAATTTGGATCAAGTATTGCTTCTATAATTCTTTAAGTGACCTTTCCTATGCGGCATGACAGTGAATGACAGGGTTAAACTAGACGCACATGTGCAGAGGTACAAAGTGATCTATATAGGCGCTTAAAGCGGTGTAAGCGAGGTTTGAGCGGTGACCGTTTTGGTAACCGGTTAAGGGATGACATTGAAAATTCAATGGCACAGGACATGGTGAGGCAGAGATAAAAGTATGACGGCTATCCCATCACCATTACTAGCATCAGTGAGCTGGGCATTAAATTGGACAATAGTCTTGACCTTCACAAAGGTAACATGTGGAATTGCTTATAGGACATTTCCCCGGAGAACAATTTTCGTTACAGCAAGCGCAATTGGTTGTACTCTCAACAACAGCATGCCTCATTTCCCTCTAGCAAGTGCGAGCATGATCTTAGATCAATTGGGTTAATCAACACTTCAAAGAAACAATGTGTAGGTTTCGAATAGGGTATAGAAGTAGGTTTTTAGTCTAAACCATTTTCTTTCCTAACAAAAGCTACACCAAGGTTGGAAATATTTTGTGCTAGTTACTAGAATGGAAGGATGTGCATTTGGTGATTTGTTCAATTATGGTGGGCATTTACACTATGATTACAGATTCTTGTAATCGTTTCTCTTGTTAGTTTGCTTTTGCGGGCGCATTTTTTGAACTTAAGAAAAGTGGAGAGTTATGTCGATTGCTATGTAAGGGAAGTACTCTAGATAAATACTAAAGATTTAGTTGAACTTGGATAGGATTACCATTTCTTGGCGATTGAGTGTTTTACGATGACAGTGAATGACAGGGTTAAACTAGATGCATATGTGCAGAGGTACAAAGTGAACTATATAGGTGCTTAAGGCAGTGTAGACAAGGCTTGAACGGCGACAGTTTTAATAACCGGTTAAGTGATGGCGGTGGAAAATTCAATGGCACAGGACATGGCTGAGGTCGACGCCGGTTCTAAAGGTTGCATGACAAAAGAAAATAACATGGGGTATGCTGCCGTTTACAACGAAAAGGAGCAAGGGCGACAAATGGGCAAACAATGTAATGTTGATGTTTGGCTTTGGCCAAGACACGAGAGAGTTGGTTGCTTCTTTGTCATGGAGCGTAAAAGTATGTGTTTGATGCTTTTATTCGATTCTGACAAACATTAGTGCCAAGGCTGAAGATTTTGGTATTCATTTTTCTTGGTTGGGTTTTTGCAACGTAGATAAGGTGCGTTAACAATTTGTACCGAGAATCGTTAGCAAGAACAAATTAGTGTAGGAAGAGGCACACAATATGTTAAAACATTTGAGACGAATAAAAGGATGCATCTTAACCAGAATTGTTTGGGGAGAGCTGAAGGTTGATTATAAAGGCTAAAAATTTATTACTCATTACTTTTAGTGGATGTGTTAGTGTTTTGCATTGCGTTGCGGCATCCTGCAACAATATTTATTAGAGTAAAGTTATTTAAACAGAATTCTATTGGATTAGAGGCGTTTTACGACCGCGTTTGACAAGATGTTGGAATCGGAGAAAGATGGTCAGATAAGAGTTATCTATATTACGAAGTAATATTTGATCCTTTCCAATTAACTCTAGTTGCGGTTTCTATGTAAATTATGAAATTTCTGGTTTGGTTTATAAGGCAATGTTTCGTTTCTTTAAAAATTTTCTTAATTAAATTTTCTTATTAAGCAGGGTTAGCACATCGTAAATTTCAACCTAGTGGTTTAACATTCACGAGAGTAACCCGAAAGCAATACGAAAGATTTACAACCAAAATTTTCAACAGCATAGAAATACTTATGCACACACACACACACACATATATATATATATATTCAACTTAGTACATGGGTGGTATCTATGGTTTTTCTTTTACTGGCCATATGTAGTTATGCATAAACAGCTTACTATGCAGCTAGAATATTATGCCGCTCGTATAATGCTATCGTTTATTGTAGGCTATCCAGCGATGAGTTTCTTTTAATCTTCGCGCCACTTGTTGTGTTAGTCTTCAGAGGCTTCGATGAAGTCGGAGAGGTTGTGCTGCTCGTTACTTTCATCCTCTTGAAGTTGCTGCTGTAGGTGTCATGACGTTGTTGATTTGCTTCCGAAATTATTTCAAAAAGATTTGTTGGTGGTTTTCATTAAGCAGAAGGACAGTGAGAGAAATATTGCTAAAAGAAAAACTTAGGAGTAGAGAAAGAAAATTCTATAGAGAGGAAATGAGTATACAGATACGGAAATTAAATTCTAGAGATAGGAAAAGAGTATATGCATAACTAATGCTATCCTTTTTATACTTCTTTCTAGAGAAGAGAGATAGGATTTCTGATTTGCCTTCCCGTTTTCGTTTTAACATTCACTCGGAAGTTTCCATTTAGAAGAACATGGCTTTTCTGGTTCCACTCATTTTCCTGGTGCATAACTTAAGCAAAGTGATGAAGTGAGTTGTGAGACATGCTTAGAATTTATTATGGAAAAAGATCAGGTTTTAACTAGCCAAAAACCAATTTAAGTTAGTTTGGTGTTTACTAATTTAATGAGGTCTTGAACTTGATTTACATATGGGTGGTGTGGTTTCAAGCAAAGTTAAGAGTAGTAATAGGGACTATAATATTGGTCTTGACGAGGTTTGATTTTGTGAAAGGTTAATAACCGTGACAGTTACATAGGTAAGAAATTGCACAGAAAGGTGAGTGCATAAAAGTTCTATGAAGGGATGAGACAGACTATGCTATGATTTTCTTATTTGTCCTATGGGTTAAGTTTTCAATATTCATACATAAGGACAGTCTATTATGAAACTTTAACCCAGGGGTTAAGTTCGCACATAAATCAGTCCCGACAACCAGAAATAAAAACCAATTCCAAGTAGCGAAACATAACGACAACATAAATTGTTCTACATAACTAAAGCGGAATAATATGCTATGCGCAAAGGGTTCTTATCTCAAGACAGATCGTAAGCTATTCTAATCTTCTGCCTTTTACGGTTGGATGATGCTATTTCTTCACGAAGTAGGATCTTCGATCTTCACTTTTGCTTTGCCAAGGTTAACGAAGCACTGCATGTTTCCTTGAGATGGTTGTTGCGGACATTGTAGGCTTCACTGATTGTCCTCAAGAATGACAGCAACATGTCTTGAATGTCTTCAAAACTAACAGCAGAGATAACCATGGCGAGGATCTCTCTTTGAGCAAAGATGAGTTGGTTTACAAATCGAACTGAATGTAGGGGTAAGAGTAGAATCTTATGAACAAGGAAAGAACAGCAGAGTCTACATTTTGCAAATTTAGTATCTTTTGAAGATAAGATTTTTGAATTCGCTTACTCTAATGCTAACGACCATTCTATCTAAGGTTTATCCTACGGTCAGTATAGCTCTGATACCAACTCTGTGAGACCCCGTTCTGATGAACAGGAACCTCCATGTGATTACTGTGCTATTCCCTGGATCAGTAGCTAGCACTCACATGTTTACAACAATTGGAAATCATAACCATACAAATAATAATTAAGCGGAAACGATTACATAAATAAATATTACAACTCAGAGGAATAAAGCGACAAAGGAAGCAATGTCTCGTAGTTTGCCCAACCATTCCATGAAGCAGTGACCGACTGCATAACTCCTTAGATAGAATACAACGAAGAAAAATCCCGCAACTTACGATGACCAACCTCGAAGTGCGCTAACTCAACCACCTACAATATAATTAGGCAAGGGTGAGTATTTTACATACTCAAGCAAGACTTGAGCAAAACCTACATTACATGCGAGCCATTTCAAAGGAGGCTATTACGGTTAATTTGCATAAAGCGAATTTGAATTTGGAAACCAAGTTATTTGCAATCGGAATTTAAAAGAGCAAGATTAATTGATAGCAAATAAGTAAAGCATAAATAACACTCACCGTCCTCCATGACGTGAGCGACGAATCAAACCTTGCCATCGCATGGCATATATCCGATTCTTTGTCCACACGTGGCACAACAATTTGATTCAATACTTGCCCACACAGGTATAGCATTGGGTCATCGTAGGGTAAGCTAACTTGTAAAATAAACCCTTTTGGAAATAATAAAACATTTAACTCGTGCAAGTTCACCAAGACACCCATGACCGCAGTGCAGCTAATTAATTAGAATTAAACTCTGCAGAGGTGTACAAGCTGTACCCACAAGGAATGATCAACCTTTGCGGCACACTTCCTTAGGTGTGTCGTCCAGAAGACCATACATAGCCATTAAATTCCTAGACAAGGCTTTACACCGGCCGGGACGTTAACCCTCGCTCAAAAGCAGAGACACTCACCCAAGCCGTGGATCCACATTTATCACACCCAACACCACGTCTCTGTCCATGGCAAGGCGCATAACAGTTGCATTAGCAAGTAGAAACCCCGTCAGGCAAGACCAAACGGGAATCTGTGCAAGCTCCCGCCTACCAATGAGCAAAGCCATGTCTAAACAATTTAATAGGCTAAGGCTAACCCATCCTCACCCTCGTGGTTTGTACGGATTTTCTTGGATCATACAACACGATGTTCGGTCCTTAGTTGTGACACGGGCGACACTTCACCCTACACTACGTGCAATTACTTCTGCACAACCGGCTATTGCCAAATAATCGCCCGCATCAAAGCATAGTTTCATTTTGGGTTTTTAATCAAAGTACCCACCACCAACAGTGACATTTTCAATGTTTCCCGAAACAATTATTGAGTTGATCATGTACATCATTTATTCTAAAGCATGGCTAAGCAGGTTAATATGATCGTGTATACCCAAAATGACATTAAGAGATGTCTAGCCCTATTCTGTGGTTATCAAGGTTCACATTTCATAATCATCAAAGGAGATTCACGAGATAACAGGTATAACTACCAATCCACAAAATAGCAATTTACATAAAGTAAACGCATGCATAAAACAATTTGATGCACAAAAGGAATAGAAAATATTGGGAGCAATATGGTCAAAGGATTCTTGCCTTGCTTAATCATTGATTATGACGAAGGCGAGGATTGCGGATTGACGACGACGACGGAGACAACTTCGTCGGGATCTACACGTCGGACAACGGAAAATAACGCAAAACTAAACTTCAATAAGAGCGAAAGAAAGAGATAACACAACAATATAAACTCCGCACAAGAAACAGGGATTGCTCTTTATGAATTTATAAATCTTATTTTACGAATTCAAGATGCAAAGATTGATTATATTAATAGAATTAAGCATTAGTTTGCAAAGTTCATTGATTTACTAATCACATTACTATTTTGGGTAACATTGCCACCTATGGGTTTTGCTCTATTAGGATTCAGATTCAAAGCAAAGTGAAATATGAATATTTTCTTATATTGCTGCAGATTATAACTTAAAGATCGATTCTAGACTATTCTTTACATTATTCTCATTTAGATGAGTTACTTTGCGAGTTAATGAAAATGCTTAAATGATTTCATTAGAGTATGAATGGTTAGCTTCTTATCTTTAATTGATTTCATTTAGCATTTGCTTTACGCGGGTTAGATCTTCTGATTTAGGCTACTAGGATTATTTTCATAATATTTGAGAAGGTTCTGGTGATAAAAACAACTTAACTATAGGTTTCCTTCATTATTACCTAAAGTTTATTCATTCACCTTGAGGCCTAAAGAAATGTGATTACTTAGGGTTATTCAGCTATTAAGATTTGTATGCAAAACATGATGAAATATGGTTATTTCTTCATAATGAGATAGTTTATACTTTGTATGACAATCCTAAGCTATTTCCATAAATTTTAGGCTATAGCTGATACATTATAATCATTGCCGAAAAGGCTTAAGCGGCATTATATAGTTGACGTTATTCGGAATCGGCCAAAAAGTGAAACAAAAGGTTATCGCTTAAGGGTTTTGATCTGATGAGATTAATATGTAAACCTTAATGAAATAAGATTCTTTTTATAGATCATGGTAGTATAAACTTTGTACAGTGTTTCTAAACTGATTTTACTGATTTTAGTATTTGGATGAGTCATTTTATTTACTGTTGAAATAGACTAAATGACCACATTTGCAAACCCTAAATCGGCCACGTTTCGTTTTGAGTTTCTAACTACACCATACATGATCTTTGATTCATTTTTCAGGCATTAGCAGAAAACAGCCCTAGAAATGTTTTAAAGCTATTTTGGAATTATTTTGACTTTAATTGCAACATATAAACTATTTACTTATTGTTACAATTAACATTTCCTTTTATTAAAAGAATGACATTTCAACCGTATCTTACTTATTCTCACATACACAGATCCTTACTGTTTTTAGGAACTTGATATAAATTACTTTATCATTTTGTGAGCCATTATGCTATTATCTTGCTAATGGCCATAACAGGGTTCATTAATGATTACGAAGCAAATAATTTAAACATGGTTCACAATTTGAGTATTTCTGCATATTTGAATCCATCCAGATCTTAACATCATACAAAACTCATCTTAGTGTTTTATGACTTATTGACCACAGGTTTAATATGAAGAGCATAATGATGTTATAACCAAAGTTTAATCCAAATAATTGTTTTGCAGTTCAAACTTTTAATATTTTTGCATATCTAGAATCTTCCTGATTTTATATAAATATAAAGACTTATTTCACTGATTTCTGAGTAAAAATGCACAAGTTATTTATAAGTGAATGTGCTCCGGCCTGGAAATTGATTGCAAAACCTAAAATGCGCTTTGCTAACAGGGAATGCGCCTTTACCCCTCCGAGTAGAAGACGACTGCACCACTGACTGGAGGGGCCCGATCGGCAGTCCAAGAAAACAGAGTATCGACTAGGGCTTCCCGGCGACGGCACTCCGGCGATCATCCGGCGAGGTCGAGGGCACTGAGACGACTGGCTCGGCGAGGCGCATCCAGCTACGGGGCTGATTCGGTCGGAGACGCATGCAGCAGAGAGGCGCGCAGCCGGAGAGGGGCGGCGACAACGGCGGGAGCTCATCGGAGAAGAAGAACAAGGCGGTTAGGGCTCGAATCGGTGGCACTAATAGTATCAGTGAGTCGAGGGGGTTCTATTTCACCTGGAATTGGCGTCGCAGAGGAAGCGGAACGGCCTGCACACGGTGCGCCGGAGGCGAAGAAGAAGAGGCAGCGGCGGCGGCTTGATTTCACATGAAGGGGGCTAAATGTTCTTGAGGGCTTTCAATGCTCGTGGCTTGGTGATGCTCTACCTCAAGGGGATTCGGGAATGGAAGTCTCTCTTGCTCGGATTTGCCTTCGCGCCTTGAGCTCAGAGGCTTCGGTTTATGGCGGAACAGAGGGAGTTCTGGCGCTTGGCTTGAGGGGAAGGAAGGAGAGGTGAGGGGAAATGAGAGAGAGGTCTCTGGCGATGCGGTTTATAGCCAGGGAGAGCAGCAATTGGGTGGGATTCGTGGCAGTCATCGCTAGCTTTGCTCCACTCAGTGCTTCGAAGGTTTCGCCAGTGGAAGGAACGGAGGAAGAGGGCGATGCATTCGGCAGCAGAGACCTGGGGCCACTGTCAGTGACTGGGAATTCAACAATGTGCCAACGGAACGGAACGGCGATGAATGGCCCACATGGCAGTGAGTGATCAAAGGAAACAGGGTTTTCTCTGATTTTATTGGTGGTCGACTAGAGGTAGAAAATGGTGAAACTTTTTGACCAAGGTTGATGAATATATTTGGACGTCTGGTAAAATTTTCAGATTAAAATGAGTTCTGAAAAATTATCAATTTTCCGACAACAAAGGATCGGCTCCTAATTTCTTGTTTCGGATTTTGATTTTTCTTTGAGATCAATTGAAGTCTATTATTTTTGAAACTTTGTTTTTCAAAAGTATTTGATCTCAGAATACTTCTATAAAATTTTCAGCTTCATTTGTGATTCCATTATTTTATGTGAATTCCGACAACATATTATTTTGGATTTAAAAGTTTTCTTTTCATTTTATTTCTTCATTATTTTATGCATAAAATCTCAATTGGTAGCTAAAATAATTTAATTTAATGATCAGGGTTCTCGTGGCAATTTTTCTAAATTTTTACTTTTTATCTTTTTGCCTTTTCACCATTATCCATTCTTTAATTCCATTTGTTGAACTTTTCATGCAATGCAAAACTCCAAAGAAAATTCAAATAAAACCAATAATGCCAAGAAACTCAGAAATAAATATTTTCAAATTTAAAATATTTATTTTTACTTAATTGCATTTTCAGGATGTTCTGAGAAAAAAAGCAGCCTTGTGGCGTGTTACGCCATGAAAAATTTTGTATTCTTTCGGTAATTGCCCGCTCATTATTTCGACAATTTAAAAATAAACGCCACCGAAAAAAGATTTTTTCTCTGTAACGATACTTGTGGCGTGTTCGCCATGAAAAAAAATTGTGTTCTTTCAGCCATTTCGCTCATTATTTCGACGATTTAAAAAATAAAACACCGCCAAAAAAAAAGAAATTTTTTGCGCGGCATGTTACACCGCGAAAAAATTTCTAGTATTCCATATGACTGCGAGCATTTTGTACAATTAGTACTAGGGGCTGTTTGGCATGGTTACAATGGTTGCCCATATTTACTTACTAAATTTTGGTAGCGCTAACAAAATTTGGCAAGTATTTGATTTGCAACTAATCTATATCAAGATTTCCTTCTCCCTTTGGTCTTTAGTTGATTTTTTTTGCCAATCTTTAGTTAAAACATTGATAACAACATTGGTGGTTAAATTTTGGTAATACCAAATTTTATTAAGGTTTGGTAAAATAAATTTGTCATCAAACTAAACATCCCCTTGGACCGCCCTCGTACCATGCATACCAGACAATCAGAACTCACAGGCTCACAGCCATTTCAAACACCATCATTCCTATTTATTCCAGCAGCTGAATGTACCAGCAAGATGCCATTACAAAGGCCCCAAAGAAAACAAAATACTAAGACATGGCATGTGAGCCGAGCTGCAGGTTTTTATTGCAGCTACTAGTACGAGGTTAATGAGCCTTGCTTTCTGATCAAGGGGAATTAGAGCTTGATGCTTAATGAGCCAGGCAATCGGCATGATAAGACCACCCGAACAAGTTTGACATTGTGATGATTTATGCATGCGTAATCAACATGCTTACATCATTGCTCTGGAAGTACTAGATTTGATTCAACTCTGTTGAGCTTGGCTGAGAAGAGACCTCATTCAGATCTAGCAGTTAACATGTCACAGCTCTTGCCTCAACTTAATTGTTCCAACAGCGACGTCTCCTACCTGCAGGAAGCAGTACGTCATTGCAGCAAAAATTCCATTTTGAGATCTACCAATCCTGACCTACATAACCGTACTAAGACACAGTGCTATATATATCCATTAGGATTTAGGACCATTGACAAACACCAAGAATACAATTTCAGAATGCAGCCATAAAATTCGATGTCTAAACTGTTTCAGCGAACTTCTATGTATACGCGAGAAACATGTAACTTTTCATAAATCATTAACCAGCGTTTTGTTACAAAGCCTCAAAGATGGTCCACTGTATTGAACAGTGCTACTGACAGGAACATTTTCCAAGTTTTGGCAAGAAAAAAATGGTAATTGGTACCGCAGGAAAAAAAAAGGTAGGGATCCTTACAACTGCAGATCATTAAATTTTGTAAGCAGGAAATAAGTCGCTCCCTCAGTGCTTCTCCTCATCCAGTTTAGGGGTCAGCATCTGGATATACCTCAACATTAAGGTCACAAACTGCTGCTCATCGAAAGCAGGTTGTTCCCGCAAAAGGAAGAGATGTCTACCATGTCAATGACCTTCTGAACCTGATAATTCACATCCTCATCATCCTGACCACCTCCAGCAGAAAGATTGGCACCAATGCTGGCATCAATTGTACCTTAATTTAACCACCCACTGCAGGTTTGCTAAGCAAAGGAGCATCACAATCAGAAAGCAATTGTTAAACTCTGTGAAGTAACAAGCACAAATCTATCTATGTAACATGCCTTGGGAATCCGGGGGCAAAAACCACAACAACACATTTATGCCTGGTATCAAGTGTTCAATACTGAAATTTATGGAAGTATTAGCTACCATACTTTCCCTACACCAGCTTAGGGACGAACTCTGTTCAGAGTTTTCTAGTTTGAAGACAAAGTAAATCAAGCGGACCAAGCTTGCGTCAGAAATTGAACTCACAAATCAATAGGGCAACAGGGTCCTTACGGCAATAAAAGAACTTTAATAAAGCAAAGAGCTTGATTTTCATCGGACTGTCGGTACAAACACACCAAATTCAGGATATACACTATTTGCGTTCACAATAGAAATACAGAATATTTAGTTTACAACAACTATAAAAGAACACGACGGTGGGGGAGCTCCCCACCTGAAAATTAGCGATAACTCAAAAAAGTAATACAAGACCATTATTCCCAATCTCTTAGTAGAGGCTGTTGGCCAGGAGAGAGACGGGAGGGGATTGCAACACAACGCTACACACCAGCAATTTTTCTCTTTGGTAATCAAATATTTTTGCTCAAACCTAGTTGTTTGGAATAACAAGAGAGGCTGAGTTTGCTGGATATGAGCTTTTGGTAATAGCTTGAAGGAATCTTGGCATCGGGGGCATCTCGAGCTCTAGTGCACCTTCAAGAACTCGCACCACTTGGCCCATTGTTGGTCGATCAACTTCATCGTCTTGAATACACCAGCAAGCAACACTCAATGTTTTTTCAACCTCCACGAAATTGACATCACGTAACGTGCTATCCACCAGGCTCCTCGCGTCTCCCTGGAGAAGCTTGGCTGCAACTTGCACAGGGAAGTAAGTAGCATCACCACCAGTGTTCCTCCTCCCTGATACGATTTCGAACAACACCATCCCGTAGCTATAAACATCGACCTTTGGAGTAACGGCAACCCCACTTATCCATTCAGGTGCAAGGTATCCTACGGTTCCTCTCATTGTAGTCAGAACACGGCTAAAGTTCCTTCCGACAAACTTCGCCATCCCAAAGTCTGCAATCTTGGGGATGAAAGTGGCATCCAGAAGTATGTTCTGCGGCTTGACATCGCAATGTATAATGCGATCGACGCAACTCTCATGCAGGTAGGCCAACCCTCTAGCAACTCCGAGGGCTATTTGGTACCTGGTGCTCCAGTTCAAGGATGTGGCATTGTTTTGGAACAAATGCATATCCAGTGAACGATTTGGCATGTGTTCATAGACAAGCAGCCTTCTATCACCCTCGCAGCAGAAGCCGATTAGTTTAACCAGGTTGATATGCTGGATGACACCAATCGAACTCACTTCAGCCCTGAATTGCTTCTCTCCTTGTCGAGCGCCGTCAAGGCTTTTGACCGCTATAGTGATTGAGTCACACTCCCCCATAAACACAGAACCAAAGCCCCCTTCACCCAACTTCTCCGAGAAATTCTTAGTAGCTCGCTGCAAATCGCTATATCGAAAAGCCACGATCCCACCGCCGCCTTGAATATTGTTCAATGTACTACCAGGCCACCTCCTACTGTTTGTCATCGATAGAACACACACCAACAGGCCAAAAGCGACAACGCTTGCCCCAACAGTAAACCCAACGATCACCCCACTTCTGTTGTTTCTGAAGCTTTCCATCTCTTTGGCGGCAAGGCGAACGTGCAGCGTTTCAGCAATAGCATCAGCATTACCGTTATGTTGCTGCTGCTTTATGTTTAGCAATTCAACATGCCATAAAGAGCATCTAGTACCATAGGAATACGCAGTGCAGGAACAATTACTTATGCAAGCTTGTGCACACTGGGCCGCACTCCTAGCCTTCTCGAAGAACTTGGCATTGTCTGGCAGTCTAATGCCAGTTATGGGGTAGAACTTGTCTGCCGAACTACAATCTAACGCCATGTTCCTCACGCACCCGCCTGTTCGATCATTAAGGTCCCAATCCTGAGGGGCCTTTATGGAGAAACCCTTCATGCAGTTGCAGAACGGGAACATGTCGTCATTGCATATTGTATTTGGTCCACAGACAGCATAGACATCACACTGAGCTTTAGGTTGGGCATTGATCGGCACCCAATCCTGTGAACCGTTGAACCAAACAAGCTGCTTAGTCTGACCAGATATGTCCACCACAGCGTATGTCAGCATGGTTTCATCCATTATGGTGTACATGAAGTACTCTTCTTGGTCATTGTTAACAAAGACATAGTTGATCAGTCTACGGCCTGACAACTCCGGCACTTCGGTGAAGTATTGCCCATTCCATTCTCCCGTGGACCAGTAAGCTCTGGATGAGTTCCATATCTTAACGATGGACTGGCCGGTGCCTAACTCCTCAGAGTACACACCGGGAGCTAGATCGGCCAAGTTCTTGTTGGAGACAAAACGATGGTTCCGACCGGTGACCTTGTTCCGACCGAGCTTTGCGCCGGGGAGCAAGGTGTCTGTCGGGTGGTCGAAGCTCTGCCACAGCACAAGTGAAGAGTTCGAGATGCTGCGCAGGACAAGGTTCCCGCCGTTTGATAGCGCCGCGACGGTGTCGTTGTTGGTTGTCACGTTGGCTTGGCTTGACCAGATCATAGCCATGGAGTTGTTAGTGGTCCGGTGTAGAATGGCAAGGTTGCCGTCGCCGGAAATTGCCAGCTCCGCCATGGTGGGGTCGGCGATCGGGTTCTCCCGGTTGGCGACCCACACCACAGTTAACTTGGGGACAGCACGGAACCATATACCCAGGTAGTGCCTATTCGGCTGGGTGTTGTCCGGGTTCGTACCGTTCGTGTGGAAGAAGCCGAGAACAAACTTGCCGTTGCTGGAGACGAGCTTGTCGTCGCCGGCGAGCACTTGGCCGCCGGAGAGGGTGTCAGTTGTTGGAGCCGAAAAAGCGCGAGCGTAGAGGAGGGAGAGGTGTCCAAGAAGTGTAAAGAGGAGAGGCATGGTGACTGACCAAATGGAAATGGGAGCTATCTAGTCAGAGCACAGGGAATAGATGTGCAAATGGGATATGATATGCTTGGTGCACTGCATTGACACGTTTTTTTATAAGAGCTAGGATTCCCACTTCTAACCTCACATTGAAAGGAACGAGAGCTCGATTGGGAACCACATGCGAGCGCATTTCAACTTTCAAGTTTCTGCTCCACATGTTTCGACAAAAACATGTTTCAGGTGTCAAGTTCAGTTTTCTTGTCCTTGATGTGAAGGCACTCTGTTGCCGTTAGTAAAAAAACTCTTGCCATCGATTAATTTTGGTGCTTCAAGTGCAATATCATTTAGAACTAGTTCTCTATCTTACAATATACCAGTGCAGGTGACCCTCTCAAGTCAGGACATGACAGTTTTGATCAGCATTGATCCATATGACCCACAAACTCAGCATCCGATATGGCCAAAGTCACACCTAGATACCATGTGTCAGTCCTACCTGTTTCCCATCTCTCTGTCTCCTTTTTTTCCCCCTTTCCTTCTTCCATTCCGCTTCCATTCTTTCTTCCACTTTCGTTCCCATCGCCACGTAGTAACACCACCGGCATCCTTCCCCGCCACCGAGATGTTGCCGTGGAGCACCACCACCGGAGTCCTCCACCCGAAGCCCCTGTTACCGCCGCACTGCCCATGCCCTCCCGCACGCCTCGTCCCGCTTCTAAGCCATCATAGTCCCCGTCTCTAGCCAATTGGACCACTACATCATCTTCTTCGCGGCCTCCCGATTCAGTGTGCACATCAACATCGCTAGAAAACATCCGCTTCGTCCTTGCACCACGAACTTGAAGCCGTTGCCATTAACGAAGTGCGAGCTCTGCCGTGCATCGATCTCTATCTGTGGTGAGTCAGGATGAATTTCCCCTCGGCTATATCTTCCTCTCTTCCTCCTCGATGTTTTCCTTCGCTCAATTGACTATCCGAGCATTGGGTCAACGCCGACCACTTAGAGCAATCATGGCCGTCCTCCCCACTTTGTATCTCTTCCAAGTGGGCCATGTGCTCTCTTTATCTTGTTTCTCTCTGTGACAACCGGGCCCCACTGCTGAGTCAACCTTGGGAATCCAGTGAATGGCATCACCATCTTCACCATCTCCGGACAAAACTGGCTGCTCATGCACGGTCACACCTTTGCCGCTACTCACAATCACCACCGCTCTCAAGTGTGTCTCTGATGACAAAACCACCACTATTCGGTTTAGCTCCTTCCTTTGGTTACATTTTTACGGTCACCCCACCTCCTCGGCCTCCAGTCATTGTAAGTGTTGCCAACAGAAGGCTGCACCATGCCGTCCATGCGCCTCTATTTCTCAAGGAGGTACTGATATGTGATCAGGTCCACCTTCATTTTTATATAAAAAACAAAAATAAATAATATTTTAATGACACATAGCTAGGTCCACCTACCCTGTGAGTCATCATGGACTCAGTCTGCCATAGACATGCAAGCCCTACTTCAGTTTGGCCAGCTCGGATCCAACATGCCATACCATGTGGGTCAAACTCAGTCAAAAATGCCTTTTGCTAGCATCAAGTATTGGTTTTAAACAGTTTTGAGAGTTAGAGGACATATTTTACCGGGTATTGTACTTGATGGACGAAAATTAAACGTACGAAAAGTTGAGTGACCAAAAATGGACATTTCAAAAAAAAAGTTAAGGTTTCTTGCGAGTTTGAAGTGGCTTCAGGTTTTAAAATGTAAGTTTCATCCATGTTTTAGTTTCAAGTTCAGGCATCACAAGTGATTTCAGGTTCCAATTTACAACTCACGTGAGTTTCCAAGGGGTTTCATGTTCCATAATGCAAGTTCCTAAATAGGTCTCACCGGATTTACAGGGAAAATACATGAAACCTATCCTGGGAAACCTCTTGAAACTTAGTCGAGGCAAGGGCCAAAATGAGAAAATGAGTTGAGAAAGAATGGGAAAAGAAGAGAAAATAATGGAAATGGGGAAATGAATTGCCAGCAGTGGACCGGCCGGCGACTTTACTCTGGAGCTATCAAAGCTCTGCATTAACAACTACTCCCTCGGTTTATTTTTATAAGACGTATTTTAACTTTACACAAAGATTAAGGTTGTATTGAAATTGAGAAATGTATAAGAAAAATGACTTAGATGCCTCCACTTAATTATTTTGGAAGATGAAACCTATACCTTGTGTGGGTGGTAATGAATAAATGCATATAGTTGAGAGAGAATAAATAGGGGTATAAAAAGAAATGCCTCATTAAATCTACATACAAAGCTTATATTTGTAAATAAGATTATTAAAAAAATAAACTTTATAAAAATAAACGGAGAGGGTAACACAATCAGGAGACCGATGCTTTAATTAATTGGAAGATGGGAAGCAAGTTCAGAAAACTAGTTTCGATGAGAGTACGAGACTCAACGGATCAGCGCCACTGTCGCGGTCATTTCCTGAGAACTGTCAAACGCCCAAGAAATTTTTACCGCACGAGCGAATTCCCCTGGCTCAAGAGAGAAAAAAAGGACACATTTTACGTATGCTAACGCTGCTAATTCGAACATCACTTTTATTTCGGCAGAAAAATGTAACACTGCGATATGACAGGATAAGATAGAAGCAGCGGCGAAGTCAGGAAAAATTTGGTGGCTAGGGCAAGCCTAACTATGACATGAGAAACGTCTTGTTCTTAAAATCTGATGATGACGAGACGACTTAAGCAATGGTAGTATACTGGTACTAATGTGTAAGGAACTAATGAGAGGCAGCGACAGGCTCCGGAAGTAACGCCAGAAACATCCGATCATCTAGCGACCTGGCCTCCTTCAGGCCATAAGCGAAGTAATAGAACGTGGGGTCAAATGGAGTAAAATTGCCCTCACGGGCACCCGAGAAGCTTCTACTATATTTACACTTGATGTTAATCGATAACTAGCGCGTATAATCTCAGTTCTCGGATTATCAAATTTGCACCCAAAAAAGAAAAGGATGTGTTCCATCTTCAGGCATTCCCTGGAAGCATGAATTAACTTGATGATTAGGGTTCATGGCTACAACTATGGGAGTTCAGAATTCTTTGATACGCAAAACACGACAGCTTTTATGTAACCATTGCCATCTGAAACTGATCACGATCCAATTGAATTGAGGAGAAACTTGCCAGCTGCTCTTTTTCTTTATTTCTGAATGGCTTGGAGACGTGTTGAGAAGAAGTGCGACCAAAAGCAATGGAACTCTCATTCTCTCCCCCTGAGGCGAATCTCTTCAGGTTAGAGTTGGTGCATAGCCGCGTTGATCTCACCGTCACTTCACTGCGTTTTCGTGGGCACTTCGAAGGCGAGGGTAGTACTAGTCATGGCCTTCGTCTGTATCACCAGCCAGACGCGCAAGAAGGAACGCGTTGAGAAACTGTATGCGGTGTTATTCGTGGCAGTAAAAATCAGATCTAGCTATTAATTTATTAAAATTATTCTTACTATTCTACCACTAGAGAAAGTGTAAATAAACATGAACTAATCTAATCCATTATATTAAAAAGAATCAATGGTCCGTATTGAATTTAGTGTACCGTGTAAGAGCTCGCACTGTGCGTGCGTGTGCACTTTTGGGAACTGAAAGTTTCTCAAAAGATCACGTTGGCGAAGTGATACGATAGTGCCGGGTATTAGATAGAAATATTCTTTCAACTTTCTTGCTAATTTTGTCAATGCAGCTAGTTCACTGGAAGCATCCTACCTTTTTTTTTTTTTTTGCCCTCATACTTCACTGAGAAGCACTAGTACCAGTGTGAGCCAACTCAGCAAGTAGCAAGACATTCTTTTTTTTTTGAAAACAGCAGAAGCTGTGATTATATTAGATTAGAAGAAGGGGTGATAATACATTGTCAGGAGATGAGAGGAAGAGGCCGGTAACAACCATAAGAGGGCCGCAGAGGGCGCGGACCCAACCTGAGTAGCTAGAGGAATAGAAACACTAAAGAGAAAATCTAAAAGCACAGATAAAGATTATTGATGTCGGTGTAGAATGCTCATTAGGTGCTTTGCTCCTGCTAGGATCCAGGTGGCAGCTTCATCTTTGATCGTTTGGAGGATTTGGTCCTGAGAGGCCCATTTTCTCTGAAAAACTCTATTGTTTCGCTCTTTCCACCATTCCCAACAGTCGGGATGATCGAGTTTGAACACCCTTTCGCAGAGGGTGGCGACTAATCGGTGAAGATTCCATTGTTCAAACGCCGATGGCCCCATTGGTCCGGCTGCAGCGCCGGAATGCGGACCTATTGAGCAATGGAAGACCATATCAACCGAAGCTGGTCACATTCAACAAAGAGGTGGAAGACTGTTTCTAGATTCCGATTGCACATTTGGCAAAAATATTGGTTTGGCCAACCTCTAAGTTGCAATCTTTACGCTGTCCATAATCGATTCTCGCATTGCTAGCCACGAAAAATCTTTGGTAACGGCGCCCATGCGATCCAGTTGTTGTGTAAACGACTTCTGAATGCACCCGCTGAATTGGATGTTATATGCCGATGAGGCCGAATAGGCACCCTGTGAGGTTTGCGTCCATATGAAACCATCCTCTCTATCCGGACTGAGCGGCGTGGAGTGCACTTTAACCCATAGATCGACAAATTGTGGTAGCAACTGGGAGGTTAGGTGCCGCCGAATGTGCCGCATCCAATTATTGTTGTGCAGGGCATCGGCAACCAATATGTTTTTCCTCCTGGAGAGCTTGTAAAGTCTTGGAGCGATTTGGGATGGTGCCTGACCATGCAACCATCTGGAATTCGAAGCTAGCTCTTTGCCCGTTTCAATGATGACTTTGGTGATGACCATGAAGAGTTCTTGGTCATTTCGGTCACACGGAGTTGGCAGCCCTTTCCACGGTCTATCTGGGTCTGTATATTTGAGCCAGAGCCATCGAAGACGAAGGGCCCTTGCGAAGCTTTCGAGTTCCAAGACACCAAGGCCTCCATATCTTAGCGGTCTGCAGACAGTTGTCCAACGGACCTTACAGTTCCCTCCATGCAAAGCCGCATTGCCAGCCCATAGGAATTTCCTTCGAATCTTGTCAATGTCTGCGATAAATTTCTTTGGCACCTTCAATGCGGTCAATAGGTAGATCGGAATCGAAGATAGGACAGATTTGACCAGAATCAAGCGTCCTCCCATTGTGAGATGCTGTGCTTGCCAGGTGGCGAGCCGACGGGCAACTTTGTCCTGAACAGGCTGAAGGTGGTTGCGTCGCAGGCGGCTGAGTACAAGTGGCATTCCTAGGTAAGAAATAGGGAATTCGGAGATTGGTCCTGGGAACGGCTGAAGTATGGTCTGAATGTCGAGATGGCTGCACTGGATTGTGGCTATCGTGCTTTTTTGCAGGTTGACTTGAAGTCCCGAGGCCTGACCGAAGCTGTGAAGAATATCCAGTACCGCTTGCAGCTCTTCCCTAACTGGGTTTAGGAAGATTACGACATCATCAGCATACATGGACAGCCGTGAAGAACTCGCAGATCCAGAGAGCGGGGTTAGGACACCGTCAGTCGTCGCTTTTTCGAGGATGTAGTGAAGCGGGTCTATGGCCAAGATGAAGAGGTAAGGAGATAACGGATCCCCCTGACGAAGTCCACGCTGATGCAAAATCTGAGGGCCTGGAGCCCCATTGAGGAGTACGGATGAGGTTGTTGATGCAAACAGGGTGGATAGCCACTGTCGCCATCGGTTCCCAAAACCACGCGCTCGCAACAGGTCAAGGAGGTACTCCCACGAGACAGAATCAAAGGCTTTCTGAATGTCCAGCTTTAACATGAGGACTGGAGAGCGCGATCGGTGGTACGCCTTGGCCTGATTTTGGACGAACAGAAAATTGTCCTGGATGCTTCGGCCTGTAATGAAAGCACTCTGCGAGGATGAGATGAGAGAATGTAAGTGGCAAGACATTCTTATGCTTGTCACACTTAGTATTCAATTAGTGGGACTTGGGAGCAGAGTTTCTATTTGTAGTATTCCATTTTGAGATCTACCAATCCTGACCTACAGAACCATACTAAGACATAGTGCTATATATATAGTATATATATATATATCCATTAGGATTTAGGACCATTGACAAACACCAAGAATACAATTTCAGAATGTAGCCATAAAATTCGATGTCTAAACTGTTTCAGCGAACTTCTATGTATACGCGAGAAACATGTAACTTTTCATAAATCATTAACCAGCGTTTTGTTACAAAGCCTCAAAGATGGTCCACTGTACTGAACAATGCTACTGACAGGAACATTTTCCTCAATATTAAGGTCACAAACTGCTGCTTATCGAAAGCAGGTTGTTCCTGCAAAAGGAACAGATGTCTATATAGGTAGCCAAATGGGCAGCACGGCACGGCACGGCACGGCACGGCACGACCCGTTTAGGAACGGCACGGCACGAACAGTTAATTGTGTCGTGCCGTGCCAGCCCATGAGCCGAAGATCAGGCTCAGGCACGGCACGAAGAGGAGAAAATAGTGTCGTGCCGGCACGAATAGTTGCGTGCATACCAGTGTGCATCAGTGCCTGCATAGTGCCGTGCCTGTGCATACCATATACCAGTGTGCATCAGTGCCTGCATAGTGCCGTGCCCGTGCCGGCCCACGGGTCGTGCCATGCCGTGCCTAGTGCCGGGCCCAACTCCCGTGCCTCGGGCCGGCCCGTTTAACACGGCCCATCTGGCCAACTCTAGATGTCTACTATGTCAATGACCTTCTGAATTTGATAATTCACATCCTCATCATGCTGACCACCTCCATCAGAAAGATTGGCACCAATGCTGGCATCAATTGTACCTTAATTTAACCACCCACTGCAGGTTTGCAAAGCAAAGGAGCATCACAATCAGAAAGCAATTGTTAAACTCTGTGAAGTAACAAGCACAAATCTATATATCTATGTAACATGCCTTGGGAATCCGGGGGCAAAAACCACACTTATGCCTGGTATCAAGTGTTCAATACTGAAATTTATGGAAGTATTAGCTACCATACTTTCCCTACACCAGCTTAGGGACGAACTCTGTTCAGTGTTTTCTAGTTTGAAGACAAAGTAAATCAAGCGGACCAAGCTTGCGTGTCAGAAATTGAACTCACAAATCAACAGGGCAACAGGGTCCTTATGGCAATAAAAGAACTGTAATAAAGCAAAGAGCTTAATTTTCATCGGACTGTCGGTACAAACACACCAAATTCAGGATATACACTTTTTGCGTTCACAATAGAAATACAGAATATTTAGTTTACAACAACTATAAAAGAACACGACGGTGGGGGACCTCCCCACCTGAAAATTAGTGATAACTCAAAAAAGTAATACAAGACCAATATTCCCAATCTCTTAGTAGAGGAGGGAGGATTGCAACACAACCCTACACACCAGCATTTTTTCTCTTTGATAATCAAATATTTTTTGCTCAAACCTAGTTGTTTGGAATAACAAGAGAGGCTGAGTTTGCTGGATATGAGCTTTTGGCAATAGCTTGAAGGGATCTTGGCATCGGGGGCATCTCGAGCTCTAGTGCACCTTCAAGAACTTGCACCACTTGGCCCATTGTTGGTCGATCAGCTTCATCGTCTTGAATACACCAGCAAGCAACACTCAATGTTTTTTCAACCTCCTTGAAATTGACATCACGTAACGTGCTATCCACCAGGCTCCTCGCGTCTCCCTGGAGAAGCTTGGCTGCAACTTGCACAGGGAAGTAAGTAGCATCACCACCAGTGGTATAATCCTCAGGCGAGTTCCTCCTCCCTGATACGATTTCCAACAACACCATCCCGTAGCTATAAACATCGACCTTGGGCGTAACGGCAACCCCACTTATCCATTCAGGTGCAAGGTATCCTACGGTTCCTCTCATCGTAGTCAGAACACGGCTGAAGTTCCTTCCGACAAACTTCGCCATCCCAAAGTCTGCAATCTTGGGGATGAAAGTGGCATCCAGAAGTATGTTCTGCGGCTTGACATCGCAATGTATAATGCGATCGACGCAACTCTCATGCAGGTAGGCCAACCCTCTAGCAACTCCGAGGGCTATTTGGTACCTGGTGCTCCAGTTCAAGGATGTGGCATTGTTTTGAAACAAATGCATATCCAGTGAACGATTTGGCATGTGTTCATAGACAAGCAGCCTTCTATCACCCTGGCAGCAGAAGCCGATTAGTTTAACCAGGTTGATATGCTGGATGACACCAATCGAACTCACTTCTGCCCTGAATTGCTTCTCTCCTTGTCGAGCGCCGTCAAGGCTTTTGACCGCTATAGTGGTTGAATCACACTCTCCCTTAAACACAGAACCAAAGCCCCCTTCACCCAACTTCTCCGAGAAATTCTTAGTAGCTCGCTGCAAATCGCTATATCGAAAAGCCACGATCCCACCGCCGCCTTGAATATTGTTCAATGTACTACCAGGCCACCTCCTACTGTTCGTCATCGATAGAACACACACCAACAGGCCAAAAGCGACAACGCTTGCCCCAACAGTAAACCCAACGATCACCCCACTTCTGTTGTTTCTGAAGCTTTCCATCTCTTTGGCGGCAAGGCGAAGGTGCAGCGTTTCAGTAATAGCACCAGCATTACCGTTATGTTGCTGCTGCTTTATGTTTAGCAATTCAACATGCCATAAAGAGCATCTAGTACCATAGGAATACGCAGTGCAGGAACAATTACTTATGCAAGCTTGTGCACACTGGGCCGCACTCCTAGCCTTCTCGAAGAACTCGGCATTGTCTGGCAGTCTAATGCCAGTTATGGGGTAGAACTTGTCTGCCGAACTACAATCTAACGCCACGTTCCTCACGCACCCGCCTGTTCGATCATTAAGGTCCCAATCCTGAGGGGCCTTTATGGCGAAACCCTTCATGCAGTTGCAGAACGGGAACATGTCGTCATTGCATATTGTATTTGGTCCACAGACAGCATAGACATCACACTGAGCTTTAGGTTGGGCATTGATCGGCACCCAATCCTGCGAACCCTTGGGCCAAACAAGCTGCTTACTCTGACCAGAGATGTCCACCACACTGTATGTCATCATGGTTTCATCCATTATGGTGTACATGAAGTACTCTTCTTGGTCATTGTTAACAAAGACATAGTTGAACAGTGTACGGCCTGACAACTCCGGCATGGCGGTGAAGTATTGCCCAGTCCATTCTCCCGTGGACCAGTAAGCTCTGGATGAGTTCCATAGCTTAACGATGGACTGGCCGGTGCCTAACTCCTGAGAGTACACACCGGGACCTAGATCGGCCAAGTTCTTGTTGGAGACAAGACGATGGTTCAGACCGGTGACCTTGTTCCGACCGAACTTTGCGCCGGGGAGCAAGGTGTCTGTCGGGTGGTCGAAGCTCTGCCACAGCACAAGTGAAGAGTTCGAGATGCTGCGCAGGACAAAGTTCCCGCCGTTGGATAGCACCGCGACGGTGTCGTTGTTGGTTGTCACGTTGGCTTGGCTTGACCAGATCATAGCCATGGAGTCGTTAGTGGTCCGGTGTAGGATGGCAAGGTTGCCGTCGCCGGAAATTGCCAGCTCCGCCATGGTGGGGTCGGCGATCGGGTTCTCCCGGTTGGCGACCCACACCACAGTTAACTTGGGGACAGCACGGAACCATATACCCAGGTAGTGCCTATTCGGCTGGGTGTTGTCCGGGTTCGTACCGTTCGTGTGGAAGAAGCCGAGAACAAACTTGCCGTTGCTGGAGACAAGCTTGTCGTCGCCGGCGAGCACTTGGCCGCCGGAGAGGGTGTCAGTCGTTGGAGCCGAAAAAGCGTGAGCGTAGAGGAGGGAGAGGAGTCCAAGAAGTGTAAAGAGGAGAGGCATGGTGACTGACCAAATGGAAATGGGAGCTATCTATGAGCACAGGGATCGAAATAGATGTGCAAATGGGATATGCTTGGTGCACTGCATTGGCACGTTTTTATAAGAGCTAGGATGAACAAAGCGCGAGGCCAGTCAACTCAGGCATGCATTCCCACTTCTAACTTCCCATTGAAAGGAACGAGAACTCGATTGGGAACCACATGTGAGCGCATTTCAGCTTTCAAGTTTCAGCTCCTCTGTTTTCAAAAAAAAAAAATCAGCTCCACATGTTTCGACAAAAACATACATGTTTGAATTTTGGTCCTTTAAGTGCAATATCATTTGGAACTAGTCTTCTATCTTACAATACCAGTGCATGTGACCCTCTTAAACCAGAACATGGAAGTTTTGACCAGCGTTGATCCATGGGACCCAACAACTCAGCATCTGACATAGCCAAAGTCACACCTAGATACCACGTGTCAGTCCTACATCTTTCCCATCTCTCTCTGACTCTTTTTTTTTTCCTTTCCTGGCCTTCTTCCATTTCCAGTCCCTTTCTTTCTTCCACTCAGTCAAAAAACTCTGGAGCTATCAAAGCTCCGCATTAACAACTAACACAATGATCAGGGGACCGATGCTTTAATCTATTATAATATTAAAGCATATGCAAAAGAAGCCACCACGTTCTCTCTTAAGGCTAGAAATTATCACATTAATCAGAGAAAAAAAGAAAGATCTATACCGTTAATCACGGTGGATCCAAATTATAACGGTCTAGATTAAAAGAAAGAGTTTGTGTTATATATAATTAATACAAGAGTTTGTTTCATGTATAATACAAGAGTTTCTATTATATCCAATACAAAAATAACTGAAATTCGGAATAATAATAAAATAAATTCAGGAATTTGATTTCTATACGATTAAAAGAAAGAGTCCAAGTACAATAAAAAATTTGAAACAAAAATAAAAGATAACTAATAATCTAATTTCCACACGAACATCAAAATAAAATTGAAATTTAGAATAAAATTTTAAAATATCAGAATAAAAATAAAATATAATTAGTAATCTGATTTTCATACGAACATCAAAATAAAACTTAAATTTAGAATAAAATTAGTAGTTGGATTTGTATACAAATTCCAACATAAAAACTAAAATTCAGAATGAAAAATAAAAATAGGAATTTGATTTTTATACGAACATCAAACTAAAGAGTCCACATAAGTACAATAAAAAACCAAAATTCCCTATGAAAATAAAATAAAAGTAGTAATTTGATTTTCATACGAACAACAGAATAAAAATAAAATACGAAACAAAAATCAATTGAAAATTAGTAATTGGATTTGTATACAAATACCAACCTAAACTAAAATTTACAATACCAAACAAAATAAAATTAGCAGTTTAATTTCCATACGAACTTTAAGGTAAAATCCCTAAATAGCTTAAGTTCAAAATAAAAATGAAATAAAAAACATCAATTGGATTTGTACACGATTCCAACCTAAAACTATATTAAAAAAATCTATGTCATGTATAATCCAACAACACACAAAAATAACTGAAATTTGAAATAAAAAATAAAAAGAGAAAGGCCAAAGCCGAATGAGCCAAAAGTCTGCATTGTTGAAGAAGTCAATAGTAAAAGAAACTTGATGATGGAGAGCCCCTGGTAGAGAGAAGAAGCTTTGCATTGAAGACAAGATACATAGAATATATATACATTGGATAGTTAGAAACGTGCCATCACTGCTGAGGGATATAACATCACACACGATAGTGAAAATTTTTTCATATTGTTAGATAACGACAAAAGCAAATATACTAGCATCATAGAAGATAAGAAGTCATCTTTTTAGCGAGGAAGCAACATCATTGAGTTGGCAAATATCGAATAAGAGAAGCGACTGATATGGGACAAGTGTAAATCAAACATATATAATATCTTGTATGTGTATGCATGCATGAATTCGTTTGAATCAAAACAAGTTACAAAAAAATTATTAATGGAGAAAGAATAGGGCTATATAACTATATATTCTATGCAAAATGAAGAATTGCTACATTTCTTAGAAACCCCAACAACTTTTTATTCTCAATGATTTTCTTCCATCAAAGCTTTTACTTCAATTACATCCATTAAGTTGAATTTTTCTTCAAGTTTCTATTGTCATTTCTAATATTTATGATATTTTAAAAGTCTAAATAGTCTACAAAATACTATAATATATTATCAAGCATATAAGTTATATTATTTGATACTACAAACTATTAAAAAATCTAGCTGTGCAAATGCATGGGTCACCCTGCTAGTTAATTGGGAGATGGGAAGCAAGCTCAGAAAACTAGTTTCGATGAGAGTATGAGACTCAACGGATCAGCGCCACTGTCGCGGTCATTTCCTGAGAACTGTCAAACGCCCAAGAATTTTTACCGCACGAGCGAACTCCCCTGGCTCAAGAGAGAGAGAGAGAGAAAAAGGAGACATTTTACGTATGTAACGCAGCTAATTCGAATATCACTTTTATTTCGACAGCAAAATGTAACACTGCGATATGACGACAGGATAAGATAGAAGCAGCGGCGAAGCCAGAAAAATTTGGTGGCCAAGCCGCCAAGGTAAGCCTAACTATGACATGAGAAATGTCTTGTTCTGAAAATCCGACGACTTAACTGGATTTACCAATGGTGGTTCGTTGACGAGCTTGGACAAACGTCCGTGCTGGCGGGACGGTGGATCCGCCGCTGGACCTGGATAGGACTTAAGCAATGGTAGCATACTAGTACTAATGTGTAAGGAACTAATGAGAGGCAGCGACAGGCTCCGGAAGTAACGCCAGAAACATCCGATCATCTAGCGACATGGACTCCTTCAGGTCATAAGCGAAGTATTAGAACGTGGGTTCAAATGGTGTCAAAATTTGCCCTCACGGGCACCCGAGAAGCTTCTACTATATTTACACTTGATGTTAATCGATAACTAGCGCGTATAATCTCAGTTCTCGGATTATCAAATTTGCACCCAAAAAAGAAAAGGATGTGTTCCATCTTCAGGCATTCCCTGGAAGCATGAATTAACTTGATGATTAATTAGGGTTCATGGCTACAACTATGGGAGTTCAGAATTCGTTGATACGCGAAACACGACAGCTATTATGTAATTAACCATTGCCATCTGAAACCGATCACGATCCAATTGAATTGAGGAGAAACTTCCCAGCTGCTCTTTTTCTTTTTTTCTGAATGGCTTGGAGACGTGTTGAGAAGAAGTGCGACCAAAAGCAATGGAACTCTGATTCTCTCCCCTTGAGGCGAATCTCTTCAGTTTAGAGTTGGTGCATAGCCGCGTTGATCTCACCGTCACTTCACTGCGTTTTCGTGGGCACTTCGAAGGCGAGGGTAGTAATAGTCATGGTCCTCGTCTCTATCACCAACCAAACACGCAAGAAGAAACGCGTTGAGAAACTGTATGTGGTATTATTCCGTGGCAGTAAAAATCAGATCTAGCTATTAATTTAGGCACGTACTACTAGTCGGACGTCCGATTTTTTGTTTTTCTTCGAACGCCCGCAAAACTTTTTTTTTCTACGCGTACAACATTTATTATTAACGCGTGTAACATTTTTTTTGAACGCTTGCAACATCCCTTTACTGTAGCAAATTTCACTGTTTGTCGAAGGAAAATGTTGCACGTGTTGGTAGAAAATGTTGCACGCGTAGAAAAAAATGTTGCGGAGTGTTAGGACGTCCGATACCTAGCATTACCGATTAATTTATTAAAAATATTCTTACTACTCTATCACTAGAGAAAGTGTAAATAAACACTAACTAATCTGATCCATTATATTAAAAAGAATCAATAGTCCGTATTGAATTTAGTGTACCGTGTAAGAGCTCAAACTGTACGTGCGTGTGGACTTTTGGGAACTGAAAGTTTCTGAAAAGATCACGATGGCGAAATGATACGATAATGCCGGGTATTAGATAGAAATATTCTTTCAACTTCCTTGCTAATTTTGTCAATGCAGCTAGTTCACTGGAAGCATCCTACCATATTTTTTTTTACCCTCTTACTTCACTGAGAAGCACTAGTACCAGTGTGATTCAACTCAGCAAGTCGCAGGATATTCTTATACTTGTCATACTTAGATATGTTTAGTAGGGCTTCAGCTCCATTAAATTCATAGATTTGATAGAACTGAGTATTCTTAGCTCTATCAGATCCGTGGAGCTGGAGATGTGAGAACATTAAGAGTGTTTAGATGGATCATCTTGTTTACATTTTAGACCAAAAATATAAACTTAATTCACTTTATTTTAGCCTATAAGTTTCAGATCTTAGATGAAATTAGGATCTGAAGTTCTACCAAACAGACTCTTAGTATTCAATTAGTGGGACTTGGGAGCAGAGCTTCTATTTGTAGTTAGCCCTCTTGTTGGAGTATTGCTTCCAAAACCGCCATCATCTGTGTGTGTTCTTGTTTTGTTACATTGGGAGGACTACTTTCTAAGGGGCAAGTGGACAGTATCAGTACGCAGCATGCAGCATACTAAGCTCGAACTATCCTAGCTTGTAAATGGGCTCAAATCACTTGGCATGCCATATGTTCTTGTCCGCTTTACCATGACGGCTTCAGCTTTCTTGACCGCTCTGGACCTCAACTAATCCCTATGTATAGTCTCGATCGGTCCACCTTGCTATTGCCTGATATGTCCATCACTAATGCTTCATACTCTGGTTCTTTATCTTCCTAATTTACAACCACTTCCCAACCTCAATCATCTTTTAGCATCCCTTAACCGTTCTATACCTCAACTCTCCTAGCCTAGTATCGGTCTCGCCTTCGCCTCACTATAACCTAGCCTTGGAGTTCTGCAACCAACATAGACAAGCAAACCATTACATAGTATTTTTCTAAAATAACATGCACAATAAACAGACAAAGATTAGTGATCAATCAAACATCAAAAGATCTCACTTGGGATCAATTAGACTCTAGTCACCTTGGTCCATGACCATTCCTGTCCAAGACCTCTTTGGTCCATGTCCTCCCTTAGCCATGACCCCTCAAGGCCAAAGACTACTGTCGGTGTTTCATATAACCAGCAAGTAGATTTGTAAGTATAGGGGATCACGCGCCCCCTCTCCTCGAATGGTTAGGCTTAACGAAGCCTCGGAAAAACACCGGATCGGGCTAGAGAGTCCCAGATTTATACTGGTTCGGGCCAAATGTCCCTACTTCCAATGTGTGGCGGTGGATCTTGTTGATCAGGGGGATGGCTGATTACACGCGAGGACTAAGGACAGGCCCTTAGCGCTCGTCCAAACGGTGGAGCTCAGGAGCTCCGAGCGGCCGCTCGAGTCGGGAGAGCGAGCGAGGTGGGATATCGTAGAATGAGGGGATTCGCCCCGTAGCCGGGGACCCTGCCTCCCTTTATATAGTCGGAGGGGGCAGGTTACACAAGAGCTTGGAGAAAAGAGACAAGGGGTATGCTACGCCCAGGGAGTTCGGTCTTCGGTCCTTGACGATTGACGGGTTCCTGTTCATCTATGTCAGGTTGGTAGACACAACGGGCGACGTTTCTTCGGGAAGGTGCGCACCTGCCCTCTAGTCGCGTGTCAGATGTTGACGTCACCTGTGGTGTGTTGCGTACGCTTCCTTTCCCCTGACGTGGTGAAGGAACGGGTGTTTGACCCAACGGCTCCTACGCTGCCTCGAGAGGAAAGCCACCTGTCCCAGCACGGACGTCGGGTCCATGGGTCAAGTGACCAGCTCGAAGTCGACCACCGACGTGGCAGAGGTTGTTGAGGCTAGGCTTGTTGTGGTCCTGATCGGGGACCCCGGTCGGAGCCTTCGGGATCGCCCGACCGGGGGCTCGGTCGGAGTTCCTTGGAAACCGGACCTAGTCGGAACGATCCGTCGTATCTTCTGGGGCCTGGTTGTCCGCGAGAAATACAACCTTGAAATAGACGTATACTTTGCTGTGGGGTGTTCCTGGTATGAGTATTCGTCAACTACCCTTGACTATAACCACTTTAATCCGTGATCACTCTTGACCAAGACTTCCCTAAGCTGTGATCACTTTTACAAAGGTCTAGACCATTCCCTTAGGGGTCACGACCACTCATACAGAAATCTAAACCACTCAAGATCACTGATATAGAGGTCTAGACCACTCCCTTAGTGGTCACAACCACTTCCTAGGCGGTCCTTAAAGGTCTAGACCACTCTTAACAAAGGCCACGACCACTTCTATGGTGGTTCTTAGAGGTCTAGACCACTCCCACAGTGATCTAAATCACTCCAACAGAGGTCACGACTACTTCCATGATGGTCTTTAGAGGTTTAGACAACTCTCACAATGGTCTACATCATTCCAATAGAGATTACGACCACTTCTATAGTGGTCTTTAGAGGTCTAGATCACTCCCATGGTGGCTCTTAGAGGTCTAGACTACTCTTACAGTGGTTATGACCACTCCCATATAGATCCTTAGAGGTCTCTTACAGTAGTCACGACCACTCCCATAAAGATCCTAGAAGTCTAAACCACTCCCACAGTGGTCACTACCACTTCCCCAAGTGGTCTTTAGAAGTCTAGACCACTCCCCCAAGTGGTCACGATTACTCTAGAGAACAAACTCTCTAGAGAACGACATCTCTAGACAACGACCACCCTAAATGTTACAAAGTCCATGATCACTCTAAAGGTCACAAAGGCTATAAACACTCTAGGAAATAACCACCCTAGGGGTCACAAAGCTCTCGACCACTCTAGAGGTCACAAAGCTCACTACACTAGGAAACGACCACTCTAAAAGTCACAAAAGATCATAACCACTCTAGAGCACGACCTCTCTAGGCAAGGTCATGACCACTCAGGATAAGGTTATGACCACTCAAATCAAATTACTCATGACAAAGTAATCTCATATCAAATTTAAATCTGAGCACTACAAACTCAAACATAGTCAATTATTCATTACAAAAAGGATAAACCATCACATGGTCTCTCAGTTTTTAATTTATTTCCTGATTAATTAATTTGCTGCAAAAGAGTTTGAATTAATTACCAACTTTAAAATTTTGAAAAATTTTGGGGAGGTGCTTTAGATTATAAAGAACTCAAATAAATTATTTTAAGATTCTGAACATGATTTAATTAACCCTAAAAAATTCAAAGCACCCGGTTAAGATAAAGAGAAATAATTTTCTTACATGAAGAAAAAAATGTCGAAATAAAAAAAACTCATGCAAACTTCTAAAACTTTGGGATGTTACATGGGATCCAGCACGGATCTTGGGGTTGCAGATACCCGGCACACCCAAAAATTTTAAAAACACTACATATCACCTCTTCAATGGGCCAAATTTGTTAGATCACCTCTTCAATAGACCAAATTTGTTGATTGAATGGTTCCAATTTTTGTGGTTTAAGATTTTTAAGACATTAGATCTATTTGTATTGTACTTTTAGCAAATTTCAAATATATATGTTAGATTTATGAAGTTACGTAATTATTGTACAAGACTATAAATTTATATGTGTGCAATGTGCAACCCGTACAAATTTTTCTAGTTCTATCACCGATGGGATCGACCAACAAAGTCAGAGAAGAAGGGAGGATTAGGGTTCAGGGACTTTCATTTATTTAATATGGCAATGCTGGCGTGGCAAAGGCTGGAGACTGATCATATGTCCGGAATCTCTCTGTGCGCAGGTTCTCAAAGCGAATACTTCCCCCTGACACTACAGGAAAACATATTTTTTCATCGGCCGAAAGTATTTTCGTCGGCTTATCATAAGCCGACGATCATAAAACATATTTTTCGTCGGTCTAGGATGAACCGATGAAAAAAACTATATTTTCGTCTGCCAAAGCAAATAACCGACGAAAATACAGCTATTTCCGTCGGCTAGGACAGCTAAGCCGACGAAAAAATCCAATTTGAGCTGCGCGCCCAGGCGTAGCTAAATTTAAAAATATTTTTGTCGGCTTCTACGGCTGACGAAAAAAATGCTCGCCCATTCGTATTGCGCCACGTCGTCAGAAAGTTATTTTCGTCGGCTTTTCTGGCCGACGATAATAGTTTATATGCCACGTGTACTTATTATCGTCGGCTTTTCTGGCCGACGAAAATACAGTGAGATAAGGCCCGTGACCGATCCTTCGCGAATCGTTTCCACGCGCCGCTCCGCTGCCGCTTCGCGCGCGCCGCGTTCTTTGCCAGCGCCGCCCTCATGCTGCGCGCGCCACGCTACCACGCTACCACGCGCTATCGCGATCGCCACGCGCGCGCCACGCGCCGCGCCGCGCCGCTACGCCGCGCCGTTGCTTCGCCGCCCGCCACGCCGCTCTGCGGGTCACCTCGCGCCACCACGGACTCGACGCGACGCCGCGAAAGGCGGCTCCTCCTGCGCGCCATCGCCCCGCCACACCGCGCCGCCAGAGACCCGCCGCCTACCACCGCCCTTCGCGACGCCTCGCCAAACAAGGTGATCTGGATTACCCGTTTCCGCCTCCACCACCAGGGCCAGCTGCTCAGGGTTCAAGCTCGCACACTCCTAATCCAGATGTCGACGGCTTCTTTGCCGCTGGAGGTAGTGCCAATAATTCAAATAACCCCCAGGGTTAGGATTGTACATTCTTGTGATGGATGGGAGACTTGTGATAAAACTCGTGATAGTAATGTAATGCATATGTATGTTCTAGCTGGATCAAACTCGTGATGTGTTTTGGATTGATATATATATATATATATATATATATATATATATGTTGGTGTATTTGCGATATTAATGTAATGCATTTGCGAATGTAATGTTCATACGATTTTGTGATTGTTCTGTGTAACATGCTTCAGTGTATGTCAATTTGTGTAAAAACTGTATTTTCAGAACTCAAAACAGCAAAAGAAAATAGATTGTAGGTACCTCGATATTTTAAATCGGCGGTGGGGCGATACGAAAATCTTGGTTTCCCTTGCTACCGTGCCAAAAACGTCTGAAAATACGGGGAAAAAACCGTGAACTCCAGTATTTTTGTCGGCCAGGGTGGGGCCGACGAAAACACTGGGCATGCCTCACATCGGTCCGAAAACGTGATCTCCAGTATTTTCGTCGGCTAGGTGGGGCCGACGAAAATAGCGCTGACATGGCATGCCGGTCCTGCCATCGGGGGTTTTTTTTCGTTGGCTACGTGGGGCCGACGAAAACACATTATTTTCGTCGGTAACCGACGAAAAAACTCTCTGTTTTCGTCTATTTTATTTCGTCGGTTTATTTTCGTCGGCAAACCGACGAAAAAACGTATTTTCGTCGGGAATGCCCTTATTTTTGTCGGCATTTGGCCGACGAAAAAATTCCGTTTTCCTGTAGTGTGACACGGATGTTCTGTGTGCAAAACCTAAGACAGGTATGTCTTATACCCGGCGGAGTGTGCTGAAGGGCATTTCGTTGCTGCGTGAAAGCAGTATCTGAAGAGTGGGAGATGGCAATAAAATCAAGACATGGGAGGATCCATAGTTGCCTCGTGGTGTTACCAGACGTCCATGCGGTGTCCAGGGACAGGCCCTCGTGCGATGGGTCTCAGAGATTATAAACCCTAACAACGCTGGAGGATGGGATGAAGAGCTTGTACGTGAGATTTTTGGCCGGCAGATGCTGACACTATTCTGGCAATTCCACTCATGGCCTGTTTGACATCGCTGGGAAATGGGAATGGGCAAAGGAATTAAGCGAGACTTCAATTTCCAAGGGGGGCAGGGAATTGAATTCCCTACGTTTAGGGAATTGAATTCCCTATGTTTAAGTTGTAAACTCCCATTCCCTTCTCCAATTCCTACCAACCAAACAAAGGATTTTATAACCCATCTCTCTTAATTCCCATTCCCTTCCGTCAATTCCCTCCGATCAGACGGAGGATACGATTGCATGGCACTTCGATCCAAAAGGCTGTTTCTCTGTTAAATCGGCGTACAGAGTGGGAGTTGATATCAGGGACAGAGGATGAGAGGAATGGGTAAGGGATAAATCGTCGTCGGTTGTACCAGATGGTAAGCAAGAGGAGTTTGCATGGCAGAAGGTTTGTGATCTGCAGGTACCCCAATAAAATGGACATGTTTATTTGGGAGAAATTTTGCAGTGCAATATACTAGTATTATACGATAGGTAGTAGAAATCAAATCTAGCTATTAATTTGTTGAGGATATTCCTATTACTCTAGTATCAAAGGAAGTGTAAATAAATATTAGCTAATATAATCTATACGATCGAAAAAAATGAACGGGTTATATTGAATTTAGTGTAATATCCTACCTTTGGGTACAAATATAAAGAGAAGACTCTTTGTCCGATGCGTCGAAGGTTCGATGAAGACGGTGGCCACTGCTTTCTGAAGCGTAAGAGTGTAAAGCTGTGTTGGCAACTGCTTGGTTCAGAAGATGGAGCGATTGGAGCTATTTGAGAAGCCGGCGGCACTGGAAGACGCTCTATGCTATTTGGAAAATGGAGGACGCGGTTCAACTGAAGATACTTGTGTTGTTCTGGAATGAAGCAAATGTGGGAGAATACATGAGGAGCCGAGCCCCCAGGATGTTTGTTCGATCGTCGCTCGGCATCTGATCGACTCGGACGATCTGCAGGAGGAAAAGAACAGGTTACCACGGAGTTCTGCCCACTGGACTAGACCGAAGCGAGATGAGCGAGGAAATCCTGTCGCAACGGCCGTCGGCAAGCAGAAGCTGGCGCGACGAATCTGGTCACAGCGCTAAAACGTGTTGACTACAACTTGTAAGTGGTCCACGTTACAAGGCGACACAACACACACACATCATATACACGTGCACATCCTCTGCACACACTAAGCGTTTACCCAGGTGAGCGTGCTCGACGGCAGACTCGGCCAACCGAGCGTCGTTCTCCGAAGCAGCAAGCTTGTGCACCTCACCCTTTGATATCTTTGAGCTTTCCTTCTATGGTAGGGAGTGTAGCAAAGTCGCCCATGTTCTGGCTAAGCATGGTGCCGAGTCTGAGCAAACTGAGCATGATTGGGTTGAAAACGCTCGTCTTTGTTCATGATCATGTCGATTTGGTTGGCCGTACACCAAGTCTAATGGAATGTTCATTCCGTCGGAAACAAAAAATAAGTTACTTGGATACCTCAGAGCAAAGGGTACAAGGTTTCAGAGAGAGGGACGAATGGAAAATTTCCTTCGAGGATAGAGACCTCGGTGTTAAATTTGCCTCCAAAATTCCTATGCTTCATGCCACTCCATAGGAACTCTAGGAGATCATTTATTTGTTCCAAAGAGTCATAGATGATTCAATTTGTGCAAAATTCCTTCAATAATCCCTTATTTTAGATTGACACAACAGCAGCATAGTACATCGTACAGATGAAATAATAATTGGTGAAGTTCAGTGCTCAAAATATTTATGAACAAAAAACCAGATACAAATTCAGTTTTTAACCCTATACATATCTCATACAAGTATTGACAAAACGTAACTGGCAGTATTGAAAAATGCAATCGCTTTGAATTTCCAGACATTCTATAGGGGAAAAAATCATGAATTCCAGAAATTCTACAGTACATATCCCCAGAGCCCTCAAATTGGATCACTGGATGATCAAAGCAGAAACTACAAAACATTCTGGAAGTAATTGTGTATGCAGCAGCATTGTGCTGTCGCTGCCGCCTACTGCATGAACACACATAAACAATAGTTTACAACACCAATCTACCAACTGCGAATATTCCATGATGGCACGTACAACCTATACATAGGGAAAGCAAAGTAAGAAAGCAGCATTTGAGCATTATGCACGCGTATACATGCAGTGTCGTTTGGATGGTGCATTAAGCACGTGTTCACCCTTTATTGTTGAACTAGGGTAATAATTGTGAAGTTGTATTTTGCAAGAAATGAGCCCATCCCCCTTTTTCTATAAAATATAAACAACAAAATCTCGGTAGTCTGCTAATGTCCCCAAAATCTCATGGTACAAGTAAAGCCAGCCAGCAGCAACATGGTGACTTTGTTCAAGCACTGACGAAATAGTCGCAAATGAATAATAGCAGAAATATTCTAAAAATTTAGCACATTCTGGCCAATGCCCATACATTTCCTCAGCAAATTTGAAAACTTGTGCGATAGTTTTGATAAACAATTCTAGAGAAAATTAGTACCCCAAAAATGCCACTGAAAATTTGCTTAGTCAGGAGAAAACCACTGTAAATCAACCTCTTAGTAAAATGCCACCCCAGATGCCCACTACTCCACTAGTTACAGCAAAATGCTACTCCCATGTTGCGTATATGGCCATTTTTAAATTTTTAATTAATCAAAATATCATAATTTATTTGTTGTGGGCTAACTTTCTGTCAGAGATTAGGGGAGGTCATAGAGGGGAATATGTATGAGGTTGGGAACGGAGGGGATAATGACTGGGCTCGCCCTTGTTCGCTGGATGGGGCATGGGACTCCTTCCCGGCCAGGAGCAACAAGGCTCTGAGCACGCCTGAGTTAAGGAAGGCTTTGTTCTTAATTTATTTCCCAAATTACATGAGAGGCCCTCTTATAGGAGTAAGCAAATCTGGTGGGCACCCTTAAGGGATACTTAGCTAACCAACCATATCCTGAGAAGATATTTGCCTAACAAACAAATCACATGACAAACTAATCCGATTGCCATACTTGCACCTGCGCCAACCTGGCCTAACCACCCGTGCTGCTAGCTTGCTTGCCACAACATTCCTCTGTATCGGCAAAATTACACCCGAGAATTAAGAAATGGAACACATAATGGACCATCGTCCTTCGCTGAGGTACTTCCAGTCTTCCACGAACCAAGTTATATCCTTGATTTAGAAGGGTATTTTGGAAAATAAAGAAAATAAGAGGAAATATGATATTTCGTATGAACTAAAATGGTCATAAAAATTTGGGAGTGTATTTTACTGACTGAATGGCATTTTACTAACAAGTTGAACAACGGAGAAGTTTGATTGGAGTTGCCTATACAGCCTAATTTATACTCGAGCTTCTCATTAGGCTAACTTTATCAGGGACAAAGCAAGAATATTTTCAGTGGGGCATAATTGAGAAGCCCCATCCGGTTAGAAACCAGAGGTGTTTTCCCCCCTATAAGTGGTTTTCTTAAGAATGTAAAAAAAAACACAGAGCTTGTAAAATATTTTTATAAAGCAGCTTATCCAGCTTATATCACAAGAAGGATCATTGGGTTTATTGGACCAAAAGCCTTACAAACTGCCTTATAAATGCTTAAGCTAGGTGAAAGAAGCCTTGACCGTTCACATGCTTTAAGCCCATTAAGCCAATCTGTATTCTATGTTTTAGCTTTATCATGTAAATATATAATCCATTATCAACTGAAAGTTTTTTCTGAAAATTAATCAGAACTTAATTATCAAAAATCAAGTTAAAATTTCAATATTTGAACAGCCTCACAAGAAAACAGCAGCTAAAATGTCAGGATGCCATACACGCATACCTCAGATATATCATACTGCTGAGAGACTGCCAATCTTTCCCATCTCATATGTATCAGCATAGTAGTACAACTTGATCTTGTTTGACAAAGATAGGCCAGAGGCCAAAGGAAGATTTCGCAAGTTTAAGCTGTCAAGCTCAGCAATGTCATCAACAAAGGCAGTGACATCCCCAAGTAATCTAAAGATAACACAACGGGCATCTTGCTGTAAATTTGGAAAATCAAAATAGAGTGGTGTATTCCCTTTTACTTCTGGTAAACGGTATTCCTCCACAACCAGCTTCCCGGACTCCTGTAGAAAGACAAGAATACATGAGAGAGTTTTATGCACACAAAAAACAAAATAAGCAACCAAAAATCTATAGCTATCTAGAAGGTTCAGCTGCAAGCTTCTCAAACCCTATATTAACAATATCATGTAGCAGAAACTGATTACTATTAGAAACAAACTTGAAAAGATCATCACATAGATGAACTAGCAACTATAATATATTTGTCTAATCAGTTATAGGCACACCAGGGTTCCAAAATCTGGACAAGAAACCGGTTCCGGTTTTGGTTCCCCTCGGTTCTTCTTGCTAAATAAGTGTAATAGTGTATTGTTACCAGTTAGCTTCCTATCCTCAAGTTTTGAAAAAACTCAAATTTAGAATTTATTAACCTAAACGGGACCAATTTTGGGGGTAAAAACTGGCTGATTTTGTCCCAAAAACAGTTTCCAGAACCCTGGGGCATATGATCAGACAGCTTCTCTAAAATTTACTGTAAGAGTAAAATGTATCGTAGGTTCCTAAACTTGTTCCGAATAGTCAAGTATGTCCCTAAACTCACAAACTGTATATCTACATCCCTGAACTTGTTTAAGCAGCTCACTTATGTCCCAAACACACCACGAGGGACTAGAACGCTGACATGACAGGTTAATCACATTCAACAGGAATGTTTAGGGACCTATTCTTACTGTAAAGATTAACAAAGAGTGATATATGTTACAGACAAGGATTGAACTGTTTAAGAACAAGCATATAAAGAGATCACAAGAACCAGAAAATGAACAATTTTAGTCATTAAAATAAGTGAAGTTCAACCACATAAGCAGTGTCCTATTACCTTAACAACTGTGACTTGTATATGAAGGATTGCTGGAGTTACAAGTCTATCTTCCATACGTGTCAATGAAAACTCTCTCATATCCAACTCGGATGAAGAAGGTGAGTGGGTCACTCGAGGTCTTATAACACTGAAGAAATCAAGGCGAAATCCAGCTATTCCAGGTGAATTAGGTAAAAGGTATTGCTCAAGAACAAGATCATTATCTGTCAGCCTCTCAGCTTCAACTGGAACCTGGAAAATAGGGGAAAAAATGTTCAGTCATAACTTGAATCTAGAGCTCAAAAGTGCTCACAAAAAGACATAGGGTTTACCCTAAATCTGCCCAGAGGCTGTGATCCATCTAAATAACTTTTCATTCTCATTATTCCTACAGATGTGTCAGGGCCCATCTCCTTTCTCAAAGAGTTGCCGAAAACAACAAGCCTTTTTGCATGGATGAATGAATTCTGTGGGTTGGTTGGCTTGGATTGAGTAAATGAGCTTTCACCCAATGACAGAAGATCAAATTCTTCATTAAATTTGGTTGAATGAGAACCAATATGGGGAAGTGTCATTTTTATTGAAATGATGCGACAGCGGATAGGATTTGGGAAGTGAAATTTAATGTGTCTTGGTGCTTCACTCAAGCTACTAGGCTTTTCTTGTCCACAAAGCTTTGGAGATGACACTATTATGTCTTGTACATCCCACTTTCCTACAAATGTGCGATCTTCTCGATGTATTTTATTACTAGCCCATACCTCCACCTGCACAAGCAGCGCGGTTATTAGCATCTGCAGGAAGTACATAACTGCACTCAAAAGAAACAGGTAAAATGAAAATAACTCAATGGGCTAGTTCAAATAATCTTCTTGTTTTGCATAGGTAAGGCTAACCCTGCCAGTCTCACAGCACTTGCACATTGCATAAATTCCAGACCAGGATAGTGTCAACAAACTAGATGTATTTACATTAATGCTAATTGCTACAGAACAGTGTATGTACAAAAAGATAGGCCACTGTCATAAAACTATAGTTGAACCCACATTGCCACACAAATAAAGTTGCAAATATCATAAGATTGAAACTGTTGTTATTTTACTTGTCATAAATTGAATTGCTTAAAGAACATAAGTTAAATTATGAAGCACGGACAGAAATACTTATCCAGCTCCAAATAATTGACAGTGCATTAGCATTTAAACTTTAAAAGTTAGGTAGTTAATAACAACAACGACAACAATAAATGAACCAGTTTGGTGACAGTTATCTAATATGAAGTTACACAGTTATATCACAAGGTCGAATAACACAGATAATCTCCAAGCCTAGACGGTGTCAAAAACTCAAGATCGCTGGGAACCATCGCTTGGTGGGGTGGTGTGGTTGTAGGTTTACAACTCCACACACCTGGGTTCAAATTGTGCATGTGGTGTGTCTTCTTTGTACCCCCCAAAAAACACACACACACACCTCAAGATGCCTAGAAGTCATGTTGTAAACTGCTTCAAGTAGCTCCCAGAAAAATAGCAACAATTTTAGTTGCAAAATCCAAACTGAGCACTATTGCTAGAAAAGAGAATTTATGTAGCTCTGCTCAGCACTATCCATGTTGGGAATTTGTTTTTCTATTTTGCAAAGGTTCTCCCTTGCCCTCTTTTTTTACTCACAATCTAGGAAATAATTGGGCTAGAACGTGAGATCTCAAGGTGAATTCTCTTCTCATTTTAGTATAAAATTCAGGAGACAAAGAGAGAATGTTGTTGCATTAATTCTCATGTATCTACATGCAGTATGCTCAGGCATACAGCTGAATCGAAGTGCTTTCCTTCTGCTCAGTAAGAATATGCATTTGATAAAGCTATAGGAATTTATCATTAAAGATAATAATGATTTGATTATTTCAATAACTTCAATTTAAATATGCTGTTTGCTCAATTTATCTAGAAAGCTGAAACATCATTTAGTAAAAATTTTCAGGATAACATCATTTGTACTGCTTTTGTAGATAAATGAAGGATCCCATGATGAAGAAAGAAGACAGTAAAGTAGGCCATCTTACAATTGGGCAGTCAGATGTTGAGTAACCGCAGGAACTGACAATTATTGCAACTCCTGAAACATCTGATAAACCGCCAAGAACAATCGAGAACTCAACAGATGTGTTGTCCGGTGGAGCTTTCCAATAAGACTTGTACGCTCCACTACCAAGCGGTGCCAGTAATGAATACAGTGGTTCAGAGTCATCAGCAGTTTCCACCTGAAAAATAAAACAATGAGAGCGAGATCAAAAAGCATAGTCTGTGTCTGTTGCAAAACAGTTATGGTGCAGAAACAATACAGTCTTCAGACAAAAAGAAAAAGGCTTCTTTCAAAAAAGATTATGTTAGGCATAAAGCCAGTGTATTTAATTGTTTTTCTATGTGCAACATACTGTAGATGTAGCAGAGTAATATGGATTCAAGGGGGCATGAGATCATAAAGGGCTAGAAGTTATCATAAATTAGTACAATGTTGAGCAATACCGTGTGTAAAAAGCTTGCATATGGAAATTCTGCAAGGGATTCTTCACCATCAAGGAGCTGCTTCAATTGTCTCTGTCCAGATTGAACACTTTGTGTCGAATCAGATATTCTACTGGGCTCAAGTCGGCAAACCTGATTCACCGCTTTCAGCGCTGCTTTCTCTGTGCGACCTTTTCTTCGCAAGCTATGAAGAACCCTGACATAATCCACATACAGTGCGTGTTTGGTCACCTCACTGCAGCATGATTTGCACACAAAGCTATCTGCGAGGGCTGAATAGCCACCACCTTGATTCCCACCATATATCTTCAGATCTCTGTAAGTGTTGTTAAGCAAAAGAAAGGCCCCTTTCCCAGCACAGCAAGCTTTGCAAGCTGTCCTTTCACACTGGGAACACTCCACAAATACTGATGAGTTTTCACTAGTGGCTGAAGCTTGTAATGAAGACAAAGCATGGACTTCGCATGCCCCACCAGAGCACGATTCACCATTTTCACTGATATTCCAAAAGTCTATAGCATAGCAATTGACCTTTTCAAGTCCTATGGAAGCATTAACACGATCCTCAAATACAGCATGGCCCAGCAATGCTAGATTATCAGCAAAGCGGGATAACTTCAACAGGTAAGAATAATCAACTGAACGGTTTGGATCTACTGTGGCAGGAATTACACCAATCGATAACAATGCCCGGTCCCTTTCGGCAGCGGAAAGATCAAGATAAAGACGTTTTATTTCAAGCTTCATCATTTGCTCAAAGTTAAGACTCTTTCCCTGGAAAGATGAATAAAGTTTACATCTGTGTGATACTGATTTAACCTTATATACACATTTGTTCAAAACAAGCCTTGTTTTATTTCTTTTTTCAAAATAGGCAAGTATTATTGAGAACAGGATCACAGTATATGAAGCAAAGCAAGTATTACCATCCCAAATATATATGTCATTATGTTGTATATATTGTCTATTGAACTTACTATAAAAACAACAAGATTAACATCAGAATGCACAACTATATCTACATTTAGACAACAGAATAGAACTAAAGATCCAATAAATAATCAAGAGCTGGAAAGGTCTTTTTTCAGTCACGTTTCTTCTCAAAATTAGAACCTTCTCGGATATTACTGGTAATTTCAGTCTCAACACGGATTTAACGAAAATCTACCAAGATGATAGAATATCAATGAACTAAATAGGAAAAGGAAGCAGATGAATTTTGTACAAAAAATTACCTTATTATTTCCAGAAAGTGATTCAAAAAACTTGAGATAAAGCTGAGCGCTGCCACATTCTTCAACCTGGTTATTCATTTTAGCAACAGGCACTTCTGATGTAGTGGCAAAAGGGTTAACATCAAATTCGTCATCAAAGAAGTTAGTTTGTTCCTCATTACCAAAAGATGTATTTGGAGTTATGTTTGATTGGTTTGATGTGTCAAAATCACTAGTGAGAAAATCCACAAAATTTCCCGAACCACCTTGTTGAACCGATGACGAACTGTTAGTATAAGTTCTCTCATTACCATGAGCATCATTCCCAGGAGAGAAAATATTTGCAAGATCCTTCGAACCTATATCAGGGGGAAAACAAGATGATTTTTCATGGAGAAGCTCCATAAATTCAGGACCGCATCTGGTATTGGTCAACATATCCACCCATGGAAGAGAAATCCCAAGTACTTCAATCTGTTGTCGAAGATTACTCAACTAGTCAAGGAAAAAATTTGAACATAGGGGAAATAGTTCTAATGCTAAAAGTGATGTATTTTAAAACATCTAAATCTAGAAGATGTCGTCAACCTTTTACCTCACCAAGAGTGATTGGTGTTCTCGCCACGGCAGACGGATGAAAAGATAATGCAACAACCCGATTTAAAAAGTTCAGTTCTCCTTCCAGCTCTTCAAAGTCATATAACAAAGGTAGGTAAGTGCTCTCTTGAACATCTGGTCGAGCACTTTTCCCTGTAACAGCTAAGTCCTCTGGATCAATTCTACCAGTGAGAGGGATCAACAAATTTGTCCCATTTGAGCACTGTGGAATGCAAGCACCCTAAACAAGTAATCTCCCAGTTAATTATACATCAAGTGGCTAAATAAGATGTGCAAAACAGTAAAAGATATAAGGTACAGAGTGAACAAATGAAATCATTTGAATAAGAGACACGAATTGCAAAGAGCTAGCATGCTGCAAATAAGCAGCTAGTATAGTATCATACTGCCAGGCCCTGGTTCAGATATAAAGAATGAAAAACACCCTTAAAACAGGAGAGTTCTACTTAAACATTAAAAATGGTTTCATGCAACTATATGCTTTAATTGGATTTCATAAGGATAGTGTACATACTGAAAGTGTCCAGAGAAATAAGTAGGGCTAAAGTTATAAAAAGATGATCCATAAAAAAAGAAGTAGAGGACTACCATTTAACATGGGCACCTGTGTGTCAGATGAAACCTATACTAGGTAGAGAAATGGAACAGTTTTTGAAACTACAAGATCTGAACAATATATGGATATGGTTGTAAGTTGTAAACTAGCCAAACTCAGATTAGATGAGCTTGACTCATCTCAACTCTGCCAAAGTTAAGGAGTGCGCAGTTCGGCTTTTGTTTTGAACCAATCAAAAGTCATGTGCTCAAGTTCAAATTGTTAGAATCGCAACACAGCATGTTGGCTTAAACAGTTAAACCCAAATTTAAATGACACATCCGATGAGGCTCAATATTAGCAAGGACTACATTTTTATGTGTACTCAGTCTTGATTTTGAGTACACAGAAGACTGTCCATCAAGCATAATCCTAAAAGTAAGCGAGCCAACTTTATATTAAAAAGGAAATTTATAAAACACCTGGAGTAAAAACTATAATAATAAACCAGTGAGATAAGATGAAGACAAACCTCAACTACAAGCTTAAGGGCATCTATGCTGGAGCCAACTCTAACATCTACAGTAGCTGGATATGAAGATTCTTCAACACCGTGGGAGACAGTAAGAAGAAGCTGACAAATATGACAAGGTTCTCCAAGGTATATAAAAAGTTCAACATAGTCTGCACCTTGCTGACATACCTGCAGGAGTAAAAGTCATTAATGTGTCATCTGAATAACATTGAGACAATAATATAGAAAAATCAGGTGACTATCAGGAAATATTACTGGACAGTAACTATCTAAAGAAGTACCCAAATAAGATCCTTCTTTTTGAAGCTGAGAAGACTGGAGCCACCATCAGCCATTGGGGTGATACTAGGAACTGGTTTCAACATGCATCCAGATGGCCTTGATAAGACCTGAATTGTCAACACCAAGCATGTTCACCACAAAAATGTTTAATTCTAAACTAGAAATAGTACGAGCAAGTATTAAGATTGCACTTGTAAACTGTTCAGGCTGAATATTCCCTGATACCAATAGATGAGCAAAGATGTGGCACGTTCCTCTTAGACATAAGAAAACAATGGCATGAACTGAAAATCATGATAAAATATATGCAGCTAACATAACACAAAATTCTTTAATATGAATTTTGCTCAAGTAGCAGATACAATAAGTACGTCGCATGGGGACAGGGCAACCAGAGAACAGAATTGTGCTACAAAAGAGTAAACTACTATCTTATCACAAAATAATGAATGCAAAATGCACAGTTTACTGCCAAATGTATAATGCAACCCAGATACATCATAAATTTTTTATGCAACATACTACAGATGTAGCTAGCATAATGCTGTGAATAATAAGAATATAAGTACGTCTCTGATCTGCTTATGACCTTTTTCAAAGAATAAGTGCGTGCTGTCTTGAGCATAGTTACCAGGTCAGCTGTAAACCCCCGCAAATTGAGAACCGGATTCGTCGAACCTGAACCGGTTTAGGGTACGGGGTTTGTGTTTGCAGTAGAAATTAGAAGAAAAAGTGATGAACCGCAAACCCTAATCCCGTACCACAACTCGGACGAACTGCGTTTTTGATAACTATGGTCTTGAGTTCTGAGTCATATATTTCCTACTAGTGGAACTCTTAACATTTGTATACAAAGATTAAAATATTGTTGGAGCTTTCTACAGTATGTTTTAAGATCAATCATTTTAAAAAAATTGTAAACAAATAAAATGGAGTGTTCCTCCGTAGATGAATTTCTCTAACAGTGATGAATTATCGCAATGGTAAACCTAATATCTTCATTGCCATGGTGGATGCAATTTCATTAGTTTCTGACTTCTGCTTCAGAAAACTGCTCCTTCATAAAGGAGACAACAAAAATTACTGGTTGGTTTTCTTTTTCAGGACACACCAAGGTCGAGCTGAGACAATCTCATAAAATTTTGCCCATAATTTAACAGGCTAGTGGCCACAGTTCCCTCCTTCTGTCCCTCTCTACAGTCAGTTTCTCCCATGGGGAATACATCTTCATTTGACCTCTCAGGTACGGTAATATGGTTAGAAAACATCATGCATAACAGGAACTAATAAAGATTACAGAATTAGCAATGAACCAATCCAAGCTTTTTCATGTGTTTATTATTCTATTGCAAGTTACCAATGTTTTATAATTAAGAGTAGGGACATGTTGAAGGGAACTGCAAAACTCATCAATGGTGAAAATGAGATGTAGAAATAACATATTAATTTGCTTGCCGTTAAATTTGATATTACAGTACAAGGAAATTCTAAGTCAAGTAAAACTCATGGAAATCTGCATCTTAACGATCAAAATAGTTTCCAATCTGATGAGTGATAACCAATAATGCATTCTAGTTAAGTGAGAATAGTATGTTTGGATAAATGATAATGCATTCTAGTTAAGTTAGAATAGCATGGTTGGAAAACTCATGCGGACTTCAAAATTTCTAGCCATTCTATTAATATTCAGTCCACAGAAGGAAACTCAAGGAGAAGAGACTATGCTATAGAAAATTGAAATCGAGATTACTAAAGCAAACTTTGCCAGATACTGGTAATGAATAAGTTTACCTACTTTGAGAGGGAAAATGGGGATGGATGGGAGATGCTTATATAGCCTCAATCCAAGGAAAATCTCAAACTGTTTTTGACGAGAACTATCATTAATATAATTGTGGAACCTTCTTTGCAACGTAATCTTCACATTCTGAGCAGCTGAGAATTTACTAAACTTTCCAGTCTCCTCCTTGAATATGTTCAGAATCTCGCTGTGCATAGCTTTTGAGCCAGTGTACAATGTGGCATGGATATCACCAGCCAGAAGAAAAAGTTCTGCAAGATGGTTCACTGGGGCCAGCGTTGTTGAGCCTTTGAACTGATCAAATGTCATATCAAATCTCTTCCAGGGCTTCTGCGGAGCCTCTTGGCATGGATGCTCCCACGTGGTAGTACGTGTATTATGATCAATATAAAACGATTTCCCTGTTACAGGGTCAAAGCGTTCCTCCCATCCAGCGGGCAACGAACGAGTATTTTGGCCATTATATTCAGAATATCTACTTGCTGATAACCCAAACATTGCATCTATGTCAAGGGAGATACTAAGTCGACTACACTGTTCGACAAAAACTTGAAGTGCCCCAAAGTAGCTGGCAGCATTGGTCCGATCAAGAGAGTCTGCACAATTGAAACGTATCACCCCATTTTGAATAGATTCCATGCAAAAGCCGCCATTAATATCACCATTGCAGATAATTGATCCTTTGCATTCCTTTAGCTGCTGCTTTACATTATAGTAACTCCCTTCATTGAAGCCAATGGCCATTGTAGGTGCTTTAAGATGTCTCCAAAGGCCCTCAACTGTCTGCTGCTGCCCTTTTAACTTCACAGTGGCATGCCAGTCATAATTTATCAACTGAATCCAGGTGTTTCCAAGCTTTCCAGTAGACTTCAGGTACTTTAGTGAATCTTTGAAATGTTCAACGAGAACTGTCTCAGGTTTTCCTTCACCATATCTTAGTAAGTTAACACACACAATGGGAACCATCCCAGGTTTCTTTTGCCTTGCTGCATTGACTTCAGATGATTTATTGCTGTATCTTCTACTCAACCGTTGGTAGTATTGCAAGGTCCCATTGTAAGGATCATCAGCAACATAAATTTCAGCTTCTACTGCCACAGCATTTTTTATTTCTGCACCCCACCATATTGGTATAGTTCCACGGCGCCAGATATATGAGCTAAAAGGGGTAACTTGTCCACCCTTTCGAGGGGCCCAAACAAGTTGCTCACACTCTACCTCATTGCCTGTGCCAGAACATGCATTTAAGCCACGAGCCAAATAGCGGGTTCCAGGATGCAACCGACTACGGCGAGCAATGAGGGCAATTATCCCACCTTGCTGCCCTGTACCACCGAAATTTCGACACTCGGCAAAACCCTGCAAAAGAATGACACAGTGCCCTGGCAATCCAAGATCCTTGAAAGGCTTTGACAACCACCCATTCCATACGAATTCCTCATCTGGTTCCTGAAGAGTTGTACCACTTGGAAACGGCCTGGTAATATCCCTTGTTTCACAAAAGTAGTACTTCCCATCAATGTCAAGATCAGCCAATTCCTTGATATTCTTCAACTCTCCATTTCCCTGGGCTTGAGGGTTTTGCAGTTGAATCTTTATCCACTGACTCTCCGCCACCGTATATATACACCCACCTCCAGGTAGGCTTGGGACTGTTGCACTCAGCTGTGTAGCAACCAGAAGCAAAGCATAACTTCCTAAAACTGCATAACCTAATAAAGCTTTAGAGTATGTGGTGCTCCTGGATAAGATTCTTGATCCATCAGTAATGTAGTTCAATGCCGCTGCCTCGGAATCGAAAAGGTCCTCCCCCTGCTTCCCCAGGTAGCGCAGGAAGCCAGTGGTTGGGTCGACACAAATCACCTGAGTGTCACTTGTTGTTGACAAACTGACTACAATGTACACCTCGTTCGTATCTAACACGATGACAACAACCGAAGTGTCCCTGGGCCGACCACCTGAAATGGAAAGAAGGCAATCATCCGGATACGTGTAAGTAGGAGAATGTGATCTAATAAGGAAAATTTAACGCTACCAAAATTTAATGCACATAGAAACTGCGAAATAACGTCGCCACGTTAGTAGCTGCCTAATCATAAACAGTCATTACAGACAAGTAACAACAATAAACTGCAGTGGCTGAGCAGGAAGCAACATGTACGAGGCAAGGTAATTAAGATTTGATCCGATTAGGGGAAAAACGAGATGAGTAACTAATAAAGCCCACGATCTCAGATCGAGTAAACTCGCCCGATCTACTATACGGATCCATCCAGACGAGATCACAACGAAGCGTGGAGTGGGAGAGGAAGACATAGATCTGATCTGAGGGGAGGGGAGGCATACGGGAGTTGGTCGGCGGCGGCGAGAGATCCGAGAGGGATGAGGCGGAGTAGGAGCGCGACGCCATCGCGGCCGCGGGCGGGCGGCAGGTTCGAGTCGGGGGCGGCGAACCACTCGCCGCCGAGAGGGATCTCGAGGCCGATGCAGGACCGAGCGGCTTGGTCTCGTCAGTGGGCGTCGCGGTTGGGTTGGGGTTTCCCGTCAACACGGGACGGGGGTGACTTCGGGGCTGCTTGGTTGGAATCTTCAAGAGGAAGAAGAGACGCCAGTCCGGCCTGCCTGGTACTCCCGGCCTGCTCGGGAGACCGATTTCGAAGGCCCGAGTTAAGAGGGGTGCGTAGGTTTTTTTATGGCCGCTGCGTTGCTTTAGCATTTCTTATACAAACTGACATATGTCAAATATAGATTTTAAAGTAATTTAAAAGTTATATTTTTCTCTTTTTTTAATATATATTATGTGTCTTTATTTTAAAAGAAAATGCTATGGAGCACCTGATGTCATAGAATTTCTTTCCGTCCACAGGCATCACCACGTTTACATGTGCGCATGTTTACATTAGTCAAAAAGATTAAAATACTGTGAAGAACCCTCACTAAAAAAATGTAAATGAGTTACTGTTCGTTGCTCAAGGACCCAAATATTTCATTTCCTTTTACACCCTAGGCTTACACCTAGCTAAACTAATATTTGACTTTTGTAGTGATTATCAAAGTATATTACCACTAAAACTTTCTCAGGCTTAGTGCACAAACCAATCTCAGGCTCGTCTCGTCTGGTAGAAATCATTAGAATTTCGAGCTACCTTCAGGCTCGTCTCGTCTTTGCCTAGCATGTCACTTAAGTCACCAACCCGATTAGCCCCGACGCCTCGATGTAGAACAGGATCAGCGAATGAAAGAAACGACAGGTCGTGCACGAATCGCGTAGCAGACGTAAAGCTCAGAACTCAAAAGTACAACTGATATGCTTTATTTGGAATCCTTTATAACATATTTATATATAGTGCCACAACATTCGTGTGTAGAAAAAATACTAATTACTTCTGAGAATAGTTACTCCCATATCTGACGTACCATCTAAATAAAATTGAAATACTCATACACTAATTAATTATAAAATATTCCAATATGAACCACATGAAAAGATTGCAAGGGAGTCCATAGTTTTTAGTGTATTTTATAAATACCTTCATATACGTATATAAAAAGGAATATGTCCAAAAAAAATACATACCACATTAATAATCTTACATACTTGTATACTACACATACATACTCTTTTGTTTCACAAGATACTCCCTACCTTGTGAGGTACGACATAGGGAGTAACTACTCCCGAGAGTATAATAGATACTTCATATATATATATATACACACACACACGATCCTCCTACCTTTTTTTAGCAAAAAGAACGAGAGGTTCCACAAATTCATCGACGTAACCAGACTATTTTGCAGAAAGCCCTCCGAGTAAACAAAGATTGCATTGAGGTTCTCCTACCATTTTTGCAAAAAGAACCCTATAGTTTCACATATTCGTCGATAGCTTCTAACCAGCCAATTTTGTAGAGAGGCACTCGAGTTTCCGGAAAATTGCAATCGGGCTGGAACGAGCCCTTTTGCAAAAGACATGGTGCTTTTTGGAAAATTCGCCCATCGCGGCACAATGCGCAGCTCTAACTAATGTACCCTAAGGGCATCCGCAATGGTTAAAGATAATTGCTCTCTATAGTAAGATCTATGTCATCTATATACCATGCTATAGTAAACCCTTACAATGGTAAATCTATATAGATGTCTATAGCTATTTTTAATTAATAGAGTGCTCTCTCTCTCTCTCTTCATTTAATTAATAGACAATCTACAGCTCTATAGATAGCAGCGCTCTCTCTCTTCATTTAATTGTTTGCCACATAGGATAGATGCTGATATGGACTTCTTATAGATAGCTGACTAGGCACCATTGCGGATGCCCTAACAGTAGATTGCACCGACTAATTTACAGACCAGCATGTGGTGTTCATCTTACGAAAAACTATGGCACTGTCCAATCCATGAGAGACGATATCTTAACGGGAGATACTAGTGCTCGAACGTTCGATTACTGTTTATTTTATCGGACGCCTCTTGCAATATTTTTTCTACACATGTAACATTTTTTTCTTATGCGTGCAACATTTTGTTTGAACACTTACAACATCCGTTTACTGTAGCGAATTTCACTGTTTGTCGAAGGAAAATGTTGCACGCGTTGACGAAAAATGTTGCACGCGTATGAAAAAAATGTTGCAGTGTATTTGAAAATTTTGAAGTCCGGACACAAGTCATTAGGTATCTTAACTGTTTAATCCTAAGTTTTCACATGACATTTGTCATCTACGACTCATCCTTTCCTTTGTCTTGACGCAGCGATGATTTCCCCTTACCCTTCTTGTTCGCAAGTAGAAAAAGCTAAAAATATAAAATAAATTCTAAAATAAGACAAATAATTAGAATAAAATAATAAGCTTTATTGATGTTTAGCTGCTTCATTAAAAATTTTACCAAATAAAAACTCCACACGAGAAAACATTGATAAAAAAAGAGGACAGTATATAGCTCAGGGATACAGGGAAAAATGAATATTACAATTATTCTTTCTAATTATCTAGATAAAAATTTTCAAACGTCTCCACTAGCTCAACATTTTATGCGGTGCGTTGAGCTCATTGATCAGCTAATTCTCAATCTTTCACAGTGAGAAGTATTTCCACCATATCACTTGACAGATTTGTTATTTTCTCCTCGATTATTCTTCCGAATAGACTAAAAGCAGACTTCGAAGAAAACGTGGAGACAGGAACTATTAACACATCCTATTCTAATATAGGAAAACACCAGATATATTATTTTATGCTCGTGCCATCACTACAAATTGTTGAAGTCCTCCTCTTACTGCTCTTGATAGTTGAAATGTTGATGTTGAGATAGCCAACTAGCTCCCCACTACTTATTACATCCGCACTTAAGGTTGTTGTGGTCGAACTCATTGAGGAAGAGCCACCTGCACCTCATATCTTTCTTCACGCAATTTTCTTCTTACATATGAGTAGCGGTTGACCATCCTATCTATGATAGTGTGTGTTAATAAAAATAGAAAATGTGCTCTTATAGGGTATGAGAGAATTAAGCATCAAGTAAGCAGAGTTCCATCTAATAGGCATATCCAAACCAAACTTACGCGGACGTACCTCTATTGTAATACAATAAGTCTTCAATATACTAGTCTAGCATCTTTAAACCATATTTAACTATAAGATTAATAATATGGCAAGTATAACGCTAATGTAATAAGAAAGATTCGATATACAAATTAAAAAGCGGAGTAAGAAAGTTCATGGCAGAAGTATTTTCTCGAGCATTATCTAATGTTATTGCAAAAATCTTATCAATAAGGCCAAAATTTTTCACAACTTTTACAATACAATCGACAATATTTTCAACAGTATATGTTACATTATAATTTAAATCCTATAATTCTCTTATCTAGTTGTCAATCATTGTTTACATAATGAAAACTACACTAAGGTAATCATCTTTAATCCTACCACCCGTATGTCTAATGTCAAAGACATAGAAAAAGTACATGTACTAAATTGCTCTTTTACCTTATTACGACAATCGTTATAGTATTTAATTAAATCCTTAGTCATTGTCTGTCTAAAAACTATAGAAAATCTAGAATTATGAGCGATCCTAATATAGTTTTCAAAAGTAGGTGACTCACCAAAGTTTAAAAGAAGATATTAAGAAAAGATTAAACGATAAACAGATTCACGAGCTACCTCGGGATTGTAGTCCCAGTTACGTACTATACCATCGGAGTTGTACTACAGGTGTGTCTGTCTATAAGTCACCTCGCTTTTCTTTTACAGCTCTCAACATGTCTCTCTAAGTGTCACGTTCCACCTGTAAATATTCGCAGTTAATTTCACCTGCTCTGAACGTCGTCTAATGTCTCAAAATTCTGTTTGAAATCTTCCCAGACTCCTGATGTACTGCATCTTTTTTTTTGCCCTGGTGCTTGCAGATGTAGTAGCACTTGTAGAGCCTGAGGATAGTACAGGTACTCGCTTCTTCAGCTTCATTCCCAGACTCCCGATGTACTACATCTTAATTTTTTTGCCCTGGTGCTTGTAGATGTAGTAGCACTTATAGAGTCTGAGGATGGTATAGGTACTCTCTTATTCAACTTCATAGGATGTAAGAAGCTCTTCCTGTGAAATCCCGAAATCAGAAGCCGGGAAAGGCGGAAAATCCCTATGCTCCATAAATAAAACTGCAAGAAATAATTACACTATTAATACTTTAATATTATTTAAAATACTAATAAAATAAAAAACTAAATCACAATTATTACCTTATTTTTTTGACAGAAGCCAAAATCCAAATTTCATATTATTGGATTTTGGCAAAACTATTTTAAATTTTACCAAATTACCACCCAGAGCAAGATAATTTCCACAAGAGAATGAAGAGAAAAGTTTACAAGTTTGCTAGTTGACGAATGAGAGGGTATAGGAAACAATTTGGGACTTTTTAGATTTTTTTCGGATTTTTCTAAATTTTTTAAAGCCTCCAACAGTTCTAAAACAACTAAAAAGACTATTTTTTGAATAAACGAGCCGTGCTGGACCGTACCATGCTAAGATGCCGACCCAAACATGGCACAACCCCTTTACAACTAGGCTGAACCATGCCTAAGCTATGTCTACAGTGACGGATCTTAGACCAGTTTATTAGAGACGGCCCATTTGGCCGTCTCTATTTACAAGTGCCACCACATGCTTGCTGCGCGTCTACCCCTCTACACGAGCGACCACTACATCTGTGCCCCCCTCCCTGGCTCAACTGGATCCATCCTCCTGTTCGGTGTCATTGAATCCATCTCTCGAGTATGATGTTGTGCTCTTGTATGGTTGGGAGTATTTTCAAATCCTCCCGAAAGTTTATACCTAGGGTTTGAAAGTTGGATTTTTTTTTATTCCATTGTTTGCTTTCCTAAGTCAAAACTTCAAAGCTTGGAGTTGAAAGTTTCCTCGAACTGAAAGTTTTTTTTATTGAAAGTTTTTCAAGTCAAAAGTTTTCTCGAATCATTCGAAAGTTTTTTTGTTAGAAAGCCGAAAGTTTTCAATGAACCGACTTGATTTTTTTTCAAATTTAAATAGAGAAAAGGAGGAGGCATCGTCCTCAAGGTAGTTGTTTTCATGGTAGAGCGCAGAACAGCGGTAGTTGATGTCTTGAGTTCAAGTTGTGGTGATCAACATGACAGAAACATGGCTGCAAATAAAAATGTGACTGGGCAATGATCACGTGTCAGCTATCCCGCTAACAATTCATTATTAAGTAAATGGGAGTGTCTAGCTATCAACCGGTTGTTTTGTTGACAAAAATCATCCAAATTTCCAGCCGTTGGATGAACCCATGAAACATGCGATCTAAAACTCCTCCCGCGTCAACATAGAAACACACATAGCTGTTTGTTTTGTTAAATGCAAATGGGCTGACGGAACATTGTGGGCTCAAACAAAAAAAAAGATAAATCTGTTGGATCTGGGCCCACAGAACATCCTGGGCTCAAACAATACAACTTGACGTCAAGTGATAACCTATTGGATCTGGCTGTGGGACCCAAATGTCATATAAACACAAATGAAATGTGAGACTTGCGATCAAGCTTCTAACAGAAAAAAAGGAAAACAAAGATTACACTTCCGAAGGAAGAAAAGAGGGAAGCAAGTGCAGATGGATCTGTTGATGCAGGAGAAGAACACATGGAGGATCATGGGGTCAAAGATACGCATCATGTTATTCTGCCCTCGAATTGATCCAGCTTTTCATCGTTGCTTTTCTTCTATGTTTTCCTTTTTTTCTTCCACATTGCTTCTTCCAGACCTACACATGAATGCAAGCAATTAATTCCTATCCCAGGCTACCAGATGGGGCTTCTCTATAATGTAGCAAACAAACTAGTTTTTCCTCTGGATTTGGACAAGGAAGCTAAGCAAACAATGCATATTAAAAAGCACAATACAACCCAAAAAAATGGAACACATATTTAGTAGTACTTTTTTGCCTTTATGAAACGAAGAATTAGAACCTTACCAAGTACTAGGGTCACCGGATGCTTGCAAGTCATATTTCCCTAGAACTGTTGTTGAGGGAGACGGAGTTCCCTAACCAACAAAGTTATAGCTGACCTTTAGTTTATGCAGAAGCTAAAAGATTGCAGAGAATGTGACACTAAAAATTGAAACAAAGCATTTAAAACAAACTATTGCAGTATGTATACAAGTCACTCGAAAAATTTCTAATGGTATATAATACACTAGTTGCGAAAGTCAGTAAGAGAACCTTTGCTGCTTTACACTTCTAAGGAAACAAAACCAATAGGGTTACTGAAAAAATGGTTCGAATCTAACAATACCAGAGCAATTATTTAACCAACAAAGCTATGGTTCCAAAACGAATATTCTAGCAGCAAAGGTTCTAGGAAACAAATGGAACACAGATTTAGTAGTACTCTTTTTGCCTGTATAAACTAAACACAGCATATATGATTCTATTTTCCTAGAACTTAACACATACTCTTTTGCCTGTATAAACTTAACACAGCATACATGTTGCTGTCATCACTACTACTAAGACAAAATTGCATAACTTATTGAACAAAACACACGAAACGAACTACTAGGATAACTCATTGAACAAAAATCGAAAAGCTACTAATCGATGATCTCGATCGATCGTCATCATCATCAACGCTACTAAAGAAAAAAATTTAGAAAAGCACACAAAACTTATTGAACCATACAAAATTGCATAACTTATTGAACAAAACAGCTTTGTGTGTTTCTATGTGGAAATCTTTTTCCAAATAACGTAATACACGTAATACACTGACAAAATTGAGTAGTATGCAAGTTACACAAGTAAACTGGCTAACAGTAGAGCAACAAGGACAGCACTCACAAGCCAATTTTAGGGGTGCAAACTTAGCTCTGTTCTAGCAAGACACAAAATCAAACTACCATCATTCCGATAAAAAATGGCAGCATGGCTAGCTAAAGGAACTCATACCAATAATTATGCAATACATAATTACAGTAAAAAACATAGCTAGGGTAGAGCACAAACAATGTCTTACGACGAAGACTGTATTTCTATAAACAGAAACATAGGTAGAGTTCTCTCATACAAGACCACATCATCCTGTTTGTCCACACACAAAAGTGTCTGTATTGTTCAATTTCCAAGACAATACCACTACTACATTCCTTACTTGTTTCCTGGAACACACATAGAACAGCAAGGTTTCATGCTGAACCTGGAGACAAATTATTTTAGTCGCATCATTCTTTAGGCTGTAGGATGAAACCTTACAAAGAAAACAAAAGAATACACTGAAGATTCCTAGAAAACCTAACCAATGAAGTCTGGTAAACTAAATCTCTTCATTTATCAATATAGTAGGACAAAAAATACTAACACTGTTTCTATTGCTAGAACTTATATTGCTTAAGAGCTCTCATTAAAAACTAACAGTAGACTCTTATCAATTCAATCTAGAAAACAAAAAATTTACAACTGAACAAAAATTTAGATCTGCTCGGAGAATATCGAATTTGACAAACTATCACATATAAGCTAAGATACCAACTTCACATCTATGTAGACAAATCACTAGTCAAGTTTGAAATTAATTTACAAGAGTATTATGATTTTTAACAAACTATATTGATTTAGACAAAACCACCAGCATAATTAGTAATCGAACTTGTCATTTTGCATCTTCACCTAACTGGTAAACTTGACACAACGTAACAATCTGATCTAACAACTAAAACTCCTTAAAATTTCAGAACAAGAAAACAAAAGTTGTAAAGGTAACTCAACTTGCTAATGCTCAGTTTTTTCACATCACTCTTGTCAATTTATGATTGATTACAAAAAAGAACTGTAAAAAAAGTAGAACAATTATGTCAATAGCTTTAGATTACATAAAGAACTGTACAAGTACAACAATCATGACACACCAACACAAAAATAAGAACAATTATGAACATTTTCCCTTCAAGATAAAAAAATAAGAACCAAATGCTCACATCATCCTCATGAAATTCTTCATCAGAGCTGCTGTTGATTGTTATTTTTGGACTCCATTTGCTATTAAAAAGAAATCTTGTGTGATTGATTACAGTCTTTTAAACTAGATTCATCTACATTCACACAAAAAAAAACATGTCTGTACTACCCACCATTACCCTCCAAGGATAATTCATCCATGAGAACTAAAAATCTTAAATACAAAACTTACACTAACAGCCTTCTCAATCTCATCTTCAACAACTCTTACCTGTTCATTCAGATCAAAAAATTGTTGCACGTAGCAAAAATGACTATACAGGTAACAAAACCATGAGATTGAGAAGGCTCAATCTAGAAGAAATTCATTTACCAGTAGAGATAATTAATATAACAAATTACACACAAAACATGAAACAAAAATCACTTACAAAACATGGGACACAAGCACATGCATTATCACTCTGTTCTCTTTTGCGTGTTCTCCTTAAAAAATATACCGTCAATATATGACAACTAGAAGAAAAACATTTACCAGTAGAGATAATTAACATAACAAATTACTAACAAAACATGAAACAAGAATCACTGACAAAACATGGAACACAGGCACATGCATCATCAACACTGTTCTCTTTTGCGTGTTCTCCTTAAAAAATATACTATGTCAATATATGACAACTAGAAGAAAAACATTTACCAGTAGAGATAATTAACATAACAAATTACTAACAAAACATAAAACAAGAATCACCAAAACATGGAACACAGGCACATGCATCATCAACACTGTTCTCTTTTGCGTGTTCTCCTTAAAAAATCACTGACAAAACATGAAACAAGAAAAACATAACCAGTAGGGATAATTAACATAATAAATAACTCACAAAACATGAAACAAAAATCACTTACAAAACATGGGACACAAGCACATGCATTATCACTCTGTTCTCTTTTGCGTGTTCTCCTTAAAAAATATACCGTCAATATATGACAACTAGAAGAAAAACATTTACCAGTAGAGATAATTAACATAACAAATTACTAACAAAACATGAAACAAGAATCACTTACAAAACATGGAACACAGGCACATGCATCATCAAACTGTTCTCTTTTGCGTGTTCTCCTTAAAAAATCACTGACAAAATAAAAAATAGTAAAACTGATAAAACATGGCTTGTTATCATGCCAACCCACCAAAAGAGCTTGTATAAATAAGAATAACACCAAACCCTATCATAACATGGAGCATTAACACAAATGTAGCATACCACTACACAACAGTTGTTTAGGATAAAAATATAAGAGAAGGCTGAGAATAGTACTCTGTATTAATCTATGATACTAAGAAAAAGTTCAGAAAAGAAAACAAAAAGTTTGCAAAAATTAATTAAAAAGCCTGACTATCCTTCTAAGATAAAAAAACAGTAGGGATAATTAACCTAACAAATTAGTTAGCCCTAGTAAAAAAAGATTCATAGAAGAAACACAAAACACCAAGTGATATTAAAAAGAAATTTTGTGTGATTGATTATAGTCTTTTAAACTAGATTCATCTACATCCACACAAAAAACATGTATGTACTACCCACCATCACCCTCTAAGGATAATTCATCCATGAGAACTAAAAATCTTAAAAACAAAACTTACACTAACAGCCTTCTCAATCTCATCTTCAACAACTCTTACCTATTCATTTAGATTAAAAATTGTTGTACACAGCAAAACGACTATACAGTGAACAAAACCATTTCTTTACTCATTTCCCCTCTGGGGTCGACATGGCTGCAGGTTATGAATTGAGTTGAGATCTAAAAAAAAAGGAGATACCAACTTAAGGGAATTCATACCAGTGTAAACATCTATCATTTACATATACTATGACAACTAGAAGAAAAAACATTTACCTTGAAGACCATGGTTAAGTTTATCAAATTGGAACACAGGCACATGCATCATCAACACTGTTCTCTTTTGTGTGTTCTCCTTAAAAAATCAAAGATTAAACATGAAACAAGAAAAACATTTACCAAGAGAGATAATTAACATAACAAATTACTAACAAAACATGAAACAAAAATCACTTACAAAACATGGAACACAGCACATGCATCATCAACTTGTTCTCTTTTGCGTGTTCTCCTTAAAAATATACTATGTCAATATATGACAACTAGAAGAAAAACATTTACCAGAGAGATAATTAACATAACAAATTACTAACAAAACATAAAACAAGAATCACCAAAACATGGAACACAGGCACATGCATCATCAACACTGTTCTCTTTTGCGTGTTCTCCTTAAAAAATCACTGACAAAACATGAAACAAGAAAAACATAACCAGTAGGGATAATTAACATAATAAATAACTCACAAAACATGAAACAAGATGAATATTACTTGACCTCTCACACGTTCCTCCCTCCCTCCGCCTCCCTCCCTCCATCTGCATGTGATACATCTGCCATTTACATATACTATGACAACTAGAAGAAAGTCAATATATGTCAATGTAAAAAGGATCTTAAAGGGAATTCATCCATGAAAACTAAAATCTTAGTTAGCCCTATTAAAAAAGATTCAAAGAAGATGTATGACAGTAGCATGAAACAAAAATCACTTACAAAACATGGAACACAGGCACATGCATCATCAACACTGTTCTTTTTTGCGTGTTCCCCTTAAAAAATATACTATGTCACACCTTCCTCCCCCCTCCCTCCATCGCCATTGTGATACATCGCCATTTACATATACTATGACAACTAGAAGAAAGTCAAATATATGTCAATGTAAAAGGATCTTAAGTGAATTCATACGCCATTTAAAAAAACTTACAATCCGAAACCTTCTCAATCTCATCTTCAAGCAACTCTTACCTATTCATTCAGATCAAAAAATGTAATTGACAAAAAAAGGTTAATATCTGAGTAGCTTTCACCACACACAAGCTGCTGTGTATGGTCCTACAAAGCCAGACATTGCATTTCTTTTCTAAACTTTCTTTGTCACAAAGCCCTTTTAGATTAAGACTTTGATGAAATATGTGCTTGTCAATTCCTCCTTGTACATCTACTCCCTCTATATGGATCACCTCATCAGGTCTAGCCCCATTTCCCTTGTTCATTTGGCTATGAACACCTTCACATGAGTTAGTAATTTCAAGTGGCAAAACCTTTGCTATATCCACAGCCAAACGCATTAACCCTGTTGTAAGACTTCTGGTCTGTTCTTGCTCAAATTGATCAAGCATTCATGATATGGCATTCTTAACCTACATAAAAAAGAACTTTAAAACCTAATCCAACAAATAATCGCATAAAAAAATCAAAGGCACATAAAAAGTTAGACCAAAAAATCATAACCACTATTGTTATCTATAAATCTGTCTAATAGAGCAATAATAACTGTAAAAAATAGACTATCAATGAAAATGCTAGTTCTTCATGTTTGCAATACAAAAAATTCAATGTCTTAGTTAACATCATAATTAGTTGCATAATTTCTCATAAAAATTATAAAAACATAATAAAACCATCAATAATTAGTTACTTTTGTTGAGTGTCCAAGATCCCAACCAGCTTTTAAGAAGCAGATTCTAATGCAAGTTTATTCTAATAGCTCAAAAACTCTACAGACTTATAAAACCATAATAATTACCTGATCAAGCAATGGGTTTTGGACATAGATATGAAGGATTGATCTGAACTTTGACTTGCTCTGAGAAGCCATCTAATGCATGTAAAATGCCTACAAAAACAATTGACCGAATGGTTAATGAAAAAGCAAAAAAAGGTATGATTCTTATATCTGCTAAGTCTTCAAGTATGCAATGAACTCACAGACAGTCAAAAAAGGTTAGTGAACCATACAGAATATATTATCATCAATTTGATCCATCTAGAAACCCAAAAGCTAAAAAATAGGGCAAAAGCAAAAAAATATAATTGTTAATCATATGAATCATTGACGCTGATCTTTACCACCTAATGACACATGTGGAAAAAAATCCAGAATATTTGGAACAGCATACAACACAAGTAGCTCCTTTTTCTTCATAATAACATAATCAATGTTGGTTACTTGATAAGCAGCACAGAACTTGTCCTAAAATAAACAAGCTGACAAAAAATAAACATCTAGAATGCAAAATTTTGATTTGCTCTGAGTTACAGCGAAATACATTTTTTGTTTTTATTGCCTACTGGTGTAACATCACACAGACCATTATTCATCAACATATAGATGGCCCTTTCTCCTGGTTGACTTCAACAGTTTGATTAACCAATTTGAACCATTGTTGATGCTGTGTTTCTCCTCCTGTAAAATCTACTCACATGAATTTCTATAAAGCACATGTCACAGTCCATTTTTTGGTTTCATCTCCCAACATTATTATTTCCTCATAAAGGACAACAGCTAGGAATGTAGGATACTCAAAAACTTTTCCCCAATAATAAAACAAAGTAATGTTACATTTGATTCCCCAATAAGTTCATGATCCCCTTTGATGACACATATACAAAAAACATATAGATTCTTCTGTAGCAGTCACAGTTCACATCATATAATTGTAATGCTATATAAAATTGCCTATTGCAAAAATAAAGGTAAAGTATCACAGGTGGGTCAAGCCCAAAAAAAAAATCACTTTCTCCTCAAATGAAATGAGCTTATACTGCTTAGATAAGCACATTAAGAAAAGGCCACTCCCTTTCAAGACCCCAGCATTCCGTCTGCACTTTGCTCAAACTGAAAGACCCCTCACAAATCTTGATACTCAGAGTAAAAATCAAAGATGTTGAAAAAAAATAAAAAAATTGAGTAGTCGAACCTGGAAACCTCCATCCATGTAAAATAAAAAATAAACAATACTAATTACTGAAAGAAAAGTATAGATAGTAAACAAAACTACTGACATAAACAAAATATACTGTAGCCTAAATTTCACTCCTACACAAAAATGTGATTAACACCTAACAACAGCTACTACCACTACCACTACTTAGCAATCAGATCTAGACATCTAGCATTATTAAAAATTATTTGTGTAACCTGCATGTCAGAGGTGTAACAAACACTGAAGCAAAACTTTAACACAACAGATTTCATGAAATCAATCGGACAAAAAAAACACTGTATTCCCAAGTCTCCTCTCCCTCTCCTCTTAATTTCATCACAAAACCTCGGAAAATCTCATACCTACAAATCCTTGTTGACCTAACAAAGATTTTTAAAAAAATCTACCCACAAATCTCCCCTAACAGTCGAACTCTCTGCCACTCCTACCTATCCCACATAAACTACGCACGAATAGCACAGAATCCTTGCCAAAAACACCCCCAATGTCGAGACCGAATATACACCGTGGGCTACACTGATGTAGCCTAGCATTTCTCACACCATCTACCTTCCCCCTCTCTCTCACCAACACACAGAGCATAAATAACCCTAACGAGACTACCGATTTCTCTACCTTCGTTGCCTTCACCGCTCATCCGGCTAACCACCAACGAGTGCAGATGATTCGGATGTCCCAAGTTCTCTACCCCCTGCTCTCTCACTCTCTCTCTCTCTCTCTCAAGTTCTCCACCTTATATTATCTCCCCCCCTCAAATCAAATCCATATAGACAGAAGCAGTCTCTTACCTTTGTCTCCCCAGATGGCAGAACGCTAAACAACGTCGTTGAACAGCGGCGGGCTAGATCGGGCGAACGGCGACAAAACTCTCGATTACTCCACCGATGGAACTCCCAGCTAAACAACGGCGGTGAACTGCACGCGGCCGAAAGAGGATGAACGGCGGCAGGTGAACGGCGGCATGTGAACGGTGACGGAAATCTGGAATTCTCCACCGACGGAGCTCCCGATCTCTCTCTCTCTCTCCTTCTACTACAAGCTTCCGAGGCGTCTTTCTGGATAATAGAGAATGGCGCGGAGACCGAGAAGCGATAAAATTCAAAAACAGTACTAACCTAATACGTATTTTCGAGTCCGGACTCGGGAGCCCAGCCCGTCAAAGCTCACGAATCTTGAGGAGATCGAACGGCCCACATTTTGGATGATTTTTGATGACAAAACATCCGGTTGATGTTTATCAAATCCCTAAGTAAAACTAATTTAATGGCACGTATATATTTTTCAACATCAAAACTCTTCTCTTCCGGAAAATTAGAGTAGCTACTGTGGTTATAGCAATTGCGAAGAATCGTTGTCCTTTCTTAACATCCTTGTAGAATGCTACGTATCACATCCTTGTAGAATATCCTCTTATGCCAGAGCATTCTGGGCAGCCATGAAGGATTTGTGTCAAGCTAAATTACCGAACCTGCACCAGAGTACCTGGGCGATGGATTTGCATGATGCAAAGGTATGTATATAAATCAGAAGATGCTAGTGTTATTTTGTGTGGTATGTGGTCTCTTTGGTCATCAAGGAATGGAAGAAGACATGGGGTGGTTCCTGTCAAAATACCTCAGACACAGGACACAGCCATTGAACTTTTTCATGCTGGACAAAGAGATGGTGAGACAGGCAATTGTGCGACATGACGCCAAATGGCAGTCTCCACCTCCGGGTGTAACCAAGGTTAATGCTGATGGTGCTTTCGACGGAAATCACTTGTATTGAGCTTCGGGTTGCAATTGTCAGAGATGACAACGGTGTATGATCTTGGTTGGGATGGCAAAGTGGCCGTACTCTTCTATGGCGGAAGCAATTGCTTGTAGAGATGGAGTGCAATTAGTATCTGCTGGGGTTCTCCGCCTGCTAGGGTAGAAACAGCCAGATTCTGTACAGAATATTCTCGCCGTAGTGTTGGAAACCCAGGAGCTAATTAAGTAGGAATTTCTTCTTTTAGAAGTAATTTTGTTGGGCGTGATGCTGATCTAGCAGCTCATTTTTTTTACTGAGTGCCTGTTTGTTTTTTCTTTTGATTCTAGATTTTGACCTTAAAATCAGAATAAAAAACAAACAGCCTGATTCTAAAATTCGATTCTCACAATCCAGTCTACCCATATACTGATATACACTAGAATCCGCAGTCCACTTCATATGTGTTTTTGGATTCTAGTATTTGGAGAACTAACTTCTCTATAACAACAATCTAGAATCAGCTTTTAGAGAATCCAAAGCAAAAATAAACAGGCTCTAAGCATGCATCTTCCTTGTTTTCGGGGTGTACTTGGTTGAACCAGGTGCCGGACTTCTTATTGCTGCAATGCTTACAGTACGATTACGATTGTGTGAGGTATCTACCAGTTCAAGTATGTAAAGATGAACAAGTATGGAATATAATCTCTCCGTAAAGATGAACAAGTATAGAGTAATGTTTCTGTGTATGGAGGAACAAGAAAAGTGTTTCTCCCCGCCGCCAAATCGCCGCCAGAGCCAAAGGACAAAACACCACCAACTCGCCGCCCCTGTTCCTCACGCCTCCCTCTTTTAAGTAGGTGTATTCCTTACAGACATAACACACACGCCTCTCCTGACAAATCGTTACCCAGACAACCCTATGCTACTGAGTAACCCATTCTGGGCCAGCCATGCGCGGGTTGGGCTTGTGGGCTCTTGTTATCTTCCTGACTGCTCCGACTTGCTTCGCGCCAATACGTGCTTCCTTCCTCTTGATCCGTGATCATGACATCCATACTACTTCGCCTCGAACGCCGAGACAAAGTTGTTGACATCCTTCCCTTGATGACCAAATTTTGTCCCTAAGCCGAGCCGCCGGAAATTGTTCCCGCAAGGCTTGTTCGTTCTCCCAGGTAGCCAGCGACGCCGGCCATGAAGACCAATGCACCAGAATTTGTGGAGTGACTGTATTAGCACGACGGACCAACCGACGATCCAAAATATGCAATGGAAATCGTAATTGCTGCTCAAGATCTGGAATTTGCGCACTGACCTGCAGATGTGCTCCTTTGGCTGGCTTGAGGAGCGAGACATGAAATACTGGATGAACAGAGCTTGCCTCAGGTAACTTCAGTTCATACGCGACAGCATTAATCTTGCGTATAATGGGGTAGGGTCCAAAATAACGAAAAGATAACTTGTAATTCGCCCTGGGCGCCACTGATGCTTGAGCATAAGGTTGAAGTTTGACAAATACCATATCCCCCACAGCAAAAGTGCGCTCTGATCGATGCTTGTCTGCTTGATGCTTCATCCTCTGTTGTGCGCGCTGAAGATGAAATTTCACCAAGGTATTCATATGTTCACGATGATTCAGCCACTCCTGTAAGTCAGGAACAGTGCATGCATCAACAGACACAAGACCGAAATGGTTTGGTGCATGACCATACAACACCTCGAAAGGAGACGATTGTAGGGCTGAATGATAGCTAGTATTATACCAAAATTCAGCGAGATACAACCAGTGGATCCATTTTTTAGGGCAAGAATGCACAAAGCACCGAAGATAACTTTCTAGACACTGATTAACACGTTCCGTCTGACCGTTTGATTGTGGGTGGTATGCACTACTCATGTGTAAAGAGGTGCCTGACAGCTTAAATAATTCCTGCCACAACACACTAGTGAATACTTTGTCACGGTCAGAAACTATACTGCGAGGCATACCATGCAACTTGTATACATTCGACATATAGATTTGAGCCACAGTCAATGCTGTAAAGGGATGAGATAATGGTAGAAAGTGAGCAAACTTGGAAAACTTATCTACCACTACCAAAAATGCAGTTATAGGAAGCAGCTCTAGGTAAGCCCTCAATAAAATCCAATGTAACAGTGTGCCAGGCATGGTCAGGAACCGCAAGGGGCAAAAGGAGGCTGGGATACTTAGCTCGGTCCGGTTTGGCCTGCTGACAAACCGTGCAGGTAGTAACAAAAGTGTGAACATTTTTCTTCATAGATGGCCACGCAAAGAGATTCTTGATACGCCTGTAGGTGACTGGGAAACCCGAATGACCACCTAGTGCACTATCATGAAGTGTCTGCATTAATTTCAGCTAAAGTGCAGGATTATTGCCAATCCATACACGGCCTTTAAACCGAATGATACCCTCCTGAAGAGTGAAGTGTGGTACGTTTTGTCCAACAGCTAATGCAGTCAATATTTTGTTAGTTTCAGGATCTTGCTGGTATCCTTTGACGACCTGGTCCAACCATACCGGCTTACTGGTAGACACAGCTGAAACCGCCAAACAAGAGTCTTCACTGTCAAACTGAATGTCAGGACGCCGTGACAGCGCATCGGCAACTCGATTGTCCTGCCCTTTTTTGTATTGAATAGAGAATTGTAATCCCAGCAGCTTGGTGATAGCCTTTTGTTGCAACGGAGTAGTGACGCGTTGAGCGAGTAAGTGAGTTAAGCTTTGATGGTCAGTTTTAATAACAAATGGGGCATGCTGAAGATACGGCCTCCACTGATCAATAGCAAATAGGATGGCTAGAAATTCCCTCTCATACGTCGACAGACCCTGGTTTTTCGGTCCAAGCGCCTTGCTGATGAATGTGACGGGATGTCCATTCTGTTGCAGAACTGCACCGATCCCTTTGTCGCTTGCATCGGATTCAACAGTAAAAGGTTGAGTGAAGTTTGGTAGTGCCAGCACTGGTGCTGTTGCCAGGGCATGTTTCAGGGCCTCAAATGCTTGATGTGTTTCTTCTGTCCAAATGAACTGTTGCCCTTTTTTGAGGAGATTAGTGAGTGGTCTGCTAATGACTCCAAAACCCTGTACAAAACGTCGGTAATAACCAGCCATACCCAAAAAACTCCGAATATCTTTCACACATTGCGGTATGGGCCACTGTTTAATAACCAAAATCTTTGAAGGATCGGTGGCCACACCACTGCCGCTGACAATATGTCCAAGAAACTCCACTTGAGGTTGCGCAAAACAGCACTTACTGAGTTTAAGATGTAATTGATGCTTGCTGAGATGGTGAAACACTTGTCTTAAATGATCTAAATGCATGTCCATGGTTGAACTGTACACCAACACATCGTCAATAAATACCACCACGCATTTTCGCAACAAGGGTGCCAATACAAAATTCATGAAACCTTGAAATGTGGCAGGAGCTCCAGTTAGACCAAAGGACATGACCTTATACTCAAAATGACCATTGTGGGTTTGAAATGCGGTTTTATACTCGTCTCCTTCCTTGATTCGTATTTGATGGTAACCGGACCGATGATCCAACTTAGAGAAAACTGATGCTCCGGCTAATTCATCCAACAACTCGTCAAGTATAGGCATAGGGTATTTATTTTTCATGGTATGAGCATTCAACCTTCTGTAATCAACGCACAAACGCCATTCGCCATCTTTTTTCTTCACTAACAGAACGGGTGAAGCGAATGGGCTAGAGCTATACTGTATGACACCTGTAGCCAACATCTCCTTTACTTGTTTCTCGATTTCATCCTTCTGCTGGGGAGTATAGCGGTATGGTCGCAACCGAAATGGCTGGACTCCCGGTAATAAAGGAATTGCATGATCGAAAGCTCGACTAGGAGGTAATCCTGTAGGTTTATGAAATAAGTGATCGAATTCTTCAAGAAGTTTGTGAATTCCCACATGGTTGACTGAACACTTTGTTTCTTCGAAAATTGTAGACAGTCCCAGAACCTGCTCAACGGCGTCTTGTTTAAGTAGTGCCTCCAACTGAATTGCCGATATTGTAGGACAACCTGCTCAGATTTGGAATGACACCTCAGGCGCATTTGTTTGCTTATGTTCAAAGGACAACGTCTTGAGACCCCAGTGTATTGCCATCGGACTGTGTTCCTCCAGCCAATCCATCTCGAGAATGATGTCATACCCACTCAATGGTAGTACTTTCAAGTTGGTGCTGAATGTGTAACCTTGGCATTACCAACTACACTGCGGAATGCAAAACATACAGTCCAAAATGCCGCCATCTGCAACTTTGACGCGAAGTATTTTACCCAACTTATGAACTCCTGGCATCACTGGTAATAGATGGCTGCCAATGTAACTACCTGAGCTTCCAGAGTCCACCAACATCAGAACTTCTTGGCAATGCATTAGACCCTTCAGCCGAATGGTGTTACATCCTTCGGAGCCTGACACTGCTTCACAAGAAATAGCCAAGACCACATCATTACTTGATTCCAGAGTTGAACACTGTTGAGGAGAAACTGGACTGCCCAAATTATCTTCATGATGTGCCTCGTTGGTCAGAGCCCACACCTCTTCGACTATATGTAGAGGAACTGTTGCCGAACAACGATGGTTTTGGCCCCATCGCTCACCACATTTGTAACACAGTCCTTTCGCCTTGCGATACGCCATGAGGGCTGACATTCGATCATCCTGAGGTCTTGGCCTTGCAGCCGCCACTGGCTTCTTGTCATCTATATTCACTGTTGAAGCCGTTTTGAAAGCTGGAGGAGGTGGAAGTGCCATCGCCGTCGACCGACCAAAAGGTCGCCCAGAAGGAAACCCATCCACACGGCGGACCTAACGCCGAGGTTGGACCGTCATCACGTCCTCCTGCAACAGCGCAAGTGCACAAGCAGTATCGAGATCTTTTGGCCGCTGAATTACAACGACAGAACGCAATTCATCTTTAAGACCATCAATAAATCTAGCAGTTAAGAATTCGTTATGTAACGTGTTATCGTAAGCTAGTAATTGGTGCACTACTTCATCAAAGTGTTCAATGTACTCCGTCACAGTGCCAGTCTGATATATGTGAAAAAATCGGCGTACTAAAGAATCGTGTTGATCTCTACCGAATCTGTTAACTAGTGCAAGGCCCAGCTCTTCCCAGTTCATACAAAAAATTTTGTTATCCATCGACTGCATCCAAAAGGTAGCAGGGCCTTCAAAATTCAGAGTGGCCAGCCGAACCCACATATCTTCAGGGATAGAGTAAAACACAAAGAAATTCTCACAACGTTTCTTCCACAACTTTGGATTAGACCCATCAAATGCAGGTAGATTTACTTGGGGCAGGTTAGCACCTAGGCTATGGGCCATTGACGCGAAGGTAGAAGCAGACTGGTTACTCGACTGAAACGGATGATGGTAAACAGGGGTCTGAAGGTTGATACCTGTGACCGGAGGAGGCGCCAGGGCATCACCAGCCCCAGTGCCTGCTCTTCGGTGAAGATTGAAATCGCGGTGGCCAAAATGCCCGGACGCCGCCGCAGTTCGCGGATCTTCCAGATGTGCGGAAGCAGACGCCCCGTTTTTGGTGCCGTCCATGGCACTCGCAGTCTCGGTCGGTAATTGGGATAGAACCCGACCAATATCCTGCTTCAATTCGGTCACGGATGTGCGCAATTCCGTCACCTGATCTTCCATCTTTGGCTTCCAGGCTTCAATCTGCTCATGGTTCTCAGTCAACTTTCTCAACGAATCATCAATGCGCCTGATATACTGCTGCACGTCAGAAACCATCTGCCGCGTCTCCTCTTCCTTCTTGCTGTTTTCTTCAAGCCTCACCAAGATGGTAGATAGAGGATCGTCGGTTCGGGGCGGCGCCATGGCTCCCGTCCGAACTTGCAGCCGGGTGAGGTGGTTGTGGACCGCCTCCAGAATGTCGATCGAAAAATGGGGAAAAATGGCTCTGATACCAGATGTGAGGTATCTACCAGTTCAAGTATGTAAAGATGAACAAGTATGGAATATAATCTCTCTGTAAAGATGAACAAGTATAGAGTAATGTTTCTGTGTATGGAGGAACAAGAAAAGTGTTTCTCCCCGCCACCAAATCACCGCCAGAGCCAAAGGACAAAACACCACCAACTCGCCGCCCCTGTTCCTCACGCCTCCCTCTTTTAAGTAGGTGTATTCCTTACAGACATAACACACACGCCTCTCCTGACAAATCGTTACTGCATAACCCTTCACATCGAGTAACCCATTCTGGGCCAGCCATGCGCGGGTTGGGCTTGTGGGCTCTTGTTGTCTTCCTGACTGCTCCGACTTGCTTCGCGCCAATACGTGCTTCCTTCCTCTTCAGTCTCTGCATCATGACATCCGCAGCTACTTCCTGCTCTGAACGCCGAGACAGGTGTAAGTTCAACCTTCATTAGTTATGGTTTTGGTGTTAATGACAAATCTAATCTTGTGTTAATGACTAATCCAATATTAAGTTTATCTCCTAATGCGATATTGTTCTTAATGACATATCTTATATCGAGACTAACATGTTTGTTTAGAATACCTTTGTTTAGTCTCATCGCATTGAAAAATGGAAAACCCAAGGTATGTTTGCATATTCATCTTAATATTAGTTGCATACTTTGGAGTCAAGTTAAAGTATGAATATCCCCGTTATATTAACCACAAAATGTGTATCATGTTTCCCAATCCATATATTACATGGATGCACATATTTAGGGGAGTTCACACTCTAACTTGAAGAATCAATTTAAATGATAATTTAATTGAGTTCATTTGTCGTGTTAATCATTAGAGAACACTTCATCATGTGTTGATGGTGTTTCTTGATTAATCAAGGACAATGAATAGTTCTTAAGTATAATAAAGCATGAGTTGCATTATTGTACTTAAGACATACTTAAATCATTTCAATTGATTTAGGTTGTGCTCAATTGATCTAAAGGCATCCATTATGTGTTAATGGAGTGCAAGAGATAATTGAGACAACCATGCATCTTGGACTAACAAGTTTCATGAGTTATGTTTGAGTTAGGTCCAAAGATGGATGAGAACGGACTTGACGGCATCATGAGTTGATGGGCGCCAAGGATGGATCCCAAGAGGAGTCGAGTAGAGATCCCGGGAGTATCAAGTGATGATCATAAAGACCCCAAAGGATTGCTTGTCTTGTGCTGCGAAGGTATAACTAGATAGGCTAAGGACTTTTGTAGTCTTTGAGTCTAAGGTTTTATCGCCGCATTATTAAGAGGGTCGTTCCTTTGCTTGAGCTTCATCATGTGTTGATGATCTCAATCGCTGTTCACTCAAAGCTCAAATCTTATTTGATTTGGTTTTTGCATGAGGGTTAACCATTTGGCATGTGTTGCGAATGGGTTAAACTTATGCTTGGTTGTTTTGGTTTTCGCATAATGCTTTGATTTGCATGTGTTGCAAGATGTGATAAGCTAGTGCGTTGGCTTTTTGCGTGAAGTTCACTTTTGCATGTGTTGCATTAGTTGAAGCTTCATGCTTTGGTTCAAAAAAATCTTTCTAAAAAACGTGTGGTTGCTTGGAGCTAAGTTTTGCATGTGTTGCAAAAGAGAGAGCTCAAGCATGATTTGTGTTTATGTGTTTGTATGGAGCTAGAGGCTTGCATGTGTTGCGAGTAAAGAGCTCATACGGGTTGATTTGGTTTAAGTTGAAGTTTGATTTGATGTTGCTTGGAGCTAGACTTTTGCATGTGTTGCAAAGAGTAGTGCTCAAGCATGAAATGTGTTTATTATGTTATTTGCAAGTTCACAGCTAATAAACCGAGGTTTATGAGTCCTAATTCGAGAGCATGTGAGTGGGGCTTGCAACGGTGTTGGCAAGTTGACCGGTCTTGTGTTGACCTTCACATGGCTAGGGGATTAATCTCATAAACTCGAGTTTGATTTGCTTAATACGTTTTGCAAATAGTCTTTGAGTTGATTGCAAAATATGTTTTTGCGATTTGGTTTGAATTCTTTGAGCATGTGTTAAAGTTGGTGCAAATGTGTTTTGCACATGTGTATGGTCATGTGTTGATCATCCATTGGCTCAAAGAACGAAGTTTGTTTTTTGGAGAATCGGATTTGGAGTTGAATCTGGTTTTTCCTCGAGGCCAAGAAGATCAAGAATGATGGAGGTGCGGTAGTACCGCTTCGTATACTACGGCAATATTGTTATGTAGCTTTTCTCCAAAGCGTGTGTTTTCCGGTGGTGCTTCGCCAAGACTACTCATTGGTGGGAGCGGTAGTACAGAAGTCGGTACTCTAGGCCCTTAGAGGGCTAGAGTACCGAATATATCCGCTGTCCATTGCTGAGGTCGGGCAGACTACTGCCCTATGAGGGCGGTAGTACCGGCCTTCGCTGATTTCTGCCTGTTTTAGCCCCCAACGGCTAGTTTTCTTGTGGGGGGCTATAAATACCCCCTTGGGGGGCTTGGGGCAATGGCTGGCTGGGTGTGGGAGTTGTTTGCATGTGTTGCTCTTCTCCATTTGCTTCTTGAGCTTATAGTGAGCACTAATTGCATGTGTTGCAATTAGGAGTGGTTTGAGAGCCTCTTGTGCATGTGTTGCACTTGAGGAGGCCTTGTGCATGTGTTGCACTTGGTGATCACCGATGAGCGATTTGTTGTGCCCGGTGAGGTTCAAGCGGAGGAGCAATTTTGTTACTCTTGGAGGTTGCCGACCCTAGACAGCAGAGGCGTCGGCGCGGAGCTCTCGAGGTGTGAAGCCCCGCAAGTTTGTGAAGGTTCGGGTTGAGCTTACGCGAGCGTGAAAAACCACGACTAGTGGAAAGAAGCGGTGCTCGAGCGGAGCGGTCCAAGTGTGGGCTAGCCTCAACGAGACTAGGGAGACAAGCAAGTCTCCTAACACCACGGAAAAATATCGGTTGTCTCGTCTCATTTATATTCAAGCACTTTACATTATTGCATATTATTGATTGCTTGAATGAGAATTGCTTAGTATTAATTGTTTGATCAATTTAGCAATTTATACATAGAGACATAATTTAGTTAGTGCACATAGTGAGCCTAGTTGATTTAGGTTTTAATTGTCAAAACCTATTTATCGCTTCCGCATATATCTTTGATTAGGTTTTGACTTAGGGGTGTATTAGAGCGATCGATTTTAGTGAGCGATTAATTTTGTAAAACGCCTATTCACCCCCCCTCTAGGCGCATCCTCGACCCTACAACAGGTTGCTGACAGATTGTATTCCTGTTAATAAAAAAAGTTTGAAGCTCTTCATCTACAAAAACGAGTAATCATACACTACACAGATCTTTGATGATTCATCGGCAATGAAATACCCCGAAAATTTCAAAATGAATTTCATTTGCCCTTCTTAATTTTATTTGAATTTTATTCGGATTTATTTGAACTCTATTTAGCCTTGTTCTTGAATCCTTTCCCTTTTAGGAATTCCTTCCGTTTTTGGGCGCCTACCCTTTTCGGCCATAATTGCTGCCATTCCTTGCCCCGCCTAAATTCCTCCGTTTTCTTTCCTTCCTTTGGCCAAAATCTCTTCGCCTACTGTTAATTTTTCCTCATTGCCCAACCCCGGCCGTCCCCTTCTACCTCTCACAGACCAAGACCCATCGCCTCTCAAGATGTCGCGCCGCCATCCATCAGCACCGCCCTCAACAGCCCTCGCCCCCACCTCCGTGTTCATTGCAAGATCAAGATGACGCTGCGTTCTGCTGCAGACGCCGGCCACGCCCTCCGCGCCGCCACAAGGCCCTCTCCTCCTCACCCAGCTTTCTCCCCACCCCTGCAGAGATAAAACCCCCAACACCGCTTCTTCTCCCACTCTCGAGTTCCCGCTTCACGCCACTCTTTTCCCCACTTCTTCCATCCTTCTGGCGCCTGTTCTCTCTCAAGACCACTTAACTTCTTCCCGCCTCCCAGATCCGTGACGCCAACCCGCCACCTCGCTTTATCTCTCCGCCATTTTCGCGCGCCGCCGAGATCGCCGTAAGCTTCTCCACCTCTCCCGCTATTTCTTTCTCCTTCCCGAGCTCTCGCCGCCGGTCTTCGCCATCGTCTTCTCCACGTCCGGTCTACGCCACCGCCGCCCCCTGCTTTTTTCCCGTCTCTCGGCATACGGCTTCGCCACTGTATGCCTGTCTCGTCTGTCTGTCGGGCCTCAGATGCCAGCGCCTCCCATCGCCACCTGGCCCCGCCTGTCACCATCCTCCAACATCGCATGGCCCGCCTGTCACCACTTCTTTCTCAGGCTAAAGCGGCCCATTTGCACGCGCTCAGGTTAAAATCCAAGACTATGCAGCCCACTGAAAAAGTGCCCTTTTCATTTTTCTTTTCGGATTTTAATTTATTTAAAATCCGAAAATTCAATTTAAATTCCAGAAAATTCCACAAAAATCCTCAAAAATTCCCAAAATTCCAAAAAAAAGCCAAAAATACATATTCTTGACCGTTTCGAGCCGCTGAGTCCAAAAATGATCTTCGTTCCACCAAATTATGTCCAGAAAATTCCCAAAATACCCTTGACCCCTGTTCCGACCATTTTCCCTCTGAGTCTTTTTCCGATTTTCTTTCTTTGTTTGTATTTGTTCGTTTGTTTATTGGTTGCGTTTTCTCGCGCTAGAAACGACGTCGGAGCAACCATCAGCACGAATCTCAGAGCAGGAACAATATTTGGAGCCGGAGCAGTTCTGGGAGCAGACGTTGGAGCCGTACCTGGAGCAAGAATCGTCCGAGGCCAGACACGACGTCAACACATTCTTTTTAGGCGAACTCCTGATCACGCAAGGCAAGCCACACTCCTTGAACATGTTGAACCTAATTCTGTTCCAATAATATGTGTATATTTTATATTGCATTATTTTAGTATTTTACTTAAACTAGAAAATGTGGTAGTTTCAATGACATGATTAGATACAACCCAATATTAAACCTGTTGTTATGTCTTAATTCCTTTTAACCCTAAGATATAAAATATATTGAACCAATCGTAGATATAGCAATTTATACCACTATTACTTTTAGACAAATGCTTAAAATCTCCGAGAAGATGGCTTGGTGGATTTTGGGCTTTTATAAATTTGTTACGGTGTGGGGGGGGAAAGATTGGGCGGACCACGGAAGGTGGATGCTTACCAATCCCCAACCGATGACGGCCAATGGATGTGATGTGGTGGTGGTACAGTTGGTACCAATGGATTGTGGTATGTCATTTGGCTAAGTCTTTGGCATTTAAGGACCGACGTCTTGGGCAAAGAAAATAACTTCAGATTCCGCTCAACCACAAGTTGGGCCGGCCATTCTCATTGACATGGCTCAGTACATTGTATTTCCCTTTTGAATACCTATAGGAATGGCTCCCGATTTTGGGGAGCGGAAGGGTCATTGTTTAACCGGTGGAACGGGAATGGTGCGGCCATTCGGTTCTCACAACAGTAGGTGTCCACATAAACAGACAATGACTCGCCCGCCCGTGGGATTCTGGGCATCAGGCCCAAACAACCTACTGGGTAGGAGCTAAAAGGGGGAAGTTCAACGAAATGCTATGATTATCTCGGACGGGCCGCATGCATGAAAGTTGCATGTTGATTCCGATGGCATTAATGACCGAAGATGTCTTGTGGGTAAAGCTGAGCACCTCTGCAGAGTGATATTAATGGTATTTGAATACGCCGTGCTTCCGGTTAATGAAGCTAAGTTAAATTAGGGTGATTCCTGTAACTGCGCCCCTCTATGTTTTTAATTAAAACCTGTCGAGGATGTGAACTTTGCAAATGACCCCCCTGATATATATTTATTGCTATTTATGGTTTGTGTTTCAAATGTAAAATGAAAATTGATATTGACAACTTGCATCCACAATACTCCAAACCGGTGCCTACCTTTGTTTATCCTTGCATGTAATATTCAGAATTTTCCGTGTGGTTTGTTGAGTACGGTTGTGTACTCACCCTTGCTCCCAATTTTCCCCCTCCTTAGATTTCATTTGAAGATGGCGAGTTCTAGAAGACCGTAGATGACGATGTTATTTGGTTTTGGAGGCCTTGATCTATCTGTTCAAGCGTTTTCTGTGGGTGTTCTGTAATGTATTCAGTGCTAGCCGCACCTTTTGTAAAACCTTGGCCGTTAGGCCCTTATTTCATCTATAAAATATTCGCTTTTGCTCTTTTATCAAGCAATGTACACTTGGTTACCTGCAGCTAAATTCCTGGGTAGCTGCAAAGGTATTTATACGCACCCCCTGAAAAAGGCGGTCCGTTACAGGCAACAAGTTTACTACATTCAAAACATATAGTACCTCATTCACAAAATGTAGAGCTTAAGATGGCCCGGCCCAACCATGCATGCAATTATGCATGTAGATTGATACATCTCTAATGTATGATGTACTATATGTCTCTACTAATATAAATTTGCAGTTGGTGGCAGCGGTCCGTTCTTTCTAACTCCCCTCTTCCTGCCATATCTTCAATAATGGCAGGTCATTATAGCTAATTATTCTTTCCTGATTTGCAGCCAGCCACATCTCTCTAAATATGGCTGATTATTACAGCAAAATCCCTGATTATTGCTGGTAATTAATAGCCGGCTAATCATTCCATTTGTATTCTATATATACTGTACAATTTTCACAGAATCAATCAAGAGAATTCATTCAAGATCTCCCATGTCGTGCCACCACGACGAATGAACTCGACGAACTGATCAATAAGTGACGGACCGACATACATGGCCGTGAGGCGCAGGAGGCTGAGCGCCGCGGCCAATAGTAACTGCGCCCAGAAGGACAGCCAGAGTGCGACGCCCACCGAGTGCCATGACTCAGCGGCCACCGATTGACGTGAACAAAGCGACGACGCGGCGCATGCGCATTCGGCGACACCGGTGAGACGTTGTCGGCGGTGAGAGAGTCATTGGCATATACCCCTTCGAGATAAACGGGTTGATCCAGCTGAACGTCGCGAGAGAGAGGAACGATGCGGTGGCGCACGGCGTGGCAGGCGCATCGGCGCTGGTGTTTTCTGGTTCACCTTCATAGGCTTCGATGTCATGGCTGGTGAAGCCAGTAATGGCTAGGTACGCTAGAGGCATGGAGATGAGTAGGCTGGCAAAAGCGAGAGGGTCATATGAGAACAGCAGCGAATCGTCGGCGCAGTGGATCACCGCCGAAGCGGAGAAGAGTGCGGCGCCGAGGGCAGTGGCAATCTAGAAGATGCGGAGGTGCAAAGGCTGGGTGGCGACGGTGACCCCTTTCTCCGAGGCGATTGACCATGCGGCCATGGTGTGCACGACGAAGTGGGCGGCGAGGAAGGTGGACTCCACAGCACGCCATGGCGTGCTCGGCAGGAGGAAGAATGCGAGCGTGAGGAGGACGGCGGACGCCAAACGTGATGCCAGAGCGCCTGGTGGTCCGAATGGCGGTGGTTTCAGAAGGCGCCAGCGTGCTCGGGAATCTCTGTTGCCCTAAGGCGGTGGATGACGAGGACGAGCGAGGTGACGAGGAAGACGAGGTCGACGGTGCCAAGGAGCGCGCGCTGCAGGCATGACGAGAGGAAGAGGAACACGAGCTGGTAATATAAATTGCAAAAAGGGATAAAAATATTGATTGATTTTTTAGATTGGTAATATATATTGCTACGTACAGTATATTTGGTTTCAATTCATACCGGAGAAGAAACCATAAAAACTTTTGTAATCGAAAGAAATAGATGTTTGATCTTGTAGCACAATTTTCTTTTATTGCTTGACCTTTATGTTTCGTTACCAATTTTATTTTTCGTAGCAACGCACGAGCATTGATCTAGTAGTAATTCATTGGCAACCCTATTATTTATGATTTCTCGTGGTGTTTTTTAAATCTGGTGCAAATGTAAAAAAGATAACCCTCCAATCATCAAGAACCAAATTTAGGTGCTGGTATGTTGGTTGCCTTAGCCCCTCTCATTTATCCTCGCCTCACCTTCTCTCCAAACTCCAATTAAGCTGGTCTCTTCTGTGGCATCCATGATCCACCTCTAGAGCGTTACATTTTGCTCCTGCATGAGGAGGATGGTCCGCTCCAAGGCTCCGGGCATAGGTCTTGACTTGCATGAAACGCTGATATATTTTTACAGTTTAAGGGCTTGTTTGAATGCAAGAAATTTACATACTTATCCAGAAATCTAATAAATTTCCTGCCATTTCAAACAGACCAAATAATAGAGGAAGCGTTTGGTTTTACATTGCATTACAAAATGGTCTACTTGCGGAAAAGAAAATATTTACACTTCATTTCATACGCAATTGCACACCTATTGGCCCCTTACCAGGCGTCCAGGCCCATTATAGGCAGCACAACCTAACAGAAACCATAAAAAATCTGCTGACAATCTGACATGATCAAGTTCCATCGAAACATTATTTTTTATTGACCCCGGCATACTTTTCTCCTAATGACTTGTGCCCGGACGTCCAAAAATTTCGGATGCATTGCAACATTTTTTTCTACACCTGCAACATTTCTTACCAACGCGTGTAACATTTTCCTTCGATAAACAGTAAAAATCACTACAGTAAATGGATGTTGCAAACGTTTAAAAAATGTTGCACACGGAGGAAAAAAATGTTGCAAGAGGCGTCCGATGGGATAAACAGTAATCGGACTCCGAGCGCTAGTTTCACCCTACTTTTCTGCTAAATCCGGTTCCTTTCATAATAATTTTATAAAAATTGCTCCTCGATGGCGAAAGGTGCTACAGTAGCATAGGATGTTCCCCACTAAGCAACATTTTCTCGGCGTGTTCTTCAATTAAGCATCTTGATTAGTATCTTAAGTAACCACTTTAATTATTTTATTACTTAATTAAGTCACTAACAAGCTAGCCTTGCTCGACACCTACTTACCAAGTTGCGTTGCTCACCAGGTCCCTGCTACATAGCTCGGAGATGTCGTTGCTACGATGAATTGTGCTACCATGGTATAGGAGCACGACAGGTTACAGGTGTCACATGATGTGCCTTCCACAGTTGAGGAGAAGGCTGTTTTTACAAATTTATTCGAAAAGAAGATAAATTCACAAAAAGAAAAATGTCAAGGGAAAAAAAGCAAAAACATTATTTCCATTCAATGATGGTATAATGCTACTTACCATACTTCCCTTGGTAAGTATAAGTGGCAAAGCCATGCAGGGGCGGAGAGAAGGGGGGGCGCGCAGGGGCCTGGCCCCCCCCAATCCTCCCGTGAGTCCATTAGGCCCATATGATAAGGCAATCAGGTCCAAGTCCAACAATGCAGTCGGCAGGGGCGGAGTCATGCAGTCGTGGTCTCGTGGAAGTCGGAACGACCGAACGAGCTAACGAGGGCGCCGCAGTTCGCCTGTTCGCATTCTCGTCATTCATCTCGTGTTATCGTGCCGCACCGCCGCTGTTATCTACTTATCTTCATAATTCCGGCGACGGCGATCCAATCTCGCAGTCGCAATCGCAGCGACTAGCCTTCCGCTTGCTTGCCAGGCCTCGCCACTGGCGCCGCAGGATCAAGGTTTACGCTGCGGCGCTGCCGCCTCCGCAACCGCAAAGGTATTATTCTAATTCTTGGATGCCCGGCTACGGTTAATTAAATTGAGAGTTGAGACATTGATTCATTGCCAATTAACATGTGTTTTGTTACATAAATAGATTATTAAATAATATAATCCCTTTATTGTTTGATCCTTTAGCCGATGTTACTGCTTATAGGAAATATGAAGAGGATAAGAACACTTGATAGTTGGTATAAGCCGGTTGTTTCTGCTGAAAATTCTAATGCGAATAATGATCAAGATGCCGAGCTAGTAAATGATCAAACTACTGAGCCAGTTGAAATGCAAGCTCCACTCTACGAACAAAATGCATCTCGCACCTCGTGCATCGAACAAGCTAGAATTTTAACTACACCATTTGAGAGGGACCCATGTAAACGCAAACAAATTTGGGAAATCTTGCCTTCGGAACAAGATGAAGCCATGCGATTCTATATTTCAGAGGGTCCATATCAACCTATTTTGACAGAGTATCCATTTAAGGGACCACTGAGTCATCGTCGGCGATTCAATAGCAATTGGTTTACTGATTTGTGGCTAGAATATTCACCTCACATCGATCGTGCATATTGCTTGCCTTGTTTTCTATTTTCTAAAAGCCAATTGGGAGGACCGGCTCAGATGCATTCATTGTGAAGGATTCCAAAATTGGAAGAAGGTTAATGATGGAGGTAATTGTGCTTTTCTAACTCACATGGGTCAAGACTCTAGCTCACTCATAATTATTCATTCAAAGGTTATAACAACCTCAAAAATAGAATGGCTCATATCGACCAAGTGGTCAATAAACAAAATGAAAAACAAAGAAGCAGATGCAAGACTTCGCTTACAACTACAATTGATGCCATTAGGTAATATGAATTCCTATCTTTTATATCTTGCAATTAGAATAATATATGGTCGATCAAGTCATGAACTCATGATTTGCATTGTTTTTGTATTATTAGGTGGTTAACTTTTCAAGCATGTCCATTTAGAGGCCATGATGAATCTCCAAATTCAATAAACCAGGGCAATTTTCTTGAATTGGTCAAACTTTTGGCTTCTTATAACAAGGATGTGGATGCTGTTGTGTTGGAAAAAGCTCCAAAAAATGCAAAGTACTAGGATAGTATGCGCGGCGTATACGCCGCGTGCGTTGTTTTTTCGCGTGAAAAATTTCGGTTTTTTCCCGTCGGTGTTTGCTAAAAAAAATCGCCGAGAAACACGCTAAACGGTTGAAAAACAAAAACGCATTTGCGTTCCGTGGCGTAATACGCCGTGCGTGACGTTTTTTCGTAGAAAAAATTTCTTTTTTTTTCCCGGAACGCTGGAAAACCGCGGCGGGGAAAAAGTCTAGAGGGAAAAGGGCGAAAAATTATTAGAGACGACAACCTTTTTTTTTGCGGAGTCTAACACTGTACGCGTTCACTGAGTAATAATACACGCTTTAAAAAATATTAGAAATCGAGATGGGAAATCGAGATGGGGAAAAAGTCTAGAGATAGAGCCGCATACATATTTCTGGTGTCGAAAATATTTTTTCCGAAAAAAACGGAGAAAGGACCTAAACGTAACGAGTAAGGACCTAAATGTTACGTTTTTAGACCTATCCGCTATCCTTAAAAATTAGAAAAGGGCTTATTCGCGATTTAAATCTAACGGAGGTTCTTTTTATAAAATGGCGACGAGGACCCGAACGCTAATTTTGAGGAAAAATCTTCCTCTCTAAAAAATTACGAAGGACCTGTTTAGTAATTTTAAAAAGGACTAATTCGCGATAATTTTTGAGCCGAGCCGATCGGCCGGCTGAAAGCCGCCGGCTCGGCTCAAATGAACGAGGACGCGAAGCCTCCAGGAATTAGAGAAGGTATGATACCTCACATGAAGTCCAGATCGAACTCCTTAGCATATATGCTCTAAAAGTGCAAAGATACAATTAGAGAAGAAATCGGTGGAAGCAAGTTTTGCATAATGGTAGATGAAGCTCGCGATGAATCAAAAAAGAGCAAATGGCAATAGTTCTTCGGTTTGTTAATAAAGAAGGTCTTATTAGGAGCCGCTTGACCTTATTCATGTTATCGACATCATTGCATTGACTCTTAAGGACTCAATTTGTCTTTGTACTATCGATAATAATCTAAGTGTGCAAGATATTAGGGTCAAGGCTATGATGGGGCAAGTAACATGAGAGGGAGGAATGGATTGAAGGCACTAATTCTTAAAGAGTGTCCTTATGCATATTACATCCATTGTATGGCTCATCAACTTCAATTGGCTCTAGTAGCAAAGATCGAGGAGGTACATGAGGTGCACAATTTTTTCGTAATGCAAATTTCATCATAAATGTTGTTAGTGCTTCTCCTAAGCGCAATGATGAGTTATTAGCGAATCAAGCAGCTGAAATAACTCGAGAAATTGAATTGGGAGAGCTTGATACAGGAAGAGGGGCTAATCAGATAGGCTCTCTTCAAAGACCAGGGGACACTAGGTGGAGTTCTCATTATAAGTCTATTCTGAGCTTGAAGAAGATGTTTGCTACCACAGTTTCAGTGCTACGCAGTATTGCAAATGATCGATCAGTTACAAGGTATTCTCGAGGTGATGCCGGAGGTGCACTTAAGATTATTGTCACTTTTGATTTTGTATTTATTCTACTCATGATGGAGAAGATAATGAAGATCACCGATGTATTGTGCCAAACACTACAAAAGAAGGATATAGATATCATAAATGCAATGGATTGTGTATCTAACACAAAGGAATTACCGGGGCTTATGAATGATGGTGGAACCTCTTCTCGAGGATGTCAAAAATTCAGGAGAAGAACGAGATTGAGATTCCAGATCTAAATCACAAGTAAGTTCATTTACCAAAATATTTCATTGTTAATTTTTACCTATAAGATAAGAAACTAATCTCTCTTTTAATGCAATTCATAGGTATGTTGATGTGACCAAGTCTAGGAATAAGCATGATAACACCACAACTCTTCACCACTATAAAGTAGATGTATTTAATGTGGCAGTTGATCAACAACTAATTGAGTTGGAAGATCGATTCAGCTCTCAAGCGACAGAGCTTCTGTCACTTTGTGCTTCTTTGGATCCAAGAATTGACACCTTTGATATATCAAAGATATGCACCTTAGTAGAAAAATACTATCCTGCTGATTTTTCTAATCAAGAAAGAGACCGATTACAATGCCAACTTCCACATTTTCAGCTTGATGTTTGCAACCATCCAGAGCTAAACACATTGCCATCGATTGTCGATTTGATAAAAGGACTTGTTAGGCGGGTAGAAGTTCCTTGTATCCAATGGTTGATGATTGTTAAGATTAGTGGTGACTCTTCCAAGATCAATCGCAACCACCGAGAGAGCCTTTTCACTATGAAACTTGTCAAGACCCGTTTGAGGAATAAAATGGGAGATGATTTTTGCGAGGTTATATGATCATCTATATTGAGAAGGAATTATAAAGAAAGATTACCTCTCCGAGCTAATCAAAGCTTTTGATCTAGCTGGTCCTCGTCGAGGTAAATTCAAGCTAATAGATATGTGATCATGTAAGTCTCTTGATCTCTCCAAATATATCATGAATGCTACATCATTTTGATATCTGTAGGAGTTAATTAGTAGATGATTTTATGGTGCAGCTCATGTTGATTTTCTTATTATTTATGCTCTATGGAAGTTAGTATGTGCATGCGTATATATATCATGCCATAGTATTGTATGATTTATTATTAGTGGATTGGCCCCCCTATACTAAAATCCTGGCTCCGCCCCTGAAGCCATGTCTCAGACCACCCAACCATGACTCAAGAGACCTGGGATCAAAAGGGCAAAAAGGCCATGGGCTAAATTGCATGCGTGGCACATGCTCCAGTGTTGACTGTTGAGGACTTGCCTCCTTTCCACGCCGGTCAATATCGTATCGAAGGCTAAATTGGTTTAGTTTTTGAAATAATATATTTCCATACCGGTGTATCATTTTAGATTTAATATAATAATAAGCAGCGCTTCAATACTTTTTCTTCCAATACAAGTTGCACAAATCTTAAAACAAACAAAAGAGTAAATAATTACCATATATTCTTTATTCATGCTTTAATATTTACTTAATTGTAAAAAAAGAAAAGCATGTAAATACCTTTCTATAATAATATATATTTATAAGTATATAAATATTTAATTATATGTATCAAATATAACATATAGATCAATAGAGTATATTATCAATTCGTTGGTATGATTGGTATTGACCAAGATTTGAGTGATATAACCTAGATCGAAGACAATATGACCGGTATCCCAGTGGTCAGGTTCTTCTGCAGTCCATGTTTTCGTGACAGTAATAATCATAATAATACTACCTCTGTTTTTTTACCCATGTTTTAAATATTTTACGGTTTTAAAAAAATTTCTATAACCATATGTGAAGGTGTATTAATAAAATTATAATATTATGAAAATATTTTTATTGACAAATGACTGTTGGTTTCTATAACTTTATATGAAGATGTATTAATAAAATTATATTGTTATAAAAATATTTTTAAATACGGTACGGATTTTAGGACATTAAGTAAAAAGAATAAGTTGGTAATACTGTTTTATCTTGAAAACGTTCTATTTTATAGGTATGGCACCCTACATTTTGTGATAATACCGTCTATCTTTTGGGAGGCGTGACAGTTTAGATTGGAGATATTTGTACGACATTACTAGGCTTTTGTTTAGTACCGGGATCGATTCTAAACAATTCCAGAATGTGTGCCTATTACAATAGATATTTTCATATAAACAAATTTCACAATCGATATGACACTTGCGATTAAAGTTGATATCCTAGCCTATGCATTTTATCAAATGAATCGTATATATTTTAGATACCTTTTCAAGACATACTACCTTTCCTATTTGTGGAAAGATTCACGCGCTCAGGATCATTTGAGCAGCTCAAAAACATTTTTTGCGTTTTGGTCCTTATATAAATTACGAATAGGTCCTTTGCGATTTTTTGTGAGGGGAAGATTTTTTTCTAAATCGCGTTTGGGTCCCTCGTACGCCATTTTACGGAAAAAAGATCTCGTTAAATTCAAATCGCGAACAAGACCTTTTCTAATTTTTCAGGATAGCAGACAGGTCCAAAAACGTAGCAGTCAGGTCCTTACTCCTTACGTCTAGGTCTTTTCTCCGTTTTTCCCAGAAAAAAAATATTTTCGTCATCAGAAATATGTGTGCAGCTCTATCTCTAGACTTTTTTCCCAGCTCGATTTCCCATCTCGATCTCTGATATTTTTTAGAACATGCATTATTACTCGGTGAACGCGTAGAGTGTTAGACTCGACAAAAGAAAGTTGTCATCTCTAATAATTTTTCACCTTTTTCCCTCTAGACTTTTTCCCTACCGCGGTTTTCCAGCTCGGTCTCCAATATTTTCCAAATAATTCGTCGAAAGAGATATTTCTAAAACTCTATCTCTCTATTTTTTTCGCCGTAACTCGGTTTCTGATATTTCTCGGAGTGAGAAATATGTATGCGATTGTATCTTTATAGTTTTTTTTGCAATTCAATCTACAGTATTTTTTGAAAAAAATGCGAATCTTTTGTGAGAGGATCTTAAATAGATACAAAAAAAACGTAGTGGCGTTTCGATCATTCCGGCTATTTTTTGCGAGAAGGCCCTTTTCGATTTAGCACAATCGCGGATCCGATTCAGAAAATCGTGGATCTTTCATGAGAGGACCCTAAATAGATACCGGGAAAAAAATGTGGTGCTGTTTCGATCATTCTGGCTATTTTTTATGAAAAGGACCTTTCCGATTTAACACGATCGCGGATCCTTCACGAGAGAACCCCAGATAAATGTGAAAAAACGTGATTTTATTTGTGTTTTTTCAGCCGTTTCGCTCATTATTTCGACGATTTAAAAAATAAAACACCGTCGAAAAAAAAAGAAAATTTTTCTACGAAAAAACAACGCGCGCGATGTGTTACGTCGCGAAAAATTTTCTAATTTCAAAAGAGAGAAAGAAGGAACCTAATATTGTCGTTGGGACTTTGGACCATTAAATATGCTTTGAGATTCATACATATGCTACGAAGTCCACCAAAAATAACCTGCTTTTCTTCGATAACTTGCAGCCCATCACATCTAACTGAAACTAGGTTGAGTTGTGCGCGATGCAGCGCCGCAAGGAAAAAATCTGGCACGAGTTTTTTGCAAATCGAATCTGCGGAACCACGGGTCTCCTTTTTTCAAAATAACCGGCGGAAGGATCTATTTACGATTTCATTTTTTTAAAATAAAAAAATCGACGAAATGACCTAAACGCGATTTCCAATTCAGCTATAAACCCTCGACGAATCTGAGTTTTTTTAAAACTGTTTCTTTAGAAAATCGCGTGGATGGACCTAAACGTGATTCCATTTTTTCGGGTCCAGTCTATAAAAAAATCGACGAAAGGACCTAAACACGATTTCCAATTCAGCTATAAACCGCGTGTAGGGACCTAAATGTAATTTCGATATTTCTCAGGTCTATTTTACTTAAAAAATGACCGAAAGAACCTAAACACGATTTTTAATTTTTTCGAAAAGACCTAAATGCGATTTTTAAATTTGTGGAGGGCCTCGCCAAGGGGGGCGACACGTGACCTCTCTGGTTGAGCAGCAATCCTTAGGACTTTAATATATAACATATACCTATCACATGCTTTCTTCATCCCCTAGACACCTTCCTTATTCGTCCTCCTCTCTTGTCTTGGATCTCGAGGCCCCCTCCGCCCAGTCCCCACTCCCCTATCGCTTCTAGTGCTACTGTTGAAGTCTTCTGCTACCTATTGTGATATTGTGACATCACACAACGGTGGTGTTTTTGCGCCTCACTACTTCTCTTTATTGCTTATTCGCCATTATCCCAAGGGGTATTTCGATATTTGACACTCAATTCAGATGTCTTTGGACTACAGATGATATGTGGGCCCAAATTGAGTCAACGACAAAATTTAGGGTGTCAAATATTGAAAAATTCGTGTTTAAAGAGTGTCAAATTTCAAAATCTCTCTTGTCCCAAAGCCCAACTCAACTCTCATATCATTGTTAGCTACCCTTCTACCATACACATGATATGCTGACAAACTTCTAGCTAGCAGTTGCCCTGTCGCCTCGCCATTGTACCACTGTATCACCATGCCTCTGCATCATGAAATCGTCATCTACATCCACGATTCGTTGCCTTTGCATCTTGAAATCGTAGTCTCCATCTACAGTTCACCCCCCACCTCCACATCTTGACATCGTCGTCTTCATCCTTAATTCGCCACCGTCTCTACATCTTGAAATCTCCGTCTCCATCTTCGATTCGCCATCATACGTAAATCTTCTACAAACCTTTAGAATAGACAACTGCAAGTTTTAGCTGTTTCAAAGAATCAAATATACAATGGGTAGGAAATTAGCAGAACCTAAATTAACATTCCATTTCGGTATGTTTTCCTTTGCCTATGGAAGAGAAATAGAAACAAAACCGAGTGCCGCCTCTTGTTAGAATTAAATAGTTCCTAAGGAACTCCCGCAGAAATTTGCAATTCTATTTGACAACCGCAAGTTTTCGCTGTTTCAAATAATCAAATATACAATGGCTAGGAAATTAGCAGAACCTAAATTAACATTTCATTTTAGTATATTTTCCAATGCCTACGGAAGAGAAATAGCAACGAAACCGGGTGCCGCCTCTTGTTAAAATTAAACAGTTGCTAAGGAACTCCCGCAGAAATTTGCAATTCCATTTATTCCCCGCTCTATATTTTTCTTATTCCGGTGGACGCGAAGCAGATAGCGAGACACAGCACGAGGAGCTCCCTCGCCGTTGGTGGTAACGAGACGAGACCCGCGACCACGCGCGAGATCGGAGCTACGGCGAGCGATCTACCCTGGCGCCGTAACCGCCTCCAAGCTGCCGGGGCGGCCGTTTCGGTACCTATTTGGGTGGGATTAAGCCGAGGAGTGGTGGGGAACGTGGCGAGCTCTGGTATGGGTGCCGAGGAGGAGGAGGAGACGGCCGTGGGGAGAGAGGGGGGCGGAGGCGGCGGTGAGGGGGAGGTGGAGAGCGGCTATGGCACCGCCGACAAGGGGGAGAGTGCGGCGGCGGCGGTGTCGTGCTCGATCTGCCTCGACGCGGTGGTCGCCGGCGGCGAGGGCAGGTCCACGGCGAGGTTGCAGTGCGGCCACGAGTTCCACCTCGGTGAGTTGCTCTCTTTCTCGAGATCTCCCGTTTGTTCCCAATTGTGTGATGCTTTCTTGCGGAAGTGGGATTTACAGGATGAATGCGTGGGCTTGAATTCTTGGGAGGGGGCAATTAGGAGTTCTATTGGTCGGAGCAGAATCGGCAAAGTCGGAATTTTAGGAATAGATTAGGGTTTGGGGAGATGATCTGGGTGCGCTCTTGTGTGAACTGTGGCCATAATTACTGAGTATTGATAATAATTTCGTGAATTAAGGGTTTGATTTTGTTGTCCACTTGGGATTATGTATGGAATTTATATGGACATAGCATATGTTGTGATTACGGTTTATAATTTCCAAAATGTAGGATTTTGGGTTGGGAGTTAGGACGATGATTTGGTGTAATTTGGTCCAGGTTTCGTCAAGTCGGGTATAAGTCTATGCCTCATAAAATTTGAATGTGTCCTAGTGAGTTATAGTGTACCATTGACTGTTGAGTTCAGTGATTTGGAGGCTATGTTGGAAGAAAACATGTAAGTGGTCAATTTGGTATCTTTAGCATTCACCGTCTGGCGAACAGCTTGGTGTAGTTTCAGGGTTGATTTGGGACTCCTTTTCATTTGGGTTTCAAAATCGTGCTGCGATATCTGCTTTGTTTTTTGGGTTCAGCATATGGTCGGTTTTTGGGAGTGAATGGGTGTATCTCCGTGTCGAGGTTGGGAATTTGTGAAGTTTGGTGTGTCGAGGTTGGGAATCTGTGAAGTTTGGTGTACTTATGGTGGTACCATGCAAATCTTATAGGCGTATGCTTCTCTATCTGCTGTTGGGATTGTCATTGGATTTGATGTTCATTTAGTATGTGCTTGCTTTAATGCCAAAGGTAATATTGTTAGCCAATATAGATATTCAAGAGCTATGCATGTTTCAGTGTGCTATTTTGTTTTCGTGTGATGCGTTCTCATAGATCTTTTTATAAATTAGATTCAGATTATGTAACTATGGGAATTCGAAGGTATTTGCTTCCTTATATGAAATCTTTTTTTCTTGAGGGTGAATTTATGTTAATTTGAGAACTAGAATTTTGACACTTTGCCTTAAGAGTTGGACTCCTAACTTGTTGAACTTTGGAAGCTTGGATAGGATATATCTGTTAGGTATGAATTAGCTGTGCAGTATTAGTCTCTTGTATTGGGTGTTATTTGCATATTTACCTATACCTGCAACTTGTGCTCTACCCATTGGAAGAGGCAGAGGTCCATTCCAACATGGTATCAGAGCCCATGGCTCTCTCCCTCCAATACCCTAGTGTTCTAGCCCCACCACCTCCGCTGCCGCCACGAGGCCCCTGCTTCTCTCTCCCGCGTACATCCATCTTGTGGGCTCTCCTGTCTTCGCCCTAACCGTCGCCACCCTCCCTCTAGCTACTGCCACCGCCCTCTCTCCAGCTGCCGCCGCCTCTGCCTGCCGCTGTTGCTTGGGAAGGGCTTGTCGCCACCTAACTAGATGCCGTTGTGCTCGGGGACGATGGATCCTTGCCACCCCAACCTCTTTTGTTCCCCTCGGGCTGTGCTACTGGATTTTTCTCGTCAAGAGTGTCTTGGGGTGGTTCTCTCGCTGCGATGTTGCCGCCAGGGCCGCCGCCATCCGAGGAGATGGCGGATGGCGGCGAGGATGACCGCATCAGCAGGCTCCCCGACGGCCTCCTCCGCAACGTCGTTGCCCGCCTTCCCGTCAAGAATACTGCCCACACCACTGCTCTTGCCTGTTGCTGGCACAGCTTCTGGTGCTCCATCTTGCTTGCCCTTCACGACGTCCATCTCCTTTGCCTTGATCTGGTTGCCCACTGTCGGATCCTTCGCTTCATCGTCAATCAGCAGCCGCTGTTGCCATATCGGAGTGTTCTCCCCCCAATTTGTGCCCATACTACTAGGACCATGGGTCACCGGCCTGTTGCTCCTCTGTGACTAGTGCTGTCTTAGTCACTAGCCTCTTAGGCCCGTCGCCACCTCTCCTGTCAATTGTAGCTACCCATGTTGGGCCACTGCCCTTGGGATCGAGGTTGCTACCTTGGAGTAGGACTCCAATGTTGCTCTCTTTTGCACATCACACAACCCATCACTAGGCAGGCCACTGTTGTCCATGGGAACACTATCGCCATGCCTCTAGACGCCGCCTTGGCTCCTATCCTACCCACCTTGGATCGAGTCGACATCACTATCGGGTCCATTTCGTTGCGTGCTGCCTCCACTGTGGCTGGACACCCTCTGCATACTGCTATCCCGATCTGACTACTGCCATCGTTACTTTGGTCATCGTAGTATTCAATCCATGAGGTGGGCCTCTCTTTCCATTGCAGCCGTGATTTACCCTACCTTCGGCTGTTCGCACCGTGCTCTGCTGCTGCTCGACCAGTTGCATCGAGCTCCATGATGGTTGCTGCAGATGTTGTGGGTTACCCTAAGGGATGCCGCTACTGCCATTGTTCTTACACGATGATTGGCGATGAGGTTGTCCAGGAGCTGCTCACTCTGCTTCGATGCCTCACTACTGCACCCTTGCCTTGTCCAGTTCAGCTGCTCAATCTTCCAGTGCTCCGTCACCACCACTTCCTTCGGTATATGTTTGCCTTGGATCTTAGATTCTGGTTCTTTTCACATGACACCTATTCTACTCACCTCACTTCTCTGGGTCCTCTAGCTTTTCCTCTCACAGTTCAGACTACCGATGGTACATCTCTTTATGTTGTAGGCTATGGCACCTTTTCTACTTCCTCCTTTCATATTCCTTCAGTCTCATGTTCCAAATCTTACTATGCAGCTCATGTTAGCTTGTCAGATCACTGATCATGGTTGTCATATCATTCTTGACTCTAACTCTTGTTGTGTTCAAGATTGCCGCATGGGGGCTCTGGTTGGTACTAGCCCTACATGCCATGATTTACAACATCTATGAGAGCTTAACTGGTTGCAGCTTCCTTCCGCCTCCACCATTCCGTCGGTCACTATCATTGTCTCTGTTTTAGCTGTCTCTCCATCGTTACCTTCTCACAATGGCATCAGTCTTGTGTCACCTTTGTGGCTCATGTCTCTTCTATAGTAGGTAGTGGTGCTCTTGGTTCTGTTCATGGTGACACCTCTTTACCCTGCATTGCTTGCAAGCTTGGCAAGCACATGCAACTTCCCTACCCATCTAGTGACTGTCTCTACTCGCCCCATTGAACTTGTTCACTTCAATCTTTAGGGTCCAGCTTCCTTCGTTTCGAAAGGGGGTCATCGCTACTATGTGATTTTCATCGATGACTTTTCTCATTTCACATGGATATACTTCATGTCTTCGCGCAGTTTGCTTCTCTCTATTTACTAGTCATTTGCCACCATGGTTTAGACTCAATTTGATTCGTCCATTTGTGTTTTTTGTGTTGATTCTGCTAGTGAGTACCTATCTGCTGCCATTCGTCGTTGTCTTGTTCAGCAGGTGTAGGATCAAGGATAACCGACTAGAGGGGGGTGAATAGGAGTTTTTTAAAATTTCTTTGGCTCTAATTCGATAATTAGCAAGAATTATATGAGTTACAATTCTACAACAATTAAAGCCTAAATAAACTAGGTTTTGCTTGGTGCACTGACAACCTAAGTCTATGCAAGAACAACAATCCTAGAGAGATAATCAAACACTAAGATTACTAGGAATGTAAATTGCACAAATAAAATCACAAGAAAACAAACCACACGAAGATAAACACAATGATTTTTCCTATGGCTTCGGAGACTTGCTGGTCTTCCCTAATCTACGCTGAGGAAGTTTGAATGAATCAAGCCGGCTCCTTGTGCTAATGAGCCTCCCTCGATCACTAGTGGTAGCTCTTCCCCGTTTCGGGTAGGTGAGCTTCGACCTTCACACCAACACCGGATCTCTACACAAACTCCTGTGAAGAGATCATCGGTTCTACTCCAAACCGTCTAGGAGGCGGCAACCTCTAAAAGAATAGAACTTTAGCGCTTACTTGAGGTTGATCAAGTGTCTAATAGCTCAAACTTGAATGCTCACACTTGAATTGCTCTCACCAACTCACAAAAGAGAAATGAATGCACAATTTATGATGAGATAGTAGCTAGGGCTCACAAGTTTGCAATTAATGACCAAGAGAGTGCCCTTGCTGCAGGTGAGGGGGTATTTATAGCCCCCAACCACAAATCTAGCCGTTGGGGTTAAAACCCTGAATTTTTTAGCAAAACCAGTCATAGTTGTCACGGCGGTCCAGCTAGGCACGGCGAGCCCGGACCGACTGGATGCCTAGGCGCCCGCCTAGGCGATGATTAGACGATAAAAATAATAAGTAATACCTCATATGATTAGACAAAGTTAAGAGCCATGATCTATCTATCTATCTATCTATATATATATATATATATATATATATATATATATATATATATATATATATATATGTTAGTAGTGAATTCTTACTCTCATTGAGAGAGGATGACAATAGGAGTTGGGGCAATTTTACGGTTTATTTCTCACACAATGCCATGTCCAACTTTGAGGGTTGGGGTTACATATTTATAGTGGCGGGGCCGTCAAGCATATGCTAAGATGCTAGTCTAAGATGTTGTCCTAAAGATGCTAGTCTAGTCTAAGATCTTGTCCTAAAGATGCTAGTCTTAGTCTAAGATCTTTGTCTGGTTGGGGCAAAGAAAAAGAACTACCATGAGGACCACAAAGACCAACAATACAAGGACTTATTCCATCAATATATATATAGATATATATCAGAGAAGAAAAAGAGAAGAAATATGGGCCATGACCACACAACCCACTATCCACTCAAGCCCAACAGCCCATATAAGTACTTCCTCCCCTCTGTTGCCCTAATGCAAGGCAAGATTTGAGAGGCGTCTCCTCCTCTCTTTGCTCTGCAGGCGCTCCTTCGCCGTCGCCGGTGCCCTCGCCTCCTCCGTCGCCGCCCTGCTGTCGCCTCGCTTCCTCCGTCGTCGCCCGCCCTTGCTTCGTCACGCCCTCGCCTACTCCGTTGTCGCCCGCCCCTGCTCCGCCGAGCTCTCGCCTCCTCCGTCGATGCCCTCGCCGGCTTGACGCGCTCGCTCTCCTCTGTCACCGCCCAAGCCCTGAGGGGCCTACTCCGTCACCGCCCTACCGGAGGTCCGGTAGTACCGCTCCTACATGGGCGGTAATGCCGACCTAAGAATTTTGCACAAAAAAATGCACTGTTCTGGAATAAAACTATTGCTCAAAAGAGTCGGTATGACTGGATGTTCGGTAGTACCAGTCCTACATCTGTGGTAGTGCCGACCTGACTGATTTCTCTAGAAATGCTCGTTCTATAACATAACTACTGTCCTAGGGGCCGGTAGTACCGCTCCTACATGGGGTAGTGCCGACTTTGCAGACCTTCAGAGATTTTCAGAAACTTTTTCAAGGAATGCACATGACTAAGTATGAGCATGATTTGAGCTATGAATTTTGATCAATTTCAAATTACTAGTCAAAAGTCCCTCTTAATAGTACGACATCTATTATAGCAATCCCATCTTTTCTTCAAATACAAAGATTGGCAAAAGCTACGAAAAAGTCCTTAAATTTTTATACCTTGGTTGTGTGTCCTTCCATCTCATGAGCGCACCAAGCTAACTGCTCAGTCTGTTGGGCATGTTATTCTTGGCTACAGCCTTGAGCGTAAGGGCAATCGCTACTAGGACCTGTTACTCCCCGAATAAGGATATCTCGGGATGTCACCTTCAATGAGTTCTAGCCTTACTACCCTCATCCCTCTGATGTTAGTCCAGATTCCATTGTTGAGTCGATATTGTTCCTGACTTTTCCTGACTTTTCCTAACTGTCCGCTTTCCACTGTTTCGCTTTGGCATTCACCCCCTTCCTCAGTTCCCTCTCCTCAGGCTCTACCTGTTTCCTCTCCGCTAGAGGCTTCTTCAGTTCCCTCCTCTAGCTCCACCTATTTCCTCTCCGCTCAAGGCTCCTCTTAGCTCTTCTGTGTAGATCTTCCCTTTTCTGCTGCACTACTCTCACTATCCTTAGCTTGCTACTCTTCCTCCATTTGAGCCTTCTCCTTCCACTCTCTTGTCCTTGCTGGGTCCTGCTCCAGCCTCTTCTCCTAGGTACGATCTTCATGATCATCGTATTGTTTGGCATCTTGAGCATTACGGCTTCTCGACTGCTGTTCTTGCTGAGCCTACGACTTACTGTGAGGCTACTACTCACCAAGAGTGGTAGCACACGATAGATCTTGTCCCCTTATCTACGCATGTCACTCTTATCATGTGCAAGTGGGTGTACAAGATCAAGACCTGCCGGATGGTTCTCTTGAGCGTTACAAGGCTCATCTTGTGGCGCGTGGTTTTTAGCAAGAGCATGGTTGTGACTATGATGAGACTTTTGCTCCTGTCGCTCATATGACCACCGTACACGCTCTCCTTGTCGTGGCCTCCATTCATCAGTGGTCGATCTCTCAGCTGGACATCAAGAATGCTTTTCTCAATGGCAAGCTATGTGAGGTCTACATGCAGCCGCCCCTGGGTATTCTTATCTCTGATGGCATGGTTTGTCGTCTTTGCCACTCTCTCTATGGGCTCAAGTAAGCCCCTCATCCCTAATTTGAGTGCTTCTCTTCTGTTGTCATTACAGCCAGCTTCTCCACCGGTGATCACAACCTTGCTTTTTTTGTTCACATTTCTCGTGGTCGGGCACTTCTTCTTTATGTGGATGATATGATCATTAATGGGGATGACCCTTAGTACATTGATTTTGTGACGAAGCGTCTCACTGAGCCGTTTTTGATGTTTGATCTCGGTCCTCTTCGTTACTTCCTTAGGATTGAGGTCTGTTCTAGCCTGAGGGCTACTACCTGTCCCAAGAGAAGTACATTCAGGATCTCCTTGCTCGCGTTCGTCTCACGGATCAGCGCACAATTGACACTCGTATGGAGCTTGAAGTTCACATTTGCTACCGGTGTATGCCCCACTAACGGTGAGCCTCTTGAGGCTCCCACTTGCTACCACCACCTTGTTGGGAGCCTCATATACCTTGGCATCACTTGACTTGCCATCTCTTACTTAGTTCACATTCTGAATCATTTCGTTTCTGCTCTCATTCAGCTCCACTACAATCACCTTCATGTTCTGCGATACCTTCGCGGGACCATCTCCCGTCGCTTTTTTTTTTCCTTTCTCGCTTTAGTTCTTTGCAGCTTCAGGCGTACTCTGATGCTATCTGGGTTAGTAATCATTTTGATCGTCTGTTTCTTTGTGCCTATTGTGTCTTCTTTGGTTCTTTGATTGCATAGAAGACCAAGAAGCACACTGTAGTTTCTCGTTCGAGTGTTGAGGCTGAGTTGAGGGCTATGGTGTCGTTGATTGCTAAGGTCACTTGGTTACGTTGGCTTCTTGATGACTTTGGTGTTTCCGCCTTTGCACCGACTCCTCTCTTGTCAGACAACACTGGTGTGATCAGTATTGCTCGAGATCCCTTGAAGCATGAGCTCACCAAGCATATTGGAGTGGATGCTTCCTACACGAGATCACAGGTGCAAGAGCAGGTGGTTGTTCTTCATTACGTGTCTTTGAAGCTTCAGCTAACTGATTTCTTCACCAAGGTACAAACTAGAGCTCAGCAAAACTTATACCTCTCCAAACTTAGTGTTGTTGATCCATGAGTTTGAGGGGGGTGTTAGATATGAATTAGCCGTACACAATTAGTCTCTTGTATAGGGTGTTCTTAGCATATTTACCTATACCTGTAACTTGTATATTTTGGCCTTCGGTTCATTGGAAGAGGCAGAGGTCCATTCCAACAATATCAAAAGAAGGTACAATGATCTGTCATCTAGATGTAATTTTTGTGTATTCAGTAAAATGAGAGATTTGATGGTGATTTAGGCATTGACCTGTACTATGCATTGTTCATGGATGTGCTGAAGTCTGGAGATGTGGTGGACCAGGTGAGCCTTAGAGGATTTGGGTGTGTTTTTCTTGTGTTGCAAGTCTTGTAAGATAGCAGCAAGGTGTGGTTTGGGGGAAAACTTTGTTGGATCTTGGTTTTTCATTGTCTTGTCTTGCTGTCAGAAATATGACTACTATATCAAACTATGGGTTTCTTAGGCTCTTTAAGGAACTAGGCATTTTATAAATCTGTTGAGACCAATTTATTTCTGTAGTTTGGAATTCATCAATATTGTTGTGGCGGTAATGTGGAATAGTGCAGTTTGGCTGGTACCTATTGCTTTGGTGCACTTGCTGGTGCCACTTTGGAATTTGTTCAGCATACTTTTTCCCCCCATATCTGTTTGACATGGTCCTTTGATGGCCCATTGAGATCTTGAATCTAGATGTACCAAATCTGTTTGGCATAATTTGTTTTCAGATGTGTGCCTTCTGTCTTGTTAGTGGTTCTTCCTGTTTATATGTCATTTACTAAGCTAGTTTTATGCCTTTGCCAAAAATGGCTTCCTTTCTGATCGTAACCTGAAAATTTTAGCAGTCAGGATACTAACAATCTTGTTGTTAGGTAGTTCACTTGGTAATGCACAATTAACAAGATGCTGTTGTTTACCAAATCTTTTTGCTGATGAGTAGATAGCGAATAATGTTTATTACAGACTGGGGCAGATCTACAGGGGTTGCTGCGGCACCCCGTTGCCCTAATACATCATTGGTAATATACAATCTTATGTACAAAATGATGTATATATCAATTGATTAATTCCTTAGATTTTGAAGCTGTTGGCTTTGAATTTGACCCTCAATGTTACTACCTCTAGTCCGGAACAGATTTTAGTGTGCAAATACCTGTTGCCTTGGCTTTTCTGGGCAACCTTTTTTACCAGATGTTCCTATTGAATGCTTATTGTTTGTAGAACTATTAGAGATATGGTTATACTGTTAATAGTTGAACATGCTTATTTTATAGAATAAAATTGTGCATGTCTGTGGCACTTCATTGATGTTAATGCTGTGTACCCATTTCATCAGATTGCATTGGTTCAGCCTTTAATACCAAAGGAGTTATGCAATGCCCCAATTGTCGCAAAATTGAGAAGGGGAATTGGCTCTATGCTAATGGTTCCCGTCCATCACAGGATGTAAACACTGAATGGGGTCATGATGAAGACCTTTATGATTTTAGTTACGCGGAGACGGCAAGGGGGATCTTTTTGGTAAGGGAGTTCAACTTTCTCAGTTATGGGCTACAGTGCGACACTTGTTGATTTCTACCTTGTGCTGAACCGATCCATTTGGTTACTTTGTGGCACTATTACCTCATTCCTTAGAGTTTTTTCTCCTTGTCGCTGGTACCTTCCTATTGATATGGTTTATTGTACATTTGCATTGTAAAATAATGGATGCTTGACCATGACTGGCTACTTCGGTAGCTTAGTCCTTTTTCTTTTGGAGATAACTGGCATGGTCTTTGGATGCACATTTTATGGGCTTTCTTTTCTTGAGACTGGAAACTTAACCTAGAGAGAGCCCCCCCCCCCACCCACCCACCCAACACAACCAACAACAACAAAAAAAGAAGAAATCAGATATCACTACACAGTGAAAACATCTTACGCTATTTTTTTTATCATCTTTATGTCACTATTTTACTAACTGATGTATTTACTTAGATAAATAGAAAACATATCCTTACAAATAACGATACATTTGGACCATTTATGCAGCCACTTCGCTTCCAGTGGTGCCCTATTGCCCGCTTAGCACAACTTCCATCCTTATTTGAGTATGTTCTGTCCTCTAAATTTTCTATGTATTGTTTTGTGCTCAATTTTCCCATTAAATGAACAGTTGATATTAATTTTATGACGTGACATTTAGTGGATTTTTATAACTACATCATTACGGCAGTCTTCATTTTAGTCCCTGCTTCTGGAAAGTTAATGCAGTCTTAGAAATTCCCATGCATGTGCCAGTGTGCCATCAGTTTCAGAATCCTTGGTGCCACCACTGTTGTAGCAACTGGAGAGAACCTGGAAGCCTAAAACCACAATGTAACAGCATGCACTGCCTCATCTTTCTTTTCACCCTGCACAGGCTGCAGCCCCGACCCCATTCCTCCACACGTCTCGTATGATAGTGAAATATGCCAGTTCTTCTAATGTGATATTAGTCATTATATTTATCAGTGGTAAATTGTCTATTTGTGCCACTGCGTCCAACTAAATTGGAAGGTACCCACAATCTATGTCTTATAGTTGACAACAACATATGTTCTCCCGATTGAGCTCGTCTGTGGCTTTGGTTTGTGGAGACTATAGCAGTTCAATGATGCCTCTTGCTTTAGATTCACCACCTTATATTTTAAGGTCTTCGTATGATAGAATTGCTATATTGGTTATTGTGTTGTTTACTCATGTTGTGTTTCCTCTTCTACCAGTGAAGGAGACTCATCAGCAACGGTTACTTGTAAGTTTTTATTTAAATGAGATCCATATACCTCGTTAGATTTGTTGAGGGTTGAACATGTTCAAATGTTGCCAATGCAGTTCATGATTTCATGGGACAAAACATTACCTCCGAGCACTTGGCTTCATCAGCACCTGGTGCAACTCATCCAGCCCCATATATCACTTACTTTCAGCCTGTCCTGCCACCGTCATCATCATCAAGCTCCCATGTCACTGAGAGAACAACAGATGGTTCCACATATCATGATCACTGGAGCTCCTAGCTGGGCCATCAGATGGTCGGTCATCGCAGACTGGGAATCCCATTGATTTCCATCATAACCACTGGGCGCATATGCCCCGCTCCTATGCTCAACCCAACAGCAATAATGGTGTAGCTGAGCAGCCAGGAGTCCCTGTGGGAGCAATGAGGGTTGGGGGACTTGATGGTGATAGCCAACAGCGAGGGTCTCTCCCCTCAGTTTATGGAAACGGGTAGGTGTTATTTTATTTCTTTCCCTGTCATGAGTTTACTGTTCTTCCTTCATTAAAAATAGCATGCCATTTGTTCCTGCAGAATATGCATAGAATTCCACATTTAATGACCTTTGATCCTTTGTGGTGTTCTAGCTGAAAAAAGATGTCTCGGTTCTTATCGACTGAAAGGCATTCCAAGTACTTTTATTCTGTTAGTGAATATTGTAAACAACACAATTAAGTTTCAAAGGTTGATTCTTTCGCAACCTAGATGACGTGCCATAGGTAGCACATCCCTTGTCTGAGTGCAATTTCTTTCTGTCTTTCAGAAACTTAATGTTTGGGAGGATCATATGTCTGAGCAGCTCTGAATTAATTGGCAGACATGTGGCTCCATGGCCCATGTGAACTGCATAAGTTTGCACATTTTGTGCACTATGGACTATGATATCCATAGAATGCTTGTGCTGGTCCTGCACATTTGCATTGCTGAATATGTAGATTTTCAAATAAAGATAAGTAGCAAAATGTAGGTGGTGGCAAACTGGTTAGGAGGAAGGGGGTAGTTTGTACACAAGCAGGGATGAAGGAAGCAGGGAGCATGATTGAAGGGCATGGGATGAGATAGATTCAGGGTGCGGCTGGTGGCAACCAGAGGGTGGAGTTAAGAGAGAAGGCGGCGGTGGTGGATCCCATGTTGTGGGCAGTGACCAGACATGATTTCTGTTCTCAAATAAGGCATTAAGAAACTCATTTCTTAACTATTGTTAATATAATGGTATGGGCACTGACCCAAACATGACAAACCGTTCTCAAATTAGTCATTAAGAACCTTTATCTAGCAGCCAGAACCTCCAATCCGTTTGTATCCATGTTTAAGCACTTAGGATTTGTGCACACTTAGCTAGATATATATCTGATGGGATGCCTAATTTAATTTCTGTCCAGAACGAAGTATTGGTATGCATATAGTTTTGTTAGGACCCATGCATACCCTATCTGTTTTCACTGTTAGGCATACGAAAATTAAGGATCTGGGTATACGGAGGATTTCTCCAAATTAATATTCTGCTGCACCATCATTTCATGTTGGCGCTACATTGACACGTCAGCTGTGTAATTGCATGGTTAATGGTTTAGTACCTGCTCTGTTATATGACAGTGTTAAAAATCTTAATGGATACCATTATTTTCTTTGTTTGCAGATCTGGATCAAGATCTAGAATTCCAAGTGTTCCCCCTTTGGCGCCACAATTCATGAGAGCGCATGGTAACATCAATGAGCAATGCCAGCAGAGTTCTTCTAGCCTATACGCAGGGTCGCAGCTATCAGGAGGTATGCGGCCGCTGGGAGCTGCTGGACCTGCCGTGCCGCCTCTTCTGGATAGCACGGCCTTTTCCCTGTTCCCACCAGGTCCGCCAGGCTCTAGTTCAATGGAGACGGACGACGCCGGAGGAAACCAGTTCTATGCCTGGGAGAGGGATCGTTTCGCTCCCTATCCGCTGATCCCTGTAGATTTTGAAGCAAGCTGGTGGGGCTCCTCACAACAACCTCAAGGCACACCGGAGCCTGCAGCTGCAGCTGCCCCGAGGAGGCTTTTCGGGCAATGGATTGGCGTCGGCAGAACGTCGTCTCCACCGCCGCCACTACCACCGGAGAACAGATCACCATAGAACTCGTCGTCCGGACCAATGCACATCCCTCGGATGTAGCCCTGCGTTGGTCAAGCTAAAGTTAATGCACACTTGAAAAACCCCTGTTGGTTGTAAGGAAAGAAGGAGCACCGTTGTATGAATCGGGTTGCATGGTAATTACACATCGAGACCATATGCAGGAAGGTAAAGAATACAACCCAAGGAGAAAAACGCTTTGACTTGGGTTTTTATGTGAATTAGATGTGCGCGCCAGGCACAATGCATTCACGCGTCGATAGAATAATTTTTAGGGGTCTGTTTTTTTGCAAGGGAAACGGCGCTTGTTATAACTCGGATTTCTTGGAGACTTTTGCAAAAATAAACGGATTTGGATGTAATTCTCAAAAATTTTAGGAGCCTTTTTAGAAAAATGGATCTTGATGTTAGTTTCTAAATTTTGCAGGGTCTTTTAAAAAAACAGTGAAATCCGGAATTTTTGGCAGCCTTTTTAGGAAAGAGGTATTCAGACGTAATTGTTAAAATATCCGGTGCCTTCTCTAAAAAACCCGTGAAATCTTTTTTTGGGTGTCTTTTCAAAAAAAAGGATGATTCAGATGTAATTACTAAAATTTTTGAGGGGCCTTTTACAAAAAAACAAGGTTAATACGTAATTTTGAAAAGCGGCCAATGAAATTTGGAAATATTTTTGAATATGTCGCTGATATGTAGAATCAGGGTTTACATGTTAGTGACACAATAAGTAACATATAAGAAGGAATGAGGTTATCTTTCAGTAGCATATAAGAAATTGCCGTTGTAATGTTTGTTTTTGTGCATGTAGTGAATGGTTTCGAATCCCGGAGTTAGCCCTTAACTCGACGAAGTGAATTTAAGCCGATCTTAACCGTTGCTTATTTGCAAGGGATGATATCAAGTCACGTCTCTCCTTCCCTATCCGGCTTTCTCCAATCCCTGCCAAGCCGAGAGTCCTAGAGACAAATATGCAAGATGAGTAGGATTCGCGGAATCGCGGTACGCAGAGAATTAAAGCAAGATGAATATATGTATATGTATGTATGTATGTATATGTGTACACTGTATACACTAATTAAAAAAAGTCACAAAAAATTCTGAAAAAATTGTAGATGTACTTTATAGATTACTCTACCTATGTATAAAATTATAGGTTTAAATTCATTATGTATCAAGAGTTATAAAAAAGAGAAAATTCTAATGAGTTTAAAGAATTTAAACTTGTTAGAATATTCTCTTTTTTTTGTAACTCTCGATATATAATGAATTTGATATTGAAACTTCATATATAGGTAGGGCAATCTATGAAGTACATCTACAATTTTTTCAGAATTTTTCACGATTTTTTTAGTGTGTGTGTGTACGGTGTGGAGGACCTATGTGAGGATCGTTGCATATATATATATATATATATATATATATATATATATATATATATGAAAAATATCTTTTACTCCCGGGTGTAGTTACTCCCACATCTGAAATACTACCTAAACGACCTTGAAATACTCCTTTATCACTTTGAGTACACTTATACACTAATTATAAGATACTCCAATGTGAGCCGTATGAAAAAATTGCAAGGGAGTCCATAATTTTTAACGTATTTTGCAAATACTTTCATATACGCACATAAAAAGGAGTATGTCCAAAAAATATATATACCACATCTGAAAAAAATGTACATACCACCTAGATGATCTTATATACTCGTATATTACACGTACATACCCTTCGTCGTACGAGATACCCCATACGTTGTGAGATACAGTATAGGAAGTAATTACTCCCAGGAGTAGAAAAGAGGCTTCATATATATATATATACATATGCAATCACACACACACGCATATATATTATACGTAGCAATATATATTACCAATCTCAAAAATCAATCAATCATTTTTATCCCTTTTTGTAATTTTTATTACCATATCGTGTTCCTCTTCCTCTCGTCAAGCCTGCAGCGCACGCTGTGGAGTCCACCTTCCTCGCCGCCCACTTCATCGCGTATGCCATGGCTGCGTGGTCAGTCGTCTCGGAGAAAGGAGCCACCTCCGCCACTCAGCCTTTGTACCTCCGCGTCTTTTGGATCGCCACCGCCCTCGGTGCCACGCTCTTCTCTGCTTCGGCGGTGGTCCGCTACGTCGACGGTTCGCTGCTCTTCCCAGATGACCCTCTCGCCTTTGCCGGCCTACTCGTCTTCATGCCTCTTGCGTACCTAGCCATCACTGGCTTCACCAGCCATGATGCCGGAGCTCATGAAGGTGAACCAGAAAACACCAGCGCCGAGGCGCCCGCCACACCGTGTGCCTCCGCGTCGTTCCTCTCTCTCGCGACGTTCAGCTGGATCAACCCGTTTATCTTCAAGGGGTATACCAATGACTCTCTCACCGTCGACGACATCCCACCGGTGCCGCCGGGCAACCGTGCCGAAGCGTCGTATGTTTTGTTCACGTCCAACTGGCCGGCGCTGGGGTCACGACACCCGGTGGGCGTCGCACTCTAACTGTCCTTCTGGTCGCAATTACTACTGACCGCGATGCTCAGCCTCCTGCGTCTCGCAGCCATGTACGTCAATCCGTCACTTATTGATCAGTTCGTCGAGTTCATTCGCCGCGGCAGCACAACATGGGAGATTTTGAATGAATTCTCTTGATTGATTATGTGAAAACTGTACAGCATATATAGAGTACAAAAGGAATGATTGGCCGGCTATTAATTATCAGCAATAATCAGGGATTTTGCTATAATAATCAGCCATATTTAGAGAGATATGGCTGGCTATAAATCAGGAAAGAATAATTAGCTATAATGACCAGCTATTATTGGAGATATGGCGCCGGGGGAGGGCTAGGAAGAACGGACCGCTGTCACCAACTGCAAATTTATATTATACTAGATCAGTGCCCGTGCGTTGCTACGAAAAATAAAATTGGTAATGAATATCAAGGTCAAGCAATAAAAGAAAATTGTGCTACAAGATCAAACATCTATTTCCCCCGATTACAAAAGTTTTTATGGTTTCTTCTCCAGTATGAATTAAAACCAAATATATTGTACGTAGCAATATATACCAATTTCAAAAATCAATCAATCATTTTTTATCCCTTTTTGCAATTGATATTACCAGCTCGCGTTCCTCTTCCTCTCGCTATGCTCGCAGCGTGCGCTCCTCGGCGCCGTCGACCTCGTCTTGCTCGTCGCCTCACTCATCCTCGTCATCCACCACCTTCGCAGGGGCGACACGGGGGCTTCCCCCGAGCACGAGGCGATGTTGCCGAAGCCACTACTATTCCGGATCACTGGCCGTTACGCGGTCACGCTTCGGGTGTCCGCCATCTTCGTTGCAGCGTCCGTCGTCCTCCTCACGCTTGCGTTCTTCCTCTTGCCGAGCACGCCATGACGCACTGTGGAGTCTGCCTTCCTCACCACCCACTTCGTCGCACACGCTATGGCCGCTTGGTCAGTCGCCTCGGAGAAAGGGGCCATCGTCGCCACCCAGTTTTTGCACCTCCGCGTCTTTTGGATCGCCACCGCCTTTGGCGCCACGCTCGTCTCCGTTTTGGCGGTGGTCCGCTGCGCCGACGTTCGTTGCTCTTCCCAGATGACCCTCTCACCTTTGCTGGCCTATTCGTCTCCATGCCTTTGGCATACCTAGTCATCATTGGTTTCACCGGCCATGACGCCGGAGCCCATGAAGGTGAGCCAGAAAACACCAGTGCCGAGGCGCCCGCCATGCCGTGCGCCACCGTGTCGTTCCTCTCTCTCATGACGTTCAGCTGGATTAACCCGTTTATCTCCAAGAGGTATGCCAATGACTCTCTCACCGCCGACAACGTCCCACCGGTGTCGCCGGGCAACCGCGCCGAAGCGTCGTACGCTTTGTTCACGTCCAACCGGCCGGCGCTGTGGTCACGGCATCCGGTGGGCATCACACTCTGGCTGTCCTTCTGGCCGCAGTTACTACTGACCGCAGTGCTCGACCTCCTGCGCCTCGCGGTCATGTATGTCGATCCGTCACTTATTGATCAGTTCGTCGAGTTCATTCGCCGCGGTAACACGACATGGAAGATCTTGAATGAATTCTCTTAATTGATTCTATGAAAACTATACAATATATATAGAGTACAAAAGGAATGATTAGTCGGCTATTAATTACCATCAATAATTAGAGATTTTGCTATAATAATCAGTCATATTTGGAGAGATATAGCTGGCTGTAAATCAGGAAAGAATAGTTAGCTAAAATGACTGGCTATTATTGGCGATATAGGGGGATAGTAAGAACAGACCGCTGCCACCAACTGCAAATCTATATTAGTAGGGATATATATGTGTGTATGTATATGTATATGTACACATGAGTTCAAGTTTGTACTTTGTAGGTCATGTGGTTGGATTCACAAATCACCTCTCGTCCTTCCCAGCCGAATTTCATTGCAGTTTGTCGTGGAATGACTGAGATGGCGCTTAACATCGACGGTGGCGCACTTCCCGAGCTTGCGGCGGAGATCAGGCCGGGCAGGCGGATGGAATGGCTGGTCAGCGCCATTGGCTTCGCCACCACGAGCAGCGAAAAAGTTGGACGAGCCGGTAATAAAAGGCATACATCGGAGCAGGCAATAGTTGTCACAAAGAGTCCTCAGTTGCACTTAAAGAGTTCAATGGAGACGGACGACGCCGGAGGAAACCAGTTCTATGCCTGGGAGAGGGATCGTTTCGCTCCCTATCCGCTGATCCCTGTAGATTTTGAAGCAAGCTGGTGGGGCTCCTCACGACAACCTCAAGGCACACCGGAGCCTGCAGCTAGCTGCAGCTGCCCCGAGGAGGCTTTTCGGGCAATGGATTGGCGGCGGCAGAACGTCGCCTCCACCGCCGCCACCACCACCGGAGAACAGATCACCAGAGAACTCGTCGTCCGGACCAATGCACATCCCTCGGATGTAGCCCTGCGTTGGTGAAGCTAAAGTTAATGCAGACTTGAAAAACGCCTGTTGGTTGTAAGGAAAGAAGGAACACCGTTGTATCAATCCGGGTTGCATGGTAATTAAACATCGAGACCGTATGCAGGGAGGTAAAGAATACATCCCAAGGAGAAAAACGCTTTGACTTGGGTTTTTATGTGAGCTAGACACGTGGTGCAGCGCACGCCGCGCCAGGCACAATGCATTCACGCATCGATAGAATAATTTTCAGGTTTTTTTTTGCAAGGGAAATGGCGCGCCCGTTAAAACTCGGATTTCTTGCAGGCTTTTGCAAAAAACGGGTCTGGATGTAATTCTCAAAATTTTGAAGGGCCTTTTTAGAAAAAATGGATCTTGATGTCATTTTTCTGAATTTTGCGGGGTCTTTTAAAAAAACAATGAAATCCGAAATTTTGGGAGCCTTTTTGGGAAATAGGTATTCAAATGTAATTGTTAAAATATTCGGGTGCCTTTCCCCAAAAAACCAGTGAAATCCTTTTTGGGTGTCTTTTCGAAAAAAGGGATTCAGATGTAATTGCTAAAATTTTTATGGGACCTTTTACAAAAAAAAACAGGGTTAATACGTAATTTCGGAAAATGGCCCGCAATTTTGGGGGAGCTCTGCGCAAAAGGAAGTAAATCTTGGATTTTTTGCGGCCTCACCGAAAAAAATAGACTAATATGTATTTTCGGGGGGCCTCAACGTGAAAAAACAAATTTCGGAAGTTTGAGGGGCCTCCCCACAAAACACCAGGCTAATATGGGCCTCCCCGCAAAAATGACTAATATACAATTTATTTTGAAGTTCTTGAGGCCTTCCCGGAAAAATGGACTAAAAAGGATTAATATGCATTTTTTTAAAGTTTCGAGGGTCTTCCAAAAAAACGGACTAATACACAAATTTTGAGAAGCATCGAGCACTTTTTTTTGCAAAAACGCTGCGGCACGCTCCTAGCCACGCGCTGCGCCACGTGTTGGCTGGGCAAAAATCGTGCTGGCGCGGCTCGAACGAGCGGCTGCTGGCATGGAATTTTTTTTTAATAATACATTTTTTATTCGGAATTTTAAAAATATTTCACCGGAAATTTTTTTTCAGAAATATACCTCTGTCGCACATTAGAAGTGCGACAGGGGCCTAAATAGAAAAATACACGGCGACGGTGCGGGCGCCAGTTCAAGGCCGGCGTGGCCCTCTGTCACGCGTAACGTCTTGACAGAACTGAAGCGGCGCTGTCAGTCTGCATTTAACGTCTTGACGAGGCGAAAAGGCTTCTGTCGCCTGATTTAACGTGCTCTGAGGAGGTCGCCGCAGACGAACGAGCGGCAACAACATGAATCTTGAATTTTTGTAATTAATATTTTTGTTGACAATTTTTGTTGTAAATTTGTTGTACATAATTGTCTGTAATGGATCGGAAAAATTATTTTATTTCGTTAGTGATCGCATTTTACTTAGGGTTTTCGTAACCTCGTAAGGTCCGCCGAATATGGCGCGAAAAATGACGGGAAAAAGCACGGCGGCCTCATAGCGTGGCATACCACTTCGATGCGGCGAGATGGTCGGACGTTGGCGAGCATTTTGTTACCAAAATCGGAAAAGGCACTTTCGCGAACGCAAGCAGCGATGTCGTGGCTACTTAGGGTTTTCGAGTAGCCCAGACAAGCCGACATGGTCCAAAAATCTGAGAAAAAATCAAGGGCGGCCTACGCAATGCGGGCTACCACTTACGTATGGGCGAGATAGCCGGACGTTGCCTCGGCATTTTGTTGCGAAAATCGGAAAAAGTACTTGCGGCCACGAAACCATGGAAACTTTTACGACGTCGAAAAATTTTGACACTCTTTATGGAGGTTCCTGATATATCAGTGATATTACCATAAAAATTTCAAATTATTTTAAGATATGAGGAATTTTTTAAAATTCAAACAATACATATATAAGGGCACATACACCGAAAGTTCAGATGATAAAATAAGCAATAGATTAGATGATATTACAAGGGCATTACAACAGTGACGAACTACCTAACGAAAGCACTGTTCGTCATGGTGGAACAAATGATCGTTCCGCCTATCTGGGTACAGCCAGAATGATGTCATACATTTTCTGTATATTACCTGACCCGTTCTAGTATTGCGACTAGTCATCGGACACCGCTCAATCCCTACTATGAAAGAACTCCATGGGGTTCCGCAGTTCTCCCAGCTGTCGCCGATTGGGTGGCCTATGCCGTACGGTCTTCCTCTTCCATGCTAGCTGTTATTTCCTCAATTTGCTCACCTTCGTCTACCAGTCCCTGCGCTTCTTGGCCAACATTTTCATCATCCTTCCGAAATTGAACATGTTCACCACTTTGCTGAACATGTTGCTCATGGCTAGATCCCCCAATTTCAGTGTCACCGAAGCTGAGCTCATTTTGAGGCTGACTACACTCACCGGCGTCCAAGCTAACTGCTGGGGGCAACATCCTCTCATATGCTCGCACTAAAAGCACTCGATTCCATCCCGTTGCTCTGCCTCACATATGATCTCCACGATCACGGTTCCTTTAGCTCAACTAACTCCCGATAAATAGTATCGTTTAGCACACTACATAGGCAAAATACCTTCAACTCACACTGTCTTCTTCCATCAAGAAAAGTATAATACAACCATTTCAACATGGAACCAAATGTAGCTCATGACCCTACTCAAACTTCGTCCACATCTTGCATGTTACTTAGATCTACACCCTCCAAACCATGCATTACAACCCCATCTCCATAATAAATCCTAAATGAAACTCATTACGCCATATCTACTGAATCCATTCATTCACCCACTAATTAATTATCTTCCGTACAAAATACTATGACGTAACATAACTATACCTACATGGTGCGAAAATATATATCTAACCGTAAAAACATCTACATTCCTAATAATTCATATCGATGTAGTTATATCGTAAAAAAATTACATTTCCATCAATATGTACCGATATACTCTTATCCGTAAAAATTCATTCCTAACAATATATACATTAAGTATCGATGTACTTATATATTAAAAAATACTCATTCGTAACTATATTTCCTTCAATATATACCGATATACTCCTATCCGCAAAAAATATCTAAATTTTCTAAATTAGAAATACCTGTGACCTATCAATTTACCTACATTTATCCGTAACATACATCTAAAACTATTTCTAATCTACCACTATTTACTGCTACAATGCTCTAGATCTAACTATTTCTAACATATCATAATTTACTGTTAAGAAAAGTAAACAACAAAAATAACAAAATTTTACCTCAAAACAATGGCGCAGAATCTCCCCTTCTTCCTTCTCTCTTCCCCTCTCTCCCCTCTTCCTCTTCCCTTCCTCTTCTCTCTCTGTTCTCTTCCCGGGCGCACAAATGAGAAACGAGACCACCGCCGCTCATATATATGTTCTGTCGACTACCATCGTCTGACGACAGAACCCGCGCCCCGCTTTGTCGCACGACCATCGGTCGATTTTCTCCTTTCGTCGCCGTTAAATGCGTCAGGCGACAGTTTTTTCGGCTCTGTCGCGACGTTACGCCGTCGACAGCGCCGTTCAGTTCCTCGTCGCACGTTAAGCGTGCGATGAGGCCGTCGGCGTCCCGCACTGTCGCCGTGTATTTTTCTATTTAGGTCCCTATCGCACTTCTAATGTGTGACAGAAGTATATTTCTGAAAATTTTTTTTCGGTGGAATATTTTTAAAATTTCGAATAAAAAATGTATTATTAAAAAAAAAATTCGCTGACATGAGGGCGAGGCACTTTACCGCCACGCCGCGCGGACGTTGTAGTCAAGTAATATCGTTAAAATACTGTCGTCCAACGGTGGGAGCAAAAGGGCGACGCGGTGTAACGGCGAGCGAACCATACCTATAGGCGAGCGAACAGGCAATGTGGCACAACAGTGCCCGAAATCGATGTGGTCCTGCCGAATGCGCCGGAAACTTGGGGACTTAATATTCACGGAGTATTCGGTGTTGTAGATATTTCCAGTCAGGTTGGGGCATTCGAATAGTTGCATATTTATCCTTTGCCTGCAGCATTTTGCGATTTGAATATTTATCGATATGAATGGTGTTAGGTTTCAGAATGTTCTTTCAGTCAACTAACCATAGTCTGTCTCCAACACACAGTCAACTAGCCATAGCTTGTTAGATACTTAGATGCATGCGTGCATCTTGTGATATTGGATTAATTTCTTGTATGCCAATAAAATTTGGAGAAAATTTTGAATATGCCACTGATTTTTTTGAATAAAAGGCAGGAGCTATGCCATGCATTGAATATGCCACTGATACATAGAGGTCAGGCTTTACATGTTAGTGACACAATGAGTAATATATAAGAAAGGATGAGGTTAACTTTTAGTAGTATATAAGAAATTGCTGCTGTAATGTTTGTTTTTGTGAATGTAGCGGATGGTTTCAGATCCCCGGAGTTAGCTCTTAACTCGACCAAGTGAATTTAAGCCGATCTTAACCGTTGCTTATTTTCAAGGGATGAGATCAAGTCTGGTCTCTCCAGTCCTTCCCCCATCCGGTTTTCTCCGATCCTTGCCAAGCACTGAAAGATTATTTCACCTTGAGAACATACCCAAAAAAAAAAAAAATCCAAACACCTTCCATCCTATACTCTCCCGTTCAAGTTATAAGCCTTATTTTTTAATAATTTTGTTCATAAATATAAGATGTATTTTATATTTCATTACAAAATTAGTGTGATGTTTACTATATACTTTTTAAAATATCTATTTTTACTTTATATTCTCTACATGCATATATTGAATATAATGTATAGTGATAATAGTTTGAGATAATATAGTTATTTTTGTATTTTTTTGATCTATATGTTAAAACGAAATAGATCTTACAAACTTGATGGACGGAAGAAGTATTAGGCTACACCGTTACGAGGCAACGAGTGGAAACAGTAGTAGTGAATAGCGACGTGGTTTTGCTGTGGCAACAGAGGCTTTTGGAGTTTTGGTAGGCGGCGGTAGGAAAAACATGTGGCGAGGAATCTGGAAGAAAACACGTGTTGGAGGCGCTATACAGTCTTTGAGCCATGTCCCATGTGATGCTGTAAACAGTAAATCAAAGTCCATCTTTCCCTTCTCTAACCAAGTGATTTGTGATTTTAGTTAAACACTAGCAGGGTACCGTTCTTCATTGTGACTTGTCTAAAATAAAATAAAATGCAATGGATGGGAGAAAATGATGGGAATCTTGTCTAAAAAAAAATTAAGAGTGACTTAAAATGTAAAACAAAATTTAAATATTAGAATAACATGTACTCCATTCATTCCTAGATAGATGTTATTTGAGATTTTTGTACTTCCACCAAAGTATATCTACAAAAGACTATATTACCTTTTTTCATTATATCTTTGTATGGTGTCTTGCTCTAGTCTACGTAGTAAAATGACATTAGATATAGCTAAAGGGGGGAGTATAGACGAAAAAATAGTAAAAGTTACCTCAAAATTATAGAATGACATGTATTTAGAAACAAAATTTAAAAGCTAAAATAACATGTATTTAAAAAGAAAGTAACTAGTGGTTCATCAGTAGGGGCCAAGGTTGATGCTCACTAGGAGATTCCTTTAAATAAGCTGTCCTAATAGGAAAGATCCATATCTTAGAATTAATACATCGAGTTGAAGAGCCAAGCTAGGGCAACAACGAGTCGGAGATGGATTTTCGCGTTTCGGTTTGGTGCGCAAATCTGCAAGAAGCAAGAGACAGCGACCGCGCCGTCCGAATTCACGCAACGCGGAGAAAGAATTATTTGCATGAGTCACTAAAGGTTTGGATTGGAAAATTCTTCGTTGAAGACTTGAAGGGTGACGTTGACTGAAAAAAGTACGCCATCTGAGTTGTACTTTGTAGGTCGGGTTGCCATCTGAGTTTGCAGGCCCGTTGCGGCTGGCGGCTGCTGCCTTTGATGCTGTATCATCGATGTTGTATTTGGTTGTACTTTGTAATAAAGTTGTTGTCGTTGAGGACTTGAAGGGTGACGTTGACTGAAAAAAAGGACGCCATGTGAGTTTGTAGGTCGTGGTTGCCACCTGAGTTTGTAGGCCCGTTGCGGCTGCTGCCTTTGATGTTGTATTTGGTTGTACTTTGTGATAAAGTTGTTGTTGTGATGTCGAGCACGGGCATCGCACGTTGCAACCTATCGGCGTCGCTCTACTCTCGTTTATGTTTATGGCTTCGCGTACGTCAAATCATTTTATTGTCGTTATCTGAATAATTGAAGGAACTTTTTCTGGAGGGTCTCTTTTCTGAGAAAGAGGAGTGTAAACGATGCAAGCGCAAATACTATTAGCATCAAAGTTTCAAATTTTGTTTTCAGATCATATCTTAGAGTGATTAAAATTTCAGACAAAATCCAAAAAGAAAAATTCAAATCCGCAATTTTTTGACCAAGATTTTCGAGATTTTAGCTGAAATTACCAAAATCTCAACAAATTTCGACCGAGGGAAAAATTATTCAAACCATGTTAGAAAATTTTAAAAATATTTGTGGATAGTTTTGACGCATCACTAATATTTCTATAAAAATTTTAGATGATGATCAAGCATGAAGAATTTTTAAAAATTCTGACAAAGATACTGTCTTAACAAAAGCCTTATCATCAAATTTCAACCGAATAAGAAATGGTTCAAACCAGGTTAGAAAATTTAAAAAAAAATCTTGGTCTTAATGCATCAATAATATTCTCATAACATTTTTAGATGATAATCAGGCCTGAGTAATTTTCAAATATTCTGACAGTACTACTGTCTTAATAAATGCCTTACCGATAAATTTCAATTGAATGAAAAATAGTACAAACAAAGTTAGCAAATTTTGAATTTTTTTGTGGATTTTCCTAATGCATCATAATGTTTTCATAAAATTTTCAGATGATGGTCAAGCCCAAGAAATTTTCAAAAATTCTGATAGTGCTACTATCCTGATAAAAGCTTGGCTAAGTACATGTATTGCTTTCATAGATTTAATTGAGCAACCAAAAACATTTAGAACTTTTGAATCTTTTAGAGAAGGGTTCTGAGGCAATGCTTAGGCTCTCCTAAAAATTTTTGATCGTAATCACACTCAAGAAATTTTATAAAATTACGACACTGTTACTATCTCATTTATGTTCCTTCTGTTTTTTATTTTTTAAAAACATAACAAATGAAGTTTAATTATTTTGAAATTTTTTTGTATGGTCCTAAACTACTAAATATGATACCATAATTTTTTAGAGTATAATCAAGCTTATACATTTTTATAAAAATCTGAAAGTGTATCTGTCAATTTTATAAAATTTCTAAAAAATTCAGTTTTTCTAAAATTTTCATGAAAGATGACATTCTTAAGAGGTATTGACCCATGCACTCGTCGTCCGGACCAATGCACACCCCTCGGATGTAGCCCTGCGTTGGTGAAGCTAAAGTTAACGCAGACTTGAAAAACCCCTATTGGTTGTAAGGAAGAAGGAACACTGTTGTATGAATCCGGGTTACACGCTAATTAGACATCGAGACCATATGCAGGAAGGTAAAGAATACAACCCAAGGAGGAAAACGCTTTGACTTGAGTGACTTAAAATGTAAAACAAAGTTTAAATCTTAGAATAATATGTACTCCCTCCGTTTCTAAATAGATGTTGCACTTTCACCAATGCATGTATATCTATAAAATATTATGTTACCTCTCTTTATTATATCTTTAGATGATATGTGTTACTTTAGTCTATGGTAGTAAATGACACTGAAAATAGTTAAACGAGAGTGATATAGAAGGAAAAAATAGTAAAAAATCATCTTCAAATAATAGAATAATATGTATTTAGAAATAAAATTTAAAACTAAAAAGATACGTATCTATCTGTGGTCGATGCTGCTGCCGTCGATGAGGCTATTTTGCGCATTATACTTATGGCACTACTACAGAACAGGTCATCACTGCCGGCTCGTCCACGCCATTACTGCCGGTTATGGGAGCCGGCAGTGATACTCAGGGTTATCACTGCCGGCTCTGGAACCGACGGTGATAATAGATATCACTGCCGGTTCATTGTACAACCGGCAGTGATACTCGACTATCTCTGCCGGTTTACACTAGAACCCGGCAGTGATATTCGACTTGTTGTATTTGGTTTGTAAATTTGTAATAAACTCGTTGTCGTGATGCCACAGTAGCGAAAATATGTGCGCGAATAAGGATTCTCTTTCTTCGATTTCAGGGTGGTTTGCGTAGATTTTGCGCATTATATTTGTGGTCTTGTGGAATCATCATGGAATGTGATGCTGCGCCGGCTTTGCGGTCGATCATGCCACACTATGTGCGCAGTGCGCGCATGCCTTTGGTCGGGAGAGTATGTGGGACGCGGAGAAAGATACTTATCTCGTGAAAGGTTTGGACGTAAAATTCTAATCGAGGGCTCATGAAACAGTTACCAATTAAATTACCCTAATACCCTTTGTTATCCCACAGACCCACACCGTATTATATACGAGTTGCACCGTTCTTGGATTCACCTCCTGTCCTTCCTTCCCAGCCAAATTTCATTGCAGTTTGTAGTGGAATGACTGAGGTGGCGCTTAGCATCGACGGTGGCGCACTTCCTGAGCTTGCAGCGGAGATCAGGCCGGGCAGGCGGGTGGAATGGCTGGTCGGCTCCATTGGCTTCGCCACCGCGTGCATGGCAACTGCCACGGCTTTCTACAAGCCACCCTCCGGCATCTTCAACGACCATAAGCGCGCCTACTATGTCTGCATCATCATCGCCGGCGCTGCAGGCTTAGGGGAGGTCTGTGCTGCGGCCATTTGGTTGTCCGGCGGCCATCGAGCAGAAGGGCACGGGCACCAGCGCCTTGTACGCCGCTGTGTCCTGTGCGCTTCCTTCCTGCCATTGGCGCTCATCGCAGGCCTTGGTGGAGTCCGCATGCTTGTGAAGTAGTAATAATTGTTGTCCCGGCCTCGTTACCTGATCGTACGTATGCATGTCTGTCTTTGCGTGCTTAGAATTGCAATGCTACCTAGACCTTACTGCTCTGTATTGTCGTGATCAAGAATACAAATTTCGCCGAGTTAGATTTCGTGAGACCACAAATTCGAACCCACCGGCCGAATAATTTTTTTTAAAAAAAATTGAAGTTGCTACAGTAATTTCCTTTTTTTGCTGCAAAATTTCACCAAATTTCATGATTTTTAGCCGGTTTTTGAACTTTTAGGATTGTATTTGACCGGATTTGGTCCAATAACCTTAAAAAAAGTCATCTTATATGAAAATTTATTGAAAAACTGAATTTTTGATATATTTTAAAATTTTGACAAAAATACTGTTAGATTTTTATAAAATTGTATAAGCTTGATAATGATCAGAAAATTTTATGGTACTATCTTTAGTAGTGTAGGATTATACAAAAAAATTGAAAATAATTGAACTTCATTTGTTATCTTTAAAAAATCAAAAACAGAATGAACATAATTGGGACGATAATTTTGTCGAATTTTATAAATTTTTTTCGAGTGTGATCGTAATCTAAAATTTTTATTAGATATTAATAATTGCCTCAGTACTATTCTATAAAATTTTCAAAAAATTTATTTATTTTTGGTCAATCAAATCCATGTAAGTATTGAACTTCATTTGTTATATTATATTTCAAAAATAAAAAGAGAAAGAACATAAGTGGTATTGTGCCTTTTAAGAATTTTATAAATTCACTGGAGTGTGATCATGATTCAAAATTTTTATGAGATCTTAAGCATTTACTTATCACCATTCTAAAAAATTTTCAAAAAATTTAAACCTTTTTTGATTACTAAAGCAAATCTATGTATTGATTATGAGGCTTTTATTAGGATGTGTCGAATTTTAAAAATTCTTTAAGAATTATCATCATATAAAAAATTTATATAAATATTAATGTTAAATTAGGACCATCCAAAAAATTTTTCAAAGTTTTATAAAATTTTTTGGACCATTTTTCATTTTGTTCAAGTTTACCGGTAAGTCTTTTAACAGAGCAGTAGAACTGTTCAATTGTTTTTTAAATTCATGAAGGTTGATCATCATCTAAAAATTTTATGAGAATATTAGTGATGCATCATAACCATGCACAAAAAAATTCAAAATTTTCTGACGTGATTTGTCCTATTTTTCATTTGGTTCAAAATTGTCGGTTAGCTTTTTATCAGGATAATAGCAATGTTTGAATTTTTAAAAGTTCCACAAGTTTCAGAATTATTTGAAAATTTTATGGCAATATCATAAATGTGTCAGGATTCTCAAAAAAAATTGTAAAATTTTTTGTCATCGTTTGACCCACTTTTCTGCCGATGCAAAAAACCAAAATTTTGGGTACTTCGCTCGAAATTTCGGGTTATCTGGCCGAATTTCGGAATTTCTCGATTGCAAATAGACCGGATTTGAATTTTGGTTTTCAAATTTTATCCGAAATTTGTCCGAATTACCGAGATTTCGGCAAAATTTCGGATTTTGGTGCTAAATGAGATTTTTTTCGAAAACGAAATTTAAATCCTTGGTTGTGATAAAGTCGTTGACAAAGTGGGAGAATCATCGATACAGTATTTGGATTGTAGATTTGTAATGAACTTTGTTGCGTGATGCCACGGGCCCACAGCAGCGAAAATATGTGCGCGAATAAGGATTCTGTTTCTTCCATTTCTGGGTGGTTTGGGAAGCTCGAGCACGAAAACGAGCATAAGCATCGCACGTTGCCACCTATCGGGCGTCGCTCTCCTCTCCTCTCGTTTTCGTTTTTGGCTTCGCGTTCGTCAAATCATTTGAATGTCGTAATTCTGAATGGTCGCAGGAAAGCGCAAATACTATTCGGCAATCGGCATAGCTCCCCAGTACTAACGAATCATATCAAATAAAACGTAGTGATGGCCAAACGGCCGCACAGTATGAATGTATGATACAGCCTATTTATCGCATGGCACAGCTCATTTAAACACGATCCTTCAAAGCACGGCCAGCCAATGGGTTGTGTTGTGCTAGTCTATGTGCTGAGGCTACGGTCTAAGCACGGCCCTGTAGCTCCTTTGCCGGCACAGACATTTGTGGGCCGATGGGCCATGCTGTGTAGAGGCTGGTCCATTTGGTGCTAAAACATTAAAAATTTTAAAAAAATTGAAAAAAAATTAGGAAATCATAAAAGTTTCAAAACCCGATTTTTTTAATGATTCAGTCTAAATGGACGTGCTGTGGCTCGCCGGCACGACAGGCCGAGGCTACAGCTCAAGCATAGCTAGCCTCTTAGTCTTAGATCATGCCGACACGGTCTACTTACAGTTAGGCTATGCTGTATCTATACTGTGTCTACAGGTCCATACCACGGGCCGGTCCAGGTGGCCCATCTTAGCCATCTCTAATAAAACTTACTAATCTCGGAGAAGTACAGAAAACCGGCTGCTTCTCACGGCATGGTCTCACCCCCGTCTCCCCTTGGGCGCTGCAGAAACTATTCTGCGATGAGGGTTTTGGTGCTCCGAGCTCTAGGAAGAGAGAAGTGGCGTGGTGGAGATGGCAGTGGGGGGCCTGGCCTTCAAGGCGCTCACGGCAGGGCTGGGCGTCGCACGCGATGCTCTACCTGGCTGCCTCCTTCTCTTTTAACGTCTACTGCGCAGTGGTAGAACTAGGAAATTTATAATGGGTGTGCACATTTGACATCGGATAGTTGTCTAGGAAATCTTCCTTTTCTTTGCTTCTCGATCCCAAAAAAAAGGAAAGAATATCTCTATTCCTCTTCATATTGGCTGCTTTTGCTTTACATTCACAAATAAGAAATCACAACTTAAATTTCTAACCATCGCATCCCATAAATCCTAAATCAAATTCATAAATAGCCTAAACAGATTCAAATAGGGCGATGAATGTTTCTTTCACACAGGGCAATGAACCTAAAACACATTATCCATACAAATTTGTCGGCTATTCATACACATTATCCATACAATGTTCTTGCTCTTGCAGAGAAGAGGGACTGAGGGAGTATACCAGTCGGCAGTCGCTGGTCTCAGTTGGCATCTCAGTGCCCCTCATTCCTCATTCTTGAGCATCTCAGTGCCCCAAGCCCCCGACGTCTCCTCCCCGGCTCCTTCGGTCCGGCGTCAGTGCCTCAAGCCCTCAACAGCCTTGCGGCTCGCCGCTCACGCCGGCCAATCGGCCACTGCCCCGCCTCCCGCGCTCGAGCATCTCGGCCGCCGGTTGGCTGCGATCGCGGCCGCGCGTTCGCACCAGTGTCGCCTCCCGCCCGATCCGCGCACACATACTGCGCCACCCACCCAATCCCGAATGGCGAGATCCGCCTCGGCGCCTCCTGCGGCCTGCGTCCCGTGAAGCCGCTGCGCCTGCGATCTGCCCCCGCGTCGTCGCCCCTACTTTGCAGCCAGCGTCGCTTGCCCGCAACTCGATTGGGGATTTAGGGTTAGAGTCGATGTCTGTCTCGATGAATGAGAAGCGGGAATAGCTGACTGGATCAGTGAATGAGGAAACGAGGAAATGGATTCTGAGCTGCTGTTTTACGAATACCTATACTGGCTGGGCCTTCCAAAAATTTTAGGGGTGTTGGTGCATACCCGGCACCCTCATCAGTTCTCCGCATCGCTGGGAAGCCTTGCTTCGTTTGGAGAGTTTTTCCTCCAATCCCTAACCAATTAGGAGTTCCTATCCAGTTCGCTACGGCTTATCAAATCCACTCATACTTTGGGCCTAGGTCGAGCACACTGGTTTACATGAACCCATCCCTGCAAGATTGTAGCATTTTTTGCCTCTCGTATTGATGGTGTGTTGCGCCTTTTGACGAGATGCATGCGTGAGTGAACTGGTGGTACCTAAGCGGGCGAATGTTACCGCGGGATTATTCGTTTCTTTACGTGGCTGGCTGCATAGTTGGCAACTCGGCATGGATCAATACTGCCGCCGCATGTTCTAAATCGATGTAAGAGCATCTCCAATAGTCAAGTCTTAAAATAGAGTTCTATACCTCAAAATAGGGCCTAAACTAAAAAAATTAGGACCCAAGATAGCTATTGACTCCAGCAATTAGACCCTAAATCTCCAATCCTTCATTCATCCCTTCATTAGGGCCGGAGAGGAGCGTTGCTAAATATAGCAACAAGGCTCCGAGTCCTAAACCTATTTTGATAATTTTTCTCAAAATACAACCTCTGCTAGAGTGCTTTTTTTCCATCAAAACCCTATAATTACAATTAGCAACCTATTTAAGGCTCCTCTTGGAGATGCTCTAAATAAACTGTTTACATGCTTCTTTCATGGTTACATTGGGCAAAACTTAGATTTCCTAGCTATGTTGTATCGAATATATCGATATGCTTATTTCATTACTTCAAGGTGGTATTGATGTGAATTTGCAGTAGTGGGGCTGCTTAGGATGAAGCACATTGTTGGATGTTTTATATCCTGCGTCGTAAAGCAGATATTTTAAAAGCTTTTGGATATCATTCATCATGTCTGGTTTGATTGTTCGGGTCCCATGTTGCGACCTTCCTTATGCCTGATTTTAGGCTACACATTATTTAGGTTTTTGTGTGGAGTGGTAACTTGATGCATTTTTATCAAAGTGTTATTCAGTTCTTGGGCATCATACGCTTGCGGTTCTGTGGGGGCAGAAATGAATTCTCCATCAAATTCGTGTGGTTTTTGACATATTTAGTTTGAGTTGACCAGTAATATCGTACTATCCGTAGACTTGGATGTGGAATTTTTTTAAAAAATATTATTTTATTTACAAATTGTGACATTAATACTCGGATTAAAAAAATTGCAGAAATAATATACCGTCGCCAAACCGTTTGGCTAAAATAGGGTGGTCGCCAAACCGTTTAGCGACAATAGCCTAATCTCGTGTTAATACTCGTTTTGAACCATTAACACTGAGATCAGGCTATTATCGCCACACCATTTAGCAATCATTATATTGTCGCCACACCGTTCGGCGACCACCTATTGTCGTCAAACCGTTTGACGACCATTATATTGTCGCCAAACCATTTGGCAAAAATAGGCGAATAGTTATCGGCCGAACGGCCGGCTTCGCTCGCTCGGCTGCGAAGGAAAAAAGGAAAGAAGAGAGCAAGGCTTTCGTTGCTTGGGTGATGAGAAAAAGGAGAGGAAGAGAGGGAGAGGAGAGGAGAGGAGAGAGAGGCGCGGAGGAGAGAGAGGGCCAGGAGAGAGAGAGAGAGAGGAGGCTGAGGGAGAGAGGGAGAGGAGAGTGCTCGGGAGAGGAGGGAGAGAGGAGGGAGGAAGGAGGAAAAAAAGAAAAAAAGGTAATTTTTTTGAAATTTTGTTATTAAATTTTTATAGTGAAAAATAATTTAGAGATTTTGTCACATTGATGCAATATTAGAGATTTTAGATATTGATGCAATATCGATATTAGAGATTTTAGATGCAATATTAGAGATTTTAGATATTGATGCAATTGGCGATACTAGATATTGAGGCAATATTGGCGATACTAAATATTGATGTAATATTAGCCATATTAGATATATACTATACTTAGTGATATAGTTAGCGATATTTTATTTGTGCAATTTGTAGTCATTGGTATAAATATTGTATTATTAAATATTTTGACATGTTGTGAAATATTATGATATTGTTCTTGTATTAATGCTAAAAAGAATTGTATGGTCTAAACTTAACCAGTAAGAATATATTCATACCTGATTGTTCATAGGAAATGCCGGCATGGTAATTTTCTTATTTAGGAGGGAATCGTTGTTATATTAACACTTTTGTTTTCAAGATTTGTAAACTCAATTTATATAAAAATTAATTTTATTTAGTTAGTGATATTAAACATTAGTGGTGATCTAAAAATCAATTTTTTTATGTCGTCGCAGCAATGTCGGATCTAGTGAAATTTAGGGTATACTATGGCGATGGTGAAATAAAAACTAGGCAGAATGGTGTTGATTTAAGTAGTTTTGCAATCATCATGGTGGAACACTTATTCCCCGATAGAGTTAGCATCCGTGATATAAAGCTTTGGTTGACCCGATATTTTTCCCTGGATCCAAGTGTTTACTCTGTTACCATTCAAATCTTATTCACGCGTAGTAAGGGTGACCCGGTTCTGTGGGAGTTGAAGAAAGTAGATCGGACGTACTTGTGGCAGAAATGGTTAAGGTGCAAGGCATCTAGCCTTGAATGTGCAATGCTGGTGCAGGTGTGCCCTAGAGAAGAGGTGAATATTAGCGGTGTGGGCGAAAGCAGCACGTCAGCTACAGCTGAACAAGTTCAGGAAGTGGTGCCGGTTGAGGTAGCAGCGGAGGATGATAACAGGGATGCAGCAAACGCGAAAGGTCTGGCAGATGAAGGGGAGGACATCGAGCAACTTGTTGATCAATTGGAATTGGTGGACCGTATGGCGATGCAAGATGAAGCTGAAATGTTGGAGTGTGATGATGACATCGACGAAGATGAGGAGGGGGGAGAAGCTGATGATGATGAAATGCATGATAGTACTAGGGCAACGGATGTACCCATCCCTGATGAGTGGAACAGAAAAAACAAAGCTGGTATGGAAGTTTTGTGGAGGCATGAGTCGCGCTGGGAGTATGGTAGCAATGCCGTTCGGCTGAATCAATTTTTCATAAACAATTCTGAGTTGAAGTTGGTAGTGAGGCTGTGGGCACTATCGCGACAGAGAGAGTTCCGAGTTGTTTTGTCCAGTCCAAATAGATACACAGTGAAGTGCAGAACCGAAGGATGTGAATTCCGAGTACATGCATACAAACCAAAGTGCGAGACATTTTGGATTGCATCACGAGTAGATGGGCACACATGCAGACTAGAAAATGTTCTGGTGAAACACCGCAATTTGAATGTGGCTGTAATCGCTAGCGTGATGTTCAATGAGATCATCGAGAAGCGGGACATTGAGTGTTCTTATATTCAGAAAGCAATCTTGAGAACATTTAAGTACCAGATAAGTTACTCGATGGTCTGGCGTGCGAAGCAAAAGGCATTAGAGAAGAGGTTTGGTACATACGAGGCTTCGTATTGTAACCTATCTCGTGTGCTTGATGTCTCGAAGGAAACCAACCCTGGCACGTACACCGCTTTTGAAGAAAGTGAAGCGGATGGTAATGGGATCTCGATATTTCGTCGTGCTTTTTTTTCATTGGGTCCTTGCATTACGTCATTCAGGTGCTGTCGTCCATTGTTGTGGATCGATGGTACATTCCTGACTAGGAAATACAAGGGGCAGATTCTAACGGCCATTGCAGTTGATGCGAACAACCACATACTTCCATTGGCCTTTGCATTTGTTAAGGTTGAGAATCGGGATAGCTGGCTGTGGTTTTTCAGACATTTGAAGTTCGGGGTAGTTCGTGATCGGCCCAACGTGTGCATCATCCATGTTCGTTATAAAGGTATCATTTCGGCAATTAAGACTTTACAGGAGGACCTTGATGAGCTTTTTCCTTGGCGTGACATGCAGAATAGGTGGTGCATGAGACATTTGGGAGCAAATTTTTTCAGTCAGTTCAAAAATAAGAAATTGATGAACCTATTTAAGAGGTTATGCAAGCAGAACCAAGCACGTAAGTTCAACACGATATTGGCTAAGTTGGATAAGCACACTACCGCACATATTGAAGAGCTGAAGAAGCAACCAGCAACGCCGAACGATTGCCCACCCAAAAGGCTATTACCCCTTGGAGCGCTCGATCCTCCAAATCTGAGGAGACGATCGTCAAGAAATATTAAGTGTTTCTCGCACTGGATAGAGGCGGAGCCGTTGGAGAAGTGGGCATTGCTCCATGACACTGGAGGCGCTAGGTTAGTATACTAAATTAACAAAGCTATGACGATTGAAAAATTAGAGTTATTGTGCTAACAGATATGTTTGAACAGGTTTGGTGTTATAACAACGAATATAGCTGAGGTTTACAATTGGGTCATCAGAGGCCTGCCTCCCCGAGAGCGTTGACCGGTGCAGCGTTACAGCCCCTCAAACTACGGGCAGGCGCGGCCATCGCTGGAGCTTCACCCATGCCCTCTTGACGTTGCACCGGCCTCAGCACGTAGGCCGAAGAGGGGTCGTGGTAGGGTGCGGAGACGGGGTCCTGATGAGGGGTGCGGCCGACTAGGGACTCGTTGTTAGGCTTTTGTCCTATTTTTCTTTCTTACTTTGTACTGTTCTACAGTCTTTATAGTGTTGTTCTCGCTTTGTTACTTTGCTCCGTACTGTTTTACAATGTTAATAGTGTTGTTCACGCTTTTTTTACCTTTTTGATGTCAATGCGACATAAAAACACGAACGTTGTAGCTTTCTCAGACCGATTCGACAACACGCTGCAGTCCACTATCTCAGATCGATTCGACAACACGCTGCAGCCTGCTTTTTCAGACCGAAACGATAACATGCTTAGACATCGACGATGCACACAACAGCTTTCTCGAGCGAGGCCACAGCACGCTACTATCAGCTTTCTCAGAAAAGCGAAGTGACAATGCCATGACACCCACCGCTTTTTAGGACTGAAATGACAACACGTTGCAGCCTGCCTTTTTAGAGCAACGGCGATAGCGGCCCTATATAAGGGCGATAATTGCCCTTTATACCACCCGCCTGCCTTTCTTCCCACAGAGCGAGACCACGAGGAAATGGTGAACCGAGAGAAGAGAGAAAAGAAGTAGAGGATCAACCGAACATGCCGAGGCGTGCAAGTGGAAAGGGAAAGGGGAAGGCGAAGGAAGAGGCAGGCATTTCGGCGTGGCCGTGCAACATTGCGTACCAGGACCTCTTCGTACCTTTCGGGGTTGTCCCACCGATATGTCTGTGCGGAGATCCTTGCAGGCTTGTCCACTCTTGGGAAACTCCGACAAGGAACAGGAGGTATTGGATGTGCCGCAACTACGCCTTCGACCCGCCGGAGAAGAGCCTCAGGATTCGGCAGCTAGTAACAATCATACGTGTTTCGTAATATTTGTACATAAAACTATGCTAATTTAAGTTTCATGCAGTCACCTTCATGACTGTGTGAATTTGAGCAGTGGTTCGACATGGAAATCAACCCCGAAAACCAAAGGCTCCTGGATCAAGCCAACTGGGATGACGAGTTCAAGCGGCAGCTTCAACAGCAGCGTGATGCCGCACGCGAGGAGGCACGTAGGAAGGAAAAATGAGAAGGAGGCCGAAAGAGAGAGGAAGCGAGAGAGGGCACGTCGTGCCAGAGAAGGCTCACTAGAGGCATGGGCGAAAGGGAAATGGCCTCGATCCACTCAGTAGATGTTAAGTTATGCCCGCCCTAATTTTAAGTTGTAATAAAGTGTGTGGACTATATTATTTTCTGCCGTAACATCTTATTTCCGTAGTATTATGTAACTTATTTCCGTAGTATCATTTTATCATATGTTATGTAGTTGCAGGAATATTGGAGCTTTATCATATTTATGGAATGTCATTTGTCGAATTATTTATGGCCTGTAGTTTCTGTATCCTTCGTGTTGTTCACATACTTATTACGCTTTGTAATATAAATGATGTATTCACTGATTTAATATGATTTCTCGTGAAATTTGTCGTCAAAGATAATGAAGAACAACGAAATTTGCATTATTCATTAGCCCAAATTTTGACCAATAATTAGTTAAATTATGTGCATATTTAATTTACAAAAGATGTATCAATTGATTCATACTTCACCGATCTTTCAATTATTGTTTGTTTTGTAACAATTCATAATATATTATAACATAAATTAACAGCCAAAGTTTACTTTAAAAGACTATTTCAATTCTAATCGCCCTATATTTTCGAGCGGAGGAGTATATGGCTTATCCTCAATCTGACGGAAGGGCCATGGTGGCGGCACCATATCCTAAATGAAGGTCGTGAGTTGCGATCGTTTTTCACGAGCTAGAGAGGTAGTTTTTCATCGAGGCGACATAGCGAGGCGAGGAGTACGGAGGCAACGCATGGTGTATTTTTCAAATTTTACAAAAATTGTTGTACAAAAAAAATTAGATATCGCTTCAAGGTTAACACGAATTTGTGAACGAAATTAATGTACAGAATATCTGCCTTAATATTAATTTTTTAATATTTTACAAATTTTATACGTTCTAACATTACAAAGAAAATTAAACACCAATTTTTAGGATGGTCGCCAAATGGTGTGGCGGAGACAATGGTCGCCAAACAGTGTGGCGACAATATGTGGTCGCCGAACGGTGTGGCGACAATAGCCTAATCTCGGTGTTAGGGTTCAAAACGAGTATTAACGCGGGATTAGCCTATTGTCGCCAAACGGTTTGGCTATTACCCTATTTTCGCTGAATGGTTTGGCAACCACCCTGTTTTCGCCAGACTGTTTGGCGATGGTATATTATTTCTGCAATTTTTTTAATCCGAGTATTAATATCGCAATTTGTAAATAAAATAATATTATTTAAAAAATTCCTTGAATGTGTCTGAATGATCAGGTATAGAGCGTGGAAGTGAAGGTAAAAGGTTTAGTGCGTCCTAAGATTCAGATTATTATTGGGTGGATGCCTAGGGAGTTACTGGAACAAAATCAAGGCCCTAAGCCTCACGAAATCAAAAGGAAATGTACCGATGGATTCTTCCATACAGGGTCTACAACAGCAAATATGACTTTTTTTTCAATTCCAAAAGGCGCGTAAACCTTAGTCAGTGGCAAATTCAGGATAAAAATAGAGGATGGACTCAAAAAATTAGATTAAATTGCAACAAACATGATAAACAACTTGTGTTGTATTCTCATAGCGGTTCGAGTGTTACTACTAGTAGTTTCATTATTTGAGAAATATCTGTGCAACATTTGCTTGTCAAACTTTGAAAAATATATAAACAAGTTAACATCAATTAATCAAATAAACCTATTATTGTTTCTTTCAACCCACTGATATATTTACAATTGATAAAAAAATGTATATTAGAAGAGAAGATCGCATTGTCTATTTATTGTCATGATCAGTCCACTCAGCCGGTTAGGCATTCGCTAACTCATACTACCCTACCTTCACAATTTGCTCGCCGTTGCTACAGTGGATTGTCCATTGCCACACGCCTGCGCCCTTGCCAGCTCCCCGATATTCACTTGACATCCTCGCCATTCCCTCACAATAGTTGACTCCCGACGACGTGCATAAAACGCCCTCTACTCGGTGGGCTGCCATATGTTGAGGAACGGGGTATGCTACGTTAGCACAAATTAAAATTTCTACCGCATAACTAGAAAGCTACTCGCAAGGAGGGGATCACAGATTGGATTACCACTAGACGCGTAGTTGCGGAATCCTTCGCGCGTTGGTGTAGTGGATCATCCTCGCCGTGGATCGTCTTCACACGGATCGTACTCGCTGCGGATCGTCCTCACGGGGATCGTCCTCGCTGCGGATCGTCCTCGCTGCGGTTCGTCCTTACCACGCTGCAGCAGCAGCAGCGTCACCACAACAGTCCACACGTCCCGGGATGGAACACCGTGCGTCGGCGTGCAAGCACCGTGTCGCTCAGCAGGGGCAATGAGAGGTGGAGGCTAGGGTTCTGACGTGAACAACTTCTATCATGCCCACCCTTCTCCTCTCCTTATATAGCCACGCGACGAAACCCTAAGCCAGGGCCCATCAGCGTGTTAAGCCCACGAGGTGCATTAATTACGAATCCAATCTGAATTAATGCGTCCCAGCCTGTTAAGTGTGTGACCCTGTAGGTTCATATACATTTGGATATAGATTCGGAAAACCCTTTTCCAATCCAATAGCTAGTAGCAGTTCTTTGCAGAGCATGCCAACTCCCAAACGCATATGATCACATCGGATAGAATCTTTCAAAAGTACTCATGTCATAATCCCTTTACCAAACTATATGAAGATCAAACTCAAGGCGAGAAGTATGTCATTCTTTGACAGTTTAATCCATGTCTCGTATCCATGATATATTAATAAGTTGTGATTGACTTCTCAATCATGGCATGGCCATGCACTTCCTCATATCACACGAGTGGCCTAGACATATATCTCCGCTACACTAGAGTGGCAAATTCCATCTTAACTGCTCACTTCCCTCTGCATGTTTTATAGTAAACATGAAAGCTACCTTTATAACTATTCGGTTAGGAAATAGCGTTTGGTGGCCCCAAGGTAAACTATTACACATGTAGAGAATGTGACAATCTCAGGTCTAAGGATCATACATCCACTATGTATGAGATACACTGATGACACATAAGAATGCAACATTCTCGCAGTGTCCCATTGCGGGTCTATCTAACCCATGTTCTTCATCATGAGTTCACAATGTATTGATGATATCTCCATATCCCATGATCCATGAAACATGATCATCGATCAATACATGTGTTGATCTATTCATCGTTATCCTATACGATGATACCCGATCAGAGATACTTACAGAATTATATCAATAAGTAGAGAGTTTCATAAGCAAGTCACATACTTACTGATCAATATAATAATATACATTCATTGGACCAATAATCATATTATAATTCATAAACATAGTCATGTTCCAATCCGTTTGTATCCATGTTTAATTAAGCACTTAGGATCTGTGCACACTTAGCTAGATATATTTCTGATGGGATGCCGGCCTATTTTAATTTGTGTCCAGAGCGAAGTATTGGTATGCTTATAGTTTTGTTAGGATCCATGCATACTCTATCTGTTTGCACTGTTAGGCATACGAAAATTAAGGATCTGGGTATACGGTGGATTTCTCCAAATTAATATTCTGCTGCATCGGCATTTCATGTTGGCGCTACATTATCACGTCAGCGGTGTATCAAAGTAGTTGTGCACAGCTATTGCATGGTTAATGGTATAGTACCTGGTCTGTTATATGACAGTGTTAAAAATCTTAATGGATACCATTCTTTTCTTTCTTTGCAGATCTGGATCAAGATCTAGAATTCCAAGTGTTCCCCCTTTGGCGCCACAATTCATGAGAGCGCATGGTAACATCAATGAGCAACACCAGCAGAGTTCTTCTACCCTATACGCAGGGTCGCAACTATCGGGAGGTATGCGGCCGCTGGGAGCCGCTGGGCCTGTCGTGCCGCCTCTTCTGGATAGCACGGCCTTTTCCCTGTTCCCGCCAGGTCCTCCAGGCTCTACATTAACACGTCAGCGGTGTATCAAAGTAGTTGTGCATGTTGGTTTTGCTAGATCTTAGTGCCTAGAACAAACACCTAGATGCGGGGACTTAGAGAAAATACCTTCGGGGTTTGAGCTTGACGATGAAGCCATCCTTGCCGGTTGAGAGGAAGATGAAGAAGTGCAGCGGTAGAGGCCTTTTTCCCATCACTCCCACGCGCGGTAGATCGGATTGCTTTTGGGTTATGGGGATGAGTGGAGACAATGAACCTTTGGGTGCCTCTGCCGGCTCTCATCCCCTTCTTTTTATTTTGCGCGTGGTGTGACAGGGGCTACAACCAAGAGTTGGTTGCGCCCCAGATCAGGGCGCGAGGGGGGGAGTTCATTCCGAACTTCCCGCAAGATCTATCCAACATTCTCCCCCTTGATCTTGAAACTAAACAACTTAACTCAACATTAATCTCGCTTCTCAATAGATTAGTGCACCAAGACCAAGGCGTTGCAACAACTAGTTACGTGCTATTGAACTCAATGACTATAATGCACCTTTCTATCTCAAAACGAAAACTTAGTCTTATGGGAGATGGTTGCTTATTTGACCCCTTATATCCAGAATCATAGGCTTTCCAATAAACCTATGCCGGCTACGTGTTCTCTGAACACATATGGTGGTAAGCTCTTAGTTAGCGGATCCGCAAGCATTCGCTTGGTACTTATATGCTCTAATTTTATGATTTGATCCTGGATCTTCTCCTTCACAACATAAAACTTAATGTTAATGTGTTTGGCAGCACCACTTGACTTGTTGTTATAGGAGTAAAATACTGCTGGTTCATTGTCGCAGTACAATGTGAGTGGCCTTTCTATGCTGTCTACCACTCTTAATCCGGGTACAAATTTCTTAAGCACATCCTTAACTTCGCCACAACTGTTTACATCACACCTCTGCACAAGAAATAAGTCATTAAGAACCTTTATCTAGCAGCCAAAACCTCCAATCCGTTTGTATCCATGTTTAAGCACTTAGGATTTGTGCACACTTAGCTAGATATATATCTGATGGGATGCCTATTTTAATTTGTGTCCAGAGCGAAGTATTGGTATGCTTATAGTTTTGTTAGGACCCATGCATACCCTATCGGTTTTCACTGTTAGGCATACGAAAATTAAGGATCTGGGTATACGCTGTATTTGAAATATCCCCAAAATTTCAAAAATGAGCTTATCTATTTTATTTGGATTTTCTCTGATTTTTCTCATATTTTATTTCGTGTTATTTCGGTTTTTATTGGCATCTTTCCGTTTTTTGGCCAAAGCTCCCAAAAAGCCGCTTTCCTTTTTTTGATTTCCCGCCTTCCTCCCCATTTCAAGCCTCGGCCCATCTCTTTCGCTTCGGTGACCAGCACTCCCTCGTCGGCCCGTTCCTTCCAGACGGCTTTCTTGCCTTGCCCGGCCTTCGCCGTGGGCCTCCCTCTCCCTCGACTTCTTGCTCGGCCATTACCAAAGGCCTCGCTTCGGCCAGCCTTTCAGCTGCCTGCTGCTGACCTCTCCCTCACGCCGCGCCAGCCCAGTCCTCTCCCCCCCCCACAGTGTCGTCTTCCCCGTTATTGCGCCTGCTGACTTCCGTTCGCCGTCCCATCGCCGTGCGCCAGTACTCGAGTGCCTGCGCCGCTATCCCATCGCCTTTAAGCCCCGTCGAATCACTGCCTGGCACCGCTCCACCTCTCCACACGCGCCGGTCAGCCCTTCGCCGCGCCTCGAGGTCCCCTCTGGCCGCCCTCGGTCGCCGAAGAAATGATGCCAAGCCTCGTCGTTTTCCCGCTCGATTTCGGCTGTAAAAAACCTCCTCCGCGACCGTTTTGCCCCGCCCTAAACTCACCAAGCCACGCTCCACACTCTCCGCCACCTCTTCCACCTCCCCGTGCCCTCTATCGCCCGCGCCGAAGTCATCTTCTTTGTCTCCGGTGTCTTCCCGCCGTCGCGCGCTCCTCCGCTCGCCTCTCTCTCTCTATCAGTCGGGTCCCGCTTGCCAGCCGCCCCTTCCCCTTGCTGCCAGCTGGGCCCGCCTCGTCGGCCTCTCACCCCCGCGAGCCCACCTGTCAGCTTCAACCCGCTCGCCCCCGCCTGGGCCCGCTCATCAGTGCCCTCCGCTCTCTCGCTTTGGGTGGCCTAGTCTTGGCCGAAAGCAGTCGCATAGTTAGAAAGGCATTTCAACTGTCTTGCCCAAGATGAATTTGTTTTCGAATTTTTATTTATTTTTCGGATTTGATTTTTTCTTTGAAATCCAAAAAATCATTTAAAAATTCAAAAAAATCCCAGAAAAATTCCCAAAAATTCAAAAATACCCAAAAATACATATTCTTGACCAGTTCGAGCCACTGAGTCCAAAAATGATATCTGTTCTACCAAACCAAGTCCAGAAAATTTCAAAAATACCCCTGAACCCCCTTTTCCGGCCTTTTCCTCTCAGATTCCCTTTTTCACTTTTCTCTCTTTTGTTTTTATTCGTTTATTTATTGGTTGCGTTTCCTCGCGCTAGATTCGACGTCGAAGCAACCGTTAGCACAAATCTCGGAGTAGGAGCAGACGTTGGAGCCATACCAGGAGCTAGAGCCATACGGGACCAGACGCGACGTCGATTATTTCTCGCTAGGCGAACCTCTAACCTCGCAAGGCAAGTCACACTCCTTGAATATGTTGATCCCATTATTCCATATAATTACTGTATGTATTTAGTTATTACATTTGTCTGTAAATAGAGTAGAAATCTAAAAAAGAGCTAATTTGGAAAGACTTGACTAGTTAAAACCCACCCCCTTGTTAAAACCATATTGATTATGCCATATTCAATTGTTAACCCTAGGTTATCATTAATGAACCACCGTAGGTTAGCTATAATAATAATCACTACTTTTCTTTTATTGCTCAAAACCCTCGAGCCTTGACTCAGGGTGCGTTTTTAAAACCTACTACAGTTTGGGGGACAGTGTTGGGCGGACCACGGAAGGTGGATGTTGGCCCAACCCCCAACCAATGACAAGCCCAGTGTGGTGTGGTGTGGTGTAGTGACGGTACCAGTGGTGCGATACGTATCGAGATGTGTCTTCGGCAATTAAGGATCAACCCCTGGGCAAAGTAAATAACCTCAGTCCTCTCTCAACCACAAGTTGGGTCGGTCAGCTCTGTTGCCCTGATCCACGTAGCCCGATATATTGTCTTTCCCCTTGGAATGCCTACGGGTGGATTTCCATTCTCAGAGGAGGAATGGATCGTGTAACGTGTTTGGGGTGGAACGGGAATGGTATGGGACATTCACGGTTCTCATAACGATGAGGTTTCCTCGGTTGGCGGATCGCGATGCCCATACGGCACGTGGGTCTGGAAGCTGGGGATTTGCACTGCCTACTGGGTAGGAGCTAAAGAGGGAAAATTAAATGAAAGGTTATGTTAATCTTGGTCGGGCCGCATGCATAAAAGTTGCATGTTAATCGCATGGCACTAATGACCGTAGATATCTTGTGGGTAAAGTTGAGTAGCTCTACAGAGTGATCTAAATGGTATTCGAATACACCGTGCTTCCGGTTAATGAAGCTGGGTTAATTTTGGTTGATTCCTGTAACTGAGCCCGAATAGTTTTAATTATAAACTTGCCGTAATCTGGAATTTTGCTAATAAATCAGTGGTGGTGTTGTGATGATGATATTGATTGATGAGTTGTTGTAACATCCCAAAACTTTAATAAAATAAAAATCAATATTTTGAATTTGAATATTAATCTTTCTGAGTTTTCTTGGCATTCTCGATTTTTATTTAGAATTCTTGGATTTTTGTGTTGTATGAAAAATCCAACAAAAGGGAAATAAAGAATCAAAAGGAGAAAAGGTTAAGAAGCAAAAAGGAAAAATTTAGAAAAATGTACCATGAAACCCTGATCATTCAATTTAACCATTTTAGCCAGCAATTGAAATTTTATGCATAAACAAATGAAGATATAAAATGAAAAGACAACTTTTAAATCAAAACAATGCATTGTCAGAATTTATAAAATATTTATAGGACTCAAATGGAGCTGAAAAATTTATCATGAACATATCAATGCAATTTATACCTTTTGTTAAAATATCATAAATTAATAATATAATTTAAGACTTTTCCAAATTTAAAAACAGAAACCACGAAAATCTAGAATTTGCAATGTCAGAATTTTTATAAAATACTGGAACCATATTTTGAGCTGAAAATTTTACATAAGTATTATTAGATCCAATACATCTGAAAAACAAAGTATCAAAAATAAATAATGTCATTTAGACCTTTAATTAAATTGAAATCTGAATTGAGAAAATCTGGGCAGTGCTCACTGTCAGAATTTTCATTATTTATCCATAATGTATTTTAGTCCGAAATTTCTACCAAAGGTTTGTCACTGCCATAAGACCTTGGTCAAAAGTTTGATCAATTTCTACTCCCATTTGACAGCAATAAAATCGGAGACTATCTCTTTTGGCGCTCCCCTCATCGATCGGCGGGCCCAGGCCCACTCGTCAACATCCTCTTCTCCTGTTCTTGCGACCGAGCGAGGCGTTCCCGAGTCCAGCGCAGCTGACCAATTCCGTTCAATGCATCGCCCTTCAATTGGTCGTGTTCTCGCGTCGGCATCACCTCATCGCAAGCTTGATCGTTGCCACGATCGTCCTCGATCTCTCTCGCGCCATACCGCAGACTACACGCCCTTTTGTCGCCTCGGTGAAGCTTCCGTCCGAGGCAATCTCAGCCAAGCCGCACATCTGCTTAGTCTCCTAGCCATACATTGCACCCTGTGATCGCATTAGCAATACCGCTTTCCCCTTTGTTCCTTCTTCTCTCTGCTGACCAAAAGCAAAGCCTCTGCATTTTCCGCCATTGCCGGGGAGCTCAAGCTCAAAGTCCGTTGCAATTCTTGTGGTGCGATGATCCACTTCCAAATTTCTTCGAGCTAGAGCATCCTCAAGTTAAGTGGATTGAAATCCTCAATAAAATCCCGAGCCCTACATGCGAAATCGAGCCACACCGAGAGCCCTTCTTCTCCAAAACCGCCAGCGGTGATGACCTATTCGGTGATTCTTCCGTTGAAGCGACCGCAAAAATGGACTCCACGGATCACGTGGATACTCACAAGGCTGCCGATTCAGTCGGAATCATACGGTCATCTTCTCCACCGAGCCACCATTGTTGCACCCAGCTTGAGCTCAAGGCGCCCGCTCTGGTACCTCTTCCGGTGAATCAACACCACGGCAGTCGGCTCGCCGAGATCTCTCTCCCATGCCGTCACCGCCACGGAGAACCCCAGAATTTGCTGCCGCCGTGCCTGGATCTCCCTGCGTGTGTGTCCTTTGCCGTGTGGGGCAGGGGTGTCGAGCCCGAGGTGGAAGAAGAGTTGAGCCAAAAAGCGTTTTCTCTTTTGGTAAAGCGTAATTTCAATTTCAAAGCATTTCCAATTCAAATAAATTCAATCTTGATTATCTTGTGCAATTTTAATCCAATTTCAGTAAGATAAATTCCTATATTCGTCTAAAATCCAGAAGAATCTAAATATATAAAAATATGTAATTTTTGAACTACGGAGAATTATTTAAATTAAACTTTGTTAATAGTCTTAGTATGGTCTTTATGTTAAATTAGTGAACAATAAGGCAATAAATAATAATATAAATTTTTATATGATGTTAAGACCAGGATGAATTACAATCTGTAATAATATTTGATTTTTGAATCATAGAACAATTATTTAAATTCAAAATGACATGAACACACTATTATGGACAATATTGCTCACATGAAACATATAACTTATAAAATCATAAAATAAACGATTATGTGCTTCTGGGATTTTAATAAGCCTAATTATGCAGAGATATTAAATATTTAAACTAAGTTTAATGAATTGCATTACGACCATTAATGAACCTTAGTATGATCATTAGTAAGAATAGTTGCAGAATACTTTATAAAACAATAAATTAATTTATATGCGGTTCCTGGAATTAATGAAGAACCATTTATGCGGAAATATTTAAAGTGAAACTTATCTTGCATTCTTTGAATGCAAGAAAGTGCAAGCGGCCGTAGCAAATAAATAGTTAATCAACTGCGGTTAAGGTCAAAATAATGTAAAAATAGTTTTAGAACATTTCTAGGATTGTTTACTATTAACACGTGAAAAATGAATCAAAGATCATATATAATGTAGTCGCAAATTCAATATGAAACTTGCTGATTTAAGATTTTAAATATGAGTATTTAGACTATTTCAGCAGTAGAGAAAATAACTCATTCAAATACTAAAATCAGTAAAACTAGTTTAGAACCACTGTACAAAGTTTATACCACCATATTCTGTAAATTGAATCATATTCCATTAAGGTTTGCATATTAATCTTAATAGTTGAAAAACCCTAAGTAATCACATCGCTTTAGGCCTTAATGTGAATGAATAAACTTTAGGTAATAATGAAGGAATCCGTAGTTAAGTTATTTTTATCACCAGAACCTTCTTAAATATCATGTAAATTAGTCCAATAGCCTGAATCAATAGATTTAACTTGCGTAAAACTAATTCTACGTGAAATCAATTAAAGATAAAGAACTAATCATTTATAGCCTAATGGATCATTTAAGCTTTTTCATTAACTCGCAAAGCAGCTCATCTAAATCTGAATTTAGTAAAGAATAGCTTAGAAATGATCACTAAGATATAATCTACCGTAATCTAAGAAAATATCCTTATTTCATCTTGCTTCGAATCTGAATCCTAATAGAGCAAAACCCATAAGTAACAAAGTTACTCGAAATCGTATTGCGAATAGTAAAATCAATGAACTTTGTAACTAATGATTAATTCAATTAATCCAAACAATCTTTGCGTCTTGAATTCGTAAAATAAGATTAATAAATTCATAAAAGAGCAATCCCTGTTTCGTGTAAAGAGTTTTATTGGTTCTTTCTATCTGCTTTCCTTTTGCCTTATTGAAGGTTATTGTTTTGTTATTATCCGTTGATCGACGTGTAGAACTTGATGCCTCTAATCCCGTCATCGCCTTCATCAGCCGCATCCTCGTCTTCGTCGTAAGCAATAATTAAGCAAGGCAAGCATCCTTTGACCATATTGATCCCAATATTTTATATTCCTTTTGTGCATCAAATTGTTTTATGCATGCGTTTACTTTATGTAAATTGCTATCTTGTGGTTTGGTAGATACACCTGTTGTCACATGAATCTCCTTTGATGATTATGAACATGTGAACCTTGATAACCTTAGATTAAGGTTAGGCGTTACTTAATGTCATCATGGGTATATGCGTTCATATTATTCATGCTTAGCCATGCTTTAGAATCAATGATATACATGATCAAAGCAACATTTGTTTCCTGAAAACCTTGGAAATGGCACTGTTGGTGGTGGGTAATTTTGATTAAAAACCCAAAATGAAACTATGCTTTGATGCGGGCGATTATTGGCAATAGCCGGATGTGCGACAGGAAATGCACATAGTGTAGGGTGAAGTGTCGCCCGTGTCACAACTAAGGACCGAACATCGTGTAGCTTGATCCAAGAAAATCCGTACAAACCACGAGGGTGAGAATGGGGTAGCCTTAGCCTATTAAATTGTTTAGACATGGCTTTGCTCATTGGTAGGCGGGAGCTTGCACAGGTTTTCCGGTCAGGTCTACCCTGACGGGGTATTCCGGTCAGGTCTACTTGCTAATGTAACGGTGTACGCCTTGCCATGGACAGAGACGTGGTGTTGGGTGTGATAATGTGGATCCACGGCTTGGGTGAGTGTCTCTGTTTTCAGGGCGAGGGTTAACGTCCCAGGCTGGTGTAAAGCCTTGTCTAGGAATTTAATAACTATGTATGATCGCTCATTCGCGTACTTTTGTATGGCGATCCACGGCTGACGTGGTGAGTTGATCATTCCTTGTGGGTCCAGTTGTACACCTCTGCAGAGTTTAAATCTAATTGATTAGCCGTACCCGTGGTCATGGGTGTCTTGGTGAATTCTCTTGAGTTAAATGTTTATTATTTTCAAAAGGGTTGGTTTCATTTGTTTTGGCAACTGTGCTTTATGTCGAAGGGCTGACATTGTTGGATTTCAGGAATTCATGATTCGCCGCTCACGTCATGGAGGACTGTGAGTGTTATTTATACTTTACTTATCTGTTATCAATCAAATGCTCTTATCAATTCCGTTTGCAAATAACTCGATTTACAAATGAAATTCGCTTTGTGCAAATTAACTGTAGTAGCCTTTCCTTTGAAATGGCCTGCATGTATTATAGGTTTGCTCAAGTCTTGCTGAGTACGTAAAGTACTCACCCTTGCCTAATTATATTGTAGGTGTATGCTAGCGAAGCTTCGGGTCTCCTTTTATCGCAGTTGCGGATCCTTTTGCCGTGTTACATCTAAGGAGTTATGCTCGGTCGGTTACTGCGGGAATGGATGGGTAAACCACAAGGCTTGCTTCTTTTCGCTATATTTCTCGAGTTGTAATATTATTTGTATAATTGTTTCCGCTTAATTATTAAAATGTATGGTTGTGATTTCCAATTGTTGTAAACATGTGAGTGCTAGCTACTGATCCAGGGAATAGCACAGTAATCACATGGAGGTTCTTGTTCGTCAGAACGGGGTCCCACAGTTGTATTTCTTTTATACTATATGTAATCCTAGCTCATGCATCCACCAAATAATTAAACTAGTGCCAATTCCTTGAAACTCCGTGCATGTAATATTCAGAATTTCCGTATGGTTTGTTGAGTACGGTTGTGTACTCACCCTTGCTCCTAATCCCCCTTTTAGATTTCAATGAAGCTGGCGAGCTCCAGAAGAACGTAGATGACGATGATATTTGGTTTCGAAGGCCTTGATCTATCTGCTCAAGCCTTTCCTGTGGATGTTCTGTAATGTCTCTGGTGCCAGCCGCACCTTTTGTAAAACTCTGGCCGTTAGGCCCTTAATTTATCTATAAAATATTCGCATTTGCTTTTCTGTCTGGCAATGTACACTTGGTTACCTACAGCTAAAATCCTAGATAGCTGTGAAGGTATTTATACGTACCCCTGAAAAGGGCGGTCCGTTACAGTATTTCTCCAAATTAATATTCTGCTGCATCGGCATTTCATGTTGACGCTACATTAACACACCAGCGGTGTAACAAAGTAGGTGTGCACTGCTATTGCATGGTTAATGGTTTAGTACCTGCTCTGTTATATGACGGTGTTAAAAACCTTAATGGATACCATTCTTTTCTTTGTTTGCAGATCTGGATAAAGATCTAGAATTCCAAGTGTTCCACATTTGGCTCCACAATTCATGAGAGCGCATGGTAACATCAATGAGGAATGCCAGCAGAGTTCTTCTAGCCTATACGCAGGGTCGCAGGCTCGCAGCTATCAGGGAGGTATGCGGCCGCTGGGAGCTGCTGGGCCCTAGTTCTTTTATCCTTTGCTTGCTGCATTTTTCTATGAATGTGTCGACGTGAGTGGTGTTAGGGTTCAGAATGTTCTCAGTCAACCAGCCATAGTCTGTCTCCAACACACAGTCAACTAGCCATAGCTTGTTAGATGCATGCGTGCATTTTGTAATATTGGATTAATTTTAAATATTACTGATACTTGGGTCAGGATTCACATATCAGTGACAAAATGAGTGGCATAAAGAAAGGTATGAGATAAAAAGGGATGAGGTTAATTTTCATTGTTATATATGAATTGCCACTGTAACATTCGTTTTTGTGCATGTAGTGAATGGTTTCGAATCTTGGAGTTAGCCATTAACTTCACCGAGTGAATTTAAGCCGATCTTAACCGTTGCTTATTTCAAGGGATGAGATTAAGTTACGTCTCTCCTTCCGTATCCGGCTCTCCCCATTCCTTGCCACCTCCATGTCTCCAGTCCACATGTGGTGCTGTAAACAGTAAATTAAAGTCCATCTTTCCCTTCTCTAAGCAAATGATTTGTGATTGTAATTAAACACAAAATAGTAAAAAAGCATCTTGAAATTATATAATAACATGTATTTATTAATAAAATTTTAAAACTAAAACGACACGTATGACGTATAAAATGACACGTATGACGTATCCGCAAGAAAAAAAGGTGCCTACCGGTGGCGTCAAGGTGTATGGGACGCGGAGAGAGGTATATATATATTTTTTGGATGGTCGCGGAGAGATATTCTTACGAGGAAAAGCACGCGACGCTTACCAATTAAATTACTTAGACTAGATGGTTGCACCCATTATAGCGCTAGAGATTGGAGAAGAATCAGGCCATCCACCTGTCACCACACGGCATTTCGTGAAAAAGCCCCTCCGTTCCTTTAAATTACGGATAGGTCCCTCTAGATTGCGAATAAGTCATTTGCAATTTTTTGTGAGAGGAAGATATTTTTTTTCATCGCGTTTGGGTCCCTCATGCGCTATTTTACGGAAAAAACCTCCCGTTAGATTCAAATCGCGAACAAACCCTTTTCTAATTTTTCAGGATAGCAAACAGGTCCAAAAAAATAACAAACATGCCCTTACTTCTTACGTCCGGATTCTTTCTCCGTTTTCCCCAGAAAAAAATATGCTTTGCTTCTCTCAACGGATTTTTGAGAAACAGAATCAAAAACAAAAAAAATGTGCCGACCAAAAAACCAGATTCGTCGAAGATTTATAGCGATTCATGGATTCGCCCACGGGTTCGAGCAGCCTTTTAAAAAAAGAAATACATAAAAAAACGGCCGCACTTTTTCAAAAAACCAGATTCGTCGAAGGTTTATAGCGATTCATGAATCCGCCCACGGATCCGAGCAGCCTTTTAAAAAAGGAAATATATAAAAAAACGGTCGCGCTTTTCTTTTAAAAAAACAAAAAAACACATATTCAACCGCAAATTCATAAAAAAAACACACATCGACAAAAGAAAAACACAGATTCGTCGAAGGTTTATAACAACTTATGAATTTGCCAACGGGTCATAACCACGGGTTTTTTTTTAAAAGTAGATTCGTCGAAAGATTTATAACAACCCATAGATTCACCGGTGGGTCCTAACGACCCATTTTTTTTAACAAACACAAAAAATAAAAAAACAATCAAATATCCCGAAATGGTCCTTTCTCTGTTTTCTCTGAAAAAAAACGTTTTGCTTCTCTCAATGGATTTTTAAGAAACGGAATAAAAAAAATGCCGACCAAAAAACCAGGTTCGTCGAAGGTTTATAGCGATTCATGGTTTCGCCTGCGAGTCTAAGCAGCCTTTTAAAAAAGGAAATACATAAAAAACGGCCGCACTTTTCTTTTTAAAAAACAAAAAAAGCACAGATTCAACTGCAAATTTCTAAAAAAAACACACATTGACAAAAAAAAACACAGATTCGTCGAAGGTTTATAACAGCTTATGGATTTGCCAACGGGTCATAGCCGCGGGTTTTTTTTTAAAAAAAAACGTAGATTCATCGAAAGATTTATAGCAACCCATAGATTCGCCGGCGGGTCCTAACGACCTATTTTTTTTAACAAACACAAAAAACAAAAAAAAACGATCAAATATCCCGAAATGCGTAAAAAAAACAACCACGGTTTTCTAAAAAAACACAGATTCATTGAAGGTTTATAGTAACCCGTAGATTAAACGCGGATTCGCCGAAGGTTTGTAATAGCCCATGGATTCGCCAGCGGGTCCTGTCAACCCATTTTATTTAAAGATTACGGAAATAAAAAATTCGACAAAATTTATCAGATTTTTTCCAAAAAAACCGGACTAGAATCTGCGCGGCGCGGCGTAGCGCGCTATACATCCTAGTTACCCTAATACCCTTTGTTATTATCCAAGGGAAAAGCATGCGACGCTTACCAATTAAATTACCCTAATACCCTTTGTTATCCCACAGGACCCACACCGTATTATCTAGCAGCCAAAACCTCCAATCCAGATGTTGCGCTGTAAACAGTAAATTAAAGTCCATCTTTCTCCCTTCTCTAACCAAATGATTTGTGAATTTAATTAAACACTAGCAGGGTACTGTTCTTCCATGTGGATTCGTGGGATTGCAAATAAATAAAATGCAATGAATGGGAGAAAATCATGGGAATCTTGTCTAAAAAATTTAAGAGTGATTTGAAATGTAAAACAAAATTTAAATCTTAGAATAATTTGTACTCTCTCCATTCCTAAATAGATGTTATTCTAGGTTCTTATACTTTCACCAATGCATACATATCTATAAAAGATTATATTACTCCCACTTTATTATATCTTTAGATAACGTACCTTACCCTATTCTATAGTAGTAAATACCATTGCAAATAGCCAAAGGGAGAGATATAGATGAAAAAACAGTAAAAATCATCTCAAAATAATAGAATAATATGTATTGAGAAATAAATTTAAAATCTAGAATGACCAAAAAAAAAGTGACTACCGGTCGGAAAAGGTCGATTCTGCTGCCTGCCGGCGACGGTGAGGAAAAGGGAGGAAAAGGGAGGAAAAGGTTTTGATTAAACATTCTTTGATGAAAGTTGAGGAATGAGGCCGGTTCCTCGCCTGAATTATTCTCACTAGGAACACTTACAAATTAAGTTACTACCCTTATACCCTTCTCCCTTTCTTCCACAGAACCACACCGTATTATATACGAGCTGCACCGTTGTTGGATTCACCTCTCGTCCTTCCCAGCCGAATTTCATTGCAGTTTGTTGTGGAATAACTGAGATGGCGCTTAACATCGAGGGTGGCACACTTCCCGAGCTTGCGGCGGAGATCAGGCTGGGCAGGCGGGTGGAATGGCTGGTCGGCGCCATTGGCTTCGCCACCGCGTGCATGGCAACTGCCACGGCTTTCTACAAGCCGCCCTCCGGCATCTTCAACGACCACAAGCGCGTCTACTATGCCTGCAACATCATCGCCGGCGCTGCAGGCTTAGGGGAGGTCTGTGCTGCGACCATCTGGTTGTCCGGCGGCCATCAAGCAGACGAGCACGGGCACCAGCGTCTTGTACGCCGTTGCGTTCTGTGCGCTTCCTTCCTGCCGTTGGCGCTCATCGCAGGCCTTGGTGGAGTGCGCATGCTTGTGAAGTAGTCCACATACTTGTGAAGTAGCAACAATTGCTGTCCTGCCTTGTTACCTGATCGTACGTACGTATAAATGTCCGTCTTTGCGTGCTTAGAATTGCAATGTTACCTAGAGCTTGCTGCTCTGTATTGTCGTGATAAAATCGATGACAAAGTGGGAGCATCATCGATATATATTGTATTTGGTTTGTAAATTTGTAATAAACTCGTTGTCGTGATGCCACAGTAGCGAAAATATGTGCGCGAATAAGGATTCTCTTTCTTCGATTTCTGGGTGGATTGGGTATAGCTCTGGCACGTATCGGGCGTTGCTCTCCTCTCGTTTTTGTTTTTGGCTTCGCGTATCTCGAATCATTCGAATGTCGTAATTCTGAAATCTGAATGATCGCAGGCGCTTTTTCTGGACGGATTCTTTTCTGAGAGAGGAGTGTTGAATGATGCAAGCGCAAATACTATTCGGCATACGAGTCATATCATATAAAACCTACCATTAATCTCGGAGAGGTACAGCCGCGGGCTTCCGCATCGCTGGGAAGCCCTTGCTTCATTTGCAGAGTTTTTCCACCAATCCCTAACGAATTAGTAGAAGTTCCTATCCAGTCCGCTCCAGCTTATCAAGTCCGCTCATACTTTGGGCCTAGCTTGAGGACTCCGCTCATACTTTGGGCCTAGCTTGAGGATTAGGGGGACCGTTCGATCTTGTGCCCTTGTTTTCAGCTGTCAGCCCAACAGCCACTGGTTTACATGAACCCATCACTGCAAAATTGTAGCATTTTTTGCCTCTCGTATTGATGGCGTGTTGCGCCTTCGATGAGATGCGTGAGTGAATGGGTGGTGTTACGATATTGATAGATTTAAATTTATATTTAATTATACTCTATCTCTATATGAATAAATTCAAATTTATCTCTTACTATTTTCTACTATATATTGAGTACTTTTTTGTACAAGAGATTTAATTTAATAAAGAAAGAGAATTTTGTAGTTATATTGTACGTACTCTTATCATTGTTGCTGTGATCTCGTTGGCGTGTTAATTGAACGATAGCAGATAAACGACTACGTTTTATAATATGTTATCAGTACGAAGCTCCGCCAAGCATTGTCTGCTTGTATCTATCTGCGTGATATCGAAATCATCCTACTACACATGATCACACTACGTCAAGCCTTACATAAGTTCAATCTACGTAAGTTGATCGCATACGAACAGTCAATTAAATCCTGCAGAATGTCTTTCGCCAATTACAGTTTTCTAGTTAAATCTAAGCTAAGATTGCAACCGAAATTATTGTTCGTCGTCATAAAAAAAAGAAGCGGTGGCACCTCGGCTTCTCGCGACCGCTCGTTCTCACGCCCGAGGCGATGGCGCCGGAGCCGGTGTCGCTCGCGCTCGTGATGCCTAAGGCGGTGCTTCGCAAGGTTGTCCCGTCACCTAGACCGAGTGACGGGTAGGGTTGGGAACTTAGCCGTCGGATTCTTGGAAGGAGCCGAATGGGCTTCAAGGCCGAATAAGTCGGATGGGCCATACAACCCGTCCGTTATTTGATATTTTAGCTCCTAATTTTTTTAGTAATTTCAGAAGTTAATTAGTAAATTCTAAAAAATTGATGATAAATCCTAGAAATTTGATTCTCTATGTATATGGACTTCTGTAATTTTTTGGAAAATTGATTTTTAGCACACTTTGAAAGATCCACACACTTGGTTTATTTTTTTTAGCTTTATGTCAAAATTAATATGTGCTGGAATTTATTTTTTTTATTTAAGTAATTATGAAAATTGGTTGAAAAATTAACAGAAAATGCTATAAAATTATGAAAAAAATATTTATGACCCATTGTTGAGTGTCATGTTGCTGTATTTATTTTTTGGCATTATTTTATGTTTATATATGCTGAACACTTTATTCTCTCGTTATTTAGTAATTGTAAAAATTGCTCGGTAATTAATAGAAAATTATGAAAAATGCTACAAAAAATCAGATAGCATATTATAAGATTCATGTCTCTGGATTAATTTTATTATCTTTATGTCATGATTAATCCATGTTGGAATTTATTTTCTGTTAATTGGTAATTATAAAATTGCTTAATAATTATCATAAATTATGAAAAATGTTGGAAAATCCTGAAATTTTTTTGAGATAATTATTTACTAAATAAATATAGACTAAACTTTACTGATTCAATAATAAGCATGCAAAATAATATTTTATCTAAAATAAAATCCCAATTTTGCTTGCATATAGAATATGTCCGACATCGCTAAAAAAATTTACTGAGCTCGTCCTGAATGGCAACAACTACCTCACCTAGGCAATGGATACCAAGATCAACCTAACAGTCTGATCACTTGGAGTAGTAATTACCCAGCCTGAAGTTGGTATCCCTGCTCTTCCTGAAGTCGCTAAATGTGCGGCTTTACACTTCCTGAGACATCATCTTCATGCAGACTTGAAGGCTGAATATCTGATGGAGGAGGATCCACTAGCTCTATAGAATTCCCTGAAGGAACGATATAACTAGCAAAGATCTGCTCTGTTTCCAGAAGCACAACGTGAATGGACCCTCCTACGCTTTTAGGATTTCAAGACAGTGGCAATATACAACTCTGCCATACACAAGATTGTTGCCAAACTAGCATTCTGCAACCAGAAAGTTACAAAGGCTAAAAAGATTGACAAGATATTGTGCACACTACACCCCAATATAAGAATACTGCCGCAATAGTACCACCATACAAAGTACCAGTAGTACTCTTAGCTTATATGCATTCTGCTAGAAATAGAAAAGCACGATAAACTTCTGATGAAAAATCATCAAGTCCTACCTAGTGAGAGTCATGCAGTGCCTAAAGTACATGTAAACGCTCAGCATGCTAGCAATAGATGAGTTCAAAGAAAAGGCTAAAGACATAAAAAGGAAAAAATGGAAGAATGACAAAAATCAAAAGGGAAGAGGTAAACCCTAGTAGAAAATGAAAGAAAATAGATCAGGTCGCTTCTAGAAGCAAGGTCCTCCACACCCATGCTTTAGATGTGGATGTACTGGCCATTGGTCATGTACATGCTGCACCGATAATCACTTTTTTTAATGTCATAGGAGGGGATACCAACAACCAGGTTTTTCCTGTAGAGCTAGCATTTGTGGAGGGTGAGAACACCAAAGCTAGCTCTGGTTTCTAAGGAACATTAAAACCGGCATTGTCGGTGTGCGGCCTTGAGTGTTATCATACACAATCGGCATTTCAGGTTATTGAAGATGATCTTGCAGTTACAGCAAAGGCCAAATGAGTCATATGCATGGCCTGATTTGTAAAGTAGGTGGTGCAAACACCATATGGGTACCAACTTCTACAAGTAGTTCAAGAACAAATAGCTCATAAAGTTATTCAAGAGATTGTGCGATCAGAACCAACAACGAAAGTTTGACACACTATGGAAGAAGTTGAACGAGCTGACAACAAAGCATACATCGAAGCAGGCAATAGTTGTCACAAAGAGTCCTCAGTTGCACTTAAAGAGTTATCTATGGCCCTCCACAGTTGTTTCAGAGGAACGAATGGGGCGCTAAATGCTTCTCTGAGTGGATGAAGCATGAGTCTAAGGAGAAGTGATCTCTTCTTTACGACACCAGTGGTGCTAGGTATGGGGTTATGACGACAAACCTGGCCGAAGTATATAATTGGGGTTGTGCGGGGTCTGAGGTCCTTTCTCGTGGTAGCTATAGCGGAGGGAGTTCTTCATAGGATCGCAAAGTACTTCGTGGATCGACATGCTAGGGCGTTGATCCGCATGAATGATTCTGCTGTCAAATACTTTGAGATGATCACTATATGTATGGAACAGAAAGGCATCAAAGGGGATGCACAGAGCAGTGAACATGGGGACGAGGGAGCTTTGTTTTGAGGTATTGTGCAGAGACAAAGCCAATTGTAACACAAATAGAAGAATGGATGTTTAGAAGTGTCTCACTTGGAGCCAAACATATTTCTGCACATGCAACAAGGACTACCTGTTACACAGGCCATGCACATGTCATGGCTGTCTGCTCAATAGTGCGTATGGACCCAGGTGTATTCATGTCAGACTACTTTATGAATGAAGCGATGATGGCAACTTGGAGTGGAGAAATGTATGGGTTCCGTGTAGTCGGTTCGTTCACGGAGCATCACAGTTGGGAGGCTGAAGGGTGTCGGGCGTCAGCAAATAAGGTGTATTAGGAACGATATGGACGACACAGAATGTAGGTATTGAGTCAAGAAATGTTCACCTTGTACGGAGATAGGGTACAATTTCAAGATTACCTAGCGGTGTAGAAACTGTGAAAGGTGGTATGGAATTTAACTATTATACACATTTTATTGTTTTAACAATTGCGTTACCATGTTGAATTATTGTCCTCAATTATTGCATTTCTACATCAACAATAGCATTACACTGTTCTGATTTGACAACACATTGCTCTCTGCTTTGTCAGCCTGATTTGATAACATGTTGCCCTTACTTTGTCAGAGCGAAGTGACAACACACAGTCCATTGCTTTGTCAGACCAAAATGACAACACGTTGTCCCCCGTTTTCTCAGAGTGAAGTGAAAACACACTACCTATTACTTTGTAATACCAAAGTGATGACATGCTACCCCGCACTGTACCAGCCCTGCATCGACTACACACTACTTATAAATCTACTGGCCACCCAGACAGCACTTCTTCACTAGCCCAACCTCCACTGCGAACACTCCATTTGTGACAACACCACACCCAACACTTCCCTATACCATCAGGGTTGATGATGTTGAACTATGCAGAGCTTCTTCGGAAGCAGAGGTGGAAGCTTGAGAAGACGACATCCTACCCCTAATAGTTTTTGCAAAGATGCACCTATGCCCGCTGAGTTTCCCTGGGCAAATTGAGATTGCAGTTTTTCGGCATGGATCATGCAGTCCAGCCATATAGACATCGTTGGCCACTTTTTCTACAGGTGCAGTGAGCTCATCGTAAGTTAACGACAAGCAATTACATTCCGTAATGCATGTGTTTGTTCCCCTAAGCTTTACCTTTATCCACGTATAATTCCAACAATAGACTAGATGCTACTTCTTCTAGTGGATCGATGGGCTAGACAAGTATGACAAGGCGTTCTACGAAACACTTACTTCCTGCACTACCCAGTATTGCCCGAGCGATACAAACATTGAAAGCCTGAACCTCAGCACATGGAAGACAAACTAAAGCCACCGCGTCCCTATCCTAACGAAGCACAATTCTGGAAGGCACAAGAAGAGCTTCAGGCATGTTAGAAGAAGATGAAGGAGAAAGCCGAAGTGGCATATGCATGTATGTGGGAGGAGCCTAAGATCGCACCTAAAGACTATAATTGGGTGGTTGTCTACGGAAGTAACTGGAAGAAAACTAAGGCCTTAAGCCTCATGAAATCAAAGGGGAAGGCACGGATGGATCCTTTCATATAGGGTCTACAAAAGCAAATATGACTTTTTCCAATTCTAAAAGGCGCGCATATACCTTAGCTGTAGTTTCCATTCATGGTTCATACGTGTCATCGTGCCATGTCTCTTTCATCATTTTCTATGTCAAGCTATGTCATTATCTCTATCATGATATGTCCACAATGTCATTTTCTATGTCATATTACTACTGTACTTTTTCTTAATTACCGTTTGTTTGTCATTTCTTTCGTATTTGTTACTGATGTCGTCACTCTTTTCATTTCTCATTTCTCACTGGCTTCACTACACCAAAACGATGTCCTCCTCTAATGCATTGTGTGTCAATATTCTCATGCAAATTACTATTTCGAAAAAACAAACACTTCCTCCATTTTAAATGGGACAGTAATAAAATTTGTACAAATAATATGGCAACAATTCTCAATAGAAAAAAAACTGCACAAATTATTTGCAACAAAAAATGCCAAAACCACCGGTCGCCATTTCAATTGGTGACATGACTCTGTCACCAAATGGAATGGCGACAGAACTGCCGCCAAATGGAATGGCGACAGAACTGTCGCTAATTCAAATGGCGACAGAACGGCGACACGTAGGAATTTCTGTCAATTTTTATTCCGATGTATTATTTCTGTATTTTTTAAAAATATATATATTATAAAAAAATATCTCTGCGTCATTGGTGTCTTCTTTGGGCTGCCGTCTTGGCCTCATCTGGATAACACGGCCATTTCCCTGTTCCCACCAGGTCCGCCAGGCTCTCCCTCTCTCGAGACAGCAAGGAAGCAACAGCCGAATAAACGATCTAGGCACAACACGAGAGCAGAACATATGTCACTAATAGGAGCTTTTGGTGAAAATAATAATTAACGGTTTTACTAGGCATCGATGTCCTAACATTCCGTAACATTTTTTTTTACACATGTAACATTTTCTACCAACGCGTGCAACATTTTCCTTCGATAAATGCTACAGTAAACGGATGTTGCAAGCGTTCAAAAAAAATGTTACACGCGTTGGTAACAAATGTTGCAAGAGTAGACAAAAAATGTTTCAAGAGGCGTCCGAAGAAAACAAAAAAATCGGACGTTCGGACGCTAGTATTCGCCAAATAATAAAGAGGCCAGTGTATTAGGAGCTGGAGCGCGGATTGCTGCTCCCAAACCGCCGTTGACGCGAGAGTGATGATACGGTAGGTGCTCGGTTACTGAAAGCGTGCAGGGGACTTAGTCCTGCACTTGTGCAGAGTGTTTCTTCTTGCCTCTCGTTATTTCTCTCAACAGACATATGGTGTAAACCATATTTTGTTGTCAAGTTTGGCTTACAGCATGTCCTTAACTTCGCCACAACTGTTTACATCACACCTCTGCACAAGAAATAAGTCATTAAGAACCTTTATCTAGCAGCCAGAACCTCCAATCCGTTTGTATCCATGTTTGCACTTAGGATTTGTGCACACTTAGCTAGATATATATCTGATGGGATGCCTATTTTAATTTGTGTCCAGAGCGAAGTATTGGTATGCTTATAGTTTTGTTAGGACCCATGCATACCCTATCTGTTTTCACTGTTAGGCATACGAAAATTGAGGATCTGGGTATACGGTGGATTTATCCGAATTAATATTCTACTGCACCATCGTTTCATGTTGGCGCTACATTAACACGTCAGCGGTGTATCAAAGTAGTTGTGCATGTTGGTTTTGCTAGATCTTAGTGCCTAGAACAAACACCTAGATGCGGGGACTTAGAGAAAATACCTTCGGGGTTTGAGCTTGACGATGAAGCCATCCTTGCCGGTTGAGAGGAAGATGAAGAAGTGCAGCGGTAGAGGCCTTTTTCCCATCACTCCCACGCGCGGTAGATCGGATTGCTTTTGGGTTGTGGGGATGAGTGGAGACAATGAACCTTTGGGTGCCTCTGCCGGCTCTCATCCCCTTCTTTTCATTTTGCGTGTGGTGTGACAGGGGCCACAACCAAGAGTTGGTTGCGCCCCTGATTAGGGCGCTAGGGGGGGAGTTCGTTCCGAACTTCCCGCAAGATCTATCCAACATTCTCCCCCTTGATCTTGAAACTAAACAACTTAACTCAACATTAATCTCGCTTCTCAATAGATTATTGCACCAAGACCAAGGCATTGCAACAGCTAGTTACGTGCTATTGAACTCAATGACTATAATGCACCTTTCTATCTCAAAACGAAAACTTAGTCTTATGGGAGATGGTTGCTTATTTGACCCCTTATATCCAGAATCATAGGCTTTCCAATAAACCCATGTTTGACTCGTGTTCTCTGAACACATATGGTGGTAAGCTCTTAGTTAGCGGATCCGCAAGCATTCGCTTGGTACTTATATGCTCTAATTTTATGGTTTGATCCTGGATCTTCTCCTTCACAACATAAAACTTAATGTCAATGTGTTTGGCAGCACCACTTGACTTGTTATTATAGGAGTAAAAATCTTTGGTTCATTGTCGCGATACAATGTGAGTGGCCTTTCTATCTTTGTCCACCACTCTTAATCCGTACAAATTTCTTAAGCCATAGTGCTGCTTGATTGCCTCATAACAAGCTACAAACTCAGCATGCATTGTCGACGATGCAGTGACAGTTTGTTTGGAGCTTTTCCACGAAATAGCTCCCCTGCGAGGGTGAATACATAACCTGACGTGGATTTCTTAGTGTCTACTTACCCCGCAAAATCTACGTCAGAGTAACCCACAATCTCGAGGGCACTCGACTTTCTATACGTTAACATGAGGTCTTTAGTTCCTTGCAAATACCGCAAGACTTTCTTAACAGCTTTCCAGTGATCTATTCCTGGATTTGACTAATATCTGCCAAGCATCCCGGTTACAAAAGCTAAGTCAGGGCGAGTACACACTTGAGCATACATTATGCTTCCGACAGCTGAAGCATATGGAACCAATTTCATTTGATCGATCTCATATTGGTTCCTGGGACATTGAAAATTCCCAAATTTATCGCCCTTGACTATTGGGGCAGGCGAAACCTTACACGCATGCATACTGTATTTCTTTAGAACCTTCTCTAAGTATGCCTTTTGCGATAGGCCTAATACCCCTTTTGTTCTATCTCAGTAAATTTTAATTCCTAAGACATAAGATGCCTCACCAAGATCTTTCATATCAAAATTTGAGAACAAGAAACTCTTAGTCTCCAAAAGTAGATTCTTATCACTGCTTGCTAGCAGGATATCATCTACATATAAGACTAGGAAAATAAATTTTCCATTCTTAAACTTAGCATAAATGCAATTGTCCTCCTCATTTTCCTTAAAGTCATACTTTCTTATAGTCTCATCAAACTTAAGGTACCACTGTCTAGACGCTTGCTTTAGCCCATAAATGGATTTCTTTGGTCGGCATCCCATATTTTCTTTACCTTCCACGACAAAACCTTTGGGTTGAGCCATGTATACATTTTCATATAGATCCCCGTTAAGGAATGCCGTCTTAACATCCATCTGATGTAATTCTAAATCATAATGTGCTACAAGCGCCATAATGATTCTAAAAGAATCCTTTGTCGAAACAGGCGAGAAGGTCTTATTATAATCTATTTCTTTTCTTTGAGTGAAGCCTTTTGCCATGAGCCTTGCTTTGAATCTTTCAAGATTCCCTCTAGAGTCACGCTTAGTTTTGTAGACCCACTTACAGCCTACTATTTTGGCTCCTTTAGGAATTTCTTCTAAGTCCCATACCTTATTTGCGCTCATGGACTTCATTTCATCTTCCATGGCTGCGAGCCACTTAGATGAATGGGGACATCTCATAGCTTCCTCAAAAGAGGTGGGATCACCCTCTATCTCTAACTCTTCACTTACATAAACTTCATAATCAGCAGAAATAGCTGATCTCTTGTTTTGTTGTGACCTCCTAAGAGGTTCTTGAGCAGGTACGTACTCATTATAGGAGGCTACTGTGGCTCTTCAGGTGCAGCTGCAATAGGATCTAGGGGCTCCATAATAACAAGAGCCTCAGGTGCGTTAATAGCTGCACTAGGAGAACTAACAGCAGGTGTTGCAACAACTGGAGGTGCAACAACAATAGGTATCGAGAAAATGGGCTCTTGAATCATCGGAGTTGGGGCAAAGACCCGCTTCTCCTCAAGGCTTATTTCTCGGGGTACCATGCTCCCCCTGATCATTTCTTCCTCTAAGAACACAGCGTGTCTTATTTCTATAAACTTAGTCATGCTGTCAAAGATGAGAGAAACGGTACCCTTTTGATCTTTCAGGATAGCCAATGAAATGGCAACTGACGGTCTTAGCATCTAACTTTTCAATATTTGGATTGAATACTTTAGCTTCAGCTGGACAGCCCCAGACATGTAAATAATTTAGAATGGGCTTCCTCCCAGTCCATAACTCATACGGTGTTTTAGGCACCGACTTACTAGGAACCCGATTAAGAATATGGGCAGCGGTTTTTAATGCCTCCATCCATAGATTAATCAGTAAGGTGGAGTAGCTTATCATACTTTGTACCATATCCATTAATGTGCGGTTACGCCTTTCAGCTACTTCATTCTGCTGAGGTTCACCCGGCATAGAATATTGGGCTACTATGCCATTTTCCCACAGGTACCTTGCAAAAGGTCCAGAAACTTGGCCATAAGGGATATGTTTACCGTAGTACTCCCCTCCACGGTCTGATCTTACCACTTTAATCTTTAGATCATGCTGATTTTCAACTTCAGCCTTAAATATCTTAAACTTATCTAATGCTTCTGATCGTTCTTTAATTGGATAGATATAGCCATAACGCGAAAAATCATCAGTGAATGTTATGAATGAATCAAAACCATCCACTGACTTCACAGGAAAAGGACCACAGATATCTGTGTGAATAATTTTTAAAATTCCTGTGCTTTGTTTGGCATCTTTCTTAATTTGCTTAGCATATTTGCCCTTAATGCAATCAATGCAATGTTCTGAATCTGAGAAGTCTAACGGGTGGAGAATTTCTTCTTTGATTAATCTCTCAATCCTCCCCCTAGAAATATGGCCTAAACGACAATGCCATAATTTCGAAGACGTCTCAGTCTCACTTCTCTTACGTTTCTTACATTCATTCATCGATGAAGAGGCATTCACAACATTCACATCATCACTTTGGGAAACTAAATAAATCTTGTCTTGTCAGATGGCAAGACCAACATCAACATCATTAAACTTAATTAAACATCTATTGTTCCCAAAATGACATAAGTAGTCATCATCATCCAAACAGGATACTTAAATCAAATTCCTCCTCATGGAGGGTACAACTAAAACATTATGTAAATGAAGAATGAAGCCATTATTTAATTCTAAGGGGAGTTCTCCGATGGCTTCAACTTCTTCCTCGACACCGTTGGCGACTCTAATTGTTCTTTCTCCTCTTTTGAGGATCCTCTTCGTATGGAATCCCTACAATGAATTTGCAACATGAACAGTTGCGCCTGAGTCAATCCACCAAGTATGAGAGGGAAAATCTAAATACAGAGATTCATCTATAATGTAATCTTATCCTTACCATTCTTGTTCAGCCATTTAAGAAACTGAACACAGTCCTTCATGTAGTGTCCTTTCTGATGGTAGTGTCTACATGTGTCCTTGTCCACCTCTGCCGGATTCTTGCCTTTGCCTTCCTGAGGCTTCTGGCCTGAGGTAAATCTCTTATTCTGAGGTTTACCTTTGTTCTTAAAGAAAGGCTTAGACTTACCATGAAAATTACCCTTCTTGTTTGGTGATTGCTTAAGATGATTGATAGAATCAATTCTTTGAGCTCTAAGCCTTTCTTGTTCTTGAGCACACATAGCCATCAATTTTTCTATACCCTATTTTTCATTTATGGAGTTGTAATTTACTGCAAAAGTCTCATATTCCTTGGGCAAGGAATTCATGATAAATTGCACCAAATATCCTTCTGAAATTTCTATTTCCATGGTCTTCAGCTTAGCGGCTATGTTGCTCATCTTCAAAATGTACTCTCTAATGTTACTTTGCCCATCAAACTTCTCATTTGCAAGTCTTTGCATAAGAGAGTTTGCGTACATCTTAGTAGAGCCAGTGAACTGACTCTGAACTTTGCTAAGATATTCCTTAGCACTAGCACATTCTGGGATGGCACCTCTTATTGCTTTCACGATGGAGTTTTTAATCACCATCATGCATTTTCTATTGGAATTCTCCCACTTCACACGCTCAAGGTCATATGCCATTCTGATAGTAGCATTATTTTCTGCGCCCGGTTGACCATCTAGAATTGGTTCGGGTTCTATGGGACGATCATGCAAAATTGCATAATCGATGTCTGAGAGAGCGAGTGCCATCTCAATCTTCTCCCTCCAAGAGGGATAATTCCCCCCATTCAGGGGTTCGATCGCAGAGATCAGACTTAAGACATTCGAAGTATTTGGAGCTTCAAAAGAAAATACAACTTAATTAGAATACTGAAACAAAAGTGTATGAATTAATTCAACGTTGGTTCAATTAAAACAGGCTCTTAACAGAAAAATTTGTTCTACTTCTAAATCACCGTTGGGCATAATTAGAAAAGAACAAAATTTAAACTCAATTATTACGGCAAATTTTATCATCAACATTGGTCAGAAGATAAAATTCCCATACTAAAATAAACTTAATATAATTTTCTAATTAAATTTTCACGTTGGATTCAATTTAATCAGAAAAATAAACATAAACTTAGCAGCGGAAATACCACTTAACTCAGTACTTAAACTTAATCATGTGCTTAAACTTAAACTCATATATATATATATATATATATATGGCGGCGTATTTGGTGCAAACCCTTCTTCCGGTGCAAACTTGAAAACTAGCAACCTAGACCTCTGGATCTTCCCTGAACGGTTCAGATGCACAAAGGTGGGATTACCCATCCACTTATGCTAATTAAGCACTTACCCCCCGTCTAATCCCAAATTGAAACTCCCAAATCATCCCGTCGCATGCAACTCCCAAATCATCCCGTCGCATGCAAACCTCCCGAACGCGATCTGGCCACCGCGCGTGCTCCTCCCGATCGCACCAGCGCTCGCCCTCGCCCTCGCAGAACGCGATCTGCGCCACAGTTCTCCCCGATCGCACTGGCCCGCCCTCGCTGTCACAGTGTCCAAGAGGCAGACGCGGCCTTCGCCCTCTCGTCGTCGCGTCCAGAGGCAGACGCTGGCCTTCGCCCTCTCAAGGCGTCAGAGGAAGAGAAGGCGCCTCCCGATCACAGCGACGCTTCGACGCCGGCTGACGCCCGAGCCTCGGACGGTTGCATTGCGGTTCACGCTGGTGGCTCCGTAAGTTGAACAAACATGATTTTTATCCTGCATAATGCTTATTTTAATTTGATCATGTTGTTATTGTAATAAACACAATTGCTTTCATTCCTCACATTGCTATTACTCAATGCCACGGTATGGATCAAGCGATACGTTTGTTTGATATTAAGACATCTGCAGTTCCTGTTGCTCTTCATTTTAGTTATGGCCGTTACCATAACATGGTCATATGTGTTGATAGTTGCATGTATGTGTGTTGTAGCTACATATAGTGTTCCTGTAGTAGTTATAATTGCTTAATTTTGGCCTAGTCTGTAATGACTGGATATTTTTTTGATTTTTCTCCATTGGTTTGATTGATGCATAGATACTTATCCAACACATCGATCTCCGGATGATGACACCGGTCTCTCCCTCATACAGCAGCGGACACGGTTTAGACGGAATTGTTGACCAGATTGCACCGCAGGCATCCGAGGTGCGCGATCCTATAATGGTGACAACGTGCAATGATCCTCCTATATTGGTGGAAACGCCTTCAGCATTGGTGGCCAACAATGATGTTTCTAAGGCACCCTCATGCCGTGACGATGGGTTTAGTACACCGAAAAAATGCGCACCTCCATTCGTGTAAGGGCATCTACAATCTATATTCAGTTTACAAAAATAATTGTAAGAATTATGTGATGAAAATGAACCTATTCTATTGTAGGGATGACATGCACACCGGAATTACTGTTGAGATGGTGCCACCGTCGGGATGGAGTTTCGATGTGAAGTCCGTTGAGACGCTTTTACAAAGATTATGCCCATTTATTTGGATTTCCATTCGTGTTGGACAACGTAAAAAGGTGAATGATGTGGTGTTATGGAAAAGGTTTTATTGCTCAAGGGAAGGTTTTCGTGATGAAAAGGGAGAAGAGAAGTTGGATTCTAAAAGTAAGAGAAAACGTAATCAAAAACTCACTAGGTGTGGATGTGAGGCCATGATTGCTATCAAACTCACTAAGGAAAATAGGTACACAATATTTAAGTTCCAACCTGTGCATGCACACGCCCTTGTCACGCCATCCAAGAAACATTACATACGGTCAAATAGAGAAGTAAGTGAGAAGGCTAAGACAACATTGTTTGATTGCCATAAAGCTAGCATTGGTACCTCCTTGGCATATAGATATCTTCGTGTTAGTGATGGTGGTTTTCAGAATGTGGGATGCACAAAGAGAGACTTGCAAAATTACCATGCTAGCTTGAGAAGTAGTATAACATGTTCAGATGCACAACTTTTTGTTGATAATCTTGCTAGAAAGAATTCTTGCAATCCAGCGTTTTATTTTGACTATGTTGTTGATGACAAGGGTAGGTTGGTGCACGTCTTTTGAGCGGACACAACTTGCAGAAAGAACTATGTCCATTTTGGAGATTTGGTCTCTTTTGATGCTACATATAACACTAATAAATACAACATGATCTTCACACCATTTACAGGAGTAAATCATCATGGTGGGTGTGTACTGTTTGGGGCTGTATTGATCTCTAATGAAAAAATTGATTCTTACTTATGGTTGTTTCGTACATTTTTTAAAGTAATGGGAGGAACATTCACACATTGAGAGCTCCCGCGCACGACGCCTACGCCTTCAAGGAGTCGGCAACCTCCAAGAGTAACAAGCCGCTCCTCGCTTGAACTTCACCGAGCACAACGAATGCGCTCCCGGTGATCACCTCGTGCAACACATGCACCAAGGCCTCACTCAAGTGCAACACATGCACAAGAGATCACTCAATCCACTCCCAATTGCAACATATGCAATTAGTGCTCATACTTAAGCTCAAGAATCAAATATGAGTGTGCAACACATGCAACACCTCACCCAAACACTCAGCCAATGCAGCAACATCTGCCCCAAGCCCCCCAAGGAGGTATTTATAGCCCCCCACAAGAAAACTAGCCGTTTGGGGGCAAAATGGGCGAAAATCAGCAAACCCGGTACTACCGCCCTCATAGGGCCGGTAGTACCGGCCGTAGCCCCAACGGTCGGCTAACGGTCACAAACCTGGTACTACCGCCCTCTAAGGGCGGTAGTCAAGATTCATGACTACTACCGCTCCCATTGCGGCAGTAGTGCAGGCCTCGCACTTCGGAAAACTCTTGCGACACTTTGGAATAAAGCTACTCAAGTAAACGTCGGTAGTCAAGACTTGCAGTACTACCGCTCCTTGGGCCCGGTATTGCCGCACTTCCGGTAGTACCGTCCTCAACTCTGGTGCAACCGGCCATACTGGAGAAAAACCTGATTTTAGTTTCAAAAACATTTCTCCAAAAACCAAATTTATTCTTTGAGCCACAAAGATGATCAACACATGATCATACACACGTGCAAAACACATTTGCACCAACTTAGCCCACGCTCAAAGAATTTTAACCAAATTGCAAAAACACATTTTGCAACCAACTCAAAATCTATTTGCAAAATGTATTAAGCAAATCAAACTCGAGTTTATGAGATTAATCCCCCTAACCATGTAAAGGTCAACACGAGACCCAGTCAACTTGCTAACACCCGTTGCAAGCCCTACTCACATGCTCTCGGGATTCCGGACTCATAACACTCGGTTTATTCGCACAACGAACTTGCAAATAATACATTAAACCGATTTCATGCTTGAGCACTACTCTTTGCAACACATGCAAAAGTCTAGCTCCAAGCAACGCCAACTCAAGGTGTATAAACTCTCTAATTGCAGCACATGCAATTCTATAGTTCCCTGCAACCACAAAATCAACTTCACACCAAAACCAATTCAACCGTATGAGCTCTCTACTTGCAACACATGCAAGCCTTTAGCTCCATACAACCACACAAATACCGAATCATGCTTGAGCTCTCTCCTTTCGCAACACATGCAAAACTTAGCTCTAAGCAACCACAAGATTTTAGAAAGATGTTTTGAACGAAACCAAAACATGAAGCTTCAACATTTGCAACACATGCAAAAGTAAACTTCACGCAAAAGCCAACGCATTAGCTTATCCTATTTACAACACATGCAAATCAAAGCTTTATGCGAAAACCAAATGCATATGCTCTTCCTCTTTGCAACACATGCAAATCAGAGCATAAACCAACAACAACCAAGCATAAGCTTTACCCATTCGCAACACATGCCAAATGGTTAACCCTTATGCAAAAATCAAATCCAAATGATTTGAGCTTGAGTGAACGCGGAATTGAGAGCATCAACACATGATGAAGCTCAAGCTAGGAGACAACCCCTCTTAATAGCACGGCGATAAAAACCTTAGACTCAAAGACTACAAAGTCCTTAGCCTATCTAATTATACCTTCGCCGCTGCGCGCAAGCAATCCCCTTTGGGGTCTTTATGATCATCACTTTGATACTCCCCCGGGATCATCACTCGACTCCTCTTTTAACTTCGGGATCCACTCTTGACGCCCATCACCTCATGATGCCGTCCTTATCCCGTTCTCATCATCTCATTCATCTTTGGACCTAACTCAATCACAACTCATAAAATAGTTAGTCCAAGATGCACGGTTGTCTCAATTATCTCTTGCACTCCATTAATACATAATGGATGCCTTTAGATCAATTGAGCACAACCTAAATCAATTTGAATGATTAAATGTGTCTTAAGTACAACAATGCAACACATGCTTCATTATACTTAAGAACTATTCATTTGTTCTCAATTAATCACGGAACACCATCAACACATGATGAAGTGATCTTTAATGATTAATAAGACAAATGAACTCAATTTAAATTGTCATTTAAATTGATATGAGTATATATTAACTACACAAGTTTTCATATACTCATATTGATGAAAAGTAATGATCCATTATGTGTAGGCTATATGGAAATGATCATTACTCTAAGTCATCAACTATAGAATAAACCCCATATGTATATGTGCATAAGTATGATTGACTTGTATATAATATGCACATATTCAATTTGATTATATTGGAGTATATTGTAAGGACCCGAATTCACTAATTCGGATCCACCGTGTTTGCCTCACTATTCCCAGGATCAACGCTAGTGCACACGGCTTAACATTGGTAAGCATCACATCATACACAACGATAATATCAATAAGGCTTCATTTATTTAATATAACTAGTGCATGATCTTATGATCACTTACATTTATTCGGCCTCATAGGGCAAGACTAAGATAAAATAAGACAAATGCAGCGGAAAATCGTAGAAGACGTAGTGACTCATCAGTACACCACAGGCGACTGACAAGGCTTGGCCTAGTAACTCGCGTCCACCTGAAAGTCCTCCTCAAGCACAGGCGATGACTCCTCCACTGTTGTTGTTTTGTAAGCAAGGGTGAGTACACCACACGTACTCAACAAGTTGTGCACAGAATGCATTTCTATTATATCTATATGCAGGCTTATTCCAAAGGAAGGCTTATGGTTCATAAGTAGTAAGCAGCATTTCCAAACATAAGCAATATGTAGATTGAAAAGACAGTAAAACAAATAATAACAAGTAGATTCCATTGTTTCTCAAATCAAACCCAAGTTCTCCATCCTAAATCAAGTTTCATTATCCACATGGCATCCCTCCATCCTATCCAGTTGTTTATTTTAATTAACTACCCTTAGTTGACCGAGGCAAGACTAACCAGAGATCCAAATGCGACCGCCCAATTGCCACTCTTGGTCCACCAAAAACCAAATGCGACCGCCTAATTGCCACTCTTGGCCCACCAAAAATAATCTTGCCACTTGCCTCAGTTTAAATCATTTTCCCCCCTAGTTGATTACCAAACACCACGTGCTTTTCACAAATCAACATCGTTGCGTGACTCCGCTGTCACAACAACTCAGTCTCTTTGTGCGACCACACATGGCCCACAAATTATTATCATAGTTCCATATTCCATTAGTCAAGATTAATATACAATATTCCAAGAGTATGTGATGACGTGGCAGGGCTAAGCATCTCTAATTCGGTCTAACCACCCATGTTGATTTTCTATTTAAACAACTATAATTAACCAACCTAGGGTGACAAGTGGATCATGACATACAACTAGCAAGGTAGGGTGTAATTCAAAGGGTAAGATAACTAATCCCAAACTTATGTTGAAATCATTTATACATAAAATAACAAGTGATAAAGTAAATCAAAATAGCATGCAATCTAGTTTATGGGTGCAATATGATCAAAGCACAACTTGCCTTCGTTAAGCTCCTGCTCCTGATCTGGAAATAATTCTTGAGTTGTGAAATCCCCTTCCGAAGCCTCGCACAATTCAACGTCTACGCGAATCGAGAGAGAAAAGCAAATAAAAACCAAAACTAAAGAGCAAACAAATTCAAAAATTCAAATAAAAGCCACCATTAGAAAGATCTCAATTTTACAAATTTTTAGGAATTTGAATCACCTCAAACGGAGTTCGTATGCAAAAGTTATAAGGTTTTGAAGTTTGAAAAATCCTGAAAATACCCTGAAATTGGAAATTCCGAATTTAGCGAATTATTTTTATATGGAAAAATCTGATTTTCCCGCCCGAATCCGTACGGCGCGACGTGGCCGATTTTGGGCTGTTGATCTTGCGATCAACGGTCCATGCTTACCCTGCGGTTCCCTGTTCACCTAAGCCGACGCGGCGTGATCTTGATGCTCCGTTGGAGATCGGACGGACGGTAGAGCTCCCGAGCGCAGATGACGGCGTGACGACGTGGATCCACCGGACGCGAAGAAGATGAGCACCCGAACGGCGTTTCGATGCGTCTCCGACGTGAAGAAGTGACGGATCCGACGCGGCTTGGAACGGCGACTCCGGTTCTGGATTCCCTTCGGCGAACAACGGCTAACCGACGACGGAAAAAGCGAAGGAACCAGCGGCGGCGAAGAGCAACTCCGGTGAGCTTTATAGGCTAAACGACGGCGGCTCAAAAGCGAAGGCTAGAGCTGCTGGATGCGCAAAGCGATGAGGAATCCCAGGAGGCGAGGCGCGGCTTTTATAGCTTCGGTATGTGCGCAAAAATGGAAACCCTAGAGCTCTGAGACCAAACAGCAGGCGGCAGCGAATTTTGGAAAGTCGAATTGGAAACGATGAACGGCGACCACACGATGCGCATCCGACGGCAAGGATTAAACCGAGGTTTTCCTAATTTACCCGATTTTCCTTTTTAATCCGCCGGCCTGCACAGTAATTGGGCCGGCCCGTTACTGTTCATTCCATATATTCCCGAATTTCCTATTTTAAATAATCTGATTAAATATTTTGATTTATTTAAGGCATTAGAAATACTCTAAAAATTCCCATAAAATTCTCAAAAATATTTTGAGCTATTCTGGACTTAAATAAAATATTTTCACAAAAACTTTATTTTGCAAATGTCTTTTTATAATTATTTCTTGATAAAAGATAATGCGTTTTAATTCCAAATGAATTCGAATAAATCTCAAAAAATCCAATAACATCCAGAAAAATCATAACATTCATAATTAGCAATAAAATAATACTAATTAATTAAAAAGCTAAAATTTTGAGATGTTACATATATCCTATATTACCATGAGTATACTATGACTAGCTAGACATTTCGAATATATACTCAAGGATTTAGTTTCTTTGTCTTGACCCTTATATGTGTCAATAAAGAATAAATCAATACAAAGAGACTTTCAAGTTAAACTACAAACTCCCCCTAAGTATGTGCATCCATGTAATGTGTGGATTGGGAAACATGGTGCACGTTTTGTGGTTAATATAATGGGGACATTCATATTTTAACTTGACTCCAAAGCATGCAACTAATGCTAGAATGAATACGCATACATACCTTGGGTTTTCCATTTTTCAATGCGATGAGACTAATCAAAGATTTCTAAATAAACAAGTTAGTCTCGATATAAGATTTGTCATTAATAACAAAATCACATTAATGGATAATCTCAATATTAGATTTGTCATTAACACCAAAACCATAACTAATGAAGGTTGAACTTACAGCCTATCCATGCGTTCTACAAGCAGTTAGTAATATTAACCGCTTGTAGAAGTCCTCTTTACAAGCGGTTGAGTAATACCAACCGCTTGTAGAGCACTTCTACAAGCGGTTGTTATTACCAACCGCTTGTAGAAGTGGGTTCCCTATATAAAGTTGATACTCCCCGCTCTTCCTCACACCCCAAATTTTCTAAGTCACCGCGCTTCCTCACACCCCAAATTTTCTAAGTCTCAGTGCCGCCGCCTCCATCGAGACCCCGCACCAACGCCACCTCGTCGTAGCCTCCTTCGCCACCTCGTCATCGCCTCCTCTGCCACCGCTCGACGCCGCCCCGCTATTCCACCCCGGAGGACCGAGGTATAGCTGCGCGCGCCCTCCTCCTCCCTCTCTAATCCCACTGCCCGCAAGGTGTTCGGCGAAATGCCTGAGGAGCGGTCCGGCTAGGCTGGGCGCCAGGGTCTGGAGCAAGAAGAAGGAGGGAGTGAGGAAGAAGGAGGGAGTGAGGAAGAAGGGCTGGGTGCCAGGGTCTGGAGCGAAATGCCTGAGGAGCGGTCTTGCTGCCTGGGAAGAAAGTGGCAGGAGGGGGGAAGAATGAGGGATGAGGAAGAAGGGCTGGCTATGAGAGAAAAATAGGGATGGATAGGATTACTTGCTGCCTGTTCTTGCTGGATGATTTTTGAAAATTTGTCTGAGTAATTTGGAGATAGCAGGCATTAGCTACTCTTATACATTTCGGTTATGCATTTTGCAAGCCAACTATTTCATTTTACTACTTACTGTCTTTGATTCAGTTTACTTGAGAGTTTACTTCTTGTCTTTTGCAAGCCAACTCTTATCTGAGACAAAGGAGAGCTACTAATGCAAGTGAAACAATATATTTTGGACTAGTTTACTTGAGAGAAAAAATAGTCATTTCGAGTGAGATGTGAAGGGTGGAACTCTCATTTCCGATGAGATGTGCGATAGAATTTGTGGAGGGTGGAGCTCTCATTTCAAATGAGATGTGCAGAGAATTTGTGGAGGGTGGAGCTCTCATTTCCAAATGAGATGTGCGAGAGAATTTGTGAAAACATTTATGCACTTTGTATTTACATATTTCTTATTCCAATTGCTTTCCTTATTTTATCTTCGAAAACATTAAATAGCCATGTACTATGTCGATTGCCTTCTCTTTGGGAAAATTTACTCCTATATGATTTTTATTATTCCTAGGGCGTAATCACTATCTATCCTTTATTCGATTGATATCCCCGAAATTATGGCACTCTTGAGTGCAAGAGGTGGTCGAGAAGAAAATAAGGACTCGATAAAATTTGCTTAATAAAAATAATGAATCATTCTTATTCCACACTAATATGATTTTCAAAAATGAAATAAGGTTATAAATCCACAACTAGAATGTTAATAGTCTATTACACAAAAAAAGCAAGCGATCATTCCATATCAACCAAGCCGTCACCTCGTGGCTCGTCTCTCGATGTATCGTATGCTCTCCACAGCAACCATGCTTTTGGAACTTGCGGTCTTTGGTCAAGCAAGTTCCAGAACCTTCTCCAGAGAGCATGATATGTCCGAGAGAAGAGCTACGAGGTGACAACTCAGTGGTTGAAATGGAATGATCGCTTTGCTTTTTTTGGTGTAATAGACTACTAACATACTAGTTGTGGATTTATAACCTTATTTTATTTTTTGAAAATCATATTAGTGTGGAATAAGAATGATTCATTATTTTTATTAAGCAAATAAGTATATGTGAATTGTCAATTGTATATGTATCATGTGAAATGTGTAAGTATATGTGAAATGTCAAATTGTATATATATCATGTGAAATGTGTTATTATATTTTCAAGTCGAAATAATATCATATTTGTTTTGTGGTGCAGAGGAAAGGAATTTATTACAATATGCTTGTGTTGTAATCTATAATATGGTTGTTTATGTCAACATTTATGTCAACATTTTTTCGGAATTAGGATAGATGGCGCAACCAGGACGTGGTGACCCTACTTTCGACGAGGGAGAATTGTGAATTGTCCTGAAGCATCAATAATGTTTCTATAAAATTTTCAAATGATAACTAAACCTGAGGAATTTTCAAAAATTTTGATAGTGCTACTATCTTCATAAAAGTTTGGTTGAGTACATGCATTGCTTCCATATATTTAATTGAGAAATAAAAAAGTTTAAAATTTTTGAAACATTTAGAAAAGGGTGCTGAGACAATGATTAAGCTTTCTTCAAAATTTTAGATCATGACCACGCTCATTTATGTTCCTTCTATTTTTTTTGTTTTTTAAATATAACAAATGAAGTTCAATTATTTTAAAAGTTTTTCTATATAATCCTAGACTAGTAAATACGGTATCATAAATTTTTTAAAGCACTATCAAACTTATACATTTTTATAAAAATCTAACAGTGCATCTATCATTTTTATAAAATGTCTCAAAAATTCAGTTTTCCTAAATTTTTCATGGAAGATGACATTCTTAAAAGGTACTGACTCAAATCTGGTAAAAAAAAATTGAAATCGATCAAAAAAATTCTTAAGAGATATTTTCCGTGTTCCGTCCGCCAGGCTCTACTTCAATGGAGACGGACGATTCATCCGGGAGTCCGAAGGAAAAAGTTCCATTCCTGGGCGAGGGGGATCGTTTCTGTCCGTACGCGGATAGATAGTAGAGACTTAGAGCAAGCTGGTGGCTGGTGAGGCTTCTCGCAACAACTCAACGTTTCACCTACTAATCTTATGTGAAACCTACCACTTTAATATGTCGATTTCACCAGACGTCTTAAGAGAAAAATTTAGGCTTGCCCTTCCTAACACGCCTTCTTAAGCAAGAGAATATTAAAAGATCTGGAAGTAAGGACAAAAAAACTGGTTTCTGGTATAGATCGAGCTAGAAAAAAATATACAGTCCTAAACGACCCGTAGCAAGATTTGCAGAATATGTATATATGATAAGTATGCTGATTATCTATTGCTGCTGCCTGCGGACTTCTATTGAAATACATCATGAATCTTAAGGTAGCTAGAAACTGCAATACCAACAAGATGAAAACATTTATCGTAATGGGAAGATAAATGTTATTATAAATTCATTTGAAAAGTTAAACTTCCCATTACGATAACATTTATATAAATTCATTTGAAAAGTTAAACTTGTGGTATATAAGGAATTGTCACTGTAACATTCTTTTTTGTGCATGTAGCGAATGGTTTCGAATCCTAGAGTTAGCCATTAACTTCGCCAAGTGAATTTAAGCCAATCATAACCGTTGCTTATTTTCAAGGGATGAGATTAAGTCAGGTCTCTCCATGCTTGTCCGGCTATCTCCATTCCTTGCCACCTGCAGGTCTCCAATCCACATGTGACGCTGTAAACAGTAAATTAAAGTCCATCTTTCTCTTCTCTAACCAAATGATTTGTGATTTTAATTAAACACTGGCAGCGTACTGTTCTTCAATGTGGATTGGTGGGATTGCAAATAAATAAAATGCAATGGGTGGGAGAAAATCATGGGAATCATGTCTAAAAAATTTAATCCGTGAGTATTAATTAAACACTAGATTAATTTTTTATATGCCAATAAAATTTGGGGAAATTTTCAATATGTCACTGATACGCGGGGTCAAGGTTTACATGTTAGTGACACAATGAGTAATATATACGAAAGGATGAGGTTAATTTTCAGTAGTATATAAGAAATTGCCGCTGTAATGTCCGATTTTGTGTGTGTAGTGGATGGTTTCGGATCCCCGGAGTTAGCCCTTAACTCGACCAAGTGAATTTAAGCCGATCTTAACCGTTGCTTATTTTCAAGGGATGAGATCAAAGTCTGATCTCTCCTTCGCCCATCCGGCTTTGTCCAATCCTTGCCAAGCACTGAAAGATTATTTCACCTTGAGAACATACCCAAAAAAAAAATCCAAACACCTTCCATCGTATACTCTCCCGTTCAAGCTATAAGCCTTATTTTTTTAATAGTCTTATTCATAAATATAAGATGCATTTTATATTTCAATATAAAATTAGTGTGATGTTCGCTATATACTTTTTTAAAAATATTCATGTTTACTTTATATTTTTCTACATGCATGTATTAAATATAATGCATAGTAATAATAATTTAGGGTAATTTATTTATTTTTAATATCTTTTTGATTTATATGTTAAGGCAAAATAGACCTTATAAACTCGGTCAAAAGAAGTAAGTATTAGGCTACACCATTACAGGCAACGAGTGAAAACAGTAGTGGTGAATAGCGACGTGATTTTGCTGTGGCAACAGAGGCTTTTGGTAGGCGGCGGTAGGAAAAACCAGTGGCGAAGAAACTGGTAGAAAACATGTGTTGGAGGCACTCGTCTACGGGGGTAAATTTTAAAGAGATATGGAATAGAGCTATCAGTTAGTTCTTTGTTTCGGTGATATAGTAGTCAGGAAATTCCAAAGACTGAACTAACATGAGAGAGAAAACAGGACGATGCAAGTGTGACGCTAGCAGTAGTACGGTATTGTCGCACCGAGCTGACTCTTCCGACTCTGCCGGTTATCTGGGAATCTTGAGATATCTACGCGTCTCCTCGAACTGTACCACGTGGCAAGGAGGAAGGAGAAATTAACAAAGGGAGGGCAGGGTATCGTTGACTCGTGCTTGCCTTGTCGTTGCAAATATATGGTATATTTTGAAACATGTGGATTGCAGATTTCCAATTAATTAAGGCTGTGTTTTGTGCAGCTCTAACTTCGGCAGATTTATGGATCTAATGGAGCTGGATATTCTTAATTCCACCAGATCCGTAGAGTTAAAGCTTTAGGTATATTAAAAGCGTTTAGGTATATCATCTTATTTATGTTTTAGATTAAAAATATAAACTTAATTAATTTTATTTTAATCTACAAGTTTCAGATGTGAGGTAATGTTAGGATCTGGAGCTCTACCTAACAAAGTCTAAGGTGAAACTAAGGCCCCGTTTGGCAACTTAGAACCGGACTGTTTCTCCTAGAATCTGAAATAAATCCAACCAAACGGAATAGGACTCGGAACGTTTCAAAACGAATCATTTCTGATTTTTATACGCCGTGGTCGAATCGGCTAGCAACCCGTTCCTCCGGATTCTGATTCTACCTGAAACGTTTCTACCAAGAATCCGGAACCGTTTCCGTTTCTACTAGAATCTGGAACCGTACCAAACGGGGTCTAAGATCTCGAGCTCTATCAAATAGGGTCTAAGTAAAAAAAAAAAGAAATGATGAATACAGTTTACTCATAAATTGCCTAAGTAAAAAAAAAGGAAGTGACGAATACAGTTTACTCATAAATTTCATGGTAATGATATATAGGAATTTGTACGAGTTCTAGGCGTTCCTCTGCGGTTAAGGCATCCAGGTGATGTCTTTTTCAGGTGATGTTCAAACATTTCCTCTGCAGTAGAATACTGACTTTTTTAGTTCGGGCAAAGGGGGGCCACCTTATTCTTTTCAGCGACTTTATTCTTTCCAGCGACTAGACACTCGCAAATGTGCCAGAGCCAGTCAGCCAGTATATATGTAGATGAGTGCATCCGACTTTGGCATCCAGAGAGAGACTAGGAACTCGAAACTCATTGCAGTTAGAAATGGCTGAGGTGGCGCTTAACATCGACGGCGACGCACTTCGCGAGCTTGCGGCCGCGATCAGGCCGGGCAGGCGGGTCGAATGGCTTGTCGGCGCCATTGGCTTCGCCACCGCGTGCATGGCAACTGCGACGGCTTTCTACAAGCCGCCCTCCGGCATCTTCAACGACCACAAGCGCGTCTACTATGCCTGCATCATCATCGCCGGCGCTGCAGGCTTAGGGGAGGTCTCTGCTGCGGCCATCTGGTTGTCCGGCGGTCATCAAGCAGACGGGCACGAACACTGGCGTCTTGTACGCCGTTGCGTTATGTGCGCTTCCTTCCTGCCGTTGGCGCTCATCGCAGGCCTTGGGGGAGTCCGCATGCTTGTGAAGTAGTAATAATTGCTGTCCCGGCCTCGTTGACAAAGTGGGAGCTTCATCGATATATATTGTATTTGGTTTGTAAATTTGTAATAAACTCGTTGTCGTGATGCCACAGTAGCGAAAATATGTGCGCGAATAAGGATTCTCTCTCCGATTTCTGGGTGGTTTTGGTAGCTTGGGCACGTACCTCAAATCATTCGAATGTCGTCATTCTGAAATCTGAATGATCGCAGGCGCTTTTTCTGGATGGAATCTTTTCTGAGAGAGGAGTGTTGAATGATGCAAGCGCAAATACTATTCGGCATAGCTCCTCGGTACTAACGAATCATATCATATAAAACCTAACCTCTGACCCTCGGAGAGACACAGAAGACCAGCGGCGACGAGGGTTTTTGTGCTCCGGGCTTCCGCATCGCTGGGAAGCCCTTGCTTCATTTGCATAGTTCTTCCACCAATCCCTAACCAATTAGAAGTTCCTATCCAGTTCCGTTCGACCGCGGTCGCCGCGCCGCTCGCCCTTCGGGCCGTGGAGACAACGCCCGCGCAAAGCCGCCGACGCGCCGCGGAGACGACACCTCGGCTTCCGCAATGTTCCCGCACCGATGTCCTGACGTGCGTGCCCGCGCGACCGCTCGTTCTCACGCCCGAGGCGATGGCGCCTGAGCCGGCGGCGCTCGCGCTTCGGACGCCTGAGGCGGTGGTTCGCAAGCTTGTCTCGTCGCCTGGACCGAGTGACGGGTAGGGTTGGGAACTTAGCCGCCAGATTCTTGGAAGGAGCCGAATGGGCTTCGAGGCCGAACGGGCCGGATTGCCCGTACGACCCGTCCGTTATTTGATATTTTAGTTCCAATTTTTTTCAGTAATTTCATAAGTTAATTAGTAAATTCTAAAAAATTGACGATAAATCCTAGAAATTTGATTCTCTAGGTATATAGACTTCCGTAATTTTTTTTAAAAAAATTATTTTTAGCACACTTTTAAACATCCATACACTGCAGGTTTTTTTTTTTGCTTTATGTCATGATTAATGTGCTGGAATTATTTTGTTCTTTAAGTAATTATGAAAATTGGTTGAAAAAATTAACAGAAAATGCTATAAAATTATAAAAAATTATGCATGATTCATTGATGAGTGTCATGTTGTTTTAGCTTTATTTTATATTTATATATGCTGAAAATTTTATTTTCTGTTATTCAATAATTCTAAAATTGCTTGGTAATTAATAGAAAATTATGAAAAATACTAAAAAATCTAGAAAATTTCAAATAACATATTATAAGCTTCATATCTCTAGATTAATTTTATTAACTTTATGTCCTGATTAATCCATGTTGGAATTTATTTCCTTGTTAATTGATAATTATAAAAATTGCTAAATAATTAGCATAAATTGTGAAAAATGCTGAAAAAATCCTAAAATTTTTGAGATAATTATCTACTGAATAAATATAGACTAAAATTTACTGATTCAATAATAAGCATGCAAAAATAATATTTTACCTGAAGTAAAATCCCTATTTTGTTTGCATATAGGATATGTGGATACTAAGATCAACATGACAATCCGATCACTTGGAGCAACAATTACCTAGTTTGAAGCTGGTATCTCTACTCTTCTTGAAGTTGCTAAATGTACGGCTTTACACTTCCTGAGGCACCATCTTCGTGCAGACCTGAAGGCCAAAAACCTGATGGAGGAGAATTCACTGGCTCTATGAAATCCCCTGAAGGAATGATATAACTAGCAAAGATTCGTTTTGTTGCCAGAAGCACAATGTGAATGGACCCTCCTACGTTTTCAGGATTTCAAGTCAGTAGCAGCATACAACTCTATCACGCACAAAATTGTTGCCAAACTAGCATTCTACAACCAGAAAGTTACAGAGGCTGACAAGATATTGTGCACATTGCACCCCAATATGAGGATACTGTAGCAATAATACCGTTATAAAAAGTACTAGCAGTACTTTGAGCTTATATGCACTCTGCTAGAAGCAGAAAAGCACGATAAGCTTCTGATGAAAAATCATCAATTCCTACCTAATGGGAGTCATGCAGTGCCTAAGTACATGTAAACACTTAGCATGCTAGCAATAGCTGAGGTCACAAAAAAGGCCAAAGATAAGGGATAAATGGAAGAAGGACAAAAATCAGAAGGGAAGAGGTAAACTCCCATAGAAAGTGAAATGAAATGAATCAAGTCGCTTCCAGAAGCAAGATCCACCTAATAAGGCTACTGCTCCTCCACAGCCATGATTTAGGTGTGGATGTACTGGCCATTGGTCATGTACATGCCGCACCAATAGTCACTTTTTGAATGTCATAGGAGGGGATACCAACAACCAAGTTTTTCTCGTAGAGCTGGCATTTTTGGAGGGTGAGAATACCGATAGCTGGCTCTAGTTTCTAAGGAACATTAAAGCTAGCATTGTCAGTATGCGGCCTGGAGTGTGTATCATACACAATCGGTATTCCGGATTGTTGAAGGCGATCTTGCAGTTACAGCAAGGGCCAGATGAATCATATGCATGGACTGATTTGTAAAGTAGGTGGTGCAAACACCATATGGGTGCCAACTTCTACAAATAGTTCAAAAACAAATAGCTCACGAAGCTATTTAAGAGGTTGTGCGATCAAAACCAATAATGAAAATTCAACGTGCTATAGAAGAAGTTGGACGAGCTGATAACAAGGCATACATCGGAGCAGGCAACAGTTGTCACAGAGAGTCCCCAGTTGCACTTAAAAAGTTATCCATGGTCCCTCCGCAGTTGTTTCGGAGGAACGAATAGGGCACGAAATGCTTCTCTGAGTGGATAGAGCATGAGTCTAAGAGAAGTGATGGTGTTAGGTATGGAGTTGACGGATACCCGACACACAGGTGTCCCCAGCAGCCCAGGAGAGGTGCATGGGCCGCCACTGTGCCTAAAGCCCGGGGGCCCAAGGCCTCCGGCCAAGCCGACCCCAAGAGGTGACTCGGCCAGGCGTTACAGAGCGGGCGCCTCACAAGCCACGACGATACTAACTCGGAGATGTCCCGACCGACGAGCCGGACGGGCCGAGAGCCTCGAACAAGCTCAAACCATCTTCGTCAACGAGCCAACATCAAATCATCAGAAGCCGGCGCCTGACCCGGCCACCTACCCCATCGTCACGGCGCTTGGCGATGACCAAACAGAGATGGGAGGCCGCGCGCCTTCCCTAGGCAATCCCCGAAGGCTGACACCCCGACGTCAGCGCCTGACAAGCCACAGAGAGCAGGTACGCCGTTTCCCGGAGGAACGGACTGCGCCCTCGCTCAGCAACTTCACCGACTCGACGCAGGGCCAACAACTATCCGTCAGAAGTCAAGTCCGAGACCAGACGCCGAGGCGGAAGACCAGACTCCCAGGCGTAGGGAACCCCATCTATTTTTTCCTTTACACGCTCTATGTAACCGGCTTCCCCGGCTATATAAGGGGAGGCTTGGCCCTCCGGAGCGGGGGGGGGGAGAACACAAGCAAACACTCACATACGCATAGCCAGAGCGCACTCCTAAGCTCCGAACCCTTCGCGCTCATAGCTCCCTCATACGACCACCCCACACGAGGTGCTCGCGCGGCCCTCACTTGTAATTCGATGAGCTCATCAGCATCAATACAAACACGCACCACCGCACGAACTGGAGTAGGGACATTCAGCCCGAACCAGTATAAATTCTGGACCCTCTTTTCTCTCTTTTGGGTCTAACCATTCAAGGAACGGGAACGCGCGGCCCCTCAAGACTTACAAATTTTACTTGCCGGTTCTCGAAACGCCGACAGGAGTTATGACGACAAACCTGGCTGAAGAATATAACTGGGTTATGCAGGGTCTGAGGCCCCTTTCCGTGGTAGCTATAGTGAAGGAAGTTCTTCGTACGATCGCAAAGTACTTTGTGGATCGACATGCCAGGGTGTTGATCCGCATGAACGATTCTGTTGTCAAATACTTTGAGATGATCACTATATGCATGAAAACAGAAAGGCATCAAAAGGGATGCACAAAGCAGTGAACATGGGGACGAGAGAGCTTTGTTTTGCGGTATTGTGTAGAGACAATGCCAGCTGTGGCACGAATAAAAATGAAGGGTTAATTAGATATATGCCACTGTAGGAACCGCTTATTACATATTCCTGCACATGCAACAAGCCCTGCCTATTACACAGGCCATGCACACGTCATGGTTGCCTGCTCAAGCGTTGAGCAAGGTTCCAAATTTTGTTTTCAGTTCACATCTCGTCACCCTCCGAAATCCAAAATTTCGGTGAAATCTCGTTATTTCAGACGAAATTCAAAAAGCAAAATTCAAATCCAAAATTTTTTGGACTGAGATTTCCGAAATTTCGGCCAAGAATCCAAAATTTCGCTCAAAATTGCCGAAATCTCGGCAAAATTCAACTTAGTGAAAAAATGACTCAAACGTTGTCAAAAAATTTTGAATTTTTTTGCAGTGTTCTAACACATCAGTGATGTTCCCATAAAAATTTTAGATTATTATCAAGTCTGAGGAATTTTTAAAAATTCAAACATAGCTATTGTCCTGATAAAGTATTGGCCGGCAAGTTTGAATCGAACGAAAAATGAACCAAACCACGTTAGAAAATTTTGAATTTTTTTGTGGATGGTCCTGACACAACCGTAATATTCTCATAAAATTTTCATATGATGATCAAGCTTGAAGAATTTTCAAAAATTCAGACAGTGCAACTACCCTGATAAAAGCCTTACTGGTAAATTTGAACAAAATAAAAAATGAGTCAAACCATGTTAGAAATTTTTTTAAAAAATTTTTGGATGGTCTTGATGTATCATTAATGTTTCTATAAAATTGTTAGATGATGATAAAGCTTAAAAAAAATTGATTTAGCAATCAAAAAATTGTTCCTAATGAAAGCCTAATGATTAATATATATATATATTTCCTTTAGCAATCAAAAAAGGTTTAAAATTTTTGAAAATCTTATAGAAGGGTGTTAAGGAAATGCTTAAGATCTCATAAAAATTTTGAATTGTGATCAAACTCTAGTGAATTTATAAAATTCTTACAAGGCACCGTACCATTTATGTTCTTTCTCTTTTTGATTTTTGAAATATAATAAATGAAGTTCAATACTTATATAAATTTGATTGAGCAAACAAAAAAGTTGAATTTTTTTTTAAGTTTTATAGAATAGTACTGAGGCAATTCTTAAGCTCTCATAAAAATTTTGACTACCATAACACACAGTTATTGACTATCACAAATACTTCTACATGGTCAGCACTCAGCCCTACAAACAGTGTCAGCAATCACCTGCTATTTTAAATTCCCTGATGGTGCCAAGGTCTGAACTCAGAAAGATATAGCACAGTTCTAGAATGTCGCATTCTACGAAACAAAATGTCTTCATCACATATACATTAGCACTATCAAGAAACTACATAATGGTTGTGGCAATGAAATCATATTTATCCTGAGTGCTGCTGGAAAAACCTTGTTTTCCCAGGTCCGATCCTATATGGAAAAAGGGTGCTGCTACCATCTTGATTTGTTTTTCTTTTATTTTCATATCCTCAATAGATGTCAGTTTGGATAGTAGATGGAGATAGGGTAGATCAAACGAAGCTAAAATAGCAAAAGGCCAGAGGATGCACCTCATAGCCGTTCCGGAGAGGAGAATGCTATGGGTGATGGGCGCAGCCTGGAGACCTCCATCCTGGTAGCAGAGCTTCACCGGACGTACGCGGCGCACAGCGCTGTACTGACGACCCACACTTCGCCACGCTCACATCGTCTCAGTAGCCACTTCTCTGCCACGGCACCAGCGTCTATTGCAGCCTGCGAAAATGACAAGTGTGGTTTAGTTTTAGTACAGCATGCAAATCTTGCAGTATACAAACTAATCATTTGCACATTCAACAGGTCCATTCAGAATGTATCTGCTCCATTTGTACCACTGTACCATTCAATACAACATCTGGTCCATCTGGAACTACAACAATTTTTTTGAAAGAACTGAATGTACGACAATAACTAAACAAATTCATCTTAGCAGCTTAAAATCTTCACTGAACACAATTAGTTCGACAGATTCCAAGTAATCACATCATCGTTTTCATTTAATTCAACCATTTCTTTCTCTATGTACTCTCACCAAATCAACACATGAAATTAGAAGAAAAAAGAGGAACAAAGTCCCCTTGTGCATGATCTCATTTTCTGACTTTTTTCATCGCAAGATCGATAATCAACTAAGAGAAAATGACAAAGTTATTAACCAAGCAAAAAGGTACAGCTGAAAAAAATTAAGGTCTATATCAAATAAATTACCATGCAACTGCTGTCGGCATCATCTTCAAATGCCATGGCATTTGTTGACCCAACACTTTGAGCAATACTTGCCATTGGATCCATAATGGTCCGTTGTTTAGCTGTAAAGGGAACCAAAAAATTACATGCAGTTCCAATTAAACAAGCTACCATAAGTGCTCCTATCGAACCGAGTATATGTTGGCGAATAAACACCTATCCATTGGAACCGAGTACAAGTTGCCACTTAATATGCCTTCTCCTGTCCCCTAGAACAGCAGAAACCTTCTCAAAAGGCATTTCTGAGAATTGTGATATGATCCAATTTTCCTTCTCAATTCTCACCTTGAAAAGAGTCTACGAAGTGCACTCATCACGATCACTGGATAGTATAGCGTGTTACGCCGCGCCGCGCAAATCTCACACTAGAGTTTTTTATTGCAAAAATGGTAGAAGGATCTAAATATAATTTTAAATATTTCAAGCTTAAAGAACAGGCGCCCGTGTCAAATTTGCGGAACCACGTTTTTTTGCAAAATACTCGGATCTAAATATAATTTTAAATCTTATAGGTTTAAAGAACCGACGATCAGGAGGATCTAAATATAATTTTAAATCTTTCGTGTTTAAAGAACCAGCGTTCATGTTGATTTTATGGAACCACTGGATTTTTTCACAAAATAACCGGACCTAAACGTAATTTTAAATCTTTCGGATTTAAAGAACCGGCGTTCGAATTGAATTTGCAGAACTACAGGGTCCTTTTTGCAAAATAACCAGTGCCATGGGATTTTTCACAAAATAACCGGACCTAAACGTAATTTTAAATCTTTTAGGTTTAAAGAACCAGCGTCTGAGTTAAATTTGTAAAACTATGGGGTCTTTTCTGCAAAATAACCGGTGAAAGTACCTCTTCACGATTTTGGATTTTTTGGAGGGCTTTTTTGCAAAAAAATGTCTGAGTGCTTTTCAAATCTTCTAGGCATAAGATATACTAGTGTAACATAATGTACGAGTGCAATGTACTCTTTTCTCCATCCCTCTTTTTCCATTAGGGTTTTAGAGGAGTTTTTTTATAAGACATAAACATTACGCATTATTTGTATAAGGAGTGTTAAGATATAGTAGGATCTTTTATTTTGGGTTTTCAAATGTGTTTGAACTCTATCTCATAGTGGGCGAACCCGAATCTACCTCTAATGAGCTTCTACTATAGATGACACCTCAATTGTACAAGAGAATCATTCTAATAAAGAGAGAAGGGTTTTTGCCTTCCTAAACTATGTGTGCTTTGCTATTTAATTAGTACATTGTGTTTGATCTATGGTGATTGTCATTGTTTTACAACAATTAACCACGAATCATTAAGCTTGCTTTAGCATGGAAAGTTGGAAACTGTACAGCATGCCTCCATGGTCTCCTTTGCATCGCAACATTTACCAACGCTGGTGTGTGGTGTGCTGTGGTGTTGTGCAAGATGGCAGAGAGGGCAAAGGGGAAGGTTAAGTGGTTCAACGAGGAGAAGGGATTCGGGTTCATCACCTCGGACGGCGATCGAGTGGACTTCTTCGTGCTCTTCTCCGCCATCAAGACAGACGGCTTCCGCACTCTCTCCGAGGGCCAAAGTGTAGAGTTCACTGCCGCCTCAGGGGACGACGGCAAGCTTGCGGCCCTTGATGTCGTTGTCCTAGACGGTGCCGCAGAAGACGGCAATAGTGAGGCCACAGAGGAGAAGTAGAGTTAATGTAAACGCTCATGATGGCGTATGTTTGGTCTTTTGCATATTATGTGTGTAGAAGGAAACGTTTGGGGCGTATGCGAATAATAAACTTTTTAGATGACTACTGTCGTCAGGAAAAATGTCTCCAACCATTTGGTCAACATATATGAAACTACCTGGATGGTTGGGGATGGGATCCTCGCATCGAGAAGGTTCTCATCGAAATTGCATTAATGTGTGTCATTGTGTGAGTATAGCTCTCTATATACTAGATGAGTGATCGATGCCATGATCGCTGCTCTCCCATACGAGCAAATTGAGAAAACACGCGAAACGGTTGAAAGGATATAAACATAATTATGCACTTTTTTCATTTATTTGGAGTCCTTTTACAAAGGATCTGTGATTTTGCTGAACCGAAAGATTCTTTTCGCAAAAAACGTTGAACGTCCTGAGAAAACTAACATAACAAAATGAGGCTGTTAACATTTGCATTGCAAAGAGAGATTTTTTTCCTTCAGTTTTCACGGCTGTACAAACTACAAAGTCATTCAGACCTTTTTTTTTTTCTTGGATGATATCTCACTGCCATTCAAAAAAGAATCATCTAGCCATGGATTAGGACAGAAGAATAACACCTGTGCTGTGACAAAGCCATGGAATGAGAAGAAAACCTGAGGTGTGCTAACACCTGCAGCGTTGCACATGTTCCAGCCACGTTCAGTGTTGCTTACTATATATATAACCAAAGCAAAAACATGCAATGAGTGGTGGACTGGCAATTGCTAGATTCATTGACAGGGATTGAAGTAGCAAACTGACAAAAATTATTAGAATTTCGTTTGCTGCATGATGTGGTATGGTACTAAGTAATTTCAGTAGGCTTTCACTTACCTCGACATGTCATTGTGAACACTGTACATAGCTAATGATCTTATAAAGCAAGAATGGCTTGCCAATCACGTGCAAACAAAGGTTTGAGAACTAAGTTCTGAGTTCTGATCAGCTCTAACCAGTTCAAAACAGATCAATCCCCCATGTTATATTTGATGCTTGCCACCGAAGCTCACTGCTAAGTGACAAAGAATTGGCATGTTTCACCAAAAACATGTGTAACAAGGTTGTGGTAGTCCCTACCTATACATCAACAGAACAATGAAGGTTGTAGAAACCTGTATGACAAAACCTGGACACCGTGTCAGCTAGTGACTGATGCAGCTAGTCCAGGCCCTGGGAGAGAGCTTCCTCTGCTTGCTGTGATGACTGTTGGAGGCTGCAGATGCCAACCACTTGCTGTTTAGTCAGGGGATCTAGCAGGGATACCACTGTCTGAAGCAATATGAAAAATATGTAACAAAATTACAAAAACATATATGTACTTAGATTGAATTGATTGGCGATCTACTTGCAAACTAAACTGTGAATCAAGCTTCATTTTTTTTATGTAAGGAGCATTTTCTGACAAAAGTCGCCTTTGCCTCAATATAGCAAATAGTCAGATTGGAGAATGCCATAATCATGTATATTGCAATTCGATATCAAGTGTATTAGCTAGTACAAAAACAATGAAAGGCTAAGATCCTATACAGGTGGTGTATGGCTAATTTTTCCTTATCAAAAAAACTAACAGTAAAATGATTATTATTTTGCCATTCCTAAATAATATCTTCCTCCTAAATCTCCACAAAAAATCCTAAAAAATCCCATGAAATCGCTACAAAACACAAAAATACAGTAATAGCAACATACTGACACGGCTGCCATCCATCAATTTTATGTCCAGCCCATTCACAGGTTTCACAATAAGCAATCTACAAAATCAAACCCTAGAAAAAGAACTCCAAGCAGCGGCTAAACGAATTTGCACACAGAAACATGAACTTAGTATTAACTGAACATTGTAGCAGCAATATGCACTGTAATTGTGAAGGAAAGAGTAGTTTGGTCAGACCTTACAGCAACTGCAACCACTGCATTTGTCACCGTCCTCCGAAAGTGTGAGCACAGGAGATACCCATCTCTGTGTATGTACCAGTTCTTCAAACTATAAATCCTAATTGGAAAAATGAACCAAGAACAAACCAAGGTGAAGAAAACAGGGGAATCCTTCGGCCGGCGGCAGGCTTCAATCGGCGGAGGCAAGCTTGAGCCAGTAGAGATGTTCTGGAGGCAGGGCAGCAACTTTGGGTTGCTCTAGGGTGGCGGCAACCTAGGGATTTCAGGAGGGTGGCGACCTAGGTTTTCCAGGCACCGGCGGCGGGGTTCGGCAGTGCGGGAGCACGATGGTGTGAATGCGACATAGACGGGGCGGCGCCGGTTATGCGCTAGCAGCTGGCGCCGGACGAATCTGGTCGCCCTCGCCGCCGGTCGTGACGGGATCTGTTCCCCATCCTCTCTGCAGGCTCGATCTCGTGGCGCTGCAGGTTGAGGAGGCGAGGAGAGAGGCGGGGATCGGGCCGAGGGCGGGATCCGTTCCCCATCTTGTCCGCTGCACAAGCGACGGAGCGCGCAAGGTAGGAGGCGAAGATGCGCGCAAGGTAGGGGATCGGGGCGAGGAGGCGAAGATGCGCGCAAGGTAGGGAATCGACGCGAGGCGAAGATGGGCTGGAATCGGGGCGAGGAGGCGACGATGGGCTGGAATCGGCGCGAGGAGGCGACGATGGGCTGGAATCGGGGCGAGAAGGCGAAGGCGAAGATTCCCTGCACGCCACGGTTCTTGAAAGGAGGCAGGTTTCACTCACGCGTCTCGTCGCGGAAACGATGACGCGCAAACAGGAAAACGCGTGGCCGGTGGAAGGATGTCTGTAAATTCGTTTTTTTTTTTTTTTGGGTGGGTTTGTCGCAAAAAATTCTCGCGATCGCATGCAGTTCGATTAGACAACCATATCAAACATGGCGATGCTGACGTCAGCATTTTGGCGATGCTGTCAGAATGTCTGTGAATTCGGTTTTTTTGGGGGGGTTTGTCGCAAAAATTCTCGCGATCGCCAAAATGCTTAACGTCGTGGAATGACTGAGATGGCGCTTAACGTCGACGGTGGTGCACTTCCCGAGCTTGCGGTGGAGATCAGGCCGGGCAGGCGGGTGGAATGGCTTGTCGGCACCATTGGCTTCGCCACCGCGTGCATGGCAACTGCCACGGCTTTCTACAGGCCGCCCTCCGGCATCTTCAACGACCACAAGCGCGTTTACTATGCCTTCACCATCATCGCCGGCGCTGCAGGCTTAGGGGAGATCTGTGCTGCGGCCATCTGGTTGTCTGGCGGCCATCAAGCAGACGAGCACGGGCACCAGCGTCTTGTACGCCGTTGCGTCATGTGCGCTTCCTTCCTGCCGTTGGCGCTCATCGCAGGTCTTAGTGGTGTGCGCATGCTTGTGAAGTAGGTTCACATGCTTGTTACCTGATCGTACGTACGTATCTGTCTTTGCGTGCTTAGAATTGCAATGTTACCTAAAGCTTGCTGCTCTGTATTGTCGTCATAAAATCGATGACAAAATGGGAGCATCATCGATATATATTGTATTTGGTTTGTAGATTTGTAATAAACTCGTTGTCGTGATGCCACAGTAGCGAAAATATGTGCGCGAATAAGAATTCTCTTTCTTCGATTTCTGGGTGGTTTGGGTATATATATAGCTTGGGCACGTATCGGGCGTTGCTCTCCTCTCGTTTTTGTTTTTGGCTTCGCGTACCTCAAATCATTCGAATGGCGTAATTCTGAAATCTGAATGATCGCAGGCGCTTTTTCTGGACGGATTCTTTTCTGAGAGAGGAGTGTTGAATGATGCAAACGCAAATACTATTCGGCATACGAATCATATCATATAAAACCCACCAATCTCGGAGAGGTGCAGAAGACCATTACTTCATCTGTTCTTCACTTGCTCCGGGCTTCCGCATCGCTGGGAAGCCCTAGCTTCATTTGGAGAGTCCCTAACCAACAATTAGAAGTTCCTATCCAGTCCGCTACAGCTTATCAAGTCCGCTCATACTTTGGCCCTAGCTTGAGGACTCCGATTATACTTTGGGCCTAGGTTGAGGATTAAGGGGACCGTTCGATTTTGCGCCCTTGTTTTCAGCGCTCAGCACAACGGCTACTGGTTTACATGAACCCAACCCTGCAAAATTGTAGCATTTTTTTGCCTCTCGTATTGATGCCGTGTTGCGCCTTCGATGAGATGCGTGAGTGAATTGGTGGTGTTATGATATATATAGATTTAAATCTATATTTGATTGGACTCTATCTTTGTATGGACGAATTCGAATCTATCTTTTATTACTTTCTATAATATATTAGAATTTAGACATCCCTTTGTGCTAAAGATTCAATCTAATAAAGAGAGAGAACTTTACCTTTATATTGTATGTACTTTTACCATTATTGCTGTGATCTCGTTGGCGTATTGATTGAACGATAGCAGGTGAATGACTACGTTTTATGGCACGTTATCAGCATAAAGCTCCGCCAAGCCAATTGTGATCGTCTACTTGCATCTACCTACACGGCATTGAAATTATCGTGCTACACGTGATCACACTACGCCAAGCCTTACATAAGTTCAATCTACGTAAGTTGATCGCATATAAACAGTCAATTAAATCCTACAGAATGTCTTTCGCCAATTACAGTTTTCTAGTTAAATATAAGCTAAGATTGCGACCGAAATTATTGTTCATCGTCATAAAAAAAAAGAAACGGTGGCGCCTCGGCTTCTCGCGCCTGAACGCAACGCCTGGCGTCGCCTCAGTTTTTGTGCGAGGCGGCGGCTCTCCGTCTTTCGCGCACATCGCCCTTCACACCCGCCGTCGCGAGCTTCGCACCCACCGTCGCCTGCAATGCCGACCGCGGCCGCCGCGCCGCCAGACCTTCGGGCCAGGGAGACAACGCCCGCCCAAGGCCGCCGACGCGCCACGGAGACAACGCCTTGGCTTCTGTAACGTCCCGAGAAATGCAAATAAATAAAAATAAATATTTTGAGTTGAATGTTATTATTTCTGAGTTTTTTTGGCAATATTGGTTTTATTTGAATTTTTATTGGATTTATGCTATGCATGAAAAATCAATAAAGAGAATTAATGAATGGATAATAGTAAAAAGATAAAAAGGTAAAAGTAAAATCTTGAAAAATTTATATTAAAATTTCTAAACCCTCAGGTAAACTTTTTACCTGGTAAATTTCATTTTTACTGCATAGTAAAAATTATTAATAATGGAAAAGATCAACTTTGACTAGAAACAGTGTATCATCTGAATTAATGCAAAATATTCAGAATTTATCTGAAGCTGAGAAAATTACCAAAGCATCCTTTATACAGGATTTACCTCTGGTAAAAATATAAAGAATTTACCAGGTTGGATAACTCTCCGAATAATTCAGAAATAGAAGCTAGTAAATTCTGTAAAATGTAATGTCAGAATTTTTATAAAATACTGGAGAAATATTTTGAACTGAAAATTTTACATAAGAATCCTTAGCTCAAATAAATTTGAAAAACAAAATTTCAAAAAGTTTAAAAAAATATTTGAGCTGTCTGAAAATTCAAAAACAGAAAAGCTTAATACTGTGCAGCATGTCTTGTCTGAATTTTCAATAATTCTGTGAATATTATTTTTGACCTAAATTTTTACAGTAAGTAGATAACTAGCAAGAAATCATGTAGAAAAAAAATTTCAGTAAATCTTGACGAAAAAGGAGAACCAATCCAGTGAGGTCAACCTGCTCAGCCGGTTGTCTGTTCTTGATTTTTTTGCTTCGCAGCCCCAAACTCTCTCTGTCAAGTGGACCCGATTCCCTGTTTTGGCCCACATGCCAGCCACCCATGCGCATCATCTTCAACCTCCAGACGCCATTACCCCCGAGCCAATTCTCCTCTGGCAGCTTCTGCGTCTCGCGTCATCCTCTGCGATCCAGCGTCACCCAGCTCATCGCCAGCTCTCGGTCCGCATCGCGATAGCCACGTTCGTCCTTGCTCTAGCCACGCCATGCTGCAGCAATTAAGCACCGGCCAGCTCGCCCTCTTCTTTGTCACGCATGGTGGAGTCTCCATCCAGACCAGAAACAACTCGGCCGCCAGGTTCAACCAATCCGCCCCTATAAATACCACCAAAGGATCACCTGAGTTACGCTTTCTTTCTCCCCTCCTCTTTTCCTCAACTGAGTCACTGAAGCTCTACTTCTTTCCGCCATGGCCGCACCCTCCTGGAGCTCGAAGCCGAGTTCAATTCGCGAAATATAAGACTCCATTTCTAAATCCCTTTGAACTAGAGCATCACCACACTCTACTGAGCTAAATCCCTCAAAAAAATCTCGAGCTCTTCATGCGAAATTGTGCCGCCGCCGTGAGCCCATCTTCTCCAAAACCGACGCTCGGTGGCAGCGCTCCTCGGAGCTTCTCCCTTGCGGTAAAACTCAAAAACGGAATCCTTGTGACTCATAGATGCTGAATATGCTACCAATTTGAACTCCCATGCACTGATTCTCACTCGCCACAGCCCGCCATTTCCGCCGACACTGGAGCTCGACGGCAGCTCGCTCCACTGTCTCTCCGGCCGAATCGGTAGCAGCACTGGAAGAGTCTCGCCGATCTCTTCCTCCCCATGTCCTCACATTCGCCGGAGGATCGCCGGAAAATCTTCGCCGCCGCGCCCTTGAAGCTCCCCTGTTCTCTGTCTCTGAGTAGTGGGGCCAGAGTGTCAGTAGCTTCAGTCGGAAGAAGAACAGAACCCAAAGGCGTTTTCTCTTTTGGTAAAGCGTATTTTCAATTTCAAAGCATTTTCAATTCCGAAATAAATTCAATCTTGATTATCATGTGCAATTTTAATCAAAATTTAGTGAGATAAATTCTATTATTCATATAAAATCATAAAGAATCTAAATATACAAAAATACTTAATTTTTGAGTCACAAAACAATTAGTAAAATTAAATTTAGGAATAAACATTATTATGGATGTTGTTGTATTCAAGGAAATGTAATTCCAAAAATCACTAAATAAATTTATATGTGTCCTGGAATAATAATAAACTCAAACATGTAAAAATGCTTAATTGTTGAATTAATTTTATATTATTTGTTTTGCAACCATTAATAAACCCTAGTATGGTCATTACTTGAAAACAATAGTAAAAAGGCTCATAAAATGATAAAGTAATTTATATTAAGTTCCTAAAAACAGTGAGGACATATATATGTAAAAATAATTGGAATAAAGTTTAATTTGAATTCTTTTATCATAAAGAAATGTCAAATGTAATAATAATCAAATAGGAAACCTATTGCAGTTTAAGTCAAAATAATGCAAAATCAAATTTAAAATGTTTCTAGAGTTGTACCCTGCTAATGTGTGAAAAATGAATTAAAGATCATGTATATTGTAGTTGCAATCTCAATATAAAGTTGGCCGATTTAGCGTTATTCGTCGTGGTCATTTATGCTACTTCGGCAGTAGATAAAATAACTCGTCCAAATACTAGAATCTATGAAACCTATTTAGTAATGATCTACCAAGTTTGTTCTATCAGATTCTAGAAAAATATTTCATTTTCAATATGCTTTTCATCTAAATCTAGCTAGTCCAAAACCCTTAATCGTTAATCATCATCTTTACCTTTTGACCGATTCCATGAATTATAAACAAAAGTTGCCACTTAAGCTTTTCGTCGATGAAAATAATAACTTGTCCGAATCCTAAAACTTGTGTAACTAGTTTAGCAATGTTCTTTAAAGTGTAGACTACCTTATTATGAAAAGATAATATCATTTTGCCATGATTTGCATATTAATCTTGTTAGCTTAATAACCCTAAATATTCACATTACATAAGTGTGTAATATGAATGAATGAACTTTGAGTATAAATGAGAAATCAGTTATTATGATATTTGTATCACCAGAACCTTCTCAACTATGATGTAAACAATGCTAGTAGCCTAAACCAACAAGTTAGCTTTTTATAACTAGAATATTAATTAAATCTTGCTTTGAATCTGAATCCTAATTAAAGGCAAGAATTCACCTTAAGCCTGAAATGATTATATCTATTTAATCTTAAACAATTTTTGCGTCTTGAATTCGTAAAATAAAATTTATAAATTCATAAAAGAGCATCCCTGTTTCTTGTGAAGAGTTTTATTCGTTCTTGCTATCTATTTTCTTTTGCCTTTGTTAGAAGTAGTAATTTGCTTTATTTCCTTTTGATCGACGTGTAGAATCCGACGTTGTTGATTCCATCGTCGCCCCTGTCATCTTTGATTCCATCTTCGTCGTAATCAGTGATAAAGCAAGGCAAGCACCCCTTTGATCATATTGATCCCAGTATTTAATTTCCCTTTTGTTTATCAAATGGTTTTATGCATACGTTTACTTTATGTAAATTTGCTATTTTGTGGTTTTGGTAGTTATACCTGTTGTCTCATGAACCTTCCTTGATATGTATGACATGTGAACCTTGATAACCATAGATTAAGGGTAGATATTACATAATGTCAACATGGGTATATGCGATTACTTAATCATGCTTAGCCATGCTTTAGAATCAACAAGGTTGATGATCAGATCAAAATTTGTAGCGACCCCCATTTTTACATAAAATGCAAAAATGGAAATCTCATGTGCACACAGTACTAGTCCCTGGATCAGTAGCTAGTACGCACATTTACAACAATTGATATCACATCCATACTCTTTATTGCAAATAATAATGGTAATTAATACAATAGAATCTTACAATTCAGAGTAATACAGCGGAAATATTCAAGTCTTGTAGTGTGCCCATCCAATCCCTCAGGCAACTGACAAGGCATAATCCCTAGAAAAACTCGTTAACATTCCCGATTCCTGCGTCAAATAATTTCATCGAGCTATTCTGATTCTTCACCTAAAAACCACGAATAAGCAAGGGTGAGTACTTGCGTACTCAGCAAGACTTTATCAAATCCTATAATACATGCAGGCCATTTCAAAGGAAAGGCTTCTACGGTTAATTTGCATAAAGCCAATTTAAATTGTAAAACAGATAATAGTCGTAAAACGGAATTTATAAAAGCAAGTTGACTGATACGAAAGTAATAAACAAGTAAAGTATAAGTAATAACTCACAGTCCTCCACGACGTGAGCATCGAGTCGTCCATTGCCAACACAAGGCATAAATCTGAGATAATACTGTCCAACAAATGTATCCAATCCAGACCATTTAGAAAATACCAAAACTGCTAACTATGTGATGACTTTACCAAGTGCCCATGACTGCGGGCGCGGCTAATCGATTAGTTTTTACTCTGCAGAGCTGTACAGCTTTACCCACAAGATACAATCAACTCACCACGTCAGCCGTGGATCGCCATACAAATGTATGCGAATGAGCGATCATAACATTAACCGTTCAATTACTTAACCCTAACTTTGCACCAGCATGGTGACGATATACTATGGTGGTGAAAGACATTCATACAGTCACTGTACGAAAAATAGTAAAGTGTTTGTACATTCACTGTACATGAGTTAGCCCACAGCATAGCGTACACCTACGAGCAACCAGTCACTGAAGAAGCTCGTAACACTCCAGCCTACCAATATGCAAAGCTAGTTTTAAGTAACTTAATAAGTTAAGACTGCCCCATAACAGCACTTGTGGTTGTACGGTTACCTTGGCCTGAAAACAACCCATAGTTCGGTCCTTAATCCGACACAGGCAATAATCTCCCCCTAATCTACGTGCAAATCCATGCACACCAGGCTATTGCCAATAATTGCCCGCATCACAATAATAGTTTTATTTTCATTTTTAACCAGAATACCAATAACCATCATCATGTCTCATTATTCTCAAGTTTCATCTGATCAATATTTCCAATTGATTTATCCCAAGTCTAAAGCATGGCTAAGCATGATTATTAACCATCGCATATACCCAAATTGACATTAGATATTGTCTAACCATAATTCCGGGGTTGTCAAGGTTCACATGTCAATACTAAGGGAATTACATAAGACAGTAGGTATATCTACCAGTACCCACAAAGTAGCAGCATTTAATGAATATACGCATGCAATAAAACATTTAATGAAAACATTTATAAAACTGGGATCAACATGGTCAAAGGAGGGTGCTTGCCTTGCTTATTGATGTCTTCAACGAATTTGAGGTCGCAGTCGACGACGAAAGTTAATTACGTCGGGTTCTACACGTCGCGAACGAAGAACATAACAGATGACAAATAACAAGTTTCAATAGGGACAAAAAGAAATCAGATAAAATCCAAATATAAATAAATCATAGAAAGCAGGCATGATTTAAAGTTGGGTTCTTATTTATAACGGTGTTATGCTAGGGTTTATTTGTACCTTTTAAATTTAAATATAACATCAACTGGGTTTGAATATTAAATATTTTTACACAAATGAGTTTATTATGAATTCAGGAGCATGTATAAATTATTTTATCATTTTAGGATTTATGATGCACAATTTTTATTAAAAGACAATAATGGAGTTTATTTAAATTTCTACTTCAAATAAATCAAATCAAGCATGATAATTAAATATTTTTATATATTCAGGTTCCTAATTTCATAAGGATTCTAAAAAATTATTTTATTTAATTTAGAGTTTATTTGCAGAAATTCTATGTATAGCATGTTTTTCATCCCATTCTTTAAATTTAAATCTAAATTATAAACAGAGTTGAATTTCAAAATATTTTTGCATATTATGAATCTACATGAATTTAGATGAATTTAAGAATTTATTTCACTTTATTTTGATTATTACTTCAAAAGATATAAACATTTGAATGTTTTCGGGTTTGATAATTACTGGAAAATGAATAATTGCCATAAAAGGAAAGTATGCATTCTCACTGGAAATACGCTTTCTCTATTTGGCTGGGCTGAATTGGATGGCTGACGGCTGGGCCCGGTAGGACAGAGACTCATCAGAGGTGCTGCAGCTGGGCCCGCGACGTCAGAGACTCGCGCAACGTGAGAGGCAGACAATTTGGTCCCGCTCGGCAGTGACCCGGAGCAGAGCTCCGGCGTCCGAAGCTCGCCGGCGACGGAGGAAGGCCGGAACAGCGGAATCGGTTCCACCATGGGCTTCATCACAACCTTGCGCACCTAGGGGTGGTCTGGAAGTAGCTGGAGGTGGCCGGGAAGGTAGTCGCCACCGGTGAGGGGCGGCGGACGCCATGGCCGGTGAGGCGGAGCTGAAGAACTACCAGTGATTCCTCAGAAACAATGGACGGGTGAGCATCAGTGAGTAATAAGCATTTCGTTTTAATGCTTTATTCAAAGGAAATGCATACGAAACCAAGCTCTCACCGTGCGCGTCCATGGCGGAGGGAGGAGCTCGGTTGCGCGGCTTGCCGGAGAAGAAGAGCTCAAATTGGCAATGGGGATGGACTTTAGAGGTCACCAGGAAGCTTTGGTGTTGATACTTCGGGCTAATTTGGAGTGTAGCAGTGCGCATGATGAATCTCCCCTTCTCGGGTCTTGCCGACCTTGAGGAAGAAAAGGGGATTGGTTGGCGCAGGAGGTCGGTTCATGGGTGAGTAGAGGTTGCTGTGATGATCTCCTGAAGATAGACGAGTTAGGTTTTACAGAAGAGCTGAGATGGTTCGGTTTCTGGTGGAGAGAATGGAGAGGCGTCGAGGTAGTTCTGGCGATGCTTGCCGTGGCAGAGAAAATGGCTTGGAACGTTTGCCATGGCAGGGTTCTGGCAAGGCGTGGCTAAGATGGGAACTGCCCAATTCATGCCGTGGCAGGGCTTCGGAGAGGAAAAGGTTGCCGTGGCAAACTCTGGGCAGGCACAAGAGGGTTGAATTCGCTGAGTTTGAACACAGGAGTAGAGAGGCGGCTGGTCTTGGGGAAGAAGGAAGCTGAGCGAGAGATTTCGGCTGAGATAGTGTGAATCCAGGAAGATGATCACCGTAGCATCGTACTGGCAGGTGAGGTGGCGGTGTTTGCTGATTCGGTCGGCACAAGAGACAGCAGAGAGGAGGAGAACAGAAGAAAGAAGAAGAAGCTGGAGACTGTGGCTAACGTGTGAGGCTTTGCTAGCAAGGAGAAGTTGGCAAAGACTGACGACTGGGCCAGCTCAAGACACTGGGCCCACCTGTAAGTGAAACCACAGGACAGCTCATGAGGAGTCCTCTAGACAGACCGAGGTAAGTTCACTGGATCGAGCTGACAAACCGACTCCAGAATTTACAAGACTTTTTACAGAGGTTGGCCAAGTCACGATAAGGATTTAGTCAAATTTTCAGATAAAAACTCCTTACAGACATTTTATTAAAATTCTGACAATGCAATATTTAAATTCCTGATTATTCTGTTTTTGATTTATTAAAGTGTCCAAATGATTTTATTTATTTTTAAAAATTTGTTTTTCAAATGGATTTGAGATAATAATGTTTTTGTAAAATTTTCAGAATTTTATATTTGATATTTAAATTTTAAATATTCTGTCATTGCTAATTTCAGCTTTACTACTTTTCTGTTTTTGAATTTCTAAAATTCACTAATGTAAATCTTAAGTTTTGATATTTTTAATAAAAGTATATAAGGTTTTCAGGATTTCATAATAAAAATATCATGATTAGGTTTTTAATATGTATTTTTCCATCATTTTCTTTTGTTATTTTACCATATTTCAATTTGAATTTCCTTTTCTTAAAATTTTGATTGCAAGAAAATAAGGAAAAGATATTGTTTTAAATCAAAATTTTGATTCAAATTGAAATTTGAATTTTATTCCATTTTTAAATTTCAAAATTTTCATTTTCCTTATTTTTGAATTTTTCGGAATGTTACAAAATTATTTTCTGAAAACATTGGAAATAGCACTGTTGGTTGCTGGTAATTTTAATTAAAAACCCAAAATAAAACTATGGTTTTGACGCGGGCGATTATTGGCAATAGCCGGAAGTGCAATAAGGGTCTTGCACGTAGTGTAAGGTGAAGTATCGCCTGTGTCGGATTAAGGACCGAACATCGTGTTGTATGATCCAAGAATATCCGTACAAACCACAAGTGCTGGGATGGGGTAGCCTTAAACCAATTAAGTTATCTAGTTTAACTTTGCATTCTGGAAGGCCGAAGTAGTGCGGGCTCTCCTTTTTAGGTTTGCTCGACGGGGTGCCCTCACCGAGGTGTTGGGAGCCACACTTTCCAATACAACGGTGTACGCCATACTTGGGAAGTTCCAACATTTCTATGCTCTGAGTTCTTCTATCATAGTATGGGCTTAACGTCCCGTCGCTGGTGCAAAGTTAACCTAGGTAATGTAAAGGTTTTCGTCATGAACATTCTGGCCACACGCTAAAAGTGCGTGAAACATGCGGCAAAAAGAAAAGGTCATGACTTGTGGGAAAAGTTGTACACCTCTGCAGAGTTTAAATCTAATCGATTAGCTGTACCAGCGGTCATGGGTGTCTTGGCGAACTGATGCGAGTTAGATGTTTTATTATTTTCAAAAGGGTTGGTATCATTTGTTTTGCAACTGTGCTTTATGTCAAAGGGCCGACATTGATGGATTTCAGGATGTGGATTATCCGTCGCTCACGTCATGGAGGACTGTGAGTGTTACTTATGCTTTACTTATTTGTTATCAATCATTCTTGCTCTCACAAATTCCGTTTGCAAATAACTCGGTTTACAAATTAAATTTCGCTTTATGCAAATTAACTGTAGTAGCCTCCTTTGACTTGACTTGCATTTATGCATTTGCAAATACTACCTTAAGTCTTGCGGAGTACGAAAGTACTCACCTTTGCTTAATTTGTGGTTTTAGGTGTATAAGTTAGCGAAGCTTCGAAGGTTTGTTTCGACGCAGGTTGCGGGATCTTCAACGTGATCTTTCTAGGGATTTATGCCTCGTCAGTTGCCTGCGGGATGGATGGGCACACTACCAGGCTTTGCTTCTTTTGCTGCCTTATACTCTGAGTTGTAAGATTTATATGTTTATTAGTTTCCGTTTAATTAATATAATGTATGGTTGTGATTCCAATTGTTGTAAATGTGCGTACTAGCTACTGATCCAGGGACTAGTACTGTGTGCACATGAGATTTCCATTTTTGCATTTATGTAAAAATGGGGGTCGTTACAGCTTCCGCAATGTTCCCGCACTGACGCCCTGAAGTGCGTGTCCAGGCGACCACTTGTTCTCATGCTCGAGGCGATGGTGCCTGAGCCGGCGGTGCTCGCGCTTGTGACGCCTGAGGTGGTGCTTCACAAGTTGTCCCGTCGCCTGGAGTCCTGGATCGAGTGACGGGTAGGGTTGGGAACTTAGGGCATGTTTGTTTCTTTAAAAGCTAATTCTAGATTGTGATCGTAGAAAAGCTGATTCTGGAATTCAAAAGCACACATAAAGTGGATTGTAGATTCTAGTGTATATGGGTGGGCTGGATTGTGAGAATCAGATTCTAGAATCAGTCTATTTGTTTCTGATTCTGCTTTTAGGGTTAAAATCCAGAATCAGAAGCTAAAACAAACAGGCCCTTAGTCGTCGAATTCTTAGACGGAGCCGAATGGGCTTCGAGGACGAATGGGTCAGATGGACTGTATGACCCGTCCGTTATTTGATATTTTAGCTCCTAATTTTTTCAGTAATTTCATAAATTAATTAGTAAATTCTAAAAAATTGATGATAAATCCTACAAATTTGATTCTCTATGGTATATAGACTTCCATAATTTTTTAGAAAATTTATTTTTAGCACACTTTGAAAGATCCATACACTGGGTTTATTTTTTAACTTTATGTCGTGATTAATATGTGCTGGAATTTATTTTTGTTATTTAAGAAATTCTGAAAATTGGTTGAAAAATCAACAGAAAATGCTATAAAATTATGAAAAATTATGTTTGACCCATTGATAAGTGTCATGTTGCTGTATTTATTTTTTAGCATTATTTTATGTTTATATATGCTGAACACTTTATTTTCTATTATTCAATAATTCTAAAATTGCTTGGTAATTAATAGAAAATTATGAAAAATGCTATAAAAATTCTAGAAAATTTCAGATAGCATATTATAAACTTCCTATCTCTGGATTAATTTTATTATCTTTATGTCATGATTAATCCATGTTGGCATTTATTTTCTTGTTAACTGATAATTATAAAAATTGCTTAATAATTAGCATAAATTATTAAAAATGTTGGAAAATCCTGAAAATTTTTGAGATAATTATCTACTGAATAAATATGGACTAAACTTTACTAATTCAATAATAAGCATGCCAAATAATATTTTAATTGAAGTAAAATCCTAATTTTACTTGCATATAGGATATGTCTAACATCACTAAAAAAGAATTTGATGAGCTCGCCCTGAATGGCAGCAACTACCTCACCTAGGCAATAGATACCAAGTTCAACCTGACAACCTGATCACTTGGTGCAGCAATTATCCAGCCTGAAGCTAGTATCTCTGCTCTTCCTGAAGTCGCTAAATGTGCAGCTTTACACTTCCTGAGGCACCATCTTCATGCAGACCTGAAGGCCGAATATCTGATGGAGGAGGATCCACTGGCTCTATAGAATTCCCTAAAGGAACAATATAATCAGCAAAAATCCATTCTGTTGCCACAAACACAATGTGAATGGACCCTCCTACGCTTTCAGGATTTCGAGTCAGTGGCAACATACAACTCTGTTATGCACAAGATTGTTGCCAAACTAGCATTCTGCAACTAGAAAGCTATAGAGGCTGAAAAGATTAATAATATATTGTGCATATTGCTCCCTAATATGATGATATTGTAGCAACAGTACCGACATACAAAGTACAAGCAATACTCTGAGCTTATATGCATTCTGCTAGAAGTAGAAAAGTACGATGAACTTCTGAAGAAAAATTATCAAGTCCTACCTAGTAGGAGTCATTTAGTGCCTAAAGTACATGTAAACGCTCATCATGCTAGCAATAGCTGAGGTCGCAGGAAAGGCCAAAGACACAAAAGGGATAAATGGAAGAATGACAAAAATCAGAAGGGAAGAGGTAAACCCCAGTAGAAAGTGAAAGGAAATGGATCAAGTTGCTTCCAGAAGCAAGATCTAGCTAATAATGCTATTGCTCCTCCACAGACATGCTTTAGGTGTGGATGTACTGGCCATTGATCATATACATACCGCACCGATAGTCACTTTTTGAATGTCATAGGAGGGGATACCAACAACCAGGTTTTTCCCATAGAGCTAGCATTTGTGGAGGGTGAGAACACCGAAGCTGGCTCTGGTTTCTAAGGAACATTAAAGTCGACATTGTCGGTGTGTGGTTTGGAGTGTGTATCATACACAATCGGCATTCTGGGTTGTTCAAGTCGATCTTGCAGTTACAGCAAGGGCCAGATGAGTCATATGCATGGCCTGATTTGTAAAGTAGGTGGTGCAAATACCATATGGGTGCCAACTTCTACAAGTAGTTCAGGAACAAATAGCTCATAAAGCTATTCAAGAGATTGTGCGATCAGAACCAACAACGAAAGTTCGATACACTATGGAAGAAGTTGGACGAACTGACAACAAGGCATACATCGAAGCAGGCAATAGTTGTCACAGCGAGTCCCTAGTTGCATTTAAAGAGATATCCATGGACCTTCCGTAGTTGTTTCAGGGGAACAAATGGGGCACTGAATGCTTCTCTAAGTGATAGAGCATGAGTCTAAGGAGAAGTGATCTCTTCTTTACGATACTAATGGTGCTAGGTATGGGGTTATGACGACAAATCTGGCTGAAGTGTATAATTGGGTTATGCGAAGTCTGAGGCCCCTTCTTGTAGTAGCTATAGTGGATGGAGTTCTTCGTAGGATCATAAAGTACTTCGTGGATCGACATGCCAGGGCATTGATCCGCATGAGTGATTCTGCTGTCAAATACTCACTATATGCATGGAACATAAAGGCATCAAAGGGGATGCACATAGTAGTGAACATGGGGACGAGGGAGCTTTGTTTTGAGGTATTGTGCAGAGACAAAACCAACTGTGGCACGAATAGAAGAATGGATGCATAGAAGTGTCTCACGAATAGTGCGTATGGACCTAGGTGTATTCATGTCAGACTACTTCACGAATGAAGCAGTGATGGCAACTTAGAGTGGAGAAATGTATGGGTTTCGTGTAGTTGGTTCGTTCACAGATCATCACAGTTGGGAGGACACGAGGTAGGTTCCATACGTGGGAAGGCTGAAGGGTGTCGGGCGTCGGCAGACAAGGTGTATTAGGAACAACATGAATGACACAGAATGTAGGCATCGAGTCAAGAAATGTTCGCCTTGTACGGAGATAGGGCACAATTTCAAGATTACCTAGCGGTGCAGATTCCATGAAAGGTGGTATGGAATTTAACTATTATACGCATTTTATTGTTTCAACAATTGCGTTATTATTGTACTCAATTATTGCATTTCTACATCAACAATAGCATTACACTGTCCTAAGTCAGTGTACTTTGCACCGGGGTACCCTCTCCGCCGTAGAAGCATTAGGCCCAAGGAGTGGCCTGGCCTAGTTCAAGACACCCTGGCGGCGGGGCGTCGAGCCTCGCTTTCGGCGAAGCGCCCACGTGGCGCTTCTGGCGGCAACTGGCGATCACGCCGCTTTCGTCGGCGGCGTTTGACGTGGCGCCTGGCGGCACGGGCGATCACGCCGCCGCCGGGCGAAGAGCCCACGCGTCCCCTGGCGATCACACCTCGCACGGGCGGCAGCAAATTACGTGGTGCCTGGCGGTAGTGGCGATCACGCCTTGCCCACTGGTGAAGAGCCCATGCGGCCTCGCAAGCAACTGGCGATCACACTCGCTTTCGGGCGGCGGCAGCGTGGCGCCGGCGGCGGCCGGAGATCACGCCGCCGCCGGGCGAAGAGCCCACGCGCCTCTGGCGGCAACTGGCGATCACGCCGCTGCCGGGCGACGCCGCTTCGCCAGCGCCGGCTTATGAGGCGACCTGACGAGTGGGCGGGCGTCTAGGCCCCCCTTGTCAGACCAAGAAGATAACCAAAGGAATGAGGGGAAGGCTTCGCCTCGAAGTTTCCCTCCCCTAGCACCTCGTGTCAGGGTCATTAATTGTGGATAATTCAGCTATCGACACGATGACAGCATGTCCCTCTGACGCCTCTTACTAAACCCGTCGCAGGAGCGTCATATCCCGGGCGGACCGGGCGAGACTACGCACCGACATTAAATGAGGTTTGAAGTACAAGGCCACGGAGGCGTGTGTAATAAATGAGTCGTGGGTCGACGTGGAGGCTGGAATGATGGGTGTAATTAATGTGTTATAGATAAGTATACCGTCCCTTTCTCCCCTGCCCAGGCCGGCTCGTCTATATATGGGCGCCTTGGTGCATGGAGAAAGGGGCCGGCTGGCGCAGAGGAAGAAGTAGGGAACACTTAGAAGAAAGCTCTTGTAAACACCTCCACACTTCCTCAACAAAGATCAAGCAGGACGTAGGGCCATTACCCAAGCTGTGGGCCTGAACCTGGGTAAATCGTTGTGTCCATTGGTTTGCTGATTCCCGGATCCATCGTTGAGAGACATTAGGGTTTCTAGCCACGAAGATACCCTCTACCGAACTATATCTTTCGTCTAGGGAGTAGCCAACTCTGTTCATTGACGGGATTTTGTCAGGCAGAATACGCCGACAACTGCCCTCCGCTTTGCCAGCCTGATTTGATAACATGCTGCCCCTACTTTCTCAAGGCAAAGTGACAACACACTACCCATTGCTTTATCAAACGAAAGTGAGAACACATTGTCCCCTATTTTCTCAGAGTGAAGTGACAACACATTGTCTATTACTTTATCATACCAAAGTGATGACATGCTACCTCGCACTGTACCAGCCCTGCATCGACTACACACTACCTATAAATCTACCAGCCATCTAGGTAGCACTTCTTCACTAGCCCAACCTCCACTGCGGACACTCCATTTGTGCCAACGCTACACCCAACACTCCCTTATACCATCGGGGTTGCCGATGTTGAACTATGTGGAGCTTCTTCGGAAGGGGAGGTGGAAGCTTGAGAAGGCGGCATCCTACACCTAATAGTTATTGCAAAGATGCACCTGTGCCCACTGAGTTTCCCCAGCCAAATTGAGAATGCAGTCTTCCGACATGGATCATGCAGTCCAGCCATATAGACACCGCTGGCCACTTTTTCTATAGGTGCAGTGAGCTCATCGTAAGTTAATGACGAGTAGTTACATTTCGTAATGCATGTTTTGTTCCTCTAAGCTTTACCTTTATCCACGTATAATCTCAGCAACAGACTAGATGCTACTTCTTCTGGTGGATCGATGGGATAGACAAGGATGACAAGGTGTTCTACGAAACACTCACTTCCTGCACTACCCAGTATTGCCCGAACGATACAAACATTGAAAGCCTGAGTCTCAGCACATGGAAGACAAACTAAAGCCACCACGCCCCCATCCTGACGAAGCACAATTCTGGAAAGCACAATAAGAGTTTCAGGCACATTAGAAGAAGATGAAGGAGAAAGCCGAAGTGGGATATGCACGTACATGGGAGGAGCCTAAGATCGCACCTAAAAACTATAATTGGGTGGATGTCTATGGGAGTAATTGGAACAAAACCAAGACCCTAAGCCTCACGAAATCAAAGGGGAAGGCACGGATGGATCCTTTTATATAGGGTCTACAAAAGCAAATATGACTTTTTTTCAATTTTAAAAGGCGCACATATACCTTAGCTGTAGCTTCCGTTCATGGTTCATCCGTGTCATCGTACCATGTCTCTTTCATCATTTTCTATGTCAAGTTATGTCATTATCTCTGTCATGCTATACCCACAATGTCATTTTCTATGTCATGTTACTACTGTACTTTTTCTTAATTATCGTTTGTTTATCAGTTCTTTCGTATTTGTTATCGATGTTGTCAATATTTTCATTTCTCGTTTCTCAATGGCTTCACCATACCGAAGCGATGTCCTCCTCTAATACATTGTACGTCAATATTCTCATGCAAATTACTATTTCGAAAAAGCAAACACTTCCTCCATTTTAAATGGGACAATAATAAAATTTGTACAAATAATATAGCAACAATTCTTAGTAGAAAAAAACTGCACAAATTATTTGCAACAAAAAATGCCAAAAACACCGGTCGCCATTTCAATTGGCGACATGACTCTGTCGTCAAATGGAATGGCGACAGAACTATCACTAATTCAAATGGCGGCATGTAGGAATTTCTATCAATTTTTATTCCGATGTATTATTTCTGTATTTTTTTTCAAAAAAATATATTATAAAAAAATATTCTGCGGCCGCTAGGAGCTGCTGGGCCTGCCGTGCGGCTTCATCTGGATAACACGGCCATTTCCCTGTTCCCACCAAGTCCGCCAGGCTCTCCCTCTCTCGAGGCAGCAAGTAGGGGTGGAAAACGAGCCAGTTGAGCTTTTTCTGAGCTTTCTTCGACACTAATTTATTCTTATTTATTATAGTCTCCTGTATTATTTGAGACCCAACTTCGAGCCGAGCCTAACGAGCCGAGCCGAAGTTGACCCTTGTTCCAAATCAACTAATTTTTACTTTAAAAGAAAAATGAATATAATCGGAGCAATTTTGAAATGAGCCACCGAGCCAGCTCAACGAGCTTTTTTCTAGCCCTAGCAGCAAGGAAGCAAAAGCCGAACAAACGATCTAGGCACAAGACGTGAGTAGAACATATGTCACTAAGGGCATGTACAATAGAGAGTCAAGAGTGTCTTTTAGCACATTCTTCTAAGCAAAAAAGATAAGCATGTGCAAAGGACATGCACAAGAGCCAACATGCTATTTAATACTGCTCCTCTCTAATTCTGCCTAGGAGTTTGTGAAGAGTCGTCTCTTCACTAAGGGCATCCACAATGGTGTCTAGTCAGCTATCTATAAGAAGTCCATAACAGCATCTATCCTATGTGGCAAGCAATTAAATGAAGAGAGAGAGCGCTGCTATCTATAGACCTGTAGATTGTCTATTAATTAAATGAAGAAAGAGAGAGAGAGAGTACTCTATTAATTAAAAATAGCTATAGACATCTATATAGATTCACCATTGCAATAGTTTACTATAGCATGGTATATAGATGACATGGATCTTACTATAGAGAGCAATTATCTTTAACCATTGCGGATGCCCTAAGAGTCGACTCTAGCATTTTTTGCACTTTTCCTCCTGCCACATCAGCGAAGTATGTCCACCTCATCACTAAGAGACGCCATATTAAATGGCTTTGTACATGCCCTAATAGGAGCTTTTGGTGAAAATAATAAAGAGGCCAATGTATTAGGAGCTGGAGCGCAGATTGCTGCTCCCAAACCGCCGTTGACGCGAGAGTAATGATACGGTAGGTGCTCGGTTACTGAAAGCGTGCAGGCGACTTAGTCCTGCACTTGTGCAGAGTGTTTCTTCTCGCCTCTCGTTATTTCTCTCAACAGATATATGGTGTAAACCATATCTCTGTTGTCGAGTTTGGCTTACAGCACGCCCTTAACTTCGTCACAACTGTTTACATCACACCTCTGCACAAGAAATAAGTCATTAAGAACCGTTCTCAAATAAGCCATTAAGAACCTTTATCTGGCAGCCAAAACCTCCAATCCGTTTGTAGCACTTAGGATTTGTGCACACTTAGCTAGGTATATATCTGATGGGATGCCTATTTTAATTTGTGTCCAGAGCGAAGTATTGGTATGCTTATAGTTTTGTTAGGACCCATGCATACCCTATCTGTTTTCACTGTTAGGCATACGAAAATTAAGGATCTGGGTATACGGTGGATTTCTCCAAATTAATATTCTGCTCCATCGGCATTTCATGTTGGCGCTACATTAACACACCAGCGGTGTATCAAAGTAGTTGTGCACTGCTACTGCATGGTTAATGGTTTAGTACCTGCTCTATTATATGACAGTGTTAAAAATCTTAATGGATACCATTCTTTTCTTTGTTTGCAAGTGTTCCCCCTTTGGCGCCACAATTCATGAGAGCGCATGGTAACATCAATGAGCAATACCAGCAGAGTTCTTCTAGCCTATACGCAGGGTCGCAGCTATCAGGAGGTATGCGGCCGCTGGGAGCTACTGGGCCTGCCGTGCCCTAGTTCAATGGAGACGGACGACGCCGGAGGAAACCAGTTCTATGCCTGGGAGGAGGGATCGTTTCTCTCCCTATCCGCTGATCCCTGTAGATTTTGAAGCAAGCTGGTGGGGCTCCTCACGACAACCTCAAGGCACACCGGAGCCAGCAAGTGCAGCTGCCCCGAGGTGGCTTTTCGGGCAATGGATTGGCGACTTGGCGTCGGCAGAACCTCGCCTCCGCCGCCGCCGCCACCACCGGAGAACAGATCACCAGAGAACTCGTCCTCCGGACCAATGCACATCCCTCGGATGTAGCCCTGCGTTGGTGAAGCTAAAGTTAATGCAGGCTTGAAAAACCCCTGTTGGTTGTAAGGAAAGAAGGAATACCGTTGTATGAATCCGGGTTGCATGGTAATTAAACATCGAGACCATATGCAGGGGCTCTGTTTGTTTCGGCTTAGGTTTTTTAGTTTTTGGCTTAATAAGTTTTTAAGCTATCTGCTTTTAAGCCAAGACATGTTGTTTGGTGTACTGGCTTTTTAATGGGTTGGATGGTATAGCTTATTGCAAGAAAGTTTGAAATACCTTTTAAGGTTGTAAAGACTTTTCTTATGTACTGATTTATCTAATACAAATGTTTCATACTTTTTTCACCAAATGTCTTGTTGAAAAACATAGATTAATCTTGAGATCAAACTTCATTCTGAGCATAATTATTTATCAAATTAAAACTCTTGCTACATGGCAATTGTGAACTCTTATCAGACTGAAAATAGCATAACAATTCTGAACTCTCGTCAAACTATAAAAACAAATATTGAGGGGCTTGATGAGACGGATCTGGTCACCTTTTGCCACACCAGATCCACCTACCTCCACCTGCCTCCTACTGTTCCACCCTCAGATCCAGCCGCCTCCACCCACACTAAGAATCCGATTGCCTCCCACCGTGTTACGACTGGATCAGTTCAGCTCCACCTTGGCCATGCCCGTGTCCTGTAGCCTCCCACCGCTCCAAGCTCAGGTTTGGCTACCTCAACCTGCGTCACGTCGGATCCGGATCAATGGAGAAGGAAGGTGGTTGGGGATGGTAGAGGAGGGAGAAGGTCGGGGACGGCAGAGACCGGAGCGTCGGAGGGAGAAGACATGTCGCACAGGAGAGAGAGAAGACGAGGAGAAATGAGGAGATGGAAGAAGAATTTTTGAGTTTATATGTAATGGCATTTGGTGGGTAATTTTAGAGATTTCCAGTGGCAAAGGATTATTTCATCCCAAAAAAGCACCTTACACCTGACTTTTGGCTTATAGTTATATGGAGGCTTTTGGTTTTGTTTAAGCTCGGCTTAAAAGCTAGTCGTTTGTTTCGGCTTTGGTTTTTTTTACTTTTAAGCTAGTGAAAAAGCCGAAACAAACAGGACCAAAGAATACAACCCAAGGAGAAAAACTCTTTGACTTGTGTTTTTATGTGAACTAGACGCGCGGGTGCGGCGAACGCCGTGCCAGGCACAATACATTCACGCGTCGATAGAATAATTTTCAAGGTTTTCTTTGCAAGGAAAACGGCGCCCGTTAAAACTCGGATTTCTTGAAGACTTTTGTAAAAAAAAACGGATTTGGATGTAATTCTCAAAATTTTCAAGGGCCTTTTTAGAAAAAATGGATTTTGACGTCATTTTTCTCAATTTTGCAGGGTCTTTTTAAAAACAGTGAAATCCAAATTTTTTGGGAGCCTTTTTGGGAAAGAGGTATTTAGACGTAATTGTTAAAATATTCAGGTGCTTTTCCTCAAAAAAACCAGTGAAATCCTTTTTTGGGGTGTCTTTCGAAAAGAAGGGATTCGGATGTAATTGCTAAATTTTTGTGGGGCCTTTTACAAAAAAACAGGGTTAATACGTAAGTTCGGAAAGTGGCCTGTAATTTTGGGGGACTTTGCGCAAAAAGAAGTAAATCTTAGATTTTTTTGCGGCCTCTCCGAAATAAATAGACTAATATGTATTTTTTGGGGGACCTAAACTTGAAAAAACAAATTTCGGAAGTTTTAAGGGCCTCCCCGCAAAATGACTAATATGCTTTTTTTTTAAGTTCTTGGGGCCTTCCAAAAAAAACGGGCTAAAAAGGATTAATATGCATTTTTTTAAGTTTCGAGGGTCTTTCCGGAAAAAACCGGACTAATACGCAATTTAGAGAAGCGTTGGGCACCTTTTCGCAAAAACGTTGCGGCACGCTCCTAGCCACGCGTTGCGCCACACGTCGGCCGAGCAAAAATCACGGGGGTGCGGCTCGAACGCGCGGCTGCTGGCGCGAGGGCGAGGCACTTTACCGCCACACCGTGCGAACATTGCAGTTAAGTAACGTCGTTAAAATGCTGCCGTCCACACGACGTGAGCAAACGAGCGACGCAGCGTAACGGCGAGCGAGCCATAACCACAGGTGAGCAAACGGGCGATGCGGCACAACAGTGCCCGAAATCGATGTGGCCCCGCCGAACGTGTCGGAAACTTTGGGGACTTAATATACACGGAGTATTCGCTGTTGTAGATATTTCCAGTCAGATCAGGGCATTCGAGTAGTTTCAGAATGTTCTTTCAGTCAACTAGCCATAGTCTGTCTCCAACACACAGTCAACTAGCCATAGCTTATTAGATACTTAGATGCATGCGTGCATCTAGTGATATTGGATTAATTTCTTGTATGGCAATAAAATTTGGGGAAAATTTTGAATATGCCACTGATACGCGGGGGTCAAGGTTTAACATAAGTAATATATAAAAAAGGATGAGGTTAATTTTCAGTAGTATATAACAAATTGTCATTGTAATCGATGAGGCGGGCTCGGGCCAGCCCACTCAAATACAAGGAACACTAAATGCAATTCATCCGCTCTAATCCGGAACAATTACCAATACAAAGTGCAACTCTGATCAAGTACCGAACCTCCATGCAGGGCACGCAGACTCGGAGTCAGCTTATTTTAGTTTAAACTAGCATATGGTGGTTTCTTGATCTTCAGGCCAGAAACTAAACTGCGGTTATACTATACTATCGATAATGTATAATATCGATAATTATTACTCATATCTTCAGGAGAACCATGAGAAAGCAAGGATCAATAATAGCCAAGTCCATAGCATACTACTCTTCCTCATACAGACTATACTCTATAGAATGAATGAATGATTCAATGATAGAATGATAGTTCATAGTTAGTAATTCAGTTGAACTGTTGAAATGTTGAATGATTATAGATTACTGATTGTATTGCTTCGGTATTATTTGCTATTTGTTAGTTGTTACAGATTACTGATTGAAATGTTGAAAAGGATAGTTGTATGATTGTATCTATGAATTAGTTATTATGCTTATGCACTGATGCTAGATTTGAGTATATTGATTTGAACAATTTATACATTTCATAATTAATTGATTGAACTCAATTTGATGTAATAGAAAATACATGATGAACAATTTATCTATTTTATTGAAATGTTAAGCATGAAATTCAAATTTATCTTTAATTGTGTATTTGTGTAGTGTTTTTATTGTATCTCGGTGTGTGTATATTTTGGCGTTAGTTATTATCGCTTAATTTTCGATCCGAGGCTTTGACGAATCCTGGCTCCGCCACTGGCTGTAATGTTCGTTTTTGCGCATGTAGTGGATGGTTTTGGATCCCCGGAGTTAACCCTTAACTCGACCAAGTGAATTTAAGCCGATCTTAACCGTTGCATATTTTCGAGGGATGAGATCAGGTCTGGTCTCTCCTTCCCCCATCCGGCTTTCTCGAATCATTGCCAAGCACTGAAAGATTATTTCACCTTGAGAACATTCCAAAAAAAAATCCAAACACCTTCCATCGTATACTCTCCCGTTCAAGTTATAAGCCTTATTTTTGTAATGATCTTATTCATAAATATAAGATGTATTTTTTATTTTAATATAAAATTAGTGTGATGTTCGCTATATTTTTTTTTTAAATATCTATCTTTACTTTATATTCTCTATATATATGCATTGAATATATACTTATTATTAAAGCGCTAAGGATTGCCGCAAGCTCAGGAATGCCACCTCAGCATATTCGTGACAAGGCCCTTTGGAATATGCGAAATCACATTTAGGTCCTCCGATCGATTTTTAGCAAAAAAGACCCGGAAAAAATGATATTACGTTTGAGTCCCTCTGCGGTTTACATTTAGGTCCTCCTGGTGGTTTTTAACGGAACGGACCCCGGAAAAAAATACGTTTAGGTCCTTCTACAGTTTGCCTTGTGGAAAATACAAAAAAAGGACTCCAGAAAAAAAATACGTTTAGGTTCTTCTACACTTTGCCTTGCGGAAAATAAAAAAAATACAGATTCGCCGGAGGTTTATAGCAGCCCATAGATTCGCCGACGAGTCCTAGTGACCTTTTTTTAAAAAACAATATGAAAACCAAAAATACATAAAAAAAAACAACCGCGGTTTTCTAAAAAAACACATATTCGTCGAAGGTTTATAGTAGTCTATAGATTCGCCGACGGGTTCTAACCACGGTTTTATTAAAAAAACACAGATTCGTCGAAAGTTTATAGCAGCCTATAGATTCACCAATAGATCCTAATGACTCGTTTTAAAAAAAAATGAAAACCGAAAATACGACTAAATTTCCTAAATTTTACACGTTGCATCGTCGCGCATGACGCAGCGTAGCGCGTTATCCTGGCTAGTATAATGCATAGTGATAATAATTTGAGGTAATCTAGTTTTTTTTTATATTTTTTAGTCTATATATTATGATGAAATAGATCTTATAAATTTGGACGGAAGAAGTAAGTATTAGGCTACACCATTACGAGGCAACGAGTGAAAACAGTAGTGGTGAATAACGAGTTAGCGACGTGGTTTTGCTGTGGGAACAAAAGCTTTCGGTAGGTGGCGGTAGGAAAACAAGCGGGCGAGGAAACTGGTAGAAAACATGTGTTGGAGGCGCTATACAGGCTTTTGAGCCATGTCCCATGTGATGCTGTAAACAGCAAATCAAAGTCCATCTTTCCCTTCTCAAACCAAATGATTTGTGATTTTAGTTAAACACTAGCAGGGTACCGTTCTTCAATGTGACTTGTCTAAAAAAATAAAATGCAATGGATGGGAGAATATGATGGGAATCTTGTCTAAAAAAATTTTAAGAGTGACTTAAAATGTAAAACAAAATTTAAATCTTAGAATAATATGTACTTCCTCTGTTCCTAAATAGATGTTATTCGAGCTTCTTACACTTCTACCAAAGTATATCTACAAAAGACTATATTACTTTTTTTCATTATATCTTTATATGATGTGTCTTACTCTAGTCTATGTAGTAAATAACGTTAGAAATAGCTAAAGGAGGGAGTATAGAAGAAAAAAATAATAAAAAGTTACCTCAAAATTATAGAATGACATGTATTTAGAAACAAAATTTAAAAGCTAGAATGATATGTATTCAAGAAGAAAGTGACTAGCGGTTCATCACTAGGGGACAAGGTTGATGCTCACTAGGAGACTCCTTCAAATAAGCTGTCCTAATAAGAAAGATCCATATCTTAGAATTAATACATCGAGTTGGAGAGCCAAGCTAGGGCAACAACGAGTAGGAGATGGATTTTCGCGTTTCGGTTTGGTGTGAAAAATCTGCAAGAAGCAAGAGAGACAGCGACCGCGCCGACCGATTTGACGGTTTGGATTCGAAAATTCTTCGTTGAAGACTTGAAGGGTGTCGTTGACTAGGGTGACGTTGACTGAAAACAGTACGCCATCTGAGTTTGTACTTTGTAGGTCGGGTTGCCATGCATCTGAGTTTGTAGGCCCGTTGCGGCTGGCGGCTGCTGCCTTTGATGTTGTGTAGACCATCGATGATGTATTTGGTTGTACTTTGTACTAAAGTCGTTGTCGTTGAAGACTTGAAGGGTGATCACGTTGACTGAAAAAAGGCCGCCATTTGAGTTTGTAGGTCGTGGACCTCGTGGTTGCCATCTGAATTTGCAGGCCCGTTGCGGCTGCTGCCTTTGATGTTGTATTTGGTTGTACTTTGTAATAAAGTTGTTGTTGTGATGTCGTGCACGAGCATCGCACGTTGCAACCAATCGGGCGTCGCTCTACCCTCGTTTTTGTTTATGGCTTGGCGTACGTCAAACCATTTTATTGTCGTTATCAAGGATCATTTTCTGGACGGTCTCTTTTCTGAGAAAAAGGAGTGTGAACTATGCAAGCGCAAATACTATTAGCATCAAGCTGACTCTTCCGACTCTCTGCCGGTTATCTTGGAATCCTTGAGATGCTTGAGAAGCTAGCTAGCCACGGGAGGAAGAAGCGTTTAACAAAGGAAGGGCAGGGGCTCAGTGTATATATATGGTGTAGGAGTATTTTGAAACATGTGGATTGCAGATTTCCAATAAATTTCATGGTAATGATATATATATAGGAATTTGTATGAGTTCTAGGCGGTGGAACGTTTTTTCTACAGTATACGGTTCCAGCCATCGCAACAGAAGCAAGCAAAGCACGCCACCAACAGAAGAACGACCAAAAGCAAATACAAAATAAAGCAGAACGTGTTGACTGTTTCTTGTAAGAAATGAAACCATGAGCAATAAAGCATCACACAAAATAAAGCACAACACAAAAATGAGTTGTTCACTGTTGAGTGACGGTTTCAAGGTTCAGTGCATCTCCAGTGACCATATGGAAAATAAAGCAGAACACAAAAATGAGTTGTTCACTGTTGAGTGACGGTTTCAAGGTTAAGTGCATCTCCAGTGACCATATGGATGATGAGTGAAGAGATGTACATACATACGTATATACATATATAAATGTATATGTATGTATGTATGCATATAGACACACACACATTACACTCAGAACAGATAGGGGTATTACAGACATTACACTTCAAAAGCTACCACAGCCCTTCCAAACGTTAGGATGCCAAACAGCTCAGCTTTTAGAGATTCAACTTTTAGAGAATCAGCTTCTCTATAGTCACAATCCAGAATCAGCTTTTGGAGAATCCACAGCTGAAACAAAGGCCCAAAGAATGCTGACTTTTATAGTTCGGACAAAGGGGGCCAGCTAATTAAATTCCGCGTATGATACAGCACATATACTAACAATACGGTACTATGTGCCCTTATATATGTTCAACAAATAATTTAAGTGTTCATAACATGAGTTGTTGTCGACTAATTCATGAAGGCTGTTTGCAGCAGCGATACTTATACACTAAGGAAGTTGTAAATAGAATGTTTTTCCAGATTATGGCAGTACATATGATGGAGAGTGTTCATGAACTAATTTCCCTAATAATGTCATTTAGACAAGTTATTCTACAAGCCGTCCAAAAGTCTTAAGTGAGTGTAGTTTTCTACGCGACTAATTCATGAAGACTGTTTGCAGCAGCGATACTTATACACTAAGGAAGTTGTAAATAGAATATTTTTCCAAATTATGGCAGTACATATGATGGAGAGTGATCATGAACTAATTTCCCTAATAATGTCATTTAGACGAGTTATTCTACAAGCCATCCAAAAGTCTTAAGTGAGTGTAGTTTTCTACGCGACTAATTCATGAAGGCTGTTTGCAGCGGCGATACTTATACACTAAGGAAGTTGTAAATAGAATATTTTTCCAGATTATGGCAGTACATATGATGGAGAGTGTTCATGAACTAATTTCCCTAATAATGTCATTTAGACGAGTTATTGTACAAGGCGTCGAAAATTCTTAAGTGAGTGTAGTTTTCTACGCGACTAATTCATGAAGACTGTTTGCAGCAGCGTTATTTATATACAGAGCTAGTTACAAATAGAACTTTTTTTCCATATTATGGTAGTACATGTGATGGAGAGTGTTTCTGAACTAGTTCGCGTAATAATAGCATTTAGTCAAGAAGTTTAAAGGATAGCCAAAAAGGCTTCAATGATCACAAATTTGACATTATCGGGAATCAGATTTGAATTTTAGCTGGGTTTTTTCTAAATACGCAAACATGTTGTATCGATTTGTAATTACGGACCGTAATTTGTACTGTATTCCAAATTTGCCGTCAATTTGGAATTGCGACTATAGGGTATTTATGTAATTTTTTCCGCCATATTATTTCTGTAAACTTTTTACAAAAATATATTATTTTAAAAAAAAATCCATCTAATGTTAAATATCTTATAATATTTGTCGACGATTAGACATATTTTTTTTGCAAATTCTAAATCAATGAATTAGTAAACAAATCATCTAGTCTTCTGTCGCAATTCTAATTTGCGACAGAGGACTTGCGACAGAGTTTCTGTTGCAATTTGAAATTGCGATTAAGTCTCTGTCGCAAATTCAAATTGCGACTAAGTCTCTGTCGCAAATTCAAATTGCGACTAAGACGTATGTCAATTCCAAATAGCGATTGACGAGTATTTCTGTAATTTTTTTTTCGGCATATTATTTCTGTAATTGTTTTTAAAAAATATATTATTTAAAAAAAAAGATATTTCCAGTCAGGTTGGGGCATTCGAGCAGTTGCAGATTTATCCTTTGCTTGCGGCATTTTGCGATTTAAATATGTGTGGATATGAATGGTGTTAGGTTTCAGAATGTTCTTTCAGTCAACTAGCCATAGTCTGTCTCCAACACACGGTCAACTAGCCATAGCTTGTTAGATACTTAGATGCATGCGTGCATGCATCTTGTGATATTGGATTAATTTCTTGTATGCCAGTAAAATTTGGGGAAAATTTTGAATATACCACTGATACGCGGGGGTCAGGGTTTATATATTAGTGATGCAATGAGTAATATATAAGAAAGAATGAGGTTAACTTTCAGTAATATATAAATAATTGCCGCTGTAATGTTCGTTTTTGTGCGTGTAGTGGATGGTTTCAGATCCCCGGAGTTAGCCCTTAACTCGACCAAGTGAATTTAAGCCGATCTTAACGTACCGTTGCTTATTTTCAAGGGATGAGATCAAGTCTGGTCTCTCCTTCCCCCATCCGGCTTTCTCGAATCATTGCCAAGCACTGAAAGATTATTTCACCTTGAGAACATTCAAAAAAAAAAATCCAAACACCTTCCATCGTATACTCTCCCGTTCAAGTTATAAGCCTTATTTTTGTAATGATCTTATTCATAAATATAAGATGTATTTTATATTTTAATATAAAATTAGTGTGATGTTCGCTATATATTTTTTTAAAATATTTATCTTTACTTTATATTCTCTATATACATGCATTGAATATATACTTATTATTAAAGCGCTAAGGATTGCCGCAAGCTCAGGAATGCCGCCTCAGCATATTCGTGACAAGGCCCTTCGGAAAATGCGAAATCGCGTTTAGGTCCTCCGATCGATTTTTAGCAAAAAATATCCGGAAAAAATGATATTACATTTGAGTCCCTCTACGGTTTACATTTAGGTCCTCCTGGTGGTTTTTAACGGAACGGACCCCGAAAAAAAATACGTTTAGGTCCTTCTACAGTTTGCCTTGTAGAAAATACAAAAAAAAGGACTCCAGAAAAAAAAATACGTTTAGGTCCTTCTACACTTTGCCTTGCGGAAAATACAAAAAAAATACAGATTCGCCGGAGATTTATAGCAGCCCATAGATTCGCCGACGAGTCGTAGTGACCTTTTTTTAAAAAACAATATGAAAACCAAAAATACATTAAAAAAAACAACCGCGGTTTTCTAAAAAAAACACATATTCGTCGAAGGTTTATAGTAGCCCATAGATTCGTCGACGGGTTTTAACCGCGGTTTTATAAAAAAAACACAGATTCATCGAAAGTTTATAGCAGCCTATAGATTCGCTAATAGGTCCTAATGACTCATTTTAAAAAAAATGAAAACTGAAAATACGACCAAATTTCCTAAATTTTACACGTTGCATCGCCGCGCACGACGCAGCGTAGCACATTATCCTGGCTAGTATAATGCATAGTGATAATAATTTCAGGTAATCTAGTTATTTTTATATTTTTTAGTCTATATATTAAGATGAAATAGATCTTATTAATTTGGACGGAAGAAGTATTAGGCTACACCATTACGAGGCAACGAGTGAAAACAGTAGTGGTGAATAACGAGTTAGCGACGTGGTTTTGCTGTGGGAACAGAAGCTTTCGGTAGGTGGCGGTAGGAAAACAAGCGGGCGAGGAAACTGGTAGAAAACATGTGTTGGAGGCGCTATACAGGCTTTTGAGCCATGTCCCATGTGATGCTGTAAACAGCAAATCAAAGTCCATCTTTCCCTTCTCAAACCAAATGATTTGTGATTTTAGTTAAACACTAGCAGGGTACCGTTCTTCAATGTGACTTGTCTAAAAAAATAAAATGCAATGGATGGGAGAAAATGATGGGAATCTTGTCTAAAAAAATTTTAAGAGTGACTTAAAATGTAAAACAAAATTTAAATCTTAGAATAATATGTACTCCCTCCGTTTCTAAATAGATGTTATTCGAGGTTCTTGCACTTCCACCAAAATATATCTACAAAAGACTATATTACTTTTTTTTCATTATATCTTTGTATGATGTGTCTTACTGTAGTCTATGTAGTAAATGACGTTAGAAATAGCTAAAGGGGGGAGTATAGAAGAAAAAAATAGTAAAAAGTTACCTCAAAATTATAGAATGACATGTATTTAGAAACGAAATTTAAAAGCTAGAATGACATGTATTCAAGAAGAAAGTGACTAGCGGTTCATCACTAGGGGACAAGGTTGATGCTCACTAGGAGACTCCTTTAAATAAGCTGTCCTAATAAGAAAGATCCATATCTTAGAATTAATACATCGAGTTGAAGAGCCAAGCTAGGGCAACAACGAGTAGGAGATGGATTTTCGCGTTTCGGTTTGGTGTGCAAATCTGCAAGAAGCAATTAGAGACAGCGACCGCGCCGTCCGAATTCACGGAACGCGGAGAAAGATACTATATGCATGAATCACTAAAGGTTTGGATTCGAAAATTCTTCGTTGAAGACTTGAAGGGTGTCGTTGACTAGGGTGACGTTGACTGAAAACAGTACGCGATCTGAGTTTGTACTTTGTAGGTCGGGTTGCCATGCATCTTAGTTTGTAGGCCCGTTGCGGCTGGCGGCGGCTGCCTTTGATGCTGTATCATCGATGCCGTATTTGGTTGTACTTTGTAATAAAGTTGTTGTTGTGATGTCGTGCACGAGCATCGCACGTTGCAACCAATCGGGCGTCGCTCTACCCTCGTTTTTGTTTATGGCTTGGCGTACGTCAAACCATTTTATTGTCGTTATCTGAATGATCGAAGGAACTTTTTCTGGACGGTCTCTTTTCTGAGAAAGAGGGAGTGCTGAACGATGCAAGCGCACGCTGACTTTTATTGTTCGGACAAAGGGGGGCAGCTAATTAAATTCCGCGTACGATGTATATATATCGTACTAACAATACGGTACTACTACTAGCTTCACACTTGCATCATCGTGTTTTCTCTCTCATTTTAGTTCAGCCTTTGGAATTTCCTGACTACTAATCACCGAAACAACGAACTATCCGATTTTGGGATCCAGAGACTAGTCACTCGAAACTCATTGCAGTTAGGATGCCTGAGGCGGCGGTTAACATCGACGGCGACATTGCGGTGGCGCTCAGGCCGAGCAGGCGGGTCGAATGGCTTGTGGGCGCCATTGGCTTCGCCACCGCGTGCATGGCAACTGCCACCGCCATCTACAAGCTGCCCTCCGGCATCTTCAACGACCACAAGCGCGCCTACTATGTCTTCATCATCATCGCCGGCGTTGCAGGCTTTGGGGAGATTTGTGCTGCGGCCATTTGGTTGTCCGAGTCCGACAGCCATCAAGCAGACGGGCACGGGCGCCAGCGTCCTGTACGCCGTTGCATCCTGTGCGCGTCCTTCCTGATGTTGGCGCTTATCGCAGGCCTAGGTGGGCTTCGCTTGCTTGTGAAGTAGCCAAGTAGGTCAGCCTTGTTACCTGATCGTACGTACGTATATATGTCTTTGCGTGCTTAGAATTGCACTGTTACCTAGAGCTTGCTGCTATGTATTATCGTGATAAAATCGATGACAAAGTGGGAGCATCATCGATATTATATTTGGTTTGTAAATTTGTAATAAACTCGTTGTCGTGATGCCACGGTAGCGAAAATATGTGCGCGAATAAGGATTCTCTTTCTCCGATTTCTGAGTGGTTTGCGTTGCTCTCCTCTCGTTTTTGTTTTTGGCTTCGCGTACCTCAAATCATTCGAATGTCGTAATTCTGAAATCTGAATGATCGCAGGCGCTTTTTTTTGGACGGATTCTTTTCTGAGAGAGGAGTGTTGAATGATGCAAGCGCAAATACTATTCGGCATACGAATCATATCATATAAAACCTACGAGAGTTTTGATTATTTGCCACTTCAAATATGTGGCTTCGCAAATTTGCCACTGGACCTACGTTTCATTGACTTAGATGGTCCCATATGTCATTGACTCAAGTGGCATCATAATCAAAGAGTCAATCTTTAAAGTGACAAATAACCAAATCTTTCAAAACGTACCCAACCTCGAACCTCGGGAAGTATGTACAGAAGACCAACCGCGACGAGGGTTTTTGTGCTCTGGGCTTCCGCATCGCTGGGAAGCCCTTGCTTCATTTGGAGCGTTCTTCCACCAGTCCCTAACCAATTAGAAGTTCCTATCCAGTTCCGTTCGACCGCGGCCGCCGCGCCGCTCGCCCTTCGGGCCGTGGAGACAACGCCCGCGCAAAGCCGCCGACGCGCCGCGGAGACAACGCCTCGGCTTCCGCAATGTTCCTGCACCGACGCCCTGAAGTGCGTGCCCGCGCGACCGCTCGTTCTCACGCCCGAGGCGATGGTGCCTGAGCCGGCGGCGCTCGCGCTCGCGACGCCTGAGGCGGTGCTTCGCAAGCTTGTCTCGTCGCCTGGACCGAGTGACGGGTAGGGTTGGAACTTTAGCCGCCGGATTCTTGGAAGGAGCCGAATGGGCTTCGAGGCCGAGTGACGGGTACGACCCGTCCGTCATTTGATATTTTAGCCCATAATTTTTTCAGTAATTTTTTTTAGATTAACAGGACATCAAAAGAGATATGTTCTATTACTGAAACTGAATAGGAAACAGTTAATGACCATACAAGTGCATAAGCAAAAAACAACACCAACAACCACAGATAACTAGGGCTGTAAAAAAAGCTCGAAGTTCGCGAGCTACTCGGGCTCGGCTCGTGAGAGACTCGGTTTGAGCTCGAGCTCAAGCTCGCGAGCTTAACCGAGCCGAGCTCGAATAGTTCGCGAGCCTGGATCGAGCTTTTTACCGAGCCTCCTCGAGCCTGGACCGAGCTTGTTACCGAGTTTTCTTAAGTCGAGCTTCCTCGAGCCTAGACTGAGTTTCCTCGAACCGAGCTTACTCGAGCTTGTTACCGAGCCTACCGAGCTTACCAGAATTTTCGAGCTTACTCGAGCCGAGCTCGAGCCTGAAGGGCCAGGCTCGCTCAAGCTCGGCCCGTTTACAGCCCTACAGATAACTTCCATCCGACCATACAACTCATATGCAAAGACCAGCACGACACGAAACGACCACATGCAAAAAAAAAAAACTGGATACAAAATCTCAACCTAAACTTAGCAGCCACCAGCCAGCAAAACATGATAACAGCAACCTCCTCCAACTGATCAACACAGACATCACCATTTTCCTCATTTCACATTGTTCTGGACTCCAAAGGTAATGGCAACTGGATGATGATCTCCAGATTCCTGCAGAACAGGCTCATCTTGGCCTCCATCGCACCTGTGAACAAAGGTCTCTAATTCTTTAGCAATATCAGAATCTTTCTCCAAATAGTTTTTACACTTAACCAGCCCTGCAAACGAAAAATCATATTATTTCTAATCTTCCAAATGCTCCAAAGGGTGGCAGCACAAATAGAATTAAGAACATCATGTTTAGAGTTACTCAACCAAAAGTGAGCAACTGATTCATAATTATATCCAATATTCAAATCGAAGAACTCCGAGATCACATTCCAAACATTTTTAGCAACACAATCAAAGAAAATATGATTGATCGATTAAACCTCATTACAACAATAGCAGGAACTCCTTTTATCATTGCCTCTCTTCAATAAGTTTTCTTTAGTCATAATTTTATTATGAGAGAGGAGTCAAAGAAAAAAATGAACCCTAAGAGGAACAACCAACTTCCAAATAGCCGGAATAAAAACCAGAACAACTCCCCTAAAATTGATAATAGCGTAAAGGGACTTAACTGAATAAACATCATTGCTAGAATATTGCCGGACCAAAGAATCATCCTTATCAGAAAAAAGTAATACTGTTCGCCACCTCCACTAATTCAAACCACCTAATCATCAAACTTTCAGAAAAAGTTCTTCTAAAGGTACATCTGACATTAATTAGTAAATTAGTAAATTCTAAAGTTAATTAGTAATTTCAAAAGTTAATTAGTAAATTCTAAGAAATTGATGATAAATCCTAGAAATTTGATTCTCTAGATATATAAACTTCTGTAATTTTTTGGAAAATTGATTTTTAGCACACTTTGAAAGATCCATACACTGGGTTTATTTTTTTAGCCTTATGTCATGATTAATATGTGTTGGAATTATTTTGTTATTTAAGTAATTTTGAAATTGGTTGAAAAATTAACAAAAAATGCTATAAAATTATAAAAAATTATGTATGACCCATTGATGAGTGTCATGTTGCTGTATTTATTTTTTTTAGCATTTTTTTACATTTATGTACGCTGAACACTTTATTTTCTGTTATTCAGTAATTCTAAAAATTGCTTGGTAATTAATAGAAAATTATGAAAAATACTAGAAAAATTCTAAAAAATTTTAGATAGCATATTATAAGCTTCATGTCTTTGGATTAATTTTATTATCTTTATGTCATGATTAATCCATGTTGGAATTTATTTTCCTGCTAACTGATAATTATAAAAACTGCTAAATAATTAGCATAAATTGTGAAAAATCCTGAAATTTTTTGAGATAATTATATACTGAATAAATATAGACTAAACTTTACTGATTCAATAATAAATATGCAAAATAATATTTTACCTGAAGTAAAATCCCTATTTTACTTGCATATAGGATATGTCTAACATTGCTAAAAAAGAATTTGCTGAGCTCGCCCTGAATAACAACAACTACCTCACCTAGGCAATGGATACCAAGATCAACCTGACAACCCAATCACTCAGAGCTGGTATCCCTACTCTTCCTGAAGTCGCTAAATATGCGGCTTTACACTTCCTGAGGCACCATCTTCATGCAGACCTAAAGGCCGAATATCTGATAGAGGAGGATCCACTGGCTTTATGAAATTCTCTGAAGGAACAATATAACCAGTAAAGATCCGTTATGTTGCCAGAAGCACAACGTGAATGAATTCTCCTACGCTTTCAGGATTTCAAGTCAGTGGCAGCATATAACTCTGCCATACACAAGATTGTTGCCAGCAACCAGAAAGTTACAAAGGCTGAAAAGATTGACAATATATTGTGCACATTGCACCCCAATATGAGGATACTGCAGCAATAATATCATCATACAAACTACCAGCAGTACTCTGAGCTTTATATGTATTTTGCTAGAAGCAGAAAAGCACGATGAACTTCTAATGAAAAATCATCAATTCCTACCTAGTGGGAGTCGTATAGTGCCTAAAGTACATGTAAACGCTCAGCATGCTAGCAATAGTTGAGGTCGCAGAAAAGGCCAAAGACATAAAAGGGATAAATGGAAGAATGACAAAAATCAGAAAGGAAAAGGTAAACTCCAGTAGAAAGTGAAAGGAAATGGATCAAGTTGCTTCCAGAAGCAAGGTCCACCTAATAAGGCTACTGCTCCTCCACAGCCATGATTTAGGTGTGCATGTACTGGCCATTAGTCATGTACATGCCACACCGATAGTCATTTTTTGAATGTCATACGAGGGGATACCAACAACCAAGTTTTCCCGTAGAGCTGGCATTTGTGGAGGGTGAGAACACCGACAGCTGGCGCTGGTTTCTAAGGAACATTAAAGCCAGCACTGTCGATGTGCGCCCTGGAGTGTGTATCATACACAATCGGCATTCCGGGTTGTTGAAGGCGATCTTGCAGTTACAACAAGGGACAGATGAGTCATACACATGGACTGATTTGTAAAGTAGGTGGTGCAAACACCATATAGGTGCCAACTTCTACAAGCAGTTCAGAAACAAATAGCTCATGAAGTTATTCGAGAGGTTGTGCGATCAGAACCAACAACAAAAGTTTGACGCACTATGGAAGTTGGACTAGCTGACAACAAGGCATACATCAGAGCAGGCAATAGTTGTCACAGAGAGTCCCCAGTTGCACTTAAAGAGTTATCTATGGACCCTCCGCAGTTGTTTTGGAGGAACGAATGGAGCACTAAATGTTTCTCTGAGTGGATAGAGCATGAGTCTAAGGAGAAGTGATTTCTTCTTTACGACACTAATGGTGCTAGGTATGGGGTTATGACGACAAACTTGGCTGAAGTATATAACTAGGTTATGCGGAGTCTGAGGCCCCTAGGGCCAGTCCTGAGTTTTTAGGGGCCCGGAGTAAAATTATAAACGGAGTCCTCCCTAACATAAGCATCAAAATATTTTTATACTACCATGTATCAATTAAAAAGATAATATTCAGTGCATTATAGAAATTGTTACGATAAATAAATGGAAGTACAAAAGTGAGATTATTTACCTCAAACATTTGTAGAGATCATCTTAGAAAATATATTCTAACATTGCTAGATGCAAAATCATCAATTATGACCTCAACATTAATGCCATCCAATAACTTCTTCTCAATATATAAAATTGCTAGACCATTTAACCTTTCTTGAGACATTGTAGATCTCAAATAGTTCTTTAATAATTTTAACTTTGAAAAGCTTCTTTCAGCTGATGCCATAGTTATCGGCACAGTAAATAAAATTCGATAAGCAACAGAAATATTATCATAACAATCCACTTTTCTAACAAACTCAAAAATCTCCATAGCAAACATTGGTCTATCTGGTAAAGTCATTTGCAGTATTCTTAACTCAGAAATCAGATTATTTAACTCAAAATCAGATGAATCATCAACAGAGAAAGTTTTTGCCAACTTAGTACAATAATCTTTAAGTTCAATATAATCCAATGACTTCAAAGTTGTTGAGCTCAGAAAAGGCCTAAATATACCTTTGAATACTTAGAGTTCTTCAAATCTGTTTTTCAATGTACTGACCATATCAACCATAATAAAAAAAGTAATTAACTTTAAAATTTTTGTCATCTTATAGAATTGCTTCACTACTGCAATCATTTTCATCAAACTATTAAAGATTGCTTCGGTTTCGACAAAAAAACAGATTGACATACATTTACTAAAATATTAATTCCCGACGATCCCACCGTTGGATTGACATAAAATTTGGACTGTAGAAACTAGATTCAATTTTGAAACTAACCCAATAAAAATCAGTTCAATCGGATTTATGGATCTAAAGTTATGACCTTCACAAATTAATTATACTAATAGATGATGGAGCCCCGATAGTTTGGGGGCCTGTATGCATATACTGCTGCTTCAGAAGCAGGCACGGAGGCCCTTCCGTGGTAGCTATAGTGGAGGGATTTCTTCGTAGGATAGCAAAGTACTTCGTGGATCGATATGCCAGGGTGTTGATCCACATGAATGATTCTACTGTCAAATAATCTAAGATGATCACTATATGCATAGAACAAAAAGGCATCAAAGGAGATGCACAAAGCAGTGAACATGGGGATAAGGGAGCTTTGTTTTGAGGTATTGTGTAAGACAAAGCTAGCTATAGCACGAATAGAAGAATGGATGTTTTGAAGTGTCTCACTTGGAGCCAAACATATTCCTGCACATGCAACAAGCCCTGCCTGTGACACAGGCCATGCACACGTCATGGCTACCTGCTCAAGCGCTAAGCAAGGTTCCTAATTTTGTTTTCGGTTCACATCTCGTCACCCTCCAAAATCCAAAATTTCGGCAAAATATTGTTATTTTGGACGAAATTCAAAAAGAAAAATTCAAATCCGGAATTTTTTGACTAAGATTTCTGAAATTTTGGCCAAGAATCCAAAATTTTGCCCAAAATTACCGAAATCTCGGCAAATTTCAACTATGCGAAAAACGACTCAAACGATGTCAAAAAATTTTGAATTTTTTTGGAGGATCCTAACACATCAGTGATGTTCCTATAAAAATTTTAGATAATTATCAAATCCGAGGAATTTTTAAAAATTCGAACATTGTTACTATCCTAATAAAATGCTGGCCGACAAGTTTGAACTGAACAAAAAATGAACCACACCATGTTAGAAAATTTGAATTTTTTTGTGGATGGTTCTGACACATCTATAATATTCTCATAAAATTTTTAGATGATGATCAAGCTTGAGGAATTTTTAAAAATTTGAACAGTGCAACTACCCTCATAAAAGCCTTACCGGCAAATTTGAACAAAATAAAAAATGGTTCAAACCACATTAGAAATTTTTGAAAAAAAATTGGATGGTCTTGATATATCATTAATATTTATATAAAATTGTTAGATGATGATCAAGCATAAAAAATTGTAAAAATTCTAATAGTGCTATGTCCTAATAAAAGCCTAATGATCAATATATATTTGCTTTAGCAATAAAAAAATGTTTAGAATTTTTGAAAATTTTATAGAAGGGTGTTAAGGAAATGCTTAAGATCTCATAAATATTTTGCATCATGATCAAACTCCAGTGAATTTATAATATTCTTACAAGGCACTGTATCATTTATGTTCTTTCTCTTTTTTATTTTTGAAATATAACAAATGAAGTTCAATACTTATATAGATTTGATTGAGCAAACAAAAAAGTTGAAATTTTTTAAAATTTTATAGAATGGTACTGAGGTAATTCTTAAGCTCTCATAAAAATTTGGATCATGATCACACTCGAGCAAATTTATAAAATTCTGACAACGTTACTGTCCCAATTATGTTTATTCTGTTTTTGATTTTTTAAAGATAACAAATGAAGTTCAATTATTTTGAAAATTTTTATGTATCTTCCTACACTCCTAAAGATAGTACCATAAATTTTTTCAGATCATTATCAAGCTTGTACAATTTTATAAAAAAAAATCTGAAAGTGTTTCTGCTGAAATTTTAAAATGTCCAAAAAATTCAGTTTTTTTAACAAATTTTCATAGAAGATAACTTTCCTAAGGGTTATTGGACCAAATCCGGTCATAAAAGTTTAAAACCAGTCAAAAATCATGAAATTTCGGCGAAATTTGGCGAAATTTCTAAGATACTGCAGTAATTTAATTTTTTTGAATTTTTCTAATCCGGATGGGATTTTGAATCTCATAGTGGTCCGAAATCCAAAATTTTGGCGAAATTTCGCTAGTTTTTTTGTGAGATTTCTATCCATGGCGTTGAGCCTTCACATTGAGAGTTGAGACAATTTCCTAAAGGCTCTCACCCGCACAAATTTGTCTCCACATAGTGAATGATTTGCTGCCGATATTCTACTACCTTAACACACAGTTATTGACTACTACAAATACTTCTACATGGTCAGCCCTACAGTGTCAGCAATCACCTGCTATTTTAAATTCCCTGATGGTGCCAAGGTCTGAACTCAAAAAGATAAAGCACAGTTCTAGAATGTCGCATTCTACGAAACAAAATGTCTTCATCACATATACATTAGCACTATCAAAAAACTACATAATGGTTGTGGCAATGAAATCATATTTATCCTGAGTGCTGCTGGAAAAACCTTATTTTCTCAGGTCCGATCCTATATGGAAAAAAGAAAGTAAGGGTGCTGCTACCGTCTTGATTTGTTTTTCTTTTATTTACATATCCTCAATAGATGTCAGTTTGGATAGTAGACGGAGATAGGGTAGATCAAACGAAGCTAAAAGCAAAAGGAGGATGCACCTGATGTGGTTCGTGGGTTTGGGAACGTTGGAACGCACGGGTCCCCGGGCGGAGACCTGCACGCGAGGAAGTGGTCGCCGTCGTAGCGGAATCTACGACGGCGAGATAGTCTGGTCAGACGGTGCCACCGCCGGTTTATCGACGGCAATACCGAGATGGATTTGGTGGTCTTGAAAGCGTACCTTTTCTCTCTACCTCTTCCCTTTTTATTCATGCAAATTTAACTAACAGATCCTAAAATCATGGTAACTAATAATTGAGATTGCAACAATAGAAAGAGATAAACTCTATTTAAAGAAAGGGATAAACTCCACCCGGAAACTACTCCCCCTGCTCTTGGCGGTTGCGCCTGCAGTAGACTCGGTCAAGACCTTGGGCCGCATCAATGCTTCCCCCCTGGACACCAAGCTTGTCCTCAAGCTTGAAATCGGGGTACGACCTGCGGAGAGTGATAGCATCCACCCATGTAGCTTCCGACGCTGGTTGGCCTATCCACTGGATCAAGAACTGACGATGGCCGCGGAGAAAACGTTGCCCCAAGAGAAGTTCAGGCTGGACCCGACCTGGAGAAGAAGGCTCGGCGGAGGCCATGTCCTGGGGAAGCGGCGGAGGGACGGACGGTGGGGAGCCATGGAACGGCTTGAGCAACGACACGTGGAAGACATCATGTAGGCGTGCGCCTGCTGGCAGGTCCAACCTATAAGCCACCTCCCCAACCCGAGCCGTGATCCTAAAAGGCCCGAAAAATCGGGGAGAGCTTGTGCTGGCTGGTGGGGCGCAAGGAAAGTTGGCGGTGATGCTGAAGACGCAACCACACCTACGCACCCACTGAGAAGGAGACCTCACGGTGGCCCCCATCATATTGCTGCTTCATCCTGTTTTGCGCACGCAGCAGGTTCTGGCGAGCTTGCTCGAGGAGAACATCCCGCTCAACCAACTGACAATCGACCTTATCAATGGAGGTGGTGCCCTGCGCATAAGGAATGATGCTAGGAGGTGGCCGGCCATAGACGAGCTCAAACGGTGCCATTCGAAGGCCCGAATGGTAGGAGGTGTTGTAGCAAAACTCCACCCACGGCAGCCACTTAACCCAAGACGAGGGATTATCAGTGGACAGACAGCGTAAGTACATCTCCACCGTGCGATTAACCACCTCGGTCTGCCCGTCCGTCTGGGGGTGATAAGCCGAGGACGTCAATAACCGAGTACCACACCGTTTGAATAGATCCTGCCAAAAGGCGCTGGTGAAGACCGGGTCGCGGTCGGACACAATCGTCTCGGGCATGCCATGGAGACGGACCACCTGGTCAAAGAAGATGGCCGCGACCTGAGGTGCTGTGGTCGGCCGCTTGAGGGCGATGAAGTGAGCGTATTTCGAGAGCCGATCAACGACCACGAGGATAGCCGACATCCCTTGCGACTTGGGCAGGCGGATGATGAAATCCATGGAAATATCGGCCCAAACATGGTGCGGAACAGGGAGTGGCTGAAGGAGACCGGCAGGGGACAAACAGCTGGCTTTGTGTTGCTGGCATACCCGGCACTGCTTGATGTAGTCGTCGACTGTTTGCCGCTGCTTATCCCAAACGAAATGAGACTTGACCCGGTGGAGGGTTTTATGGACTCCCTCATGCGTCAAGTCGTGGTACGCCGCCACTATCATGTGACGGACCGGCGAAGAAGCAGGGAGGTGCAGCTTGCCGGCTTTGAAAATGAGGCCGTCACTGCAAGACCATTCGACGCCAGACCCACGAGTGGGTGACGCGGCTTGAAGGAGCTCGGTGCAGCGTCGTTGGACCTCGGGATCTTGTCGAAGCAGCTCCTTCCACTCCTCCAGGACAGACCCCGTGGGGGAGGAGAGGGCAGTACATGTCACGGCGTCGTCATGCATTCTGGAAAGGGCGTCGACGGCAAGGTTGGTTCGGCCGGGCTTGTATTCGACGGTGAAATCAAAGCCCATCAACTTGCTGAGCCAATGTTGCTGCGGCGGCGTAACCAAGGCTTGCTCCAAGAGATACTTCAAACTTGCATGGTCAGTGCGTACTCGGAAGGGACGCCCCCACATATATGGACGCCAATGCCGTATGGCCTTGGAGAGGCCGATGAGTTCCCGCTCGTAAGCGGCGAGGCGAACGTTGCTCAATGAAGTTCCTATTGAGAAAGCCACCGGGTGACCCTCTTGTTGGAGAACCGCGCCAATGCCAAGACTTGATGCGTCGCACTCGACTACGAAGGGGACATCAAAGTCAGGCAATCGCAGCACCGGCGCCGACTGGAGAGCAGTCTTGAGTGCATTGAAGGCAGCATCCTCCGTCGGCCCCCACTGGAAGGAACGATGGCGGCGAGGTGGTCGATGGCTTCGGCAATGGAGGCGTATTGGCGGATGAAGCGCCTGTAATACCCCGTCAAGCCGAGGAAGCTCCGGACGCCTGTGGCCGTGACCGGCGTCGGCCAAGAGGCAATGGCCGTGAGTTTCGCCGGGTTAGCCGCCACGCCACTGCCGGATATTATGTGGCCCAAATAAGCCACTTCCTGCTGCGCAAAAGCGCACTTGGAGCGCTTGATGAAAAGATGATGATGCCGTAGCTGATCAAGAACCAGACGAAGATGGAGGACGTGTTCCTCGGCCGTGGCACTGTAAATGAGAATATCATCAAAGAAAACAAGCACAAATTTGCGCAAAAAGGCCGCCAAAACCTCATTCATGAGAGCCTGGAAGGTCGACGGTGCGTTGCACAACCCGAATGCCATGACCAGGAACTCGAAGTGGCCATGGTGTGTGCGGAACGCTGTCTTCTCGATGTCTTCCTCCCGCATACGGATCTGGTGATACCCCGATCGGAGGTCAAGTTTGGAGAAAATTTTGGCGCCATGCAATTCATCCAAGAGCTCCTCCACCACAGGAATCGGAAACTTGTCTTTAATCGTCTTGGCGTTGAGGGCACGATAGTCCACGCAGAAGCGCCAGGACCCGTCTTCTTTCGCCACAAGGAGCACAGGCGAAGAGAAGGGTGACCGGCTCGGACGGATGATGCCCTGGGCCAACATTGCCGCGCACTGCCGCTCAATCTCGTCCTTTTGCCGGAAGGGGTAGCGGTATGGCCGAACAACTATCGGATCCGTGCCCTCCTGCAGACAGATGCGGTGGTCACATGCCCGAGAGGGTGGCAGTCCCTGCGGCTCGACAAAAACATCCTCAAAGCTGGAAAGCAGGTCCGCCACATCCCCGGATTGGCCTTCAAGCTGGAGTGCCTGGGGTCCTATAATCGAGCACAGCCCTTGTAAGGTGACGGCACTACCGTCCCGTTGGAACGACATAGTGAGAGACTCGAAGTTCCAAACAATATTCCCAAGAGGCTTGAGCCACTGTACTCCGAGCACCACGTCAAATCCTTCCAGCGGAATGACAAAGAATGGCGCCTGGAAGGTGTGAATGCCCACGCCGAAAGTTTCTGTGGTGCGGCCTAGACAAGGCAGCTCTTCTCCATTGGCCACACGAACATGTTGTCCTGCTCCCGCCTCCTGCTGTACGCCAACACGATCCGCAGCATAAGCACTGATAAAGTTATGCGTACTGCCCGTGTCGACCAACCCTCGCAACATCGTGCCCCTCATAGTGATTTCCAGCTGCATGGTACAGCCCTGCGAGGTCCCCGGAGCGCCAATGAGGACAACTCCGGCCGCTCCTCCTCAACTGCATCAAGTTCGTCTTCATCATCACTTATGGTTTCCAGATAGAAAAGACGGCGGCAACGATGTCCCCGAGTATATGTTTCATCACAGTTGAAACATAATCCTTTTGCTCGCCGCTCCGCAATCTCATCGGCGCCCAGGCGACGGCGATAGGGAGAGGTGGCCGAGGACCCTTGCGAAGCCGCTGGTCCCGCTCGAATGGAGACGCCCGGAGGTCCCCCTGTGGTCCGGCCGGTCGCCGCAACCGTAGGGGCGGATGTATGCCCCGTTGAGGCAGCAGTTACCGGCAGTAGAGGAGGCGCCGGTGTTGATCCCGCCACTGGAACCGCACGGCTGAACGGGGGACGCGGTCGACCCGGAGGAGGCCAACTACGAGACGCTCGCGCGATCCATGCGTCCTCTCGCCGCTCTGACTCCCGTGCGAAAGCGACGGCCTCCGCGAGGTCGCGGGGTCGATCGCGCCGCACATCACCCGCAAGGGTAATGGAGAGCCCAGCCGTAAAGGTTTCAATCTGGTCTTCCCGCCGCATGCGCGGGGCTCGAGCGAGGAGACGCTGGAACTCCCTTGCATATTCATCCACACGCGATTCCCCCTGTTTTAGATTGACCAAATCACCCAGGGGACCAGCCGTAGCATGGCGTGTGAACCGTTGGAGGAAGGTTTCATAGAAGTCCTCCCAGGTGATAGTGCCTCCTTCTAGTTCCCAGTTGTCGAGCACCTCCTGAGCTTCGCCTCGAACGTGAAGTCCGGCCATCTGGACATACTTGCGGCGCGGAATGTCGTAGGCGCGAGCAAACCGCTTGCATTGGCGGAGCCAAAGGAGGGGGTCTTCGCTTCCATCATAGATAGGAAGTTCGTATCGGGGCGCTCGCGGCAGCAGCCGATCGCGATCCGGCACTTCCTCCCAGTCTTCATGGTCCCTGTGGCGATGCCGCGGTGGCTCCCGCCGGTTTTGTCGTCCGCCCCATCCCACTCATCCCGGAGGGACTGACGGAAGCGAGCGGGTTCACGACCATCCCGATTACCCCACGTCTGCCCGGTCCGGCCATAGGGGCCTTCCGCCTGGCGCCTAGGGACGCCAAGCTCGGAGCCGCCGACATCCGCATGGGAGTATTCCTCCTCGTGCCGCTTTCCTTGTGCCTTGATGAAATCGGCTACGGTCTTGTGCAGATCTGTCACCGTGGCCTTCAGCCCTTCGACTTCAGAAGTCAATTTGCTCCGCCATTCTTCGTCGTCAGATCCCATCTTGCTTCGGTCTTTGATGGAGTCTTGCTGCGGACGCCGAGGACCGGACGGCTCTAATACCAGTTGATGTGGTTCGTGGGTTTGGGAACGTTGGAACGCACGGGTCCCCGGGCGGAGACCTGCACGCGAGGAAGTGGTCGCCGTCGTAGCGGAATCTACGACGGCGAGATAGCTGGCTGTACGGTGCCACCGGCCGGTTATCGACGGCAGCGCCTGAGACTGGATTTGGTGGTACTAAAAGCGTACCTTTTCTCTCTACCTCTTCCCTTTTTATTCATGCAAATTTAACTAACAGATCCTAAAATCATGGTAACTAATAATTGAGATTGCAACAATAGAAAGAGATAAACTCTATTTAAAGAAAGGGATAAACTCCACCCGGAAACTACTCCCCCTGCTCCTGGCGGTTGCGCCTGCAGTAGACTCGGTCAAGACCTTGGGCCGCATCAGCACCTCATAGCCGTTCTGGAGAGGAGAATGCTATGGGTGATGGGCGCAGCCTGGAGACCTCCATCCTAGTAGCAGAGCTTCACGGACGTCTGCGGCGCAGCGCAACAGTCTCGACGACCCACACTTCGCCACGCCACATCGCCTCAGTAGCCACTTCTCTGCCACGGCACCAGCGTCTATTGCAGCCTGCGAAAATGACAAGTGTGGTTTAGTTTTAGTACAGCATGCAAATCTTGCAGTATACAAACTAATCATTTGCACATTCAACAGGTCCATTCAGAATGTATCTGCTCCATTTGTACCACTGTACCATTCAATACAACATCTGGTCCATCTGGAACTACAACATTTTTTTTGAAAGAACTGAATGTACGACAATAACTAAACAAATTCATCTTAGCAGCTTAAAATCTTCACTGAACACAATTAGTTTGACAGATTCCAAGTAATCACATCATCGTTTTCATTTAATTCAACCATTTCTTTCTCTATGTACTCTCACCAAATCAACACATGAAATTAGAAGAAAAAAAGAGGAACAAAGTCCCCTTGTGCATGATCTCATTTTCTGACTTTTTTCATCGCAAGATCCATAATCAACTAAGGGAAAATGACAAAATTATTAACCAAGCAAAAAGGTACAGCTGAAAAAAATTAAGGTCTATATCAAATAAATTACCATGCAACTGCTGTTGGCATCATCTTCAAATGCCATGGCATTTATTGACCCAACACTTTGAGCAATATTTGCCATTGGATCCATGGTCTTCTTATATAATGAAGGTCTTGTAACAAAACTGGAAACAAATTATTCTTCGTACCAACTAAGGAAACTGCTTTGCTAAAGAATCAAACTATTTGAATTACTTCTATCCTTAAAAAGCTAATCCGGGCCCATCTGGGAGTCGGCCCCGGTGTTCTTCCTGCGCCTAGACTATGTGCGACCCCACATGACAGCCATGGCATTTGTTGACCCAACACTTTGAGCAATACTTGCCATTGGATCCATGGTCCGTTGTTTAGCTGTAAAGGGAACCAAAAAATTACATGCAGTTCCAATTAAACAAGCTACCATAAGTGCTCCTATCGAACCGAGTATAAGTTGGCGAATAAACACCTATCCATTGGAACCGAGTACAAGTTGCCACTTAATATGCCATCTCCTGTCCCCTAGAACAGCATAAACCATCTCAAAAGGCATTTCATACAACAGCTCAATGTGTGAAAACTTAACCTATTAGAATTAACATGATCAAGTACAAAGCATGAACATCACACATGTAATTACCTCAGACTTTAGACCAATAAACCAACACAGAGGACCAATGTGTGAAAACTTAACCTAGGTAGAATTAACATAATCAAGTAGAAAGCATGAACATCACCCTTGTAATTACCTGAGACTTTAGACCAATAAACCAACAGAGAGAACCAAACCTAGGTAGAATTAACATAAATACATAATCAAGTAAAAAGCATGAAAATCACCCTTGTAATTACCTGAGATTTTAGACCAATAAACCAACAGAGAGAACCAAAGATGAATAACCTTCCAAGTACGAGAATTGGGACATCAATTGCAGCATGTTGCGAATTTAGATACCACTGTTGCGAGATATTTCAACAAAAGACCATATAAGCTATTAATAGCAAACTGTCCATTTGAAAGTGCTTTGCCATAGAAAGTTAGTAGAGGAATAACATAATCACCAAAAAGCAATCAATTATTGTTAATTTGATATATGGGATTGCACTTCGACAGTCATTGATGGCCATTCGGCTTATCAAGGATGGCAAGTATTCCTTTGTAAAAGCAGCTGAGCTCCTCTCTGCAAGAAGCTCAGGCACAACTTAGGACAATTTACTACTGCCACTGTAGCACAACTATTCAAGAATCAATGGAGAATAGAACAAAGAACTAAAGTTTTGAAAATTGCTCTTGATCACCACTTCACTCACAAGCAATCCATCTCGGCCTCCTTGTTCATACCATCCAAGAATCAAACAAAAATACCTTTAGACATTGAAAACTGAATCAATTTGGTGAAACTTGCTTTCACTTGGTTGAAATATGTGTGCAGAGAGTTACCTTTTTGTATTCTAGTTGACAAATGAATTGCTGCTTTCTCAGAGAAAAAACATAAATAATGGATTGTCTACAACTCTTACAAGCAGCAACCTAGGGGATGAGGGAGCTATAATCTACTTAGGTAAGTAGCTTTTCATATATTGCCGTCGACCATGCTCTCTGAAAATTTTGACCTGCAACAAATTTAGAAATTGCTAATGTAAATTAGTTATATCAAAACATCTTCCAAAATAACTTAATAGTCTCTAGAGACAAAACGAAAAGTACCAGAAAACATGCTCGCATTAAGTGCAAAGCATCATTCTCAGTGAGGCATTTGAACAAACATGTTACCTGCATGCAATTGGATCACACATACCTGCAGTGCTACCGGCCACTACCTCACAATGACAAGATCCAAATTTCTCATCAATCAGTAATTCATTTGTGTTTATAGGGGATCGCAGTGCATGACAATAACACTACTACTGATTACTTTGCAGTGTTGATTACAAAATTTACTAAAATTAGGAGATCCTGGGTAGGGATGAGAGGAGCTTACATGGCTGGCACGAGGCTAACGAGAGTGGACAACAGTGAGGGGGCAGTCGGCAGGGCCATGGAACTGAGTTTCGGCGAACGCGTGGAGATTCGTTTTCCGCTGACACGACCGCCGTTGGGCCCCTGCCGCCGCCACCGAAGGAGACACAAAGGTTCGTTGCAGCTCCTGCTACCAAAACTGAGGATCGATGAGGATGGAGTCTTGGTGCTCGCCATTGAGCACACAGAGGTTACCGTCGCCGGGGATCAGAAGGTGCCCGCGTCGCCACTCACTCAACCTTTGCCTCATGCCGGTCTTGCCGCCGTGGTGACAGCTTGTGGTAAAATCAGCTGCTGACGCAGTGATTCGGGCGGCGATGGTGGGGAACCGTGAGGTGGTGTAGCAAGGGATCAGGTGACACGGGGAAAAGAGGCGGTGGCGGCGTGTCGCAGGGAAGAGGGGACGAAGAGCGGGAGACGGGATGAGGAAGGGGTGAAGGATGGACAGAGAAGGGAGAGGAGAGGAGAGGAGAGGAGAGGGAGGCGGTGGAGCTGGCGGGACGCCCGGAACAGGTGTGTGCGGGGAGAACTTACCGGTAATCTTCATGCATACGTAGCTTGAACATTGGCATTGCCAGCATGTACACCCTCCGTTCAGTTGTATAATGTTTATTTTTTGAGTTGTCTTGTTCACAAATACAAGTTTAAATAAGGTCCTTCTTTTTATACCACTATTTATTCTCTCTTAATCATATGCCAAGATAAAGTATACATTACCATCCACACAAAGTATACATTTTATCTTCCAGGACAATTAAGTTGGGACATTTAAGTCATTTTCTCTCATACTTTTCTCGATTTCAATACAATTTTAATCCTTATACAAAGTCAAAATACGTTTTATTAAAAATGAATGGAGGGAGGGAATATATCACAACTAGATTTCGACCTAGCTTCTGCAATCTATCCCTAGCAATTCAGCTCTAGATCTTCTGGGCGAATTCTGATTCCTGGGACCATATATAGGTTTGAGGTTTTGAACAAAATATACGAATGTATTTGGCATCATGTGGTGTCCAAGCCTCCAAGTCTAGATTAAGTTTATCATTGCTGGCAATAGCAAGCTAAGATTATTGTGAAGTACTGTACTCCCTCCGATCACAAATAGTTGTCGTTTTAGACATAGATGTAGTTAAACTTTCAAAACTTTAACCATCAATATCTTTTAAATATTTAAATTAGATACATGATAATTATATGTATAAATTTGTCTCGAAAATATTTTTATAATTTTATTAATTTTATAAATATATTATAATAGAAATTAGTGACTAAAAACTTTGTACAGAGACCGTACCGATATCTAAAACGACAGGTACTTGTGATCACAGTGAGTACTCCAAGTTGCCCGTGTCCCAGTACTAACTGGCATGATCGTTGTCTGATTAGCCCAGCACAATGCTGTAGCTTCATCAAAACTAAAATTGGGTCCCGGCCTCAGAAAAAAATTAAGAGCATCTCCAACAGTGCTTAAAATCCATTCCTAAAACCTGATTTTGGTCTTGATTGCAAAAAAAAGTACTCCAACAGTTCCTCTTTCTAGCTCCTCAAATTTTGGCACGCCCAAAAACAGCACCCCGACTCCTCATTTTTGTGCGCTCTGTCGCGCTCCCAATCAACATTATTTCGCGCCGGGATGGCCCACGGACCAATTCAAAGGTGTTTTTGGGAGAAAATATAGGAACTGTTGGAGAACAAGGTATTTTGTAGACCCAAATTTTTTTGGGAAGGTCCCAATCTAAGAATATTGGGAGTCTAAATATTAGGAACTGTTGGAGATGCTCTAAATCGAGGCCAGGCCGACCGAGGCAAATTTTGGGCCTGCGTGAAAGAAAATTAGTGCCTTAACTTGAACATTTCTTATTTTGGCAATCATTTACCTTATGTACTATTGAATTTGGGGGAAATAAATATACACCATTCATGCCAACTTGTTTGGACTATGACAAAATTTAATACAAGAAACAAGTTTATGTCAGCACCCATGACAATGAGCAGCTCCTTCAAGAACGTATAGGTGTTAATTTACACTACATTTAGAAGAATAAAAGCCAGGTAAATTAGACTAAAATTTTAAAATATAACTGATAACCAAAATTGAAAATATAGGCAGAAATTTAATGTGGATACGGTGTCCTATATAATTTTCTTTTAGCAAAAACTAGCCAAGCGCTAGGCAAATCCAAGGAAAACACATGCAAATCTAGCGCCATATATTATGAAAGGGATTGATCTTACCATTTTGTGACAACTCTAATAAAACCAATCATTACTGCAGCCCTGTCAACACCGACAGCTAGTTACAAGTACCGTGCCAAAAAAAAAAAAACGGAGAAAAATTGCTATTCATCACCTCACAAAGCAACCATGCAATTACTCGGTTGGTTTAGATAGATTTTTTTTCCTTTCTGAAACTACACTCATTAATATGTATGTTTCATATATTCACATGAGCTGGATATTCCCGGCCATTAATTAGTGACAGCTATCCCCAGCTTCATAAAATAAAGTTTCGAAAGGTAAATACAAATAAAAATGACATCTCAACATATTGTGCCATCAACATTGTCCATGATGGGATCCCTGGCATTGCTTCGATGTATCCTTTTTTTGTTTATAATTTTTTTAAATAATCCAATCAAAACATAAAAAATAATTTGTAGCCACCCTTTCGGAAAAATATATACTTTACACAATCACAACACGACCGAATCAATTGTATGTGGTTGTACAATGTGGGATTACCATGCATCTCATCATATCCTAATTGTATTCAGTGTATATTTGTCTGTATCGGCTACTTAAGGTTCTTTCATATTGTAATATATCTAATATTGAATGCTAAATATATAAGAATGACAAGTTGAGCTACCTACTGATGTGTGCTCAAATAGGCTTGGATAACTCTTCTTATTGCGATCAAACACATCTTGTGCCTAATATGTTCCTAAGCAAATATGACATGAAGTTAGCCAAGGTTGAATTCTATGAAGCAACCATGGTTTTCCAAGCATAATACAATCTTGATGGAACTTATTTGTCTAAATATTGATGAAAAGTCTCCAAAAGTAAGTGTCAATCTCTAGAGTCAAAGAAAAAATTTAGAAATCCCAAAAATCTTTCGAGAAGAGTGATATAAAATTGCCAACCAGCTCAACAAAAAAAAATATGACTATATTATATTCGGGTATTAGTGTGTATGAAGTATATTTCCTCTTTCATTGAACCAATTTCAACCCAAAAATGAACACATGAGGCTAGCTAAATGGTACATTTAACTATACTAGGCTGTGACAAATGCTACAAGTCTATATCCACTATTTAAACAATTATCAGTGAAAAAAATATAGCCATTAGACGTCCTAGCCCATTGGAGATCTATATCCACTACAAACATATGTGATATTTCACAATTCAAGGTCAATTTCAACGCAATTCATTTCCAACCTCATAAATGTTGAAACAAATTAGCTCTCTAGTGCTATTATTGTCCAGGGAAGATAGAGTTCAATGGAACAAGGAATGTAATCACTAATGAAAGGAACATAATTTAAGTTCATTTCTAACACATTAGCATCAGCTCTAGGTCTGCCACAACTAATATGCTTATATATTGATGGTATTTTCTTTGTCTAAAATGCAAATGTCATTGATATGGACAATATAATGCAAGACACCTTTGATCCATTCTTTCACCACGATCAATGGGGCATAATTTGAAGTATAAGGAAGACATGTCAAAATATCCATCTTTGAAAACTATAGCACAACAATATTTTGTGTGCAAGACCTTTCTCGCTCTTGAATCCTACGAGTGGGGCCCATGTCTACCATGGGAATGTGCTTGGTATGGGTTGTTAGGGAGCAACCATCAATTGATTTATTGTAGTCACAATGAAGTAGGGTCCACTCATGGTCTAAAACTCCAAAAGGTATCATTTGCACTCCATCTCTCCCACCAATCAACTACCATAATCCTATCAACTAACATGAGGACGATACCAATAAATATATGAGAAAATCTTGCAATTAATATATCTCATCATGCCAAGCAAAGTTTTAAAACTTACAAACATGTTATATGCAATGACACATATTTATGTGTCTGAGGGTTTGCCACGTACTATATGTTACCACCTGGTATGAGTACACATCCTAGCTTCTAGGTTGTATATAAAGCAAATAAGAAGATGAAAACATTGGAGAACCTATAGCAAATATACACCATTTTCCACTACTCCATTGGTTCAACAAAATCAAAACACCATGATTGAATCACCCTCTTTCAAGTTCATCTATCATCCAATAGAGAAATCGGAAATGACCTAGCAAGAAATACATACCTTTTGCACAACCTTCAAGTACCTACATAGAAGGGAGTACAAGAGTAGTGCCTCATTTGCCCCCTTGTTGTCTATAATGCTAGAGCTTTTAGCATATGAAGTGGCACTCATAAAAGACATCCAAGTGGCTTCAGGTAATGGAGATGATGTTGTTTATCTTCGACCTGTTTATTTTGTAGCAATAGTAAGACTCTGTTTGGCCAAGCTCTAGCTCAAATTTAGGCCATGTCTAGTATGGTTATAGCTTTTCTGATAAGTAACTTTCAACTGGGTTGTATAGCTGAAGGGATACACGGCTAAACTTTAGTGGCAAAGTCAAAACCCCAACCCACCGAAGTCGTGGGAAGCTACCCAGGTCAGTTTTCGATTTTAACTTCTCCTAGTACAAATAAGCTGATGGCTTTTGGTTTTTGACTGTAGAGAAGCCAACCGTTTACAATAACTTCAAGCTTTTAGAGGGGAGAAGCCGAAGCTGAAGTTGTCCCAAACAAGAACTTAGGGTGCGTTTGGCAGAGCTCCCAGCTTCAACTTTCCCATGAGAAGTTGAAGAGCTCTACCAAACAAGAAAAAATCAACCAGCTTCACATAGAAATCCGAGGAAGTGATTCATATTTTTTGACTTGCAGCCTAGGAGCCAAAAAAACCTGCTCTCCACCTAATTCACAACCTCCCAGTTATGAACCTCCCCACAAAGTTCATAACTATTTCTCAGACAAGAATCACTACCAAAGAATCGATTTCATAGAGAATCAGGAGTTAGAGCTGAAGAATCATGATATGGAGTTCTACCAAACAGGCCCTTATACTTTATAGAAGCTAAAGCTATGAAGCTCATGCTTTTTGGGGCCACAATCCATGAAGCTAGAGGTTTTTTTTTTTGCCCATAGATCAAAGTTTTGATTAACTTTTTTTGCTCATTAATAAATTAAATAGTATTATTGTTATTATTGATGATATGGCATGCATTTTGTTATAGTTATCCACCTGTAGCCTTTGGAGTAGACAAAACCACTAAACAAGTTCTCCAACATTTTGATAAAAAAATGGCTCCAACTTAACCTAGCATGCACCAAGAAAGTGCCAAGCTGAACTGAGGTATTTGGTCAAGTTTCTTTTGATCCATCTTCGAAGCTATGAGTCAAGCCTATCTCCTCAACAACCCTACTACCTCACCATCTTGCAGTGGAGACTTCAATGCTGCTACCATTAATACAATCACCTCTTTTTATGCGGTTTAATGAATGGAATTGTATGTCGAGTGATCATTTGGAATATTTGGGGGGCTTCCTTGTGCCACTTTTAACCTCATCTACTTCAATGGTCATTGTTAGCACATCTGCACCCATATATGATATATGTGGATATGCCCAGCCACTAGCTTCAACCATGCACTTGCATTGTGATCATTGATTCCATCCTAATTTTACTTGTCCATATCTTTTGTTCATGATGTATTTGAAGAAATATTTTTTCTTCAGTTATTTTATAATTAAAGACTTATAAAAAAACGCTTCACAGCCCAATTGAACTAATTAAGTGATCTTACCACATATATATGATCACTTCATCCATATATATATATAGGGCGAATGTATGGTGCATGACCACCACTATTTTGTGACAAAATGGTTTAATTTCATGACAAGATCAGTGTGATCTTTCATGACTTTTTTGACTTTATCACAGAACTTCAGATTTGTTGTAATGCCTTTAGCACATCACCTATAGCTAGGGCTAGCAAAAAAACTCGCTAGGGTTCAAATCAAAATTTCTTTAATTACAGTTTTTAATAGGTTTAAAATTAAAATAAGTATATTTCAAATGAAAAAAGTTAATGAGGTCGGGCTCGACAGTAACTCGTTAGCTCAAATTTTAAATTACCAGTTAAATATTTCAAAAGAAACTCGATGATAAGCTTGTTAAACTCGATAGCCATCTCCTTGCTTATAGCTATCCGGATACCCTCTTTCTCTCCCTACTAAAATATATTTATGTGGCGTAGAAGTATATGATAGTACATTTTACGAACGGCCCTTAGCATATGGTAGTAAAATTTACAAGACTTAAACTATTTTTGGTTTGTCCTTTTATTAGGGCATATACAATAAGGCCATCTCGGCTAGCTCTTAATCTGTACATATCAATTTTGCTCTATGTGAAAGAATGAGAAAAGAGGAGAGAGAAATGAGCTGGTTCTTATTTAGTAGCTAGTTTTGCACGGAAACATGGGTGGATTATTTATGTATAAGAGAAAAAAAGATAGTTATTGCACAACATTTAGAGACAACATTTAAAGATGATAGTTATTATACAAACTGATTTTTAGCATACTATTAGCCAGTAGTAAGTTTTGCTATTGTACTTCTCTTAATAAGTAGCAGCCGCAAATCTAAAACATTAAATAAAAAAAGACTAGATATACAAGTAAGGCTATTCCCAATGGATGATGTCGTACTCCAAAATCCAAGACAGCCACGTAGGATATATAGTATGATACTGTTTGGATGAAACACCTCTTCAAAGGCATAGTATCATGCTACAAGATCCAAGACAAAGATGTGTCTATTAAATTGCTGCATATGCTATGATCAAATGTATCATGTGAACGCGTGGAGAAGACACCGTAGCGACCCAAAGGCAAAGGTCGTCCAAAACTAAGGTGTTGGATCTGAACCGAGCAAGATTCTAGGATGATACCACATTGCTCTCTCCCCTCTTTAACTCATATACTACATCAGCAACATGTCCTATGTGACAAATATTAAATAAGGAATATGATATCATGCACTGGGAATAGCCTAAGTTTAGTCCATTTGTTGGGACGGGCAAAATAAATGCTAAAAGTGGAGTAGTAGAAATCCAATGCCCTTCCTTGGAGGCCATTTAAGTAGCCCCTCCAAAGCACTGTAGAAACCGTACATCTCTCGAGCTGCATAGCTGGACTGATTCGATCTCCTAATGGAGAGCGTCACCGTCAACATCGACGGCAGCAACACCACGCCGGAGCAGACAACGCCGGCCACCAAGGCAGACGAAGGAGTGGCGAGGGCGATCGGCCTGGTCGGATTCAGCACAGCGGCGATCGCAGTTAACGCCGCCTTGTACAGAACGCCTTCCGGCATCTTCGTCCACCACGAGCTGGCCTACTATGTCAGCGCCGCCGTCATGGCAATTGCTGGCGTCGCCGAAGTCCTGGCCTTCGTGGTCATCTGGCTCTCCGGCGACCCCAAAAGACATCGGGCCGCGGCGCGTGCTCTCCTGCTCGGCTCCGTCGTGCTGCTGGTCGTCATCGCCGGCCTCGACGGTGTCGGTTTCAGCTTCGGTATGAAGTAGCTAATCATGATGCAGTCCAGCCTAAAGACGTACGTACAATGATTACTCTGTATATGCGCTTGTTTTGATGTCAGTACATGTATGTGCATGCATGTGCTACTTTATGGGCAATACCGCAATATCTTTGAACCTTAATTAGGCTGTGCATATTTGCATTTTTTTTTGTAACTAGGGTATGTACCTGTGCAATTGTGTGGCCAAATATTACAATACAATTGTCTTTGTAACACATCTCTATTGTTTATGATTGAAACCATGATTGTATTTGCTATACAATTGTTTTTGTTGCAAATGGAAGAAGGAAATTTAAATTACAGAAGTAAGAATGAAATAGAAGGAAGAGAGAGAGAAGGAAACTAGAACATGGGATTAGTACTTACGTGTACGAAGTCCATATTGCCTACGGTAAAATGACAGAAACCTTAAGCAATTCACTGCAGGGCACAAAGTGTAGCAACACATGGTCGACACAATCATATACCACATGCACAGTTGCCAATAAGGTAACAGCTACATTTTTTCTGGCAATCCTATTGTTGGGCACAGTTGCCAATAAGGTAATATCTACATTTTTCTGTCAATCCTATTGTTGGATTTAGGGGTGGATATTGAGTCAATTTGACTCGGCTAGGTAAACTCATTAAGATAACGAACCAGTTTTACTCGACTCGTTTTCTTAACGAGCTGAAAGCTCGACTCGCTAAAAACTCGAGTTGGTTTGTTAAACTCATTATGAATGTAAACAACAGAGTATGCATTGAAAATATTTGAACGCCTAAATATAACTAATAGCATGATGCTAATAAGTCCAAATAACATCATAAAATGTAAAGGACTTGCTTAAGCACAACACTAAATCCAAATAAAGTATACAGGTGCAACCATTGTAGTGACCCCCATTTTTACATAAATGCAAAAATGGAAATCTTATGTGCACACCGTACTAGTCCCTGGATCAGTAGCTAGTACGCACATTTATACAATTGATATCACATCCATATTCTTTATTGCAAATAATAAAGGTAATATACACAATAAAATCTTACAATTAAGAATAATGCAGCGGAAAGAATCGGAAGTCTTGTAGTGTGCCCATTCAATCCCTCAGGCAACTGACAAGGCATAATCCCTAGAAAAACTCGTTAACATTCCCGAATCCTGCGTAGAAGGAATTCATCGAGCTATTCTGATTCTTTACCCTAAAAACAACGAATAAGCAAGAGTGAGTACTTGCGTACTCAGCAAGACTTTAGCAAATCCTATTATACATGCAGGCCATTCGAAGGAAAGGCTTTCATGGTTAATTTGCATAAAGCTAGGTTGCAAAAGAATTTACTGAATTGTAGAACACAAATAGAATTTAAGTAAAAGCAGTTTAATACGTAAGTATAAAACAATAAATTTCACGAACCTCAGTTCTTTTGATCATCTTCATGAATCAATCATTGATATCACATATCAATCCGAAATAATTCATCTCTATGAATCAATCATTGACATCACGTCAATCCGAAATAATTCATTTCCAACAAGGATATCCAATCCAAATCATGGTGCTAGACAGCACATATCAAATTCCACATTTTGTAAAATAAAACAACTAACTATGTGATGACTTTACCAAGTGCCCATGACCGCGGGCGCGGCTAATCGATTAGTTTTATACTCTGCAGAGTTGTACAGCTTTACCCACAAGAAATGATCAACCTCTTTTGCCAGGCCAGTAACACATTTCCTTTGGTGTGTCGGCAAGGCGATCATAACATAACCGTTACATTACTTAATCCTAACTTTGCACCAGCATGGTGACGATATGCTATGGTGGTGAAAGATATTTGTACAATCACTGTACAAATTAATAAGGTGCTTGTACACTCGCTGTACGTGAAATAGTGATCCCACAGCATGGCGTTCACCTACGAGCAACCAATCACTGAAGAAGCTCGTAATACTCCAGTCTACCAATGTGCAAAGTCAATTTTAAGTAACTTAATAGGTTAAGACTGTCCCATACCAGTACTTGTGGTTGTACGGTTATCTTGGCCTGAAAACAACCCATAGTTCGGTCCTTAATCCGACACGGGCAATAATCTCCCCCTACACTACGTGCAAGCCCTTCTGCACACCAGGCTATTGCCAATAATTGCCCGCATCAATATTATAATTTTTATTTTCATTTTTAATTAAAATAACCAAAAATCACTATCACATCTCAACATATTTAAGAATCATCATCATGCCTCAGTATATCCAAATATCATTTGATCAATGTCTTAAATCATATCCAAGTATCATTTGATCAATGTCTCCATTTGATGTATACTAAGTCTAAAGCATGGCTAAGCAAGATTATTAAATATCGTGTATACCCAGATTGACATCATATATTGTCTAACCATGATTCTAAGGTATCAAGGTTCACAAATTCATTTATATCAAGGGAGTTTCAGGAATCAACCGGTATAACTACCATTACCTACAATATAGCAGAGTTTAATGAATATACGCATGCAATCAAAACATTTAATGAAAACATTTATAAAACTAGGATCAACATGGTCAAAGGAGGGTGCTTGCCTTGCTTATGACGAAGTCGAGATCGTACTCACGTTCGTCGGTGACTAGTCCTGACTCGTCGGGTTCTACACGCCATCCAAGAATAATAACATGGCAAGAAGCAAGTCTTAATAAGGCAAAGAGAAAGATCCGAATAAAATAATTTCATATAACATACATGGATCTTGATTTAAATTATTGAAGGTTTCATATGTTCTTTAATATATGTTCATGTATGGTTGCCATTTCATATATTTGTACATAAGATCACATATATTTTTTTATTTATTGACAGTGATATGAGATTCCTTGAAATATTGGTTACAAGCATGATTTCAGCAATATGAAATTATAAAACTCATACTTATGATTTAATATTGATTTATATATTTTTAATAGTGATTTATTGCTTCTTGTATTTTAACTTGTACATTTCCTATAATGAACTATATATATTTTTACATGTTCAGGTTCATAAGATCATAAAGATTCCAAAAAATTGGTTTTGGGTAACTTTAAGTTCATTTTCTCAAATTCCATGATTGCCATATTTAAATTTTCTCTTCAAATAAATTTTAAAATTTTAAACAGAGTTGAAAAATTAAATATTTTTGTATATTCTGATTCTTCAAGATTTTACACGAATTTATAAATTTATTTCGTTAAATTCCGATTTATGGTTTAGAAGTTACAAGCATTTGAAAACTGCAAAGTCTTAAAATACAGGAAATTAGGAAATATGCCTAAAATGGAAAGTACGTTTTCTAAACAGGGAATACGCCTTCTATTTTGGGCTGGTGCGGACTGTGACCCTGACAGGTTGGGCCCGCACGTCAGCGACGGAAACAGAGGTCACGGTTCTACGGCTCACCGCCGGCGAACGACGGCAAAAGGCGGCGCTCCGGTACCACCGTTGGCACCAGCTCACCCATGCGCACCTAGGGGACACTGTTTTCGGTAACGGGGAGGCCGGAGGCGGCGCGCCGACGAGCTCGAGCGGCGGCGGCCATGGCGCAGCGGTGGAACCGCATCTCCGGTGTTTACCGAGGTTAATTAGCACCGGATTGGGCACCACGGGGTAAATTAGGTCTCGTTTTGGTTCTTGGATCAAGGAAAGAGTAGGCGGAGTGGGGGTCTCACCGTGCGGGTGCGGCGGCGGAGAAGGAAGCTCGGTGCGGTGGCTCGCCGGAGAAGAAGGGCCCCGATTGAGGTTGCGGTTCGGCTCTGGGTGTCGTCAAGATCCTTCAAGCCGAAGGGATTGAGTGGAGATGCACCGGAGCGAGCGAATCGAGTTTTCCCTCTTCTTCACTGGTCCTCACCAGTTTTGGGGAAGATGGAGATAGTTCTTGCGAAATCGAGAGGTGGGGTGAGGAACCAGGGTGCTCAGGCTGGCTGATGGTATGCGCACTGGTTTTTATAGAAGGTAAAGGCGGTTTGGTGAAGGGATTGGCTTCGCACGCGAAAGGATTGGCTTCGGCCGAAGATGAGCACGCGAGGCTTCTTGTCGCGGCAGTGATTCTTTAGCCCAGCTGCGTCGTGGCATTGCTTTGGGCAAGGACGTGCAGGCGAGGATGCAGAGCTTGTCTACCCGAGCTATACCGTGGCAGCCGATCAGGTTCGAGACACTGCCGTGGCATCGGATCAACGGAAGTGATTTGCGGCGGGATGAACACGCGGGGATTCTTCACCTCTCTGCATCGCAACAGCCGGGGCAGCGCATGGCAGAGCTGGCGACGTGGCTGAAGGCTGGAGGGTCGAAGTTGCGGCGCAGGAGATAAGAACGGAGGCTCGGCTGGTTTGTCCTGCGCACGGCAGAGAGAAAGAGGAAAAGAAGCAAAGGAGGAAGAAAACTGTAGACAGTGGCTGATTCGTGGGGCCATTCGGCAGATGAGGTGTCGTCTAAGTACTGTTTGAGCCAGCTAAAGGATAAGTCATGGCCGAAGCTCAGTTGCAAATCTATTTCAACGACAAGCTGCCTTCAGATTTTTTTTATGAGGATTTTTATTGGCATTATTTGGATAATTACAAGTCTTCAGTAAAATTTTCAACTGAAAATTGTGGTTATAAAATTTAATAAAATTCTAGCAATGCAGTTTTATATATTCTTAATTTTTCTGTTTTACATTTAATTGATGATCGAGATGACATTATTATTTTATGAAAATTTTACCAAAGATCTGAATTAGCATTATTAACCTTCTGTAAAATTTTAATGATTTTATATTTTGTATTTAATTTCTAAAAATTCTGACATCATCATTTTCAATCTTTTTAATTTTCTTCTTTTGAATTTCTAAAATTCACGAATGTAAGTTTTAATGTTTGATATTTTTATCAGAGGTATATAATATTGTCAGGATTTCAGGGTAAAAATATCATGATTAGACTTTTAATATTGCTATTCATCATTTTCTTAAAATTAAAATGCATGAAAATAAGGAAAAAGCATTGTTTTAAATTAAAATTTTGATTCAAATTGAAATTTTTATTCAATTCCATTTTTAAATTCAAAAACTTTTATTTTTCCTATTTTTGAATTTTTCGGGATGTTACAACCATGCAATGAACAAAAGGGCTTGCTCAAGTGCAGCCATTAACACACAAAAGAAAGTCCAAAAACTTGTAGAAACAAGTCATGACACAACTTCAAGAGCATTCTGTTTTGGTCTAAATTCCTTATCACAGACAAATAGCAGCAACAAACTTGATAGCTATGGCAAAGTTTTGGTCTGAATTCCTCATCTAGCAGCACATTGAATGCTTTGAAGTCGCAACCTTTAATATAGAGAGCGTTATAACTACATAATGTAGAAAATAATCACAAGCACCTGTAATTCACAAGTATAGATTATGATGCTAAAGTGGAATATTATATTTAAGCTAACAAATATAGACTAGCAAGTCTCCTGAGCCATGACACCTGATACATTCAAGAATACTAAAATGGGATAAAAAGTATGCACTAAAGAATATGCTAATGGTTCCTATATCACAAAGGACAAGTTTAATTTGTCTCAATTGGTAAAAGTTTAACATAGCATTATGCAGAAGCACACTTGTTTTTTTTTAAAAGAAAAAAGAAAAAGCAAACTTTGATGAGAATGAATCCATCTCACTCTTGGCAGACTAGCTACTTTCCACCATGCTATCAGGAAATAGTACCAATTTAATGTTATCTTCGTTGTCATCTTCCTGCAAATGAAAACGGTATTTAAGTTACACACAATATTTACCAAAACTATATAAAAGACTAAAAGTGGACTTCCATACCATTATCATTGGAAGTTTATTGTCATTTTTTGATCCTCTTATGAAGCTAGAAGCAGTACTAATGCTTCAATAATTGATGGGTGCAGTGCACTACGGTAATCATCAAAAACTCTACCTCTAGTAGGGTTCAAAAACCGATGAAAACCATTTGAAAACCGTGAAAACCGCCCATTACGCTCCAGTACAAAAAGCGAAACTGCTCGGTTTACCAGTCAAGTTTAAATTCAAAATTTTAAAAATTTGGAAATTTTGAAAAAAAAATATCCAAAAGTTCCCCAAAATTAGTATTAATAGCTTTATACCCTCTGGTGTAAATATTTTTGAAAAAAAGTTTGGAGACGTTTTTGAGCCATTGAAAATGTAGAAATTAGAAAATCCAAAAAAATAAATTAGAAGTATTTTTTAGTAGCAATATTTGTTCAAGTATGTCAAGTAACAAATTTAGTAGCAATGTTTACTTCAACATATTTTAGTAACAATATTTGTTTAATTTTACTTAGTGGCAATATTTGTTCAAGTGTGTTAAGTAGCAATAATTACTTAAACATATTTTACTAACGATACTTGTTCAATTATATTTAGTAGCAATATTTATTGAAGTATGTCAAGTAGCAATATTTGTTGAAGTACGTCAAATAATAATATTTGTTGAAGTATATTTAGTAGCAATATTCGTTGAAGTATATTTAGTACCAATATTTGTTAAATTATATTTAGTAGCAATATTTGTTAAAATATATTTAGTAGCAATGGAAGGTATTAAAATGTAAATGGTGTTGATATGTGAAAAATATTGATATGTGAATGCCTATTTTTGCACTTGTTGGATTGATATATGAATAGTATTGAAATAAAAAGTTATTTGTTGATATATTATTGCTAAATTCCTATTTTACAACTTTCAATTGTCTAAAATATAGCAAAGGTTATGTCAAAAAAATTTCATATTTAGGAAAGTTCATACCAGAATTTTTTCGTGTTTTTTCCATACTTTTTTATATATTTCTTACACTTTTCCTATTTTTGGGACTTCAATGGTTTTTTTACAAATTTTAAAATATTTTTTGCAATTTCCCCCTTTTTTCAATTTTCTCATTTTTCAACTCTCACCGGTTTTCACCAAAAACAGCTCAAAATTCAAGCCTTTTTTAGCAGTTTTCATCCATTTTATTCAAAATTTGCTCACCTGTTTGACTAGATTTTAAATTTATTTGACTTTTCAAACCGTTCGATTTTGAGCGGTTTTTGATACTGTCGGGTGGTCGAAATCCAAGTTCGAAATGGTATTGTTAACCCTGACCTCTAATACTAAAAATGGATTCTGATAAGACACTAGTAGTAAGTATAGTCAAGAATTTCGTTGCCATCTTTATCACAATAGGGAACCTATGAGCATTCAAGTTTCACCAATCAAGTGGTACATGTATGAGATAGTTTAAGAAAAATACTATCTATGAGTTTGGTTGCTTGAATAAAACCATTCCGTCCTGAACGATGTGATACAAAAATTTGAGAAATATTTTCTATAGATATTGAATAATTCCATCCACCCAAAATAAATGAAACAAATGATACAGAATCATCCCATTCTATTCAACCTCATCCTACCAAACGCACCTAAGGATGCGCGGGGACCGCTCGCCGCCATGCATGCATACGGAGCCGGCCGGGCACGTACGCGCGATAGCTAGCTACTCGTCCAACACCTCGCTCGATCGTTCGACGCACGCTGCTGGCTGACCGGCCGTGTTCGCTCTCAATCCGCGGCTTCTTGGGCAGAGTGCGCATGCGCGCATCTCGATCGCCGTGAGATGAGAGGCTAATATATAGCCTCCATAGCCAGTCTGACGCAGGCCGCGCGGCGGCCGGCCATGTTCAACCGCATGCGCGCGCGCAGGTCGTCCATGGATCAGCTTAGTATTCAGCTGGTCGATCAGGGCGTGCGGCGGCGCCGGACAGCATCCCTGTCCATCTGCAGCTATTGCTTCACGAAGATCGGGACGATCGAGCTATATAGCGCGCTGCCGGCCTGGGTATATATGCATGCGCGCACACACGTATCCACGGCTCGTCGCGCTCGGGTGGCGTCGGCATGCATGGCCGGCCGCGCGCGCTCGAGCGCACATATGCAACTCAACAATTCCAACCTCATGAATGACGAAACTTGGAGCTAGCTGGAGGCGCCTCCAAATAAATTAGGGCATGTACTTCTCGGCACAGGATTAACTATTAATTCCTATTATAATATACTTATAAAACTTAACAAAATTATGATATTATGAAATTACTTTTCATAACAAATATATACATTTGATTTTCATGCAACTATTTTAAACATTTAAAAATATATTGATAGTCAAAATTTTAAATGTTTGGCTACACCTTTATCTAAAATAATAACTATTTATGATGGAGCAAGTAAATAGATAGATGCACAATGCTAGCTTGCCATATACATAGACAAATCAGACCTGTTGTGTACGGTTCATATATGACGACAAGGTGAAAGAAAATGATTGTGTCTGGAAAGCAAATTCTTGTATACAAATTATCATGTCTCTTGTATGCTTGTTGTCATTATTCTCTCAGGCCAAGGGCTGTCGCTGGTTACAACCAGATCTACCATACCAACGTTTATACGTAATATGAGCGGTGCTTTTCCTTTTAATACATGTTGTATAAATCTTAAAATAAATGAATATGTAAGTAATCACCCTTTATCGTTCATTTATGTTTTAATATTTATACAAATGTCAAAAAGGAAAGCATGGAAGCACCTGGCACATAATATATATACAGATACACACGTCTACGGTGTACGTACGCACGTACTTCGATCACGTTCATGTATTATATATCTGCCGCGATATATGTATGGTGATCATACCTGTGACCTGATCACGGCCAGTAGTTAACTACTCGTATATATCTCGCGCTAGCTTGTAACTCAATCCTCCAGGCATAGTCGCTTAATTTGTTTGCCCTGCTGGACGTCGGCCGGCCATCTCTCACCACATATATACATGCATGGACCAAACGTACGTACGTAGCTTTCGGTCTCTAGAGCGCCCAAAGAGGCTTTACATGATAACCACGACCGGTTAACTCTGGACATATATACCATCTTCAGCCAAATCCAAGTCTCAACTCCTCCGAGTGCAAAGCTAGCTAGACATCTAGTGCTTCGAGGCCAAAGGACGTACTAAAAATTTCCAAAATTCGTATGAAAACTTTTCGCAAAATCTTTCAAACGTTTTCTAGTTAATCGTCGTGTTTTCTTGAGTTCTTGTAGTTGTTTGTCTACCTTTTCTCTTGCCAGAGTCCTTTCCCCTAATCTAAATCCCCTAATTCCTGAAAAACCCCTCCAAAATTAATTTCTCAAAGCCTTCCACTACTTTCTTGGGACATTTCCAGCCCAAGGCCTCTTTGCTCTCCTTTTTCCTTTCCGTTCAGCCTGCCTTGCTTTCCGACCAGGCCGCCTTGAGGCCCATGTTATTTCGGCCCATCCCCGCTCCAGCCTTGCCTGCATCCTGACGAGTGACGTGTACTCCATGTCTCCCTTCCATAGCTAGCCTGCGTCACCACCTCTTGCCCGTGAGTGTCCAGCGGAAAAGGAAGCCTGAGCTAAGGAAAGGACCTTGTCGTCGCTCGCCTTGCTCCATCGTCCACCCGTGGCTATAAAGCTCAAACCCGGTGCCATCTCCCTCTTTTTTCCTCGCCCTTTTCATCCCTGAGGTCACCCACACTATTATCAAAGCTGTCGTCGTCTCCAAGTGTGTAACCACTTTTTCATAGCACATTAGAACCAAATGTGTAAGCCTTCCCTCGCATTTTGATGTGGTTCCAAGCTTCCAGCCACTAGATGATGGCTGATGCTGCGTGTATATATGAACGTTCACAATCCATTATCTATGTGATTATGTTTTTCTTTTCTTGACATATCGAATGCGCTTAAGCCTCAAAAAAACAAAAAGTTGCGCTTAAAGGGGTGATGCCCCGTTGACCCATGAAAAGAGCGTATATGTCACAGACCTGAGATCGTGACTTTGCAAATATCAATTATCATCTCTTGTAAAAATAATAAATGGTACGTTCTCTAAATCCTTACAAGTTACAAGTGTTACATATTGTACTTAATTACTATATATTAAACTTTGAACATCAATCATTAGTAGAGATTCATTTCATTCTTGGACCCTCTCTTTTAGAAATTTCTGGCTCCGCTACTGTTAAATCTGATGGATGTATTGGCTCACTGGTGATTTATGTCCCTTCACTCCACATAGTTTTGTTGATGATAGATGGTGGTTGATTCAACATTTCTAGCTAAAAAGATTTTATGTGGATGATAGGATAATCTGCGCACATGTGTATGCATGTGGTTTGTATTATAATTGTGTATGACCGTTGGACTGATATGAATTTCATATATATGGTTTTCTATGATTATTGATAATTATTTATGCATTAAGCAATAGGTCGTTTGGTAATATTGTTGCTAACTGATACTTATCTGTGCACGATGAATTTTATACCATTGATTTAGTGTGACCTTTTCAACTATAATGGGAAACTCACTTTACTACAATTTATGATATGTTTATTCGATATCTTGTAGGATCGAAATATACTAATGTAGCAATCAGAGGGGGGTGAATGATTGCGCAGAAGCTAAAATCAAATTTTCGATCTTTTCAAACACCCCAATTTAAACTCAAATTGCTTGAAGACCGGTTTACAAAGTTAGAAGACCAGTTTCTGAAATTGGGAGACCACCTCACGCAGCTTGGGAGACCAAGAGACCGGTCTGGGCGATCAATCAAAGACTTGAGCGACCAAGAGGATACTTGGGCGATCGGTTTGGACACTTGGGCGGCCGAATAAATCACTGGCGAAAGCAAGATGGGACACTGGGCGACCAATTTGGGCACTTAGGAAGCAAGAGGACACTTGGGCGAGCAGGTTGAGTACTTGGGCGACCAGTAGACCACTTGGGTGACCACATGAGCAGTTGGGCGAGCACAAGGACAGTTGGGCGACTACGCGCACAGTCTGGGCGAGCAGACCGATACCCGTCTATTAAAATAGAAATTCCCAAAGATCCAGCCGTTGGATTGACCTAAAATTTGAACTAAAGAAACTAGACTTAATTCCACAGCTAACACAAAAAGAATCAGGTCAATCGGATTTACGGATCTAAAGTTATGTCCTTCGCAAGATGACTGAATCCGGGCGACCACGCGAGCAGTCGGGCGAGCAGGACATCAATCTGGGCGACCACAAATTACAGAAGATCTAACTGTTGGATTGATGTGAAATTTTAACTGTATAAACTAGACTCAATTCCGAAGATAACAAAAAAATAATCAACTCGATCGGATCTACGGATCAAAAGATATGACCTTCAAAAGATGACTGAACCAATTAGCGATCTACTGTTTGGCGACCAGGTTAGCAATCTGGGCGACCACGAATTGCCAAAGATCTAACCGTTGGATTGATATGAAATTTTAACTGTAGAAACTAGATTCAATAATGAATCAAACCCAATAAGAATCAATCCAATCGGATATACGGATCAAGAGATATTACCTACGCAATTGGACTAATGCATCTAATGACGAGGAAACCAAATTTCACCTTCAAGGCTGTGACGGACCAAACACCAGAGAGGGCTTCAGTTACCACAGATCAATCTTCTAATCACCAAAAGCAAGATCATGTCCAGATCATCATCAATCTTCTAGTTGACGTGATGCAGGCATGCACGATCAATCTTGATTTGTTATCTTCACACCTTCATGGCGATCAAAAACTCACGCAAGAAAACTCATCCACACAGAGATACTTGGATTGCTAGATTTATCTTTATTTCTTTTGTCTAAAGTACTCCCACACAAGAGTACAAACCTAATACCTTGCTCGAGAATAAACAGGGGACACCTCTCCCTATTTATACAGAGCAAACACATAGAGATTGAATACAACTCCACTTCCAACATGGAAAGAGTTCGTATCTATCTCAACTTGGCCCAACATGACCAAAAACAACTCTTGCACGCATGCAAGAACAGAGAGATTGAATACAACTCAACTTCCAACATGGAAAGAGTTCGTATCTATCTCAACTTGGCCCAACATGGCCAAAACCAAAACTTTGCACGCATGATCCCCACCGCCGCACATACGTGACTAACCAAACCTTCATATGCATGTTCTCTAGCCCGAACGTCCCGCATGACATCCTTGACCACCAAGACCTCGATTCCTCCTCGAACCTAGTCTCGAACCTCGGTTCCTCCATGAACCTAGTTCCGGTCCGTCATCGACCACGTTCAGCCTCGAGCAACACTCGCACATGAAGTAACAAACAACGCGTCCGAGCACAAGTCCACGACTTGACTCAAGATTAATCCATGCAACCACTCACACGAGTGCATTGCATTAAGCAAAACCATTATGCTATCCCCAAAGATAATCAAATGAACATTTGAGCACAGGTCCATCACTTGCCTCAAAAGCATCCATGCAACCACTCACATGAGTGCATTGCATCAAACAAACTTCATCATGCTATCACCAGCATGATAAACATCTCAACATAGCACATGCACAGGCTCCACACATGCCATAACCAAAATCACTTTTCAATGCCAATTACACCATTCAACCAATTTTTCATCACATGATCTCACAATCTCCCCCTTGATGAAAACATTGGCAACACCATTTGGAAACGAACATTGGCATTCACCTCACAATGGCAACACCATTTTTTAAAAGAAGTAAAGTGACCAAAAGACAGAGAGAGAAATCTCCCCTACAAAGAAGAACAAAAATCTCCCTCTATCAAAAAGAAAGACTCCCCCTAACAGAAAGAAGAAATGTGTGTGTGAATGTGCAATGTGTGACCAAAAGTTTCTCCCTTTGACTCCAAACTTTCTCCCCCTTTGACAATGGATTCATCAAGAATGCAAAAAGAGAGCAAAAGAGAAACTTCTCCCTTTATGTTGATGTTTTCTTTTTTTTATGTACTGAGCATTATGAATCATGCACAAATGTAACAACTTGATCACCAAGTCATGCTATCAACAAGATTTGCACTCTCAAATCTACACATAAACAATGTAGAGTAAGCATAACTAGAAATCAAGTACTATTAACGATTTTTTGCATGACATGATCTCCTTTCTCAACAATCTTAAAACCTGAAAACATTGAAATTTTGTGCACTTTATTTGTGCTTTGAAAAACTGATTCATTACTTTGATTGCAACAATAACAATTGCAAGGAATTACATGCACCATCACCTTACTTTTCAACCATGCCAAGCAATCACAAGCTTAAGGTTTCATGGTTTCGGTCATACACAACCTCTTCCAAGTTCATATCATAGTGCAATGATAAGCAGTCTCGTAAAGAAGAAGTGCGACAGTACATAACCTTGATCTTGCTTTTATCAATAATCACTTTTTGAGCTTTAGCACTTAACTTTCATATTTAGCACTTTTTCGAACAGGATCAAGATAGCCAAGAAAGTTCAACCATGACAAGATTTAATTCAAGTTGTCATTCCATTTAAAAAGTCATGACATAAACTACACCATATATGTATAAACAGGAAGTTGCAAAGACCCTTGTAGCATAAACATGGCTTCAAATGACATATGTGTATGAAATACAATGCTCGATTACTTTTCTTGTTTTTCAAATTTTTGTTTTTCATTTAAGAAACACACGAAACAAAAACATGCTACACAATATTACAAGGTTTTTCACAAGCTCCCCTCAAAACAACCATCTTAAAAAACTTCTCTGAATATCACTTGAAGGATTAAATTGAAAACAAAAGGTTGAAAGAACAAACCTCCCCAAAAGCAACCAAAAGAAACTTTCACTAAAAAGCATTAACTCCCCATCAAATGGATAACCAATGAAATCAACAGAGATGAGATGATGATATACATGTGCTTGAGTTATCATGATATGTTCGATTAAGCATAAGCATGAATCATGATAAATAAGTTTCGAGCATGAAAGACATGATATAAGATATGCGGGGATACATATGAGCATATGAACAAACATGTCATCTAATGTCACAATTAGATATCTGTGAGTGTAAAAGACATGAGTGAACAAAAATAGCTCACAAAGTAGATGAAGAATTATTGCACATGCCTCTTGAAAATCATCTCAAGGGTGAGAACCATCCAAGTCTTGATCCCATCTTGCAAAAGACCAAGATCCACTAAGGTTCTGTTCTCCAACCCAATCCTGAAAAGCCTACATAGCACAAGAAGATGTCGAGGCCTCGGTACTGGGGTTAGAAATAAAGCATTTAGGAATCCAGTACTGAGACACACGATGAGTAGGCACAACACGAGTATGCTTGTTCACAAAATCAGATTTGCCCTTTCCCGTGTTTCTTGCAACAAAAGATGTTTGCATCACACTAGGCACAACACGAGTATGCTTGTTCACAAAATCAGATTTGCCCTTTCCCGTGTTTCTTGCAACAAAAGGTGTTTGCATCACCCTAGGCACAACACGAGTATGCTTGTTCACAAAAACAGATTTGCCCTTTCCGTGTTTCTTGCAACAAAAGGTGTTTGCATCACCCTAGGCATAAAATGAGGAGTAAATGTGCCTTCTGAAATTAGACCTAGCCTTAGTCTTCTCTTTCTTTTCTTTGTTTGGCTAGTCTAAAGCAAAAATCTACTAAGTGTCCATCTCTACCACAATGAGTGCAAGTGTACTTAACATGATGTTTAGCTTTAGTAATGTAGTAACATTTGCATTCATCATAGTAGAAGATAACACACCAAACAGATTTGAAAATCGTTTTCTTAGGCTCATTTGCAATCTCAAGTTTTCCTCTTTCAAGTGTCTTAACAACAAGAGGAGCATGCGACTTATAATGAGCATAAGAATCAAAACCTAAACCTTTGTGATGAGTCTTGACTTTTGTTTGATCCAAAATCATGTTTAGGTTTTTCTTTCGAGAGTGAACCGTTCTAAAGATTTTTCCAAGTAATCAACCTTTTGAGAAAGAGTTAAGCAGTTATTACATGGAACGTCCACTTTTCCTTTCTGCTTTGCGACAAGTTGAACATGAAAGAACCTCATGAGTGAGCATAGCATCATTATTTGAGAAACCCTAGCATTTGCATCATGCAACTTCAATTCCGAGATAGCACATTTAGAACAATGAGTTATATCATGCAAATCAACAGTTGAACAAACTAGCGTTTTAACATGTTTCTCATTTTCTTTCTTTTCAAAGATTGACTTGTTCTAACAAAGAAACATGTTCTTTCCTAAGCACAAGAAGCTCATCAGTAAATTAAGTCACATGATTTGTAAGCATCATCATCGGGAATCAAAGATTTAAGTCTAGCAATTTCAGCATTCAAAGATTCCACAAGAACATCATGTTTCTTAATCTTCTTGTCGCGTTTGTCAAGCAATTTTCCAAGACGAACAACATGAATAGTTAATTCATCGTAAGAAGGTTCTACCTCATTGCAATCATTTGTCATGATCGTCCTCGGTGAAGCTTACATCACTCCTAGCCATGAGACACAACCTGTCAATTCATGTTTGCTTGGAGTTGTTGTATCATCTTCACCGCTCTCCGAATCCACATCACTCAAATTGACTTGTTCAAGAGCGGAAAGGACCCGGTGGACAACTTTCTTTGTTGATGAAGTTCTTCTTTCTATTTCTTAGAAAACTTCTTCTTCTCTTTTCTTTTGTCATTGTCCTCCTCTCTTGATGCTTTACTGCGAGTTTAGGACAATTTGAACGCATGTGGTTGAGATCACCACACTCATAGCACCTTGGAGGCCACCACCAACTTTCTTTCTCATTCTCACATTCGCAAGGCTTTATAAAACGAGAAGAAAGTGATACCAAGTCTTCTTCGGAAATTCCTCAACTGTTCATCGGTTAGTGAAGACAAGAAGGACAAGACAAAACTTGAAGAAACATTATTTTGAGACATGCTAGATTGAGAGGTCAATGCAATTGATTTATAATCATCCTCCTAGCAAGAACATCCAATTCATGAGTTTTTAGCTTAGAGAAAAGAACATCTACAAGAAGATCACTCATGACAGCTTGATTCTCTAATGGATGTAACTTTCATTTCCCAAATAGACATGTCTAATGCACCAAGCAATTGTCTAGCATTAGTAGCCTCATCAAAGTAAACTCCAACAAAGCACGTAAGTTGCTAAGAATCTTATTGAAACGTGCAAAGAAATCATCTAGTGACTCACCAGGCTTCATCTCAAATCGCATGTATTCTTTCTTATATATATCTTGGCGAACCTCTTTGATAGTGTTAGATCCTCATGGTAATCATAAAGAGATTTCCATACCTCATATCTGAGACTTGAGATGGATCACGCGGTCGAAGTCACTTCTTCCCAAACCTTGGATGATCAAATTTCGTGCTCTGCTATTCGCTTCAACCTGTGCTTGATTGGTTTCATTGACTTGATCATTCTCAGGAACTTGATATGGTTTGTACACCTTCTCCTAGATTGTAAAGCCACGAGCTTGAATGTATGCCTCCATCTTCGCTTTCCAAAAGCGAAAATCAACACCATCGAAAACACAGGTTTTGTCGAATACCTATCCATCGCTACTGATTCTAATTACGGTTAAGATTAATTAGAAAAACCTTGCTCGATACCACTTGTAGGATCGAAATATACTAATGTAGCAATCGGAGGGGGTGAATGATTGCTGAAGCTAAAATCAAATCTTCGATCTTTTCAAACACCCCAATTTAAACTCAAATTGCTTGAAGACCGTTTACAAAGTTAGAAGACCGAGTTCTGAAATTGGGAGACCACCTCACGCAGTTGGGAGACCAAGAGACCGATCTGGCGACGATCAAGATAAAGACTTGAGCGACCAAGAGGATACTTGGGCGTCGGTTTGGGCACTTAGGCGGCCGGTAAATCACTGGCGGCGATGAGGACACTGGGCGACGGTTTGGGCACTTGGGCGAGCAGTAGGACACTTGGGCGAGCAGGTTGAGTACTTGGGCGACCAGTAGACCACTTGGGCGACCACATGAGCAGTTGGGCGAGCACAAGGACAGTTCGGCGACTACGCGCACAGTCTGAGCGAGCAGACCGATATCCGTCTATTAAAATAGAAATTCCCAAAGATCCAGCCGTTGGATTGACCTAAAATTTGAACTGAAGAAACTAGACTTAATTCCACAGCTAACACAAAAAGAATCAGGTCAATCGGATTTACGGATCTAAAGTTATGTCCTTCGCAAGATGACTGAATCCGGGCGACCACGCGAGCAGTCGGGCGAGCAGGACATCAATCTGGGCGACCACAAATTACAGAAGATCTAACCGTTGGATTGATGTGAAATTTTAACTGTATAAACTAGACTCAATTTCGAAGATAACAAAAAAAGAATCAACTCGATCGGATCTACGGATCAAAAGATATGACCTTTAAAAGATGACTGAACCAATTAGCGATCTACTGTTTGGCGACCAGGTTAGCAATCTGGGCGACCACGAATTGCCAAAGATCTAACCGTTGGATTGATATGAAATTTTAACTGTAGAAACTAGATTCAATAATGAATCAAACCCAACAAGAATCAATCCAATCGGATATACGGATCAAGAGATATTACCTACGCAATTGGACTAATGCATCTAATGACGAGGAAACCAAATTTCACCTTCAAGGCTGTGACGGACCAAACACCAGAGAGGGCTTCAGTTGCCACAGATCAATCTTCTAATCACCAAAAGCAAGATCATGTCCAGATCATCATCAATCTTCTAGTTGACGTGATGCAGGCATGCACGATCAATCTTGATTTGTTATCTTCACACTGTGCGACTGTCAAAAACTCACGCAAGAAAACTCATCCACACAGAGATACTTGGATTGCTAGATTTATCTTTATTTCTTTTGTCTAAAGTACTCCCACACAAGAGTACAAACCTAATACCTGGCTCGAGAATAAACAGGGGACACCTCTCCCTATTTATACAGAGCAAACACATAGAGATTGAATACAACTCCACTTCCAACATGGAAAGAGTTCGTATCTATCTCAACTTGGCCCAACATGACCAAAAACAACTCTTGCACGCATGCAAGAACAGAGAGATTGAATACAACTCAACTTCCAACATGGAAAGAGTTCGTATCTATCTCAACTTGGCCCAACATGGCCAAAACCAAAACTTTGCACGCATGATCGGCCCATTGCCGCATATACGTGACTAACCGACCTTCATATGCATGTTCTCTAGCCCGAACGCCCCGCATGACATCCTTGACCACCAAGACCTCGATTCCTCCTGAACCTAGTCTCGAACCTCGGTTCCTCCATGAACCTAGTTCGGTCCGTCATCGACCACGTTAAGCCTCGAGCAACACCGCACATGAAGTAACAAACAACGCGTCGAGCACAAGTCCACGACTTGACTCAAGATTAATCCATGCAACCACTCACACGAGTGCATTGCATTAAGCAAAACCATTATGCTATCCCCAACATAATCAAATGAACATTTGAGCACAGGTCCATCACTTGCCTCAAAAACAGTCCATGCAACCACTCACATGAGTGCATTGCATCAAACAAACTTCATCATGCTATCACCAGCATGATAAACATCTCAACATAGCACATGCACAGGCACCACACATGCCATAACCAAAATCACTTTTCAATGCCAATTACACCATTCAACCAATTTTTCATCACATGATCTCACAATATTGCAATGCACGGGCATACAGCTAGTATCTCTATATTCCTAGTTTTAGATAGTATGAACAATTGGCTACTGTAGTCTTTCACTCACATAACTCTGGTGGGAAAGAACTCTAGTCATGTTATGGTTGGCTATGTATATTCATAATACATGTTTCAGAACCGCTCCTGATGAAGCACCGAGCATATTCCGTACCCGTTCATGTTGATACAATGGTGTCCCTTTTCTCTTCCTACGGGGCATCATGTTTTTGAAGTAAAACCAATTTGGAGAAACAGGGATTTACTCCTCAGCAAATTGAATCGACGTGGTTTTTTTGTATCAGTCAGCTCTGGCTTGAGAAATGTGGCGCGGGTTTGGATGCAAAGTGTGGCAAAGCAGCAGTTGGATTTTTTTTATTTTGTAGGTTCGCAGCACATCGATCCTCATATACAAGCTTAAGGGTTGTTCGAGGAGTGGTAGCTTTTCTGAAAAAACTGTCTTTTTTTTTCTTTTTGAGCTGAAAAGTGGTTATAGTTTTTTTTATAAGAGACTGTTTAATAAATAGTTAATTTCTCTTTGCAATAAGCTGCAAAAGCATATTTAGCCCAACTTTCAACTTTTGGCTTTTGTTAAGCCTTATTCGAGGGTTTAAAGCCAGCTTTAGCTTTTGAAAAGCTAGTAAGCCCCTTAAACAGCTCAGCTTTTAAGCATGTTTTGACATAAACCAAAAGCCATATATAACTAACAAAAACTGAAAACTGAGCTGAACCTGTATTTGTAGCTTATTGTTAAGGGAAATTAGCTATTTATTAAAGGGTCTCTTATAAAAAGTTACAGTCGATTTTCAGTTCAGAAAGTCAAAAAGCAACTTTTAAGAAAACTACAGCTCCCCCAAACAGGGCCTTAGTTATATATGATTTTTTGGCTTATGTCAAAATCCGTTTAAAAACTGAGCTGTTTGGAGGGCTTACTGGCTTTTTAAGAGCTGAAACTGGCTTTAGAGCATCTCCAACAGTTTCTAATATTTAGACTCTCAATATTCTTAGATTGGGACCTTCTCAAAAAAATTTGGGTCTACAAAATACCTTGTTCTCCAACAGTTCCTATATTTTCTCCCAAAAACACCTTTGAATTGGTGCAGTGGGCCATCTGGAGCGAAATAATGTTGATTGGGAGCGCGGACAGAGCGCACAAAAATGAGGAGTCGGGGTGCTATTTTTGGGCGTGCCAAAATTTGAGGAGCTAGAAAGAGGAACTGTTGGAATACTTTTTTTTACAATCAAGCCCAAAATCAGGTTTTGAGAATGAATTTTAGGCACTGTTGGAGATGCTCTTAAAGGCCCCCAAATAGGGCATAAAGTGATCGGTAATTTATACATCTGTAATCAGGATCAGTGTTCTCAGTCTTGCTTGATCCTTCTCCCCTTTATTATAGCAAGTCCTTGAGAAATAAATTTGATGTGGAGAAAAAGTAAGGCGTTAAGTGACTCTTCTGGCTCCATCCTAGACAATTTCGAGTCAAGGGATAGCTAAATAGCTACATCCCATCGCACCGAACGTGAGCATTTGTAGTGACTTAGGGGGTCGAAGACTAATAAACGGTTTATTTATACTAAGCATTTCTCTTATAGCTAGATTCAATCTCTTGGTACTTGTGGAAAGGAAAAATAATTTAATGTTCTTCCTTTTAAGAATGGAGGATCAGGAAATCCTATTGATTATTGTTTTCTTCGGACCATGAGGAAAAAGCATGGAAAAAAAGCTCGAATGGTAGATCTCTCTTGTCACCTAGAATAAAGAGATGATCTTGCAGTTTTTGGTTTGTAAAGTTGCATTGTTGGATGCTTTAGGTTGTGTTTGGTTAGTGGGATGATGCTGAATGAGATGGGATGGTTCTGTACCGTTCGATTCTATTATTTTGGGTGAATAGAATAGTTCAACATCTTTATGGAATATTTCTCAAATTTGTATCGCACCACTTAAGACGGGATGGTTCCATTTAAACAACAAAACACATAGATGATATTTTTCTTAAACTATCTCATACATGTTCCACTTGATACAAGCAACCAAACATACCCTTATTTTTTTCTTTAAGAACAAGCAACTTCTGCTCCAAAGATAGTTATCCGTACACCAATAAAAAATGTATGTATTCTTGAAAAAAGGGAAGCCCTCCTCCCCCTCAAAAAAGACCCAAACCGCTATCTTTTATGTAAGAAAGCTGAATTCCTTGAGCTATACCTTCCAAAGGGACCTAAAACTCACAGATCGTCCCACCATTTGGGATGAAAATGTGAAATAGCTCCCAATATCCTAATTTTGTTGTAAAAATCTCTTATCCCCCGTCTGACCCTGCATCTGACATTGTGGACTGACATTTGAGATGAAAATGTGAAACAGGAAGGGAAAGGAAAGCTTTCCTAAGACCATCTCCAACGACTTCCCGTCCCGAATCCGTTCCCCGTCGCGATGGGAAAGCGAGCGAGAGGGGAAACCGAAGCGCGCTCCGACGCTCTCCCTTCCCGGCCAGGCGACGCTAGGGAAAGGAGAGAGATTCCCACGCCCGCCGGGTCCTCTCTCCGTTCCCTTGGCCCTCTCGCGTAGGTGGGACGAGCAACGGCCTCGACTTCGCGCGTCGGCTCAGAACCGGAGAGTGTTGGTGTGGCTGGGGAAGTGTTCAGCAGAGGGCTCCGGCGACGCGTCCGTTTTGCGCGAGCGACCGCCGACAAAGACTACGCGAGCGGGATCGACATCTCAAGGTACTCCCGGTGCACCTTGAGGGATTTGGTATGTGGATTAGTGGTATGTCGATTTGAGGGATTTCGTATGTCCATTCGTACTTGAAAGAACGGCTGGTTTCTTCGATTTGGGGGCAGAAGACTCGATTTAGGGTTCCGATTTGGGTGAAGAAAACCTGGATAGATACTCTGAATGTTGTAATTATAGGAAACCTAAATCCAAACCCTAAATCGACATTGCGAACGGGATGGACATCTCAAGGGTCTCCCGGTGCACCTTGAGGGATTTGGTATGTGTATTTGTGGTATGTCGATTTGAGGGATTGTGTATGCAATGTCGATTCGTACTTGGAAGAACAACTGGTTTCTTCGATTTGGGGGCACAAAACTCGATTTAGGGTTCCGATTTGGGTGAAGAAAACCTTGATAGATACTCCAAATCTTGCAATTATAGTAATCCTAATTCCAAACCCTAAATCGAGTAAGGACCAACCTCGTGCCTCTTTTTTGCTCGGTCAAGAAAATCCATGCTGAATGTGGTGGATCTGTATGGTTACATATATCCTGATAAATCTGTATGTCTGAACTTAGTTTACCTGCGGCAATGTCTGAACTTAGTTACTAAACGATGCGGCAATGTCTGAACTTAGTTTACCTACGGCAATGTAGTAGTTTCCCAGCATAATGTTTCTTTGTATGACTGGATAAATCTGTATGTAGTGGTATGGTACATGTGTTATTCCTGCATGTTATGTTCATTTTTGTTGCTGATCCCATAATGTGAATATTGCATTTGTTGGGTGTTTTTCATTGTACTGTGTAATGTGGAAGTACTGCTAGGGAGGTCCAATTGTTATTGTGGTATTTTAGATGGAGGCGCAGACCCTACGAGACGTCATCTCGAAGCTCCGAGAGATGCTAGAGGATAAGACCTTGCCACACCTTCAAGGTGACCTCTGTCGATAACCACATGTCGAAGCATATAGCCTTGCCGCACCTTCAAGGTGACCTCTGTCGATAACCACATGTCCCGGAATAGAGCCTCGACGACGGAGGGTACCTTGCGCAGTTATCTCCTCCTCCTCGGCGATAGCGAAGAGAAGGGAGTTCTCGTCATCATCACTTGAGGATGAAAAGTGCAGAGTACTGGATAGGTTGGAAGAACTCATGGTGAGGTTGGCAATGAGCTGTGGGTGAGCAAGCTAATCACAGCTACCTCTCAATATATAGACTGGCTTGCTTGGTTTTTTATGTGGGAAGAGAATGGGGAAGGGAATTGATCGCTGCATGTTCAGCCTTGTTCACCTCAATACAAGACTCCAATGATTGATACAAAAACTACAGTTACCAAAGAACAGTTCACATATAAGAACAGTTCACATATAAGACACCTCAATACTTGTTCTTGCTGTCTAGGCAAAGCCACTTCTGGGAGGCTTTGTGGAGACAAGCAAAGCCACCTCTGGAGGCTTTGCGGAGACACACAGACGACAATTTGTTGCATGTTCCTTTAACTGCGCTGATAAAATAATTCTTTTGTCTGTTAAGGTAGTAATATATGGTTAATCCAAAAGTATCTGCAGGGAGATAAAAACATTATACTTTTTCAGGTTTGCTCAATCACGGATGGAGGGTCTGCTTCAGTTGCACATGGGAAGCAAGTAGTGGAGGATGAGGCACCGAAGCCACCCAGTAACCGGTGCTCAATTTGCTGCTGTGATGAGGCCATGCAAATGGATGAGGGATTAAAAAAAAATCAGTGAGTATGATCAGGTCTCTTGGACAAAGCGCGTACAAGTTGAATTTTAAGAAGTCGTCTTTATTTCACTCTTCAGAAAACTGAAGTCCTCCATATATGTGTGAATGTGATGGGACTCGAATGCTGCAACCAGATCCAGCAGAACGGCACTCAATCTCCAGAAGTACAAACACTTTGCAAGCCTAAAACTAGTTCAGAACCAGGTGAGACGCATGCTTCCAGTCTGTGAAGCTCCATCAGGCTAAGCATTGCCCCACTTATATATGCAGTGCACCTGATTTCTTTTTCTATTTAATGGCATCCAACAGCAAAACTCACCACGCTTGCCTCTCAATACCAGGGACCAAATACACCAGAGTGCAGATGTAGAGGAACAGTCGAAAAACGCTTGTCTGTCACTGGTGCTTGAGCATTGCTCGCTGGACCCTGGTCCATTGCTCTGAGTTGGTCACGCCTTCAAGGGCTATATTCTGTTGGTGTTTGTGTGGGAATTTTTAACTGTATGCAATTTTCTGTTGGTTAGTTACTGTAATGGCTGGGTTTGTATCGTAAGGATGGGTTTCTACGTGTTGTGCATACCAAAGGGTTCCTGTGTTTTAATTTGTTTATTGGTTGCCGACTTGCTGTTGATTAAAGATGATTTTAAGTTAAGAGCCACTGTATGAAAGATGTTTTGCTGGTTGCTTAATGTCAAGAAGGATATTGACCTTCAAACAGTAATGAAAGTGCATGGGGTAATCAGATGCATTGACTTTGGTTAATTTTTTTCCAATGCAGTGTATGGATTGGTAGAATACCACCAGGTTTTGCCTTTCTTGACTTTGATGACCGCAGGGATGCACAAGATGCAATATATAGGTTGGCTGTTAGAAATTGGTAGTTAGAAGAGATGATAAAATAAGTATTTTTAATGTGGAAAGAGAATGAGGAAGGAAATGTTGTTGAAGTGTTTTTTTGGAAAGGGAATGGAATCTGAGAAGGGATTCCCTTCAGGGATAGGGAAGGAAATAAAATGCTGAAAAACGATTGAAGATGGTCTAAAAGAAGAAAATGAGTTCTCTCCATCTACTCACTGCCACTTGGGACCCACCTTGCCTCTGACACAGTGGACTGACATTTTCAGCGAGCGAACTGTCAAAACCCCTCGAACCTCCCGCGCTCCACCAACATCACCTTCTGGCCCCACTTGCAGCAACCCAAACCCACTCCTCCCCTCACCGGTTACCACCTACTCCTCCATTACCGTCCACGTTCAAACGCCGTCACCGCCGCTTCCTCCGCTCCGTCTCCCTCACCCTCCTAACACCCACCGACATGTAGGCCCCAGGCCCTGTTACACCCCTGGACCCCACTTCCAGGCACCCAGCGCCACCTCCCCGACCACGACTATGTTTGTTATACTAGTATCCCAACGTTTTTTTTTTCCTTGTCTGCCCAACTCGGCAACTGCTCTATCCCCCTCCCTCACCGCCTCCTCGCCTCAGATCTCGATGCGGCGCAAGCTCCCCGGCGACGCGCCGGCGTCGGCGGCGGCGGGCGCCGGGTCCGCTACGTCCGACGCGGACCTCGCGCAGCTCTCCGCCGCCATCGCGGCGGGGGAGGACCTGGGCCCGTTCGTGCGGCGCGCGTTCGCGTGCGGGAGGCCTGAGCCGCTGCTGGCCTCGCTCCGAGCCGCCGCGCGGGACCGCGAGGCAGAGATCGAGGAGCTCTGCCGCGCGCACTTCCACGACTTCATCCGCGCCGTCGACGACCTCCGCTCCCTCCTCGCTGACGCCGACGCGCTCAAGGGGTCCCTCTCCGCGTCCCACTCCGCGCTCCTCTCGTCTGCCGCGCCGCTGCTTGCCTCGCTCGAGTCGTTCCTCGCCGCGCGCGCGCTCGCCGGGAATCTCTCCTCCGCGCTCGCCTCCTCCCGCCGCTGCGTTCGCCTGCTCGCGCTCGCCGCCCGGGCTAACGCCCACCTCCAGGCCGGAAACCACAGCCTCTACCTCGCCCTCCGCGCCGTCGATGCCATCGACCGCGACCTCGCCTCCGGCCCCGAGCCTCTGCCCCTCCCCACCCTCCACCGCATGCTGCTCAGCCTCGTCCCCGCGGTGCGCGCCCACGCCGAGCGCGAGATTTCCAAGGAGTTCTCCGACTGGATGGTCAGCATCCGCGCTGCGTCGCGGCACCTTGGCCAGGTATCCATCGGCCGGTCCGCCGCTGCCAGGCAGCGCCAGGAGGAGCTCCGCTCCAAGCACCGCCCACTAGAGGAGTGCATCACTCTGGATGATGATGGTGTTGGCGACCTTGATGACTTCGCGGCAGCCGCTGCAACAGCAGACGTCGCAGATGGTGCGGCTGCAGCGTCGTTCGACCTCACGCCGCTCTACCGCGCGATGCATATACACCAGACGCTGGCGCTTGGGGAGCGATTCAAGAAGTACTACCTGGAGAACAGGAAGCTGCAGTTGACGTCGGACTTTGATGTGATTGCAGCGACTCCGTTCCTTGAGTCTCACCAGGTGTTCTTCTCGCAGATTTCTGGGTTCTTTATTGTTGAGGACCGTGTGTTTCGAACAGGGGGTGGACTCACGTCACGGGCAGATGTAGATGCACTGTGGGATGCCGCAGTGGGAAAGATGGTCTCTGTGATGGAGGACAACTTCTCTCGGATGCAGACAGCAAATCACTTGCTTCTCATCACTGATTATGCTGCTTTGCTTGCTGCCACGATGAGGCGGTATGGTTACCCAGTCGGGATGCTGCTCGATGTGCTGGCTAAGCATCGGGACAAGTATCATGACTTGCTTCTTGCGGATTGCCGTAGGCAGGTGGCAGAGGCACTGGCTGCAGATAAATTTGATCAGATGCTGATGAGGAAGGAGTATGAGTACTCAATGAATGTACTTGCATTTGGGATTCAGAGCTCAGATATCACCCCAGCATTCCCATTTGTTGCACCGTTCTCGTGCACTGTGCCAGACATTTGCCGCATCGTTCGGTCATTTATCGAGGATTCTGTAAGCTTCATGGCACATGGGGGTGGTGGGGATACGTACACAGCAGTGAAGAAGTACCTTGGGCGGATTCTCTCGGAGGTTGTAGATGCTTCGATACAAAAGCTTGTGGATTTTGGTTTTGGTGGTCTGAGTGTGTCCCAGGCGATGCAGGTTGCTGCGAACATGTCCGTCATGGAGCGTGCTTGCGAGTTCTTCACACGACATGCAGCTCAACTGTGTGGTGTGCCGCTGCGTGCAGTGGAGCGTGGACGGCGTGACTTCCCGCTTCGCAGGTCCCGTGATGCAGCGGAGGCACTTCTGCTGCGGCTGCTGCGTTCCAAGGTTGATGAGTTCATGCAGCAATCTGATGGTGTCAACTGGATGGCTGATGACCCTCCTCCCGGCGGTAATGAGTATGCAAATGAGGTCATCATATATCTTGAAACGCTCACTTCAACTGCGCAGCAGATCCTCCCTCTTCCTGTGCTCCGTCGTGTCCTTGTGGCAGTGCTTGCACATATCTCTGATAGGATTGTTGGGCTCTTCTTGAATGACTCAGTCAAGCGGTTCAGTGCTAATGCAGTCACCGGCATCGATACCGATCTCAAAATGTTTGAGGCATTTGCAGAGAGCATGTCCAGCCTGTTTGTGGATTCTGATCAAGAGTCTGCAGCAAATGAAATGAAGGTTGCACTGGTGGAATCAAGGCAGCTGGTGAATCTTCTTATGAGCAACAGCCCAGAAAATTTCCTCAACCCAGTGATCCGTGAGAAGAGCTACAACAAGCTTGATTACAAAAAGGTGGCAGCCATCTCGGAGAAGTTTAGGGATACCTCAGAGAGCTATTTCTCGACATTTGGAACTAGGGGTGCTAGGCAGAATCCAAAGAAGAAATCTCTGGATACCCTGATCAAGAGGCTCAGAGAAGCCAGCTAGAGCTGCTACTCTCTCCCTCCAGTAAGATAATACATGCACCTGGCCTTTCACCTCGTCATGTTTTCATGTAATTTAGCCTGTATTTGGTGTGTGTTATGCTTATTGCAATCATTCTTCTATATACTGTAATTTTGCTGATCCTACAGTGCTTGTTCCATATATGTGGATATTTTAATGTTGATTCTTTCACTCATTTACTGTATGATCAAGATATAGTACATCATTCTTTACTTTCCATTGTTCATAGCAACCATTTTGCACCCATGAGATGAATGTGCTAGCATGCACCATAGTTTTTCACTTTGGAAAGTAGGATAACATTTCTTTGTCTCCCTCCAGTTCCTTAGGCATGTTAATATTTCCTCTGCTTGCAGGTTATTGTAACTTAGGACACACAAAGGTAAACTTTGGTAATATAGATTAGCAAATACTTTTAATTTGATACCGCTAGGAAATTAGAATATTTCATAAATAGTTATGGATTGTTTAATTTTATTACAAGTAATTGCTTGCCACTTACTTCTGTGACATGCTATTATGCTAATATTATTAGAAGTTTGAAGTTGTATAATTGATTGTGATGTATTATAAGATAGGATATGAGTGAACAGTATAAATGACTAAATTATTGCCTGTTGAACAGTATCTATGACTGTTTTGGGCTTTAGACCATTATTGACCATTGGATAAGTGACACCTTTCCCGCTTGTGTTGATTAATAGCTAACCTAAAGAGGGGGAAGGCTTACCACGTTTGACCAGTTGAGAAAAAGCAATTATAGAGAACCCAAATCCATAGGGTATAAATATCCAGTTCCTCTCTGAGTAACAAGTATAACAGTGTTACGCTAACTTGGTCCAAACTACAGTGGTTAAGAGGGGACCCGCTAACATCAAATTTCTTTTTATTGTGTTTCATTACGGGGTTTTGAAGCCCAGACAACATTTTATTGTTATGGTCAACTAATAGGCATGGAGGACTAAATGTGACAGTGTTTAACAAGAAACTTTCATATCCTAGCATCAATGTTACTTGGACATAGACACAGGAGTCAGAATCCGACTCGGATTCAGGATGTCCGATTTGGCAAAATTTTTTGAACATGGGAAACGCTACTCGGAATCTGACACGAGTGTCGGAACCCGACTCGGATTCGATGTGTCTGATTCAACAAAAAAAATTTGGACATGAGTGTCCGAGTAACACTGCCTAGCATTAAATTTCTTTTTGTTGTGTTTCATTAAGGGGTTTTGTGTGGCCAAACAACTTTTTATTTTTATGGTCAATTAATAGGCTGGGCGGCGGATGTGGATTATGGTCAACTAATGATGCTGATTAACTTTTGTAATACAATAGTCCGCCATGATAATTATGCGATAGTTACTAAAAGGCAAGCGGTACCTTTTTGTTCACTATAGATTTTGAAAATTCAAATCTTATTAGGTGGATATATATATATATAGCATGGTAAATCTGTGTGTTGATCATTGAAGCTCCTAGCCATAGGGCGGATATGGAAGTCCTCAAACTCTTTCCTGTCAGGTGACTTAGGCTTAATGAAAAAGATGTTTGCAAGGGTGATGTTGCTTAAAAAGAGGAGTTCACAGGTAACAATGCATGGCTACTCGTCAATTCTAACCTGTTTAAGTTTATAGTTGAATCAAACAAATCTTGGGACTGCTGGTAGGTAGTAACGCTTGGTTGTTTGCCCTATGAAGCTGGCAACTAGGGTGACGTTGCATAATGGAAAGGTCATATATGTAATCCCTATCTACGTAGTTATAAACCCAAGTCATCACATTTTTTATTGCCCCCATGGCACTGACACATTTGTTGTTTTATTGTTGTTCTTTCATACTGTTTGCTTACCGTGTAAGCTGCCCTTCAAGTTCAATGTGAAACGATACTGTTTTTCCCCCGATGGGGAAATGACATGATATTTGCTGTGTTCTGTACTCATCTTGTTGCAATTACGATTTACTGCTACTATGTCATTCTGTCAGTTCCTCTGCACCTCTCACTTGTGCTCTCAGGTGGGTTATGTGTCACTCGCATTGTCTTGCATCGTCTTCTGTGTCTCATATAGTTTATATAGTTACATTTTTTTGGGAGAGCTTTTTTTTTTATTCGGCAGAAGCTGCATTGTGTCTTCACTATTCATACTAGCCGTGTTACTACTGTCTGGTTATTCCTCCCAAGAAGTCAAGAGATGTGTGTAATTCGGCAACGCGTGAATCCATTAGTTCATTGAGTAGCTCTCTTGGGGAAATGTTTACGAGTTGATATTATTGTTTGGTAAATTGGTGTCACTGCACAAAAGTGTCTATTTGTGTGCATATTTTCCAATGTTGGTTGTTGCACAAAAATGTTCCTACATAGGCATATCTTTAAGTTGGTGTGAATTATTGCTTTCATTTTTGTTGACATAATTTGCCACCTATGCTTTTACACTCGACGAAAGCTACAGCCTTGTCTGGTGCAATTTCCTACCCGCCTTTACTGAAATATGTATGCTTGTGTTTTTTTAATCACATATATTATTGGTTAACCATATACAACTATGTTCAGTATATAATTTTACGTTTGATGTGATAAATTGGGTCACATCATATCCTGATCAGTTTCATGGTCAATGATGTTACTCAGCTACTTGATTAATGATTAGTGGCTCCAATCATTGCTGTTCATGGGCTTGTTGTTTATATTGCCAGCTAACCTGTACACCAGTTGTCTGGAACCTCATCAGTGCAGCTTGATAGTTTGTGCGTGTTAATCAGTGTATTTGTTACTCACCGGCGCTTGTGTCTTAAGAGTCAATCAATTGTACAAAAATCTTTCTATCACGTTTATATGGTTTTGTTTGGATTTTCTAAAAGTTTCGGAAAGTTTAGACTTAGTATGGTGCAGTTCCAATTTGTGTTAAAACAGCCATGACCAGAAGACCTCACCAGAATTTGAGCTCGGCTAGGAAAAGACCTCACCAGAATTAGAGCTTGGTAGCCACCTAGCTGATGGCCTGTTGAGGATCATACTAGTTTTGAGCTTTCAGTATCTATTACTAAAGAACAACAACAAATAACTTAAGCTGATAACAAATAACTTGTGAGCCAATTTTCTCTTGTTGAAAATAACCAACATGTCTGTAGTATGGCTAAGTTTTTCAGTCATATTTTAACGAATTGGATCAAATGATAGTTACGGGCGCACATCTATGTCTACTTCTCAGACCGTTTTAATTTGTGTTGACATACAAGACAGTACTAGATAAATCCCACCGTATGAGTGCTCACAGAGGCGCTACGTTTGCAGTCACCGATCACCAATCCTAGTGTTGTACTGTAGCAATTTAATTTTTTTTATTCGACTAGGATTTTGAATCTCGTTCCTGGCCGAAATCTGATATCTCGGGCGAGATTTCCGAAATCTCACCAGTTTTTATTTCCTTGCTGGTAATAGCAATTCTAACAATTTATCTATAAATTGTAAATTTCCATGACATTTGAAAGGCGCAATTGTGACATTCCGTTTTTCAAATTCTTGAGTTTGAATTTCAAAATCCGAACGCGTTGCAAATTTTTCGAAGTTAATCTAGCTTAATTTGAATTTTTAGAGTAAAAAAGGATTTAATTTGATTAATCTAAACTTTAAATTAATTATTTCTTATTTTATTTGGGTTTATTGTGCTTTATTGAATTTTTATGTATTTTTGGAGATTTTTCGGAGTTTATTTGCTATTTATTTGAATTTATTGAAGTTTATTCGAATTTCTGGTATTTCATTTAATTCGGAAATGAAATTAAATCTCTTATTTATCTTTGGGTCAATTCTTCCGAAAGCGACCGTTCTCGTTCATATCTGCCCGCTTGCTCCACTCGCCTACCACCAATCAAAACCCTAACGCCCCACCGTTCGATCCCGATCCAACGGGCGTGAAGGAGCCACGTCGCCCTAACTGAAAACCCTAACCCTACCGCCCCCTTTTCTCCACCGTCCGATCAAACATCCAGCGGCCATCCTTCGCTCATGCATGTGCGTGATGAAGTCCGTCAGATTTACGCCGAATCAACGCTCCTCGTCGCGCCACGTCGCCCCTGCAGCCGCCGTAGCCCTAGCGCCGCACGACCAACCTCTATTCCCGTGCCGTTTCACGCCTCCCGAGGCTATAAATACTCTCTCCGTACCCCACGCCGTGCTCTCCGCCTCGCGCCGCACCCGCCAGCCCTATCCATTCCACCGGAGACGCCGCCGTTGCGCCGCTAGACCTCACCGAAGTACATCCGCCGTCCCGTGCACTTCCGCCGTCTCTTTCTCCCTCTCCAGTGAGTCTCCGGTGACGTCGTCTGTACCATCGTGATCCCCGTGCCTTACTCTTTCTTTTCCGCATTGTCTCGTGGCTAATCCGGTCCATCTCCGCCGTTTCCATGTCGTCGTCTCCAACTCCGGTGGTTGCGCCGCTTCCCTTGCCGTCGAATGGCTTCGCCGATTTCCGTTCGTTCGATCTTCCTCCGACGGCCAGATCTGCGCCGCGTCATCGCTGCCTCATCTTCAACGCGCCGCCGTTGATCTGCACAGCAACGGCTAGATATTTGCCACGTAGTTCCGGTAAGCCTTAGCCGCCTTGTCACCTCCCCGTGTCGTCGTGTTTGCCGCGTGGCGCCGCGTGCTAGCCACGTGTGCGCCACCTCACCACCATAGCACTGCGTGTCGCCCTGTCCGCCGCATGGCGCCACGTGCGAGCCACGTGTGCGCCACGGCATCGCCACCTCAGCCGTAGTCGCCGAATCATCCGCCACGTGCAAGCCACGCGTCAGCCACGTCACTGACACGTGGCTGCCACATCGGCGCCACGTCAGCACTATTTCGCCCGTGGTTTGCCATGTCAGCGCCACATCATGCCACGTAAGCCCTACTTCATACGTGTACGCCTCGTCACCCGTGAGCCTGACCGTGAACCTGGTTCACTGAGAACCGTGTCGCTGACGCGTGGACCCCACATGTCAGTGGCACACAATTAATTCCTATTTTCTGATTATTCCGAGAAATCCAAAATATCAGCCAATCAGCGCTTGACACGTGTCCCCTTTAGTGAATTTTCTGATTTTCTCTCCCGTAGAACTTCCGAGAGCCCGTTCTCCTCCGTTCGAACTCCGATTCGAACGATTCAAATTTCTAAATTCATCTAAAATCAAGATCTATCTGTTGGTGTCATTCTTTTGAATTTTTGGATTTTATTTTATTTTATTTATTTTGTTCTCGATTTACGTGTAGACGACACAGCTGTTGAGCGAGCGGATCATCTGACCGAGGTAGATCCAGCAGGAGAGGTTGAAGGCAAGTCTTCCTTGACCATATTGAACCCAAGTTTATGAAATGCTATTTTGTTCTTAAATTATTGCATGCTTATTATTTGCGTACTGTACTTTAATGTCATTTTAAATGTTTAGATAAATGCCAACTTGTTATGCCCACATTGATATTCATTTTGACAACCATTGACACCCTAGGAAAATTAATTACTGTTAATAATAATCATTTTGGTATTATGGGACGGTAGAAAATGCTTAGCCATGCTTAATCACGTCGGTACCTTACCATTATGGAAATGCTTTCATATTTGATTCAGATTGAATTGTGAAAATATGGCAATTGGTGTTGCCGGTATTAATTTGAAAAATAAAAGTGAAAAATGGTTTAGACCGGGGCGGATGGTTGTGTGGCGGGTGCGGAATGCACAAAATTTTGGAATGTGATTGTTCGCCTAGTCAATTAAGGACCGGTCGTGTGTTACCTTGGGCTATGCTATACAGTACAACCACATGTCTATTATGGGTACGACCTGGCTAAGTAATTTGCATGTATCATTATTTGACTTCGCCATTGGGCTGTGCGGTTTGTCGTGAGGATACTTGCAAGGCGCAAGAGGGGCTTCTGTATTGGGTGGATTCCCTAACAGCGGTGAAACCTTAGCGGGCGGAGTCGGCAGCGGTATTATGCATTGTAAAGGCATTGTCATGATCTCCCTGTCGACACACCAAAGGAAGTGTGTCAATAGCTTGGCAAAAGGGGTTGATCATGTCGTGTGGGTAAAGTGTACAAACTCTGCAGAGTCAAAACTACTTGAATAGCTGTGCCCACGGATAAGGGCAAGCGTGGAACGCTTTCATATAGTAGATTTTATGGTTTTGGTTTTAAATGAAAATGACGATTTTGGTTTAAATGAAAATGTGGTTGGGAATCCGTGAGTGGTTGGAACTCAGGATATTAGTTTGGCGGTTGGAGCCAACCAAGTAGTTGGAACCTGGAAAACTGTTATACTTCAAAATTTAATTAATTATGCTATTTACATTTTGATAAATGCTGCTTTATGAAATTATTACTTGTATTTAAATTTCAATTTCGCTTTATGCAAATGAACCATATATGCTTCCTTTGTTCAAGTCTTGCATTTAGTTATTTGCATTTAGTTTCCAAGACTTGCTGAGTATGTTGCATACTCACCCTCGCTTTTCATTGCGGGGCTACTTATTCCATAAAGCAGAGGAGGGGATCAGAGATGGCTATCCTAGAGCTTGCGATCCATCGTTCGACATCTGTGGTGAAGACTTTGAAGAGGAGGACTACCCGGACTACTAGGGAGCGTACCTCAGTCGGTTGCCTGTGGGCATGCTGATTGGCTCTTTTTGTTGTTGCTACTTTTCCGCTGCTACTTACTCACTTAAGCCGTAAGGCTCAATACTTGTAATAATGTGATGATGATGTTTACTCTCTTTTGCTTATTTACTGTTATTTACTTTATGATATGTCTGTGTTATCATCACTGTATGACTGTGTGTGCTAGCTGTTTCTGGACTAGCACGGTTGAAACACAGAGGGTTCGGATTTGATAATCCAGGTCCCTACAGCAATGGTCACTATGTAATACCCTGACATGTTAATCGGAAGGCATATATGGCTTATGTGGAGCGGTGCTAGAATTAATCCTATATTATTTGTATAAAATGAGTTGTATTAGTATATAATATCTATTGGATTAAAACGTAGCATCTCTGAGTTAACCTTTTACATTACAGTGTTACAAACTACCACTAGAAGCTTCATTCCTTTCCTCGTCCCTCTAGTTTCAACGCAAAATATATCTTGGTTGTTCATCTTGATTTTTCTGCAAAGCTTCAAACAGCTGCTATTCACAGATGCAGACACACTAAGATGCACTAGTTTGACCAAACAAGCTTTTTGGAAGTTGTGCAACAACATGGACTTTGGTCCAATTAGATGCAACTTCCCAACTAATTATTCCTTTAATAATTCTTCTTCAGGAGAGAAAGGAGTAAACCAAAATTCATGTCACGAAATTAACTCTACCTTCAATTTTCTTTTTATCTCCACGGCAAAAGTAAGTGATTTGGCATTTTCTTCTTTCATTTTTTTCCCTTTATCAATATTATAATAAAGAAAGTTGAGTAATTTATCGTCTCCATTTTAGGCACCTCCATTTATAGAGGTAAAGATCACTTTTATTTTCCTGTTTCTTTGTTCTAAACATGCCCAATCCATGCACACCGCTCTCTAACCGATCAAAGTATGAAGCAATGGAAATCAACTGTAGAAAAGGAAGATCAATTTCTGCCTCGTCATTAAATGTAGACCCTTAATCCTCATAGCTATGCACATTGAGATTACACACGAAATAACTTGCACCATCAGATAGCCTCATTATATTACTGATCTATACAGTTAATTCTATAATTCCAAAGGAAACAAAAGGAGAGTTATGGGAGTTGGGAGGTACTACCCTGCTAGAGAATGAGAAAGCAAATCACTCCAGCCAACCAACCTACTTACCAATTGAAAATGGGAGTGATCTTCTCGTACCTAAATTAGATAGCTTACTATTACATGTTTGGTGAAGACTTGGTGTGAACCACACTTACTGGAGACTTTGTCTTATTCGGCCTTTGATCTAATCCAAGTATAGTTCGCTTGTTCCAACTTCCAAGGTCATGAACGAAATTAATTGAGGTTATCGGTTTGATTTGATCAATCTGTCAGGAGTATCAATTACTTTGTTCGTAAATATACATCATTGTCAAAAGCAGGCAATCGAATTTTATGAGATTCCCAGCACAAGCAAAATTGTGTATATTAAGTGGTCAAACAAAAAAATAATATTAGCTTATTCATCATCAAAATATTTTTTACAATAACATATTTGTGGTTTTTTAACCAATACATCATCCGTCTACTAAATCTCGGAGGCTTCCGCGCTTCTCCGTCATTTGAGCCGAGCCGGCGGCTCGGCTCAAGCCAGCCGGCCGGCTCGGCTCAAAAAAATTTATCGCGATTTAGTCCTTTTGTAAATTACGAACAGGTCCTTCGCGATTTTTTGAGAGAAGAAGATTTTTTCCTCAAAATTCACGTTCGGGTCCCTCGTGCGCCATTTTACGAAAAAAACCTCCCGTTAGATTTAAATTGCTAATAAGCCTTTTTCTAATTTTTAAGGATAGCGGATAGGTCCAAAAACGTAACATTCAGGTCCTTACTCGTTACGTTTAGGTCCTTTCTTCGTTTTTCCCGGAAAAAATGTTTTCGTCACCAGAAATATGTGTGCAGCTCTATCTCTAGACTTTTTCCCCATCTCGATCTCTAATATTTTTTAAAGCGTGTATTATTACTCAGTGAACGCGTAGAGTGTTAGACTTCCCCAAAAAAAGTTGTCGTCTCTAATAATTTTTCGCCATTTTCCCTCTAGACTTTTTCCCCGCCGCGGTTTTCTAGCTCGGCCTCCAATATTTTCCAAATAATTCATCGAAGTAGATATTTCTACACCTCTATCTCTCTATTTTCCCCTACGTTTCGCTCATTATTTCGGCGATTTAAGAAATAAAACGTTCCCGGGAAAAAAAAGAAATTTTTACTACGAAAAAACGCCACACACGGCGTATTACGCCGCGAGACGCAGATGCGTTTTTGTTTTTTCAACCGTTTCGCGTGTTTCCTCGATGATTTTTTTAGCAAACACCGACGGGAAAAAACCGAATTTTTTCACGCAAAAAAACAACGCACACGGCGTATACGCCGCGCATACTATCCTAGTTGTTACTAAAATTAGTAGTCAACGTTTTATCGTAGAGGCTGCAGGGACGTTAATATTTAAATTAATATACATTAATTTATGAGCAAAGGAAGTAATATTGAAGTGATCATTTTTTAGTCCATGTAACCTTTTTTTTACAAATATAGTACCCTTCCTAGCGCAATTGCAAAACTAGCCATCTTCTCATCGTGAGACGTGCCTCTGCGCTCGCCGACTGCGACAAGTCCTCTCGCGCTGCCTATCCGCAGCATGCCGTTGCCCCCGCGCTCGTTCCGACCAACTGCACCACGCCAACCATGATGAGAAAGGAGGCTAGATTTGAAAAAAAAAGTTACAGAGGTTAGAAAAGTCGAAATTTAAGTAATACTTTCTTTTTGAGCAACAGTAACAATAATAATTCACACACTGAAGCAAACTGGATAGCTGCATTTTGGTCGAGTATACGCTTCCACTGACGGATGAAGGATACGGCACGTTGATAGCTGCATTCAACCGATGGATTTTGCCCAGTTCAGTCCTTGTATATCGATCAAGTGTACAGTGCCGAGTCTGCAGTTACACTGTGTATCCTGTTAATTCGTCTGACGATAACACCTGATACAAGTTGTAGCTGCAGCAACATTATCTCAGGCTCCCAAGACCTAACCATGCCTTTTCTTCGCCTTAATTTTAAAGCAAAATTGGCTACAAGATACTGTAGTTTTATGTTATGTGTTGTGAGACACTTAGATTTCATATCTTTGCCAAAAGGCACCACAAAATATGTCTTTTTGCTGCGGGACACTAAGGACACTAAAATAATATATTTTACTGAAGAGAGAAATAGTTCAAAATGATCTTAATACCCTTCCCTTCTCCTTTTGCATGCTCGTTCTCCCCAAATCCTCAGTCTCTCTTCCCAACATGGGTGGGCTTGGAACTAGAGTTCGCAATTTCATGGTAAACTGTTTGAAAACTGTGGTTTTCAGTTTTATCGCTGCGGTTCGGAATCCAAAACCACTCGGTAAACCGGTATAATTTTAAAAAATAAAAAAATTTGAAAAAAAAATTATGCGTTGAAAACCGCTTGAAAATGTTGAAAAACAGCGGTTTTCACAAAAAAAAAACCGCTTGAAAAACCATTTTTTTAGGAACATTCGATTGTTCAGCTGGTTTTTTTATTTTTTTTTGAATTTTTTTCAAAATTTTTTGATTTCTTAACTCTTCGGTTTCTGACAATTTTTGCGGTTTTCATACCGCAAATTTCGAACCAATTTTTGAAAAACGGTTTTTGAATCCCTGCTTGAAAGCTCAGCTGAGGCAACAAATGCCACGAAATTGTAATGTTATGTAGTCAATTTTGTCTTAATTTAATGGTCTTTCAGCAAAGAAACCAAATTTAGGTGTTCAATAGCAAATATCATGAAATTGATAGCATCTTAAGATTGTCTCTACGAGATTTTACAATTTTTTACTTATAGTATGAAAAAGTGTTTATTATAAATAATAACATATGTAATGACGTTTTATGCTATTTATATAGTTGTTTTTTCACGAAGAGACAGCTATACTTTCTCCTCTATATCAGTAAAAATATTACGTGATAAAATATATAGACATTTAACATTATATCATTGTACATACCCTTAGCATGAAGAGAAGGATTTAGATATTGCTACGTAGTACTTGAGGTAAGTATACATGAAAAAACAAGTAACTCTTCTCTATAAAACAAACTAGCAAATCTTACTTCAATTCAAAAGGAGGCTTATCCTTTCTTCTTAAAAGAATATAGTAGTGGTAAATGATGTGCTCTTCAAATTCTTGATTTTCACCTGCCTCTTCTCAAATCTCTCTTTCACTTCTAAAAAATCTATAATAAAAAATTTTCTCATAACAAACAAATTAATTACTAAAAAAATATAATACTTATCCAACAATCTCTCTTCCCTCTTTATAGTGTGCACTAGAAGCACAATGCAAATAACAGTAGCGAAACCAAGTATATAGTATAAGCTAGGCTCGATAGTAGAGGTATGGGAGCCAGAGCTCGACAAGTCACTATAGTGTAGGTGAGAGTACGAAATAATCTAAGTTTGACAATAACAGTTTAATATGTTAGATAATATTATTTTTATTCGTAGTAAAGCTAGAAGTGACAAGTTTAACAAATAAATTCTGTGGATCTCTTACAATAAATACGCTACAAAAGAATTCCAGAGTCCGGACAAACCAACAAACTTCCTATGTCCCGTAGGATTCTAGGTGATATAGAGAAGTGAGAAAATTGATATCTACTATTTCACAGACGATCTTATATATAGCTTTTTATTTTGTGTGCTATTGTATAGACAGTTTGTTAATTAAATAACAGATCATTACAGATAACTATATAAATAATCTATTTTATGAGTTATTCTTAACGATATCTATATCTGATATAGAGATATATTACAACATCCGTGTATACTCAGAAAATAAACCAAGAGACACAAGGGGCCCGCACGCCCCCGGCATCAACCCGTCCATCACCGATCCAACGGCCGATCCCGCTTCACGCGCTTTCGATCACTTCGCCCTACACCACCATTATTGCCACCACCCACCACCGTGGTCGCACGCCATTATCCAATCCCCGCATCGCCTCCTCCGTTTCTATTCCCGTCTCCGTCGTCGTCGCCGTCGAGGGGCGGGTTCGAGCGAGGGGGACCATGATGATGACGCGGGCGTCGATGGGGGCGATGGAGGGGCGGCGGTGGACGAGGTGGTGCGGCGGCTCGTCGAGGGCGGCCGCGGGGGCCGCCAGGTGCAGCTGTCGGAGGCGGAGATCCGCCAGCTCTGCGTCGAGGCCAAGCGGGTGCTCCTCTCGCAGCCGAACCTCCTGCGCATCCACGCGCCCGTCAAGATATGCGGTGAGCGCCACCCTCCGCTCTGATTCGGTCGTCTCGTTCGATTCGGTGCGCGCGCTCTTCTTGCCGCGTTTGTGCGTTTCGGGGCGTAATTGCCCGGCTCCCAGAGCCGCGATTGGGTTCGATTTGGTTTTGGCGCGTCCATGCCGCGTTCTTGGGGGATTAGGGGCAAATGTCGCATCTTGGATTCATTAATCATTTCTTATGAACATTTCGTAAAAGTTCGTTTTTTTTTCTTTAAGAAAATTCGGCATTCGAAGTGGTTGAAATGTCCAAATTGTGGATTCTTGTCTCGTGGCCAACGGCCATCGTTGGTACAGTCTTTACTCTTTAGGTACACTTGGTGTTCTCTCTTTGTGCATTTCTGGGAGGAAGGAAACCGCATTTTTGTTGAGGTGTTTCACACGATTTGTGCTTGTCGGTTAATGTTTGCAACTGTAACATCATCAGAGAATTGTGGAAATTCTCTGTACCTTTGTGTGGAAAAAGTGCTGTGTAAGATGCTCTGGTGCTGTTTCTTGGTTGGTAGTCTCGTTTTCGGTTGTGGGCACAACGGTCCTCTTTCTTCTTTGGCCTCCCAAGAATATGGATTTTGGAGTCATGGCTAAATTGGTGAGCAAAGTATGGCCTGATTTGTGTGCACTGTCTGATTGATGGATTATCTAACAAGGTGGTTCACGACGAATTGGCAAAATCTTCTGGCCTTCATTATATTTGCTGCATGCATTGATTTTTTATGCTTAGGTGAAGGTTGAATTTGTACACTGGTTGCAAAAATTATTATTGATTTTTAGGGGTACAAGGCCGACCCACACAACCCACGGACACACACTCACACGCACATGTGTACCCGTTTTTAATTATTAATTATTCTGGTGAGGCATGAGAAGTTTGATCTGGAGGATTGAACTCTGGTTGGCAGGGAGATCTACAACTCCCTTGACAACCAAGCTACGCTCCGTCCTCAATTATTGTTGTTATTTGGTGCTTCGTATATTACTAGCTGGGGATACCTTTATAGGTAATGAATATTCTGTAGCATACCATTCTGGGTCACAGCTATCAATCACCACATAGTTAAAAGTTATCCGTTTATCTTCAGTTTCTTTAGCTTGAAGTTAACTCTTGACACTTTCACCAGTGCGGGCTATCCTATGACCTAACAATTACGATTTAGGTATTTGGTTGGTGTATTTGTTGTGCCTAGTACATAACATAACGATTTCAAGGTTTCTGCATTTCCCAAAGTTACTGAAGGGATGGTGATTTTGTTTCTATGCAGTTATTGGCCTATTCCTTCTTCGTAATTTTCTTTTCTGTAGTTATCAATAAGTTGATGCCTCTAGTGCTTCTTCCCTTTTTTAGCATTTACATCATTCCTGAATTTAGCAATTCTACTATTGAACCATGAACAAACTGAATTGTTTTTGTTTGATTGCAACAGAATTTAGCAACTCTACTATTGAACCATGAACAAACAGAATTTTCGTTTTTGTTTGATTGCAACAGGTGTCCTAGTTACCTGCAGAAATACTTGTGGTTGTTTTGGATCGCAACTACTTTTTTGCCTGTACATATGAGGTGTCATTCAAGAGAGCTGCATTGCCTCGTTTCTAACAAATGAGAGTTTTCCTGGTTCAATATGCTGGTTGCATTGCACGCTTATGTTTTTATGCAGTGCACAATCTGTTTCCATTCAAGTACTTTCTTTTACCAAATTAAGTATGGTTTCATGTAGTTGTGTGCTGCATCCCTTTTTTTTTCAGGCAACTTAGTTTAAATACTTTGGAAGATTAAATTGCTTATTTGTAACACCATAACAGTAAGGTTACTTCTGCATTACCATCATCTCTTTCCTTAGTTAGACCTATCATCTGTGATCATGTTTCAGCCTTTTGTTATGTTTCATAACTTAGCCGCAAAGAATGTACTTCGAATTTTGCATGCAGGTGATATCCATGGTCAGTTTGTTGATCTTCTGAGGCTGTTTGATTTGGGTGGTTATCCTCCAACTTCAACATATCTTTTCCTTGGAGACTACGTCGACAGAGGAAAACAAAGCTTGGAAACCATATGTTTGCTTCTAGCATACAAGGTGAAGTATCCTGATAAGGTTTTCCTGCTAAGGGGAAACCATGAAGATGCAAAGATTAACAGAGTTTACGGTTTCTATGATGAATGTAAGAGGAGATTCAATGTTCGACTATGGAAGATATTCTGTGATTGCTTCAATTGCTTGCCTATGGCAGCACTTATTGATGACAAGATACTTTGCATGCATGGTGGCCTCTCACCTGAATTGAATAGTTTGGATCAAATAAAGGATATTGAGAGGCCTGCTGAAATTCCTGACTATGGTCTTCTGTGTGATTTGCTTTGGTCTGATCCTAGTTCTGACACACAAGGGTGGGGGGAGAGTGATAGAGGCGTTTCTTGCACTTTTGGTGCCGATAAGCTTGTAGAGTTTTTGGAGAAGAACGATCTTGACCTTATATGCCGAGCTCATCAGGTAAGCAGAAATTGTTCTGCCTTTATTTTTTCCTGTTGAGACTTGAGACATATATGACAATTGAAACATGAATTTCCATAGGTGGTAGAGGATGGCTACGAGTTCTTCGCACAAAGGAGACTAGTGACGATCTTTTCAGCTCCAAACTATTGTGGGGAATTTGATAATGCAGGTGCTCTATTGAGCATTGATGAAAGCTTAATGTGTTCTTTTCAGATCCTGAAGCCAAATGAAACAGGTGCACCGCATTCAAGGAAACCGATTCCAAACAAGGTAAATTATCAAGCTTCAAATGATTTCATCCTTTTTATATACCACCGATCCAGCATATTGGACAACTGGGAAACATATTTTGTCACTGAGTTATAATTGTTAAATTGTATTTCTTGAAAAGTACATTTGGAGTTATATAAATATCACGAGAATCATTTCTTCATGTGCTATAAGTTTTAGGGCCAAGTTTGTTACGCCACTGCCAAGATTTAAAATTTTGTATTTGCCACTGACTGTCTCACTCACGTGTGGTTCTGGAGTCTGGACCCACATTGTCAGTCCCACAAGAAAATTTGAAACTTGGGAATGACTTATACAATAATTTCCTTTTTTTTTGTTTTGTAGACAACTAGACTTTTTTTTTTGAAAGGAAATGGCAGGAGCTCTGCCTTGCATTAAAGAAGGATAGTCGGGATACAGCAAGAACATAAAAATTAAGTTGGGTAACGCCTATTGCGGGCGAGGAAATGAAGACGAAATTTTCGCCAAATCCGGCCCTATGCGACCCTCAACAACATCTAGCGCCTAGCCTCTCTATGTATGGCGGATGTTTACAGCCATCCGTCGACTGCGAATATCCTCAACCGCGGCGTCGGCGATGGAATCAACGGATCTATACTGATTACTGAAAATCCGGCCATTCCTCTCCTTCCAGATGTTCCATGCTACATACATAAAGGTGCCATCTGCCTGTCTGCGGAATTGTCGACTGATCGCGGTACGGGTCGATCTCCACCACGCTGCTATGTCTATCTGGACCATTTCTGGTTGGATGGTGACGAAGCTTATATTCATGCGGTGGAAAACCTTTCGCCAGACCTGCTTTGCGAACGAGCATAACAGGATGAGGTGTCTGGATGACTATGGTTCGATTCCGCACAACACACAGAGTGTGGTATGCGGCCATCCTCTAAGAGCCAGTCTGTCAGCTGTGAGAATTCTGTCCTGTAGGAAAAGCCAGGTGAAAAACCTGCATTTCGCTTCAGCGTCCGCTTTCCAAATCATCTTGTAGTTGGGGTCTGGAATGGCGCCAATGAACTGTGCCCTGTAAGCTGTTCCTGTCGAGTAAATCCCATGTTGCGTCCATCTCCATGAGATGTCGTCCTGTGCATCTGGCAGCAGATGGACTTGTGAGAGCGCCTGCCAAAGCTGCACGTACTCCTGTATCTGCGTGGTCGAGGATAGTCTCCGCAATGGTCGCAGCCAGTTTCTGGACAGCAACTCTTCCTTGACCGATCGCCCTTTTCTCCGGACCAGACGATAGCAATTCGGTGCTATATCCCTCGGTGATACCCCATTCAGCCAATTGGAGTCCCAAAAATTCGCAGTCTCGCCATTCCCTAAGGTAATCCTAGTGCTAGCCCGGAAGAAACCGCGATCAGATTCATCACAGGGGACCATCATCTCCGCCCATGGCCTGTTACGGTCATTCCAGGCATTTGTGTTTGTCACGTTGGATGCATTTGTGTTTGTCACGTTGGTGTGACTGAAATATTAAGGAAATGCTTATTGAAGGCTGTAGTGAAGTTATAATCCAGTAATATCTTTTTCCCACCAATGTAATCTGGCACCGGTGTACAACAACACCCCAACCGCCCAACTTCAAATGGCATCCTTGCGATATTCATTTTTTTTTACAAATATTTTCTTGCATGTTTCCATTCATACTTCATTCCTAACTGGATCTCATTGCATACCTTCATTTTTTTTCTGCAAGCTAAATCATCTTAAGCTGCTTTCGATGCTTACCAGTTCTTACCCTTTTTTTGCCCTTTCTATAACAGACACCAAGAGGAGGAAATGTTTAACTTGTATCCAGTTACATAGTCATAATTGTTGTCAGCTCGAAGGGGGTGATCTCTTTATGTCTCGGATCCACCAGGGCACGGCATTAGCATTCTCCAGCGAATTTCTCTTACCCTCTGGAGTGGCAGGCGCTGAATGTGTCGACTCTACTGGCGATACTGCATTCTTATGTACAGCGGTTTGTCTGACTCGTCATTGTTCATTCTGATAGCCTGTCTTCTACATTGCCGCTGCAATGTCTGGCGGCACAGGGTGTTTTGTTGTGGATGCGGTAGTTCTGTTTTTGTTAGTTTCGTAGTGTTGTTTGTTTTGCGTCATTGTTGTGAACTGTGTTTGCCTATGTAATCTTCATTAGATCTATGCTTGGTGGAATTGTGTAACCCTTTGTTTTCTGTTCACTCCCACGATCATGCGTCCGTATGAGCAGCTGAGCTTATATATCTGTCCATGCTCACATGCGTGGAAAAAAGAAAAGGGCTTATGGTTACCCGTTCATTTTGGTTTCTTTCCTACGAATTTTACAAAATAGTTTACGTTGGTGCGGTCATCTTTTTTTTTTTTAAAAAAAAAGTTACATGCAACGTTTTTTACCATTATATTGCAATGAGTTTTTTTTCCCCGAAGGGAAAACACCACCGTTGGGACGAAGACTAGCAGTGCTTCAATACTTTTTCTTCTAATATAAGTTGCACAAATTTTAAAATAAACGGAGGGGTAAATAATCACCATCTACTCCACCCCGTTCGATGATGTTTGACTTTTGCAACAATCTGCCTTGTGCCCTTTTCTTCCAAATGGGTCTTTGAATTTTCACCTTGGAAACCAGGTGAGCAGCAATAATCGGTGTAGGCATAAACGCATCACCTTTGCAATCTTCTATGTCGAGCTCCCTAATTCTCAGGACACAATCCTCAATGAAGCCCGAGGTGTCTCGTCCTCTCTGAGCCCTGAGGGTTCTCGCTATCATTGAAGGAGCCTCTTTCACCGGAGACAAATGTGGGTCCTCCAAAGGTGGCGAGATGGTTGTGCTTGCAAGCAATCTAATCTGCAACCTGTGGATGCTCCTCAACTGACGAGGGCATTGATGCCTCTACATCCATGGTAGGCGGGACCGCTGGGGAGGTAGCTAACATCTAGAACCCATAATGCAAGCGTTCTCCGCTACACTTGCATCGACCTGAATTCGGTCCTGAGGGATCTGGGACTCCTCACAAAGCAAGGCAACAACTTCCTCTGCTTAGACGAACATGACACACAAAAAAATCTTCAATGAGCTATGCAAGCTCGCGAATCTGTCATCGTAGAGTCGAACATCTAAAAATTATTTGTCTGGCCTTGAGAAGATGGCCGTTGCTATTGGCTAAGATTAAGTGGTATGGCGGCACTAGCTCGGAATGAGGGTGGTTGCAACACTGGGATCTTCGGTACTTCGACTTCAGGGAGAAATCCCTAGGTCTGACCTTAGTTGGTTGTGCCTGGCAATGGCTTTGTTGAAGGCATTGTTTTGTAGTCTGAAGATTTACTCTCTGAGGTGAAAACCTTTGGTCTGGTCTTCACTGGTTGGATCATGGCAATGGCGGTGCGTGTGCGTATCGAGTTCTTCTTCGAGGCGTTGTCATTGGAGAGCTTTTATTGCGGTCCAAGTGTTGCTATGATGGTGGATAGCATTGAAGACAATTTTGCGTGATGTAGTTTGCCGCGTCGGTTCCTTTGTCTTTTCTTGTGTGTGTGTGTTTGGCTATGTACACCCTAGCTGTATAGAGGCCGGGAGTCTTCTTAGTATAATTGTATCACTTTGATGTAATTTACTAAGATTAATAAAAACTTTCTTTATCGAAAAGAAAAAGTCTTGAGTACAAGGATCTGGAGGCTTACTGGGGGCGAAGGGGATTGACAGAGGAGAAGCTGCACGAGCTTGGCCAACGGGGCATCACCGAGCAAAGTGCCCAGACTCCTCACAATGCAGACAACGAGGGGGGTTTCTGCATGCCGCTACTCGATCGATGATCCTTGACAAGGCAATCAAAGCATTTGCCAGACAGCCTTGAAGGAGGGCGAGTAGATGCCCTCACCACCAGCGGAGGCAACGGATCCCGAGCACCTTGTAGGCTTGGGCACAACACGACCTAATGGTTGGAGGTAAGGCGAGAGAAGCATTTGATGAAGCAAGCACTTTTAGATGACATCGATCAGAGCCAATCCACCCCTGTTGTTTACTGATTATTGTCACTTAAATCCCACTAGCTGAAATAGAATCCGTCGGGTAAGCGATAAGCTAGAGATCCAGATCATTAGAAGTAAAATATATATATTTTTTCTTTTTAGAAAAGAAATCCAAATTATTTCCATATTTAAGGATTAGAAGAGCGATGGATAATAAGGATCCTGCATAGAAGAGTTGCAAAGCTCAAAGGTAAGGTATTTTTCATTGATATAGCAACTTTTGTACCAGAAATCTCCAATTATAGCTCCTCTGGGATGTAAATGGGTTGCCAATATATTCGGTGGTATATTACGAAGAAAAATTGAAACCTGATGGTATGGAATGAATACGCAATTATTCGGTGGTATATTGTGAAACTAGGACTTTTTAAGTGGCAAGAATTCATTTCTAAAAAATGTACATCAACACTTACTGTTTTTGGTTCAGCGATTTTGCTCGGTTATCCAATTACACGCACCGTAAGGGTTAACAATATTGATATCGAAAAACCGCTCGAAATTGAAATTCGAAAATTAGCAATGTCAAGACTATCGATGCATAATACAAAGGACGGCGCAATTTTGAGGTACTATATGCTCTCCTCCCCATTGGTATAACGAAACAGGTGAAAACTGTCAGAACTCAAAACACTGTTAAATTGGTTTCAGAACTTTGTGAAGCATTGTACAGACTAGGTAGAAAAGCGCGCTACGCTGCGCCGATTGAATTTCGATAGCATGCGCTCGGAAAAATAAACTTTTTTTATTTTCGCAAAACCACCAACCGGTCAAAAATAGTCCAGGGGAAAAAGGGGAAAAAATTATCAGAGATGACAACATTCTTTTGTCGAGCCTAATACTCTACGTGTTCACTGTAAGTTGATACAAACCTTCGATGAATCCGTGTTTTTTGTGACGAAAACAATTCGTTTTTTTTTGGTGCTGAAAACATTTTTTTCGGGTTTTTTTGTTGCGTTTGTTAAAAAAATGGGTCGTTAGGACCCACCGGCGAATCCGCGGGACGAAAACATTGTTTCCGTTTTTTTGGGTGTCGAAAATATTTTTTCCGGTTTTTTTTGTTGCGTTTGCTAAAAAAAATGGGTCGTTAGGACCCACCGTCGAATCCACGGTCGCTATAAATCATGTGACGAATCTACATTTTTAAAAAACCGCATGATTACGATCCGTTGGCAAATACATAAGTTGCTATAAAACTTCGATGAATCTGCGTTTTTTGTGACGAAAACATTTTTTCCGGGTTTTTTGGGTGGCGAAAAAATTGTTTCCGGTTTTTCCGTGGCGAAAACATTTTTCCGGAAAACGGAGAAAGGACTCGAACGTAAGAAGCGAGGACCCGGATGTTATTTTTTGGACCTGTTCGCTATCCTGAAAAATTAGAAAAGGGTTTGTTCACGATTTGAAACTAACGGGAGGCTTTTCCGTAAAAATACCGGGCTAGGGACCCAAACGCGAAGTGAAAAAAATATCTTTGTCTCTTAGGAAATTGCACAGGGACCTATCCGTAATTTCGGAGAAATGGAAGGGTTTTTTTGCAAAAGTGCAAGGTGACAGATGTCAATACCGGTTGCTCTCCAATTCTTACATATATAGATATGTTAATGATTACGTAAGACTCTTAAAGTTTCCTACTCTAATTAATTGCTGGAAATGAAAGGTAGCTACTTAAGATTGCGAAGTTCGGGTTTTTCTGTTGTTGCTGAAGTTAGGAACAACACAAGCTCTTGAGCTAAAACTAGCTATGTATCCGTGCGACCGTGCGTTGCAACGAAAATTTAATTTATGATAAAAAAATTATTTGCAAAGAGCACTAACCTTATCTGAATAATAATGTTCACTCTGAATGTGCAATGGTTAAATGTTTAAATTAATTCATCGAAACATACAAATTCCAAGCACCTGTTTACAAACTCGAGCTTAAAATTATCTTTAATTTCACAAACTTAAATAATAATATCATAATACTTGGGATTGTAAATTTGTAACGCTATAATTCGAGATCGATCGATCGACCAAGAGAAATATTACCTGCTGCTCCATAGGCGTAAAGGTATTGAAGAGGTATGTGTCATCTGTACGTAGCTGCCACCATCAGTGGCATGCGTGGCTCGTACGCCTTGCTCCGGCCATTCCATAGCTCACCCCATGAATCAGCTCCACTGCCTCCTCGCATCCCCCCACGTCTCCCTCAACCTATTGACATCATCCACCACAGCAAGCTCTAGCAGTGCCGCTAGCCTATCTCGCCACCTACTACCGACGACCTGTCCCTACGCCGCATCGACGAGTTCAGGAAGGTCGCTCATTACCTCTGCTCAACGGATAAACTCAACACATCTGCAGGAGAGAGAAAAAGTGGTGGGGTTATATAGATTCAGCAACTAAGAAAATATCTATACAATCTAGATTAAGAAATCGTTGAATAAGGAAAGCAACAAAAGAAAAAGAGACGAGAAGAGACCCAACTCCATGAATCAAAGCTCTGCTTCCTTTGGAAGAGAATCAATCAATTCAATTCGAAAAAGCACTAGGAGCAATCGCCGCCGAATGCTAGATTAATGGGAGAAAGGAAAGCAATAAATGAGCCATGCATATTCATTTACCTCCCACGACAGGATGATCCAATCCAATCTATTGGGGTGACCACTGCCCATTTCCCACTCAGCCACACGGGTGCACACACACGTCAGGATGAGGGTGGAGAACGGACGTACCACCACCAACTCCTAATTAGAATTTATAAAGATAGAGATAACAAACTTATCTAGTCGTGTCATGCATGGCCGTACGTATGCTGCTAGCCGGTCAAAATCAAGTCCATATGTGATTAGCTAAAAAGAAAAGATGATCTTATCTACACATGCAAGTAAATATTTAATGGAAAGAATGTATATGGCAACTCAAAGGCATATGGTAACTCAGAAGCTGTATGCGTGCAGTATATGGAAAAAGAATCGGGCTGCAGTATTTGGAAATAGAATCGGCTGATTGAAATAAGAGTTTGATACGTCACAGATCACGCATGCATTCATATCTAACCGAATTAAAACTTTTTCAGTTTCGAGGATATACCCGAGGGAGGAGGAGAATGGACTACCACCACCAACTTGTAATTAGAAATAGTAGAGAAATTTATCTCGATAAGCGTACGGTACTTTTTGGTGATCACGGATTCCAAGTAGTAACCAAGATTCGCATCGATGGCAAAGTAGGCAGGGCTGTCCAAGTCCGAATTTTTTTACTGTGTTAGCCCTATACGTTGGGTTATTTTTAAAAATAACCTCTGTTAAGCTCAAATTGCGAAAATAGCTCCCATACGCCTGTGTCGCACTTCTGGGCCGCTGTACAATTTTTTCTTTTTCTTTTTGGCCTGGACCCACCGTGTCGCACCTCAGAGCCGCTACACCCGCCAGGCCATAGCCACAGATCGCTGCTTCGCCCTGCAGCCCCCTGGAGCGCTGCACCGCTCCAGCATGGCTTCGGCTGATTAACGATTTGTTGATCGTTCACTGCTCAGTACATGACAATTAATCTGCTCAGTACACGACAATTGATGCTTGTTAGTACTTATCCAGATAAATACCGGCACGCGTTAGGGCGGTGCAGGGACGCTGCAGGGCCGCGCAAGCAGGAGCAGCGGCTCTAAGGCGTGGCACGGTGAGCCTGGGCCAAAAAAAAAAAAAAAGAGAGAGAGAGAGAAATTGTGCAGTGGTCCAAGAGCGTGACACACAAGCACATGGGAACCTTTTCGCAATTTGCAATTGACGAAGGCCAATTATAAAAAGTAACTGAACGAATAAGGTATACGTTAATACAGTAAAAAATTCTCCAAGTTCGAGCCGAGCTCAAGCAATACTAGGTTGAGGTTTAAGGCTAGAGTTAGGCTCAAACTTAGTTCGATCAAAGCTTAAGTAAAGTTTGGTTTTGATATATGGTGTTATTGATGGTTTTATATTGCATGTACAATCTATAATTATATGAGAGATTATTATATATAATTATATAAATAATTTATTATATAAGTTATTTTTAATTCTATCTATAAATAATACAGAAATGTATTACAACGGTCACCGTTTATATTATTGTATATACCATGATTCATCTATTTTATTAAACATATTTTATTAAACAATGTGTGCCAAGGTGCCATCTCTCGGATCAGCCACGTGGCCCACCCAGATCGATCAGCATCCACGTTTCACTCGCAGGCCCCACCCGTTCCACTCTTTCCATTCGACGGCGCAAACCAGCCGGCGGCCTGCTAACGGGTCTGGTTTTTTCGGGTTGAACGGGCTAACTTTGACCGCGTTAAAATTGGATGACGAACGAAACGGGTGTGGAACGGTTTGGGTCGGGCTGCACGCCCATCGTTTCGTGCTCTTACTTACGGTCTCGGTCTCCACAAGCCGCCGCCGTGTCGTCTCCTCCCTCCTCGGCTCCCCAGATCTCCACCTCTCGCCGCCGCCACGTCCCACCCTACCACGTGGTCTCCCCCGAACCTCCACCACGGCCGTCTGCCTCTCCTCCCCTGATTTCCTCCGCCGCCGTGTTCTGCTTATTCCCCAGATCTCCACGAGTCCACCCACGAGTAGATCTGGACTATTCCCCTTCCTCGGCCGCTTCGTCGCTGGTGTCGACCGCCGTCTTGCTTCGTCGCCCTCGATTTCGACCGGACTAGGCTTTGTCGGCCGAGCTTCAGATCCAATTCGTGTGGTAAGAATTGAACTCTTATGCTACTTTTGGGCAGTTTCTTGATGCAAAATTAAGGCAACTTATCATGACTTTCTTATCCTATTTGCAGTGCAGAGTTTTTCTTTTGTTTTTTATGACATTTCTTGTCCTATTTGCAGATCATCACATGTGTATGTTAAAAATTTACTATATACCCATGTTCTACTATCTGGCCATCTCAACGATGGTATTAGCGAGATTAGTTATCCTTAGAATGTATAATGTCATGATTATTAGAGTGTATAATGTCATGATGCTATCCAGATGTGGCTGAATGTATGTGAACATGTATCATTTGATGGACCATGAAGTTTTGGGACATCTGTTATGTATTCAATCGGTCTTGTCTTCTTGAAGTACATTACAGGACTCGCTTATATAAGTTGACCGTATGTTTGGTGCTGCTGGTATCGTCTGAACACTGCTTGTCATAAAAAACTGAAAGTGGCATTGCTCCCGCCTCATATTTGTCCAGTGCAGTCACTCTTTTGCCACTACACTTCATGTAGCTTACTTTTCTTAACAAAGCAGTAGCTAACCATGATGTTAGTGACTTCTTTCACTAAAAATAATTATTGAAACAATGCCAAGGTAGCATGGGTTGGCTATTTTTTTTTTTTTGCTTCTTTTGATCTTTCCATGTCGCATTGCTACCGCATCATATTTGTCCAGTGTGGTCACTCCTTTTTTTGCTGCTATGTAGCTTACTATTCTTAACTAAGTATTAGCTAACCATGATGTTAGTGACCTCTTTCGATGAAAATAATTATTGAAACAATGCTGAGGTAGCATGGTTGGCTGTAATTTTTTGTGGTTTTTTTATCTTTACATGAATATTGACAACATTTTATATTTGTGAACAGCTTCAGTAGTGATCATTCTTGCACAACTCACACGAGGGATCAAACCAAATTGTAATGCATCAATTTGAGCATATTTTGGATAGTGCTTCTATGCATCATCCTCCTAATACAAGTTGCACAAATCTTGAAGCAAGGGAAGGGGTAAGTAATCACCATCCACCCTTTATTCGTGCTTTAATAGTTGTGCAACTTTCAAATAGTGATGTACAGAAACACCACCCCCATTTTTTTTTAATCTCTAATATGTCACTGAGAGTCTGAGAGGTTAACTAATTCTCTAGTCCTTGGATTCTGGGCTAAAATTTGTTTCTTCTGTTGATTCTGGGTAAGTTGACAATGTCGGGTTTTACATTTTACAAGTTTCATGTCAATACCTATTTGCATCCTTTGGACTACCATTTAAATTCCAAATGAACCAAATGCTTATCAATTTGAATATTCTACTTGTGTCTTGTCCATACTAGCTAAATGCCCATGCTTTGCTATGAATAAAAACTAACTTAATTGATTTTAATGCTCCCATCATCGTAGCATCCCGTAGAAAAGTTGTTCATTGTTGCTCAAGGGTTGGCAAATAGTCACTGACCGAGCCAGCTATTGGCTGTCACTGCCGCTACTGTGGCACTAGGTTACCCCAATGCTTTCGCTTAGCTGCCTTGTGCGTGCTATTACCACGCTGAGCGCCACCGCAGACAACCATTGTTGCCAACCATGGCTGCCAAGGAGGTGAGCATCACCGTCCAGCTCATTGGCCTAGTGGCTTGCCCACATAGCTGCATCGTGCCAATGCGAGATCGATGCATCGTTTCGCTAGGCACCACACACGCAAGGCTCCAAGAATTAGCACATAGTAACAATCGGATGAGTCTTCTCATGTTGTAGATCTTGGACGAGTACCATGTTCGCATGGCTTATGCATGCACATACACAAGTAACTCTTGCTGCAAGTGGACGCCAACAGGAACTTGCGGCAACCCTGGGTCCCGGCGACTGTTGTAGATCTTGTAACTTCGAGGCTCGCCTAGATGGTGGTGCCGTCATCAGCGGTGACAGTGCCCCAATGACATGGAATGACCGATCTGGACCAAGGCCGTGGGATGCATTGCTACCTTCCATGGGAAGATAAATTTCGAAGAAACGGGGTACAGGCATGCATGGACCATGAATGCATGTGCTACACTTGTCTTCTCCACGGTTGGTCTGAGGTCGATGGTGGTCACGGCTAGGCTTGAAAACGGTTCGGATAGTTTCCGACCGATCCGGATAATTTTCGGATACGGATAGTTTTGGATCGGATATTTTTCGGATAGTTTCGGATCGGATACGGATTCGGATATTTTTTATCGGATACGGATTCGGTATCACACTATCCGACGGATACGGATACGGATTATCCGATGAACAGTAGACTCGGATATCCGGAAGAGCACTGGGCCACTCGGGCAGTCACCAGTCGGCAGTCGGGCTTTTATTCATTGCCTCATTTTCTTCTTTTCAACTTGACTCGCGCGTCGTGTCAAGCCACTTCAGCCCCGGCCTGCCGCACTGGACCCCGGCCCGGCTGTCCGACTATACCACAGAGGAATGCTCACCTAAGACCGGCGATTGCAGCACCTTGGACCATGCATGCTCGCAGTAGTAGGATGCCTCCACGCCACGGCTCCACCATTGGAAGTACTGCTTGTCTGCATATAAAATCGTATCAAATGTAGCATTCCATGTTGTAATATGACCTTGTCACGCAATGCCTCAAGTTGTTACAGACTTATAGTACTGCACTTCTGCTTGAACTTCATTTATGAACACCTTTTGTTGATTGATGTTTGATTGGATATGAAGCATATGTGGTTTATATCAGTTGCTTGCTACTAAACACAAGCTGATTAAGTTTGTCACGGTTCTTTTTTGTTGAAAGGTCCTTGGTTCCTGTGAGGTTTTCGAGGAAAAACAAATAGGTAATGAAAGGTTGTAAGCTTTGATTGTTGATTTTTTGTGTACAATTTAAGGGGTTATCGTGTTCCGATAAATATCCATGACCGTATCCGGACTATCCGTATCCGTATCCGAATCCGAAAAAAATATGAAAACAAATATGGTACAGCTATTATCCGTCCGTATCCGATCCGTTTTCACCCCTAGTCACGGCAGCTCTGGTGCTGTCATTGCAGGTGTCTTGCCCGTGCACCGATGGTACTGTGGTACAAGAATGTCAACGATGCTTGACAATGACAGTAGCGGTGAACTTCAGGAATCAAATACTGTCAACTAATCTGCGGGCCTCGTTAGGGCACGTCGAGTATGATGAGGCTTGTGGGTTCTTGGTTTCCTGCTCCGTCGCTGCAGTACCTTCATGCGTTCCAGTATTGTGGATCTGAAGCTCCCACGGCATGGTGGAACTGGTGAGGCCGCGAGATGTAGGAGCTTCAAGTAGGTCCTCTTGAGGCAATCATACTACATTGAAGAGAGGATGTTAGATTGGCCCTTACCATTAATGAAAGAAGGCATGGTTACCATTCATGAAAGAAGGCATGGTTGCGCCTTCGAGTTGATCAAGCAGATGTGCTGGCCGTACTGATGTCTTTGATTTTTGGTGTACTGCTTGGCCATGGCCTGCAACCATGTCATGGCCGCTGGTGCTGAGCTCCCTCTGTTGCTGCATTACTTCACATGAGCAGCAGTGTGTCTGGCTCTCCTTGTGGCTGCAGCTCTGCCTTCGTCTCCTCAATAGCCTACTGCTCACTGCTAGTAGATTGCTTCTTCCTTTTCATTGGAGAATAGGTTGGTGCCTTTGATAGGCAGCAGGTACGTATGGCAATGGGAGGAGCGTGTGGTTGCTCAACTAACACACTGTCAGGCTGTTGCTCCTCTCTCAATCAACGAGGAAGTATATATTCGATGCTTATCTCAAATTCATGCATCAAGTTAGTAGGTTCTTTTATATTAGTGAAGATTAACTGAATCGCTGTCATCTAATAATAGAAAATGCTTACAATGTGGACATGCCATTTTTGTGAGATCTGGTGAGATCGTGCAGCAGTAATGGACTGTGATGACAGAGGCAGTGGCATAGGACCTTTATGGTTTACTGCCACTCCCGACTTTAGATCCAGTAGCTGGGCTGCCAGTTCGCTGGCTGAAAGATGATTATGTGGAGGTAGTTGGCGATCGAAAGGCAAGGGTCAATGCTCAAGGGGCGGTTGTGCTTGGTGGTGTTGGCGGCCATGTCTGGGGGGCTGAGAGGGACGTGGAGCATTGACGAGAAATAGTGGTGGTGTGTGGATTGTGGGGAATAAAAGGGGTTGGTGAGTGTGGACTTTGGCGTTGTGTTGACCAGTTGAGTGTTGAGCCACTGGTGTGCTGTACTATTCTTTTTTATTTCCGTATTATAAATGGAAAGCCACTGCGCTGTGCTGTAGTATCCTTTTTTATTTCCATATGATAAGGAAACACTATTACATTGTCCTCTGTTTTTCTTTTTATATATAATGAAAAAAACATTGCAAGTTAGTTGGCTTACGAAGTTGACTAACTTTCTTTGATATCCCCCATCTCTCTTTGGCAGGATGTTATGGTGTTTACACACAACAAAAATGCTGACCAGTTTGACCCTCTTTCGTATGGTAACCTCAGGGGACTAGAGACTAACAGCCAACCTGCTTCATTTGCTGAAATGAATTCAGGAGGTGCTGCTTCAAATTCAAATGTTACAGGCAAGCACCTCACTTGTGAAAGATAAAGAAGTATCTTATTATCTGGTTTCTCACTTCTGTCCATTTGAAGGTCTTGGAAAGGAGAACGTGTTTAGCTACTCTGAGGAATCCAAATTTGGAAATGCTGGACTTAAGGACTATTCTCCAATTTCTCCTGAGAACTTCAGCTTTTCTTGCCTCCCAGCCAGCAGTTGTCAGTCTTCCACACTAGATCATGGCAAGCGACCTCTTTCCGATGTCAAGCCATGCCAAGTTGCTTGCAAACGTCCGAAGCAAACTGACGAAAATACCTGGTTATATTCTTACGAAGAACGTCCCTTCAACGTAGCTGCTGAGACATCTGCTTCAGGTTTCATATTTTGCCTATCTCTTATAATCTATGCCCTCAATAATATGAATTGACCTGGGAGATATCTATTGGTAATTATGATTGTTGGTTTCAGCTATAGCTGATGGATTTGTTGAGACCGGTGAGCCAGATCACATCCGTGCAAATAATGGTACCACAATCTGCAGTACTAGTTCAGGCATCCCGTACCCTAATTGCGAGCAACCCATTGGAAAGGAAAGTTTATACTTACCTGATTGGGTGACTTCTTTCCCTGGTTATTTTGAAGGGCTAGCCGCTGGATATAACCAGGTTGATGACATTGACTCGCCTGTTCATGAATACCTCCCTAGAAAAGCTGTGGCTATTGGGCCTGACCACCAGGCTGACATTCCAGAATGGAGGCCCCGAGTTTCTATGAATGTTCCTGGTGGTTCTGGTTCTTGTACTGATCTGGCACATAGTTCTATTTCCATATCTGCTCCCAGGGATGAGGATAGTGAGAGTGATAAGTGGATCAGACATTGTATCATTCCAAGGCCGTCCTTTTCATGTCCTGTTGCTTGGGTAGGAGATTACAAAACAGATTGTGAGTGCAGCGACGATGGTTCTATTAGGTGTGCAAGACAGCATGTTATGGAAGCAAGAGAGAGCCTCAGAAAAAGCATGGGACGGGACAAGTTTCGCGAGTTAGGTCTTTGTGAAATGGGAGAGGATATTGCTCAAAGGTGGACTGATGAGGAGGAGAAACTGTTCCAAAGGGTTGTTTCCTCTAATACTGTTTCCTTGGGCAAGAACTTTTGGGATTACCTTCCACATGCTTTACCTGGTAAAACTAGCAAGGAGCTTGTCAGCTACTATTTTAATGTCTTCATTCTCCGGAAGAGGGCCCAGCAGAACAGGTCAGACCTGTTGCGCGTAGACAGTGATGACGATGAGTCTCCTGGTGAGCCTGCAGTAACTGAGCAGGAGGGCGAGTATTTTGCAATGGGATCGCCTACACATGGACATTACATTGACAATACTGTGTCCACAGAAGATGTTCATGAAGAATCTGAAGGAGAACAATTCCACAAATCTTCTTTCACTGACAAGGTAATAGACAATGTGCCTGAGCCCAGCCGTGGGCCATACCAGGCGCCTCTGGAATCAAATCCATATAATCCTGTAGAAGATATAGACATCCAGGATGAGTCATGCCAATCATTTGAAGGCCAACATAATGGAGTTCATGTGATGCCGTCAAATGATGCCCCAGGCAACTATGGGGACCAAGGTGCATGTGTATAGCTGATGGTGTTAGCATAGGCTCTTGGATGGCAGACGTTATGACCAAGAATTTGGAACAGTGCGTTCTCCAATGGGAGATAAGAAGATGATTGTATGCTGAGTACGAAACGCATGTAAAGCAAATTGTGAAGAGAAACATGGCAGCAAAGTAGCGAAGGGTGGTGGCATTTGCTGAAGTTCAAATGCTGAAATGGTCTTGATATTTGCTAAAGTTTTGAAGCGTGAGGAAACTATACGACCTATAATTTATACCAATGCATGGTTGGAGTTTCGCATTGAGATGAGGTGTTACCTTCGATGGCTGTTGCTCCAAGCCTCAACCAGTTCTCAGTCTAGTGATGATGCTTTCGAAATGCCTCGAAGAGCTGTACATTCTTCACCCAGTTCATCATTTCACAGCCATTTGTGAAGTAGCATTTCGAACCAAACTGAGCTTCCATAGGGTCTTGAATCTTCCCCTCAGTCGTTGCATCATCTTGTTGTTGTATGTACCATCTGTTGCTTTGTGTTCGTGGTGAAACCATAGAGTTTTCGCATAGAACTTCTCTTAAGAGGGACATCCTATGTTTTGATGCCCAAACCGTTGGAACTAATAAATGTTACAGTCATCTGAACCTCGTGATGATTTGCGAGCTGTTACTTTCTTGCTTGTGAGACGAAGCATTTGGTTTTTGCTTCGACTTACAATTGAAAGAAGTGTACTGCACGGTGTTGGACTTGCGTTTACAGGCAAGCTGGAAGGTCGATCGGGAACTAAAAACTTCTCATCTCGTAATCAAATCATGTAAATAATGTGCTCCAACAATAAACAGCCATGTTTCATCTATTGTATGATTTATTCTTAAGGAACCGACAAGCGATGCGTGCACCGTGCAAGCTGAGTCATTTTTTTTTTGCCTCGTCCTATATTTGTTATGAACATGACTCGACCATGCATGCATGTGAAGTGGTTTGCTTGTGAAACCAGCTAGTAAAAAGGTGTGTGGTTTGTTCATGAGCTGTTGCGCATGCAACTATGCGTACAGTTTGTTTATGAGCTGCTGTCTCTGTGTGTGCGCGCGCGCGCCTGTCTGGCTTGCGCAAGTATTTTCTCAACTGTGTAATCATTTCTACTAGTCATGTGTCCGTGCGTTGCAACGGAAACTCAATTTGCGATAAAAAGTTTATTTGCAAAGAGCACTAACAGTGACAAAGGTGGGTAATTAAAGAGCAGTGGTAAATGTGAGTAATTTTGATGAAGTGACGCGAGAAGAAACTCTTGCTTTATACATAGTAGAGATTTGCTTCCTTGCTAATGGGTTGATAAATGATAATGTCCTACTCCATTTGCTGAATACACACATTAAATGTTCTCAAGTCTCAAATATAGAGAACAGTTCACAATAGCTTCGTTCTTTGTTTGGTACTCAATTGGTGCAGCTCTGGCTATGGATTCATACATCGGTAATGCCAAGTGGTGATGGCGTCATTTAATTTGATCGATGAAGTAAAATCTAAACATGGGATCATTGCATTAATCCCACATGCCCTGTTAGGGTTAAGAGTTCACCGGGGTCAAGGAGGGGTTCATTGGAACCCCACATGCATCATCAGTTGTGTGTAGGTGTGTGTAGCTCTCCAATTTTATGATGGCTAAGCTCCTTTGTCACAAAAAAAGAAATAGTGTTGTGATTGCAGCATACTTAGGGGCGCAATCTTGATTCGCACTGAAGGTCAGAATTGCGCTATTGATTCGCACTCACAAATTCGTTGCCATATTGTCTTCTGTAAGGTGCAAGCTAGCTAGCAGGAGAGCGGCTCGATCGTATGCATTACAAGGAAGGACCGAGGTCAATGCCATATGTGAAAGTAAGTATTCATCGTGTCTTGTTCTACTGAACTACTGAGCGACCCATCCTACTTCCAGAAGGCTGAGCCGTGCACTACTAAGTAAGGCACAGTTAATTGTTTTAAGAAGATTTTAGAGCGAGCGTACTACCATGCGATTACAGGATCTGAAGAGTTCTTCTGCTATGCAAGACTGTCGCCTGAGAGAAGCCCGGCATTGCTCTTGCTCAGTGACCTGCAAGCACAAATAGAGAGAGGTGAGTGCACCTTGTTTTCTTAGGAGATATTCAAACATATATATGCAATGATCGATGGTCAGGGTTTTTGTGAAGATGGATAGAGACTTGAGCTTGATGTTTTTCAGAGTGGATCGCATAACTGCTGGAGGTTACTCACCTTTTGCAATTCAGCAGTATCTAAAATCCACATGCCTCCCAAGCCTAAAATGGCGTCATGTTCGTGGGCAAATCCTTTCGTAGGTTCAGGAGCTGAGTAGGAATTTTGTGTTTTTTGATGTTGCTTATGATAGCCATTTTGCTAATGAGGCTGCTCATGTGTGCTAAACAAGCTATAGTGGGTAGACAAAGATACACTTGGATTAACCAAGTGCCCGAGTTCTTATGTAACAGTGTACTCCGCAATTTTAATCTTACTCATGAGCAATGAAATATAAGCTCCTGATTCAAAAAAAAAATCCATTCATTGGTAGCTCAACCAAGAATTCATTTGTGCGCAGATAGGAGCTAGTTGCGCTCCATTCTTCTCGTATAATACACAATGTACTGAATGTGTCAAGAGGTTGTATAGATGATCTGCATTTGTGTGTACATAATTAGTAAATACGTCTGTAAATATGCACAGTTAGGACTACAACATATATTAGCTAGCTAGGTAGCACATACTAGGAAGCATGGACAGGGTTCACCTGCAGTTTGAATAGGGATTGCAAGTTAAGTAGTTTCCATTCAACAGATCTGTTTAATCCAACGAATGAATGGTTCACATCGTCCAAAATCGTGTGCTACAGTATTTACTACAGTGTTTTTTTGTTGCAGTACCACAGAAGATCTCGGTCGTCGCTTTTTCATCGGATGGTTTGCAGTCCCCATTCAACTGCAGGTGAATCCTGTCCAGGAAGCAGACGCTATTTCCAAATATTGTAGGTTAGGTTGCTGGTTTATTTTCTTAAGTAGCGTAGGAGAACTACGCTGTTTGCATTAAGAAAGGACACAATAAGCTGTGCAACCTGACCTCATGCATCCATAGGAATAGTTCACAATGCGCCACACATCAACCAAACAAGGTGGGGACAATTCAAACAAGCCTCACCCCCCCTCTCTCTCTCTCTCTGCAAAACAAACACCTAATTTCACCAAACTTCAACTAGATTTAGATTTAAATCTTAGGTGGTGGTTGTTCATGCCGGCCAAATATTTGATATTTTGATCATTAATATATGTAATAACATCTAGTTAGTATTTATGGATACATGGAAATGGCAACAACGCAAACAAATATATAATGTGGTGGTTTGGAATCATGCATATTCATGCTTACTCGGATTCTCATGTAAACAAACAATGGAACTCACTTTGTGGTTTCTATTAACTCTCTTATTACTGATTTGAACTAACACCAAAATTTTACAGGCGGCACAGTGGTAGGATTCTGATAGCCCAATGAGACACCTTCAACAAAATTTTAACAGAACAAAAATACATGGTGTAGACTAAGGATAAAATTGTTGCGAATCACCGAAGGGGAGTGATGGAGAGTGAGGATTTTTTTTTTGAGGTTTAGAACTATATTTTAGTTCCCAACTAACAACAACTGAGATCCAATACAGTAGCTAGTGTGACCGGCCGTAAGATAAAAAAGAAACTGTTCATATATTCCACATGTACTGTTTGAGGAGAACCTTAGTTCTTTTAATCAGTCGATGTTTTACCATGATCTGAGCCATTAGTTCTTTTAATCAGTCGATGTTGTCGACTTGCTACTGCTAAAATTACAGTTGTTTACTGTCTTTCCAACCAGCAAAGGCTGAAAGCAGCTGTTTGACTACCGTTATTCCACGCCCTGTTTCTTGAGCAAGGAACAACAGGGGAAACCCCTGCTAAGAAACTTGATTAAACCAGCCAAAAACAACACAAGTAAGGCCAGTAAGAAACCAGCCAAAGGAAGGAGGAAAGAAAGAGAGAAAAGGAAAATCAAGAAAGTCTGAATCCCTAGACTAACAAGGAATCTCTAAGAAGAACAGGCATCCTAAGAAGAAAGTCCACGCCCTGTTACTACACTGCTCCAATGAGCAGAGCACTCTGGCCCCAGGGAAAAAAGAAAGAAAGAAAGAATGTAATTAGAGAACGGTTCAGTATATTTTGTTTCCATAGCCATATACGATGACCACTGTATTGCGAGTGCAGATGCTACATAGAAATCTGAAATGTGTTAACTAGCTAACGAATATTAATTAGCTCATGAGATTAATCATACTCTACCGTAATCATATGTTGTCATCGTTGCATCTTGGACAAGAAAACTACTACGTACGTACACAGACAGATACGTGAGTCATCCGTGCCCATGCGTGCCTCCTGAAGTGGGCCATCTCCTGACAGCCGTGGCGTCCATGCCCTCTCCAAATGGCACTTACCCTGTACCATACAAGTAAAGAGAAAAGGCGAGACAATATAGGGTGTATTTGGCAGGACTTCAGATCTAGTGGAACTAGGTATTCTTATCTCTATTAGATCCGTGGAGCTAGAGCTATGAGTACATTAAGAGTGTTTAGATGAATAATCTTGTTTGTATTTTAGACCAAAAATATAAACTTAATTCACTTTATTTTAACCTACAAGTTCTAGATCTCAGGTGAAGCTGGGATCTGAAACTCTACCAAATAGGCCCATAATTAGAGAAACGCGACAATATTTTGTTTTTTTACATGCTGCAGAGGTGGGCGTTCGGCCGTGCTTTTGTGGACCGGCCCGAGACACGACGGTATAGTTCAGTCTAAAGCATGGTCCGGTACAAAGTGGACCATATCGGACTGGTACGTTACTGTTTCTCAGGTAAGTGTTGTACTAGTATTTGCTATACTTTGATTTATACTGTGTACGTAACTCAGCTTTGTTAATTGATCATGGTGACATATCTGTGTAGATTTTATTGGGTTCTAATTGTAATTCATCCAGCCACGAACTAGGTTATTTACTTTGATTCCTTATAGAGCGGTAGTCACGGCTTAAATCCTATCGCAAAAGTACTTACCAGGTAATCACGTTTCCTCCATAAATAACATGGTCATGTAGGTTGTTAAAGGTGTACGTTGCTCCTAGAATGGCTAAGGCTAACCTTTTGTAGTCATGTAAGACATTCAAAGTGTACAAAGCTTATGGAGAGCCTTTTGGCAAGGACGAGGCGAAGTTGAAGCACGATTTTAAGTTTTCGGTATCTGCTATACACAATAATCATATATCAAACTCCGTAATAATGACTCTGGAACTAACCAATTCTATATTTGCAATACCACCAATAGGGAGAGGGAAATAACTGATGTGAATTTTACGTTTAGCACAACATGCAACTCCTTGTCAATACAAAAAAAGACTAATGAGACTATAACTACATTGAAAGAGACTAATCTGATCCGAATTCGAGAACAGCTTTGTTCCTTCTTACTTAGTCATGTTTTAAATCCAAAAGTCAAGTTTCACTCTGCCTAACTTCAGGAGCTGTGTTTTTTTTTTGGAATCACCACTTGCGTTAATTTGTGAAACTTATGTTGTGGATTTAGGAATTTTAGTTGTGTATTAAATTAATTGGTTAATAAAATTGAGTTCCATTTGTAAATATATCTGAGTTTATTTTTGAAATAGATGTGTTGTGCAGTAATCTACTTGCGCTCTCGTGTAACCTGAGTTGATTGCTGAAATGGATGTAATACTTGTAATGATTTATAATCTGCTTTTTTCAGAGGTCATGGCTAGTATTTCCTAAGGCTAGTTAATAAACAAAAAAAGTACATATGTAAAAAATTTTTATCACAAACAATTTTAATTAGAAACCATCTGTGATGTTACTATATTACAGACAGTTCTAATTAAAAACCGTCTGTGATATCGTATACCACAGACGGTTTGGAAACCGCCGTTGATATGTCGTAGCATCAATGTCACATGATTACAGACGGTTCGCAAAACTATCTGTGATGACAGTTTCGAACCGTATGTGATGAGCTTTTCTAGAGTAGCGCAAGGATTGCAATAAACAGTTTGTAGGAAGGTGACGTGGACGGCAGGCCATCAGTAGAGCGAGCAAACAAGAGCCGAGAAGGCGGTGGTGATGGCTTTCGTTGTGGGCGAGGGCGTGTTGAGATGTACTCCTTCGATCCGAAGCTTGCCCAAGTAGGAGGGGGCAGATTTGGCTCCGCGGAAGAGGCATGTTTCTTCGTTGCCCCAGTAGCCTAGGCAGTCGATGATAGACTGGGCCTCTCTTGCCAAGGAGAGGTAAGAGCTTGCGGCTTGCCTGTGATCCAAACGTACGTGTCCTAAGGGAAGAAGACTGAATTAAGACAATTGTGAGCGTCTTGCTCTTGCCGCTTTCAGGACAGAGACATGAATGATCCTCACCCCCATCGCAGTTGGCGATAATAAAACTCTCGGTGCCTCCCAAACCTATGATCGATAAGGTGTTTGGTTTTACGAGCAAATCCATTTAGTCACTTTATAGATACTTTAAGTAGTCACTATACATTTGTGGGAGATAATTTAAGTAGTTCTTTGTGTCTGTGGTTTGTTTCTCTATACACACGCTGACACGCGCACGCAGAGGTACGCAAATATATAGTATCAAAATTCAACACCCACAAAGAAATTTTACGATGAAGTATACTGGTAGTATATAGTAAGTGAAAGAAATCAGATTTAGTTATTGATTTGTTAAGAGTATTTCTACTACTCTATTATCAGAGAAGGTATAAACAAATTCTAACTAATCTGATCTATTGGATTGAAAAGAATGAATGATTTATATTGCATTTAGTGTACCGTAAAAGAGCTTTAAAAATAATGCTGCTTTGTTATTACCACTCACTAGTTTGCATTGTGGACAAGTTTCCAGGCACGACTTGTTTCGATCTTCTCTAACTACTGATCTCTAGTCAGAGAAGCTTTGGCCTATTTAGCTCCCTTTTCACACTTTTTATTCTATTTTGTGGTTCTTTGCTGAACAAAATTGCAATTCAGCCCTCTTCTCGCAGAAACACTGTATGCACACATATCATCTACGTCACATTCCTACCATGATAGATAGCCGGCAACGCACTCACAGCGACAGACGAGCTACCATAGTACCCAAGCTTAGTAGGTATCTGCCGTAGTATGGGAGTGCGGTAGGTAATACATATCATCTATTAATGTAAATGCAGTTTATCATCTAAACTAATTATGTGATCATGCAAGGGAAACCTCACAAATGTCTTTTCTCCATCTTAACTTTTTGTCTACTTTATTGGCAATACAATATCATTGATTATTGATATCAGGCAGTGGTGTAGCCAGCCCAAGGCAAAAGCCTAGAGTTGGCCCAAAGACTATTGGGCCAATTCTTGAATTTTATAACTTTTTAATAGAATTTGCACTGTATTTTTGGGTCAAGCCTTAGGGCAGGCCCGGGTGGCCTAAGGCCTGGCTCCACCTCTGATAGCAAGTGTATGTGTTCTTGAAAGGAGAATTTGCTTATGAACACTTCAGCAAGGAATTACGACGGTTGTGAACACAGAGATGTCACAGATCGCTAAAGCTCAACAGATAGAAAACATGGCATCTGTACTGTGAATCTGCAACCCGGGGCCTCACCATTGAGACCAGGCGCAGCATGGGTGGGTGCTTCAGGAACAGCAAGCTCCTCAAGAACATGTCATTCTCATGTAGTGAGTGATATGTTGCATGAGAAAGCACTCACTCTTACATAGGAGCTCGGTGTCAGGATGAGAGCGATGGCATCAATTACCCCTCCAATTCAAGCACCATACTTGTTGAAGTGTGTATCTGACCGAATCACTGATGATGGTGGGGCTATGATTTCTGATGTCATATTGCGCATGAGAGGTTACCGTCCGCAAGGAGGACGGTGGCTGACCGGCACAGTGCTTGATCACGGTGGGCAAGAATGTTTCATCATTCGAATGAGGTACTGTTCTGGAGAAAAGTACTAGTAATCTCTGTATTTCGTTGAGTTTCAGAATCTGATTCTATAGTTTGCCTAGGTAGATAAGTGTTCTTTTTTCTTTGGAGAACAGTAGTAGACAAGTGTTGCCACATATATACCTCCTCCCTCAAAAAAAATCTTGGATAAATAAATATTCTGACAAAATGAGTCATGCAGGATAAGCTTAAACCTTTTGTTTTGGTACAAACTACCAAATTAAGCCCTTTGTTAAATGGTTACACTACTATGCTTAAGTTGCGGGGGTGACACGTACTTTCATATCTTAATAGTCGATATAGTTTTGCTGAAGTCCGTTGCAACTTGTGTAGAATAGGCAGAAGGATTTGGCGGAGAGGCGCTGAAACTCCCGTGGCAGTGAAATGGGAGGACAGGATCATTGAGGTTCGAGAAGGCTCATGGTCGTACATTGCAAGTGCAACATCCGTTGGTTATGCTCCTGGTAACTTTAGTATGCAGAATAATTGGTTCATGTCAGTATCATATCTTGCCCTAAGAGGAGCTTTGTAGTTTTTTCCCGTGTGGTGCAGAGAAGGTAGTGGGACATTAGGCGATGCTTTTTATACTGTACTAGTTTTCCCAGAAGATATGAATTGGAACGGGATATGCTAGTTCACATGTGGATAGCGCAAGGGATTGTGAAGATCACCAATTCAAGAGAGGGCATAGCAGATGTCGGTCAGAACTACTTTCATCAATTGCAGTCACTCTTATTTCTTCAACTAGAAAGGAAGATTCCTAGGTCTGAGGTTGATTCCGGAGAGTACTTCAGAATTCATGATTTGTTGCACGACCTAGCAGAGAGGGTTGCTGGAAGTGACTGGTTTAGAATTGAGAAAGGTGTGGTGGGACAAATTCCTCAAGATGTTCACCATCTTTGCATTGTGTCCTACGGTGAAATAGTAATCCCAGAGCAGATTCTTGAGATGAAAAATTTGCGCACTCTAATCATGTGTTATTCTGTGAAGAAGATGAGTAAAGAAGATTTTGAGCGCGTGCTCATGAGACTAAGGAAGCTGCGGGTGGTGCGTGTGGAACTCCAACCGTTGGGAACGATCCCAGCATGTATTGGTGAACTAAAACATCTGCGGTATCTTGGTGCTTTTGAAGACGATCCCCTTCCCCTCAACTTGATTTTGCCACCCGAATTTACCAAGCTTTACCATCTGCAGGAGCTCTCTGTCCGACCTTACTCCAGGTTGCATTGTTCCTCGAAGGAAAAAATGAGCAACCTTATCAATTTGCGTAACGTGTTCACGCCGCATCACTTGGACTTTCCTGACATAGGGAGGCTGACATCGCTCCGAACTTTATATCGATTTTATGTACGGAATGAGAGGGGATACGAGATACAACAGCTGGAGCACCTGAATAGCCTCCGTGGCACCCTGTCTATCGAACATCTTGAAAATGTTAAAAGCAAGGAGGAAGCTCTTCAAGCCAAGCTAGCTGACAAGGAACATCTAACAAAGCTGACACTGCAATGGGGCGGTGTCGATGATGATGAAAACGGAATAGAGTCATTTAACAGTTGCTCTCCAGAACTTCAAACGGAGGTACTTGAGGGCCTCCATCCGCCGTCCCAGATTACATCCCTTTCCATCTGGGGCTACGGTGGTCTGAGGTACCCAAGTTGGTTGTCGAGAGAACGATGCACTCAAGAGGACAACAGAGATGTTCCAGCGTTACAAAATCTTATGTTCCGGAATTGCAGTGGATCAGGTGTTCCCCCCAAGATTGGAGCGTTTTTCGTTCATCTGCACGAAATTTGTTTTGTAAAGTGCGTTGGAACTCCTGCTCGAGAACATGGACCGCTGACATCGCTGGAGAAATTGATCATCATGCAGTGCCCAAATATTGGGACATTGCCGCCACTACCCGGATACCTCAAGAGCTGTACACTTTCTCGTTGCAATCGCTTGAACTCCCTGCCTGAGAACATGGACCGCCTGGAAACCTGCGGAATAGCCTGATGTTTGCGGCACTTTTTCTTAGTTGTTCTTTTTCCTTCTTTTATTTTTTAGCTTGGTGGTTTGTTTAGTCGTCAAGGCTTCATTGGAGTGGTTAGGTTTGTAGTGGTGCTTTTCGGGTAGTGGTTCTGGTTTGTGAGGTTTTTTCACGGGTCCGGTTTTTCCCATAAAAAACAGGACTCACAACTGCTTTCCTTCTTAATAAATTACGCAGCAATTCTCTTGCTGCTCTTTCGAAAAAAAAAAGGTAGTGGGACAGTAACACCGACAAAAGATCAACAGGAGAATAAGGTGGTTTGGTGCTTTTCAACTGGAGATGTGCTGACAGTGCGGTTGGGAGATGATCTCAACTTTCTGCTACAAAACGAGAGCTCAAAAGAGGTATGGTCCCATAAACTCCTTTCTCTCGGTGCATTTTATCTGGAATTGGAGTTACTATGGATCATCTTGCAGTAAAATAGCTTTCATTCATTCGGTATTCACTGCTGAAAGATCTGATGGTATGAAGATTCTATAGTAGATTGATTTAGTAAACGAGTTACCAGACACAACAGTGCAAAGTTCATCCTTACTGCTTTCAGAAATGCAACATGATGCGAGTGTCTGTATGTACATCAATAGATGTCATGTAACTTAGCAACTAACTTGTATACGTTTTCTACCTAACATGGATGTGTTTTACTTAAATGTAGGATAGCGCTGTTTCCATTTCTGGAACAAAATTTTTCATCATGGACTGCTAAATGAAATTATGTTAGATGGTTTAGTATATGACTTGCACCACACATGTAAATATAAGATCAATTCACTGTTGATATACTACTTGATTTGCACTGTTCTAAAATTTACAATGCCATTTTTTGAATGCCTTCTAACTGCATTGCGACAAATGATATTGTCAGGCAAGGCTGCTTGTAGGAAGGAGATTGAGCTACAGAATAAACAAGGATATCACATCAAAATAACCGCAATGAGGAGCAATACCTCACCCTTGTTCGTATATCAGCAGATCATCCTGGTGGCAGAGCAACCATGCTCCTAAGCAGTAGAGTTATTACCTGAAGATGATGCAATTTTTGTGCTTCTCTTATGTATGGCAATCGCACGGACCATGACAGAAATCAGGAGAGAAGATGCGGCTGGGCTTTTGGTGCGACGAAGAATACGTGAAGCGCCGGAAGGGCTGAGAGACTGGGGTTCAGTGATGCTTCCAAACTCCCCTTCCCTCATTGGCAGTCTTGGCATCGGAATGCAGCGCATGCTTTGCGCTCTGCGGAAACGGTGTCTAACGGAGTAATGCTCACTAAGTACTCACCTGCTGATGGCAAGGCTGAGTTGTACAGGCAAGCTCTTATACCTTAAAGCCTGATGGAGATGATTCCTATGAGGGCTTGTACAGGACAAGTTTTGGGTTGGGGCTGTTGTTTTATTACTGATTATGGTCTTTGCTACAGATTTGATTATGGTTGTGATATGGCTTATAACAACAGGAACTTTACATTTAATCTCAAAATGGCTTGATTTGTAGTTTTGTACTGTTTGTTGATGGATTAAAAGCTTTCATTACATTTAATCTCAGTACTGGATATGAAGGATTCAGGATTGCTGGTTTGAAAGAGTTTCAAAATATGTTTGGAATTGTGGAAGTCGCTCGATTGATTAAGGTTCATTTCATGCAATTTTTTTGGGGAAAATCGATCTCGTGCATTTTAGAACAAGTGTAACACATTTCACTATGATGTCACTGTAACAGCTGGCTCTTAGCATTGAGTTTATAAATTAATAAAAACGTATAAATTAACAGCTAGATCTTCCAAATCATGCTAATCAACTTTAATTTGACACCAAATTGCACAACATCAGGTTCTGGAAATGTGCTACATTAGTCAAAATTTAGTTATAGACGTATGGTGCAGTTTACTCTGGAAAGTCATGTATGGCGATATTGACAGGAAACTGAAGCTTTGAGTCCGAATAGAAGCAGACAGAAGCGAGCTCATTTGATCAACGGTCCAGATTTGAAGATGACGTTTTGGCAAGACCTGATCCAACGGAGGAGTTTTGAAGATGGCATTTACTGGCGCTGGTGGAGACGAAGATTTGCTCAGGCCGTTTTGGAGGGATCAGGGGCTGAGATTAGTAGTAGTACTAGTTCAATGCCCGTGCGTTGCTACGAAAAACAAAATTGCTAAAAAAAACATGTCAAGCAATAAAAGACATTCAATGCCCGTGCGTTGCTACGAAAAATAAAATTGGTAACGAAACAACATTAAGGCAAATGCAGGTTTTAAGATGCGACACAAATACACTCGAATAGCAACTGCCCGCACTTTGGGGGCATCATGATGCATTACAGTATCCCCCCAACTTTCGGGGTTCCCCTCTGGGTATACAACAATACACAAATAGCAAAACATACTCCTCTCCAAGATTATGGAGGCACAGTACAGACAGGCTCACATCTTAGAGGCCTTCCAAGTGCCAGGTCCTTCGGGGAAAATACAACCAACAACAGCTTGCACTTAATGAACAAGAGAACACTGCCAACCACCTTCCGCAACATACAAGGATGGTATTTACTAAAACCTCAAAGCAACCACCTCTGCAACAACTCAGATGCCTTCCTTCTCTCAAAGGTCTAGCAGTGACAAGGTCTGCAAATTAAATATGAGAATGTTCAGTTCACATGACCACACTTTGTTAAACTACATTTCCCCCTTTCTTGTGTAAGATGCCAAGCATTTTATCATGACAAATAGCCACATTTGGAGATGGATGCATTGCAAAAAAGAAGGCATTTGATTACCAATCTTGAAGAAATAGTTGGTTGAGCCCCATCTGGCTTGAAAACATAAGCTCCAGATGCCTGCAATAAAGATATAAATTGAATCAATAAAATGTTCTGAAATTCAGTTTTCTTTAGTCAACAAACTTTTACTTTCCCAATGATACCTGCGAATCCATGCCATCACCAACGCTTGAACCATACCAAAGATAGCTTTGTTGAATTGGCAAATCCACCTGAAACAGTTTATCAAAATTATCTGAATTGCACAGCTGGTCAACAGACTTTCCCTAAAGATCCTTAGTATGCAAACATAATAATAGCAACAGTTGCTAAAATGAACCTGGGAAGCTTTTCAACCATGCAAAATATGGTCACAGAGTAAAATATGGAAGGAACAAGTTTCATGTTTTAGCGATTCACTTTAGTTACATATTTGTGACTTTGCATGCTTCTGGTAGATGGAACATAGTTTTGGAAATGAAGATAGTATCATTCAGCTAATCAATCAAATGGTACCGATAAAATAACAGAGTGTTTGCCACGAATGGACAACTTACCCAAGTAATTTATTCACACCCTGCATTTTTATACAAAGTACATGAACATGTGGACAACTTTAGCAGCAATTGAATTAGGGTTCAGCAATAAATGTGATCCCTCTACGTAGCATTATCTTCACGATGGTTGGTAATGACAGCAGAAGCAATAAATGTGTACTAAAAGGTTTTAATTTTCAAGTCGGATAACAAAATGGCGACTGCATAAGAAACTCACCTGAAGCAGGATCTTCAATCGTTCAAGGGGAGCAACAACAGTACGTGATCTGTGCCAAAAAAAATGTTAAAATAAATAGAACTCATAAGCACAAATATTTATCACCTATCAATACTTGGCCCAGGTAAATGTTCTTTCAACTGACCAAACCATGCAAAAGTGTACCAGAGTGAAGAGTCATTTTATCAATGTCAATAATTTTTTTTAGTTTGTATGTTCTATTCAAGTATGAGATGTTCCCAAACGACATAAGAGGCATTGCATAAACTGTGGACAGAGAGCAATTGGAGACGGATGCCTACCGGGACCGACGAACTCCTCGCGCGCAGTGACAAGCAGCCGGAAAATCTAAGTAACATGCTCTAGCGCAGGCAGTTGTGGGCTTCTTGCTTGAATTTGTTACAGCGTGTCTGGAAAGCCACCAGTAGTTCCATGCAAAATTTGCCTATAAGGGTAAATGTCAACACTAATTTGACATGTAAACATCTTAGCAGACAACAATAAGATATTGCACAAAAAATATACACTAAATCCGTAGGCACGTGCTTTAGACTTTCATCCAACTTTGCTTGGGAAAAACTTCCTTGCCAGATGAGAATCTACAGTATGCAGATATATTAATGTAGAACTGAGAAGGCATTAAGGAAATTTTAGCTAATCAAAATGAGTTCTTCGTGTGGAAGAAGTAGAAATTGCGTGTATGTGGCCTCGGAACCTGTGTTCTTAGGACCAAGAATGTGTTCATGTCATCCAGTTTTATCTCAAGTGATTATCATGCCACCAGATAATATTTTGTGAAGAACAAAATAAAGGCGATTCAGTTCAACTCTTGAATGAAACATTCTATCTTGAAATTTCTCTAATATGAGATTATTTATTATTGGTCTTTTACCAGCCCATCCTCCTGCGTATTGCACCACAAAACCACCATAATCCTATTAAGAGATGGTAACACCATCAATCTGGCCAAGAAACCTATATATGAACTTACCATACCAATTGGTTCGATTATGGTTGCTGCAACAAATAAATCAATAGTGCTCTATACTAACCTGAAGTTGCAGAGAAATAGAACCACACCAGCTTTGCTGCGAATCCAACACAAGGAATGTCATCCAACACAAGTTATTCATTTAAAAAAAAACCCCAAGGAATGAACAAAGCCTAGTGCCACCCTTAAATCAAACAATGACCATATCCATTTCCCCAAAATACTTCATATAATTGGCAATGGGATATTCAAAAAGGACATTCAAAACAAAGAAAAAACAACATAGTCCTTGGTAGCTTCCAAAGAGAATACACGCTACATGATGGAGATGGAGCTCGCGTGTGCTTCCGAATCAAGCAAGGGTTTAACTTACAGCTTGTAAGATACTTCGTTCAGCTCAGAAACATCTGTACTTGATGACAGAAACATGAAAACTTGGAAACAATTTAGTCCAGGTTGTCAGATTGTTGAATAGTAGCAATAACAGTTGTACTCTGTATTACGTTGACATCACATAAATATGGAGGTTTAACTCCAAGCATATTCTGACCTTTGGCACTGATTCAGCTGAAAAAAACTGCCGTATCTATATTAGCCTGAGTTTGATTATGCGGTTCACAACATTCCATACAAGGAGAAAACATGCATTGTTTGACATAGTGGTGCTTGAACATCTAGGGAGGAAACCACAGCAAAAGGTTTCCTGATGTCAATTTGTGCAACCTTAAAACACTACATATGAATCAATTAAAGACCCTCTACAATGTACATGACTCTGGTGTAGCTTTCTTGCACAAATTGAAAGCGAAAACATGCTGAAAATCAATGACAGCTGAGATAATCTCACATGTAGAAAATGACTAAAAGTGAATATATCAAACTTTCACTCTGATCGAATGAAGGATACCAAAAAAAAAGATTATTAATCAGTAACACAATAAAAGCTATTTCACCTTTTTGAAAGCAAAGTCTAGACTTCCTGAAAGATGATAAGCGTTTTACAAATATGAAATTCCTGCAATGGAACAGAAGAAGCAAAAAAGCACAAGAGAAGAAACAATTACCGGCAGAGAAGAACCATTTTTACGATCTCTCACCAGCTAGATGATCAACACCCAAATACTACAAAAGAATGATACAAATTAAAACTTTAAATGTTCCAAAGTCTTTTCTGCAATTTTTCAATACGGAAGGGCCTATTTTTAATAAACTGAAGACCTGCAGGTAATTTTAAAGAAGCTGAGGTCTTTTCTACAAAATTGCCTCAGCCGAAACATTTCAATTCCTCTGCAATTTCTCACCAATGGAGCAATGATGCAAACATCGGATTTGAACTGTTTTTATTTTTACTCAGATTACAGATGTCGTGTTACCACATTATAGAAAGAGAAACAAAAAATGCCGAGTTTCCAAATCTATGTAATCTTGGAAGCAATTGTTAGGCACAAATTCTCACCACAAACTTAATTTTCGACAACTATGAAATAATAGCTTCAAATCAGCTTACCAATCTTTCTCCTAAGAAAGTGGAAGCACTGGATGGATCTTCCCTGGAACAGCACTATGAAATTTTCTTTTATTGTTTGACCTTTATGTTTCGTTACCAATTTTATTTTTCGTATATGGTAAGTTCATATATAGACAATGTATCCACCTAAATGTCATCCTGCAGGGTTTCTCCTCTTTTGTACAGCTTGGATATACTTTAATTAAATATAAATAAGGCATAACTGTGAAACTTTCTAGGAGTTGGATATACTGTCATGCATCTAAATACGATACATACAAAGTCATGAGAGGACAGGACGTGGATCCATCCCTGGGTAGATTTTGGGCCCCTAGCTAAATAGTCAGACCAAACATTGGGTGCATGTGTAAAGGTGAGTATGAAAGATCATGTTGTTTTAACATTGCCAGGGAGATTTTGGGCTCCTAGCCAAATAGTCAGACCAAACATTGGGTGCATGTGTAAAGGTGAGTACGAAAGATCATGTCGTTTTAACATTGCAGTTCAGAAGCCAATATTATTAGTAGAAAACGGAAATACAACATAACCTTTTTTGTTTAAGACAATTCACCTGCAGTCTTAGAATCTGGATATCAGCATCTATCTGTGCCAACCTTCAACTTCTTCTGACCTGGGATGGTTGGCTAATACAGAATCAAGACATTCTTATCTCTTGGCGATGGAAAAGGTCTTCATCATTGAAAAACCAAAGCCATTAAATATCTACCGTATATAGCAAATAAGATTCCTTGCGCAGTTGAGGAAGCAAATACAATGCAGGTGACTGCATGAATACAGATTGAGGTCATATTGCAAAAAGTTGGAGTACCAATGGACAAATATTTCTAATCCACCATCTAAGGTTTGAATTGAAAGAGAACAGTAGAAGTTACCGGTTGGTCCAGCCCATCCAACACATACATGTCAGTCATGACCCTAGCAAAATCCAAAAAATGTAGAGGAGCCAAGTTGCTACGTTTTATAAAGAAACTTTGGCTTTTTTAACTTCAAAAATCCTGATCTACTTGTCCTTTCATTCCATGCTCTGAACTTCCTTATAGGATGAGCAACTCTAGGATGCCGTAAAGATACCAACTTCTTTTGAAAAATCTAATATGTTTTGATTCCAGGAGGAATTGTCTCAAAGAAGCTTGGACGGTTGGAGGACAAGGGATCCTAAATGCTTTCCTCACAAACTGCAATTTGCAGGAAAGAACATGGTCTTTTCTTTTAATATACAAGTTCTGCAGCACTGATATATATCATTAGCTTATGCCCACCAAGAATCTAACGTGCACTCTAACGACCGACAAATACAGATGCAATGTATTATCAATTTCAAGTCTTGATGACACATCAAGCTAACTAAAAAATCCACATTGATATTACCAGAAATGGATCATGCAACAATATCAGTACATGATCATACTTTGTAAGAAATTTCTGAAACTATGAATATTTAGTTATTCTAGTACCAATTAAATTGACACAAAAAAAACCGAATAAACAAGCACAAGCAAGAGGGGGAGCGCACTTGGACCCTGTAGGAGGCGTGGGTGAGGTCAATAGAGGAGGAGTAGAGCCAGACGGTGCCGGCGACCAGCGCCACCACGGTGATCCACAACCGCGCCGGCGGCAGAGCGACGCTTGTTAGGGCCCTGCGTGGTTTTGGTCAATGAACCAATGGAGAAAAAATCACCAAAAAAACAAGTGGGACAAACCAACAAAGAAGAACAGCGTGAAGATACTTATGTCCGGGAGACATGCATCACAACGGAGAGGGCCAAATCTAGGCGGTGTCGAAGCAGATCCGGAGGAGGGAATCAGCCACGGCCGTGGAGGAGGCAGGCAGACGGACGGAGCAGATCGAGATTCGGAGATCGCATCACGACCGGCGAGGGGAGGGAGTGGGTGCGGTCGGAGAAGAAGCGAGATCCACAGCGATCGTCGGGCGTGGCGGGCGGTGGCAGATTGGGATTGGGAGGTGGCGGCGGAGCGAGTGGGGCGGGTTTGCGCGGAGGCAGGGCGAGGCAGGCGGGAGAGAGAATGGAGCGTGGATCACGCTGGGCAGCAGGCGACTGACAGCCAATGACGATCGCCATGTGGTTTAGGGTTCTTGCGCCATGCGGAGGGATTGGGGTCGTCTCGTCGCCTGCTGGCGTGGGGAGGTCGGGATCGGCGTTGTGCGGGGATTTTGGGGTCGTCTCGTCTGTGCGTGGGAATCTTGGCCTTGTGTTGTGCTGGGTGAGGAGTGGGGCCCACTGAAGCCGTCATCACGCCACCAAGCGCCTTTGCATTATAGTAGTAGAGATTTACTATTTCTTGTTGTTAGCTTTATTTTGTACTATTCACCGTAAGTTGCCGTGGAGTCTTTGTGGCCATATAAGCGGTAGATTGGAGACGATCTTGGTAGACAAGAAAAACATCGACTACTTTACTCTTTTGCAATTTAAAGCAGTTCTTCGATCGTTCCTCTATTTCAATCTCTTTTGATTTTGTTTGATCTTTTGCTTGTTCTTTCTGGAATCCGAATATTATTTGGGGCCTGACAGCTATTTGGTATCAGAGCAAATACGATCCTTGGCCTTGGAGCAGGTTTGGGGAAGAAATTTCATCTTTCCCTGTAAAATCCCTGATCAGTTGCAGTGATTCGTGATGCCGAAGGGTGGAAAGGCTCCTGAGGAGGAGGTGGCTTCTGGTCTAGCCACAGAAATGAAGAAGGATTTGGAAGGGTTCCAGCAGCACATGGGAGAACAAATGACCCTAATGCAAGATCAGATGGATCAGTTTCAACTGCAAGTACAAGGTAACTCAACCAAAATAGATCAAGTAATGGAGATGCTCAAACTATTAGTAGATAAAAATGGTCAGGGAGAGGTGGCGAGTAATCTGGCAAATATAGAAGGAAGCGTGGAATCACTCAGGAGGATGGATGTTAGGCAATAGGTATTGCCGGCTCAATTTGTTGGAACCCTGGCATTGGGCACTCGATAGCATCAAGCACATGTGCTGGTAATCGTACCTATGACACTTCTCCTATACCTTTAGGAAACAACCATGCCACCTCTTGTTTTCCTTCAGGATCACGAATCCCAGCAAGGAGTACTGATGGAACAACTGTTGGGGCAATTGGAGTGAGTATGTATCCACCTTTGACCAGTGCTGGTTCGTTTGCACCGCAGTTTATTGCTTCAAACCCACCTTATGTTCCGTATTATAGACCACCTTACAACTGCTCATATTCAATGGTGGGAGGATATCCAACCCCTAGGGCTGAACACCCATGGAGTTACACTGGGCCTAGAGCTCCAGAGGGATTTGGGACAGGACTGGTAAGAGAGGATCACAATCACTATAACAATAGCTTCAGTAAAGGCCCTAAAATTGAGTTTCCCAAGTTTGATGGGGAGAATCCCGAGGCATGGATTCGGAAGGCAGAAAAGTGTTTTGAATTAGGCCAAACTCCGGAAGAACAGAAGGTTGCTATAGCAGAGATTTACTTAATGGGGAGAGCTGATCAATGGATGAGTAGTAATAGAATAGACACTAAAAACCTCACTTGGCCGCAATTTTGTAGCATGATTTATCAGAGGTTTGCTGCTGAAACAAGAATAGAAGTGACTGAGAACTTCAGGGAATTAAAGCAAGTAGGGGCTGTTGAAGCATACATCGATCAGTTTGAGGAAATGATGAATTTGGTAAAAAGGGACAATTCCAGCTTGACTGAAGGATATTTCATTGACTATTTCATATCTGGTCTAAAGAATTACATAAAGGTTCCACTGAAATCTCTTAACTCTAGAACATTAGTGGAGGTTTATGCCCATGCAAGAAACTATGAGAGCAGTGTATCTCACAAAAGGCAAACTTGGTGGCCTACTGGTACTTTTGCAAAGGTGTCATCATCTGGTAGTGCTAATACCAAAGGAGGAAGTGTAGTGAGCAAGAAGGAAAACACTGAAAAGTCAGGTTCGGCTAACACTAACAAGTGGTCTGGTGGAAGGTGTTTTAAATGTCAAGAGCCGTGGGTGCCTGGACATAGTAAAGTGTGCAAGTTCCAGAAACAACTTCATCTGATCGCTGTTGAAGATGAGAATGAGGATTCCCATGAAATTCAGGAAGTTGAATTCAGTACCCCACCAGGGAGTCCAATGCATCCGAAGGAGTTAGAAGAAATACTTCAATTGTCGACTCATGCAGTAGTGGGCACTATTTCTGGAACGACCACTTTTACACTGAGAATGAAAATTGGAAGAGTGAATGCGATAGCGCTGGTAGACAGTGGCAGCACCTCTACTTTCATTACCCCAGCTCTAGCAATCAAAGGTAAATGTAATATCAGCAACCATGCTCCTGTACAGGTTGTGGTGGCCAATGGAACTAAACTCAATTGTGATTCCAAATGTGTGGACTGTGAGTATGCTATACAGGGAGAGCTATTTACTTCTGATTTCAGGGTGCTGCAATTAAAGGGTTATGATGTGATTTTAGGGGCTGACTGGATATACCAGCACAACCCCGTAAGCCTAAATTTGAAGACCAGGGAAATTAGTATATGTAAAGATGGGAAGAAGAAGGTGACATTTGTAGACGAAACGCTTCCTCAGGGGAACTGTGTAATTGATGATCACAAATTGCAAAGATTGATGGAAAAGGGAGTTGTAGGGGCTGTGATTAACGCAAAGGTGCTGGTGACCAGTGGGACTGATCAGATGGTGATTCCTCCAGAAATTGACAATGTTCTGAAACAATTCTCTGATGTTTTTGCAGAACCGAATGAGCTTCCCCCTGTTAGAGAGTGTGATCACCAGATACCTCTAGTCCCAGGAGCTAAGCCAGTGAACATTAGACCCTATAGACTTCCACATTTCAAGAAGGATGCAATGGAAGAATTAATGGAAGGATTACTACAAAATCAAATTATAAGAGAAAGTGTGAGCCCCTACTCTTCGCCCGCGATATTAGTGAAAAAGAAGGACGGTACTTGGCGGTTGTGTATAGACTACCGACAATTGAATGCCAACACGGTGAAGAACAAATATCCAATACCAGTAATTGAAGATCTTTTGGATGAACTGAATGGTGCTAGTTACTTCTCCAAGATCGATCTTAAGTCAGGCTATCACCAGATTAGAATGAATCCGGCTGACATCTTCAAGACAGCTTTTAGTACCCACACTGGACATTATGAATATGTTGTCATGCCATTCGGCTTAACAAATGCTCTAGCAACTTTTCAGGCTCTGATGAATAAGATTTTGGCTGGGTTCTTGAGGAAATTTGCATTGGTGTTCTTTGATGATATACTAATTTATAGTTCCACTATTGAAGCACATGAATTACACCTGAGACAAATTCTGCAAGTGTTGAGGAGCAACAAACTTTATGCTAGGAGGAGTAAGTGTGTATTCGGTCAAAGGCAAGTGGAGTATTTGGGACATGTGATTAGTGAAGAAGGGGTAGCTACTAATCCTGAGAAGATCACAGCTGTGCAGAATTGGCCGATTCCTGGAAACATCACACAGTTGAGGGGATTTCTAGGGTTGGCTGGATACTACCGAAGGTTTATCAAAAACTATGGGTTGATTTGCTGGCCTTTGTTCAATGCTCTGAAGAGGAATGCCTTTTGTTGGGAGAAAGAACAGGATGAATCATTCAAAAACATCAAGAAAGCACTGACTCAGGCCCCTGTATTAGCATTGCCCGATTTCACCCAACCTTTTACTCTTGAGACTGATGCTAGTGGATATGGATTGGGAGCAGTACTTATGCAAAACGGGAGACCCATTTCATATATGAGTAAAGCTCTGGGACCAAAAGCCGCTGCTATGTCCATATATGATAAGGAGGCAATGGCTATACTAGAAGCACTAAAGAGGTGGAAGCATTACTTGGTAGGATCAGCATTGATCATCAAAACCGACCAACAAAGCCTCAAATACATCACAGAACAACGATTAACTGATGGAATTCAGCATAAATTGCTAATCAAGCTCTTGGGATATAATTACAAAGTGGAATATAGGAAGGGAAAGGAGAATAAAGCAGCTGATGCACTCTCCAGAGTTGTTCAGAATGAGGGAATGATGGCAGTGACAGTGGTTGTACCCAAGTGGATTACAGAAGTAACTGAAAGCTATATCAATGATGAGAAATGCAAAGAATTGGAAGCTCAGCTGAGAATTGATGCCAATAGTGTTCCACCATACTCTTTAAAAAATGGCATACTGAGGTATAAAAACAGGATTTATGTGGGAACAAATTCAGACCTGAGAACACAATTGCTCAATTCTTTCCACAATTCAGCCCTGGGGGGTCATTTCGGCGACAGAGCAACATACCAACGAGCAAAATTACTGTTTTATTGGCCGGGTATGAAGAGGATGATTACTGAATTTGTGAAGACTTGTGCGGTGTGTCAGAAGAATAAATCTGAAAACGTGCCATACCCAGGTTTGCTTCAGCCTCTCCCTATACCTGATATGGCTTGGACACACATCACTTTGGATTTTATAGAAGGGCTACCAAGATCAGAGGGAAAAGATGTGATAATGGTGGTGGTTGATAGATTTACAAAGTATGCACATTTTATATCTCTGAGTCACCCATATACAGTGCAGCAGGTTGCTGATCTCTTTTTGAGCAATGTATACAAATTACATGGGTTACCATCTGTTATCATCTCGGACAGGGACAGAATCTTCACCAGCACTTTATGGAGAGAACTCTTCTCAGCTATGGGTGTTAACATAAGATTTAGTAGCGCATATCATCCGCAAACTGAAGGGCAAACGGAAAGGGTTAATCAATGTCTTGAAAACTACCTGAGATGCATGGCTTTTACCAGTCCCAAGAAATGGCATTCCTGGTTATCACAGGCTGAGTGGTGGTACAACACATCGTTTCATACCTCTTTGCAGATGACGCCGTTCCAAGCTCTATATGGTATGCGCCCTCCTCTCATTACCGAGCATATGTTACCAGATTCTGCTATAGGAGAGGTCCGAGACCTGTTGCAGGGAAGACAGGCTACATTTGATGCCATTAAGGTGAATTTGGAGAAGGCAAGTTCTAGAATGAAGCATTTCGCTGACAAGCACCGAACTGAGAGGACCTTCGAGGTGGGTGATATGGTATATCTTAAAATGCAACCGTATCATCACAACGCCCTGGGATTACATAAAACACTGAAGTTGCATTCTAAATTCTACGGGCCTTTCAGAGTTATTGAGAAGATTGGGAAGTCTGCATACAAAATTCTTCTGCCAGATGGATGTCCAATTCACCCGGTGTTCCATGTTAGCCAACTCAAGAGGCATTTCGGAAACAAGGCAGTTCCAGAGAAGGGATTGCCGCTTGTAGATGATGATGGGCATATTTTGACAGAACCTATTGCTATACTGGAAAGAAGGATCATACCAAGGAACAATGCACCTGTAGCTCAATGGAAAATCCAGTGGGCTAACCTTTCACCCGAGATCACTACCTGGGAGGATGCTGAGTTCATGACCAGAACCTTTCCGCAGTTCAAACCTTGAGGACAAGGTTTCTCAAGGGGGGAGTAATTGACAGGAAACTGAAGCTTTGAGTCCGAATAGAAGTAGACAGAAGCGAGCTCATTTGATCAACGTCCAGATTTGAAGATGACGTTTTGGCAAGACCTGATCCAACGGAGGAGTTTTGAAGATGGCTTTTACTGGCGCTGGTGGAGACGAAGATTTGCTCAGGCCGTTTTGGAGGGATCAGGGGCTGAGATTAGTAGTAGTATTTACTATTTACTGTTGTTAGCTTTATTTTGTACTATTCACCGTAAGTTGTCGTGGAGTGTTGTGGCCATATAAGCAGCAGTTGGAGACAGTCTTGGTAGACAAGAAAAACATCAGACTACTTTACTCTTTTGCAATTTAAAGCAGTTCTTCGATCGTTCCTCTATTTCAATCTCTTTTGATTTTGTTTGATCTTTTGCTTGTTCTTTCTGGAATCCGAATATTATTTGGGGCCTGACAGATATGCATGCATTGTTACTCAATGAACAAGTGTAGCATCAAAACCCTTCTATGAGCGACTGCGATTTCTGCGTTGGACTGTCACTGCCACCCCGCCCAGCCTTCATTGCCTCTATTGCCTTCTGTATCTCCAAGGTCATAGCGGTGTCTACGCTTCCCGATGAAATCTTCCGGTGTGCCTTCTGCAGGTGGAGCTTCAGTGAGCTGCTGCTGAGCCCAGCATTCTTGCCACAGATGGGGCACACCTTCATTGCAGGCCTCTTGTGCTGCCATTCCATGGAGATTTTCCCGTACAGTTTCGTGTCAAGATCCAACAAGACCTTGGCGAAGCCATCGTTGGGGTGTGCACGTCGGTGCACCTTCTTCAGCATGTTCCATGCTTCTAGGAGAGTACAGTTTCTATAAGAAATAACAGAGTAAATCAATGAGTCCAACAGAGTAGTAAAACGAAACATGTGGCTTTCATCCACAACTGATGAAATAAGTGGTGAGCTTTATGAACTTGCATACATGATTCTTTTTGAAGTAGATGTTAGCTGGATTAACAGACCCTAAGTTTGTGTATAAAAAAAATCTAATTAAACATTGTTTTAATCACTTTTTTAACCATATGTTGATTTATAAAGCCCCATTAGTAAGTTAAAAGCAACATATTAATTTCAACAAAAACTGTAACATATTAATTATTATGCAGTCTTACTTTCTCAGCATCAGGTAAGCAAGAACAACAGTTGCGCTCCGACTTTTTCCCTCAAAACAATGCACTAGTACTTTGCCGTGCAGGTGCTCAACATAATCAATGAAATCACTAGCATCTTGGAAGACATCACTGATGTCTGCATTGTCGTCATCATTTATCTATAGAAAAGAAAATTGAAGTATTGCAAAGAAAGTAAAAGATCAGTTCACAATTATGGCTGAAGAAGCTCCAAATTGGAGCTCCTGCCTTTTGCTACATGCAAATAGTCAGCAATCCCACAAAGTTATATTTCAAACTAGCAAAGTGGCCTGCACGGTTGCACATCTAGATTTGTTACAATATTTTTAAAACAAATATGCAAGTTAAGTGGCTTAGAATATCTTTCATATAATGTCTTTAGTCATATAATTTTTTCATAGAATATCTTAATTGACATGCCTTAATAGTTGCTTTAGTGACTATGACGTGAGAGACTCTAGTAATAGAACACTCGGTTGAACTATTCACAGCTATAATCTAGACCCACCACAATCAACAGTCTATATTTTTCTCCTTTGCCTCTGACAAATTTAGCAGATATGCCTGCACAATTGAGTGGAGCTAGTATATATAAGAACATACCAATATTCACGAAGTTGGAATTTTTGTGTCTACTACTGATATGTTGCCTCTTTATTCTACAAATTTTGCTTACCAAACTATTTAACAGCCTAACAAATGTGCTAATTTTCAATAGCAATGCTAACTTCCCAAACAGCATCTTCCAGTATATCGAACAACTCTTTTTTAGGCCTCCTTTGGAGTGCGAGAATTTTTCTCGTTTCCTGTGGGAACTGAACTACTCCCTCTGTCCAAGTTTATAGGGCTAATTTTCTCTGGGCACATAGACCAAGAAGATATTAAAAATGATTAGACTACCCCTAATTATTATCTCTAAGCACTATATTCAATGCATGAATGTAGAGAATATCAAATAATTCTAGATATTTATTAGAGATATAAAGGGAACATCACACTAATTTGCACTGGAACATGAAATGCACCATATATTTATGGACAAGACCATCCAAAAACATGCCCTATAAACTTGGATGGAGGGAGTATTTAATATAAAATTATAGCATTCCAAATGGGTCATTAGACATATCCTAGATTCCGCACTCAAATATGGCTTATGGACTTTGTTGGTCTTCGTACACAGTCTTTGCACATCACTAATTTTGACTGTGTTTTTCTACGATTTTATTTGCTTTGTGTTGTAGTACACCAAAAACAGATTTGACACATGCTACTTATCCTGTTTTCCTTGTTCAAAAGCTTTTGCATGAAGTGCATTGGATCTTCAATTTGCTTACAATTCATGTATGTGACAGCTGAGATGGCTCCCGCCCCCTCCTCTCCCGCCCCCTCCCCTCCCGGTGTCCTCCCCTCCCAAAGCCTCACGCCGGTGCCTATTCCAGGTCCGGCGGCCACCTCTCCCCTTCCCCCGTCCCGTGAGTCCAGTGGTTCCCCCGTCCTCTCCCCTCCGGCGACGCAGGTGGTCATTCCTGGTCGCTCCAAGGTGCAACGCTGGAAAGGCGACAGCCCTCTTCTTAGTTCTGGTGGCTCGGTGGCGGCCGAGTGTCCTGCAGGGAGGCTCTGCTCTCCGCTGCGGCCCCGGTCGTATCTTCCTCTGGCGTTCCCAAGGAGTCAATTCTGAAGGCACCGTCGCTTTCGGCTCCGGGTGGTGGCTGGCGTCAGACTGTTCAGTGGGCTGACGCTTGCCCTCCCAGGCTAGTTAAAGACGGTTGGTGTGTGGTGGAGAGTCGCCGCTCGCGCAGGAATCGTCTTCGGCCTCCGCGGCGTCCTCGTAGACCGGTTCCTTCTCATCTTTTGGGGAAGTGTTTCAATTGCCTCTCTTCTTCCCACCGGGGCGGCGGACTGCGGAGCTAGGACGCGCTGTTTCCGTTGTCTGGCGCCTGGGCACCGTTCTTACGTGTGCCCGCGCCGGAACGGAATTGTGCAAGTGGCCTCTTCCGCCCCCGCTCACCCACGGGCTTCTCTCGTCTGGCGTCGCATTGACAAGATGGCGGATCCTTCCCAACTCCCTGGCCCTGACGTTCTCCCCCAGAGCTCCGATGAGGCTTTGGATGACTTGGGCTCGGCTCCTACCTCTCGTGGCAAACGTCGTCGTCGGCGTGGACCAAGACGAGAGGGCGTCCCACCGCGGCGTTAACAGGGGCAATGGTGCTGGTGTGCCTTCGTCGCCCAGGCCATCGGACGGGGCTCCTCCGGTATCAACCATCGCTGCTGTTCCAAGGCCTGTGCGCATCATTGATCGCACTGCCCGCATGGAGTTCTTGGAAGATGATCTGCGGAAGGCTCTGTTTGTCTCAGTCATTGGAAACCCTCCGGCTGCTGGCGCGGAGGCGATTGTGGCGGCGATCGCTCACAGGTTTAATCTTGAGGCTGGTTCGCTCGTTTTGCGCCGCGCCGCGTCAGAGATGTACCTCTTGTGCCTCCCGGACGAGGCTACGGCGGACAGAGTTTTTAATGGAGGGCGGGCGTTCATCTCGCCGTCTCTTCGCTTGCACATCATGCGTTGGTCTCGCCGTGTTCATGCTTCTGGTGTTTCTCTCAATTCCATCGTCCACATTGAGTTGCATGGCATCCCTGCGCACGCCTGGGACCTGGTAACGGCAGAGCACCTCCTAAATGAGTTCTGCAAGATTCGGAAGCTCCATCCTGACACTGTTAATCGGGTGGATCTCTCCTCGTTCAAGCTGAATGCTTGGTGCTCCAGGCCTGACCTCATCCCTCGGTTCTTGGAGCTCCAAATTGTCGAACCGGTCCTGGTGGTGGATGGTCCGCCGCTGCTTCGAACCCTCGCATATCCCATTTCCGTCACCGTGTCTGCGGCTGCTCCGCCGTTGACGGATGAGGCCCCTCCGCCTTCTCCTCCGGCTGGCGACGATCGTGACCGTGACCTTGATAAGCGACGGCGGCGAAACCCCTCATCGACGCCACCGCCCTCGCCTGGCGGTGCGGCAGTGGGTCCTCTGCTCTGGGTGGCGCAGCTCGCGGGTCTGTCCATGCACGACTGGGGCCCCGCCTCCCTGGCGGTGGCCACGTGGCAGCCCACCCCGATTTCCAGGGCCCGGATATCCAGGGCGCCGTATTGGCGGCTGCCTCCTCGTGCGATGAGGGCATCTCCAATGGTGCCACTTCAGCTAGCTATAAGCGTGCCATCTCAGCATTTTGCTTAAGTGGAAGAGAAAAAATGAGGAGAGAGATATAGACCGGCTACTAATGTATAGTCAGGCTATAACTGATTCCAAGGCACTTATTATCTATTACATGTGGGCCAATATTTAATTTTATAGACAATGCTATAGCTAATCTATTGGAGAGGTTGTCTATATGCTATCTATAGATGACATGGACATTTCTTATAGTTAGTACCATTGGAGATGCCCTGAGGCGCGCGTTATTGCTTCGGTGGCGGCTGTGAGTCCCCAGGCGCCATCTCTGCTTCAAACCGCTGCCCCCTCGTGTGACGAGGCGCGATGCTCTGTTTTGATGGCGGCCACAAGTCCCCAGGCGCCAACTTTGTTGCGAGCCGCTGACCCCTCTCCCCAGGCGGCGCATTCAATCCACGATGTTGCCAATCCCTGCCAACCGGAGTCCGAGGTCGAGATCTCTCTCCCTCCTCCTGTTGAGGCGACTTTGGTTGGTCAGGCATGCGCGGACGCCCTTGGTCCGGCAGGTTCCGCCCCCTTCGAGCATGCGTGCGACTCCAATAATGAAGAAATGTCATCTGTGCCTGAGAAGGACGCCCGGCCGGTCAGGATTGACTCTCCAACTCTGCCTCAGATTAGTCTCTCCGCCGTGGCCCAGTTTCAAGGTGCTTCTTGGTTAGATCGGTGCAGCAGGAACGGCTCCTTTGCAAAGTCTTATTCCCGCCGACGTCTGAGTGCTATTGCCCCGAAGGAAAAGGAGAGCTCCTCCCTTGCAGCCATGGCGAGTGGTAGTTCACCTGGAAAATCCTTTGTTGAAAAACTGACGAAGAAGACTAGCAAAATCTTGTGTACCCCTCGCACCTCCAGAAGATGGACTAGGGCGGCTCATCTAAACGCTCCTCCACGTCGCAGTCGCAGGCTTGCTGGTGTTGGAATTGAAGCCTCTGTGGAACCTAATCCCGCCAGAATCAAGAAACGGGTGATGAAGGCACTAGATGTCATTGGAGACCAAGGAGGCATTGATCAACAGGCCCTCGATGAATATGCCAAGATCTTTAGTCAGGTGCTCTCGGCAGAGCATGTGAAGGCTCTTGCAGCGCTGTTCGGGTGGTTGCCGCCGGAGCTAGACCATTGATCTGGGCGGTGTTTCCCCCTTTTTTCTTTGAGTTGTTTATCTTATTGATAATGATTCCTTCAAGAATTGTTTCCTGGAATGTTAGAGGGCTGAATTCCAAAGCCCGGCAGGATTCGGTGCGTACTTTTGTTGATTCCTCTCGGGCAGACATTGTTTGCTTCCAAGAGACGAAAGTGAATGAAATACCGAGGCAGGTCTTGCTCACTTCTCTTGGTTCTGATTTTGATAATTTTGTATATCTGCCTTCTATTGGAGCTAGTGGTGGGCTACTCGTGGCTTGGCGTCATGGCCTTGGTCCTGCTAGAAGCACTAGGATTGACAATTTCAGTATCTCCATTCTGTTCGCTGCCGATCAGGGCCCAGACTGGTGGCTCACCTGTGTTTATGGTCCACAAGGCAACAATAATAAGATTGCTTTCCTTCAAGAGCTGAGATATATAAGAGAAACTTGCCTAGGACCTTGGGTGATAATTGGTGATTTCAACCTGATTTATCTGGATGAAGACAAAAATAATAGTAATCTGGATAGAGCCATGATGGGTAGATTCAGAAGGCTTATCAATGATCTTGCTCTAAAAGAATTGCCTCTTCGCGGTCGTAAGTTTACTTGGTCTAATCATCAAGACTCTCCTACTCTGGTGAAGCTAGATCGTGTGCTTTGTTCAGTGGATTGGGAGGACTTGTTCCCAAATTGTCTGCTTCAGAGTGGTGCCATTGAAGATTCAGATCACTGCCCTCTTATTCTTGGATTGAGGGATGTCCAGGCCAGCAGAAGAAGATTTCATTTTGAGGCCTTTTGGCCCCAATTGGATGGTTTCCAGGATGTGGTGGAGACCTCCTGGTTCTCGGTCCAGAATAGCTCGTGCCCCTTTGATAATCTAGCTAGGAAGCTATCGGTTACTAGGAGAAATCTTCAGAGTTGGAGCCGAAGAATGTGGGACACATCAGACTCGGCTTGCCCTTTGGCGTGAGGTTCTTCACCAATTGGAGATTCTTTGAAGATGCTCGGGCTCTTTCGATATGGAAGTTTGGTTTAGAAATCAACTCAAAAAACACAGCCTAGCCTTGTCGTCGCTCAAAAGATCAATTGCTAGGAGCTGTTCTCGCATTACCTGGCTCAAAGATGGAGATGCCAACACATCTCTCTTTCACAGGGCTGCAAGACATAGGAAATGTAAAAATTTTATTGGTCAGCTGACTGATGGAGATCTTGTTCTCATTAGGCATGAAGACAAAGAAAAGGTGATTCATGAGTTTTTTCATGGTCTAATTGGTACCAGCTTAGACAGGGATGTCACTGTCAATCTTGATGAGTTGGATATTCCCTCTCATGATCTTTCCTATTTAGAGGTACCCATAATGGAGGATGAGGTATGGAAAACAATCTCTGAATTACCCCCTGACAAGGCTCCTGGCCCGGACGGGTTTACAGGGCGGTTCTACCAAGTCTGTTGGTCTACCATCAAGAATGACATTATGGCTGCGATGTCTGCTGTTTGGAGTAGAAAATTCTTGAACTTTGGGTATAATGGTGCCTACATCACACTTTTGCCGAAAAGGAAGGATGCCTTGAGTGTCAAGGACTATAGACCTATTAGTTTGGTCCATAGTTTTGCTAAACTCTTGACCAAACTCCTTGCTAACAATGCATGAGCCGGCTTGATCGATTGGTTTCCCCAAATCAAAGCGCGTTTATAAAGGGATATTTATTCTCGATAACTTCATGTTAGTTCAATGACGGCCGATTCCTTCAAAGAAGAAAAACGACCTCGAATTCTCTTGAAATTGGATATTTCCAAAGCTTTTGATTCGGTTTCATGGAGTTTTCTCTTGGAGGTTCTGCATAAATTGGGGTTTGGTCAATCTGGCGTGATATCATCGATGGGCTTTTGGCCACCTCTTCCACCAGATCCTTTTGAATGGCATCCTGGTGACTTCATTGATCATAAGAGGGGATTCTGGCGAAGCGATCCTCTTCGCCAATGCTTTTTATTACGGTCATTGATGTCTTAAGTCTCATTTTTCCAAGGCCTCGAAATTGGTTTCTTGCATCCTCTAGCTAATGAGACCTTTGCAAGACCGGATCTCCATTTATGCCGATGGCGTGGTTCTTTTTTTGCGGCCTCATCCTTCCGATATTGGCTTATCTCTAGGTCCGATCAACTTTGTTTGGTGAGGCTTGGTCCGAAAGCTAATGTGCATAAGAGCGATGTCGTCCCCATTCGAGGCACGGTTTAGAAATTGCTACCATCGAGTCTCCTCCTTGTGAAATTCAAGCTTTCCTGTAAATACCTTGGAGTGCCTCTCTCCTTGAAGAAATTATCAAGAGGACGAGTTGACCTATCATTGATCATATTCTTGACGGTTCTTGGGGTGGAAAGTCGATCTCTTATCTAAAGAGGGAGGAGGATCTTAGTGCAGCATGTTCTCACCTCCATGGTAATTTATCTTGCCATTGCTTTGGAGCTCCCTCCTTGGGCCATCAAGTCCATTGATAAAATTAGAAGAGGCTTTCTCTGGAGAGGTAGGAAGGATGCTAAAGGTGGACATTGCTTGGTGGCCTGGACAAAAGTGTGCTTTCCCAAGGAACTTGGAGGACTTGGAATCTCTAATATCCAATATCTAAGGGGTTTTGATAAACATCACCTAGATGTTTTTTTTGCTAAAATCACCCAAATTTGGGAGCCTCTTGCAACATTTTTTTCTGACGCGTGCAATATTTTTTTCAACGCTTGCAACATCTGTTTACTATGCCGCATTTCTACTGTTGTCGAAGGAAAATGTTGCACGTATTGGAAAAAAATGTTGCATCCATAGAAGAAAAATGTTGCAACGCGTCGGAAAAAAATGTTGCAAGTGTTGAACAAAAATGTTGCAAGAGGCTCCCAAATTTCAGACGCGTTGCAATATTTTTTTCCTACGTGTGCAACATTTTTTTCCAATGCGTGCAACATCCGAAAATTTGACTGATTTTTTTGGACATCCGAGTGATTTCTAGACACACCCATATCTAAGTTGGGCCCTTAGGATGAGATGGCTTTGGCTGCAAAAAACAGATCCTGGCCGTCCTTGGGCTGTTTTTCCTCTTCAGATGCACAAGAATGCTCAAGCCTTCTTCTCCATTGCATTGTTTACAAAAGTTGGAAATGGGGCTGGAACTTTATTTTGGTATGACAGATGGATTCATGGTCAGAGAATTGCTGATTTGGTTCCTTTTCTCTTTGATAAGGTTAACAAAAAAGGGCCAAGAAAAGGACTGTTTTGGAAGCTCTTGATGGCCATTCTTGGGTCTCGACATCCAAGGTGCTCTTCTGCAGGGGTTATCTCGATTTCCTTTCTCTTTGGGACCTCATCTCAAGTGGTCCTCCGATCGAGGTTGAAGACTCTCATGTTTGGAGGTTTTCACCGGATGGGAAGTACTCTGCAAAATCTGCCTATAAGACCTTTTTCCATGGGATGTGGCCTTTAGACCATGGGAAAGAATTTGGAAAGCCCTTGGGCCCTGGAAAATGTCGGTTCTTTATGTGGCTTGTGGTGAAAAAGCAGATGTTGGACGGTGATCGGTGGCAAAGCGTGGACTCCCACACGGCGATGTGCCCGCTCTGTGATCGAGCTATGGAAACTATCAATCACTTCTTTGCTCTCTGTGTTTTTGCTAGAGAATTTTGGTTCAGATTTTTTCAGACTGTCGGGTTACAAAACCTAAGTCCAAGACCTAGGGATGAGATTTTTGATGAATGGTGGGAGGGTGCTCTGGCTGCAGCTCCTGCCCCTATTAGAAAAGGCCTTAATTCTCTAGTTATTCTAGGGGCATGGACTCTTTGGAACCTCCAAAGCAGTGTGTGTTTGATGGTTTTTCTCCTGCCATAGACCGGGCGTTGTCCCTTGCTGGTGAGGAGCTCATTCTTTGGAGACTAGCCGGTGCTAGCAGCCTGGCTCCTGAGGGAGTTTGATTTCAATTAGGGTTCCAGTTGTTCTTTGGTCGTTTTTTTTTCTTGTTTCATTGGCGAGCTATATGTTCTGTGTTTGTATGGGTGCTTGATTGTATGGGCTTTTGCCACTTTTCTTCTTCTTAATATAAAGATACGCAGCTCTCCTGCGTGTTCGAGAGAAAAAAAATTCATGTATGTGACCAACATGACTTCTGATCCCTCTAGATGTAGATACTTCTTAGTATTGTTGTTGTACTTGGAGCCCTTCCTGATTTTTACCATACATGCATGTCTGTCATTTTGAGCCTCCCATGCATCCACCGTTGAAAGGTAATTGAAGTTGTGTTGTTCAGCTCACTGGCTGAACTTAGATTAGCAGTGAGATGGCAGAGAATGGCTTTGACTTGCTAAAAAAACATATGAATTTTGATCAAGAGCAAACTTTTCTCGCGTGGAGCAGTGAATGCTGTCGAGGTTTTTTTTTTAAGCTACCTGACTCAGTTGGCCACAAGCCCCGTGAGTTTTTTTAACAGCCATTCTTATCTCTAATATAAGTATATGGTCTTATTTGAGCAAGGACTATCCTTTCTTTTGGTTCAACTTTAATTAGGGCCCACCAGATTAAGGACTAGATGTTTTTTTTTTTGTGAGAATTTCTACTATATTTCTCTTTTTTTATATATCCGGATGTTTTTTATTTTTTGTGAGAATTTCTAGGATATTTGTCTTTTTTTCTTAGCAGTTGTAAAATGACTATCATGAGCTTTTGCATGAAGTGCATTGGATCTTCAATTTGCCTCCAATTTATGTATGTGACCAGTGACCAACATGTCTTCTGATCCTTCTATATGTAGATACTTCTCAGTATTGTTATTGTACTTGGAGCCCTTCCTGATTTTTACCGTACATGCATCTGTCGTGTTGAGCCTCCCATGCATGCACCGTTGAAAGGTAATTGAAGTTGTGTTGTTCAGCTCACTGGCTGAACTTAGATTCGCAGTGAGATGGCAAAGAATGGCTTTGACTTGCTAAAAAATATGAATTTTGATCAAAAGCAAACTTTTCTCGTGCGGAGCCATGGATGCTGTCGAGGTTTTTTTTAAGCTACCTGACTCAGTTAGCCATGAGCCACGCGAATTTTGTTTAACAGTCATTCTTATCTCTAATTTAAGTATATGGTCTTATTTGAGCAAAGACTATCCTTTCTTGGTTCAACTTTAATTAGCGCCCACCAGATTAAGGACCAGATGTTTCGCTTTTTTTGTGAGAATTTCTAGTATATTCCTCTTTTTTATATCATCTAATTGTTGTTATAGTCCATCTTCAATTAGGGCCCATCTGGTTAAGGGCCGGACAGTTTTTATTTTTTTGTGAGAATTTATATAATATTTATCTTTTTTCTTAGCAATTGTAAAATAACTATCATGAGCTTTTATTATATAATAGATTTTTCTCAAATGTACTTACTGAGAAGTTTCGATAGTCAAAAAGGCAAGGCTGCTGAGATTCGGACTGTCCAATTTCATTTGCGCACAAGCACAATACATGAGTGATGCCAAGGTGCTGAAGTGTGTATGTTGACCGAGCAGCTAGAGCACCACCAATATACAAGTAATCTGTGATCTGAGAAGGACGTTCAGTGCTTGCAGCATCAGAAATCAACGATATCCTCTCAAGAATGTGCTCAAGTCGAACCTGAAAACAGAATTGCTTGTTATGTTCAATTACTGTAATATACAATTAGTTACCAGACAGGTTGGGTACATTATGATTACCTTCAACTCATAAGCATCAACAGCAATGCTATTATCTATTCCTTCAAAGAAGCCTGTGTTAAAACTGTTGTCTTGACACAATTTCACAACATCAGTCCTGAGCATGTCGTTCCATTGTTCTATTTCTTTGCTTAATTCACTGTCCACCTGTAAACATAGTATTGCATAATGAATATAATCAGTTGATACATTTTCAGGAATGATGGGAACAAACCACCATTATACCAGTCGCATTGAGCAAACGGTTGTCAAGGTATCTACATGTATCTGAAACTATATGTTCAATTAGTATGGAAGTCATGTGCCGAAATCATTTACAGATAGCTATTTGGTTTCCTGCAGCTAATTTTATGCTATGTTCAATTTGACCCATTCAAAATCTATTATTTCTTTCCAGCAGTTAGCGTAAGTCTAAAATAATTTCAGGAAAATTTTAGCCAAACATTCAGAGAGTGAAAAACAGCTAGATGTCAAATAGATGTTCCTGTATTATCTGTAAAACATATATGAATTTTCCATCCACACTTGAAAGATGTTAACCTTAGCATACTTGTTAAAATCCCGTAGCTTCATTGTCAACCGCAGACCACGGGAGGCATCACCAATTCCTTTGAAATTCTTAGTCATAAAACTCTCTCGACAGGCAGGAGATGAAAGGTCAAAACTATCACGGGATAAGGTACGGGAAGGCCTGCGCATATGCCTTGGAACTTCAGCATCATATAAATCTGTTTGTGCCTCTACAGAACACAATGGTGAATCAGAAGAACCAGCATCTTCCTTCTCAGATTCATTCAAACCTTTATACATAAGATTGAAGAAAATCTTCAATAGACCATCCAGCTTCTGAAAGAGTGTGAGGAGGAAAATGTGGAACCGTTGAAGGTCCCTCATGGCACTACGAAAGCCTCCTCGGAAGGAATTGACTGTTGCTACCATATCACTCTCGGACAGAGGAGAATGATAACTATAATCAGATGACACATCAAATTCTTCAGGTCCTGGGATACCAAGTTTTCCAAAGGACAACTCAAATAAGAGGTTCGAAGAATAGTCCCAGTTGTTTAGTGTTAGTTCCACCAGCCTAGGGTAGCTCTCTTGATCTTTTGCCCGTTTACCGGCAGGTGGTCTGCGTGGTACGCCTGAATCAATGGCTACAATATGGAAACTGGAAATCTCAGGCTCACTAGGATCATAAGCATCCTCCAACACAAGCTCTGAGACATCTGAGCCAATACTGCCACTTATTGAAACTGCTCTTCTCTGCTTCCGTTTCTGAGGGCTTATGATGATCTCTGGCTTGTAACGCATGATGGCAGAATCGTAAACATCATCCAATGAATCAAGGTTTGAATAAGCTTCCTTTTCAGCAACAAGTAAATTTGCATAGTTTCCACGCCAACCAAGGGGACGACACCGTAGCCTATCCTCATTTCTCAGTACGAGGTCCAGTATCAAGACCCTACCTAAAGCTTCAGCGGTTTTTTCAGCAGACTCCCGTGAATCAAATGGCATTGTGTTCTCTAATAGAGGGCTGCCATGTACATAACTGCAAAACAGCATTAAAAATTCCTATATGTTAATGTTAAGAAGATGCCATTTTGTCGGGTACATTATTGGTAACTTGAAGTTTATACTTCATCAGGAATAGGCATCGGCTCAGTTCAAGGGCTTCCAGCATCTCACTGCAAATCATCTCCTCGAGTTCATCACCAACAGCTATTGCTGCATGTCGAGCATTCTCAACTGCATCCTTGATTTGTTGCCATTCGAATGAGGAGTTGTGAATCACTCTGCCCTGCATTGGTCAAGCAAGTTGTCAATGTAATATGTATATAGTTAGCCTGAATGCCTGCTAGGCTGCTAGCAAAGTAGGTACATACTTGAGGTGTCCTCACTCCAAGCCATTTAGCAAGTTCGTACCCAAAGCGTTCTGACTGTGTGGCCATCCTTGAAGGTGCTATCTTAATGACTGCAGCAGCTTCCTTGGACAGCAGTTCATCACTTTCAGACGTTCTGAATAACGCAATGAAAACTAATCCCCCAGAATTTACCGTCACCTATGCAGATTGTTAGAAGGGAATAAGAGACATGGCTAATAAACTCATTTTTTATTTTGAAATCATTTCATATGAAGGAAATACTCGTGAAAGATATTTCTCCTATGTTTTTGCTGAGGCCTTGTGAGCTGTATGCTAATTGATACTTATCAAATCCCTACATTGCAGTAAGCAAAAGTGAAAGATGCACATCACAGAAACCCTCAGAATAGGAATCTAGGATAGGAAATTTACAGAAATATATGGACAAGTGAAACAAATAGAAACCTCAAAACTTCTGCTAGTGTCATCCTCAGAGGGTTCCATACTGGTAGTAGTATGTTTTGTATGGTGCAGTGAAGAGAGCGAGCTCCAGCTGAAGTTACTTGACTCAATGTCCATCATAGAAACCCTCCCAAGCCTGTCCCACAGGCTTGTTTCTGGCAGTTGATCACGTGGGTTGGAGGTGATCACATTGCTATCAGGTTCTCCAATTTCTAGTCCTTCTGAACTGCAATATAGAAAGTGCAACAGTCATATCAATTGGAAAAAAATATATATCCTTTGTTGAGGAACTCATCCAATGAAGGAATAAAATCATATGCATAGTAGAAATCATGTCATTGTTCTCTATTCTTGTAACAATATAAATAAAATTATAAAAATGCTGCAACTGATAATTTACTGTAAGTCTGTGAGATGAATGGTCTGGTTTAGTCTACTCGAACCTAAACTACATGAATTTTACATAATTGTTCATTTTCTTTTCAGTGGGTATTCCAACATAGGGTGTTCATCTTTTCCTACTTGGCAAATTTGTACTCCTTTTTATTTTTTTGGAGAGTACGCAGGAGAGTCATAAAAGAATAAACATATAACAGTCCTGCAGTAGCAGACTAGCACAGACCAAGTTCAGATTACATTTAAATTCTCAGAGGCAGTTGGCGTAACTCCAGAGACACACACTTGCAATCTGAAAATGAACATCAAGAGTAACCAGAACATAGAAGCAGAAAAAGTATTAAGCAAAATTTCTTCGATAAACACATTTCAAGAGAAGGGTTAGAGAAGCAGATAAAAAATGTAAGGATATATATCAGTTTAGGCTTAAGAGAATAAGGTGTCATCCAGAAATCACAAGACAGCAGAGAAGAACATGATTAGGAGCAAACCAATAATAACCTTTTGAAAGCTCGTCATGTTTGATCAAACATTAGAACGGAAGTATATATATCCAGTCGACAAGCACCTTGGCACCACATCACTCATAACTAATGCCACCACAAACATCATACAAAACTAATACAATTAGTACTTGATGGGGGATTGGCCGTAGCAAACACAAACCATAAGCAAATTAACATATCCCAACACGAATCACACAAACCTAATACGATCCTTGTCCAAGTGACGATCGGACATGGACACATGGTACATACAATGCACAAGGCAGAAGCAATTATTTCACCACGAATAGATCAAAAGAACGTAAGAAAGAAACGAATGGTACCTGATTGTTGATTCGACAGCCAAACTGCCTGGCTTCGGCTGCGGCCGGGACGAAGAGGAGGGCTTCCCATTGCGCTTCCTCACCAATGCCACCCATTCCTCGAACCCACCCTGCAAGGATTGAGATCGATACGGCACCATTCTTACGGAGAAAAGCGTGCGAGAACCAAAGAAACTAGTAATTTGTGATGTGAGATTTTGGTTTCGGCGCACTTACGAAGGAGGACGAGCGGGAGAACGATCCTGATTCTAAGCTTCCCTCTTCCATTCCAATTCGAATCTAGAAAATCTGGCCAAACGGATGTCTGAAAATATAGTTGAATGCGGTTTCTTGAAGAAATCTTGTGGAGTTTGGTCTGGTTGCGGACTGGAGAAGTTTGTGGGAACTGGGAAGACAAGGGCAATGGTGAGGGAGACAGGATCGCAGGAAGCTGTCGCTTTTCCGGCCCCTTAAATTTCGTTCTTAATAAATTTAGTCTTTTTTTTTCCTTTAAATTTGTGAAACTAGTATACTTTTTTAGTTTGAATATACGACAGACAATAGTCACCTACTATGCTAGAAGAATCTCAGCAGCTTGAGAAGGGAGCTTTAGTATTGATTTTGATTAAATAGCGATTTAATTAAGTAATTAATTAAATAGTATGATTAAATTGATGATTAATCAGTGAATTTGATTCTTGTTGAGGAAGGAGTGCTCAATAGAAATTTTAACTGTGGAGCCAAATCTACAAATTATTTTAGATATGTCTATATATGGAAAAAAAACACCCCCCAGGGAAAACCGACAGGTTCGATAGGTATAGGGAAAGGTGTTGGCCCAGCTCACTCACTCCTGGTCTCTTGGTGGATGAAAACTCGGACAACACTCTCAACGCAAGAAGCAGGCACACATGCGATTCACACACACTAGCACTCCTTTGTTTATTCACTAAATAATCTCAACACAGCACACGCACAACACCTGTACTTGGCAAGCACAGCACTCTACTGCTTTATGCATGCACTCCCTCTCAGACCTCGCACACAGCTTTGCCTTTAAACACACATGCACGCACATATCATGCTGTTCCACGACACCCACTGGCCGCAAGAACCGGTCGCCACAGCATGCATGCTAACGTCTCAAGGCGCGACTCCGACGCCACGAGAATCGGTCACCGTTGCATCCGCCACCACTCACCCATATATGCACACCTACATGCATGCGCAGCTCTGCAAAGATCCGCACGACCCGGCCTCCACTCGACGGCCGCGTCCACCGCTCCACAATGCACCAGCATGCATCCCCTGCAACTCGATCTGCATGCTCCTGGACTCGTCACACACCACCTGACGTCACCACACCCTTCCACACGCTAACCACTAACTCATGCATGCAAGTCTCACTTACTTGCACGCACACACAGCCACTAACACAAGCATGCACACCATGCTTTCCTTGATCACACACACACTTAACTCCAAAACACTAAATAAATCAAGATTAAGTCTAACAAAAGGTAGCTTCTTTTTGCCTGTTCGGACGAAGAGAAAGGAGAGGGCCCACACGTGGCAATTTTTTTTACATGGTTTTTTTTTGCTTACTTCACTCTCACAGTCATAGGTAAACTGTAGGTCTGTCGCCATTAACATCTTTTTATCCTTCGGTGCAGTAATTAGGATAACTAAAGTTAATGACATGATGTATCGGAATTCAGGAGTCCAGAATGCAAGTAGCTAGTTTAGTGGGGAAGATCATATTATTGCACTAGACTTTATCAGGAGGGGCTTACGATCGTCGGTGCAATGCAGATTTTTGCCTTAAATTACCTAATTTCTAGCTCTGCAACTAGGTGTTATCATGGTTAAAACATGTTTGAGAGGTGCTTATTAGGAGGGAAAGCATTGAAGTATTGCTCAACATGTTTTCTGAAGGTTTAATTGGAAAGTATCATCATCAAAGCAAAACTGTTTAGGAAGTAGTATCCAAAAGATTAGGATCTTATGAAATCATTAAAGGCAATTATCAAGTGATATATTAGCAACATATATAGTGCAAATGGACAATTAAGTGGTACCATACCATGCAAATAACAACCAATGATGTCGAATCTTAGACATGCAAAATGGAAACACCCATTCCACTTTGAGGAGCGGTAATGGCCAAAAGCTTTTGAAAATATCATTCCTTCAAACTTAGGCCCTTGTTACGGAGCTTTAAATCAGCTTTAAAAAACCAGTATGTCTTTTAAATAGCTCAGCTTTTAAGTAGCTTTTTGCATAATTTAGAAGCTATATATAACTAACAAAAACCAAAAGTTGAAAGCTAGATAGGACCTGCTTTTTGCAGCTTATTGCTGGAGAAATTAGTTGTTTATCAAACGGTCTCTTATAAAAAGCTATAGCTACTTTTTAGATCAGAAAGCCAAAAAATCACTTTTTCAAAAAAGTTACAGCTCCCCAAACAGACATTTATTATTATCCATCTAGCTAAATAATAATCCTTAATACCGATGAGAAAATTCAACTAGAAGAAAGAACGTTAGGTGTCATGTTAGAAGACAATTCCTCCATGTAAAATTTTGTATCTTTTTTGGATACACTAGCTATTTATCAAAGAGATCTGCTACCCAAAACTATACCGTTGGAATTACTCCCAACGGTATACCAAAGTTTCATCAAGTTTCATATTTTGTCAAAGTTTCAATGAGTCTTATGTTTCATCAAAAGTTTCGGGTTGATGTTTCAACCAGGTTTCCGCAAAATTTTGAAAAGCATTTTAAGCAAGTTTTAGAGGGGTTCAAATGTGTTTCAAATAGTGTTAAGCAAGTTTTACGGAAATTCAAGGAATGTTTCAAATATAAAGTTCAAAAATTACAATGAAAAGATTCCATAGAACAATATTCCATCAGGAGGTCTTTGAATAGGATAGAATTTTTTAGAACTGAAATTTAAACATCAAAATTGAAAACTCATATTTCAAAACTAAAACATAATGAAGTTTCATCCATATTTCAGGAAAAAGTCAAGCAAATTTCATACCTATGTCAGAAAGTTTTGGAGAAGTTTAAGCAAGTTTGATGCATATTTTAGTAAGTTTCAGAGAAGTTTCAGTAAGCTTCAGTGGGTTGCGAGAAATTTCAAAAGGTTCCATCAGTGTTTTTGGTAAGTTTCATGGGAAATCTAGATGAAACACAGATGGAAAGAAAGTTTCAAGCAAGTTTCTCCAAATTTCAAAAACTAAAACTCTAGTTTTCGTGTGAGTTTAGGTTTCAGAATATAAATCCACGAGTTTCAAATATGAGATTGAATCGAGTTCATAACTAAAACTTTGTTTCACCAAGTTTCATATATGAAACTTGATATTGCATAAAGCTTTCACCCACTCTCGGCCATGGCCATCCATCACAGCTATACCTGCCCCTATTACATCAACTGCTCGGTCGCCATCTACCGCATTGCTTACCTACCTATTGGCTATTGGCTTATGGCTTGCCACCGTGCTCGCTTGCCCACAGTGTCGTAGCCTCTGAACTCACTCACGCGGTGCATGAGCACTGCTCCGTGCACCTCCATGGCTCATATTGTCACATCCACGTGTGATGATAGTGAATTGGCCAAAGAGGTGAAGATGAAATTTGTTGGATGGAGAGAGAGCCCATGACTGCCCGCCATGCTATCTCCCTATTGCTATGCCCATGCTCATCCCTGGTAGGTGGGCTCAATGATGAGATCCACTACCCACACAGTGGTGCGCTAGTGGAGAATACCATGGTAGATAGAAAGAGAATGAGGGAACAATGGATTATTTTGGTTTGAGTGGTTTATGTGAACTCTAGTTTGGAAAAGATATAGGCAACCAAAATACTATTAGAGTAGTGAATTGAATGGCAACGGACATTTTCCATTGGAAAGACACCATATGGTATACCATTCGGTAGTTTTCCTGTTTATTAAATTACTTTTGGAAGTTCATATATTGAAGACGTCAAGTTAAAGTTTGTGACCAGGCAGAGTATTAATTACTACTGTTATCTCAAGCTGTAACATGGAGGTTTCAATTTTTTAAGTTTTTAATTAATCACCACATTTATCACTAATGACATAATCCTATTATGTTTAGTTTGCATTAACAGACGACACACGAGGAATTTATGACTGCGGTGCTTTGCCAAAGGGAATTCAGTCTAGTCCTAATCTAAGTCCGATTAGGATTCCTCCTACTAAGAGGAGACCGTGGGAATCATGAAACCGGGTGTCTAGTCCATGGGCCGAATGGACCGGCCCATGAGGGTGGTCCGGGCCAACCAAGCCAAAAGGAAGAGCTTTTGGAAGGTGTTGAATGCGCCAGAAGAAAAGAAGAGCGGGAGCCGTGGGCGACAGGGGTAGGTAGGCAGCGTCTGCACCTCTGCAGAGGGTGGCACGAGGGTGGCATCGCTCGCATGGGCTTGTGCTTTGTCGGCCGCTCTGAGGCGGTCTTCCGCTTGTCCTCAATCGCTTCATCGTTCTCCATGATGAGCCGACCACCGTACATGTCTGGTACCACTCGACCAGAGCCAAATGATGGCGCGCTCCATGAGCGAGCCACGCCACGCTCCGGCATGGCCGGGTGTAGGTGTCATCGAGACCAATCAAGGTACGCTCCATGATGAGCCGATTGCCGTACATGAGCAGGTACCACTCGGCCAGAGCCAAATGATGGCGCGCTCCATGACGAGCCACGCCACGCTCCGGCATGGCCGGTGTAGGTGTCATCGAGACCAATCAAGATGCGCTCCATGATGAGCCATTGCCGTACATGTACGGGTACCACTCGGCCCAGAGCCAAATGATGGCGCGCTCCATGACGAGCCACGCTACGCTCTGGCATGATCGGGTGTAGGTGTCATCAGACCAATCCAAGGTACGCTCCATGATGAGCCGACTGCCGTACATGTACGAGTACCACTCGGCTGTAACATTCCGTTTTTCAAGTTCTTGAACTCGAATTTCAAAATCCGAACCCGTGAAAATTTTCTCGAATTTAATCTAGCTTAAATTTAATTTTTAAAGTCAATAAGGTTTTAATTCAATTAATCAATACTTCAAATTAAATATTTATTATTTTATTTGGGTTCCTTGTGTTTCAATTGATTTTTCTGTATTTTTGGGGATTTTTCCGAATTTATTTGCTATTTATTTGTATTTATTGGATTTATTCAGATTTTCTAGTATTTTATTGAATTTACTAAATCCTTTAACCCTTGTTGGGCCATCTTCACTGTTCATCTGACCGGCCCATCCCTGTTCATTTCCCCGGCCGGCCCATTCCGCATAAAACCCTAATCTGCAATCGCATCTCAGCCGTTGATCTTCAATCGTGCGGCCGATACTCGCGCCGCCACTCACAAACCCTAAACCTAACCCTACTGCTCTCTCGCCTCCATCGTTCGATCAAGAATCTACGGCTCACGATACGCCACGTCGCCCCAAGTGCGCCGCCGCCCGTGCAAGTCCTGGCCGCCCGACCAACTTTGAGTTCCGTGCTTTCTCTCGCCTCCCGAGGGTATTTAAGCACTGTAGCCGCCGTCTCTAGGGTTTACCACTCCGCGCCGCTCATTTTCCTCTACTCCACGCCTCCCGAGATGCAGCCGTTGCGCCGCTAGACCTCGCCGGAGTACCTCTTCTCTTCCAAAGCCTTCCGCCGTTAATCCTTCTCTCACCGGTGAGTTTCCGCCGCTATCTTTGGCACCGTTGGACTCACCTCGTCAACCTCTATCGAATACGCTAACTCTTTTGCTCGCTTCGACACTCCATCGCCGATTTACATCTTGTCTTCTCCGACTCCGGCAAAGAAGCGCCGTCACTCGCCGTCGACTCACTCCGTCACCCTCAGCCGTCGGATCGTCACTCGACGGTCAGATCTGCGCACACTTCTGTGGTAAGCTTTGAGCCAACCGAGCCATCTGCTGTGTCATTGCCACGTCGCCGTCACCGTTCGCCCTAGGTCTGCGTGGCGCCGCGTCAGCACCACGTGTGCGCCACCTCCTCGCCGTAGATCTGTGTGTCCGCCACGTCGCGCCACGTGTGCGCCACGTCTCCGCCATGTCTTCGCTAGATCCGCGTGGTGCCACGTGTAAGCCGCGTGCCAGCCATGTCAATGCCACGTCGCGCCATGTGTTCAACACGTCACCCGTGCGCCCCGGTGCACTGAGTTCACGTGAGCCGAGTCACTGACTCATGGGGCCCGCATGTCAGCGACGCGATTTATTTCGTTTAATCACTGATAAATCCGAAAATCCAGCCAATCCGAGCCTGACACGTGTCCACTCCTTTTATTTTCCTGTTTTTTTCTTCCATTTAAACTTCGGAAGGCCCGTTCTCCTCCGTTCAAACTCCGATTCGAACGATTCAAATTTCTAAATTCATATAAAATCAAGATCTATCTGTTGATGTCATTTTTATGAATTTTTGAATTTTATTTATTTCTGGTTTTATTTATTGTTTTGCCTCGATTCGCGTGTTTCGCGTGTAGACGACGCACCGGTTGAGCGAGAGGAACATCCAGCGGGGGTAGCAGCAGCGGAAGAGGGTGAAGGCAAGTCTCCTTGACCATATTGAACCCAAGATTATGGAATGCTATTTTGTTTTTAAATTATTGCATGCTATTTGAATGATGAATTGTATTTTAATGTCATTTTAAATGCTTAGTTAATTGCCAAATTGTTATGCCACATTGATATTCAACTTGACAACCTTTGACACCTTAGGAAAACTAATTATTGTAATTAATGGTAATCATTTTGATTTTGGGAGCAGTGAAAATGCTTAGCCATGCTTAATCACGTCGATTACCTTACCATTATGGAAATGATTTCATTCTTGATTCAAAATGAATTGTGGAAATTATGGCAATTGGTGTTGCGGTATTAATTTGAAATTTAAAGTGAAAAATGATTTAGGCAAGGCGGATTGGTTGAATGGCGGGTGCGGGATGCACAAAAATTCGAATGTGATTGTCGCCCTAGTCAATTAAGGACCGGTCGTGTGTTACCTTGGGCCATGCTATACAGTACAACCACATGTCTATATGGGTACGACCTGGCTAAGTAATTTGCATGTATCGTTATTTGACTTCGCCAGTGGGCTGTGCGAGTTTGTCAGGATGACACTTGCAAGGCGCAAGGGGGGGCTGTGAGAGCGAAACCATAGCGGGTGAAGTCGGTAGTGGTATGTGCATTGGAAAGGCCTTGTCATGATCTCCCTGCCGGCACACCAAAGGAAGTGTGTCAATAGCTTGGCGAAAGGGGTTGATCATGTCGTGTGGGTAAAGTGTACCAGCTCTGCAGAGTCTTAAAAACTACTTAAGTAGCCGTGCCCACGGACAAGGGCAAGCGTGGAACGCTTTCACATAGTAGATTTTTTGATTTTTGGTTTTAAATGAAAAATGATGGATTTGGTTTAAAAATGAAAATGTGGTTGGGAATCCGTGAGCGGCTGGAGCTCCCGGATTTAGTTTGGCGGCTAGAGCCAACCAGGTAGTTGGAACCTGGAAAATTGTTATACTTCAAGTTTAATTATTTATGCTATTTACATTTTGTTAAATGCTGCTTTACGAAAATATTACTTGTATTCAAGTTTAAATTTCGCTGTATGCAAATGAACCATGTTATGCCTTCCTTTGTTCAAGCCATGCATTTAGTTATTGCATTATGTTTCCGAGACTTGCGAGTATGTTGCATACTCACCCTCGCTTTTTATTGCGGGGGCTTCTTATTCCAAAAAGCAGATGATGGAAGAAGGGGTGAACAAAGAGCCTGTGATCCACCGTTCGACATTTGTGCTGGAGACTTTGAGGAGGAGGACGACTCGATCTTCTAGGGAGCGCACCCCAGTCGGTTGCCTGTGGGCTAACTGATTGGCTCTTTTTGTTCTATATTTCATTGCTATTTGTACACTTCACCGTGAGGCCTCATACTTGTAATAATGTGATAATGTTGTTACACTCTTTTTTATATCTTGTTATGAACTTTATGATATGTACGTATTATCATCATCAGATGTCTTTGCGCTTCATTGTTCTCGGACTAAGCGGTTGAAACACTGGAGGGTTGGATTTGGTAATCCGGGTCCCCACATCGGCCCAGAGCCAAATGGTGGCGCGCTCCGTGACGAGCCACGCTATGCTCCGGCCTGACCGGATGTAGGCGTCATCATGCCAAGGAGCGCCCATAAACAAGGAAATATTCCGAAGGCACATTGATTATCAAGGCCAAGGCGAGTTCGGCCCGAAGGCACTCGATGAAGCTGTCAAGGAGATTGAGTCCATCGTGACCTCCCCATCAAGCCACTTAATGAAGAGAAACAACCGCAGAATGCAAAGGGCAAACTCACAGGGGACGACTCGGTCTCGAAGCACTCGGGGGCTATTGTGGGAATCATGAAACCGGGTGTCTAGTCCATGGGCCGAATGGACCGGCCCATGAGGGTGGTCCGGGCCAACCAAGCCAAAAGGAAGAGCTTCTGGAAGGTGTTGAACGCGCCAGAAGAAAAGAAGAGCGGGAGCCGTGGGCGACAGGGGGTAGGTAGGCAGCGTCTGCACCTCTGCAGAGGGTGGCGCTGCTCTGCATGGCACTGTGCTTTGTCGGCTGCTACAGGACGGTCTTCCCTGCTGTCCTCAACCACTTCTGCCGTTCTGTCGCTCTGCTGCGCCCCAGCAACTCCGCCAGCCGTGCTCGGGGGATGCCCTGGCCGATGTATATAGAGAGAGGACCCTGTACAGAGAGAAGAGAGAGAGCCTCTTGTAACCAAGAACACCAACACACTCAAACAACGAAAGCAGGACTAGGGTATTATCTCCACTGGAGAGCCCGAACCTGGGTAAAAAATCTCTTGTGTCTTGCTTTACCATCAGGCTTAGATCTTCCACCTTGCCCCACTCCCTCTTCTTCATTGTCGGTAACAACCATCGACAGTTGGCGCGCCAGGTAGGGGCTGCGTGAAGATCACCCTCCTTGAGTCTGATGGTACCACCCAACGGGATCACCGTTTCTTTCGCTCCCAGCCAGATTTTCCGCTTTGGGAGTCTGGACTTCATCGCCGATAGTTTCGGCAAGCTCGCTCTCTCACCAGAGCTCCGGGCCGGATCGAGGGGCATCGGTGCGGTTCGTACCCAAGAAGCCTTCCGCGGGGTTTTTGCGATCGAAGACGATCGAACCGACACCCTGCATCAGCAAGATGCTGCGGACACGGCGGAGGCGGACCGCCAACATCGTGCGGCGCGAGAAGAACGCGCCAAGTCCCTCCAAAGATCGGGGCGAGCGTCAACGAGGAGTTCTGCGGTGAAGAAGGAGATCGTTGATCTTTCACACGCCGCGCAGTAACATCGTCGCCTCAAGACGCCGCTGACACTCTTGGGCCGATTCTCGGCCCAGACAAATTTCGCGACCCGATCGTGGCTCAAGTAAAAGCCATGGTGACGGGCGGCGGTCCAAAGAAACCATGAAGCACTGCGGAGAAGACGCCTCAGATCCGCTGCGGCCACTCGGTGGCAAAGCGGTCGGATGCATAAAAGCTTGGTCTAGAGGGTCGGTGGAGCTCCGTCGGGGCGAAGACGCCCGCCGGAGCCTCAATCGAGATCTCCGCGTCGATCTTACCGCTAGGCGCCGTGATCGAGAGGAAGGAGAGAGGCGCCGACGTGAGGATCTGGCACGAAGCGCCGGCATCGATTGCGGCGGCGGCCGACGATCGCGGCGGCCGGCGTGAGGATCACGCCAACCACGGGAGCCATGGTCGCCGGGCCGAGAGCGACAACAGAAACCACCGGGATAGGACTCCCTTGTGTTGGTCGCCTCGACGGCGCAGTTGTGGGCCTATTGACGGGGTTTGCGCCTTCACGTCCCGGCTCCGCCGAGTGGTGTGGCCCGATGGTTTTAACCCCAGGGGCATCGTTAAGTTTGATGGCGAAAGAGATCCAGAGGCATGGCTGCAAGTGTACGCCCTCGCGGTCAAAGCGCGAGGCGACGTAACGTGATGGCAAACTACTGCGGCCACGCTCGCCTCTCGGACAAGCTTGGCTCACAGGACTCGGCCGGGTTCCATCGATTCTCGGGCGATCTCGTGAGCAATTCATCTCAAACTTCGGGGCACCTTGAAGGCTCAGGACCACATGGGACCTGTACCAGCTCCATCAGAAGAAGAATGAGTCCCTGTGGGAGTTCATCTGACGTTTCATGCGTAAGAAGAATACCGTTCGACGCGTTTGGAGGCGATCGTCATAATTGCCTTCGAGAAGGGTGGCGACCCGACATAATCAAGAAAATGTCCCGAAGTCCACCGACCACCGTCAGGGAGATGTTCGCCTTGGCTGATCGCTATGCCACGGCCTCGGACGCCCTGGCGGAGCGCCAGGAGGACGGCCGCGGCAAAAGGACAAAAAGGACCCCGCCGAGTCCTCCAAGCCAAAGGACAGGAAGCGTGGGCCTAGAGAGCTGATTGCGGTGGCCGAGCGCGCTCGATCGCGGGGTCCCCGGGGTGGTGGCTACGACGAGGTAATGGATGCCATTTGCCCTTTCCACCCTCAGGGAAGGCACGCGGCCAAGGACTGCTACACCCTGAAGAGGTTCGCCCGCGAGAGCAAAGAATAGGCGAACAAAGGCAAGTCTTGGCGGCGAAGAAGCAGGACCCACCTGAGGAAGATGGTGGCGACTACCAAGTAACCGAGCGAGAGCTCAATTACATATACGGGGGCTCGGCGGCGTATGAGTCCAAGCGGAAGTAGAAGCTTACCGCTCGGGAGATCAACGCAATAACGCCGGTGACCCTTCAATACCTGAGGTGGTCCGAGATCCCGATCACTTTCAATCGTTCGGATCACCCTGACTGCATTCCCTTCCCAGGCAGATATCCTCTGGTCCTGGACCCCGTCATACGCGGTGTTAGGCTCAAGAGGGTGCTGGTCGACGGAGGAAGTGGGCTCAACGTCCTCTTCTCCAAGACCTTTGATGATATGAAGATTCCGCGCTCCGAGCTAAAGCGGGGATCGTCGCCATTCCACAGGGTGATCCCAGGGACGTCGAATGTGCCACTCGGGCAAATCACGCTCCCAGTGACGTTCGGAGCCAAGGAGAACTACCGGACAGAGTACTTAAACTTCGAGGTGGCGGATTTCGAGACGGCATACCATGCCATCTTGGGAAGGCTGGGGTTGGCCAGGTTCATGGCTGTTCCTCACTATGCGTACCTCGCGCTCAAGATACCGGGGCCGAACGGCGTCATTACCGTTCGGGGCGACGTCAAGCAATCCTTTATGCGGCGACAGGAAAGCCGCGATCCGGCGGAAGGCGGTGGCATCGCCGAGGCCGAGAGGATCAGCAAAGTACGCCTCTCGCAAGGCGAAGCGATTGTTACGACCACAAGCGAGCGGTCGGCATGAAGCCTGATGAGGGAGTCAAGCGTGTGATCCTCGACCCGTCCAACTCGGCGCAGATCGCCCTAATTGGGACTGGGCTCGATCCCAAATAGGAAGAGGCGCTCGTCACTTTTCTTCGGGCAAACCGGGACATCTTCGCCTGGAAGCCGTCCGATATGCCCGGTGTCCCTAGGGAGGTGATCGAGCACTCACTCAATGTAGACAGTAGAGCTAAACCCATCAAGCAACGGCTCAGACGGTTTGCGCAAGACCGTCGCGATGCTATCAGAGAGGAGATTACCAAGCTTCTGGTGGCTAAATTCATAAAAGAAGTGTATCACCCTGACTGGTTGGCGAATCCGGTCCTTGTGCGCAAGAAAAATAAAAGTTGGCGCGTAAAGGCCGATTACGGATCTCAACAAGGCGTGCCCTAAGGACCCTTTGGTTTGCCTCGCAGATCGACCGGTGGTAGACTCCACCGCCGAAAGTGTGAACTCTTGAGTTTTTGGATGCATACTCGGTATCACCAAATCCTACCAAGGAAGAAGACTGCATCAAGACATCCTTCATCACACCATTCGGCGCGTATTGCTATATCACAATGCCATTCGGGTTGAAAAACGCTGGCGCGACTTACCAACGCGCTATTCAGCGGTGCTTTCACACTCAACTCGGACGCAACGTGGAGGCATACGTAGACGATGTCATGGTCAAGACCCGAGTGAAGGAAGACCTCACCTCCGACCTAGCCGAGACATTCGAGAGCTTACGGGCCTTCCGGATGAAGCTTAACCCGGAAAAGTGCGTCTTCGGGGCTCCTCAGGAAAACCGCCGGATTCATCATATCACACCGCAACATCGGCAAACCCCGAGAAAATCAACGCCATCCTCAAGATGAAGCCGCTGACTTGCCAAAAGGACGTCCAAAAGCTCACAGGTTGTATGGTGGCACTCGGCCGGTTTATCTCTCACTTAGGCAGTCGGGGAATGCCATTCTTCAAACTCCTGAAGAAGCAGGGCGACTTTCAATGGACCCCTGAAGCACAGCAAGCTTTTGAAGACCTGAAGGCGCTCCTGACCACTCCACCGGTTTTGGTCGCGCCAAAGAATGTAAGAGCCTCTCGCGATGACGTGGCGGCCACGACTCACGTGGTCAGCGCGGCGATTGTAGTGGAAAGGGAGGAGGAAGGACACTTGCAGAGAGTTCAACGTCCGGTTTACTTCGTCAGCGAAGCATTGGGCGAGTCCAAGAGGCAGTACCCTCAAGTGCAGAAACTTTTATACGCGGTACTGCTCACCTCTCGGAAGCTCAAGCATTACTTTCAAGAGCATCCCGTTTCAATGGTGACATCTTTTCCGATTGGGGATATACTGCACAATCGGGAGTCTACTGGCAGAATCGCCAAATGGGCAATTGAGCTCGGAGCGTTCGAAATCTCCTTCAAGCCCCGGACTGCCGTCAAGTCTCAAGCGCTGGCCGACTTCGTCGCCGAGTGGACTGAGACGCAGGAACCTGCAGTTGTGGAGAACCTCGATTACTGGACAATGTACTTCGACGGCTCCCTCACATTGAATGGTGTGGGGGCAGGCGTTGTGCTGATCTCTCCGACAGGGGAAAAGCTCAAATATGTCCTCCAACTCCACTTTCCAGTGTCAAATAACGCCGCCGAGTACGAAGCGCTCATACACGGGCTTCGCATCGCCATCTCGTTCGGTATCCGATGATTGACGGTTCGCGGGGACTCCCAGCTGGTGGTCAACCAAGTGCAAAAAGAATGGTCGTGTGTGGACGACAGCATGATGGCGTACTGCCAGGAGGTGCGCAAGCTGGAGGATAAGTTCGACGGACTCGAGCTCACCCACGTGCTCCGCCGGGACAACGAGATAACTGACGAGCTCGCCAGGCTAGGCTCCTGATCGGCCGTAGTCCCCACGAGTCTTCGTAGAAGAACTTCACAAGCCGTATCGGCCGCCACGGGCCTGAGCGATCCGGAGAAGTCATCGGCAGAGGTCTTTGTCGTTAATCCCGACTGGACGAAGCCCTACCTGGACTATCTCCTGAGGGATGAACTCCCCGAAGACCGCGTACAAGCCGAGTGCATTGCACGGCGAAGCAAAGGCTACGCGGTGGTTGGGGAGGAGCTTTTTCGGAGAAGCGCCTCCGGGGTCTTGAGGCGGTGCATATCGGAGCAAGAAGGGAGGGATCTCCTCAAAGAGATTCACTCTGGGATCTGTGGACATCACGCGGCGTCAAACACTCTGGTTGGCAAGGCCTACCAGCAAGGATTCTTTTGGCCGACTGCCGTCACAGACGCAGAGGAAATCGTGACGACGCGTCGAAGTTGTCGATTTTGCGGCAAATTCACATCTGCCAAGAGAGCCGCAGACCATCCCGATCACTTGGCCATTCGCGGTCTGGGGGCTTGACATTGTCGGACCACTCAAAAAGACCCAGGGCGGGTTTGCCTTCCTCTTCGTCGCCATCGACAAGTTCACCAAATGGATCGAAGCCAAGCCGGTTGCAACGATCACTGCGGTTAAGGCCAAAGAGTTCTTTCAGGAGATCGTTGTCAGATTCGGCGTGCCAAACAGGATTATCACCGACAATGGCGCCCAATTCAGAAGTGAAGAATTCCAAGACTAGTGCGAGGCCCTCGGGATCAAGATCTGCTTCGCCTCTATGGGGCATCCACGGAGCAACGGACAGGTTGAGCGGGCCAATGGCATGGTGCTACAAGGCCTGAAAGCCAGAATATTCGATCGTCTCAAATCAGACGCAGTGTGCAGTGGTTAAAAGAATTGCCTTTCAGACTGGGCCGAGAACTACTCTCCGGAGGCTACCGGCGATCGCTTTTTTTCCTGGTATACGGTTCGGAGGCGGTCCTGCCCACCGAGCTGACATTCAGATCCCAACGGGTTCGGAACTACAGAGAAGCCGAGTCGGAGGAAAGCCGATTGGAAGACCTTGATAAGCTGGAGGAAGCTAGGGACGTCGCATCCATCCAGTCGGCCAAATACCTCCAAGGTCTCAGACGCTACCACGACCGAAACATCCGTGACCGGGCTTTCTCTAAGGGAGATCTGGTTCTTAGAAAGAATTAGAAAGTCGAGCATAAGCTCTCCCCGGGATGGGAAGGTCCTTACATCATCGACGAAATGGTGCGCCCAGGAGCTTATCGACTCAAACGCGAAGATGGCGTCGCACTCGGCAACACCTGGAACATAGAACAGCTACGTCGCTTTTACACTTAAAATATGCATTCCACTGTATCGTTGTAATCTTAGTCGTTTTGGACTTCCTACTCACTTGATTCTCAAGTGAGCAGTAAGTCGGGGGCTACCAATCACCTAACAGTATCTGAATGCAAACGTTTACCCCCTGCTTTCATGACTAAAACTTGTTGCTTTTTTCCTTGGTAATCATGACCAAATTCTAAAACCATTAACCTTAAGTAGTAAGCTACGAACGATGGGGCATAGCTGCCTGAGTACATGTCTAGCAATTGGCCATACACTCGGGGGCTAGGCCAGTCGTGCGAAACATTCAGACAAAAAGACATTGCACATTTGGATAAAAACTAGAAGGCCATAATATATATATGTCATCATAAGATCGAACATTATGTCTGATCGCATGTTTTCTACAAAAATCCTCCCTAAAAGCATTCAAACCTACGCAGCACGGCGGGCTCGGCCCAAGGCCTTCACGAGGACATCGGCGACCTCAGCAAGGGCCGGAACGACCTCGAGGAAGACCTCCACGGCGGCAGCGTCGCGGGCGGCAACCTCTTCCTCCGCCGCCAGCTCCGCAAGGATGAGGTCGTAGTCCGCCAAGAGCTCCTCCTCGGTGACCTCTGGGGCGGGATCATCATCCCTGAAGTTGAAGACCAGCGGCAAGGGAGAGGCCGGAGCGGCTTCAGAAGCATCGGAGCTTGACGAAGATGCCATCGGAAGGCCACCAAAGAAGCGAAGAAACAAGATCGCGGAAACAAGAAGAATGGGCAATCGCTCCGGTAGCGGTAACGTCCTTAAATACAAGGCCGAAGGCAAACAGACTCCAACCGTACCATTACAGGAAGTTGGAGTGCCCCTGACAGCGCACGGGCGCCGAGGCCGCGATTAAAACCCACTAGCACCGGGGGGCTGAACGAGGCGCCAGCAACGCATGACGCAGGAAAATCTTCTCAAGCATGGCGAGACCACTCATGACCAGCAGTAACAGCGTTAGAAGAAAAGTAATAATTACAAGTCCAAGCAAGCATCCGTTAAAGGTCTAACTCTAAATTCTCCACCAAAGAGGAGGCCACGCTCAGGACTTCGCAAAAAGGGCGCGCTTGATCATAAATCGGCAGACAGCAAAGCCCTCCTTAATGGCCTCTAGCTCCACCCCGGGATAGAGCGATTTCATGATGGCTGGCGCTTGTCGTCGACGTCTCCTGGATGTGGGCCCTGAGCCTTTCAGGACCCGCCGACAGCAATGAAAGGGCCTCGTCATCGCCACTCGGCTCGGCTCCTCCGGGGCTCAGGAACTCGACCATCCCTTTGATGGAGTCGCGAAACTTGCCGTGAAGCTCACGAGCGGCCCTCACCTCCTCCCTAAGGGCGTCGACCTGCTCCTGCGATTTCCTCTTGACCGCTGCATACCCACAGGATTGTCGTAAGAGACATTACAGGCGCAAGGGACGCGACGCCGAATGAGGAGATAAATACCTTCCAGCTCTTGCGACAGCCGGGCATTGTCGGCTAGAGTTCGGGATTCAGAATCCTTGGTGGTGGATCATTCACGATAATGCTCTCGGCTCCGCGGCCACTGAGTTGTCGCCGCACCGAGACTTGGAGTCTTGCAACGCCTGGACCTGATCGCGGAAGCCTGAAACAAGAGGCGAAGCCGGGGAACAATGAGAACCAAGTCGGCAAACAAGAAGGCGAGGAAGCACCCACCTTGGACCGCCTCGGTCAGAGCTTGGACTTGGGTCCAAAGCTCCAGCCGCTTAACCTCGCCCTCGCGCCGGACACGCTCCAAGTTGGCCTCGTACTCCTCGAACTCCCTCACCTTGGGAAGTATTTCCTTGAGGAGCGCGTCCCTCTCCTCGGAGCGTTCCCCCAGCGCCTAGAAGAACACCGAAAAATGAGGAATATATGCCACTCGCCGTGAGTGTAAGGAAAAGACGACAGCTCACCTGGACCAGCTTGGCGCCCTTGACAGCGTTCAGGTAAAGTTCCTCTCTCAGCTTCTCGTCCCCCTCGCCGAAAGCCTTCCACTTGTCCTCATGGCAAAAAAAGATCCGGGGGGAGGGTTGAGAGTCGGACGGCCGGGTCAGTGTCGGGATCTCCTCCACGGGTGGCGAGGGGTTGGTGTCAGTTGGCTCAGCGGCCCCCGCTGGAGGCGGAGTGGTTGTCCTAGCATCATCGGACTCGGCGAGCGCTGGCAGGCCAGCGTCAGCTCGCCCCGACGCAGAATCGTCACCGCCAGACTCCGGGTATGGCGGCAGAATGGTTTCTTCTTCGCCCACACCACCTGGGAGTGCGGCCGAAGGGGCCTTCAGGGGGATCCCCGCCCTTGGTGCCCTGATCGTCAAGAAAAGTTTGAGTGCGTGACGAGGAAAGAGGAGCAAAGGAGAAAAGGAGAAACTAACCTGCCCGACCTCCTTATCTTCTCTTTCGGCTCTTTCCGAGTGGCTGAACCGCTCGGGGATAGATCCGAGGCCGCTCGGGTCCTGGGGGGTCAAGAGGCCGACTTCTTGATGTACGCGCCCAGTGGCTTCCGGGACGGCGGACCTTCGGAGGGGCGTATCGGCGACGGCCCCCGCTCGGCGACTCCCTCGGAGGCAGGCTCCTTCCTCTTGGCACTCGGTTCCTCCGCCGCGGGCTCGGCGGGGCGTTTTGCTGCGGCACCCTGGTAGGAAGAGGCGCAGGCGAGCGGAGGATCTGAGGAAAAGGCCACCCGGTCCTGCGGCAAACCAAGAAAGTGGACCCAGTTAGAAACCGGACGGCGGACCGACGGAAAAACCGTTATGAGGACGTAGCACTCACTACGGGAGGAGGATTCGTCAAGCAAAATGCGCTCGGAGTGTGGGGCGGGAGGATCGTGACATCCGGGGCCAGGAGGTCACTCATCCGAAACACGAGTAACTCCTGGTCGATAGCTTCAGCCACCTCCCGTGTCGGGTCATCTTCCCGGTACTCGTACCCCAAGAATATCCGCTCCTTAATGGGCTGCACCCGGCGAACGGCGAAGTTGGAGAGGATCCCTACGCCGGTCAGGCCCGCCTCCTTCAATTTGGAGATCGAGGCAGGAGTTCGTTCACTTGCCCCATCTCGTGCTCGGGTGGGACCGCGGTCCAAGAAGGGACACTCTCGGGGCTCTCGGAAAAGGGGAAGGCAAGGATCGAGGTTGGCACAATAGAACCACTCGCGGTGCCACCCCTTGTTCGACGTCCTGAAAGGGATGGCGAAGTAGATCTTCCTCGCCCCATCCCTCAGCTGGATGCCGGCGCCTCCGACCTCCTTAGGCGAGCTCCTGCTCGGAAAGGGCTTGAGAAGGAAGAGGTGGCGGAAGAGGTTGAAATGCGGGCGAATCCCAAGATACGCCTCGCAAAGATGGATGAAGACGGCGATGTGAAGGATGGAATTGGGGTTCAAGTGAACCAATTCGACACCGTAATAGGAGAGGAGTCCGCGGAAGAAACCGTCGGCCGGGAGCCCAAATCCGCGCTGAAAGAAGGATTCGAAGACGACGATCTCCTCGGAGCGAGGGGTGGGGTAAAACTCACCGCACGCCGGGCGGGCGCTGATCAGGGCCGCCGGTGGCATCACCCCCATGGTGACCATCGCGTCCAAATGTGCCTCCGTCAGCGTGGAAGGGACCCAATCGTGGGCCGGAGGCAGCGCGGTGGAGCCCTGGGGAGGCGGATTCGACATTCCCTGAGGACGATATTGGCGACGCGGGAGCAGAAGGTGGCGGCGGTGTCAAACCCTAGCAACGGAGCTCGCGGAGAGGACGACGGGTTTTTGGAGATGAAGAAGCGAGGGGCGTGAAACGCGAGAAGGAGTTAGCCCGGCGCGGCTCCTGGGGACTATAAAAGACGAACAATTCCCGCTGGAGGTAGGGCCCGTTCTTCGCTAAGTTTGACCGAGCGCGACTTATCCGGATTCGGACAACCATGGGCTATGATCGTGGCGCGGCCGTCACCAGACAAGAGGCGGTTCGAGAATCGTGTGCCCTCCGCTCGGTCGGACTCAAGCCGCCGCCCCACGCGGACCAAGGTGCCGCCGAGTTCAAGATCAAGCGACCGTGATATGCCCCATGCCGTCGCACACGTTGCCGCGAGACGGAGTCGATATTGTGGGGATCCAAATCCAAGGTACGCCCATGATGAGCCGACTCACAGTACATGTACGGTACCACTTACCAGAGCCAAATGATGGCGCGACTCCATGACGAAACACGCCACGCTCCCAAGCATGACCGTGTAGGTGTCATCGAGACCAATCAAGGTACGCTCCATGATGAGCCGATCGCCGTACATGTCGGGTACCACTCGCCCGAGCCAAATGATGGCGCGCTCCATGACGAGCCACGCTACGCTCCGGCATGACCGGGTGTAGGTGTCATCAGACCAATCCAAGGTACGCTCCATGATGAGCCGACTGCCGTACATGTACGGGTACCACTCGGCCCAGAGCCAAATGATGGCGCGCTCCATGACGAGCCACGCTACGCTCCGGCATGATCGGGTGTAGGTGTCATCGAGACCAATCCAAGGTACGCCCATGATGAGCCGATCGCCAGACATGTACGAAAGTACCACTTACCAGAGCCAAATGGTGGCGTGCTCCGTGACGAGCCACGCTATGCTCCGGCCTGACCGGATGTAGGCGTCATCATGCCAAGGAGCGCCCATAAACAAGGAAATATTCCGAAGGCACATTGATTATCAAGGCCAAGGCGAGTTAGGCCCGAAGGCACTCGATGAAGCTGTCAAGGAGATTGAGTCCATCGCGACCTCCCCATCAAGCCACTTAATGAAGAGAAACAACCGCAGAATGCAAAGGGCAAACTCACAGGGGACGACTCGGTCTCGAAGCACTCGGGGGCTATTGTGGGAATCATGAAACCGGGTGTCTAGTCCATGGGCCGAATGGACCGGCCCATGAGGGTGGTCCGGGCCAACCAAGCCAAAAGGAAGAGCTTCTGGAAGGTGTTGAACGCGCCAGAAGAAAAGAAGAGCGGGAGCCGTGGGCGACAGGGGGTAGGTAGGCAGCGTCTGCACCTCTGCAGAGGGTGGCGCTGCTCTGCATGGCACTGTGCTTTGTCGGCTGCTACAGGACGGTCTTCCCTGCTGTCCTCAACCGCTTCTGCCGTTCTGTCGCTCTGCTGCGCTTCAAAGAACTCCGCCACTGTGTTTCTGGGATGCCCTGCCGTGTATATAGAGAGAGGACTCTGTACAGAGAGAAGAGAGAGAGCCTCTTGTAACCAAGAACACCAACACACTCAAACAACGAAAGCAGGACTAGGGTATTATCTACACCGAGAGCAGAAACAGGTAAAAATCTCTCGTGTCTTGCTTTACCATCAGGCTTAGATCTTCCGCCTTGCCCCACTCCCTCTTCTTCATTGTCGATAACAACCATCGACAGAGACATTTGTCTATTTAAACATTGTAACTTGGAAACCCTACTGTCCTTACATTCAATACGCCAAACATTAATCAGATGCTCATCTCACATGTCGTGACTATTACCATACAAACCTCTTCACCAAATCTCTTATACTCGTCCTCTCATTGAAAGCTCTTAGTAAATTAGTACCACTGCTACTTGTCTTCTTCATTGACTTGTAGAGCTTGGACCTACCCCCCCCCCCCCCAGTCTCCCAAGGTGCCACATCTCCAGCTCACATGAGGAGTTGTTGGTAGTGTCTGTTTTGAGGCCATGAGACGATGCTGCTAATCCTATTCGCACAAGCCTAGTGTCTCTCATGCCCACAAACATCATCGTGGTTAGACAAGCTCCCTCGAGGCACCAAGCTCTACTTCGCCACTGCTAAAACCAAACATGACGATAACACATCTTCATCGATGTCTAGCGCATTACGATGCCATCTAGAAGCCCGAGACCAAGTGCGCTGCCGCAACCATCGAGGCCAAGGCTAGTTAGCTTGGTGTTTGTTGTGACAACAGGGTTTTATGTTACAGTTGGTAATTTGAGATATTGGGAATATGTATTTTCACTGTTGCAGTCATTGTTTTTCAAATGTTGCATGTTTGCATTAACACTTTGCTATTGTAAAATGTTGCATCTTCTCTATCTAAATTAAATGTCGATGATGTTTTCTTCTAATGTTGCGGTCAATTTATTTAGGGCCTGTTTGGTAGAGCTCCAGATCCCAGCTTCTCCTGAGATCTGAAACTTGTAGGCTAAAATAAAGTAAGTTAAGTTTATATTTTTGGCCTAAAATATAAACAAGATGATCCATCTAAACATTCTTAATGTACTCACAGCTCTAACTTCACGGATCTGTGGAGCTAGGAAAACCCAGCTCCACCAGATCCACGGATCTGGTGGAGCTGGAGCCGTACCAAACAGGCCCTTACTCAGATATTTAAAACAATTCTAGATGTTGCAACTATTGCTTGCCATTATTACAAACGCACGAAATCACAATATAGCATAAATGTTGAAATGATGGAGCATCTCTCTCTCTCTCTTTTTTGCAAATCAATGTGTTTTTGTTACACTCCATTGGATGTATTGCTGCACCCAAGGGTTTATTTGTTGCACCCTTAATGAAAAAAGAAAACAGTTAAGCCATATATGAATGGTAATTCTTTATGAGATTTTAAAATATAGTTCTTAAAATATTAAAAAAATACCTTTAATCCAAACAACGTACACAGCGTATGTGTCACCTTTGTTACAGTGGGCGGACTTAATGTTTTCGTTGTACTTGAGGACCTTGGACGGACATACTACCTATATTAAATTTCGATATTTTACTATTTGCTTCCACTATGAGTATCCAACGGACAAAAGGACGTACAATCGTAGCGGGACGTCCAGCAGTTCCGTCTTCCGTGTGTAACTTTTGTACAAGCTGTTTCTGATTTTATTTTTGGGCAGCCACAGCCCGCAGACTCTCCGTACGCACACGTTACCTCCACTCGCACGCACACCAGCCCGCGTCTCCTTCCCTTGCCTCCCTCCACACACAACCCTAACCCGCCAGGCACCAACCATGGAGATCTCCGCCGCCACGGCCACCGCCGCCTCCTCCTCGCCCTCCAAGCAGCTCCTCCTCCGCCCGCTCGCCTCCTCCACCCCCGCTACCTCCTCCTCCACCACCATCCGCCGCCGCCCCTCCGCCTCGGCCACCGCCACCGTCCGCCGCCGCGCGCGCACCCGCCCCCGCACCCGCCGCTCCAAGCCCCCCTCCGACGCGGGAGACTCCTTCTCCGGCGACGACGGCGACGGTCCCTTCGGCCCCGGCCGTGGGGGAAGCGGCGGCGGGTGGAACCACGGGTTCGGGTCCGGATCTGGGTCCGGGCCCGACTGGGACTCGTCGGAGCCCGACGTCCCCGCGCCCCGGAGGTCCGCGGCGGAGGCGGCGCTGGGGATGGTCTACGAGCTCATGTGCCTCATCGCGCTCTCCAACTGCACCCAGTTCGCCGTGCGGAGGCTGGCGGGCCTCCTCGCCGCGCGTGTCGCGGCGCTGCGCTTCCTCCCCGCCGTCTGCTGAGGTGGGGATAGGATCGGACGGTTCGGTCTCCCTCCTGCCCCATCTCTGGTGACGTCGGATTGATTCTTCTGCCTGAAATCCGCTTCTGTATATATATGCGCGTACCTGTGATTTTAGGGTTGGGGGGATCTGGATCTTTGTTCCTCGGTGGTTGCTTCTAGCGATCCGTGGAACAACAACAAATTCGTCGAATTGAAATGGAAGAACAAATGGACAGGACCTTTTATGTTCGTTTGTTGGAATCGATATTGCTTGCTGATTGCAAATTATGTTAGGAAGTAGTGTGGTGTAAACAGATGCTTGTATAAATTAGTTTGCTACAATGTATAAATTAGTTTGCTACAATCTTCATTCTTGGTACTGCTATTTGGGCGGGGTCTGGATGCCTAATTACTCTTCTATTTTGACTTCCACCAGAATGTTTTTTACTGTAAGTCTGTGACTTCTAGTAGACTTGGCCTTGTTGCTAATTTGCACCTCCCATGTAGGATGATATTACTGTTTGGTTTATAGTTTTGTTATGAGGTACTAGTGAGATTATAACTGGCAGTTTGGTTATAGTGCTATGCTTCCATAGGGCAATAGTCATCCCTCTTCTGGAACATATCGATATAAGATCCTGGAAGGAGATCATTCTAATTGATGGGTGAGCTCCTCGGTGGAGTAACAGTGCTCATTAGTGTAGCCATATAGTAGCGATTGTTGTAGGAAAGGAAAGGGAATAAACAGGGAATTTAAGTTTTCTTTGTCTTGCAAAGCTCTTTTAAGTTTTAACTCTTGAAATGATAACTTGTTAATTTTGGAGATAGGTAGTAATGATGGGGTAAGATCATTCGTTTATCTAGATGTAAACTACCGTATCATGTAGATATCCTTTGTCAACAGTGTGATACAGATATTAAGTTCGTATAAGATTGATACCATTAAGGTCAGAGATTGTGTTTAGCCAGTCTTCGCAAAGCTAAGGTGCTACTAAATATGCAATTGCACATGGATGGCTGACCTGCTGCTTCTCGCCTATCGTTTAATTGTTAGCATTGTAGAGGCTAGGCTTAATGGTGCCAACTGAATGCATGTATCCCTCTGTGGACTGTTTAGGTCTTGTGGTCAATACTAAATCTGTTAAAATCAGTTCTTATTTCTTACTGTTTATTGTGCCAAGTGTCAATGGGATTTGGTGTCGTATCTGCAAAGTTCCTTTGGGCTTCTAATTCAGCATCTGATATTTCTGTAGGATACTTGAACAGAGGCATTCTCTTTTGTATGCACATTCTATGGCTGTAGGACCAATATCTAAGAAAATGTCAAAATGAATGTATGTTTTTGTTCTAGGGCCTTTGGTTCAGGTGCGAACAGTCCACATATCTATGGACAATAGCCGTTCCCTTTTGCTCTTTTGTTATGGACAATAGCCGTTCCCTTTTGCTCTTTTGTTAAATGTTCAATATGTACTTTTTTACTTTCGAATGGTGGTGTACTGGTGTGTGTGATCTACCATTTTCTTGGTTGATAGATATTTTATGAAATGACCATGTTCAATTTTGTTGACATTTTCTTATTCGCACTAAAACTATATACAGTTGTTGATGTATTGTTCTAAAATGTGATGCATAAGTATTTCATCTGTATTCAGTAGTAAACTTCAAAGTAGAAGAAAGCACAACAATGAAAGTGCTCCACATTTGGAATTCCATCAAGCGATAAATCTATTATTGTTCTTAATATTGACCATACCATATTTGTAACTACATTTCGTAAGAAAACTGATTGCAGAATATAAGTAGCACACTAGCAAGATATGAGAAAGGAATGCCTCAATGTAAACTCAGGACAATAAGATGGTAGTTCTTTGAAGGGCAATACTCTAGCGTTATCTTGTAGTGAAATTGGTAATTATTGGGAGCCCAAAATTATGCATTTTGTACCAATGGACCCAAAAATCCCATCTGGCTGAAATATAGATGATATTCCACTCTTTGGGCTAACTTCTTCTATACAATTTACTACTACTAACATGGAATGTCTACATGGGCCTTACAGGCTGAATTCAAATTAGGCTAGGGCCTAGGGTATTACTCAAAGGCCACATGAGCCTTGTATGGTTCCCTATGGATACACCCCTACTGTAGCCATTAGAAGAGAGAGCTCTCATTAGACACTCCCATTTTTCTCGTTCTGATCCCTGTTCCTCTCTTTGGGAGGACAACTCTTGAATGGCTCACATGGTTGCATTTTACCTCGACAATTTTGCTTAACAAAGCTGCTCCTACTATAGACCTGACTATCCTTGAGTTGAAATCCAGCCCCAAGTTTTTTCATCCATCAATTCAAAGCTAAAGTCAACCCTTTGCTACCAAGTAATATGTAGTTTAAATCGGCCTATAAGCGCCATTCTTGCCATTCAAAAGCATTCAGTTAAAATTAGAGAGGTTTGACTCCCCTTTTCTACAAAACGCATGGTAGCACCTTTAAATTCTATGTTGGTCTGTATCAAATACTAAGAGGAGTAGAAGACCTTTTCATCCGAGCATCCTCAAACATTGGTTTTCTATCAGTGGATCCATATATGCACCATAGATTGTTACGCCTGTCACATGTAGCCTTGAATTCTATTGTTGAAGCATTGAATGCATACAAAGGTTCGTAGCCTTGAATTCTATTGTTGAAGCATTGAATGCATACAAAGGTTCAAGAGGAGAGATCGGTGAAATTGCAGTTCTCATTGACGTTCATGCATATGCACCAACTTTGTTGCATAGATCTTTAGATTGGTCCTATGGAAATGTTGTGTAGATTAATTGCTAAAATGTTTCCATAATATTATACTTTTTGACTTTTAATAACATAACTAGTCATAGGCCCCCATGTTGTTGTGATCCACTGTAAAAGTGACTAAGTGATACTCCCTCTGTTTATTTTTATAAGGCGTATTTTGATTTTTCACGAGGATTAAGGTTGTGTTGACATGGAGGAAGATACGAGAAAAAATGACTTAGATGCCCCCACTTAATTGTTTTGGAAGATGAAAGATATACTTTATGTGAGTGGTAATGAATAAATGCATATGGATGAGAGAAAATAAATAGGGGTATAGAAGGAAAGGTCTCATTAAATCTACATGCAAGCCTTACATTTGTAAACAAGACTATTCAAAAAATAGGCCTTATAAAAATAAACGGAGGGAGTATAAGATAAGATGCAGAGATAAATACATGAATTTGTTGGAGGATTTGTCATGAGGTGTCTGTTGGGACTTTGTTTGGAGAGGGTTTTTCTCGAGGTGGGTGGGGGAGGAGGAGGGATAGATGCATGATTTCTTCTGGTTTCTTTCTTACTTCTTAGAGGTTCATCTCCCCAATATAGCCCTAAGAAAGAACCAAATAGGACTGCCCCTCCCCTCCCACTTCCCACATGAAAACGCTAAAACTAGATAAACCCTTCCCCAAATAAACTCCCAATACACAACATAAAAGCCATGTCCTTATCTCTATACCGTATCCTATGTCTCTAATGGTAGATTGCCATAACGTGCGGATCCCTGGCTTGTATATAACACAATACAGTAATCCATAAAAGCCAGCTGTCAAAGCTGTATCTTTGAGACTCTAAAGGTTAACACTTAAAAGCAAGCATTTATTTTAGACTGAAGGGATGTGAAGCCTTTTTTAGAGCATAATGGAAGACTAGTTTTCTTGACCAAAAAGTTAACTTATCTCATTGATTTGTTGAAAAAGTAGATAACTATATCTATTGATAGTGTTTCTTTGCATGCGGTAAGTGATAATGCTCAGTTATTCCCAGCCTTGTTTCTTCTGTTCTTTGAAGTGAAGTAGTACTATTACCTACAGGCCTATAGAATTCACCTTGCCTAAAAATTTGTTAGATAAAAATTTAATTTCAGTTGATTTGGGTTTACTAAGTATTTTATATCCAAATTTGGGACTAGTAAACCCCAGATGAGTAGAGCCTACATAACAAAAGGTGTCTCATCTAGCTTTTCTGTACTGTTGAAAATAATTTCTAATGTGTCTTCCCATCATCTCAACCCCTGCTACTGTCTAGCCTTGCAAGCAATGCATGTCCTTTGCCTTCATTGCCTCTTTTTCTACAAAGTACTGCATTTCTAAGCTATTTCTTAAAATGAATCCTTCTTCAGTAACAGCCCAGTTGATTTGAGACATTGCAGAGAACTCACTATATGAGCAAATCAGCAAAATCTAGTCTTTTCCTAATATTTCTTGATTTTTTTCACTCTGTTACGTTTACCTTCATTTTCACCTTTTCTAGAAGGGGCATAATTTCTTGTAAGCTATTTCTAAAAATGGATTTTTTTTGTGAACAGCCAGCCACACATTGCATGTGCGAAGTCTTGTGTAAAGTGCGTCCCTATGTTGATACAGTTTAGTAGACATTGTAAAGTGCCCTATGTTCATGGGCGGAGCCAGGGATTCGGGTTGGGGGGCCACGTGGACCAACCAAAAATTATCATAGCACAATTATTCTTTAAGTATACAAAATTTGGAAATTCAAGTATACACATAATTACTAATTACTAGCTAATAAATTTAAGTATACACAAAACTTGGTTGGTTGGGGGGCACAGGAACCAACCAAAACTTAGAAATTCAAGTATATACACAATTACTAATTACTAACTAATAAATTTTATTTTTGTTTTTTTTGGGGGAGCCCTGCCTATGTTTGTACATAATGATTCAGCAATATTAATATGTTAATTAAATTATGGAATTTACTTATGTGTAAAGTGCTCCTCTGTGTTGGTACAGTGCAAGACACTGAAAGGGAAGTGTGTAACTTGCAGGGGCAAAGAACTGGGAATTGGGGTGAGCAGGATTATAACTTAGTGCAGAAGAGAGTGAAGAAGAATTTGCAAAGTTACATAAGAACTAGTGTGGGCACATAATATAAAAAATGTGGGTGCATGTTGGATTCATTATTGCTTTAGGCTTTGCTAATCCCACATTATACACACACACACACACATCTGTAAATTGTCCAAGTATTCTTTTAGGCTTGGCATAGGTTCGGTGAGTTCTGCATTACAACATTGGTGTATAGAATAAAGTGAAATTGTACAATTAATGTCTCAGTTTAGTTGTAGAATTTAATTGTGATATTTAATTTTACAAAATACTGAAATCAATTTAGGCAGAATATGTCAAACATTATTCTGTGCTTGACATTTAATTTTGCCAGATCCTTTAGAATATCATGGATATATCATATAAAAGTTAGCAGGTGCATACGAGACAAAGGTGCCCAGCCAAGTGTTCGCAGATGCAATGAGGATTAAGTGAAGAGCAAAGGGAGTCTAAATGGCTATAGCTCAGCTGTTACGGATCAGTGCATATCTACCAAAAGAAGTTATTTTAAGTGTTCATGGTGTCATGGTGGACTTCCTACTTACTATCTGAAAGCACATCTATAGCATTCTGTTCACATAATTTTAAATTTAAGTAGATGTTAGTCTGCGCATTCATCTTGTGGAGGTTCTTGAACGCAGTTAAATGTGTCTTCTTTTGTTATGCCAATCATAACCCAAAGTCTGGTCTGGTAGCATTTGTGCACCTTTAACTTAATTTCATACTTTACCTGGTGAAGTACCATTACTGAGGGCTTTTTCTTCAGTTCTGCGTTTTTATTCTCAAAGCATTGAAGGTATATCTTTGTAAGCAGCCACTGTTGCAAGCCATTTATAAAAGCTTTTATTGGTGATGATTGCTAATGTTTTAATCATAAATTACCTTGCATTGCCAATAGGTTCTAAGATTGTGTTTTGCATGGTTTGACCGTAGCAGTGGAACTAGAGTGAAATCTGTGGATGTTTGCCTCATGATGGGTTAGCTATTGGGTGAATAACTTTTTGATTAAGCTTTAAGAGCAAGTACTGGTCAAATCATCTGCAACCCAAGCAACCTGCCTTTTGTCTTTTTAAGCTTACACTCATAAAGGAGCGCAAATCTGAACGAACCTGCGGATGTCAAGCTATTGGAGAAATTATTGCTTCATTTCTTGTTCCTGGAGATCAGAATCAGATCGCCCACTCATTTGCATGCAAGAATACCACCCTCCATATGAGGGACTGTTTGGTGTTCAGGATATGATACGATGTTATATGGAAAGTTATTTTGCGATATGAGCTCAGTTGTTTCTATAATCATATGTCAATTGCTTTCCAAAATATTGATAGCTGGCTTTACAAAATCATAGGGGTCTCTTAACGTGCACGGTTTCCCCAGACAACCACTGTTTTGATGCTGAATTCGCAGCTCAAAAGGGAAATGGTGTTATTTTTTGGAGGAATAACTCTTCATGCAAGGAATCGAGTATACTATCATTTTTAGACCATTATAAACTTGCCCTTTATTTGTCAGCTAGGCAGTATTTTATTATATTAGCTTGGCACAAAGTGCAGGCTAAGTGGAAGAGAAGAAACATTAGTCTAGCACTGCAGCAAACTTTAGTGTGTGGTTTGTAGCCTGGAGCTAAACAGCCGTAGCGGTGATTACAGCTTAGAACAACTTTTGACGCATATATTGTAAAATTTATCATCCAGTTTACTTTGTCGGGGTTTAGAGTGACGCCATCCTAAATTGAAAAAAAAAAGTTTAAACAGTAATACCCAACAATGGAAAAGAAGAGGAAAAAACAAAGAAAATGGTTTTGTAGGGAAGCAGAAAACTGGCTCCTCAGTTCTCGCAATGCACATCCAGCAAACCACACGAAAATAAGATGGAAAGAACTCGAGGATCCCGTGGCGTACGTGCCCAGCAAATGCAAGCACTGTAGACGGCTGTTGCTGCCAAAGTGTTCTCTTCAGCAGGAGAACTTTATAACCGCCAATACCACTTAGCCCGATGGTTACAAATGCAGACACCATCAAGACCTCGCTCCGTTGCCCACCTCCCCTTACGATGACCATCCAAGCACGGTTGCCGACGATTGCAGCAAAGATGAGGAACGCTGTTACGTTGTACAACCAGCTGACATGCCAGCAAATGTCGCACGCGGAATAAGCTACCGTTAGCACTCCAAACATCGCCGGCTAAATACCGGGCCACAGTTCGACATTTCGGTGGTTCCTCAGGAACTGCGCAGGTTGGTCTTTTGCTTGTGCTAATGGAGGTGGTCGAGCCTGAATCGTGTTCTGACCTCATTACAGTTTGCAAAGTCTGCATAGTGGGTAGATTGTGCTATGCGGCCACCCTCTAATGGCCAATCTGTTTGCTGTTAAAATTCTGTTTTGGAGGAACAACCACGCAAAGAACTTGCATCTGTTCTCAGAGCTCGCACTCCAAATCATCTTGTGGTTTTGGTCCTGCACGAAACCAAGGAACTGCGTCCTATACGTTGATTTTACGGAATATTCTCTATATGTAGTCCATTTCCAGACATTGTTGTCCTGAGAGTAATATCCTGGATGGCCCGACAAAGGCAGACGTATTCGTCTAACAACGCCTGTGTCGAGATTCACCTAAGTGGCCTAATCCAATTATTGTTGGAGAGCTCCTCCTGCATTGACCCTGCACGCTTGGATACTATCCTGTAGCATGTGAGTATCAGCTCACTTGGGGAGACACCCTATAGCCACCTGGAGGTCCAAAATCTGATTGTAGAACCATCTCCTAAAATCAGTATTATACTGGCGTTAAAGAGACTGACATCCATCCGATCACATGATGTTTGTGTTCCAACCTAGGGTCTTCGACGGTCTTTCCATTCACACCATTACCAACGGAGACGGAGGGCTTGCCCGAAAAAATGGAAATCTTTAACTCCTAATCCCCCAAGGGCCATGGGATTGCAATCTTTTCTAGTTGACCAAACAATGGCCACCTGTGCAAACATTTCACCTTTCTAGATAAAAGCTCCTCCTAAGCCTGTCAAGCTTTTTGATATCCCATTTGGATATGGGAATGGGAATAGCGGTCAAGTGGTAGACTGCTATCGAGGAGAGGACCAAGGTTGCTAGGATCAACATGGCTGCCCTGGAGAGCAGTCTCACCTTCCATCCTGCCAATCTGGCATGTATTTTATCAATGAGAGGCTGCAAATCCACTCTCTTAACCTTGGAGGGACGCATAGGGAGCCCTAGGTACGTGCATGGGAAGTCTTGACCTGGGTAGGGAAATCCTGTAGGATGCTTGCAAGGTCGATGTCCTAGCACCATATAGGGTATATCTCACTTTTATGGATGCTCACATTAAACCTATTGCAGCCATAAAGATACCTAGACACCTATGGACAGCATGTAATTCATTTGCACCGGGGTTTGCAAAAATAGTGACGTCGTCTGCATACAAAAGGAGACTCGATATGTCATTGCTCTGTAGGGGAAGGGTGCTAGGAGTCCTTCCATAGCCGCTTTGGAGATGATGCGCAGGAGAGGATCAATGGTTAGAACAAAGAGCATGGGCGACAATGGGTCTCTTGGCGGAGACCTCTCCTGTGTGGAATGGACTGCCGTGGGATGCCGTTAAGTAGAATCATCGAAGACGAAGAAGTGAGGATCATGGAGCTCCATTCCCTCCATCTCTGACCAAACCTCATATGCTACAAGAGCTCCAGGAGATACTTCCAACTAACAGAGTCAAAAGCCTTTGTAATGTCCAACTTGACAAAAAGCACTGGGATTTTGTTGGTGTGAAGGGCCTGGATGAAATTTTTGGTATACAAATATCTGTCATGGATGGACCTGTTTGCTACAAAGGCGCTCTGGTTGACGGGAACCAAATCCTGTAAGTGTGGCACCAGTTGTTTGCGAGCATCTTAGAGAAATTTTCCCCACACTGTGGATAAGGCTTATGGGCCTATAGTCTAAGACTCTGGAGGCTTTCTGTTTTTTTGGGAAGTAAAACTATGTTGGCTGAATTGAGGAGGTGCATATGTCGACCATTGAGGTTGTATAGTTGTTCCATGACCGCCATAAGATCCTCCTTAATGATCTTCTAGCACTGCCTTAAGCTCGTCAATGCTAAAAGGCTCCTCTAGCGAACAGAGGTCAGTAGATGGGATGTGTAGCCGGTCCCAATTGAAGGTGAGTGTTCTCTATTTCTTGGTATCTAACAGCTGGCGGAAGTAACAATCTAGCTCTTCCTGTTTTCCATCTGTGTCATGCACAATGCCCGTATTTGTGGACAGGGACTGGTTGGGACCAGGATCCTCTGCCGTTACGGCTCTCTGCCGTACGGTCACTGTGCGTGGGTCCTACGCCACGCGGGGCCCACGCGGCAGCGACCCGTACGGCAGAGGGGCGACGGCCGAGAATCTGCTTCCGACTGGTTGTGGTTCTTGCGACTGTGGGCATTGACCTTCTTATGGAAAAACCTAGTATTTGCATCTCCCTCTCTTATGTAGGTCATGCACGAGCGTTGCCTAAGGTGCATCCTATTGATTAGAGGTGAAAATGGAACGGAAACTTTCCGACCGTTCCGGATGAAAACGGAAACGGAAGCTCTTTTTCGGAAACGGAAACGGAAATTGTCGGTACGGAAACGGAAACGGAATTTTTTTTCGGAAACGGAAACGGAAACGGGAGAGCTAATTCCGACGGAAACGGAAACGGAACGGAAATTCCGTATAAGGCTATTCGGAAATTCCGAAAACCTCCCGACTCCAGAGTCCCGAGTGCTGAAGCTCTGCTCAACAGCGAAGGCCCAAGGCAAAGGGGTAGGCGATCGAACCAGCGAACCCTCTCCGGTCTCCCGAGTCCCGAGTCTGCGGCGCGCCGGCGCCGCCCCCATCCCAGGTAGCTGCGTCGCACCTCCGCCCCCACCACGCCGCCCCAGCTCCCCCGATCGGCGTTTCTCCAGCGCACCCCCACCGGCGCAACTACTACCTGAGGGCGTTGCCCCCATCCCAGGCAGCTGCGCCGCGCCGCCTTGGCTCCCCCAATCGGCGTTTCTCCACCATGCTGCCGCCCGACCGGAGGTCATCTTCCCTTGTTCTCCACCCCACGGCCAGGTGTAGGGAGCGCAGCCGGCGTAGCGGAGGGGAGGAAGCCGCCGGATCTCAGACGCCTCCGCCTCTACAAATCGTAAGCCCAAGCATCCCGCTTCCCCTTCGGCTTAGTGGCGTCTCCTTCAAGCTTGTTCGTTTTTTTTCCTCGGAACTGCTCTCTTCCGCCGGTTCGGTTCGGCGTCGCCTGATTCGAGGGTTTATGCACTGTAGCATTCGGGTCGAGTTGAGGCTGTTGATCTGTAGTTCGTTCGCTTGGTTTGAATTGGAGACGCAAATGTACCCGGCTGATTAACCCGATTTTGATTGTGCTGACGAATTCTAGTTGTCGTGATTGGGGAATTTGGGGTGCTACTTGCGTGGTCGCTCTGCACTTCAGTTTTTAGTGTCTGTTCTTTAGAATCTCGAACGAAATTACCTGATGCAAATCACAGAGTTTTTAGTTATGATTGAGAAATGCGAGAACATGGTTATTTCCCAAAGCAGATAGGGAAACATTTGGTAGCTGTACTTTACTGTATATATATATTTTTTGGTATAGCTATGATTTGCTCCCACGTTTGATCAGTTATGGCTCTTTGGCACCACTGAACTGCAGTTTCTCGTGATTGGATTTTTTGTGGTTTACGCATTTAGAGAGTAATTTTCTGTGCTTAATCTAGTTTCATTTTTGTATCTGTATATCGGTAATCAAGAATTTCATATATACTTTATTGATCTGCTGTTCAAGCTCTCATAGGGAATTTGGGATACAATAAAGACAAGTGAGTGAGGCAAATATGGTTCAACCTGCGTATCTATTCATCATTAATAGAGCTGTGACATTAATCTCTCTATTTCCGGATGAACTTCATCCTTACTAAAAACTGTCGGGCGTCTCCTGTTGCTTTGATTATATGTTTATATGTCAATTTTGCATATTAAATAATTTCATGTTCCAGGAGAAGAATTTTTCTTTGCATCTTGGTTTATTTAGAACTTCTTTCTGTGGTCTACTTGTCAGGTTGGTTTTCAAGTAGTGCACAATGCCTGGGATTGCAGCAATATTGCGTCGATCATGTCGACCAGCCTCTAGTCAGAATCTCATGGATATAGTGTGATATGCAATCAGAACACTAGTCCAGATATCCTTCTGGAATATGGAGTTACAATATTGCTCGACGACAACAGATAATTCTTCCTTCTCAGGGAGCATCACCACAGGACAGTAAGCTATCAGAAAGAAAAGATTTTTGTCCATGGAAAGAAATGGTCCTAGATGACTTGTTTCTGCACCAAATGGACAGGAAGTAACAGCATGAAATTGGTCCTAGATGATTTGTTCCATGGAAAGATTTTTGTTCAGGATCAAGGCACTGAAAAATGTTACAGCATGAAATTGGTTGTTGTAGATATTATGTTTACCAATTGTTTTCTTGTTGTTGAGTAGAACACAAATTGTTATTTTTGGCTTTGATAGTATTCGCAGCGCTTGTGGAACTATATATGTTTTCTATTATATTATAACGTGAAACTATCTATGTTTGCTATTATACTATGATGTGCTGGCTGGTTATAAGGTAAACAATGTTTACATGCCCTTGTACATACCATGCTCGATCAATGTTGGCTAATGTTATTAAGATGTTCTTTGTAACTTTGAATAGATTATGTACTATATTCTTGTGAAATTTTCCGTTTCCGTATTCGTATCCGCTCCGCTCCGTTCCGTTTCCGTTTCCGTCACTATCCGTTTCCGTATCCGTTTCCGGAGTTTCCGATTTCGCTTCCGCTACCGGTAAAAAGTATGAAAATGGAAACGGAACAGCTATTTACCGACCGTTTCCGTTCCGTTTTCACCCCTACTATTGATCGTAGCGAGGCCCAAAAGCCTGAGCTTGAGCTTGCTACGGAAATCACTTTTTGGCGGGGCCAACTGTCGACTCTCCAACACTCTGTCTAACTGGAATATGACTTCCGCCACCACAGCGAACTGCAAAGCAATGTCTCCAACTATACCTGGACTCCATGCCTTGAACGCCTTAGTAGTTCTAGCTATCTTAATGTGAATCCTCTTTAAGGCATCGTGCGAGAGAACCTGTTAGTGCCAAGCATTTTGGACCACCTGCTAGAAACTTGGCATACGTGTCCAGAAGGACTCAAATCTAAAACCTATGTACTTTTGGTGCAGAATCTGTCCCCTCAATAAAAGGGGGCAGTCATCAGAAACCAAGGAGGACAACTGGACAAGGCGCGTCGAGATGGCATTTTAGAAATAGCATGTCCCACTACAGGGTGCAGAGCATACGATCTATCCTGGTCAGCGTGGGGTTGCTTCCTTGCTAATGGCAACACCGCCTGCTCTTGGAGTAGCAAAAGAGCGCCGCCGATAACCCGAAGAACGTTGATTGTGTATTTTAGGGTTAGAAGCATGACAAATTAATTGAAGACAAGATTTAACGTGAAAAAACTCTTCTAGAAAAAAAAACCACGGGAAATAATCCACTATAATGGTTCAAGAATTATATGTATAGAGGTGTGGCTTATATAGCCAAAAGAGTCCGAATTGTAGTAGACTTGGACTAATAACCTATTTAGATAAAACAAAAAGATATGATAAAGTAAGATTTTGAGTTATTTCTAACAAATCTCCCCTTAACTCAAAATATATAATGAAATTGTTTCCATAAAACCCCGAACGGTAATAAAGTACTATGAATACCAAGTGCGTTAAAAGTCTAAAGGACTAATGAATAAGGAGGACTGGAACAGTCAATTCAAATACTTGAAATGCGAAAAATCACAAAGGATATGAAAGACTAGAACAATCTTATCCAAACGCTTTAATGAAGTAAGACTGAGAAAACCACCAGTAGGTCGAGAGAAAGACTGGAACAGTCAATCCAAATACACAGCTATCAACAAAGCAGAAGAAATATGGAGCTTTAAGGATTCATAACTCCAGTAAAATATGAGTCTGTGCAACTGACCTCCTGAAACAAACGCTCAATCATCAAACGACATAAGCTAAGACATCACCTATGGTGTTGGGTAGATAGCGAAGAACACATAATATGAAATTTTGACATGCTCCACATAGAACATAAAATTCGGCAAACTGCCTACTAAAAATCTATAACATGGTTAAACTGCTCATCCAAAAATGTCAATATGAAGAAAAAAATTCTCGTGCTGCTAATGAAGTATAAAATATAGTAGATCCCTCATATCGAGCAAAAACAAAAAAACAATATTGTAGTATTCACACAGAAACAAGTTCTTTCTTACACTTCAAACCTTCATATCGAACTAACATCGGAGCAAAACCTTCACTAGAAAAATTCCGAAAAGTATAATGCTACCATGAGAGTGTCATCAAATTCCAAATTAACGTTGCCAAAACCTTCACAGTAGTCACACAAGCAATCCAAATTGCAATGCATTCAAACGGTGAATGAAACACCAAAATAATAATTGTGATAAAACACCAAATTTAGTTATCTCCTCAATTGACTTTTTTTTCCCCAAAAGTCTTCTCGATGTAGCGTAGGATTGCACTTGGTCCCAAAGTGAAATTGTACTCTGACTTTACGGCGCCACCATCAGATGGGAACCAAGAAGAAACACAACACTTCACCCATTTATTAAGAAAGTACCAAACCGGTGGTCACTGCCATGTATATGTTAGTGCTTACCAAGCCCAAAGGACAAGGCCAACAACAAATGATAAAGATCCCAACCAACTACTCGGCAATTGCATCAAGATCTGGGTCCGGGAGAGCACGCGAGGTCGATGGCGTACGTGAGTGTAGTAAAGCCAATTACCCTCCTCAAATTCGCCTGAGTAAGCGCTGTAGATGTCGAAAAGCAGAAGTAGGAACTCCAGCATCCATGCTGGGCTTGCTAGAGCCATGTAGGCGGCGCTGAGGATTGCCACAAGGCTAATTGTTGCCTTGTTCAATGAGATGCATCTAATTTAGCAAAAAAAAAAAAAAAAAGAAAGAAAACGCGGTGAAGGCTAATTGTTGCCATGGTCAATGTTTGATGGGGTCATGGGGGCACCATAGACTGAACGCCCAGCACTTGATACGTAGAAGAAAATTACATGACGAAGTTAGGTTACATCGAAGCAACACGGAAGAGGAATTTCGGACATTTTACTATGAAACAACCTGGAACATAAATAACTAGGACGAAATGCACATGTGGTAGACTACCAATATCAATTGTCCTACCCCATACGTACGACTTATGTTGCAAGGACATTCTAAAAATTCTGCGACATACAACAATGCCACGAAAAGGTATTTGCCTTCCTCTCCCAGCAAGATTGTCAATTGGAGAAACGTGGCACATAGTCATTGAAAAACTTAGCCAGTGTAGCAACCTTTGGTTCATGTAGACCAAGCCGGACAGCAGCCAGCGATGTAATTACCAGCAATACGGCAGCTGCTGCCAGCAAAACGTTCACCCATAACTGGAGTAGCTGCACAGCCTCCTTCAGAGTGGAAGTGGCCTTGTGAGCTTGTCCGGGCCACCGACATAGCATGAACATGACATAGTAGATTAGAAGCCCTGAAACGCCACAAGACACCAACAATGTCTTCGCGCACCTGAGGAGCCCAGCTGACTCATCCATGGTGACCGCTAGGTACGCGAAAGCAGGAGCTACCACAGCGCCGAGGATAAAGAGCCCACTTCTGATGTGCGACTTGATCTTGTCGACGCTGATGACAGAGCTGCCACGGTCGAGATGAATGCTGAACCACAGGAGCACCGGCACAAGCTCCGGCAGGCAGAAGAGCACCACGTCTTCTCCCAGAAACTCTGCAGCCATCGTGTGCACCGTCACCAGCAGCACTAAAAGCGAGGTCCTGTGGAGAAACTCCGACGCCGGTGCTACGCCGGGAGAGACGCCAGCAGGCAGCCTCGCCATCATAAGCGTCAGCGCCCCCAGCATGGAGCTGAGGAAAAGGAGGAACTGAGAGACGATTAAGCTGTCATTACGACGATACTGCCCTATCAAGCATAGTACCCAGTAGGGCATTACTGCTGTTGCCTTGAGCTCCTCAGGTTCCTTTGCCATCTTCTCGTCATTGCCAGTATCAGTCCTACTACTGCCTGAGTTAGCCTCGCCGCCAGTGTCGCGCCGCTGCGATCCGCTTTGATGACTGAGCTTGTTGCACAGTGCGCCGATGAAGACAAGCGCCATCAAGGGAAAGATGGCGAGCCAGATGTAGCTCAAGTTGATCTTAACTAATGAGACATAAGATATGAGCACGACAAAGGCTGTGTCGATGTAGATCTTGATGTTAGCAGGGCTTGTACTTGAGCCAGGAAGTTCGAACGGCAATTTGAATTGCGGCATTGGCAGGCCAAGGAAATCATACAAGAACTTATTCATATAGCAAATAACAAACGGAATTATACCGGTGAAAAACAGTTGGCTTCCTTTATAGGCATTGAGTAACGCTTCCACTTGAAAATTGACATAACTGCTGACCACGACCGCTGGTACGAATAGCGGGAACACATGATCCGTTTTCATAAGCTTGACTGAAGCACACAAGGGAGAGATGATCAGTACAGATTACTCCGATTTGAAGTGCTATATTAGCGTGGAACAAAAATGCAGTTTTTATTAATTCATAAATACTCCCTCGGTTTATTTTTATAAGTAGTTCACGTAATTTGAGTTTCAAAGTTGATAAACTTTGACCAACAGTTAATCCAATAATATATAGATCTTGTGACATAAAAGTTATACCATTAGATTCTCATTTGAGAGCACTTTCTTATAGTAATGATTTTGTAGCTATGAACAAAGTAGTGTAAATTAAAGAAATCCACAATCAAAGCTCAACTTTAGATATCGCACCAATCAAACCGCGCCTTATAAAACTCAAGGAGGGAGTAGTTCTATGTATTTCAGACATGGAGGGCATAGAACGAAGAGAACTAAATTAATGTGATAAATTACGGTTATAACTTGTTAGAAATAATTTAACCGAGATCATTCAGATGCATGCATAGTTGGGACACTTCCGGCTCTATATGTAACGGAAAAACATGTATATCACATGAATTTTTTTTCAAAATTTTGGCCAGGAGCTCTAGCATTCAGTATAGGAGGAGAACAATAGCCGGGCTACAGTTACACACATGCCCACGCACGCAGCTGCAACTGTACCTGCTTTGATGCGCACCCGGGCGAGTCCAAGACTCGAACTCGGGCGGGCGAGCTCGCTAACTAGCAACGCTGGCCATCCGAGTGAACGCTCGATCGCTATCACGTGAATTTTAGTTCATCAAAGTTTCCTAATCACAAAAATGCTGCTGCAGACTTCCAGGTCCTAAACATGGCGACTGTCCGCGCGCGGAGGATCGTCTAGTGCTCCTGGTTTTTGCTCCTCCAACAACCCCCTTAAAAGTGGTTTTAGCTAATGCCGCACTCCTCCTCATGAGTCGTGCGCGGTTGCTTTATATAATCATCAGAAGACTACAGATTAGTACAACAGCCAGGCAACAGAATCAACCGAAAGGATTGCACTGTCCTGAATTTGCTACAGAGTCATGCCGTATGCGCTACAGACTCTATCGGCAACAAAGAAACAGGAAGAACAAGCTCTGCTTCATGTGTCATCTATCTACTGTCACAGTTGACTTTACAGCAAACTAAAAACAATGGTATGCGCACAAATCTTTACACTCCTATCCAACTGTTCCCATCTCCAGACACGCACACACACTCCCACCCCACCTATCGAACAAATTAAACCCCCAAGGGTGAGGCAGCTACAGATGGTGAGGAAGGCCGAGGGGAGTGAGCTTGCTGGTGCAGCATCAACGTATTAAGACGATGAGGAGGAAGGTAGGATGCAATTATTTTTGTCTCCTACAAGCTGAACTTAAGACAGAAGCATTTTTGTGAGAAGCCTGCAGCGTGTAATAGCATTTTTGTGAACCAAGCTAAGCGCGTGGTAATTTCTGAACAGGAGACTCAAAAACACTATGGTTGTTTTGTGCCAGCTTCTATCTTATATACGGTGTCCTATATATATGAGCAAAAATCTCCAAGTAATAATACAGTAGGCCTTACGTACCGTATCGGATGCTCCTCCTTAATTCGCACTCTTCCGAAGAACAGCTCGCAATTTGTTAGGTAGAAAGTATGCTTGGCAAGGATTATGCAAGCTTCCAGTTCGGATATGCGAAATGGAGCGCCTGACTGGGATGAGATGAATTTAAGAAGAAATGAAACTTGCCGCTACCTCCCAGTCGCCGTTGACGCAGCAACAAGCTTATTAATTACTACTGATTGAATAACCCGATCGAATACCCAATACCCACGCACCATGTAGTTGTCCAAGTCGCCATTATTTGCTGTTGCTTCGTACCCTCGTGCTTATCGTGATCCTCTTTTTTACTCCATATTAGTTTTTAGTTTCCATACGGACTAAGAAAATGTTAAATCTAAAAAATATTTAATAAGAAATAACCATACATGCCCCTATTACATAACATCCACAACCACTTATCCTCTTTTAAAGCATTTAAATAAAGATAGATGTGGAAAAAAAAAGTATAATAACTGCACTCTAGATTTTCTCAATAGATAGATATATTTTCTGCTCGGTCTGAATTTTTTCTTGAACTGAACCGAGTTGAAATTTCTCTTATTCGAGTTGATTTTTTCAGCAACCGAGTTGAAAATTCTCTGAACATTGAATCATGAATTTTCTCTGATTCGAGTTGATTTTCTTTTAGGACTTGAAAGTTTCCAACAGAAAGTTCACTGAATGCAGTTGAAATTTTCAAACCGAGTTGGAACTTTTAAATAGAGTTGAACAGGTAAAAAAAAGGGGAGGTGTTACCCATGGGCGAGGCCATTACATACGGTGTTTCAGACTGAACCTATGTTCGCTCAACTAAACCCAAGAACCAGGTATATTGGCGCAATTCTATATTATAGGGGTGTGTCACTGCAAGACAAAAGAGGTGCAATCATAAAAACCATAGTAGTTTGAACATCAAATTAACATAAAAATTTCGAACAAAATTGTTGTAGTACTTCTTACTTCAGCAAACCTCAATTGAAGACTTAAAGTTTCAAATTCATTTTGTATTGGAGCAAACAAAAAGATAAATCATTGAAAAACTAAAAGTTACACTAAAATAGAAAAAGAAAAGGAAAAAAATTGTACGTAGCACCCAGACCTTTAGCACCACGTTGCTAGTTTACATTAAGTTACACTAGCATATATACCTATTGGTTTATATCATAGCACTTCCGAATTAACACTTTTAGACGTAAGGAGGACGGAAGCTTAGGAGAATTTTTGAGAAAGCCCCATGGTTAGCGTTGGGTTTGTATTGACTTAATGAAATAGAAGTCTTCGCTGCTCCTTCGTTGAAGTGTTCTTTTCCGCGTGAACCGCTTCCCAGTTCAGTTTAAAACTGTTTCTGTGCTGCAAAACCTGCAACTGCATTATTGAAGTGTGTGGCAAGCAACTTCAACTTTCAGATCAAGCAGAGTAAGATCTGTTCTTGGCTCCTCTTCTTCTTGTTTCTCTTTCTACTCATTCCTTTCTTTCATTTTGTAGGAAATGAAATAAGATCTGTCTGAAGGAACCTAACCAATTAAATTGGTAAGGCATCTTCCGTGCGGCCCAACCTTCCCCAAGTTATCTTTGATTGTTTTCAGAGGTTTTGAGATGGTAAGCACCCTCTATCCTTGGAAACTGACTGCGTCTTTTCTTGATACTTTAGGTTTCTTTCTGCTCGTGTATCCTTTCCGAAGGCAATGTGTTCTCATTCGTAAACGTAACAGAACGCAGCGAAAATTCCTCTGCGTGTGACTCGCTAGGATGGCTTTCGCGGCGTGCCACGCCGCGCGCGTCGTCTTTCTCGCGAAAACAATTTTAGTCTTTTTTATATTGGCGGGTTTTAACGAGCGAAACGGTTGAAAGAATACAAACGTTTCTGCGATTACGCTAAATTGAAAGGTCCTTTTCGTAGAAAATTGACGTAATGATCCAAACGTCACTACGTTTTTTTTCATTATTTATCTAAGGTCCTCTCATGAAAGATTCGTGTTTTTTCTGAACCAGAAGGTTCACTTCGTTAAAAACCGCGCGAAGGACCTACACGTGAAAAGGGAAAAATGAGCCGAGCCGGCCGGCTGTGTTTCTTTTTCACGGAAACAATTCCATTTTTTCCGACGGTTTTTTAAACCGTGGAGGAAACGCGAGAACCGGTTGAAAGGACACAAGCGTATTTGCGATTGCAATAAATCGAAAGATCCTTTTCGTTAAAAATAGACAGAATGATCCAAACGACACTCCTTTTTTTCCGATATTTATTTAGGGTCTTCTCACGAAAAATCCACATTTTTTTAAACCAGAAGGGGTTATTCGTAAAAAACCGCGAGAAGGATCTATACGTAATTACGGTTTTTTGGAGGGATCTAAACACAAAAAATTTTTGAGCCGAGCAGGCCGGGCGTGTTTTTTTTTGTGGAAACAATTTTGTTTTTTTTCCGTCAGCCTTTTTTTAAAGGAAACACGCGAAACGTTTGAAAGGATACGAACGCATCTGCAATTGCGCTAAATCGAAAGGTCCTCTTTGCGAAAAATAGTCGGAATGATCAAAATGGCACTACGTTTTTTTTGTGGTGTATATTTAGGGTCCTCTCACAAAAGATCCGCATTTTTTCTAAACCAGAAGGTCCTCTTTGTTAAAAACCGCGAAAAAGACCTATACGTAATTACGGATTTTTGGAAGGACCGAAATGCGGAAAAAGTTTTTTGAGCCGAGCTGGCCGACCGGCCGAGCCGGCTCGGCTCAAACACGTGAGCGGGCGTGAAGTCTCCCTATAATAGAGAAGGGATGATGATTCGTCACTACTGCAGAAGTCACTATCACAAGCGGTTTGAAACCGTTTTTAGAAGCGATTTTAGAACCGCTTGTAAGCAACCGTGAGTGATACTCCCGTCAGTATCAAGCGGTTTTATAACCGCTTGTAGAAGTCACTTCAAAAGACAAATAATATTGTGAGGACTGGGATTCGAACTCAGGACCTCCTCACCCCTCCTCGTGACCCACGTCTCACTCATCTAACCAACCTACCCACGCGTGCTCTCTGATAGAGTAGGGCATGCATTCCTTTTATTATTTCGAAAACTGGGCTTCTACAAGCGGTTGGGGACACGAACCCCTTCTAGAGTCGGCTCTAAAAGGGGTTCGTGTCCCGGGCTCTAGAAGGGGTTCGTGTCCCGAACAGCTTCTAGAGCTCTAGAAGGGGTTCGGGACACGAACCGCTTCTAGAGCCCTGAGCTCTAGAAGCGGTTCGTTAGAAGGGGTTCGGGACACGAACCGTTTCTAGAGCTAAGGCTTTAGAAGGGGTTCGTGTCTAGAACCGCTTCTAGAGACCCCCTTCGGTCCGTTGCCCATGAATCGCTTGTGGTGCAGAGAGCACAAGCGGTACGCAATTAACCGCTTATAATAGGCCATTTGTGAAGGTCGATTCTGTAGTAGTGCGTAAACGTACTCACCTTGATGTTCACCATGTACCAGGATAAATTGACGAACCGTTCCCGTGCTTTCGCCGAAGGAGTGGTGGTTATGGTGTGCCCGGTGCTTCTCGCACTCACTCTCAAGGTCAAGAAGGTCGACTCGAAGTGTGAGGAGCATGGACCTGCCTTTCCCTTTCCTCCCATCGTAATGCTCGTCATTGCAGGTGTTACTTTAGTATCCGGTATTTGCCCCGTGCTTGCCTGCTGTTTCTCCGAGAGATTCACCACCTCAGGTGTCATACCGCCCCGTGTGACCAAGAGTCTGGCACCCTTTTCCTCTAGTTGCCTCGTCGTCCTTGCCTGCTTGATTGCACTACTCATTATCTCTAAAACCAGTGTGATCACCATTGGCACCATGTTTGGAGTTTGCATCGTGATTCGTATGGCCTGCTATGCACGGAATGATGGTTCCGTGCAGGAAGCTCAAGAAGAGTTCTACTACAAACTCGACAACTCCCTTGAGTTCTTGTCTGGTGTCACCGGAATTCTCTTTCTGGGGCTGGAAGGCTTGGCACTGGAAGGTCAGGTCAGTAGCCGCAAGGGAATAGAGCATCGCCTCCGGGCTCCCATGGGCATCAGCTTCGGCGCATGCGCTCTTGGGGTGTTCCTTATGTTCCTCGAGATGATTCCCCCTCTAGCAGTTACAACGACCAACGTTGCCATTTTTACTGTGATCTTGGACGGCTTCATGGCTATCGGTACCGTCGCAGTATTGGTGGCCATTATGCTTGAACTCTTGGGACGTCGAGCGTTGGTGCTGTTCGCGCCTGCATTTCTAATTTTCCTGGAACTTGTGTTCCAAATCGCCGTCAAAAACAATACCAGCAGCGATGAAGAGTCCGGTAACGACCACCGTGTTATAGTCTCTAAACCGGCGTCGCTGGAACTGACCAAAGTGACGTTCACCGGATTCTTGGCCGTGTCGATAGCAACCATCAGCAGCGGTTCGCCCGACATGTGGACCGATTGTTTCCTACTGCTTGCAGCAGCAGCCATTGTTTGTGGTCTCGCGTGGAGGCTCCTGACACACGCCAAATCAAATACCAAGGTGGGAGCTGCCAATGTTGCTTCCTTCTGCACCCATTTCTGCGTTGCAGTTGCTTCGATTCCGTTCTCAGTAATGGCCGGGAAAGCACTCTCTTGATTTTGTAGTATGGAGCTGGCCTAGAGACAATCATTGAAATGATTACATTTACTTATGTTCATGATTTGTTATCTTATTTCTTGAATAATGTTATTATTATTTATTAGCAAGTATGTGACTTGTATGTGAAACTCTGACCTTGTGATGATTATTCTAAAAGTGATCTTTAATTGATAAACATATGAATAGACTAGCATATGTATTTGTTGATGATCATATTTCATCAATCATAGATATGAAGATATCAAACTAATAATATGAATACATGGTGGAGAATATAGGGTTGGATCGACCTACTTGAGACATTACGAGAGCATTGTAATCTTTCTGTCCATCAATTGGTCTCATATACAATGTGCATGCTATATCCTTATACATGAGGTTGACGTATGTACTCGAGATGTGTAATGACTTACTTAGGGGTTGCCAAATGCTACGCCGTAACTTGGTAGTTATAAATGTGGCTTTCGGTTTTGTCGTAAAGCATGCTATGAGGCATAGTAGATTAAGATGTGATTTGTCCCTCCATACAATGGGAGAGATATCTCTAGTCTTCTCGTGTAGTCGGATTCCGGAAATACATGGCCATACTATGCTACTCGCGGTTAAAGAGTTAACCGTAGTAGGGGCTTTCGAGTCACATAATCGAGAAAGAGTGGTCAAACTAAATAAACAAAGATAGCACATACTTGCCATGAGTTTGATCGATATCATGAGAAAAAGGGAAATGCATATAACTAAGTATCGTTAAGGTTCGTCCAATTTGATCTTTACATATATTCAGGAGTCGGCACATCCTACTAGGAACCGCTACCAATTAATGGTTAAGCAATAGTACTTGGACCATGTCCAAGTATACGTAAACCTATAGACCTGCATGTTTAAATGGTTGGGACTTAATTCAGATGGTGATCCAAATTTTGATGGATTTTGAGTTCTTAATGGGCCTTTAATATGGAGACCCATTATAGGACGTCTATATAAAGGGAAGGAGTGGCGGCTTTAGGGTTAAAAGACACTATAGGAATTTAAAATTCTCAAAACCCTATTAGCCACACATCCTTTGCCCAAAACCGCGCAACCAGCCCTAACACTCTGACAAGTGGTGTTCTTGCACCATATGTGTGGATAACTTAGAAGCATTGCTGTGAGGTTTCAACGCTAGGACGATTCGCAACCTGTAACGGTGACGAAGAGCTGTTGGAGAAGGTGCGAGACTAGTACGACTACAACCGCATCAATACGCTACATTCACTCTACTTTCATTATAGGTCTGCACGTGTAATGGTAATTCCGTGATCTATAATTTATAGTGGTTCCTTGATTATGTGATAGAAAATTATGATGACCCTCTTTTTTTTGCAAAAGGTCTTATGTGCATTCAATACTAGTTTCATGATCAATGGTTAGTACGCACATTTACAATATTGGTAACACATCCATACTCAATATTATAAATATAATAGCGAAAACTGTTTATATAATAAAGTATTACAAGACAAAATATTACAGCGGAAATTCAAAAGCCTTGTGGTGTACCCATGCAAATCCTCAGGCAATTGGCAAGGTTATAAACCCTAGAAAAACTCGTCAATATAGTCCTCATAACCTATGTCAAAGAATACGTCTTCTAGGATTTTGCTATCTACACCTATACTAACAAATTAAGCAAGATTGAGTACTTGTATATTCAACAAAATTTGTAGTGCATCGTAGATATATAATAGGTGCAGAATATAACAACGAAAAGGCTATGCAGGTTATTTTGCATAAAGCGAAGTTGAACAAGAATATCAAGTAGTAATTGCAAATGGAATCTGTAAGAACAAGTTTGACTAATATGTAAATAAAAGTAAACATAACATATTTGTAATAACTCACAGTTCTCCATGATAGTGAGAAATGAATCATTTCCTTGCCAATCCTTAGCATACAATTTGAAATAAAAACTTTTCAACATATGTTTTCAAGTTCAACCATTTTTTAAAATATCAAAACATCTAACTAGTGTCAGTGCACCAAGTCTCCTATAATCGTAGGCACGACTTTTTAAAAAGATATAAACTTTGCAAATATGTACAGTTTTACCCATAAGAAATGATCAACTCTTTTTGCCATGCCACTTGCACAATTCCTTTGGTGTGACGAGGAGAGATCATAACATAACCGTTACATTGCCTAGGCTTAACCTTGCACTAGCCCGATAACGATAAACCCCTACAATGGCAACAAAAGATATTTATACAATCATTGTACTGTCAACAGTACATCCCTGTTGAGTTCACACTTCTCACCATAGCAAGGTGTTCATCATTATATTGGTATGTGTTTCACCCACACCTCTGTGTGGACACCCTTACAAGCAAACCTACCCGAAAAGTCTGTACTATTCTAGCCTTCCAATGTGCAAAGTTAAACGTAAGTAACTTAATAGCCTTCCAATGTGCCCTCTGATTTTAAATTTAACTAGATGTTGTCCTGCACATTCATATTGTGGACTGAACACAAACAGTTAAATGATGTCTTCTTTTGTTATGCTAATAATAACTCAAGAGTCTGGTCTGGTAACATTTGTGCACTTGTAACTTCATTTCATACTTTACTCAACACTGGATACGAAGAAGAAAATTACATAACGAAGGAAGGCTACATCAAAGCAACATGAAAGAGCAATTTCGGACATTTACTATGAAACATCCTGGAACATAAATAACTAGGACGAAATGCACATGTGGCAGATTAACAAAATCAATTGTTCTACCCCATACATACGACTTGTGCTGCAAGGACATTCTAAAATTTTTTCGATATACAACGATGCCACCAAAAGGTATTTGTCCTCCTGTATCAGCAAGATTGTCAATTGGAGAAACGTGGCACATTGTCATTGAAAAACTTAGCCAATGCAGCAACCTTTGGCCATATTTTCAACAAAACTTTATTTAAACTTAGTCATATTTTCAACAAAACTTTATTTAAGCTTTTCAAATTTTAAATAGACTTTAACAAAAGGCTTAATTAAAATAAATTCCAAATAATTTAAATAAATTCTAGAAAATCCATAAATATATAAAATGCACAACAAATCCATAAAATGCAAAATTGGGATGTTATAGGATAGCTTCTGATTGTGTAGATTCTAGATTTTAGTCAGTTGTCTGGAGAAGCGACTGCTTGAAGAATCTGCTGGCTAGAGAATCTAGTCGTTCGATAATCCTGATTGTCTGTACTGATTGTTGATTGATGTTGGCGACATACGAGCGGATGAGGGTGGCGGAGGGGCCTTGGGCCGACGACAGAAGCCCTTGGGCCTGCAGCGACTTGTGGGAAGGCGGAATCCGCAGAATCAGGTGAGTGGCAGCTTCTAATTTTGTATACAAATCGACTTCTGATTGTGGGAGAACCTGTTCAGAATCCTCTTTTGGCAAACAATCTGTTTTTCTTTTAAGCAGAAGCTGTTCCGAATGGGACCTATGTTGTCCATTGCTCGTGCATTTGTGGCAGCTAGTGGCACTGAGCAGATTAACATCATGAGGAGGCCAATTATGTTGGATACGCAGTGAAAGCTTCAGCTGCCCTTGGGCTTGTTGCTCCTAGCTACTGACAATGCGTCCCTTGCTGATGGCAACACCACCTTCTCTTGGAGTAGCAGAAGAGTGCCGTCGACAACCCGAAGAACGTTGATTGTGTAACTTCTAATGAGATGTCGAAGAAGAATGCGAGTCGATGCCATGAGTGTAGGAAAGCCAATTACCCTCCTCAAATTCATCCGAATGAGCGTTGTTGATGATGAAAAGCAGGAGTAGGAACTCCAGCATCGATGATGGGCTTGCTAGAGAGATGTAGGCGGCGCTGAGGATTGCTCCAAGGCTAATTGTTGCCATGGTTAATGAGATGCTTCTAATTTAGCAGCGACAACAACAACAACAACAACAACAACAACAATAAATAAATGAATAAGATACAACCCCCTCAATAGCATAGTATCTATCGGAAGCCTAAACAATAAATATTCATCTTCTCCCACCTTCTCTTTCCCTCCTCCCACATTCTCTCTCTTCCTCATAGATCTCATTGGCACCCACTGCACTATCCACCCTAATCGGTGCCTGCCACAGACTCCTTCCTCATCTCCCTCCCCCACGTGGCCATGCCTCCTCTCCCTCCACTACCTCCTCTCCCCTTGCTGCTGCATGCCCCCTCCACCTCTCCCCTTTCCTTCATTGCCTCCTCCTAGATTTGGTTGGATTTACCACGGCAGTGAGGGGCATCGGAGCGGGTAGGGTGTGGCTGCTACGAGGTAACTATATAATATTATTATTAGCTTATTCACCTATTTGTGTCCACATGATGCTTAATAGTGAAATTTTGACAACCGGTGATGTGCTTTAGGATAATTTTCTTATAATTTCTAGAATTTTTAATTTTCTAAACATTTCTTAAAACTCACTAGTATTTCAACATGTTTTTTAGCTTACCTTTTTTATTATTTATTGTTGTTCAGCTTACCTTTGTTTATTATTTATTTTCAAATCATTCTATTTTTTTTTGAGGTGGGTGGTATTTAGCCCCCTTTCTCCTCCCAAACGTTGTACAATTATATTTCTAGTGGAAATGTTTTATATGGAGTAGATTGGCACTAATAAGTGGGACCAAATGATCGTTCTCAAAAGAAAAAAGAATATATGTGAGGTCATTATTAATAAACATGCTAAATATAAATTACTCTAGTAATTCACTCATACTTCAATCACACATACACCATTACTCTAGTGATTCATTCTTGTAGCATGTGATCTTTTATATAGCATTTATCGGGATTTGTCCCCGTCGGGGCCCCGAAAACCCGTCAGGGATCAGGGACGGGGGAAATTAAACCCCATGTACGGGGATAGGAATAGGGACGGGGAAGTTTTGCTTATTGAGGATCGAGGATGGGAGGGCACTCCCCCTAGAGATTTTCCCCGTTTCCATCCCTAGACTGATGAACACTCAGCACTTCATATGTAGAAGAAAATTACGAGACGAAGTAGGTTACATCGATGAAACATGAAGAGGAGTTTCGGACATTTTACTATGAAACATCCTAGAACATAAATAACTAGGACGAAATGCACATGTGGTAGATTACCAATATGAATTGTCCTCCCCACAGGTACGACTTATGTTGCAAGGACATTCTAAAAATTCTTCGATACACAACAATGCCACCAATAGGTATTTGTCTTCCTCTCCCAGCAATATTGTCAATTGGAGAAACGTGGCACATAGTTATTGAAAAACTTAGCCAGTGTAGCAACCTTCGGTCCATGTAGACATAGCGGGGCTCCAGAAGGGATTCGTATCTAGAACCGCTTCTAGAGACCCCCTCCGGTCCGTTGCCCACGAACCGTTTGTAACGCAGAGAGCACAAGTGGTGAGCAACTAACTGGTTGTAATAGGCCGCTTGTGAAGACCGATTCTGTAGTAGTGCAGTGACGTAAATACCAGCAATGCAGCAGCTGCTACCAGCAAAACGTTCACCCATAACTGGAGTAGCTGCACAGCCTCCTTCAGAGTGGCGGTGGCCTTGTCAGCTTGTCCGGGCCACTGACGTAGCATGAACACAACATAGTAGATTAGAAGCCCTGAAACGCCACAAGCCACCAACAATGTCTTCGCGCACCTGAGGAGCCCAGCTGACTCATCCATGGTGACCGCTAGGTACGCGTAAGCAGGAGCTACCACAGCGCCGAGGATAACGAGCCCACTTCTGATGTGCGACTTGATCTTGTCGACGCTGATGACAGAGCTGCCACGGTCGAGATGAATGCTGAACCACAGGAGCACCGGCACAAGCTCCGGCAGGCAGAAGAGCACCACGTCTTCTCCCAGAAACTCTGCAGCCATCGTGTGCACAGTCACCAGCAGCACCACAAGCGAGGTCTTGTGGAGAAACTCCGACGCCGGTGCTACGCCGGGAGAGACGCCAGCGGGCAGCCTCGCCATCATCAGCGTCAGCGCCCCCAGCATGGAGCTGAGGAAAAGGAGGAACTGAGAGACGATTAAGCTGTCATTACGACGATACTGCCCTATCAAGCATAGTACCCAGTAGGGCATTACTGCTGTTGCCATCTTCTCGTCATTGCCAGTATCAGTCCTACTACTGCCTGAGTTAGCCTCGCCACTGTCGCGCCGCTGCGATCCGCTTTGATGACTGAGCACGTTGCACAGTGCGCCGATGAAGACAAGCGCCATGAAGGGAAAGATGGCGAGCCAGATGTAGCTCAGGTTGATCTTAAGTAATGAAACATAAGATATGAACACAACAAAGGCTGTGTCGATGTAGATCTTGATGTTAGCAGGGCTTGTACTTGACCCAGAGCGTTCGATCCGCAACTTGAATTGTGGCACTGGCAGGCCAAGGAAATCATACAAGAGCTTATTCATATAGAAAATAACAAACGGAATTATACCGGTGAAAAACAGCTGGCTTCCTTTATAGGCATTGAGTAACGCTTCCACTTGAAAATTGACATAACTGCTGACCACGACCGCTGGTACGAATAGCGGGGACACATGATCCGATTTATTCATAAGCTTGACTGAAGCACACAAGGGAGAGAGATGATCAGTACAGATTTCTAGATCCGATTTCAAGTGCTATATTAGCGTGGAACAAAAGTGCAGTTTCCATTCATAAATACTCCCTCAGTTGATTTATATATATAGAGCTCTTTTACAATACACAAAAATGAATATGGGCCGTCCATTTCTTTAGATCCATAGGTTGAGATTAGATTAGATTTGACTATACTACCATGTGTAGTATGGGTAGTATAACCCGTGGAGGGGTATAATTAATGGTAAATAATTTTCTGAGCTAGCACCCAACCCTGTGTCTCGTGGAGAGGTATAATGGTAATTGAGCAAAATGGCATTTAGCACCGCCCCGACCCCAAGCCAAAAGACTAGAATGCCCTCGACAAATCAACGGTCAGATTTAATTTTTACTACCGCTATATACTACCATAGTAGTGCACAGTAAAAATTCTCTTTATATAAGGAGTCCACGCAATTCAAGATTCAAAGTTTATAAACTTTGACCAACAGTTAGTTAGTGAGTACTGAGTAGTGCTTTCGTGCTTTCTTATCTAATACAAGTTGCACAAATCTTGAAGCGAGCGAATGAGTAAGTAATCACTATCTACCCTTCATTCATACCTTAATATTTATGCAACTTTTAAAAAATCATATAAGTGCATCTTTTATTTAATATACAAAAGTGATACCGTTAGATCCCTATTTTAGAGCACTTTCTTGTGATTAGGATTTTGTAGCTATGAATAAAATAGTGTAAAAGAAATTAACGGTTAAAACTCAATTTGAATACCGCACCAAGTGAAACCACACCTTATAAAAATATACAGAGAGTAGTTCTATATATTTAGACATGCATGGCATAAAGGAGAACTAAATATGAGAAATTGCGGTTATTACTTGTTAGAAACTAGCATGGTGGCCTGCCCATTTGCACGTCTAGATTTGTTTCATGGTTTTTAGTATTAAATGATATAATTTAGATGTTTGAGAATATGTTTACATATCTTATAGGTTATTTAGGATTTTAAGACATTGGAAATAACAAAAAAAACTTGAGAGAAAATATAACATGAAGAATGTAAATGACATATGAGTTTGATGGAAGAAAATCATTGAGCAAACTGAGTTGTTGATGTTCTTAAAAATGCAAGCACTCTCAATCATGCATGAATCATGTAGTTGTGTGCCTCTATTCTCCTCTATTAATTACTCTTTTCCAAAATATATGCATACATATATACACATATATTTAATATCAAAGTAATATGTTGATTATATATGCAGTAAATTATCTTATTAGTTTACATGTATTACAGTGTATTGTTCACGCCTACATCGATGTACCATGGGAGATCTACCTTGAACTTATAATCCCTCACACGCTGGCTACTCTACCTAACAATGTCTTCTATCTCTTTTTGTCCCTATAACTTTTCTACTTCAACCTCCAATAGCATTCCAATACAATATCTTGGATCCTGCGCTTTCCACCATACAGGATTCTTCTCTTCAATTATTGCTTAATGCTGGCTGTTACAACATTAAACATGCATACACTTGCAATCATCGCTGATCCCTACGATAGATACCCTTTTGTGCTCTCTCAGGTGGCCCTAAGCCTATTCCTTATGGTTGCATCATGTATATACACATGCATGATGTTATACGAGCTCGATGTTCCTTTTGTCCTATGTCAATCACTCCTCTTCTTCGACGTTGTCCACCTCAATGCTATGGCTTCCTCGCTAATTGTGATAACCTTACATATTCATTGATGCCAACCCATTTGCTTTAGTTGTTGTCTAACGATATGAAGAATTTTCTTGCCATTGTCGGTGACATTGTCCCTATCACCAGTGATGGCACACTCCTATCTATGTGATGGCCCCATATCATTATAGCTCATTTTCAATGCAAAATTTCATCCCCTCTCTGCCAAAGCTTCCTTATTATTGAGCTTATTCATACACTGACTTCTTCAACAATATTGATGCTCACCACTCGTTATCATGGCCCTTCGCTCCTTTGACTTTGGCCTTTCTCTTCAACGACTTTGCAATTGTATGGAAATCAAATAGCAATATTTTACTCTAATTTCAATTATTTTTTGTTGGGGCTTGTATAAAAATGTAATTGCTAATTTTTGTTTAATTCTTATTCAGAATTGAAGTTATTTAGATATTTTATTTTGAAATTCATATCAAAAATGAAATTGATACTTTATTATGTTTTTTATTCTGAATTTCAATTATTTTTGTTAGAATTCATGTACAAATATAGTTGCTAATATTTTTAAAATTTTTATTATGAAATATATTTATTTAGGATTTTACTTAGGAATTAGTATCGAAATGAAATCACTAATTTTATTTAATCTATTCTAAATTTTTGTTATTTAAGGATTTTTAATTTGAAACTATATGGAAATTAAATTGCTAATTTTCTTTTATTTTCTATTTTGAATTTCAACTTTTTGTTTGGAAATCATATGCAAATCAAATTTCTATTTTTATTTTATTTTTTCATCTGAATTTTAGTTATTTCTGTTGGAATTCATAACAAATCCTATTGGAATTCATACTCCTGGTTTTTGCTCCTCCAACAAGCTAGCTCCTTAAAAGTGTTCCAGCTAATGCCGCACACCTCATTAGTCGCGGTTGCTTTTAATAGTCATCAGAAGACTAAAGATTATAATAGCCAGGCAACGGAAGCAACAGATCAAGACTCGCACCGTCCTGGATTTGCTACAGAGTCACGCCGGATGCGCTACAGACTCTATCGGCAACAAAGAATTAAACAGGAAGAAAAAAGTCTCCTGAGTTTTCTATCTACTGTCACAGATTACAGCAAACCAACAACAATGGTATGCGCACTTATCTTGACACTCCTATCCAACTGATCCCATCGCCAGACACACACACTCCCACCCCACCTACCGAACAAATTAAGGATGCGTTTGGTTAGGTGCACGAAGATAAATGGGATAGGACGATACAGGATAGATGGGATAATTCTAGATGAGATGGTACAAAGAAAGTGTTTGGTTGCCTGAATGGAATGATACAAGATTTTGTTTGGTTGTTTGGATGAAATGATATAAAATGGTACGGGATGATGTTTGGTTGAAGGGATAAGATTGGATTGAGAGATGGTGCGAGTGAATGATCATGTCCTGAATCTTTTTGGAATATTTTAAGAATCTGTATCATCTCATCCTGTACCAATGGTTCCGTTTAGCCAACCAAACGCAAAGACAGAATCAAATCCTGTACGGGACGGTTCGGTTTACCCTCGTACATCCAACCAATCGCATCCTAAACCCTCGTAGGTGAGGCAGCTACGGATGGTGAGGAAGGCCGAGGGGAGTGAGCTCGCTGGTGCAGCATCAATGTATAAAGAAGACGAGGAAGAAGGTAGGGTGCAATTATTTTTGTCTGGCACGAGCTAAGCTTTAACATAGAAGCATTTTTGTGAGAAGCTTGCGGCAGCTAACCAAGCTAAGCGCATGGTAATTTCAGAACAGGAGACTTTGTTATGGCATGTATTTAAGCCATCAAACACTACGGTGTCACGGACGCGGGCCCTTGGAAGTTGGGCTGCTGTGCTGGAATGGACAGCAAGTGGGCTCGCTCATGGCCCACTCGGCTGAGAGGGGATGCAGTACGAAAGGAACAGAGCACCGACCACGCAAGGCATAAAGGAACTGAACAGTCATTAGCCTTGGCTCTTTCTTCCCCGCTGCTGCCTCTTTCCCAAATTCCCTTTCTCTGATTCCCAGTCTCCTACTTCTTCCGAGTCTAATTGCTCTTCCCAATCCAATCCTTACTTCCGATTCCCCTAATTTGTTTGTATCTCAGAGTACCTTGTATCCTGTGTTTGGTTTGGCAACCTAGCTCTCTGTGATGTTGATCTATATATACGGTGTCCTCTCTGCCTGCGGCCTCTGTCAGTGCCTCACAGGACTTGACTGATTTCAGAGTAAAACCAGCAGGGCTCACAACGCAAACAAGCCACAGCTAGCGCGGGGAGGGAACAAACATTATTCTTTATAAGGACACAGTGAATTCGCATAAATAACCGCTTCCTCTGGCTTTCTTTGAGTACGGCGTCCTATACATGTATGAGCAAAAATTTCCCAAGTAATAAAATACAGAAGGCCTTCTTACTTACCTACCGTGTCGGATGCTCCTCCTTAATTCGCACTCTTCCGAAGAACAGCTCGCAATTTGTTAGGAAGTAAGTATGCTTGGCAAGGGCTATATGCAGGCTTCTTGGGACATGCGGAATGGAGCACCTACTGGGATGCGACATGCCGAGGAATTTGTGTGAAACTTGCCGCTAGCTCCTAGAGTCCTAGTCGCCGTCGGCTCACTGCTGATTGAACAAACCCGAATACCCTTTACCCACGCGCCATGTGGTCCCATGTCGCCAATATGCCCTGTTGGTTTGAGTGCGGTTGGCCTACTTTTGTGCTTATCGTGCTCCTGTTTTTTACTCCACGTTTGTTCGTAGTTTCCCATTAGTACAGACTGAGAAAACATTAAATCGAAAAAAATACTTAATAAGAAATAACTATACACACCCCTATGACATAGCATCCACAATCACTTATCCTCTTTCAAAGCATTTAAATAAAGGTAGAGACGGTAGATAGATATATTGAAGTACCTTGTATACTTAATTTCCTAATCCTGACCGTCCGGGACCCGGTACATTGGCCAAAGGACGCCGCACAAGCCGTGAGGTCAACCAGGGCGTATAAGGGTCTCATATGTGCGAGTGCTCCGGTGGTGTCGCCTTCTAGCGTCACAGCGTCGGCTTCCGCCCCCTCCTTTTCTCTCCGCCTTTTTTAATATTGAGTTACTGCTGTTTTGAATTTTTTCTTTCTTTAATACATAGCAGAACTCCTGCCGTCTATTTAAAAAAAATATATTGAAGGAATACCCTGGTGCCGTAGACAGCAATAACAAAACCGTGGGAGTAATACATAAACTAACATTAGTACCGCAGCCAAAATACCACTTGAGTACTCCCTCCGTTTATTTTTATAAGGCGTATTTTGACTTTGCACAAGGATTAAGGTTGCATTAAAATTGAGAAAGACACAAGAAAAAATGACTTAGATGCCCTCACTTAATTGTCTTGGAAAATAAAAGATATACTTTGTGTGGGTGGTAATGAATAAATGCATATGGATGAGAGAAAATAAATAGGGGTATAAAAGGAAAGGTCTCATTAAATCTACATGCAAGCCTTACATTTGTAAACAAGATTATTAAAAAAATAAACCTTATAAAAATAAACGGAGGGAGTATATATCTAGCTCGAAAATGAGCTTAGCTTGTTTTGGGCTAGGGCCGAGCCAATTTATCAGTAGCTACGAGCCTTGAATCTCCTTAACCTCAACGACTCCACGTCTCTAACTGCTGACTGCCCTATAAATTAAAGTCTTTGTTGCTCCATTATGACAAGCATACTCTCTCCGGTTCACAAAAACTTTTTAGTTTGGAATGCGTGTGGTCAAATATTTAGGTTGGATGCATAAAAATTCATATGTGTAAATTCATCTCGAAACATACTTTTATAATATTATAATTTTATTATATGAAAATCATATGTGTAGATTTGTATTTTTTGTTGAATTATTTTTAAAATAATAAATTATGTATTTATGAGTTTTATATATTTTAGAAACTTACATAAAATATTTTCCTACTAAGGACATCAATGTTTGAATTTTCAAGAAAATTTAAAAGCTGATAAAATCTTGAAAATAATTTTTTAAATGGTAGATTGTATCAAGAACTTCCCCAGAATTTTTGTAATTTTTGGAGCTGGTTTGCCAATTTTAATAATAGAAACTTTATTTGTAGATTAATTAAATTAGAAAACGAATTTGAAATTTAGAAACCTTTTTGGGCCAAAAGAATAGCTTTAGCCCAGCCTGCGTGCATATCCAGATAATCCGACCCATAAATATCCGAATCCATATCTAACGGATAGTGAGCTACTGAATCTATATCTGACAGAAAAATCCGTATTCAATTCCGATCTGATACTATCATGGAATATCCAATCTGATAGAATCTGTATCCAAAAATTATCTGAATCGATCGGAAACTATCCAATCCGTTTTCATCCCTAGTTAGGCTAATTAATCCAGTGTTTAGATAACTAACCACACATTGGTCTAATGTTCTAATGAATGTGGGCCCTAGATGTTAAGTTAATTTGATTTCTAATTAAAACTGGGTTTTATATTTGAGTCATTGACATACCGGCCCCCAGCACAGTTCAAGCCTCCGTGATTTTGGTCCACCATAGACCGGTCCCACCTGCCATTATCCAAGTGATAAAATTAGGATTTCCATTAGAAAGAAAAATAGAAATTAAAACCCTAGTTATGCAGTGTTTTCTCTCCTTTTTCTAGGATTTTCTCCCTTGCAAAACTTCCAATGGCCCGTTCCCTCTCATATGAACTCCAATTAAAGCTATTTTTGTCTCTAAAATCTTGTGAATTTTTTGCCTATGTATGAATTTATTTGGTATTTTATTTGTGCTTCGTGGTGATTATCAATTAGGTACTGACGTGTTGGAATCGTATAAAGTTGGTCGGTTGGTCCAAAGTGAGAGCAAGTGTTGAACTAGAAAGGCAAGCAAACCCCTTTGACTATGTTGATCTTATGGTATCAAATGCTATGTTATTTTCATTACAATTATTTATACATGCTTTCTGTGAATAAATTGATATACCCACGATTACAAAATTAATTGTGCCCTATATAACAATGAAATATTCCGTGGACTTGAATGTTATTGCTATTGTCAAGTTTAGGAATATTTACCATTGGTTTAGGATAACTTAAGTGGAGTTTAGTAGCAATATGTAGGATGTTCTTAGCCATGTTCATTTTAATATTATACAAGTGATGGATTAATTATATAACAATAATGGAAAATACTTGGGCAACTGTTGGCACCAATTTTACTCACATTTTACCCCCTCGATAATGCAGAAGGCACTGTAAAATGATGATTTAATCCTTGTCATGCTCATTTATGCAATTATTTCCTTGTATATCTCACATCAACACGTTTTGCAGGAAACTAAACAAAAATAGAGAAAAATCAAGAAATGAAGAAAAATGGCACAAACCCAACAGTGGGCCGGCTGGCCAATTGGCCCAGCACAGCGCCACCTGTATGGTGAAATTCTACGACGATATGATACCCTGTAATACTCTATGGTGAAATGCTACGATGATACCATACACTTGCGGATAAACTGATAAATTATCATTATGGTATAAGGATTGCCAGCACCAACTTTATGGCATGTCTTGGATAAAGGAGTTAATTAAGTCTAATGTTTTTTGTTAGCAAATTAAATATAAAATCTATGGTTTCGATTTGGGTGAGTTATGATTATATACTTGTGCCGTGAGGGAGTCTCGTGTGTGGCTACAGTCTATTGACGGCACTAACCCAAGTTAGTTAAGGGCCGTAGTGAAGTGTCGTTAACCCAAGCATATCCCTTACGACGACCACAAGTCCAGTACGGAAAGGACCTGGTGGAATAAGTTATCTAGGTCTAATCCCCCAAGTAAAATTGATAAAATGCCACTTTTAACATTGAGCTTAGCTAAAATACCACTCTTCTCTTCTTGACATGTGGGACCTTCTGTGTCTATAACAATGAGCCCGAGTGGCATTTTAACGAGAAATAATATTAGAAGTGACAAAATATCAATTCTCCCAAGCTCCTGAATCCTGATTCTATTGCTTCAAGAGCCGTTGCATGGAGCTTAGGGCTGGGCAAATAAACCGGAAACCGAATCCGAAATAACCGAAACCGAAACCGAAATAACCGAAACCGAATAATTCGGTTGTCGATTCGGTTTTATGTCTTAAATAACCGATTTTGTTTCGGTTTATTCGGTTTTAAGGCTCGGTTAACCGAACTAACCGGAATATCTGTTAATTCCCTAAACCCTAGCCTTGGTCCTCCCTCAGCCCCTCACGGCTCACGCGGTCACAGCGTCACACCTCACACGACTCACACCCTAACCCTAGGCCGTTCCAGGCGGCGCCCCCGATCCGGCTTCCTCAGCGTCTCCAAGGCCCAAGCGCCGCCCCCCTCCCGTCTCCAGGCGCCGCCGCGCTGGTGCGGGTGCGCCTCCCCGCCCGGCCCTCAGGTCTCGGCTCAGTGCCGCCCCACCCCTCCAGGCTCCGGCCTCCCTTCCCTTCCCAATCCCCACTCCAACTCCAAGCTCCGCCGTGCACGACGCCCTCCCTCGGCCTCCTTCCAGGCTTCAGCGGCGCCCCCGGCTCCGGCCTCCCTCCCTCCTCCACTCGGTGCTCCAGCCGTCCTGGCGTCGCCCTCCGGCTCCCCCTGTCAGGCTGCCGCCGGCCACCACCGCCCCTCCTCCCTCCACTCGGTGCTCCAGTGTCGCATGCATCGCCCTCCTGGCTCCCCTGCTCCCTGCTGCAGGTGCACGGCCGTCGGCCACCACCCCCTCCATCTATGTGATGAGGAATAAGCTCCTTCTCCCTGCCATCTTTTGATGCTCTCAAGTAATTAATTAGAATGGTAGAAATTAGTCACTTGCTCTTTTGTTTTTGTTTGCACAGTGCATTAATCAGTTGCATTTTGTTGCAGTGAGCCATGAATAGAGCTTAAATAACTTGGTTTTGATCCTGTTGTTTTGTAGCAACCTAGTGCAAAATGTTGACTTCTCTGAGTTACTGAACTTTGAGGATCCGAAGGACTACTTTTTGACCTTGAAGCAGCTAGAAAGTAACCATCCGGCTATTGATCCGCCCAAGATGCTTTTTGAGGTATGCTGCTTATTTCATTCCATATGTTATGTGATGAATGATAAGTTATTACACAGTTTTGAAAAGTGGGTTATTTATAATATGACAGTAAAAATCATAGCCATTTGACATTTGTATGTTATAATCTCTTGCATTATGTAATTGTTTATGATCGTATTACTCTGAGTTAATTCGGTTTAAAACCGAAACGAAACCAATTATCGGTTAACGAATCGTCGGTTTCGAAATTTCAAACATATTTCGGTTTCCTTTTTGGAATAACCGAAATTCCCAAAAAACTGAAAACCGAAACCGAAATATTCGGTTAAACCGAACGCCCAGGCCTAATGGAGCTCACGCGCAACCGTTGGGACGCCGTACTCCACCGATCGGGAGCTCACGCACAGCTGTTGGCCGGCGAGCCACCATTTTGGAAGGTTCAATTTTCTGCTCAGTTTGAAATTTTTTTCTTGAACCGAGATGATCTTTTTTGAAACCGAGTTGAAATTTCTCTTATTCGAGTTGATTTTTTCAGCAACTGACTTGAAATTTTTCGAAACTAAAAGTTTTCTAATAGAAATTCGTTAAATCATGTTGAATTTTCTCTGATTTGAGTTGATTTTTTTTTGGACTTGAAAGTTTCCAATAGAAAGTTCATTGAATTGAATTGGAATTTTCAAACCAAGTTGGAATTTTTAAATCGAGTTGAACATGTAAAAAGGGGGAGGGGGCTGGTGCGCCGGTGTCCGGTGCACCAAGGCGGAGGTAGGGAAGAGGAGAGGGGCGATGACGACCGGTATTCTATGTGGCATGCGGTGGAAGTGCATCTGCTAGCTACATAAGATGAGGGCCACCGCAAATTTGCTCTCCCCAAATTTATTTGACTTCTTTTTACTACATGATAGGACACACACTCACACCTATACACACGCACGTATAGGCACGTCCCTAGCACACGTCTAGTTTAGAGTGAAGGTCTAAGCCTCACGGAGTGCGGACACACGTTTTGACCTCTGAATGCACTCATGTGTGCATATAATTAATTATCCGAAACAACAAACAGAAAATAAGTCGAACCAACTACTGCTGTTGTTTGTCGCTAGCAGCTCCAGAGAAGCGTACCAACTACTGCTGTTGTTTGTCGCTCGAGTGCACGACCCCAACGTCACATCCCTATGCTGCAGCGCGAGAGGAACCCCTCGTCACGTCACCTCTGCAGCCGAGCCGAGCTGCCGCCGCGGTACCTTTTTTTCTCTTGGACTTGGTAGAGCAGCGCAGCCGCCGCAGCATTTTTCTTCCTTTTTTCTCCGTGCGCCGCCACCTCCCGGGACTCCTTTCTCCGCAGCGCACACGCCCAGCCGCAACTTCCTCTTCTTTTATACTCCTGCTAATCCTAATTTCTTACCAATAATTAACTGTATGTCATACAACTATCCATCTGATTCATTTACATATGGTTCAATATATATGCATAGCCCAAAACTCACATACACACACGTATAGCCCACCTGTCATTCTCGTATGACTTGCTCGCCTACACGGCTTGCTAGCCCCTACACTACGTCATCTATCTGTATAGACTTATACGCGAACCATCTCGCTGCACCTACATCCTTCCACTACTACAGAATCGACCTTCACAAACGGCCTATTATAAGCGGTTAATTGCGCACCGCTTGTGCTCTCTGCACCACAAGCGGTTCATGAGCAACGGACCGAAGGGGGTCTCTAGAAGCGGTTCTAGACACTAACCCCTTCTAAAGCCCTAGCTCTAGAAGCGGTTCGTGTCCCGAATCCCTTCTAGAGCTCTGAGCTCTAGAGAAGCGGTTGGGGACACGAACCCATTCTAGAGCCAACTCTAGAAGGGGTTCGTGTCCCCAACCGCTTGTAGAAGCCCAGTTTTCGAAATAATAAAAGGAATGCATGCCCTACTCTATCAGAGAGCACGCGTGGGTGGGTTGGTTAGATGGGTGAGACGTGGGTCACGAGGAGGGGTGAGGAGGTCATGAGTTCGAATCCCAGTCCTCACAATATTATTTATCTTTTGAAGTGACTTCTACAAGCCCGCTTGTGATACTGACGGGAGTATCACTCACGATTGCTTACAAGCGGTTCTAAAACCGCTTCTAAAAACGGTTTCAAACCGCTTGTGATAGCCTCTTCTGTAGTAGTGCTCGCGTATCGCGTCTGCACCTCTGCGACTTTGCGTGTTGCTCTTCAGGCTATGCGCCACCTGCGTGGATTCTCTCCGACCTACAGCGTGTGTCCATCTAGTGTATCTGCGATGCAACATGTTTCTTCTGTTGCCTGCGCTGCAACTCCTGTTATAAATAAATAACAAACCCACACAATACTGCATTCTTCCACAAATAAATTATTCTATAAATATTATTTGTCATAAATATTGCAGTTAAATTAATCATCACACATAAATATCATAAATAGAATTAACACTGAACCTATGTTAGCTCAACTAAACCCAATAATCAAGTATATATATTGGTGCAATTCTATATTATAAGGGTGTATCACTGCAAGACATAATTAAGAAGTGCAATCGTAAAAACCATATTAGTTTTAATACAAATTAACATAAAAATTTCGAACAAAATTGTGACAGTACCTCTAACTTTAGCATACCTTAATTGAAGTCTTAAAGTTTCAAACTCATTTTGTGTTGGAGCAAACAAAAAGAGAAATCACTGACAAACTAAAAGATAAACTAAAATGGAAAAGAAAAAGGAAAAAACCTGTAGCACCCCGTCCTTTAGCACCATGTTGCTAATTTATATTTAGTTACCTTGGCATATAATACCTGTTAGCTTATATCAAAGCATATTTAGGTTAACCCTTTTGACGAAATGAGAATAAAAACCCAAGAGAGGGACGCAAGCCCAAGAGAAGTTTACACATGCGTCCTGTAGGTGGCACTGGCTTTTAGCGAATCTTGGACAACATGCATTACAAAAATCTATCCACAATAAATTTATTCTTTTTTTATCCACGCCTCCTTAGGGTGGAATGCTTCGGTGCACCACTTTGTAAAAAAGATTTACGAATCTTAACTCAAAGTAGTTCAGGAATAACTAAAAACTAATATTCAAATCTATATCAACATCTGATCTTCAATTTAATTTATTTTTATAGCTTGATATAGATTTGCCATCACCTAATATTAACTGCATTGCTTTAAAATGTGCAAACTTTTCTAAAAAAAGTTGTAGCGTAGGAAACCTTTACTTTAAACTTGAAATCTCAAAGAGTGATGCAATACTCCATATGCTACCTATCTACCGGATTATTTTGGGAATTTTTTTTCTGTTGATTTGATGTTCAAACTAAAGTGATTTTTTTAACTAGTGCATCAGACACATTGTTGAATTTTCCACTGTTCTAGCCTCCTAAAAAATATTTTTTATAGAATTAGCCCCTTAAGAATTTTTTCGCAGAAATGACCCCCTGCCCTACAATTGCCGTGCACAGGAAGCGTGAAACCATCGGCAGCGTGCATGTACCGTGGAAGAGGGTCGCAGAAAATCAATTTTCCACGGGACAGGGAGCAAAAATTGATTTTCTGCGGAAGAGGTACATAGTAATTGGATTTCTATGGAATACGGGATGGTTTTTCACACAAGGGGTGTGCGGTAATCCAATTTTCTGCGCACTAGGGGCCGACAAATTTTGCGCTTCCCGTGCGTGGAAATTGCGGGCCAGGGAGCAATTTATGCAAAATTTTTTTCAAAAGATAGCTATATAAAAATATTTTTGAAGGGGTCAGAGAACAGTAAATAATTGAAAATTTACCACTTAAAAGATTGACCTTTTGGATATGATACCACTTGAGCCAATGATATATGGGACCATCTGAGTCAATGAAATGTGAATTCAGTGGCAAATTTGCGAAGCCACATGTTTAAAGTGGCAAATATCCAAATATCTCGTCACAACAGTGAACACTCCCGCATTGTTTGCACTGGGCATGTGTCATGTACCTCAGCATCTACCTTGACGAGTCGACGTATGGCTCGACCTTGACTGCTCCAGCTCGGCTCGTTTTGGGCTAGAACCGAGCCATTGACTTCACATAGTCGAAGTCTTCGGTGCTCCTTCGTCGCAGAGTTCTTTTCCGCGTGAACTGAGTCGATGTCTTCGGTGCTCCTTCGTCGCAGTGTTCTTTTCCGCGTGAACTGAGTCGATGTCTTCGCTGCTCCTTCGTCGCAGTGTTCTTTTCCGCATAAACTGCTTTCCAGTTCAGTTTAAAAATGTCTGTGCTGGTAACCTGCAATCGCATTATTCAAGTGTCTGGCAAGCAACTTCAACTTTCAGCTCAAGCAGAGTAAGCTAGGTTCTTGGCCTCCTCTTCTTGTTTCTCCTTCTACTCATTCCTTTGTGATCTTTTGTGTGTGTCAAGTTTTTGGCAGAGTTGAGACACCTCGAGGAAACGAAAACTGATCTTCATAAGGAACCTAACCAATTAAATTGATTAGACATCTTCTGTGCGGACCCAAACTTCCCCAAGTGATCTTTGGTTGCTTTCAGAGGTTTTGAGATGGTAAGCATCCTCTGTCCTTGGAACTGACTGCGTCTATTCTTGATACGTTAGGTTTCTGCTCGTGTATCCTTTCCAAAGACGAAGTGTTCTTCCTCTGATAACAGAACTGCGTGGAGTCCTGAACGTACTCACCGTGACGTTCACCATGTGAGCTCTTTTACAGTGGATTAAAATCAATATAAGCATGATTTTTAATCTGTCTATTCCTTTGAATTTAATGATTAAAATCAATTTAGATCTAGTTATACTACTATCTGCAGTATTGTTAGTAAAATTCAGAGAGCCATCATACTATTTGTCCTCTACGGTAAAACACGTCTTGTGATCTTGATGAATGGCAGATGAATGGATAAAAGCCTCGGAAGATCACCAAATATTCGGTGAACCCAAAACTGTGAACGAATTAGAAAAAGTCTAAAATATCCCTAATGAATAGATAGAAAAAGTTAAAAAATATTCTTAAGAAATGGATGATTAGATTTGATTTCTACTACCATTGCTTACTACCTGTGTTATCCATTGTAAAATTTCTCTCACCATGTATCAGGATAAATTGACGAACCGTTCCCGTGCTTTCGCCGAAGGAGTGGTGGTTATGGTGTGCCCGGTGCTTCTCGCATTCGCTCTCAAGAAGGTCGACTTGAAGAGTGAGGAGCATGGACCTGCCTTTCCCTTTCCTCCCATCGTCATGCTCGTCATTGCAGGTGTTACTTTAGTATCCGGTATTTGCCCCGTGCTTGCCTGCTGTTTCTCCGAGAGATTCACCACCGCAGGTGAAATACCGCCCCGTGTGACCAGGAGTCTGGCACTCTTTTCCTCTAGTTGCCTCGTCGTCCTTGCCTGCTTGATTGCACTACTCATTATCTCTAGAAACATTGTGATCCTCATTGGCATCATGTTTGGAGTTTGCATCGTGATTCGTACGGCCTACTACTGCTATAAACGGAATGATGATGCCATGCACGAAGCTCAAGAAGAATTCTACTCCAAACTCGACAACTCACTTGAGTTCTTGTCTGGTGTCACCGGAATTCTCTTTCTGGGGCTGGAAGGCTTGGCACTGGAAGGTCAGGTCAGTAGCAGCAAGGGAATACAGATAGAGCATCGCCTCCGGGCTCCCATGCGCATCAGCTTCGGCGCATGCGCTCTTGGGGTGTTTCTTATGTTCCTCGAGATGATCCCCCCTCTAGAAGTTACAACGACCAACGTTGCCATTTTTACTGTCATCTTGGATGGCATCATGGCTATCGGCACCGTTGCAGTATTGGTGGCCATTATGCTTGAACTCATGGGATGTAAAGCGTTGCTGCTGTTCGCGCCTGTATTTCTAATTTTTCTGGTACTTGCGTTCCAAATCGCCGTCAACAATAATACCAGCAACAGTAGCAGCGATCAAGAGTTCGGTGACAACAACGACGACGACGTCGACCGTGTTAAAGAGTCTAAACCGGCGTCGCTGGAACTGACCAAAGTCACGTTTACCGGATTCTTGGCCGTGTCGGTAGCAACCATCAGCAGCGGTTCGCCCAACAACTGGACCGGGTGGTTCCTACTGTTTGCAGCAGCAGCCATTGTTTTTGGTCTCGCGTGGAGGCTCCTGACACACGCCAAAGCAAATACCATGGTGGAAACTGCCAATGTTGCTTCCTTCTGCACCCATTTCTGCGTTGCAGTTGCTTCGATTCCGTTCGCAGTAATGGCCGGGAAAGCGCTCTCTTGATGTTGTAGTATGGAGCAACTGACAGTATTGAATAATCATCCAGCCTTTATGTCAGTTTTATATAATATATACTACCAATTTTACATGCTCCTACAGTGATTGCTTAACAAAATTCCCCTTCTATTCTGATATCTGCAGCAATATCCAACTTCAAGACACACGGGCAACAGTAGCCAGATAGAACTAAGTAGCAAGCTTAACTCACGATTAGTTGAGCATTCTTTCTTTTAGGGGAGACTAATTAAACATTCGGTAAATAACAAGGCACATATCTGTTGCATGACTTTTCAGATGTCACACAGTATTGCACCAACTAACAAAAGTCACGAAAAATTCTGAAAAAAATTGTAGATGTACTTCACAGATTGCTCCACCTATGTATAATTGTAGGATCAAATTTAACCCTTTAAATTTGTCCGAATTTTCTCTTTTTTGTAACTCTTGATATATAATGAATTTGATCCTACAATTTTATACATAGGTGGAGCAATATGTGAAGTACATCTACAATTTTTTTCAGAATTTTTCGTGACTTTTGTTAGTTGGTGTGTACGGTGTGTACACGGACAGACCTGTGTGCACAGGATATGTTGCCAAATAACAAAGGCTCTCTCTTAAGTTTGGAGTACAGAACGGATAATGTTCAATGATCATCCGCGACTTTGTACTAGGAAATTTAAATGTGTGGATTACGTTTCATGATTTTGCAATCATGTCAGAGAAGTTTCAAGTAATCCACTTCTTTAGCAAAAAACTGCCCTTCTGTTTAAGCTATGTGCATAAACAGCTAACTGCAAAACTTATGCCTATATATTCCACTCTCCTTGCAACTGCAGAAGTAAAAAACTTGTGGCACACTGGCGTCTACTTATATTAATATGGTATTTTCAAAATTTGATCCATGTCACAGATATTAAGCAGTACTTACGGAAGAACGAAGGAATACGAGATACCTAGATAAGCATTAGGTACCACTCACTGTATGCAAAGTTTATACAAACATAATTAATTTGCTGTACAGTACATATGTACAAACATAATTAATTTTCTGTACAGTACAAATATACAATTAGAAGCCATTTATTTCGGACAATTGAGCCTATTACCGAGCTGCTTAGACGAGCTGAAATAATCAGTCAACGTAACCGGATAACCGGTTACATCCTAGCACTATGTACTCAGAATGTTATGTCATCATACATTTTTTCATTATTTTGACATACTTTTACCAACAATTTCAGCATACCATCACTGCTGGCAGCCAAGCCACGCAAATGCTGCCTCATAAAAGAGCACCACTGGCCAAGCCACCACACTACCAATCAGTTTCACAATATCGATATCACGATAATCGACCATATCAAGATTTTCAAAAATTAGTAGAGAATCGAAGGGTTTTGAAATCAAACTTTTGACGAAAAAATTAAAAAAAAATTGATTTTCACCGATAATCATTCGATGTGCCTTGATAATCACTCAATATTCCTCAATAATCGACCTTAGCGATTTTGTAAACTTGTGTTCTTCGACAGTCGATTTTGTGAGCGATTTTCGTATAATACCGGCCGGTAAAATATTGAGCGATATTCACTGATTATAATGATATTTATGCCACATAAATTTTTTCGAATTTTTGAATTTAACCGGTTTACCGACCGGTATTATATAACATATCGGCTCGATAAGGTTGATAATTGCGATATTCGAGTGATTATCAACGATATTGTGAACCCTACTGGCAACTGTGCCCATTGCCTCGATATTCATGATATTCTCCTTTCCTACTAGGCTTGGCTCACCGATGGATTGATGATTATTTCGTAAAGGAAAATATCCATATAACACTTTAAACTTTGCTCGAAAGTCCGTCCGATACCTCGAACGATAAAACTAAATATTTGACAGCCTGAACTTTGCAACCCGATGCTAATAACACCCTGACCCAGTTTTATATAGTGGTACTGCCCGCATGGAGTGATAAGTGAAAGGCTTTGCCACGTAGGAATGAGACGATAGGTAAGTTTAGGTGAATAACAGGTGCGACTTACAAGAGCATCTCTCCCAAATTGAAATAGAGAGGGAGGAACCTACAGGGGCCCACAACTATGGAAACATGGCTTGAGTTCGCGGAGGGAGAATTCCCTATGGGCCCTGTGACCAAGTTTGAGTGACTCTTGGTCACTAGGCACTGAGCCCCTAGCGCTCTGGCCTTCCAGACTCCAGGGGCTGAGGAGGAAGGCTTCTACTCCGACTTGTTGGTGGTTTGGAAATTGTGGACAGTACATTATAATCAAAATTCAATGCAAAAGCACATTATATCAGTCCTTAATTTAAAAATAGACTAGATTACAGTTTGCACCATTTAATTTGTCTCCGGTTGGGCAAAACACTATGGTTGTGCTTTCTTTGCACATAACACGAGGTAATCTTACACCCTCGTTGCACTATGCACCTCCTGTCGACTCCGATTGAGTCGCTCCCAGGCTCCTGACACGCAGAGATGAGGCGATTGTCCGTGCTGGCAGCAAGCGGTTCCTCGGCTCGGTCCACCTCGGATCAGATCAATCGAAGGCGTTGTTCTGCGTTCCGTTTGCTATACCGGAAATTACACGGGTTTCCCATCTTACTAATTTTGACGTTATGTCAAAATTTGAATTCAAGCTCGTTTACCGGAAATTTTTGGCCGGTTACCGGACTCAAAATAAAAACTTGGCTTCAAACTTTTAGGTATATTTAACCAGAAATCTTGGTAACCTCTGGGTTTTTGAACGGCCGGTTTTTTCCTACCATGGAATAGTTCATATTTTCAGACAAGATTTTCAAGTTTTGCAATCATTGCTGGTCACTCTGATCTTTCTATTTTGCGCGAGAGAACTATCAAATTGGTGAAAGTGAAACCCATTATATGCATACGGTGTTACACTTTGATATTCCTTCTTATGCGCAACAGTTCTCGAACTAGATTATAGTTTTGTGAGATACAACACGAGTGTTCATGGTCTCAAAACACACAAAAACAAATATCGTAGAGAGAACCAGTATGACGACGTGGAAGCAACCATGACAAAAGAGAAATATTTGGCGAAGCTGATCACAAATTTTTTAACCACAACCTCAAAAGAGTATAAAGTATTGTTACTCTATCACAATCACTCAAACTTTTTAGGACACTTAGGCCCCTTCGTTTCAGCTTAAATACAGCTTCTGCTTAAAATAAAAGCGGATTGTCTGCCGAACAGGAGGATTCTAGACAGCTTCTCCCAGAATCAGAATCTGATTTGTACACAGAATCAGAAGCTGTCACCCACCTGATTCTGCGGATTCTGACTCAGATTCTACGAGTTCCGCCTCCCACGAGTTGTCGCAAGGCACAAGGGTTTCGCCGTCGTCCCTAGGCCCCCTCCACCACCCTCATCCGCTCATCCGTCACCAACACCGATCAACAATCATCATAGACAATCGGGATTGCGAGCGATCGATTCTCCGGTCGTGATTCTTGAGACAAATTGCTTCTTCGAACAAATTGACTACAATCCAGAATCTGCATAATCGAAAGTTGTTCGAAGGGCCTTAGATCCTTACCTTCTTGAAGAATCTAATACTAAAGAATAACCTAGCTTCTAAACCTCTCGTGCACCTTTTGTTTTTAATTAGTTGGTTTGTGGCTTTTTAGTTGCTTAGGTTCTCCGTTACTACCCGTAGATTTATATAGCATACATTTATAAATACTAAAAAACTAGAGTCATCATAATTAACACTAGGATGGTTTTCGTGGCGTGACCATACATCACGTTGTTTTTTCGCGAAACAATTTTGTTTTGTTTTGCGGTGTTTTTTAAATCGTCGATAAAACGCGTAAAAGCGGTTGAAAGGATACAAATGCAATCACCTTTTTTCGCATCTATCCGGGGTCCTCTCATGAAGGATCCGCAATTGCGCTAAATCGAAAGGTCCTTTTCGTGAAAAATAGCTGGAATGATCCAAACGTCGCGATTTTTCTAAACCAAAAGGTCCTTTTCGTAAAAAACCACAGAAAAAACCTATATGTAATTAAGTATTTTTTAGGGACCTACGTAAAAAAAATGAGCTGAGCCAACCGTGTCGCGGCTCGGCATGACGTGGCCCAACTCAAAACGCTGAGGATGCGTGAACTCTGCCAACTTTAGGATATGTATAATACGGTTTCCTCCTTTCTCATGCCCTCCTGTTGCAGTGCAGATCGCGAGAGGAAAGATTTTTTATTTTTATTTTGATGGCAACGAAGGAGAGAAAGACGAAGAACACTGACACGATCATGCTTCATGGCTGATGCCCTCTTGAACATCGTGGAGTTGAAGAAAATACGAGAACGATTGAGGACTTAGCAGAATACAGTTGCTCAAGGCAATTTTACTGGTAAACTGGAAATACGAACCATTACATATATATGAGGGATCAACTGAAATTGAAATAGCCGAACAACTCTTAGCAAACAAATTCGAGTTCATACATTACCAAACAAGAAGGTCTCGGTAGATTACTCAATCCCCTTGGCACTGCCACATGCGGGGACTGGGTACAGCATATCACGCTTTGCTAGCCAGTACTGCAAATGGAACCACGGCAGCTGCCAGGCACGAGTGGGCAAAGCCAGAAGCGACGTTGGTAGCTGTGACCACGGCTGGCAATGGGTTGGTTCTGTGGGTCAGGAATCTCCACAGGAGACCCGAGACAACAGCACCTGCTGTGAGGAATATGAAAGCATGCATGCAGTTACTGATCGAGCCATTGTTGGGGCTCTGTACCGCCGCCACAAGCAAGAAGCCGGTAAACGTTGCCTTGGTCAACTCGAGAGGCGCCGGTTTAGTCTCTCCACTGCCGGGCGGTTGTTGCTGCTGCTGCTGGTTACCTTCCAGGTCCATTTGCTGGTGGCCGTCTTCTTGCTGCTTCTGGTCGCCTTGGCTGCAGGTAAAGAATGCCCATACAAAGAGAGACGCAAGTGGCGGCAAGAACAGCAGGCACGCCCACGTCTTTATGATCACCCATGTAATCCAAAACACCATCCCAGAAACGGCTAAGGCAAGCAATATGTCGAAAAATTCGACAGCCGGGCGCACCAATTCCTCGCCTTCGTTACTTGGCAGCGGGATAGTCCCGCAGAGCGTGAAGAACACACCAAGCACGCAGATGAAGAAGATGCCGACGGCCAAATCAGCAAGGTGATCACTTCCTTTGCCGCCGATTTCCAGCGCGAAACGCCCCAGTCCCAGGAACACATGGGTCGTGATGGACGCCGCGAAATCAACGGATATCTCGAGTACTTCGGCTTCACGTTGTGTTGCCCCGTACAACCTGGAATCTTGATTTTCGTCCAAGTGCATGCTCCAACAGCAGGACAGAATGGTGAGAATGAAAAAGGGGATCAGGACAGCTAAGTACGGTTTCGTGTCCATGCTGATAAGAAGTAGAATGTTGCTTGCGAGGGCCACCACGACCATACCACAGAGGTAGACTAGCAGCTTCGACGCGGAATACATGACCCTCCTCAGCCCGCCGGCGAGTAGTGATGAGAGCCAAAGCCAGACAAACAGAAGTATGCCGCCTCCTAAGATAATCGCTGCAAATAGGGAAATACTGCCTCGAAAAAATATATTTTCCTTCTTCATTGTGAGGGCAAGAAGCACCAGGCTTGCCATTTTTACGAGGCCTTCACTGAATAATTGGACACGTTTCTTCAGGGCTTCCTGACCCATGGTAAAGGCAAAGGTTAGGAGATTGTGGCAATGAGGTATGCATTCTCAAACATGTACCATACCTACAAGTTATGTTCACTTGATTTTATTCTAGGTGGTGAACTTATTTAATTCTCTAGTTTAATTATAAGTCATTCGTGTAACTGATTGGCTATGTTATTTTCAATTATTAAGTATATTTCAAAGTATAATGTGTTGTATACCGATTTACTCCGTAATAAAATTTAGAATTAAAATATTATGCATATTTCAATATATAGATGAGTGCACCTAACTGGGAGTAGGAAGCCCCGTCCGGAGAAGAGACCAATGTGATGTGTGTTGTGCTGAACTGGCTCACTACCAGTTATGATGACTAATTTCAGCACCTTTCCTTACTTTTATGCAAAGATACTATCACTACCGGTTAAAACAAGTACAATAATAAACTCTACTACTTATTCTATCTCTCATCCATGTCATCATGGTAAGTAATAAAGCCAGCTTATACAATAACAATATCTAAACATTGCCTTTAGATGTTGTGCAATAACTATCTATTCCTCTTAGATATAACTAATCTATTTTGCTTCCTATGCTATCTTGGCTCTTGTATAAGAACAAGTACAATAAGGTCACCTTAACTTACTATTAGTATGTGCGGCGTCGACTTTATTCTATATGAAAGAGTGAGAAAAAAGAGACAAGAGAGCCGGCTCTTATTTAGTAGCAAGCATTGCACGGGAACATAGGCGCTATCGTCAGCTAAAAGTTGGTGTTGTTGTTGTACAAGCTGGCTTTTATTGCATGCTAGCTTTATTACTTACTCTAGAGACAATATTTAGAGATAATTATTGTACAAACTGACTTTATTACTTACATACTCTAGATAACATACATGAGAGATGGAGTAAACAGTGGGCTTTATTACTGTACTTGCTCTAAGAGCCAACTTTCTTCCCTCTCACCTCTTTTCTCACTCTTCTATATAGGATATATTTGATACGTACAGACTAAAAGTAAGCTGATGTGATCATATTGGACATGTCCTTTCGATGCACCGGGACCTCAGGTGTTTGCAATTGGTTTGCTTTTGTCAATTCTAAAGATTAATTTCCACGTATTTCTTATCTTTTAAATGGAAAAAATTCATATCGATGTGTTGTTACCTGTGGTGGATTGATGTGTGTTGTTACCTGCGGCTGCAGTGAATTGATCTCTTCACGGCCCGGCGAAGTTCTGTCCTGGACGACCTCTTGGTTTGCCTTCGTCAATTCTAAAGATTAATTTCCATGTATTTCTTATCTTTTAAATGGAGAAAATTCATATCGATGTGTTGTTACCTGTGGTAGATTGGCTGGCTGGTCCTCAGGGGCCATGGATGTTCCTACCTAGCTTGCCACAGTCGGTTTTGAAGATTAATTTTACTGAGCTTCTTTTTATGCAATGAAAAACATCATATTGATGTGTGTTGCTACCTGCAGCTGCGGTAAATTAATCTCTTCAGGGCCCCGCGAAGTTCCGTCCTGGACGATTTCTTGGTTTGCCTTCATCAATTCTAAAAATTAATTTCCACGTATTTCTTATCTTTTAAATGGAGAAAATTCATATCGACGTGTCGTTACCTGTGGTAGATTGGCTGGCTGCTCCTCAGGGACCATGGACGTTCCTACCTAGCTTGCCACAGTCGGTTTTGAAGATTAATTTTGCTGAGCTTCTTTTTATGCAATGAAAAACATCATATTGATGTGTGTTGCTACCTGCAGCTGTGGTAAATTAATCTCTTCAGGGCCCGGCGAAGTTCCGTCCTGGACGACTTCTTGGTTTGCCTTCATCAATTCTAAAGATTAATTTCCACGTATTTCTTATCTTTTAAATGGAGAAAATTCATATAGATGTGTCGTTACCTGTGGTAGATTGGCTGGCTGCTCCTCATGGATCATGGACGTTCCTACCTGGCTTGCCACAGTCGGTTTTGAAGATTAATTTCGCTGCGCTTCTTTTTTTGCAATGAAAAACATCATATTGATGTGTGTTGTTACCTGCGGCTGCGGTGAATTAATCTCTTCAGGGACCGGCGAAGTTCCGTCCTGGACAGCCAACATTGGTTCTCAAGTTTAAGTTCCCGATCTTCCTTTATATTCCGAGAAAATAAGATGCCTTACCTGTGCTGATTGGGCGAAGCGCTCCTCATGCGACATTTCCACCTAGCTCACTGTTCTCAAGATTAATTTCACGACTTTGTTTTTGCTGACAAAAGTGTCATGTTTATGCGTTACCTGTGCTAAGTTAGTTAGGTTGCTCCTCAGGAACTTCCAACGTACCCGTGTGCCTTGGCAGTCGCCATAGTCACTTCGGAAGATTAACTTTCACTTTCATTTTTATGCATAAAAAAGATCGCATTTATGTGTTACCTGCAGAGGTGTGGTTGTCAACTGTTCCTGAGGGACACGCGATAATTCCGCCAGGCTCACCATCAACGGTTCTGAATATTAATTTTGGCAAACTTATTACAGTATATACTAGAGTTTTTCAAGACATTTATAAGCAGATTTTTTTTTGATACGGTATCTATTTTAGGCTAAAATCCCAACTCATCTACAGAGATTCTGATCAAGAATAGGCTAAAAAAAGAAGCGGCGCAGACAGCTGCTGACTACCAACCGATAAGTCTCATCCACTCGGTTGCGAAGATATTCTCAAAGGTTCTAGCTCTACGCCTTTCAAACAAGATAGGTCAGTTAATATCTAAATCGCAGAGCGCATTCATCAAAGGAAGATGCATCCAGGAAAATTTCCTATGGGTGCACTGATGCTAAAGCTTGACATAGAAAAAGCTTTCGACTCCGTCTCATGGGAATACTTGCTTGACCTTCTACAAGCGCGTGGATTCGGGCCAAGATGGAGAGAATGGATATCAATCTCCTTCGCGACAGCAACATCATCGGTCCTCCTCAATGGAGTGCCAGGGCCTCAGATCTTCCATCGACGCGGGCTAAGACAAGGAGACCCCCTGTCGCCTTATCTTTTCCTCTTGGCCATTGACCCTCTGCACTATATACTCGCTAAGGCCACGCAAGACGGCATCCTGTCACCGCTCAAAGGTTGTACCCCTCGCTTCGCCTGTCTCTATATGCGGATGATGCGGTGCTATTCCTCAACCCGGTTAAGGAAGAGCTTCAAGCGGTCATTGACATTCTCGCCCTCTTGAGGAAGCATCGGGTCTCCGAGTCAACATGCAAAAAGTACGATAGCTACGATCGGATGTCACGACCAAGCAATCCAAAACATACTACTGACTATTCCTTTGGAGGAATATCAAGTTTTCCCTTCAAATACCTGGGAATGCCATTAACTATGGGTCGCCTACGTCGCACAGACTTACAGTACATCCAAGACAAAGCGACGCGACGTCTCGCGGCCTGGCAGGTGCAACATCTCTCCATGGGGGGCCGCCTGATCTTAGTAAAATCGGTCCTCACCTCAATCCAGATTTATCTCCTTACGGCAATTAGACCACCCAAAAAATTCGTCACAGACCTCGACAAACTCAGAAGAAAATTCTTATGGGCAGGAAACAAAGAAATTCACGAAGCGCAAGGTACGGTGGACAACGGTTTGTCGGCCCTACAACATGGGAGGGCTTGGCATTCTAGACCTCGGCAGTTTGCAAGAGCGTTACGACTTGGCTCTCAGCTCGGATGGAGGATCCGGACAGACCATGGATGGACAATGGACTCCATCGACCAAGCCCGACCACATGCTTTTCTCCGCAGCTACCAAAGTTACTATTGGAAATGGTAAAGCGGCTAATTTTTGGACAGATAGATGGCTACAAGGTTGCACCATCTCAATATGTTCCGGACCTCTACAAACACTCCGGAGAAAGTCACGATCTGGGCGATGCCTGTCAAACAACAAATGGATCCGGGACATCAAACACAATCTAACACCTCACCTTCTGCTGGAGTTCGTCAATCTTTGGCTCGAGATTAACTTTGTCCAAGCGCAACAGAGGTCTGCGATAGTATAACTGGATGCACACATCGATGGAACCTACACGGCTTCATCGGTGCGATATGCGATTCTCGAGGAAGCACCTACTCATCCTTTCATCTTTGCGGTATGGCCGACTTGGGCACCTCTGCGATGCAAAATATTCATGTGGCTAGCTTATCATAACCGCCTCTGGGCGGCTTCGACTACAACAAAGGGGTGGCGAACCAATATACATCCCATGTCTTGCCGAAATCTAAAGCTGTTTGTCATTTGTTCATGGAATGCACCAAAGTCCAGCAACTATGGTAATTTGTTGCCAGATGGATCACGATTACCAAACATCCTCCCAAATTGGGACCACCTTGCCAACCTCGACCTTGGTGTCTACATCTCATAACGACCACAGATTTCGCAAAGGAATCAAGACCCTGATCATCTTATTTTGCTGGCGATGGTGGAAGGAGCGAAATAACAGAGTATTTCGAAACAAATGCAAGACAAATGAGGACATCCTCCAATCCATCAAAGAGGACGTTGCGATCTGGACTTTGGCGGGTGCATCCCACCTAAAACTTCTGGTTGACCGACAGGCTTAGCATTTTCCTCTCTGAAACTATTTTTCTCTCTTTTATCCGTTTTTTCTTCCACCTCAATCTTCCTCTCCATGTAAACCCTCTGGGTGCAGCATCCTGCACCATGTAATTCTTTTTTCCCCTATCTAATATAAATCACAGCTATGCTGTCTTCAAAAAAAAAAAAAAAATAGGCTTCCTAAACCAGGCCTGAAGCACCTCCCAAACCTCTTCCCCTCGGGGAAAAAAATCTAAACCTTATTCCCCTCTGAAAACATCTAGCAAAAGAACGCAAGCTCTTGAGAAAGGAGAATCAAGAACAGCGAAGCATACCGAAAGTTTACTCTGCTCGCATAAAAGCCTGGAAATGGAATTCCTCTTCCAGTAGATTCAACAGAGGAAGCAAGCAGGCCACCCCTGACAACTGTTAATTTTGGGGGCTTAGGGGTGGAGTGACAAATGGAGGACTACAAGTGATCGAAATAAAAACACCAACAGGAAACCGGTCGTGGACTTTGAAGTCAACGGCTGTTGGAGGACAGAGCAAAAAGCAAGCAGAAAACGAAAACTTTGTCTTGGATTTTTCAACTCACCAAATTTTATCACTAACATTTAGACAAAAACATTTAGATTTACCACAGCAGCTAAAACAATCAGAACAGTAGTAAAGTCTAATAGATTTACCACAGGCAATCGACTGAGAAATGACCTAGTTCTCTTGGTCCTCACCATCATAAACTTCCTCCTCTAAAACAACAGAGTAAGCAAGAGTGAGTACTAAAAGTATTCCACAAGTTACATAGAAAATGCAGTAATAATGTGAAGGCGACAAAAGGTGGGTTATATGGTTAAGTTTAGCGTAAAGCAGTGATTTTACATGTACTTTATTATATTTTTAATTGCATAATTTTAAGAAACTTTTTAAATCATCTTTTAGCTTAGGAATCACTTCTGAAACTAATCCATTGTTCCCACGATGGAATCTCTCCATCCTAAATATTTCTTTCTGAAAATTAATTTTAAAATATCAAAATCTAATGTATGAATGGCTTGCTCAATATGACCATAACCAAAGGCATAGTTAATCGATTAGCTTTACACTCTATAGAAGTTGTACAGTTTTACCCACAAGACATGATCATCTCCTTTCACCAAATACACACTTTCTTTGGTGTGCTGTAGAGAAAATCACGACAATACCTCTATAAAGCTCTATTAATGTAATCAAGCCCGCTAAGATACCACCGCTGAAAGGATCATCCTAGTCAGAAGCCATCTCTTGCACCAAGTTGCAGCCTCACGCTCACACCACTTTCATCCTAATAGCACAACTGTCTATAGCATGTTTCAATCTGGATAGTCAGATCTAGTCGGCATCCTCATCCTTACACACCGATAGTATTGTCCTAGATTAGCTAGAATATATCGCTGATAGGGCTGTTGATCGTAGTGTTGTTAGTGAATTGCTAAATAATTTGTATGGCGGTGTAATTCTTTGTTTAGTAAGTGACAATAATACTATAAATGTCATATGTTTCTCGGTTCATTCCCTACGTAAAGAGTAAATATGGTGCAAGTTGGAGGACAGAGCAAAAAGCAAGCAGAAAACGAAAACTTTGTCTAGGATTTTTCAACTCACCAAATTTTATCACTAACATTTAGACAAAAACATTTAGATTTGACTATTTGAAATACTTCCGTAACATATTAACATAAGTATTATAGATCAGTGACTACAGTGTAGTTGAGTATATTTGTGCAAATTACATAATATTGTTTGCACTTTGATCAAAGATGGAGGGTTAATTTTCTTGATGATGCAGATCGAAGGAGATGACGGCCGTTGCACTGATCGTCAAATAAGTAATTAAATTAGATGGTATTTTTCTCATTTCCTTTTTATTGTTTGTTACTTTTTTTGTGAGGATTTTCTTTGCTGCCGATGTGGAAATCACTAATTCTGGCGAGTAAACTCCATCTATTTTGTTCTTTACTCTAAATTTTCCTTCTAATTAGTGGTGAAGGCCAGACAAAACACAAAAGAATTTTTAATGTCCGTAGACTGGGTACAAACTAATTAAGAAGTGGTCTAGCTAATGAACGATAATGTGGCCTTAATAAAATTTTCTTTTGATATTTACGCTTTTACACGGAGTGACGGAGGATAAAGTTGTCAGCTCTATATTCGTAAAAACAAAGAAGTGGTCCAGTTGTCGTTAAGCATTAAGAAGGTGGTTATGTGTCCGAACTTTGTTATGTGGAGTGTATAGTTGTGAAGTTGTGAGCATATGTGCCTTGTTGAGCAGTTTCTTTTTCATTCCACGTGTATACCCCGAATAAAGATGATTTCCATGTAGTTTATACAAAGTGGGTATTTCGACCTGACATTTGCCCAATTGTAAACATATATATTTTTTTTGATAAAGGATTTAAATCCGGCCTCTGCAAATTGCACACAGCCAAGTTTTACAAAGATCTCAGCCATAAGACTGAAACAACATAAAATAATTGAATAACAGGAAATTTTAAAATCAAAAGCAAATTCTATAATTGCTTCTCCATCCACTCTTAGCAAAAATCTCCAAAGCCATCCCTTTCAAAGTCCTGCTTGCCCATCGGATGGTCGTCCTGTTGTTCTCAGACTGTAATAGTTCCCAATACCGCAGCCAATATGTTCCCCGGAATATAAATTGTAAACATATATAACATGTTTCTTTCCCACGAAACAACCAACGAATTAAAGCACCATTTTACAACCAAATGAATTGTTTCTTCACTGTTCCCGAGTCTTCCTTGAGTCGTCGTCCAAGTCCATACGGTATTGTGGAATCTAGCCCCGTTTTTCACTCGATAACGACACTAATATACGAACTAAAAATAGTATTGTTCTTAATTGCGATGGCTTGGCTAGTATCCTAAGAGAATTGCAAAAGGCTTGTTCCACCACCTAGAAAGCTCCAAATTCCTATCAATATCAAGATATTTATGGATGAAATGTATTCATAATTTTCTTATTTTTGTGTACATAATTAATTGCGACTCACTTGCGGTGAAAATGCATGGTGTATGTTGTTTGTGACGACCATTGACGAAGCATAAGTCTAGAGTCTAGCCACTTGTACATTGGTAGACCGTAGATATATATCTGCTATCAAGTCTTCTCAAGGGGAAGGAACCACTGCGCTTTCTTAAATGCTTCTTCGTCCCCGTGTCACGTACGGTAGAGTTTCAGTTACCTTCCAAGGACCTCAAGGAGACGACCTGCTCTACCGTCCTTTTCTGGACGAGAGATATACATAGCATCAGAGGAGCTCTCCTGGTTACCGCCGGTGAGTCGGAAGAGACAACTCGGTGTGGCAATACAGTTCCAGCGTAACTTGCATCATCGTGCTTTCTCTGTCATTTTTAGCTCAGTCTTTGGAACTTTTCACTAACAAGCACGGAAACAAATAACTAATTAACGACTGATGGCTGTAATCATATAGTTTTGCAATTTACCCCATAGACGACTGTAACATTCTAAAAATTGCAAATTATTATTTAAGCATTTGCTTTTGATTTTCTGAGATTTTTCCTGAATTTTCAGTATTTTATAAATGATTTTTTCTATTTTTATATTAGAAAAAAATTATTTGAGAAAATTAAAATAAAAATTAGGTAATAAATAGTTTTATTAAGTCCAAAATGTCTCAAGGTATTTTGTATAATTTTTCCAAATTTTTACCATATTTACTATTTTATGAAAGCCTTTATATTTTCTCTAATTAAATTTGCTCAAAAATCAGAAAAATTCTTTCACTGATAGGTGAGACCCGACCCCACCTATGTCAGACCCAGGAATATATCATCAAAATCCTTAGTGTATCCCATGCTAGTCTATAAAAAACTAGTATATACAGTAGAGATAATATCACAACATATCAAGTGTATTTCATTAATTAATTATATCTCTACTAATATAAATTTGCAGTTGGTGGCAGTGATCCATTCTTCCTAACCCCCCATATCTCCAATAATAGCCGGTCATTATTGTTAATTATTCTTTCCTGATTTATAGCTAGCCATATCTCTCTAAATATGGCTGATTATTATAACAAAATCCCTGATTATTGCTGGTAATTAATAACCGGTCAAACATTTCTTTTGTACTCCCCGCCATATCTCCAATAATAGCTGGTTATTATATCTAATTATTCTTTCCTGATTTACAGCCAGTCATATCTCTCTAAATATAGCTGATTATTATAGCAAAATCCCTGATTATTGCTGGTAATTAATAGCCGGCCAATCATTCCTTTTGTACTCTATATATGTTCTACAGTTTTCACAAAATCAATCAAGAGAATTCATTCAAGATCTCTCATATTGTGCCGCCGCAACGAATGAACTCGACGAACTTATCAATAAGTGATGTTCCCATCTTACTAATTTTGACGTTATGTCAAAATTTGAATTCAAGCTCGTTTACCGGAAATTTTGGCCGGTTACCGGACTCAAAATAAAAACTTGGCTTCAAACTTTTAGGTATATTTAACCAGAAATCTTGGTAACCTCTGGGTTTTTGAACGGCCGGTTTTTTCCTACCATGGAATAGTTCATATTTTCAGACAAGATTTTCAAGTTTTGCAATCATTGCTGGTCACTCTGATCTTTCTATTTTGCGCGAGGGAGAACTATCAAATTGGTGAAAGTGAAACCCATTATATGCATACGGTGTTACACTTTGATATTCCTTCTTATGCGCAACAGTTCTCGAACTAGATTATAGTTTTGTGAGATACAACACGAGTGTTCATGGTCTCAAAACACACAAAACAAATATCGAGAGAGAACCAAGATGACGACGTGGAAGCAACCATGACAAAAGAGAAATATTTGGCGAAGCTGATCACAAATTTTTTAACCACAACCTCAAAAGAGTATAAAGTATTGTTACTCTATCACAATCACTCAAACTTTTTAGGACACTTAGGCCCCCTTCGTTTCAACTTAAATACAGCTTCTACTTAAAATAAAAGCGGATTGTCTCGCGAACAGAGAGGATTCTAGATGCTTCTCCAGAATCGAATCGATTTGTACACGAATCGGTGCCACCCACTGATTCTCATGGATTCGACTCCAGATTCTACGAGTTCCGCCTCCCACGAGTTGTCGCAAGGCACAAGGGTTTCGCCGTCGCCCCTAGGCCCCTCCACCACCCTCATCCGCTCATCCGTCACCAACACCGATCAACAATCATCATAGACAATCGGGATTGCCGAACGATCGATTCTCCGATCGAGATTCTTCAGACAACCGCTTCTTGCACATGTTGACTACAATCCAGAATCTGCATAATCGGTTGTTCGAAGGGGCCTTAGATCCTTACTTCATCAAGAATCTAATACTAAAGAATAACCTAGCTTCTAAACCTCTCGTGCACCTTTTGTTTTTAATTAGTTGGTTTGTGGCTTTTTAGTTGCTTAGGTTCTCCGTTACTACCCCGTAGATTTATATAGCATACATTTATAAATACTAAAAAACTAGAGTCATCATAATTAACACTAGGATGGTTTTCGCGGCGTGACACGCCCTGTACGTTGTTTTTTCGCAGAAACAATTTTGTTTTGTTTTGCGGTGTTTTTTTTAAATCGTCGATAAAACGCGTAAAACGGTTGAAAGGATACAAATGCAATCACCTTTTTTCGCAGATCTATCCGGGTCCTCTCATGAAGGATCCGCATTGCGCTTAAATCGAAGGTCCTTTTCGTGAAAAATAGCCGAATGATCCAAACGTCGCGATTTTTCTAAACCAAAAGGTCCTTTTCAAAAAAACCACGAAAAAAACCTATATGTAATTAAGTATTTTTTTAGGGACCTACACGTAAAAAAAATGAGCTGAGCCAGCCGTGTGCGGCTCGGCATGACGTGGCCCAACTCAAAACGCTGAGGATGCGTGAACTCTGCCAACTTTAGGATATGTATAATACGGTTTCCTCCTTTCTCATGCCCCTCCTGTTGCAGTGCAGATCGCGAGAGGGAAAGATTTTTTTATTTTTATTTTGATGGCAACGAAGGAGAGAAAGACGAAGAACACTGACACGATCATGCTTCATGGCTGATGCCCTCTTGAACATCGTGGAGTTGAAGAAAATACGAGAACGATTGAGGACTTAGCAGAATACAGTTGCTCAAGGCAATTTTACTGGTAAACTGGAAATACGAACCATTACATATATATGAGGGATCAACTGAAATTGAAATAGCCGAACAACTCTTAGCAAACAAATTCGAGTTCATACATTACCAAACAAGAAGGTCTCGGGTAGATTACTCAATCCCCCTTGGCACTGCCACATGCGGGGGACTGGGTACAGCATATCACGCTTTGCTAGCCAGTACTGCAAATGGAACCACGGCAGCTGCCAGGCACGAGTGGGCAAAGCCAGAAGCGACGTTGGTAGCTGTGACCACGGCTGGCAATGGGTTGGTTCTGTGGGTCAGGAATCTCCACAGGAGACCCGAGACAACAGCACCTGCTGTGAGGAATATGAAAGCATGCATGCAGTTACTGATCGAGCCATTGTTGGGGCTCTGTACCGCCGCCACAAGCAAGAAGCCGGTAAACGTTGCCTTGGTCAACTCGAGAGGCGCCGGTTTAGTCTCTCCACTGCCGGGCGGTTGTTGCTGCTGTTGCTGGTTACCTTCCAGGTCCATTTGCTGGTGGCCGTCTTCTTGCTGCTTCTGGTCGCCTTGGCTGCAGGTAAAGAATGCCCATACAAAGAGAGACGCAAGTGGCGGCAAGAACAGCAGGCACGCCCACGTCTTTATGATCACCCATGTAATCCAAAACACCATCCCAGAAACGGCTAAGGCAAGCAATATGTCGAAAAATTCGACAGCCGGGCGCACCAATTCCTCGCCTTCGTTACTTGGCAGCGGGATAGTCCCGCAGAGCGTGAAGAACACACCAAGCACGCAGATGAAGAAGATGCCGACAGCCAAATCAGCAAGGTGATCACTTCCTTTGCCGCCGATTTCCAGCGCGAAACGCCCCAGTCCCAGGAACACATGGGTCGTGATGGACGCCGCGAAATCAACGGATATCTCGAGTACTTCGGCTTCACGTTGTGTTGCCCCGTACAACCTGGAATCTTGATTTTCGTCCAAGTGCATGCTCCAACAGCAGGACAGAATGGTGAGAATGAAAAAGGGGATCAGGACAGCTAAGTACGGTTTCGTGTCCATGCTGATAAGAAGTAGAATGTTGCTTGCGAGGGCCACCACGACCATACCACAGAGGTAGACTAGCAGCTTCGACGCGGAATACATGACCCTCCTCAGCCCGCCGGCGAGTAGTGATGAGAGCCAAAGCCAGACAAACAGAAGTATGCCGCCTCCTAAGATAATCGCTGCAAATAGGGAAATACTGCCTCGAAAAAATATATTTTCCTTCTTCATTGTGAGGGCAAGAAGCACCAGGCTTGCCATTTTTACGAGGCCTTCACTGAATAATTGGACACGTTTCTTCAGGGCTTCCTGACCCATGGTAAAGGCAAAGGTTAGGAGATTGTGGCAATGAGGTATGCATTCTCAAACATGTACCATACCTACAAGTTATGTTCACTTGATTTTATTCTAGGTGGTGAACTTATTTAATTCTCTAGTTTAATTATAAGTCATTCGTGTAACTGATTGGCTATGTTATTTTCAATTATTAAGTATATTTCAAAGTATAATGTGTTGTATACCGATTTACTCCGTAATAAAATTTAGAATTAAAATATTATGCATATTTCCAATATATAGATGAGTGCACCTAACTGGGAGTAGGGAAGCCCCGTCCGGAGAAGAGACCAATGTGATGTGTGTTGTGCTGAACTGGCTCACTACCAGTTATGATGACTAATTTCAGCACCTTTCCTTACTTTTATGCAAAGATACTATCACTACCGGTTAAAACAAGTACAATAATAAACTCTACTACTTATTCTATCTCTCATCCATGTCATCATGGTAAGTAATAAAGCCAGCTTATACAATAACAATATCTAAACATTGCCTTTAGATGTTGTGCAATAACTATCTATTCCCTCTTAGATATAACTAATCTATTTTGCTTCCTATGCTATACTGGCTCTTGTATAAGAACAAGTACAATAAGGTCACCTTAACTTACTATTAGTATGTACGCGTCAGCTTTATTCTATATGAAAGAGTGAGAAAAAAGAGACAAGAGAGCCGGCTCTTATTTAGTAGCAAGCATTGCACGGGAACATAGGCGCTATCGTCAGCTAAAAGTTGGTGTTGTTGTTGTACAAGCTGGCTTTTATTGCATGCTAGCTTTATTACTTACTCTAGAGACAATATTTAGAGATAATTATTGTACAAACTGACTTTATTACTTACATACTCTAGATAACATACATGAGAGATGGAGTAAGCAGTGGGCTTTATTCTTGTACTTGCTCTAAGAGCCAACTTTCTTCCCTCTCACCTCTTTTCTCACTCTTCTATATAGGATATATTTGATAATGTCAGACTAAAAGTAAGCTGATGTGATCATATTGGACATGTCCTTTCGATGCACCGGACCTCAGGTGTTTGCAATTGGTTTGCTTTTGTCAATTCTAAAGATTAATTTCCACGTATTTCTTATCTTTTAAATGGAAAAAATTCATATCGATGTGTTGTTACCTGTGGTGGATTGATGTGTGTTGTTACCTGCGGCTGCAGTGAATTGATCTCTTCACGGCCCGGCGAAGTTCTGTCCTGGACGACCTCTTGGTTTGCCTTCGTCAATTCTAAAGATTAATTTCCATGTATTTCTTATCTTTTAAATGGAGAAAATTCATATCGATGTGTTGTTACCTGTGGTAGATTGGCTGGCTGGTCCTCAGGGGCCATGGATGTTCCTACCTAGCTTGCCACAGTCGGTTTTGAAGATTAATTTTACTGAGCTTCTTTTTATGCAATGAAAAACATCATATTGATGTGTGTTGCTACCTGCAGCTGCGGTAAATTAATCTCTTCAGGGCCCCGCGAAGTTCCGTCCTGGACGATTTCTTGGTTTGCCTTCATCAATTCTAAAAATTAATTTCCACGTATTTCTTATCTTTTAAATGGAGAAAATTCATATCGACGTGTCGTTACCTGTGGTAGATTGGCTGGCTGCTCCTCAGGGACCATGGACGTTCCTACCTAGCTTGCCACAGTCGGTTTTGAAGATTAATTTTGCTGAGCTTCTTTTTATGCAATGAAAAACATCATATTGATGTGTGTTGCTACCTGCAGCTGTGGTAAATTAATCTCTTCAGGGCCCGGCGAAGTTCCGTCCTGGACGACTTCTTGGTTTGCCTTCATCAATTCTAAAGATTAATTTCCACGTATTTCTTATCTTTTAAATGGAGAAAATTCATATAGATGTGTCGTTACCTGTGGTAGATTGGCTGGCTGCTCCTCATGGATCATGGACGTTCCTACCTGGCTTGCCACAGTCGGTTTTGAAGATTAATTTCGCTGCGCTTTTTTTTGCAATGAAAAACATCATATTGATGTGTGTTGTTACCTGCGGCTGCGGTGAATTAATCTCTTCAGGGACCGGCGAAGTTCCGTCCTGGACAGCCAACATTGGTTCTCAAGTTTAAGTTCCCGATCTTCCTTTATATTCCGAGAAAATAAGATGCCTTACCTGTGCTGATTGGGCGAAGCGCTCCTCATGCGACATTTCCACCTAGCTCACTGTTCTCAAGATTAATTTCACGACTTTGTTTTTTGCTGACAAAAGTGTCATGTTTATGCGTTACCTGTGCTAAGTTAGTTAGGTTGCTCCTCAGGAACTTCCAACGTACCCGTGTGCCTTGGCAGTCGCCATAGTCACTTCGGAAGATTAACTTTCACTTTCATTTTTATGCATAAAAAGATCGCATTTATGTGTTACCTGCAGAGGTGTGGTTGTCAACTGTTCCTGAGGGACACGCGATAATTCCGCCAGGCTCACCATCAACAGTTCTGAATATTAATTTTGGCAAACTTATTACAGTATATACTAGAGTTTTTCAAGACATTTATAAGCAGATTTTTTTGATACGGTATCTATTTTAGGCTAAAATCCCAACTCATCTACAGAGATTCTCGATCAAGAATAGGCTAAAAAAGAAGCGGCGCAGAGCAATCACGACTACCAACCGATAAGTCTCATCCACTCGGTTGCGAAGATATTCTCAAAGGTTCTAGCTCTACGCCTTTCAAACAAGATAGGTCAGTTAATATCTAAATCGCAGAGCGCATTCATCAAAGGAAGATGCATCCAGGAAAATTTCCTATGGGTGCCGATGCTAAAGCTTGACATAGAAAAAGCTTTCGACTCCGTCTCATGGGAATACTTGCTTGACCTTCTACAAGCGCTGTGGATTCGGGCCAAGATGGAGAGAATGGATATCAATCTCCTTGCATGACAACAACATCATCAGTCCTCCTCAATGGAGTGCGGGCCTCGAGATCTTCCATCGACGCTGGCTAAGACAAGGAGACCCCCTGTCGCCTTATCTTTTCCTCTTGGCCATTGACCCTCTGCACTATATACTCGCTAAGGCCACGCAAGACGGCATCCTGTCACCGCTCAAAGGTTGTACCCCCTCGCTTCGCCTGTCTCTATATGCGGATGATGCGGTGCTATTCCTCAACCCGGTTAAGGAAGAGCTTCAAGCGGTCATTGACATTCTCGCCCTCTTCGGGGAAGCATCGGGTCTCCGAGTCAACATGCAAAAAAGTACGATAGCTACGATCAGATGTCACGACCAAGCAATCCAAAACATACTACAGCTATTCACTGGAGGAATATCAAGTTTTCCCTTCAAATACCTGGGAATGCCATTAACTATGGGTCGCCTACGTCGCACAGACTTACAGTACATCCAAGAGAAAGCGACGCGACGTCTCGCGGCCTGGCAGGTGCAACATCTCTCCATGGGGGGCCGCCTGATCTTAGTAAAATCGGTCCTCACCTCAATCCAGATTTATCTCCTTACGGCAATTAGACCACCCAAAAAATTCGTCACAGACCTCGACAAACTCATAAGAAAATTCTTATGGGCAGGAAACAAAGAAATTCACGGGGGAAACGCAAGGTACGGTGGACAGGTTTATCGGCCCTACAACATGGGAGGGCTTGGCATTCTAGACCTCAGCAGGTTTGCAAGAGCGTTACGACTTGGCTGCTCAGCTCGAGATGGAGGGATCCGACAGACCATGGGTCGGACAATGGACTCCATGCGACCAAATCCGACCACATGCTTTTCTCCAGCCTACCAAAGTTACTATTGGAAATGGTAAAAGCGGCTAATTTTGGGCAGATAGATGGCTACAAGGGGTTGCACCATCTCAATATGTTCCGGACCTCTACAAACACTCCAGAGAAAGTCACGATCGTGGTCGATGCTGTCAAACAACAAATGGATCCAGACATCAAACACAATCTAACACCTCACCTTCTCGCTGGAGTTCGTCAATCTTTGGCTCGGACACAACTTTGTCCAAGCGCAACAGAGGTCTGCGATAGTATAACACGGATGCACACATCCGATGGAACCTACACGGCTTCATCGGCGTCAGATGTATGCGCTTCTCGAAGCACCTACTCATCCTTTCATACTGCAGTATGGCCGACTTGGGCACCTCTGCGATGCAAAATATTCATGTGGCTAGCTCATCATAACCGCCTCTGGACGGCACAACGACTACAACAAAGGGGGTGGCCGAACCAATACTTCTGTCCCATGTGCTGCCGAAATCTCAAAACTGTTTGTCACTTGTTCATGGAATGCACCAAAGTCCAGCAACTATGGGCGGCTGTTGCCAGATGGATGCGATTACCAAACATCCTCCCAAATCGCTGGGACCACACTGCCAACCCACTGACCTGGTGTCTACATCTCATAAACAAGCCACACAGATTTATGAAGGAATCAAGACCCGATCATCTTATTTTCTTTGGCGATGGTGGAAGGAGCGAAATAATGAGTATTTGAAACAAATGCAAGACAAATGAGGACATCCTCCAATCCATCAAAGAGGGCGTTGCGATCTGGACTTTGGCGGGTGCATCCACCTAAAACTTACGGTTGACCAAGCCGCTTAGCATTTTCCTCTCTGAAACTATTTTCTCTCTTTTATCCGCTTTTTCTTCCACCTCAATCTTCCTCTCCATGTAAACCCTCTGGGTGCAGCATCCTGCACCATGTAATTCTTTTTTTCCCTATCTAATATAAATCATGCTATCTGTCTTCAAAAAAAAAAAAATAGGCTTCCTAAACCAGGCCTGAAGCACCTCCCAAACCTCTTCCCTCGGGAAAAAATCTAAACCTTATTCCCTCTGAAAACATCTAGCAAAAGAACGCAAGCTCTTGAGAAAGGAGAATCAAGAACAGCGAAGCATACCGAAAGTTTACTCTGCTCGCATAAAAAGCCTGGAAATGGAATTCCTCTTCCAGTAGATTCAACAGAGGAAGCAAGCAGGCCACCCCTGACAACTGTTAATTTTGGGGGCTTAGGGGTGGAGTGACAAATGGAGGACTACAAGTGATCGAAATAAAAACACCAACAGGAAACCGGTCGTGGACTTTGAAGTCAACGGCTGTTGGAGGACAGAGCAAAAAGCAAGCAGAAAACGAAAACTTTGTCTTGGATTTTTCAACTCACCAAATTTTATCACTAACATTTAGACAAAAACATTTAGATTTACCACAGCAGCTAAAACAATCAGAACAGTAGTAAAGTCTAATAGATTTACCACAGGCAATCGGTGAGAAATGACCTAGTTCTCTTGGTCCTCACCATCATAAACTTCCTCCTCTAAAACAACAGAGTAAGCAAGAGTGAGTACTAAAAGTATTCCACAAGTTACATAGAAAATGCAGTAATAATGTGAAGGCGACAAAGGTGGGTTATATGGTTAAGTTTAGCGTAAAGCAGTGATTTTACATGTACTTTATTATATTTTTAATTGCATAATTTTAAGAAACTTTTTTAAATCATCTTTTAGCTTAGGAATCACTTCTGAAACTAATCCATTGTTCCCACGATGGAATCTCTCCATCCTAAATATTTCTTTCTGAAAATTAATTTTAAAATATCAAAATCTAATGTATGAATGGCTTGCTCAGTATGACCATAACCAAAGGCATAGTTAATCGATTAGCTTTACACTCTATAGAAGTTATGCAGTTTTACCCACAAGACATGATCATCTCCTTTCACCAAATACACACTTTCTTTGGTGTCTTTGAGAGAAAATCACGACAATACCTCTATAAAGCTCTATTAATGTAATCAAGCCCGCTAAGATACCACGCTGAAAGGATCATCCTAGTCGAAGCCATCTCTTGCACCAAGTTGCAGCCTCACGCTCACACCACTTTCATCCTAATAGCACAACTGTCTATAGCATGTTTCAATCGGATAGTCAGATCTAGTCGGCATCCTCATCCTTACACACCGATAGTATTGTCCTAGATTAGCTAGAATATATCGCTGATAGGGCTGTTGATCGTAGTGTTGTTAGTGAATTGCTAAATAATTTGTATGGCGGTGTAATTCTTTGTTTAGTAAGTGACAATAATACTATAAATGTCATATGTTTCTCGGTTCATTCCCTACGTAAAGAGTAAATATGGTGCAAGTTGGAGGACAGAGCAAAAAGCAAGCAGAAAGCGAAAACTTTGTCTAGGATTTTTCAACTCACCAAATTTTATCACTAACATTTAGACAAAAACATTTAGATTTGACTATTTGAAATACTTCCGTAACATATTAACATAAGTATTATAGATCAGTGACTACAGTGTAGTTGAGTATATTTGTGCAAATTACATAATATTGTTTGCACTTTGATCAAAGATGGAGGGTTAATTTTCTTGATGATGCAGATCGAAGGAGATGACGGCCGTTGCACTGATCGTCAAATAAGTAATTAAATTAGATGGTATTTTTCTCATTTCCTTTTTTATTGTTTGTTACTTTTTTTTGTGAGGATTTTCTTTGCTGCCGATGTGGAAATCACTAATTCTGGCGAGTAAACTCCATCTATTTTGTTCTTTACTCTAAATTTTCCTTCTAATTAGTGGTGAAGGCCAGACAAAACACAAAAGAATTTTTAATGTCCGTAGACTGGGTACAAACTAATTAAGAAGTGGTCTAGCTAATGAACGATAATGTGGCCTTAATAAAATTTTCTTTTGATATTTACGCTTTTACACGGAGTGACGGAGGATAAAGTTGTCAGCTCTATATTCGTAAAAACAAAGAAGTGGTCCAGTTGTCGTTAAGCATTAAGAAGGTGGTTATGTGTCGAACTTTGTTATGTGGAGTGTATAGTTGTGAAGTTGTGAGCATATGTGCCTTGTTGAGCAGTTTCTTTTTCATTCCACGTGTATACCCCGAATAAAGATGATTTCCATGTAGTTTATACAAAGTGGGTATTTCGACCTGACATTTGCCCAATTGTAAACATATATATTTTTTTGATAAAGGATTTAAATCCGCCTTTCGCAAATTGCACATGTACCAAGTTTTACAAAGATCTCACCATAAGACTGAAACAACATAAAATAATTGAATAACAGGAAATTTTAAAATCAAAAGCAAATTCTATAATTGCTTCTCCATCCACTCTTAGCAAAAATCTCCAAAGCCATCCCTTTCAAAGTCACTGCTTGCCCATCGGATGGTCGTCCTGTTGTTCTCGTGACTGTAATAGTTAAAATACCGCAGCCAATATGTTCCCGGAATATAAATTGTAAACATATATAACATGTTTCTTTCCCACGAAACAACCAACGAATTAAAGCACCATTTTACAACCAAATGAATTGTTTCTTCACTGTTCCCGAGTCTTCCTTGAGTCGTCGTCCAAGTCCATACGGTATTGTGGAATCTAGCCCCGTTTTTCACTCGATAACGACACTAATATACGAACTAAAAATAGTATTGTTCTTAATTGCGATGGCTTGGCTAGTATCCTAAGAGAATTGCAAAAGCTTGTTCCACCACCTAAAGCTCCAAATTCCTATCAATATCAAGATATTTATGGATGAAATGTATTCATAATTTTCTTATTTTTGTGTACATAATTAATTGCGACTCACTTGCGGTGAAAATGCATGGTGTATGTTGTTTGTGACGACCATTGACGAAGCATAAGTCTAGAGTCTAGCCACTTGTACATTGGTAGACCGTAGATATATATCTGCTATCAAGTCTTCTCAAGGGGAAGGAACCACTGCGCTTTCTTAAATGCTTCTTCGTCCCCGTGTCACGTACGGTAGAGTTTCAGTTACCTTCCAAGGACCTCAAGGAGACGACCTGCTCTACCGTCCTTTTCTGGACGAGAGATATACATAGCATCAGAGGAGCTCTCCTGGTTACCGCCGGTGAGTCGGAAGAGACAACTCGGTGTGGCAATACAGTTCCAGCGTAACTTGCATCATCGTGCTTTCTCTGTCATTTTTAGCTCAGTCTTTGGAACTTTTCACTAACAAGCACGGAAACAAATAACTAATTAACGACTGATGGCTGTAATCATATAGTTTTGCAATTTACCCATAGACGACTGTAACATTCTAAAATTGCAAATTATTATTTAAGCATTTGCTTTTGATTTTCTGAGATTTTTCCCGAATTTTCAGTATTTTATAAATGATTTTTCTATTTTTATATTAGAAAAAAAATTATTTGAGAAAATTAAAATAAAAATTAGGTAATAAATAGTTTTATTAAGTCCAAAATGTCTCAAGGTATTTTGTATAATTTTTCCAAATTTTTTACCATATTTACTATTTTATGAAAGCCTTTATATTTTCTCTAATTAAATTTGCTCAAAAATCAGAAAAATTCTTTCACTGATAGGTGAGACCCGACCCCACCTATGTCAGACCCAGGAATATATCATCAAAATCCTTAGTGTATCCCATGCTAGTCTATAAAAAACTAGTATATCTGATGAGATAATATCACAACATATCAAGTGTATTTCATTAATTAATTATATCTCTACTAATATAAATTTGCAGTTGGTGGCGATGATCCATTCTTCCTAACCCCCATATCTCCAATAATAGCGGTCATTATTGTTAATTATTCTTTCCTCGATTTATAGCTAGCCATATCTCTCTAAATATGGTGATTATTATAACAAAATCACGATTATTCTTTGGTAATTAATAACAGGTCAAACATTTCTTTTGTACTCCCGCCATATCTCCAATAATAGCTGGTTATTATATCTAATTATTCTTTCTGATTCTGACCGGTCATATCTCTCTAAATATAGCTGATTATTATAGCAAAATCACGATTATTCTTTGGTAATTAATAGCCACCAATCATTCCTTTTGTACTCTATATATGTTCTCTGATTTTCACAAAATCAATCAAGAGAATTCATTCAAGATCTCTCATATTGTCTCGCGCTATAGAATGAACTCGACGAACTTATCAATAAGTGATGATCGGCGTACATGCATCGCGAGGCGCAGAAGCCGAGCGCATGATCGAGTCTTCGGCGTGAGGATAGCGTGCGTGACGCCCATCGGGTGTCGTGACAGCGTCGGCAGTTGAGCGTGAACTCGCGTATAACGCCGGCGCTAGATTGTTCCGGTGATACCAATGGGATGTCGTCGGTGAGAGAGTCATTAGCATACCCTTTGGAGATAAACGGTTGATCGGTGAGCGTCGCGAAAGAGGAACGGCGAGGCGGGCGCCGACGCGTGGCGCGCCTCAGCGTGGTGTTTCTAGTTCACCTTTATGGGCTCCGATGTCATGATCGGTGAAGCGTGATGGCTAGGTATGCGAGGCATGAGAGCGAAGTAGGCCGGCAAAGGCGAGAGGATCATTTGGCAAGAGCAGCGAACCATCGGCATAGCGGACCACCGTCGAAGCGGAGAAGAGCGCGGCGTCGAGGGCGGTGGCGATCCATAAGACGCAAAGGTGCAAAGACTGTGTGGCGGTGGTGGCCCCTTTCTCTGGACGACTGACCACGCGGTCATGGCGTGCACGACGAAGTGGACGGTGAGGAAGGTGGACTCCATAGCGCGCCATGGCGTGCTCGATAAGAGGAAGAACGCGAGCGTGAGGAGGACAGCGGACGCCCCGAGTGCGACCGCGTAGCGGCCAGTGGTCCGAAATGACGGTGGCTTCGATAGTAGCGCCTCGTGCTAGGGGGAAGCCCTCGTGTCGCCCCTACGAAGGCGGTGGATGACGAGGATGAGCGAGGCGACGAGGAAGACAAGGTCGACGGCGCCGAGGAGCGCGCTCTGCGGGCATGGCGAGAGGAAGAGGAATGCGAGTTGGTAATATAAATTGCAAAAAGGTATAAAAATGATTGATTGATTTTTGAGATTGGTAATATATATTACTACGTACAATATATTTGGTTTTAATTCATACCGGAGAAGAAAGCATAGAAACTTTTGTAATCGGGAGAAATAGATATTTGATCTTGTAACAATTTTCATTTATTGCTTGACCTTTATGTTTCGTTACCAATTTTATTTTTCATAGCAATGCACAGGCATTGATCTAATAGTTACAAAATGAGCGACACGCATGCCTAATAATATTAAAGCAGCTTAAACAATCAGAACAGTAGTAAAGCCTAAAAGATTTGCCACAGGCAATCGACTGGGAAGCGACCTAGTTCTCTTGGTCCTCACCATCATAGACTTCCTCCTCTAAAACAACAGAGTAAGTAAGAGTGAGTATTAAAAGTATTCCACAAGTTACATAAAAAATGCAGTAACAATGTGAAGGCGACAAAGGTGGGTTATATGGTTAAGTTTAGCGTAAAGCAACGATTTTACATGTACTTTATTATATTTTTAATCGCATAATTTTAATTTTTTTTAAATCATCTTTTAACTCAGGAATCACTTCTGAAACTAACCCATTGTTCCCATGATAGAATCTCTTCATCCTAAATATTTCTTTCTAAAATTATTTTTAAAATATCAAAATCTAATCTATAAATGGCTTGCTTAGTATGACCATAACCAAAGGCATAGCTAATCGATTAGCTTTACACTCTATAGAAGTTGTACAGCTTTACCTACAAAACATGATTGTCTCTTTTCACCAAATACACACTTTCTTTGGTGTGCGGTTGAGAAAATCACGACAATATCCCTATAAAGCTCTATTAATGTAATCATGCCCACTAAGATCCCACCGCTGAAAGGATTACCCTAGTTAGAAACCATCTCTTGTACCAAGCTGCAGCCTCACGCTCACACCACTTTCATCCTAATAGCACAACTGTCTATAGCATGTTTCAATATGGATAGTTAGATCTAGTCGGCATCCTCATCCTTACACACCACCAATAGTATTATCCTAGATTAGCAATAATATATCGCTGATAGGGCTGTTGATCGTAGTGTTATTAGTGAATTGCTAAATAATTTGTATGGCGGTGTAATTCATTGTTTAGTAAGTGACAATAATACTATAAATGTCGTATGTTTCTCGGTTCATTCCCTACATAAAGAGTAAATATGGTGCAAGTTTTTTGTATTCATTAGCGTGATCAGCTTCAGAAATTATATATTTAAACAAAACTTTTATGATTGAATAGGGAACTGTACATTCTGTAAGGCCATTCACAGTGGAGAGTTTCGTTACACGGTTTCCGATAGTGTCACGTCATATTTAGATGTTTGAGTTGATGAATGAAACAACCTCTCTCAATGCACAGTTTCATTTTGCAGTTTCATAGGCATGACGTAACATTTAATTGCTGCATGGTGTTGTGATCAAATATGCCATATAAATTGTGTAGCCAGTTGCAATTATATCTAGCACACTACTATATGGCCACACGGGATCCAGAAAAGGTGTGGAGATGAAACAAATCACTCTCAGTGGGGTTTCATCCCAATTTCAAAGCACTTGGTAACCGTGTACACCAGATTTCATCCCCATGAAACTCAACTCTCCTCTCTCCTCATAAATTTGTTGCCATGTCACCACTTTTGCCTATGTGGCATCTCATTTAATGAGAATGAAACTCCCATGAAACTTGCACTGTGAATGGCCTAAAGAAGGGTCGTACATGCATATAACTTGAGGGTAATGAATGCACAACTAGCTAGTATATAGTGTTAACTTGTAGTCTAAGAACTCTGGCAAGAGATGTTCGCAGATTGCGCAGTCTTGGTGTACGCGTGTCGCGTGGACATCGGCCTTGATGGAGAGGTACTCGTATGATATCATCTCTACTACTTCTAATTAAGAGTTGGTAGCGATTATCCATTCTCCACTCTTACCATCCTAACCATATGACCCTTTACCTTTTTCCAGCTACATCAATGACAACGGGGTCCTATAAACCCTTTGTTCCACCTGTTAGTTATAGAAGAGTAGTGAATTCCTCGCCACAGTCACCAGTAAACCGTGACTCGTCTTTCTCGCCGTGTTCTCTCCTTGGTTCCCCAAACATGTCGCTCCCTCTCAGCGCCTCTCCTGTCGTCGCCTCACATGTAGGGGCATGACCATGACATGCATTGTGTTGCGTGCACTCCCGTTCCCCTTGGGCTCGCCTCTCTGTTGTGCGGCGTTGCTCCGCTCTGCTTTAGTCCTTCTAACTCTTCTCGCGGCAGTATCCATAGCCTCGTTGCTTCCCTGGGGGGGTTCAGATTCACGTCCGAGCCCTCGCGCACGATGCTGGCCCTGCCGTCGTCCGCGGGACTCCTTTCCAATATCTGCGACTTCCAAGGGGGCGGCGTGGGCAGGCAGTTGCGAGGCGGGTGCGGTCACAGGACCTCGTCCACTCTGCTTTAGTCCTCCCGCCTCTTCTCGTGGCAGCATCCACAACCTCGCTACTTTCCTGGTGTGGGTTCACGTTCACGCCCGAGCTCTCGCGCTCAACGCCGGCCCTGTCGCCATCCGCGGGACTCCTCATCTAAGACTTTCGAAGGGGGTGGCGCAGGCAAGCTGCGGTGAGGCGGGCGCAGCCACAAGACCCCGCGGCCCTGATCTGGCTGGCCACCGGGGTGCCCTTCACCAACCGTGGCCGCAACACTCTCCGTCAATCTCTCAGTTTGTTACAATTGAACTTATCAGATAATTGTAATTTCTGTTGGAAACCAGATTGGATAATTTTCTTTTGTGAGGATAATGTATTTTCTCTTGGAAGCCGGTCTTTTGAATCAGAATTGCTCGCTATATAAGCCAGTCTTTTCAGTGCGTATAGTTTTCTTTAGTCATCGTCTCCAAGTTGTGTTGCAATGTAACTTTATTTTTAGATTTTCCAGAACGTATACCATGAATATCATTTCTAATATATTCTAATATCGTGAATGTCTTATGTATTATGCACAATATATTTGGTTTTTATTCATGTCGGAGGAGAAACCATAAAAACTCTTGTAATCGGGAGAAATGATGTTTGATCTCGTAGCAAAATTTTCTTTTATTGCTTGACTTTTATATTTCGTTACTAATTTTATTTTTCGTAGCAACGCATGGGCACTGAACTAGTATCATATAAACTAGCAGTCTTACCCGCGTAACTGCACGTCTAGATATTATGATATAATTATCTTTGATATAAAACTTTACTTTCAATTATTGAAATACAATTGAATTTGTTATATAACTCTATTTATATATAATTAATCTGCACCGTTATAATCTAGCCCCCACCAAAATAAGTGGTAGAGATCTTTTCAATGATTGAAATACAATTATATTTGTTATATATGATTAATTTGCTCGTTATAATCTAGTCCCACCAAAATAAGTGGTGGAGATCCTTCTCTTTTTCTTGCGATTAATATGAGAATTTTTAGAATTTAAAATTATTATAGGATTTTCTTGCTCTTAAAACAAGAGAGGTGCCTTGAATATCACCGGTTGTTATATATATATATATATATATATATATATATATATAGACACACTAGTTCCGGGAAGGTACTAGAACGCCACAGCGATTCTTGATCAATTTGCTCTGATAACGGTAGAGTAGGCACATCATCATACCCCTACTAATGTGAGAAGACTTCACGTCCTCTCGTCAATTTTTCAACCTTTTCTCTCTAGATAGATACCGAAAAAACGTATTGACATTTGGATCATTCCGACTGTTTTACATGAAAAGGACCTTTCGATTTAGCGCAAACGCATATGCACTTTTGTTTTTCCAACCGTTTCGCACGTTTCCTCGGTGACCCGTTTTTAGCTCGGTTGGTAGCATGTTCCCTCGCGAGTGATAGGTCTAAACCCGATCTGACGCATGTCTTTGTAGCATACATCTTGTACAGAATCTGATAGTTTTTAACCACATAAGTAGATGTTTCAAAAAAAAAGATTTCTTTTTTCTATTAGAATCTCTTTCGATTAATCGGCAATTTCTCGCCCTAGCGGCCTTGGCGCTTGGTGCAATCTAGTAAATCTTGTAGTTCTCGGGAGAATGCGGCTCTGTAAGCGACCCCATTTTTATAGAATGCAAAAATGAAAATCTAATGTGCTTGCAGTACTAGTCCCTGGATCAGTAGCTAGTACGCATATTTACAACAATTGGAATCACAACCATACATTATATTAATTAAGCGGAACTAATAAATACATAAATCTTACAACTCAGAGTATTTAGCAGCAAAAGAAGCAAGGCCTTGTAGTGTGCCCATCCATTCCTGCAGGCAACTGACCAGGCATAAATCCCTAGAAAGATCACGGCAATGAAGATCCCGCATCCTGCGACGAAACAAACCTTGGAAGCTTCGCTAGCTTTACACCTAAAAACCACAAATTAGGCAAGGGTGAGTACTTTTGTACTCCGCAAGACTTAAGGTGGTATTTGCAAATGCATAAATGCAGGCCAAGTCAAAGGAGGCTACTACAATTAATTTGCATAAAGCGAAATTGAATTTGTAAATCAAGTTATTTGCAAACGGAATTTGTAAGAGCAAGATTAATTGATAACAAATAAGTAAAGCAGAAGTAACACTCACAGTCCTCCATGACGTGAGTGACGAATCATCCAATTCCTGAAATCCAACAATGTCGGCCCTTTGACATAAAGCAGTAGTTGCTAACAAGATCAAACCAAAACCCATTTTCGGAAAATAACAAAGTCTAGCATTGGAATGACTTCACCAAGTGCCCATGATGAGCGTAGCTAATCGATTAGATTTATACTCTGCGAGGTGTACAACTTTACCCACAAGGAATGATCAACCTTTTGCGAGATCATTTACGACTGCGCCTCAATAGGTCGATTATGCATGACGATCATACATAGCCGTTATATTACCTAGACATGACTTTGAACCAGCCCGGGATGTTAACCCCCGCCGTAGAACCAGAAACACACACACAAGACGTGGATCCACTTTCTCACACACAACACAACATTTCTGAACACGGCAGGGCGTACGTACACCGTTGCATTAGCAAGTAGAGACCCCGTCAAGCAGACCAAACCGGAATGCCCGTGCTAGCTCCCGCCTTTCCAAAAGAACAAAGCCATGTCTAAATAACTTAATAAGCTAAGACTACCCCATAAATAGCCCTCGTGGTTGCACGGAAATCTTGGATCAATAGCGTCCCATTGCTCGGTCCTTAAATTGACACGGGCGATACTTCACCCTACACTACGTGCAATTCCCTTTGCACACCCGGCTATTGCCAATAATCGCCCACGTCAAAACCATAGTTTTATTTTGGGTTTTTAATCAAAATTACCATCAACTAACAGTGCCATTTCCAAGGTTTTCAGGAAACAAATATTGATTTGATCATGTACATTGCTGATTCTAAAGTATGGCTAAGCATGAATAATTTGAACACATATACCCATGATGACATTAAGTAATGCCTATCCTCAATCTAGGGTTATCAAGGTTCACATGTCCATAATTATCAAAGAAGGTTAATGTGACAACGGGTATAACTACCAGTACCACAAAATAGCAAGTTTTACAGAAAGTAAACGCATGCATAAAAGGGTTTAGTAAAACAAAAGAAAATTAAATACTGGGATCAATATGATCAAAGGGGTGCTTGCCTTGCTTAATCTTTGTTTACGACGAAGACGATGATTGCGGCTAACGATGGCGATGACGAAGTTAGAGACGTCGGGTTCTACACGTTGATTAACGGAAATATAGCAAAATACTAACTTCAATAAGGGCAAAAAGAAAATAGATAGCAAGAACAAATAGAACTCTTCAAAAGAAATAGGGATTGCTCTTTATGAATTTATTAATCTTATTTTACGAATTCAAGATGCAAAAATTGCTTAAAATTAAATATATATGATCATTTCAGGCTTAAGGTGAATTCTTACCTATAATTAGGATTCAGATTCAAAGCAACATTTAATTAATATTCTAGTTATGAAAAGCTAACCTATTGATTTAGGCTACTGGCCTTATTGCATGATATTTGTGAAGGTTCTGGTGATACAAACTTCGTAATTATTGATTTCTCATTTATACTTAGCGTTCATTCATTCATATTATGGTCTTTTAGAAATGTGAACACTTAGGGTTATTAAGCTAACAAGATTAATATACAGATCATGGTAAAGTGAGATTATCTTTTCATAATAGGGTAGTCTATACTTTGGAGAGCACTACTGAGCTAATTTCATAAGTTTTAGGATTTGGACGTGACATTATATTCATCGCTGAAAAAGCTTATGTGGCATTATAAAGTTTACGTTATACGGAATCGCAAGAATATGAAGCGAATGATTATCACTTAAGGTTTTTGAGCTAATAATATTAATATGCAAACCTTGATGAAATAAGATTCTTTTTATAGAATATGGTAGTATGAACTTTGTAAGGTGTTTCTAAATTGGTTTTACTGATTTTAGTATTTAGACGAGTTATTTTATTAACTGATGAAATAGTCCAAATGATCACAATGTTAACGTTAAATCGGACAAGATTCATTTTAAGTTTGCAACTACATTGAACATGATCTTTAATCCATTTTTCAGGTGCTAGCAGGAAGCAATTCTAGAAATATTTTAAAGTTGGTTTGACATTATTTTAACTTTAATTGTAATAAATTACCTATTTATTTATTGTTATAATTAACATTTCTTTTCATTAAAGAATGCAAATTAAATATTATATTAAATATTTTTACATACATGGATCCTTCTGTTTTCTAGCAAATTTATAAAAATTATTTTATTATTTTATGAGTTTATATCACATTTCTTTTGGTGGCCATATTTAGGGTTTATTAATGATCATAAAACAAGTAATTTAAACATAGCTCATAACTTAAATATTTTTGCATATTTGAACATCACAATTGATTCACTTATAAAATTTATTTTATCATTTTATGGTTCATGGTGTATAGCTTTTATTTAAAGTCCATAACATGGTCATTAGAAGATTTTAATTCCTAAAATTCATCGTAGCTCAAAAATTAAATATTTTTGTATATTAAGAATTGTACTGATTTTATATGATTATATAAATTTTTTCCACTTAAATTGAATAAAAATTACAAAAGATAATCAAGTTTCAATTATCAATCAGCTTGGAAATTGCTGAAAAAAGAGAAACACGCTTTCTTGAGAGAAAGGCGCCTTTGGCTCTAAGCTTCTTCTACCAGAGGCTTCCGACTTTTGGGCCCCACTGCGCAGAGACAGAAAACAGGGAAGCTTCAAGGGCGCGGCGGTGAAGACTTTCCGGCGATCCTTCGGCGTCGGCGATGGTACTTGGAGGTCAACCACGGCGAGTCGCATCCGGAGGTAGAAGCCTTTCGGTCGGAGACGAAGCAGAGAGGCACGCCATTGAGCTCAAGCGGTGGCCATGGCTGCGGCTTGATGGAGAGGATGAACTAGCTTGAAAGGACTCGAATGGGTAGCTAATTAAGCATCACAAGGTACCAGAGACTCCATTTTTGTGGTTATTTTGGCCGGAGGAGCTTCAGTTTGGGCTGCCGTCGGTGGCCGTAGTTGGAGAAGATGAACTCGTGGCGGCGGCCCAATTTTGCATGAGGGAGCTCAAATATTGCTGAGGGGTTTTACTTAGTAGTGTGTGAGGATGCTTTGGCTTAGAGGAATTTGGAATTGGTACTCTGGTTCAGCTGATTTGGTTTCGGGTTTTGAGCTCTAAGCTATATGGTCATGGCGGAAAGGAGCAGAGCTTCGGCGACTCAGTTGAGGAACAGAAGGGAAGGATGAGGGGGGAAAAGAAAGCGCAACCTCAGGTGATAGCCAGGTGTGAGTAATAACTGACGAAAGTAGAGAATGAGCCGGCCTTGGTTGCACTTGTCTCGGGCGGGAGCTTCACCGAATGCGACAAGGAGTAATAAGCTGATCGGGATGTAAATGAGACAGTATGGCGCGGTATGGTGCGAGAGGCCCGAGGTTGAATGTGGTGAGGCGAGGCGGTTTGGCGAGCAAATCAATTGGCCAGTGAACTTCGATCAAGTGTCTTTGCCTTTGGTTCGAGAGAAGGCGGCTTGGTCGGAAAAACGAGGGAGGAAGAAGGGTCGGCAGAGTGGGCTCTGTGCCATTCGTTGATGAGAGGATTTGTCCGTTCTTGCCCGATGAGGCAGAGCGGATAAGAAGGATGGCCCACATGTCAGTTAAATGAGATGGCAAAAATCAAGTTCCGGCTCGGCTGAGTCTAGTACACAAATTTATTGGGCTGTCAAATTTGAGTAGAAAATTTTCCAACTTTTTGACCGGGGTCACTGGTTATCTTTGACACCTGGTAAAATTTTGAAGTTAAAATAAGTTACTGAAAAATTATTAATATTCTTACAAGATGTTGCTATAAATTATTATTTACGGTTTTGATTTTTCTTTGAGATAAATTAAAGTTTATTATTTATGAAACTTTTTTTTTCAGATGGATTTGAGCTATCAATGCTTCTACAAAATTTTCAGTCCAAAACATGGTTCCATTATTTTATAAAAATTCTGACATGGCAATTTCCATATTTTCAGAGTTTCTATTTTTAAATTTTGAAAAGTCTTAAACGACATTATTAATTTATGATATTTTTACCAGAGGTACAAATGGAATTTAAGGTTCTCACTTTAATTTTTAAAGCTCCGGATAAGTTTTATAAATGTTGTATAAATTCTAACAATGCATTGTTTAGAATTAAAAGTTGTCTTTTAATTTATCTCTTCATTATTCTATGTATGAAATTTCATTTGCTGGATAAAATGGTTTACTTACGTACTCATGGTTCTCTTGACAAATTTTTAAAATTTTTACTTTTTACTTTTCTGCCTTTTTCTCTTTTTCATTCTTCATTGCTCATTTATTTAATTTTTCTCACAACACAAATATCCACTAAAATCCAAATAAAGCAAACAATATTCAAAACTCCCATACTTTTACTGTTCTAGAATTTTCGGGCTATTACAGCTTTGCTACAGTAACTAGGCTCATATATTTGTAGTCCATTCCATTTCACATGCCGCTGTTAACTCGGTTGGCTAGCGCGTTCACTGGACTTCGAATCCCAGCGTCTGCATGCAAGCTTTTTTAACCAGAGAAGCAGATGTTCCCAAAAAGATTTTCTTTCTCTATTAGAATCTCTTTCAGTGTCGGTAATTTCTACCGCTCCTAGCAACGCGCGGACCCATTGTAATCTAGTAAATACTATAGTTCGCGGGGAGGTATGGGCGTATGGTGCATGCCCGACCTTGCCGCCACGTGTGGCTTTGCTATAGTAACCAGCTGAGTAGGCTCATATATTTGTAGTCCATTCCAGTTCGCATGCCGCTGTTAGTTCGGTTGGCTAGCGCGTTCCCTCGCGAGCGATAGGTCTCGGCTTCAAATCCTAGCGCAAGTTTTTTTTAACCAAAGAAGTAGATATTTCCGAAAAAGAAATTCTTTCTATGTTAGAATCTCTTTCAGGATCGGCAACTTCTACTGTCTGTAGCAATGCACAGGCCTGTTGCAAACTAGTAAATACTAGTTCAATGCCCGTGCGTTGCTACAAAAAATAAAATTGGTAATGAAACATAGAAGTCAAGCAATAAAAGAAAATTATGCTATAAGACCAAACATCTATTTCTCTCGATTACAAAAGTTTTTATAGTATCTCCTCGGCATGAATTAAAACCTACTATACGTGCGGTACTTATCTAAATCCCTCACACAAAACTGCTGGCCTCAACATTCCTCTCGCACCACCTCCGAGATTCCACCATTGCAAGAATGCAATATCTATTTTCTCTCTCTTTTGGCATCCTATCATCCAGATTTTCAATCCTTTACCCAGATTTGGGTATAAATCTGAGGTTGTACCTCTGTTAAGTCATGTAGTAAATGAAAAATATCACGAATTTCCTCAGGTGTCTTTCCTTCAATGATTCGAGTGAGTGCTCGATTGGTAAGATCAACCAATGGCTTTAATTGAAGGCTATCAGCTCTGGATGTCAACTCAAATAGTCTTTACGGGTCTATCCTAACAAACTTTTCATCAAATGACTTTCGCTCCTGCACTTAGCTAGAAAAGACTGTCCCTTTTCCCCGTCTGCATTTCTGAACAAATAATTAGCGATGTGTTCTGAAAACATGTGAGACAATTCATTCAAATCTTTGAATTTGAGTATATTTTTCCTAAGGTATGCGGCAAAGGTGGGTAATTAAAGAGCAGTGGTAAAGGTGGGTAATTTTAATGAAGTGACACGGGGAGAAACTCTTGCTTTATATATATAGGAAAGATATCTTTTACTCCTAGGAGTAGTTACTCCCACATCTGAAATACCAGCTAAACGAACTTGAAATGCACCTTTATCACTTTGGGTACACTCATACACTAATTATAAGATACTCTAATGTGTGCCACATGAAAAAATTGCAAGGGAGTTGTAACATCCCAATTTTTGAGTTTTTAATTATTAAATATTATTTTATTGCAATTTATGAATTTTGTGAATTTTTCTGGATTTAATTGGATTTTCTGAAATTTATTGGAATTATGTTAATTTAAAGAATATGGCCTTTTGTTAAAGAATTATTTATAAATAGATAATTTTAAAATAAAGTTTTGTCGGAAACATTTTATTTAATCCATAAGGTCTCAAAGTATTTTGAGAATTTTCTTGGAGTTTTCCTGGTGTTTAAAGGGACTCAAATAAATCAAATATATTGGGAGTATTTATAAAAAAAGAAAAGAAAAAAATTGGAAAAATCTTCTTGAATAGAGAAGGGCTCAGCCCAGTTGCCGTGTACGCTCGCTCGATACAACGGAGCGGCCGTTGGCCCTTTTTCTAGAAGCGCGTCGTGGCCGTCGATTGCGCAGTGGAGAGCCGTGTCCGATCGGGAGTCAAAGAATCGGGCGCAGTTGGGTTTCCGAGGGGATTTAGAAATCGGAGTCGACGTGGCCAGTTGAAGCTCGACCGAGCAAGCCTTCCAAATCCGGACCGTGAAGACATGCTGCGTGTTCGATCAGGATTCGGACGGCCAAGGATTTGGAAAGATTGAATCGTAGCCGACTTGAACTCTTGAGCTGGCGCTAAATTCGGCAAGGAATCCGGAGCCCAGCTCGGGCGGGAGAGCACTCGGCTGGGTATTTAAGTCACGCGAAGGCGTCGCTAGAACCAAGCGAGCGGCAAGAAAATCGCAGGCGAGCGAGCGAGTCGTGTCGGCGATTGGAGGATCTCGCTAGGTATGTTTGGATCCATTAGCACTAATAGTTAGCTAGCTAATAGCTAATTATTAACTAACTATTAGCTGGCTAATTATTAGCTAGAGATGTTTGGAGGTACTAGCTAATAGGTGGTTGAAAATTTAGTTGTTGATGGAAATGTCCATTGTACCATTCCATTAATACTCTTGCATTAATAGCTGTTTGCACAGTGCCGAGGGCATATTAGTCATTTCACACTACTCGAGAAAACATCATCAGCAGGCGGTTCATAAGCGTCGCCGAGAGGCGGTTTTGTGAACGAAATCGGTAACAACAAATCTGTGATGAAGAAGATCATCGAGCGGTTCTCTACCGTCACGAGAAAATATATATCACGAGACGGTTGTATTAATAAACCGTCGTGAAATTTATCTATCACGAGCGGTTATAGTTTGAAACCGTGCGTGATAACTAAATATCACTGAGCGGTTATGATTTGAAACCATTGTGATAACTAAATATCCGCAGACGGTTGTGATTTGAAACCGTCTGTGATAACTAAATATCCTGACGGTTTCAAATCACAAATGCGTGATATGAACTCATCACGAGCGGTTTAAATCATAACCGTGCGTGATATCCTTATCATGAGCGGTTTCAAATAAGAACCGTCGTGATATCCTTTTTCCACCCCCGGCAGAACCTCCATTAGTTATGGTGTTGTTGAAATTTCCATCAATATTTCTGCGATATTTATAAGGCACAACCGAGTTATAGATGTTGTAATTGAATATCTGCACTTCCTATATGCATTGAAGCAGCAGTTTGTCCGATCGGGATAGACTTAAAATATAAACATTTGTGGCTTTTTTCCCCTTCTTATGATAATGTTGATGGAACTCGACTAATAAATCAACCAAGAGCCTTGGCGGACATGGAGGCGGCGGCAACCACGGCCTTCTCCATCGAGCCGGACACATAGAGTGTGTGATTTGCTTCATGTCATCTGAAGTGGCTTTGCTGCGAGGTCACCGTAGTGCCACGGTCTTGATGGCCGAGACGACATGCTCTTATCTTGAGCGTCACCGTCGTGCCGCGCATTGGGAGATCGAACATGGTACTTTGGTAAAATTGTAGATGTACTTGATAGATTACTTTAGGTAGGGTAATTAAAAGATTGAACAAATGTGATTGCAAGTCGGGTCTTCCATGCAGGAAGGATTTTGGAACACACCGACTTGAATGGAGAAAAAGGCGGGAGGAAGCCTATGGGCGGTGATGCAGCGGAAGAAAACTGCCTTGGTTATAGATAAAAGGTGTCTTCTTCATGAGATCTTGCGAGAATAATAAGTAGATGGAAATTTGAACAACATACCATAAATAATGGAAATTCTGCTGAAATGTAGTGTAAAACATCTACTTCTAACAAGCAAGACATTGTTAAGTTGTTGCATTCAAGATGAGCAAATATGTATTAAGGATAATATCATGTGACAATACAATGAATCGTACAAACAAGAATAACGCAAGTTTTTGATAATTGTACAACTCGAGAAGTTATAAGGCTGCGTGGAGCTTGGGTTTTATATATTACCGGTGGCGGGAAGAAACAAACTCTCCCTCTAATGTTGCTCAAATCGTTCACGAGTCAGCTTGATTTTAACCGTATTGCTAATTTTTTAGCGGCGATGGTTTGCATGTTGTAGCAATCATAAAATCCACATAGGTTATTTCCGGACCTTCTTTGGTGGCCTTGCAAATAAAACCTACGGTTAGTTCTAGAGTCACTATTACGGGGTTTGATATAGAATTGTTGTGTATAGCGGATCTGGAAAGTTCAAATCATCTTTGTAGTTTAGTCCAATCTTTCACGTGTTTGAGCGCTCTACAAGATTGCAAAAGGTTAGCCTAAGCCATTCCAATAGCAATATAAACACGGAACAACTTACGACCATATGCGTAGGAAGCGTGATTACGGTGAGTAATTTTGCGATAGGTGTCAAGTCGTGGTTTCCATACGTCGGAATCAAGGTACTTAACCGGTTTGTGGCTGGTTCAATTACAATTAGAACCGATGAAACCTACGGGTATATCACAATGGACAATGAACAAAAGCGAGTTGTGTGCCTGATCTGAGACCAAAGTATAGCATGTGGTAGCACTTACCTGGGTTATGGGGTATAAGTATGAATTCTTTATCTTTTTGTGCTAGCAATGCCTCTATCACGTATTTCTCGAGCATGTTTATATCATCATCCATTGTTTGCTTTGAGACTATATGTGGGTCGAGAAACCGATCGATAGTTTATTCGTGTAAGCTTCAAGTTGCATGAATCTATATATACAAAGCGAATTATATATATATTGGAGTACATTTATCACTATTAGGCGAATGTAGGTGTGATAGCACACACTTACAAGGTCCAGCATCTTATGAGTCTGCGCGTCGAGGCGTCGAGGTTGTAGAGATGGAACAAGTCGAAAATCGACCGTGAAGAAGCCCCCATTGAGTCGTTGAATAGATGTTCATACTTGAACTTACGGCGATACTTGTTATGCGTTCACGCTCGGCTTTCCAGCTTCTTGGATGTACCACTTATGCAATTGTTGGCAAGTTATACTAAGTGAGATTCGCTGCCTTTTCGTTAATGCTTGGCTCTCTAGCTTGTATTGTTTAGCCAACTCGGCGGATGGATAGTCGACTTGTTCTTGCCTTTCTTTCTTCTTTTGCCCTTGCCTTTCTTTGTTTTATATGAACCCTTCACGGGAGAGAATGGGCAGGAAAGAGGTCAACGTTATGTACATCAAGTGGAGTCGCTCTCTGACTGCGCGATTTAGTAGCCAAGCGATCGAGCGGCGATACAATAAGCGAATCGGATCGTCGCGGTTGTTGCATAATGAAGGCGACCGGGAGATGTCATTGCTAGGCCATTGGATGAATGTGCCAATGGCATCCCCAAGTTTCACGATCTCGTCGTTTGGCGACGTAGATCGACAATTTTGAAACTATCAAATACCCGTCCACATTGACCTTGGTGAAACCGCTATGATGGTACCAGTGCACCATGGTCCCCTTTGGGGATGGATCGCCATGCCCCAAGCGGCGTCGGAGGAGCGGTGCCATTGCTAATTCTCACTTGGAGATTGCTGTGCGTGGCATATAATGTCACATCTGAGGATAAGTCCGCTATGTTCATCTTGGTCACTTGGAGGAGCGGATGCAGTTTGCTCTTATGGGCGATGGGGGTGACTTGCGGACATATACAGGGGCTTGTGCGATATTTCTTTCTTGATTGGTGAGCCTTTCCTCGAGGATTCGTATCCTTTCATAAAATTCTTCTCGGTTCTCCCTCAACTCTTCTCTCAACTCTCCTCTCAACTTGTCCTCCAAATTCTTTATAAGATTTGACTCGCGCTCGGCTTTAGTTCTCTTCTTACCGGTATATGTGGAAGTAAATGCAGGAATCCAGTTTTCCATGGAACAAAAACCCTTTGCCTCTTGTACAACCGGGTGTTCCTTGTTTCCCAAGGCTATGGACGGTGCATCTTTCTCTGTCTGCGGGAAAAAAAGCCATCGCCGCGATTGTGTACTCAACGCTACTGCAAGATCCGGACAAGTTATTTCACTTATGAAGTCATGGACTAATTACGTAAAATTGGTAGTTCGATTTATATATTACGGCGTTGGCGGACTTCCTCATCATGGGGTTTACAAAGGAGCGGTTGCGGAGGGCGTGGCATCGACCTCGCTCTCGCTCTTAGCCGATCTCACATGCGTTGATCTGTGATCGATGGAAATGGCGCGATACCCTCCTCGTCCTCCTGGCCCATTGCGCTCTCTTCCCGCGTAGCGTGCGATCTGCGAATCGTGGGGGTGAGTGTTCCTTGCTTGCAAGGCCTTGTTTGCTTCAACGTGGCCTTGCGAATTAAATGCGTGGTCTTCATCCCAACAAGCGCCCCCCGTGTCCTCATCAATGAACCCATACTTGAGTATGGAACCGGATCCTTCTTGGCGTAGTCTCTGGCGTATGCTTGAAGGTCTTCCATGCCTTTCTGCGCTAGCGGTGCATCTTGCGTCGCACTAGGGGGCGGATTCTTACGGAATGTTGAGCGATGAAAGAATTTCCGTTAGCAAGGCATTGCGAGCCTCAATAGTCACCAACCTCCGGGAAGATAGTGTGATCGGAACCCGTTCGGGGCTACTATCACACATACTCGAAATGCATTAGCCGCCTTTTTTGGCTTTCTAGGGGCCCCATCATTTGGATCGATCTACTGTAATGGTATATCGGTGCATTGGCCTTTTGTTTGGTCCTCTTCTTGTGGCGGGTCGATTCTTCTTTTGAGGGCACATCATGTCCTTGAGACGATGGATTAGAGGGCGACATCTTCTTTACAAGTTAAAATAGTTTGAGGCGAACTAAAAGTGAAGAACAAATAAAATCACATTAGAGTGAATGAGTTTGTGGATACCATGGCTTGTTATTAGCCTTTTAAAAGAACTAGCCTAAATGGCTTGTTATTAGCCTTTTAGCAAAAGAAAGCGAACTAGGAGGTTGCTTGAACTTAATAAAAATTTGGCACCTCCTAAAACTAGGACATCCACACATGGAGACAAGCGGAAGAATACATATGGATTCAACCATTTGGCGATTAACGAGAATAATAGAAACGAAGCTCGAGGATCTCACATATGAACATATGCAGTATTACGAATAAAGCAATTAGCATAAAGCTCATATTGATTGTTTGAATGTTCTCGGATGTCGGGTTGCCTTAAAGGCCCTCCTACGCCACAATGGACAAGTAATAGACTAGATTGTGACAACTTTATCTCAATAACAGATTTAATACTTGACGGGTTAAGTATAAATCCTCTAACAACCGATTATGACACAAAAGGACAATCATTAACCATTTATGTCATCCATTCTAAGAATTATGTCTATCACCCCAAATGAGAGGAAATAAATTTGGCGTGCTCTCGATTTTGGGTAGAATGAAGATAAGAACCTTCACTACAATCACAAATCGGCAAGACTAATCAATTCAACGAAATAGGCCTTGAACCCTTACCACCTTAGAAGTACAAGAATTGATTTATGTTCACTTGTATAAATACCTAAGTACAGAATGAGTTAAAGATTGCTCTAGCATAAAGAACCCACACAAAATGTTACGATCAGCATGAAGGCGAAGCGATGCATTCTGTAGCAAGTATTAGTTCTAAGCGAACGAGCATGTCGAGATCAAAACTAAAAGTATTTTCCAGCATGCAATGAACAGTCGATAGTTTAATTAACTTGCTAGTTACACTAGAGGTGTCGAGATCAATTGCTAGCAATATTACTAATTGAACCAAGCATACAATCTTGACAATCAAAGCAAGTTGAACTACTAACCAAATTAATGAAAAGAACAATCTTGACAATCAAAGCAATCTTGTCGAGAATCGGACAAAATTTGAATAATGAATCAATTCTTTCTAACATGTACTTTACGGTTCAAGGCCTAATTCATTTAATCAATTGTCATATTCATTAACAAACCCGATATCATCCTGAGCGGTCACGAACCAGCGAATAGTAAATAAGAAAATTAGTGCTAAGATTTGTTGTCACAATTAGTCTATTCCATCCCTAAATCATCACTTGAACATTAAGCCCGCCATAAGGTCCCCAAGCAGAAGATCGTGGCCCCTTTGCAAGGCAGAGAATAATCACGAAAGTGTCCCAGAACTCACTAACTAGCGAGCAACACCGAAAAATAGAGCAAATGGCAGGCGGTGCCTCCGGATCGAGCGGCCTCTAGCTCGATGGCTAGTCCCCGAAATACTCACGGTTGAAGCCGAGATGCACAAGAACACGTCGATGCGGGGAGGCGCCGAGGAGGAGGCGCGAGGAGCCGTCGCACAAGGGAGGGCAGCAGCAGGGCACGTCAATGCGGGGAGGACGCCGGGGGAGGGCAGGGCTTGAGGTGGGCAGCAGGGGAGGGAGGAGCAGAGGCGGGGAGAGGGGCAGGGGAGGCCGGCCGTGAGGCAAAACGTCTCAAAGGGTTAGGGTTTGGCGCGCTGTGAATGAGCTCTGCGCGCGGGAGATATATAGAGGAGAGCACATCACAGACGGTTCTATAATATAGCGATGCATGATGAGATATCCTGAGCGGTTCTATAAAGAGAACGCAGTGATGTTGATTATCACGAGCGGTTCTATAATAGAAACGATGCAGTGATGTTTAAATATCTGAGCGGTTCTATAATAGAACCGTGCAGCGATGTAATGACATCACGGACGGTTCTATAATATAACCGTCTCGATGTTGAGATATCACTGACGGTTAGGTAACATAACAAATGCATGACAATCTTTATCCTGATGTTATGTTAAAAAACCGTCTGTGATATATCATTCCATGACATTCACTTGTCGGTTCGATTCGATCGACTCTTATGCATGCCACTTTGTTGTATCTTAGGAAAGTTGTCTTTAAGAGAATATATACTACTCTGTGGTTGAAGTGGAATTCTAATCCTCAATTCAAACCCTAAAATCTGAGAGCAATCACATACAACTATTTCCATATTGCCAAAGTAGACATGATTACATTCTTGTCATCAATTATGTCACGAATGGCCATCTTTGAATCATGTATTTGGAATCATATTGATATTAACGAATAAATCGTGCTCTTATACTTGCATCTTTTCCATCAATCCGGATGCTTCTGAAGCTACTTACAAAGATCATCACAATCATATATACATAATTGGATGCTTCACAAGCTACTTACAAAGATCATCACAATCATATGTACAAAGCATGATGGGTCGTATCATCTTTACAATAGCATTAATGTAATATTATTACACATGAAAATTAGTAAGCATGATGACAATGCACCCTTCTCATAACTTCATACCACATGCTTATTCTTTTGTATGAAAATTAGCCCTTCATGATGATCGGCACGTGTGTAGCTTGCTTCCTCATGTTGTTCTTAGGGACCGGGATGTCATTTCCGATAGGTGGCAACTCATCAAATTGATTGTACTCTTCCTCATCTACTACATTCTCAACTCAGACAATTCTCCTTTTTCCTGAAGAACTACGTGGCGCTTCTTGTTGGGCCGAATTGGTTACATAGAAGACTTGAACAACTTGGTTAGCGAATGCGAATGGTTCGTCTTGGTATCCGACCGTTCGAGGTCCACGATGGTGATGCCATTCTGTCGACCTTCACGTCTTTGGAGGTGGACCCACGGCACGAAATAGGGAATCTTGAAAAATGCGTGGTCGAGCTCCCATATCTCCTCTATGAACCCATAGTAGGAGCTCCTCGTCAACCAGTGGTATTATTGAATGCATCTATCACGGACACCCTGATACGGTTTGTGCTCTTCATATCCGATCTCTCGTGTAAAATGTGTACCCATTTAAGTCATATCCTTTCCATGTGACAAGCTGTAAAGTTGGTCCTTTTGCCAACCATGTCGGCGTGTCATCTAACGAGCTCCAGTGATAGGTCGCTCCTTCAACCATTTGTTGAGCGAAGGTTATCTTGTCTCGTGATCCAAGACTCTGCCGTCTTTGGATTCTCTTGCCTTAGCCATTGCTTGTGCTTTCGGCGATATAGGCGGACACTACTGACCATGTGTTGCAAAACGTGAAATGGGCTCGAGCATAATCAGCGAATCGAGCGTGATTGCTTTCCTTCGATGGTCCGATACCTGGAGCCTCCCCTCATGGCGAGATCGAGGCACACCTATTGGTTCGACACTGGGCCATGTAATCGGCCTTGAGAACTTCGGCGGCCTCTTACATTGCATAACAGCCGACAATGCTACCCTCCGGACGAGATCGATTCCGTCGTAAGACTTGAGAATTCCCATGTACCTCTCGAGCGGGTACATGCTACGTGGAACACTTGGCGCATATCTTTATCTCTGTCACAAGGTGAACAATGAGATGGACCATGATATCGAAAAATGATGGAGAAATACATCTCAAGATTACATAGAGTCATCACCACCTCGACTTGCGAGCATCTAGTCCCGGGATCGATGACCTTCGGCGATTGTGTTAAAGAAATAACACAGCCTAGTGATTGTCTCACGGACCTTGGCCAAGCAAAATACTTCTAATTGCGACGAGGAGCATCTGTGTCATCGGCACATGACAATCATGAGACTTCATGCCGATTAATTTCAAATCTTCCATGAAACAAGTCTCTTCATGTTGGAGGAGTAACCTAACGGAACTTTCACACCATGCAAGCAGCACGATTCAGTTCTTCGGCCTTTGTGATATAACAAGCGAGGTTCCAAATGCGTCGGCCTTTATCGGTCTCTTTCGGTGCTAACTCGGGTCTTATGCCCATATCGACCAAGTCAAGCCGTGCATTGATACCATCCTTTGTTTTACCCTTAATGTTGAGTAAGAGACCAATCACATCATCACAGACATTCTTCTCTCGTGCATGACATCGATCGATGGCGAACTTCTAGGTGCTCCCGGTAAGGTAGGTCCCGAATATTGATCTCTTCTTCCACATGCTCTTTTCACGGGTACTTGATTTCGTCCCTTTCCATCACAACATCAAATCCTTAACAATGTCATGAACATCTCTCCGCTCAAGCGCCTTGGAGCTGGACCATTTCGTTCCTTCCGTCGAAAAGTTGCTTCATCTTGCGATATGGGTGATTCCTCGAAGGAACCTCTGATGGCCATGTACGCGGTTTGCGGGGAGTGATTGACCATAAACTCTCGGTATCATCTAGCGGTGAGTCGCGAGCTTTGGTTCCTTTTGTACTCGGCACAGCGAGTTAGCAAAGCGGGGTAATCATTTATGGTGCGAGAACAACAAGCGATGCAAAGTAAAGTTCTCTCGTTTATCGCATCCCATCGTGTACCCGGTAACCCAGTGTTTTAGATCTTCCACCAATGGAGCTAGGTACACATCAATATCGTTCGGGTTGTTTCGGTCCTTGGATAAGCCTGAGACAACATAATGTACTTCCGCTTCATACACAACCAAGGAGGAAGGTTGTGAATCTGAATTCTGGGCCAAGTGCTATGCTATTTGCTCATGTTACGAAAAAGGATTCATTCCATCTGTACTCAATCAAACCTTATATTTCTCGGATCCGCACGAATTCTTGAAAGCTCTGTCGATGTTTCTCCTTTGGATGGAATCGGCGGTGCCTTAGCATTCCATCATTCTTCGCTCCTCAAAGTGCCAGCATAGCATTTTGCCTCCTTTGGGTTCGCAAACAAAGCGCTTCAAGCGAAATTCTGATGAGATACCATGCCACCTTAGCGAGGAGGACCTTTTTCACCTCAATGCTCTCGCCATCATCATCTGAATAACTCTTACGCTTGTCTGGGATCGTTGCACGGACATATATCTGAAGTTTGTGTACTCTTTGCGATGCAAGGATCGATCGTTTGGACATGCATGTATTCTTTCTACTTCCATTCCCAAGGGACAAAGAACACCTTGGCTTTGTAGGTGCTTGTCGGCAACTCGTTTCCCTCTGGAAGCATGTCGCCAATAGGCGTACTTATTGTTTGTGAAACTCTTGTCGGACCAACCGTTGCTTGCCTTCAATTTGAGTAGTTGAAGCCGGATGATAACCTTGTGTATTTCAACTTGCACCCTGCGAACAAAGGTTTCTCGGAGTCCTCCATTAAGCCACTGGGCGTCCATATTCCTGTCATCAAGGTTTCATACGCATCGCGTGCATCGATCCAAATTGTCATCGTGCAACTTTGTCCTCATCGGGCACAATCGATATGATCATCAGACATATCATTGACATCGTCGACGATATTAACACTACTTCGCTGCTTCACGTATATTATGCTCTTCGCCATGGTGGTCCAACATGTATAGCCCTTTTGAAACCCCTTGAATCAAGTGTTAGCCGATCTCTGTTGAGTTTGAAACATCTTGATTTACGCAATCAATGCTACGGACATGACATGAATTGCACCCTTATTAAACATATCCTCCTCTGCGGCTCTTTTGAAAGTGGAGATGCCATTAAGGTACTCGGCACAAATGCGGTTCTCGGTACATCGAAACTTCGATCCATCTCGCTACACATGTAACACTTAGTGTTAAATATTAAGTGCACGGTGTAGTCGTATGCACACATTCTTAAACTAATTATGCAATTACATACCTTAATTACATCACAAAGAAATAATTAACAAAATTCAAATTAATCTTCAATATAATAATGAAATTAGAACCCATTACTAATCTTAGATCACCAAAAGACTTGAATTGATCTATAAGCTAGATCTAAACAATCTTTAAATTCTATCCTTAACAAGCTAGCTAGCTACATCATGATCGAATATTATATTATGCAAATAGAACCATTACTAGCTAACCTTATTCATCAAAAACCAACACATGGTTCTACAAGCGAGATCTAAAAAATCATCAAATTCCTTCCTTATCAAGCTAGATGTTGAATATAATGCAATTAAAACACATTACTAACCAAATATCACAAACAACATATGGATCCACTACAATTAAGCTAGATCTAACCAAACAATCTTTAAATTAATTCTCTCCTAACCAACCTAGATATATATTGAATTGGATGCATGCAATTAGAGAACTCATTACTAACCTTAGATCACCAAAATCAAATGAATCTAATATCACCCTTGAAATCAATGGCTTTTTTAAAAAATGCCTCACTTCATGACCGCCACTTAGGATAGCAAAACCCTACAAACAAAGTGGATGGAGCGAGGCTCTGTTTTTTGGCCTCGGGCGGTTTTATCCTGAGCGGTTTTATATTACGGTAAATGCGTGATGCAAAAAATATCACGAGCGGTTTCTAAATATAGCTATCATGTAATATTCTTGTAGATATTACGGGCGGTTGTGTTATATAATCGTCGTGATATCCGCGAGCGGTTTTACTTTAAACCCGTGCAGTAATGATTCTTGTAGCAATTACAGGCGGTTATATTTTGAAGCCGTCTGTGATAGTTATTACATCACGAGCGGCGTAATATAAAACCGTCGTGATATTAGCTTGTGACGGTTTGAGTACATAAGTCGTGATGTTCCATATTACAGAGCGGTTTTTCAAAACCGTGCGTGATCGTCGTCGATATAAGCCTCATTTGTACTAGTGTCACCATCTATTAGCGAGGAATTAGCGAGGAGAACCAGACTAATGAGATAACTATTATTTGGGTTAGCGACTAAGCTATTAGGCGGGTTATTAGCTAACTGTTTGGATCCACTTTAGCTAATTTTAGCGACTAACTATTAGTGCTAATGGATCCAAACATACCCTAAGGAGGCGTGTGGTGTCGTAGAAGAATCGTCGACAATTAAGCGAATGGTATTGTTGTCGTCAGAGAATCGCGAGCAACAGCGGCCAATTGCGAGAAAAGTTCGGCGCCTTCAGGAGTTGCCGCGAGAAGCATCTCGTCTGTTGTAGTTCCATGAACATCGCCGAGAAGGAGATCGTCGTTGGGATCGTCGTCTTTTTAGTCGTGAGTTTAGCGTGGTCAGACCATCGCCGATCGGAAGCTTCGTCGGCCGTCGGATCTTCATCGGCGATCGGGATTAAGTCATAATGTTTGAATCGATGGCGTCTCATATTAAATATCAACCGTTGGGTTTAGATCGGACGGTTAATATTGAGTCACGTAGTAGATTTACATGTAACCGTTAGATTGAGTTCATCGGTCTAGATTTAGCCACGTTTTGTCATTACAAACCGGGACCAGGAAAATTCGGATTTTCTTTATAAAAATAATTAGAAAGATTTAGAATTTCTAATTCGAGTTTAGTTTATTTTCAAAACTTCTAAATGTCATAATCTTTGCATATGAACTCCAATTTGGGTGATTTGAATTCGAAAGATTTGTAAATTGAGATCTTTCAATGGTGGATTTTATTTGAATTTTTGAGTTCATTTGCTACTTGTTTTTGGTGTTTATTTGCTATTTCTTCTCGATTAGCGTAGGCGTTCAATTGTGCGAGGGTTAGGAGAATTAACAACTCAAGAGCAATCTTGAACAATACCGGGGAGTTTAAGCAAGGCAAGTTGTGCTTTGATCATGTTGCACCCATAAACTAGATCGCATGCTATTTTGATTTACCTTATCACTTGTTATTTTATGTGTATAAATGATTTCAACATAAGTTTGGGATTAGCTATCGTACCCTTTGAATTACACCCTACCTTGCTAGTTGTATGCCATGATCCACTTGTCACCTAGGTTGGTTTACTATAGTTGGTTAATAATGAAATCGGCATGGATGGTTAGATCGAATCGAATTGCTTAGCCATGCCACGTCATCACATGTACTTGAATCTTTGATAAATAATCTTGACTAATGGAATATGGAACAAAGTTCTGAATTTGTGTGTCATGTGTGGTCTACGATGAGATTGAGTTGTGGTGGCAATGGATGTCACATAGCGATATTGAGTTGTTGATGGCACGTGGTGCTTGGTAATCAACTGGGGTGGTTATAATTTTGGGTCGGAGCAAGTGGTAAGGGCAGGATGCCAGGGTGGGCCCGATGGGCAAAGGGTATGTGTATGTCTTGCTTTGATCAAACCATAAGGACACCTTGCGAGCCTTTGACCTGAGTCAATCATGCAACCACATGTTGTTATGGGGCAACCTAGTGACTAATTTGCAAAGTCTTGGCTTTAGTACTATCATGGTGGTGTGGTTCACCTTTGATTGAACCCGGATGGCGCAAGGGGGGCCTGTTGGAACAGGTTGTTCCTTGGTGTTGAAACCTTAGCGGGTAATCTTTGGGTTAAGATGATGCATTGTAAAGGCTTTGTCATGATTCTCTGTAGGCATACCAAAGGAAGTGTGCTAATGGCGGGCATAAAGAGATTATCATGTCGTGTGGGTAAAGTGCATAATCTCTGCGAGTGTACAATCTATTAGGATAGCCGTGCTCACGGTATTGAGCAATGCTCGGGGATTCTGATCAAGGGTTTAGACTTTTTAAAAATTTGGGATGGATGGCAGGTTGCCATGGAAAATTGAATCTTGACTTAGGACTGGAAACTTGGTTTACTTGAGAAATGCTAAATCTATCTATTATTGTTATTTGTTTTATTACTGTCTTTTCAATCTATATATTGTACCTGTTTATAAAGGCTGCTTAGTTGCAAATAACCATTTAACCATTCCTTTGGAATAAGCCTTGCATATAGCTATGATAGAATTGCATTCTGTGCACAACTTGTTGAGTACGTGTTGGTGTACTCACCCTTGCCTACAACCATCATCAGTGCTGAAGAAGGGGTACCATGAAGAGACGAATGTTTAGGGCGCGAGCCTTGTCAGTTGCCTGTGGTATACTGAGGGGTTATCTACATCTTCATTCCGCTGCAGTTCAATTTGTTGTTCAGCCTTGTGAGGCATTGTCAAGTAAGTTGACCATAAGGTCATTCAACTTGTAATATTTAATATATTATGTCTTTTATCTATTTACGTTGTGTATGATTGTGATATTCACTAATGTTGAGCTTTGTGTGCACTAGCATGATCTGGACTAGTGTGGTATACAGAGGGTCGGATTTGCACATTCAGTCCAGCCGGAGAGGTGGTATCGAGCCATCTTGTATGTAGGTCTTGCCCTAGATAGTTGAGTGCGTCTCTATAGGTCTTTCAAAATTATTTTCTAAAGTAAAAGACCTAATCTGAAAGAATAACATATTCTTGACTTATCTCATTTTTTTATTCTTACCCAAAATTTTTCCTTTCCTTTGCTGAAATTTCTTTCTCTTACCTCTGCTAAATTGATTTAAAAAATCCTACGAGTTATCTTAAGTAGAAAAGCGATATACCACAACTCGGGAGAAGGCATCGAATGCTGTTGCTACCATAATGATCATGGCGGAAGGAATCATCAAGCTCATGGAAGAGTGGATCAATGAAGTGTATCAAGAGTTAGAAGACTCGATTACTTCAAGTAGCGAGTTGAGACTCATGTGTGGGAGTCGCGTTCCTTAAGATAGAGTGTCGCCCATGTAGGCGGTAGTTTTGTGTGTTTAGGTTGAATTGGTTCTTCTTGATTCTTTGAGTGTGCGTTATGTGTTGCAAAGCTTTTGAGGCTTATATAAGTAGCCATACCAATTTATTAATATTGGTTGTTCAAGTTATTGGGTTAAAACCTATCTTCCCTGTATTAGGATTCTTGCTCCTTATCTATGCTAAGTTCGTTCCCTAACCCTTGAGGTAATCAAGCAGATGGTTCAGAATAGTGATAGCTAGTGAAAGTGGAAACCAACCCAGTAGAAACTCTAAGGATGGATTAGTTCCTCAACCGTCACCACCAATAGATACGTAGAGCTTCAAAGAGTTTTTGGCCGATCAGATTCAGTTAATGCAGGCAATGATGAAGCAAATACAGAATATGACCAATCAAGCTAATGTCAGTAAAGGCGTCTCGAACTGTTATTAGTGATCCCTGTACTTACTCAAAGTTATTAGAATTTATAAAGACTCGTCCACCAACGTTTTAAGTAAATATTTCTCCTTTAGAAGCCGAGAATTGGCTCGAGACTATGGAGAGAAACGCTACCCCTGCATCTTGCTCGAAACCTAGATATTGCTCTATGAAGCGCGGTCAACCAAACAAGTTAAAGGATCGGCGTGCATTATTGTGGGAAAATTAGGCATACCTCAAATAAGCATGCGATCAATTGCTCTAGTTGCAAGGAAAATCATACAATTAGAAAAGGTCCTATGAGTAACATCACCTATCACCTTTGTGAAAGACAAGACCATTGTTCACCTCGGTGTCCCTTGGATCCAATAGTTCTTGCCGTAATCTAGCATCAGCAGAATCTCACGAACCCTAGTTACTCAAGAATTAGCAATAAGAAGGAAACTTTGTTGCCCGAGGATCGTCGCTGGAGAGTTAAAATGCACCCTCCTAAAACCTATCGACCTTAAGCAAGAAAAAGCAGAAAGTGGCTATCATCCACGGGGAGGTCCCTTGTATGGTGAGGAAGGTCATTTTGCTAGGGGAGGTGTTACGAGTCAAAAAGTAATAAAATCACAAGAAGAGCGTCATGAGTGTCACAGAAAAGGCCATTATGTTAATTGATGTCCACAGGAGAGACAAGTAATTCCTATAACCATGGATATATCGAAAGTTACCTTAGTCCGGTACATAATGCCAAGAGTGAGTGATGAAATTGTGAGGAAAAATTTGCCTAGAAAACCAATTGAAGAAAAAGGCGTTCAGGTAAAAGATACTGTTCCAATCAACGAATAAACAAGAAAGAAAGTTCACCCTAGACTCTGCTATATTTGCCACCAATCTGAGCATGTTGCCAATAAATGCCCTTAAAGGAAAGCAATCGCGTTAGTTCAAGTCAATCCTAACTCCGTCCCTGTCAAAGCCCTAGCGCCAATGCCGAATCAAGGAAGTCAGGAGTCGTGAGTTTACTTAGTGCAATATCATAACCCTACTTGTAAAGTAAAGAGATTAGTGATGAATTCCATGTAAAGGTTCCTTGTCGAAAGAAAAGCGAGGAAGCGGTTAATACATTGGTATACGAATTATTGGAAAGAAGAGCAATAATATAAATTAATGAGTTAGATGTCTCTCTAGGAATAATCTGGTGTTAAGGGTTTATCTAAAAATGATGCATGTGAAATGGTGGCTAGTTTAAGTGGTACCCAGCATAATCTCATTAATCGGAAGATTTGTCATTATCAGTAAGTGCCCAGTTGTGCTAGATTTAAACAGGATGTTGAGAATTCAGTGCTTGTTGAGAGAGTAGAGTTCCAAGCAAATCATATTGTGTTGGATATTTAGGTTATTCTTTGAATTAAGGGGATGCCCAAGCCTAAGACTATTACGAGAGATGTATATCGATGATAGTTTATGCTAATAGCCCGATGGATAACAATGTGGAATTTGCCAACTAGAAGATACACGGTTGTTAGAAAACCTTGATATATTATCTAAGAAATTGTCTAGCATGCGGTCATATCGGAAGATCAAAATCGTGGCGAATTAGTGCACGATACAACCCAATAGTGAAAAAGACAATGTCAAATGTTTCTAATGAATTAATGGAAAATGGAAAGGCATGACGAAGAATTACTAGGAAGAGTTTTGAGAAAGCTTAGTGCGTTATTTGTGGTTAACAAAAGGAAAATAGAAGATCGAGAAGAATGCAGAATCATGCTTTAAATAAAGAAAAGATCAAAAATAAGTATCAATGTTGGGATCGATGGCGTGTTGGGACAATCGAGAAGAAAGTTGGAATTTCTCTAGGATAAAGCCTCGCTTAGCAGGTTATCACCAATTGAGAAGTCGTGTGAAAGATGTTTCTAAGATTGCGCTCTCTACATAAGCGATATAAAGTTTTGGCTAAATCTCCTGAATTGACCGATGCCCGCATATCTAATGAACACGAGTAAGATATTTATGGAGTAATTGATAAATTCATGGTTGATGACAATCTAGTATACCCTAAGACAAGAAGATCATGCGAGAACATGTTAGATTGATTTAGAAAGATTGCAAGAGTAGTAGTCATATGCTAAGTTCAACTAGTGTGAATTTGGAAGTGAAATGGTTGAAATCCTTAGACATATAAAGGCGCTAAAGGAGTTATTGTTGAACCAAGCAAGGTAGAAGTTGTGTTACATAGGAAGCAACCAAAGTCGTTACCTAGGATTTAAGGTTCTAGAAATGGTAAGATAATACCCTTTGGTTCATAGGAAGGTTTTTCGACAATAGCTAGACCTTTTATGCGATTGTTAAGGAGAAAGAGATGCATGGACACGAGAGTGAAAAGGGTTTTGAAGTTGAAAGAGCAATTACCATTAGCGCATGTGTTAGTATTACTAGTACTATGGAGTAGTTTCAATATATAAGGATGATGCTTCTAGACATAATCGAGAAGTGAACCAACGTTGTTGCATAAACGATAAGGCAGTTGAAATTACCCTACGTATGACTTGGAGTTAGTCGTTGTAGTGCGCGCAGAAAAATGGTGTCACTATCTCATCGAAAATAAATAGGAGCCTTAAGAATCTAAATATATTTACTCAGTCCCACCTTAATAGATGAAGATAACGGTTGGAAAGGATCAAAGAGTCTAGTGTCAGAATCCATAGACATTTTAGTAAGGCTAAGGTGGCAGTCGACGTTTGACTTACGAGGAATATGTTGATAATAAGCAGTTAACCAGGGTATGTAAAGAATCTAAGAAGTTGAAATTAAAGATCGCTCCACAAGGTTTCATAGTTGCCTTGGAAATAGAACCAACATTAGAAGATCAGAACATAAGAAGTTCGAAGATAGATGAAGTACAAAATCAAGTCAAAGAAAAAAGAAACAGCCTAAAAAGTAGAAATTTGAGTGATTAGGATACCATAAGGATTTAATCTTTGAACCGATTAATGTCTTGGGATAGGAAGATCCTAAGAAATTGATACTTGAGAAAACTCATAATTCTAAGTATTCGATATACCTAGGAAGTGCCAAAGAGAATCAATATCTTAAGGAAAGGTCTTGGTGACCTAAGGTGAAGGGCGAAACTATTGGTTATGATACTCAATGTGATGTGAATTAAAATAAATAAATAAATAAAGGCAATGCATTAGAGATCTAAAGGTTCGTTGCAAATCATTATAGATTCCTATAGGAGGCAAATCATTAAAATGATTCCTAGTGTAAATGGACCCAAAAAGGTATGAATTCGGAGGAATCATTAATGATTAAATTAACCAAAATTACTCATTTCATATCACTAAAGACTACGTATTCAAAAGATCATTTGGCAAATCTGTCAGGGATTTAATAACTGTGTAGGTGCGTAAGAAGATTGTGTCCGATAGAGGTATCCAATTTATCTCGAAGACTTAGAATAAGTTACATGAAGCAATGATAACTTCGCTTGAATTTGATCTGATTATCGCTCGCATACTGATAGTCAAGCGAGAAAGAGTTAATCAGATTCGGAGGGTATGTTTAGAGGTTGTTCGTTAGCTTCATACGTTTTGGGATAAATGTTTGCCATAGGCGAATTCGATTATGCGATGGTTACCGAGGCTAGTTTGCAGATGTCACCATTTGAAGTCTTATATGGTCGAGTTTGTCGTACCCCGTTGAACTGGAATGAAACAGAGGCGTTCGGTGTTTGGACTGAGTTTTCTAACAAGCAAGACATTGTTAAGTTGTTGCATTCAAGATGAGCAAATATGTATTAAGGATAATATCATGTGACAATACAATGAATCGCATAAACAAGAATAACCGCAAGTTTTTGATAATTGTACAACCTGTAGTTATAAGGTCGCGGAACGCTACGGTTTTATGTATTACTTGTGAGCGTGAAGAAACAAACTCTCCTCTAATGTTGCTCAAATCGCTCGAAGTCAACGCAGCTTTTAACCGATTGCTAATTTTTTAGCGATTTATGGTTTGCATGTTGTAGCAATCATAAAATCCACATAGGTTATTTCCTGACCTTGCCGGTGGCATCGCAAATAAAACCTACGGTTAGTTCTAGAGTCACTATTACGGGTTTGATATAGAATTGTTGAGTATAGCGGATAACCGGAAAGTTCAAATCATGCAGTAGTTTAGTCCAATCTTTCACGTGTTTGAACGCCTACAAGATTGCAAAAGGTTAGCCTAAGCCATTCCAATAGCAATATAAACCTCGAACAACTTACACCACCATGTACGAGGGAAACGTGATTACCGGTGAGTAATTTTGCGATAGGTGTCAAGTCGTGGTTTCCGCCACGTCCGAATCAAGGTACTTAACCCGGTTTGTGGTCGGTTCAATTACAATTAGAACCAAAGGAAACCTACACAGTATATCACAATGGACAATGAACAAAACAGAGTTGTGTACAAAGATGCATCAAAGTATAGCATGTGGTAGCACTTACCCCGGGTTATGGGGTATAAGTATGAATTCTTTATCTTTTGTGCTAGCAATGCCTCTATCACGTATTTCTAGCATGTTTATATCATCATCCATTGTTTGCTTTGAGACTATATGTGGGTCGAGGAAACCGATCGATAGTTTATGCCGTGTCGCCTAAGTTGCATGAATCTATATATACAAAGGCTAATTATATATATATATTGGAGTACATTTATCACTATTAGACTAATGTAGACCGTGATAGCACACACTTACAAGGTCCAAAGATCTTATGAGTGCGCGGCCGGGCGCCGAGGTTGTAGAGATGGAACAAGTCCGTAAAATCGACCGTGAAGAAGCCCCCCGAAGTCGTTGAATAGATGTTCATACTTGAACTTAACGATACTTGTTGTACGCTCACGCCCGCTTTCCAATTTCTTGGATGTACCACTTATGCAATTGTTGGCAAGTTATACTAGTGAAGTTACGCTGCCTTTCGTTAGTAACCGCTCTCCTAGCTTGTATTGTTTAGCCAACTCACAGATGGATAGTCGACTTGTTCTTGCCTTTCTTTCTTCCGCTTGCCCTTGCCTTTCTTTTTGTTTTATATGAACCCTTCACGGAGAGGAATGGGCAGAAAGAGGTCAACGTTATGTACATCAAGTGGAGTCCGCTTCACGATCGCTGATTTGGTAGCCAATCGATCGACGGGCGATACAATAGGCGAATCAGATCGCCGCATGGTTGTTGCATGATGTAAGGGGCACCAGGAGATGTCGCCGCTAGGCCATTGGATGAATGTACCAATGGCATCCCCAAGTTTCACGATCTCGCTGCTTACGCTTCAGAGATCGACAATTTTGAAACTATCAAATACCCCGCCCACATTGACCTTGGTGAAACCCGCTATGATGGTACTGCACCATGGTCCCTTTGGGGATGGATACGCCATGCCCCAAGCAAATTGCCGAGGAACGGTGCCATTGCTAATTCTCACTTGAGATTGCACTGCGGGCCGCCTTTAATGTCACATACAGATAAGTCCCGCTATGTTCATCTTGGTCACTTGGAGGAACGGATGCACACCGCTCTTATGGGCAAGTGGGGGCTGACTTATGACATACATGGGCTTGTGCAAGATTTCTTTCTTGATTGGTGAGCCTTTCCTTGAGGATTCAGATCCTTTCATAAAATTCTTCTCTCGCCTCCCTCAACTCTTCTCTCAACTCTCCTCTCAACTTGTCCTCCAAATTCTTTATAAGATTTGACTCGCAGGCCGCTTTAGTTCTTCTTACTTCGGTATATGTGGAAGTCGTCTGGGAATCCAGCTTTTCCATGGAACAAAAACCCTTTGCCTCTTGTACAACTGTGGTGTTCCTTGTTTCAAGGCTATGGATGCAGCATCTTTCTTCTCTCTCGGGAAAAAGAGCCATCGCACGATTGTGTACTCAACGCCACCGCAAGATCCGGACAAGTTATTTCACTTATGAAGTCATGGACTAATTACGTAAAATTGGTAGTTCGATTTATATATTACCAAAGCGCTATGGCTTCCTCATCCGCGGGTTTACAAAGGAGACGCTGCGGACGACGGCATCCGACTCGCTCGCTTAGCCGCCTCGCACGCTGATCTCGTGATCGGCGGAAATGGCGCGATACCCTCCTCGCCCTCCCCGCCCATTGCGCCTTCTTCCCCGCAGAGCGCCAGCGCCGTAGTCCGTGGGGGTGAGTGTTCCTTGCTTGCAAGGCCTTGTTTGTTTAATCGCGGACGCATTTAATTCGCCTGCGGGTCTTCATCCCAACAAAACGCCCCACGTGTCCTCATCAATGAACCCATACTTCGAGTATGGAACCAGATCCTTCTTGACGTAGTTCACTAAAAGCGATGCTTGAAGGTCTTCCATGCCTTTCTCGCCGCTAGCAAAGGTATACCGTCAGCACTAGGGGAGCGGATTCTTCCGAATGTTGAACGATGAAAGAATTTCCGTTAGCAAGGCATTGCGAGCCTCAATAGTCACCAACCTCCAGGAAGATAGTGTGATCGAACCCGCCTTGCCACTATCCCACACATACTCAAATGCATTCGCCGCTTTTTTGGCTTTCTAGGGCCCCATCATCGGATCGATCTCGTAATGGTATATCGGTCGCTGGCCTTTTGTTTGGTCCTTTGCAACATGGGTCGATTCTTCTTTGAGGGCACATCATGTCCTTCGCATTTATGGATTAGAGGACTACATCTTCTTTACAAGTTAAAATAGTTTCAAAGTAACTAAAAGTGAAGAACAAACAAAATCACATTAGAGTGAATGAGTTTGTGGATACCATGGCTTGTTATTAGCCTTTTAAAAGAACTAGCCTAAATGGCTTGTTATTAGCCTTTTAGCAAAGAAGCGAACTAGGAGGTTGCCGAACTTAATAAAAATTTCTGCAAAGACTTCCCTAAAACTAGGACATCCACACAAATGCATGCTGTAAGAATACATATGGATTCAACCATTTGACAGCTAATGTAATAATAGAACAGAAGCTCAGATCTCACATATGAACATGTACAGATTACTTAATAAAGCAATTAGCATAAAGCTCATATTGATTGTTTGAATGTTCTCAGATGTCGGGTTGCCTTAAAAGGCCCTCCTCGCCACAATGGACAAGTAATAGACTAGATTGTGACAACTTTATCTCAATAACAGATTTAATACTTGACAGGTTAAGTATAAATCCTCTAACAACCAGTATGACACAAAAAGGACAATCATTAACCATTTTATGTCATCCATTCTAAGAATTATGTCTATCACCCCAAATGAGAGGAAATAAATTTGACGTGCTCTCAGATTTTGGGTAGAATGAAGATAAGAACCTTCACTACAATCACAAATCGGCAAGACTAATCAATTCAACGAAATAGGCCTTGAACCCTACCACCTTAGAAGTACAAGAATTGATTTATGTTCACTTGTATAAATACCTAAGTACGTAATGAGTTAAAGATTGCTCTAATCAGAAACCTAACCCACACAAAATGTTCTCGATCAAAGAATGGAGCAAGATACTCAGAGCAAGTATTAGTTCTAATCAACCAGAGCATGTCCAGATCAAAACTAAAAGTATTTTCCAAAGATGCAATGAACAGATCAAGAGTTTAATTAACTTGGCTAGTTACACTAGAGGTGTCCAGATCAATTGCTAGCAATATTACTAATTGAACCAAGCATACAACATCGACAATCAAAGCAAGTTGAACTACTAACCAAATTAATGAAAAGAACAATATCGACAATCAAAGCAATATCGATCGAATCGCATGTCAATAATGAATCAATTTTTCTAACATGTACTTTACCGCCAAGGCCTAATTCATTTAATCAATTGTCATATTCATTAACAAACCCAAGATTATCACAGAGAGCAAAGGCAGTAAACCGAATAGTAAATAAGAAAATTGATCGCTAAGATTTGTTGTCACAATTAGTCTATTCCATCCCTAAATCATCACCGAACATTAAGCCCACACGCTAAGGTCCTAAGTCAAGATCGACCGCCCTTTGCAAGACCGAGAATAATCATGTAAAGTGTCCTGTAACTCACTAACTAGCGAGAGCAACACCGAAAAATAGAGCAAATGGCCAGGCAAAGGCTTTCCAGATCGAGAAACCGCCTCTAGCTCGATGGCTAGTCCCCGTAAATACTCACTGGTTGAAGCCCGAGATGCACAAGAACACGCCGATGCCGGGAGGACGCCGAGGGGAGGACGCCGAGGGGAGCACGCCGCACAAGGGGAGGACGACGCAGGGGAGCACGCAATGCCGGGAGGACGCCGAGGGGAGGACGCCGAGGCCGGGTGACGCCGAGGGGGAGGACGCCGAGGGCGGGAGGACGCCGAGGGGAGGCCGCATGGGAGGCAAAACGCCTCAAAGGGTTAGGGTTTGGCGCGCCAGTGAATGAGCTCGCGCGACGGAGATATATAGAGAGAGCACATCATGCATTCGGTTCTATAATATAATTCAGGATGAGATATCACTGCACGGTTCTATAAGAGAACCGCTCAGGATGTTGAGACATCACTGCACGGTTCTATAATAGAACATGCCTCCGTGATGTTTAGATATCGCGACGGTTCTATAATAGAACCGCTCGTGATGTTGGTGGCATCACCGACGGTTCTATAATATAACCGCTCTCGATGTTGAGATATCACAGACGTTAGGTAACATAACCGCTCAGGATAAATAACATCACTGCATCGTTATGTTAAAGAACCGCTCGATATATATCGCTCAACGACATTCACTTGTTTCGCCTCAGCCAATGACTCTGTTCTGTGCTACTTTGTTGTATCTTTCGGGAAAGTTGTCTTTAATGTAATATAGACTGCACTTGTTGAAGCGAGATTCTAATCCTCAATTCAAACCCTAAAATCTGAGAGCAATCACATACAACTATTTCCATATTGCCAAAGTAGACATGATTCTGTTTTGTCATCAATTATGTCCGAATGGCCATCTTTGAATCATGTATTTGGAATCATATTGATATTAACGAATAAATACGCGTTTTATACTTGCATCTTTTCCATCAATCCAGATGCTTCACAAGCTACTTACAAAGATCATCACAATCATATATACATAATTCAGATGTTTCACAAGCTACTTACAAAGATCATCACAATCATATGTACAAAGCATGATGGGTCGATCATCTTTACAATAGCATTAATGTAATATTATTACACATGAAAATTAGTAAGCATGATGACAATGCACCCTTCTCATAACTACGCCCACCACATGCTTATTCTTTTGTATGAAAATTAGCCCTTCATGATGATCGACACGTGTAGCTTGCTTCCTCATGTTGTTCTTCCGGGACCGTGATGTCATTTCCGATAGGTGGCAACTCATCAAATTGATTGTACTCTTCCTCATCTACTACATTCTCAACTCGACAATTCTCCTTTTTCCCTCAAGAACTACGTGGCGCTTCTTGTTGGACGGTCGGTTACATAGAAGACTTGAACAACTTGGTTAGAAGTAGTACGAATGGTTCGCCTTGGTATCCGACACGCTCGAGGTCCACAAGAGTGATGCCATTCCCGCGACCTTCACGGCCGGAGGTGGACCCAACGGCACCGAAATAGGGGAATCTTGAAAAGTAGTCGAGCTCCCATATCTCCTCTATGAACCCATAGTAGGAGCTCCTCGTCAACCCGCCAGTATTATTGAATGCATCTATGCGACACCACTGCTCGGTTTGTGCTCTTCATATCCCGATCTCGTGTAAAATGTGTACCCATTTAAGTCATATCCTTTCCATGTGACAACCGTAAAAGTTGGTCCTTTTGCCAACCATGTCAACAGAGTCATCTAACGAGCCTCAAAGGATAGGTCGCTCCTTCAACCATTTGTTGAACTCAAGGTTATGTCGCTCGTGATCCAAGACTCGCCCGGCCGGATTTCTTGCCTTAGCCATTGCTTGTGCTCGACGATATAGGCGACACTACAACCATGTGTTGCAAAACCGTGAAATGGGCTCGAGCATAATCAACCGAATCAGCGTGATTGCTTTCTTCGATGGTCCCGACACCGAGCTCTCCTCATGGCGAGATCGAGGCACACCTATTGGTTCGACCGGCCATGTAATCGACGCAGAACTCGACGCCTTCTTCGCTGTATAACCTTCGACAATGCTACCCTCCTGGACGAGATCGATTCCAGACGAAGACTTGAGAATTCCATGTACCTCTCGAACGGTACATGCTACGAGAACACCGCTCAAGATATCTTTATCTCTCACAAGGTGAACAATGAGATGGACCATGATATCGAAAAATGATGGAGGAAATACATCTCAAGATTACATAGAGTCATCACCACCTCAGCTTGCAGAGCATCTAGTCCTTCGATCGATGACCTTCGAAGCATTGTGTTAAAGAAATAACACAGCCTAGTGATTGTCTCACGGACCTTGACCGCAAAATACTTCTAATTGCGCATAGGAGCATCTGTGTCATCAAGACATGACAATCATGAGACTTCATGCCGACATTTCAAATCTTCCAACTAAACAAGTCTCTTCATGTTGGAGGAGTAACCTAACGGAACTTTCACACCATGCAAGCATCGCACGCTTCAGCTTTTTCGCCTTTGACAGAGTATAACAAGGTGTTCCAAGCACGCACGCCTTTATCAGCCTCTTCGGTGCTAACTCGTGTCTTATGCCCATATCACCAAGTCAAGCCGCATTGATACCATCCTTTGTTTTACCCTTAATGTTGAGTAAGAGACCAATCACGCCGTCACGCACATTCTTCTCACGCGCATGACATCGATGCAAAGGGCTAACTTCTAGGTGCCCAAGAAGGTAGGTCCCGCAATATTGATCTCTTCTTCCACATGCTCTTTTCACGGGTACTTGACTTACGCCCTTTCCATACGCAACATCCAAATCCTTAACAATGTCATGAACATCTCTCCCGCCAAACGCCTTTGAGCTGGACCATTTTCGCTCCTTCCGTCGAAAAGTTGCTTCATCTTGCGATATGGGTGATTCTCCAAGGAACCTACTATGACGCATGTACACGGCTTTTGGGAGTGATTCACCATAAACTCTCAGATCATCTAGCAAAGGAGTGCAGGCTTTGGTTCTTTTTGTACTCCGCCCCGACAGTTAGCAAGGGCAGGTAATCATTTATGGTGCGTAACAAGCAAAGGCAAAGTAAAGTTCTCTCATTTATACGCATCCCATACGCGGTATTCCCTAAGAACTCCATGTGTTTTTAGATCTTCCACCAATGGAGCTAGGTACACATCAATATCGCTCCTGTGTTGTTTCGGTCCTGGATAAGCATGCATAACATAATGTACTTCCGCTTCATACACAACCAAGGAGGAAGGTTGTAGATACAGAGATTTACTGCCAAGTGCTATGCCGCACGCTTCATGTTACCGAAAGGATTCATTCCATCCAGACTCAATCCAAACCTTATATTTCTGATCCGCACCGAATTCTTGAAAGCTCCTGCCGACAGTTTCTCCACCGGATGGAATCAGCAGGTGCCTTAGCATTCCATCATTCTTACGCCTCAAAGTGCCAACGCAATGCTTTTGCCTCCTTTGGGTTCGCAAACAAACGCTTCAAACGGGGAATTACAGCAGATACCATGCCACCTTAGCAGAGGACCTTTTTTCACCTCAATGCTCTCGCCATCATCATCTGAATAACTTTACGCTTGTACCGATGCGCTGCACACCGGACATATATGCAAGTTTGTGTACTTTGCATGACAGATACGCTGCTTGGACATGCATGTATTCTTTCTACTTCCATTCCCAAGGGACAAAGAACTCCGCTGGCTTTGTAGGTGCTTGTCGGCAACTCGCTTCCTCTCGAAGCATGTCCGCCAATAGACGAATAAATACTGTGAAACTCTTTTGTCGACCAACCGCTGCTTGCCTTCAATTTGAGTAGTTGAAGCACGATGATAACCTTGTGTATTTCAACTTGCACCCTCGCGAACAAAGGTTTCTCCGAGTCCTCCATTAAGCCTCGAACTGTCCATATTCCCTGTCATCAAGGTTTCTTCGCATGACGCAGAGCATCCGATCCAAATTGTCATCGCGGCAACTCGTCCTCATCGGAAGCACAATCGATATGATCATCCGACATATCATTGACATCGCCGACGATATTAACACTACTTGTCGCTTCTCAGATATTATGCTCTTCGCCATGATCGGTCCAACATGTATAGCCCCTTTGAAACCCCTTCGAATCAAGTGTGCTTCGACCATACCGAAGCTTTCAAACATCTTCAGATTTTCGCAATCAATGCACCGGACATGACATGAATTGCACCCCTTATTAAACATATCCTCCTCTGCAGCTCTTTTGAAAGTGGAGATGCCATTAAGGTACTCAAAGATTCAGACGGTTCTCAACAGACATCCAAATTTCGATCCATCTACGCTACACATGTAACACTTAGTGTTAAATATTATGCACTGTATAAAAGCGATGCACACATTCTTAAACTAATTATGCAATTACATACCTTAATTACATCACAAAGAAATAATTAACAAAATTCAAATTAATCTTCAATATAATAATGAAATTAGAACCCATTACTAATCTTAGATCACCAAAAGACTTGAATTGATCTATAAGCTAGATCTAAACAATCTTTAAATTCTATCCTTAACAAGCTAGCTAGCTACATCATGATCGAATATTATATTATGCAAATAGAACCATTACTAGCTAACCTTATTCATCAAAAACCAACACATGGTTCTACAAGCTAGATCTATAAAAATCATCAAATTCCATCCTTATCAAGCTAGATGTTGAATATAATGCAATTAAAACACATTACTAACCAAATATCACAAACAACATATGGATCCAGCTACAATTAAGCTAGATCTAACCAAACAATCTTTAAATTAATTCTTCCTAACCAACCTAGATATATATTGAATTGGATGCATGCAATTAGAGAACTCATTACTAACCTTAGGTCACCAAAATCAAATGAATCTAATATCACCCTTCAAATCAATGGCTTTTTTAAAAAATCGCCTACTTCACAAATTCGCCACTTAGGATAGAAACCAAACCCTACAAACAAAGTGGATGGAACGAGGCTCGCTTTTACGGCTCGACGGAAGTGACATTAGACGGTTTATATTACACGCCCCTGTGATGCAAGAATATCACAGACGGTTTCTAAATATAACCGCTCTGTAATGACTATCAGAGATATTACGACATTTGTGTTATATAACCGTCAGGATATCGCCGCACGGTTTTACTTTAAACCCGCTCGTAATGATTATCGAGTAATTACATTCGTTATATTTTGAAACCGCTCGTGATAAAGATTACATCGCTGCATTTTACCGTAATATAAAACCGCTCAGGATATTAGCACCGACGGTTTGAGTACATAACCGTCGTGATGTCTGATATTACGACGGTTTTTCAAAACCGCTCGTGATCGCAGCGGCTCGATATAAGCCTCGCCATTGACTAGTGTCACCATCTATTAAAGGTGAATTAGCAGGGAGAACCAGCCTAATGAGATAACTATTATCAAGTTAGCGCTAACCGTTAATGGGTTATTATAGCCTGCTTGGATCCACTTTAGCTAATTTTAGCGCCTAACTATTAGTGCTAATGGATCCAAACATACCCTAGGAGCGGTGGTGTCGCCAAGAATCGATCGACAGAAGCGGTCGCATTGCCGTCCGAGGAATCGCGAGAACAAAGCGGCCGCCAGAAGAGTTCCGAAAGATCGCTGAAGTTGCCGCCGAGAAGCATCTCGACATTGTAGTTCCGCCAGAGCATCGCCAGAAGGAGATCGTCGTTGGGATCGCCGTTTTTGAGTCCCATGAAGCCAAGACGTGGTTCAAATGCATCGCCGATCGGAAGCCATACCGTCGGATCTTCATCGAATGATCGATTAAGTCATAATGTTTCAATCCGTAAGCGCCTCATATTAAATATCAACCGCTGGGTTTAGATCGACGGTTAATATTGAGTCACGAGTAGATTTACCCAGAATCCGTAGATTGAGTTCATCATCTAGATTTCGCCACGCTTTGTCCGCACAAACCGACAGAAAATTCGGATTTTCTTTATAAAAATAATTCGGAAAGATTTAGAATTTCTAATTCCAGAGTTTAGTTTATTTTCAAAACTTCTAAATGTCATAATCTTTGCATATGAACTCCAATTTGGGTGATTTGAATTCCGAAAGATTTGTAAAATTGAGATCTTTCCAATGGTGGATTTTATTTGAATTTTTGAGTTCATTTGCTACTTGTTTTTGGTGTTTATTTGCTATTTCTTCTCGATTCGCGTAGACGTTCAATTGTGCGAGGGTTCCGGAGAGAGAATTAACAACTCAAGAGCAATCTTCGGAGCAATACCAGGAGTTTAAGCAAGGCAAGTTGTGCTTTGATCATGTTGCACCCATAAACTAGATCGCATGCTATTTTGATTTACCTTATCACTTGTTATTTTATGTGTATAAATGATTTCAACATAAGTTTGGGATTAGCTATCGTACCCTTTGAATTACACCCTACCTTGCTAGTTGTATGCCATGATCCACTTGTCACCCTAGGTTGGTTTACTATAGTTGGTTAATAATGAAATCAGCATGGATGGTTAGATCGAATCAGAATTGCTTAGCCATGCCACGTCATCACATGTACTTGAATCTTTGATAAATAATCTTGACTAATGGAATATGGAACAAAGTTCTGAATTTGTGTGTCATGTGTGGTCACACGATGAGATTGAGTTGTGGTGGCAATGGATGTCACGTGAACGATATTGAGTTGTTGATGGCACGTGGTGCTTGGTAATCAACCTGGGTGGTTATAATTTTGGGTCTGAGCAAGTGGTAAGGGCAGGATGTTGTGGTGGGCCCGATGGGCAAAGGGTATGTGTATGTCTTGCTTTGATCAAACCATAAGGACACTTTGCAGCCTTTGACCTGAGTCAATCATGCAACCACATGTTGTTATGGGGCAACCTAGCTGACTAATTTGCAAAGTCTTGGCTTTAGTACTATCATGGTGGTGTGGTTCACCTTTGATTGAACCCAGATGGCGAAGAGGGGGCCCTGCCTGGAACAAAGTTGTTCCTTCGTTGTTGAAACCTTAGCGGTAGTATCGGGTTAAGATGATGCATTGTAAAGGCTTTGTCATGATTCTCTCACGCATACCAAAGGAAGTGTGCTAATGCACGCTGCATAAAAGAGATTATCATGTCGGTGGGTAAAGTGCATAATCTCGCAGAGTGTACAATCTATTCTTGATAGCCGTGTTTTCACTAGATTGAGCAATGCTGGGATTACAAACAAGGGTTTAGACTTTTTAAAATTTGGGATGGATGGCAGTTGCCATGGAAAATTGAATCTTGACTTAGGACCGAAACTTGGTTTACTTGAGAAATGCTAAATCTATCTATTATTGTTATTTGTTTTATTATCGCTCTTTTCAATCTATATATTGTATTGCTTATAAAGGTCGCTTAGTTGCAAATAACCATTTAACCATTCCTTTGGAATAAGCCTTGCATATAGCTATGATAGAATTGCATTCTAAGGCACAACTTGTTGAGTACGTGTTGGTGTACTCACCCTTGCCTACAACCATCATCAGTCAAGAAGGGTACCATGAAGAGACGAATGTTTAGGCGCGAGCCTTGTCATCTTGTTCGTGGTATACCGAGGGGTTATCTACATCTTCATTCCAATGCAGTCAATTTGTTGTTCAAACCTTGTGAGGCATTGTCAAGTAAGTTGACCATAAGGTCATTCAACTTGTAATATTTAATATATTATGTCTTTTATCTATTTACGTTGTGTATGATTGTGATATTCACTAATGTTGAGCCTGTGTGCACTAGCATGATCCTGGACTAGTGTGGTATACACAGAGGGTCCGGATTTGCACATTCGTGTCCCGACAGAGGTGGTATCAGAGCCATACTGACTGTAGGTCTTGCCCCTAGATAGTTGGTCGTCTCTATAGGTCTTTCAAAATTATTTTCTAAAGTAAAAGACCTAATCTGAAAGAATAACATATTCTTGACTTATCTCATTTTTCTGTTCTACCCAAAATTTTTTCCTTTCCTTTGCTGAAATTTCTTTTCTTACTCGCTAAATTGATTTAAAAAATCCTACCGAAGTTATCTTAAGTAGAAAACGATATACCACAACTCAGAGAAGGCATCGAATGCTGTTGCTACCATAATGATCATGACGGAAGGAATCATCAAGCTCATGGAAGAGTGGATCAATGAAGTGTATCAAGAGTTAGAAGACTCAAGACTTCAAGTAGCCGCTTGAGACTCATGTGGGAGTCGCGTTCCTTAAGATAGAGTGTCGCCCATGTAGACGGTAGTTTTGTGTGTTTAGGTTGAATTGGTTCTTCTTGATTGTCGAAAGTGCAGTGATGTGTTGCAAAGCTTTTAGGCTTATATAAGTAGCCATACCAATTTATTAATATTGGTTGTTCAAGTTATTGTTAAAACCTATCTTCCTCAGATAGGATTCTTGCTCCTTATCTATGCTAAGTTCGTTCTAACCCTTGAGGTAATCAAGCGGATGGTTCGTAATAGTGATAGCTAGTGAAAGTGGAAACCAACCCAAAGAGAAACTCTAGGATGGATTAGTTCCTCAACCGTCACCACCAATAGATACGAGAGCTTCAAAGAGTTTTTGGCCGATCGATTCAAGCATGCCGTGCAATGATGAAGCAAATACGAATATGACCAATCAAGCTAATGTCAAGAAGGCGCCTCGAATGTTATTAGTGATCCCTGTACTTACTCAAAGTTATTAGAATTTATAAAGACTCGCTCCACCAACGCTTTTAAGTAAATATTTCTCCTTTAGAAGCCGAGAATTGGCTCGAGACTATGGAGAGAAACGCTACCCCTGCATCTTGCTCGAAACCTAGATATTGCTCTATGAAGCGCGGTCAACCAAACAAGTTAAAGGATCGAGCGTGCATTCGCTGTGGGAAAATTAGGCATACCTCAAATAAGCATGCGATCAATTGCTCTAGTTGCAAGGGAAAATCATACAATTAGAAAAGGTCCTATGAGTAACATCACCTATCACCTTTGTGAAAGACAAGACCATTGTTCACCTCAGTGTCCCTTGGATCCAATAGTTACTGCCGTAATCTAGCATCAACAGAATCTACGAACCCTAGTTACTCAAGAATTAGCAATAAGAAGGGGAAACTTTGTTGCACCTGACACGCCGCTGGAGAGTTAAAATGCACCCTCCTAAAACCTATCGACCTTAAACAAAAATGTAGTGGCTATCATCCACAGGAGGTCCCTTGTATGGTGAGGAAGGTCATTTTGCTAGGGGAGGTGTTACGAGTCAAAAAGTAATAAAATCACAAGAAGAGCGTCATGAGTGTCACAGAAAAGGCCATTATGTTAATTGATGTCCACAGGAGAGACAAGTAATTCCTATAACCATGGATATATCGAAGTTACCTTAGTCCGCACATAATGCCAAGAGTGAGTGATGAAATTGTGAGGAAAAATTTGCCTAGAAAACCAATTGAAGAAAAAGGCGTTCAGGTAAAAGATACTGTTCCAATCAACGAATAAACAAGAAAGAAAGTTCACCCTAGACTCTGCTATATTTGCCACCAATCTGAGCATGTTGCCAATAAATGCCCTTAAAGGAAAGCAATCGCGTTAGTTCAAGTCAATCCTAACTCCGTCCCTGTCAAAGCCCTAGCGCCAATGCCGAATCAAGGAAGTCAGGAGTCGTGAGTTTACTTAGTGCAATATCATAACCCTACTTGTAAAGTAAAGAGATTAGTGATGAATTCCATGTAAAGGTTCCTTGTCGAAAGAAAAGAAGCAGGAACGGTTAATACATTGGTATACGGAGTATTGGAAAGAAGAGCAATAATATAAATTAATGAGTTAGATGTCTCTCTAGGAATAATCTGGTGTTAAGGGTTTATCTAAAAATGATGCATGTGAAATGGTGGCTAGTTTAAGTGGTACCCAGCATAATCTCATTAATCGGAAGATTTGTCATTATCAGTAAGTGCCCAGTTGTGCTAGATTTAAACAGGATGTTGAGAATTCAGTGCTTGTTGAGAGAGTAGAGTTCCAAGCAAATCATATTGTGTTGGATATTTAGGTTATTCTTTGAATTAAGGGGATGCCCAAGCCTAAGACTATTCTGAGAGATGTATATCGATGATAGTTTATGCTAGCCAACTGATGGATAACAGTGTGGAATTTGCCAACTAGAAGATACACCAGTTGTTAGAGAAAACCTTGATATATTATCTAAGAAATTGTCTAGCATGCAGTCATATCAGAAGATCAAAATCGTGAGCGAATTAGTGCCTGATACAACCCAATAGTGAAAAGACAATGTCAAATGTTTCTAATGAATTAATGGAAAATGGAAAGGCATGACGAAGAATTACTAGGAAGAGTTTTGAGAAAGCTTAGTGCGTTATTTGTGGTTAACAAAAAGGAAAATAGAAGATCGAGAGAATGCACCGAATCATGCTTTAAATAAAGAAAAGATCAAAAATAAGTATCCAATGTTGGGATCGATGACGTGTTGGGACAATCGAGAAGAAAGTTGGAATTTCTCTAGGATAAAGCCTCGCTTAGGTTATCACCAATTGAGAAGTCGTGTGAAAGATGTTTCTAAGATTGCGCTCTCTACATAAACGATATAAAGTTTTGGCTAAATCTCCTGAATTGACCGATGCCCCGCATATCTAATGAACACGAGAAGTAAGATATTTATGGAGTAATTGATAAATTCATGGTTGATGACAATCTAGTATACCCTAAGACAAGAGAAGATCATGCAGAACATGTTAGATTGATTTAGAAAGATTGCAAGAGTAGTAGTCATATGCTAAGTTCAACTAGTGTGAATTTCGGAAGTGAAATGGTTGAAATCCTTAGACATATAAAGACTGCTAAAGGAGTTATTGTTGAACCAAGCAAGGTAGAAGTTGTGTTACATAGGAAGCAACCAAAGTACGTTACCTAGGATTTAAGGTTCTAGAAATGGTAAGATAATACCACTGGTTCATAGGAAGGTTTTTCGACAATAGCTAGACCTTTTGTACGATTGTTAAGGAGAAAGAGATGCATGGACACCAGAGTAACGAAAAGGGTTTTCAGAAGTTGAAAGAGCAATTACCATTAACGCATGTGTTAGTATTACTAGTCAGGCGAGTAGTTTCAATATATAAGGATGATGCTTCTAGACATAATCTCGAGAAGTGAACCAACGTTGTTGCATAAACGATAAGGCGCTTGAAATTACCCTACGATGACTTGGAGTTAGTCGCTAGAAAAGGCAGAAAATGGTGTCACTATCTCATCGAAAATAAATAGGAGCCTTAAGAATCTAAATATATTTACTCACCCCACCTTAATAGATGAAGATAACGGTTGAAAGGATCAAAGAGTCTAGTGTCGTAATCCATAGACATTTTAGTAAGGCTAAGGTGGCGATCGACGTTTGACTTACGAGGAATATGTTGATAATAAGCAGTTAACCAGGGTATGTAAAGAATCTAAGAAGTTGAAATTAAAGATCGCTCCACAAGGTTTCATAGTTGCCTTGGAAATAGAACCAACATTAGAAGATCAGAACATAAGAAGTTCGAAGATAGATGAAGTACAAAATCAAGTCAAAGAAAAAAGAAGGCTTAGCCTAAAAAGTAGAAATTTGAGTGATTAGGATACCATAAGGATTTAATGCTGAACCAGTGTGCCGGATAGGAAGATCCTAAGAAATTGATACTTGAGAAAACTCATAATTCTAAGTATTCGATATACCTAGGAAGTGCCAAAGAGAATCAATATCTTAAGGAAAGGTCTTGGTGACCTAAGGTGAAGGGCGAAACTATTGGTTATGATACTCAATGTGATGTGATGTTGAGCCTGTGTGCACTAGCATGATCCTCGACTAGTGCGGTATACACAAAGGGTCCGGATTTGCACATTCGGTCCCGACAGAGTCCATAATTTTTAGCGTATTTTGTAAATACCTTCATGTAACGATATAAAAAAGGTGTATGTCCAAAAATATGCATACCACATCTGAAAAATGTACATACCACCTAGATGATCTTATATACTTGTATATACCTCTGTCATGACGAGATACCCTATACGTTGTGAGATACGGCATAGGAGTAGAAAAGAGGTTTCTATATATATATATATATATATATATATATATATATATATATATATATATATATATATATATATATATATATATATATAGCTGTTATTGCTAACACAACAGCAGTAAATCACAGCAAACTCACACTACCATACAGGTAATATAACAAGCCAGAAAAAGTCCTAAACAGAAAGTTACCGCAGCAAGCTTTAAGTCTATTTTCTTTCAGTTTGAGGAAACATCTTACGTTTTGTTTGTTAGTTCAATGAATTTCTCAAAAAGCATAAGCAAATTTTACATGAAAGCATAGGGAAAATTCTTCCAAAAAGAGAACACAAACATACCAGAAAAGGATCCGTATCTTGGAGGTGCATGGTTCTGAAGCATCAGGTGATCCTCGTTATGCGGTAGCTGAGCCAAGCAAATGTTTGTCACCAAGTGATATAGGTATGCCTTATTAGCAAATGTGATCCCAAAATTTTCGTTTAAATCACCTACCTGCGAGGGAAACCTCTGGTTCTGATAGCTAAATCTATCAGAGGGCATAGGATTATCCCCACCATGAAAGAATGACGGATGTGGTGGTAACTTTTTATCATAGTGCATAGTATCAGATTCTAGAGGGAATCCTACTGAACTCCTGTTCGGATTACTTGGGTTCATGCCATCATCTACAGGAAACCAATTTCCATGAGGTTGCACTGGAGGAACTGAGACTTGCACAGGCGGTACTACTGGGAGAGGAGGTGTAGGATCTCTTGTGTCTTGACCATGTTGTAATATGAGAAGCCTTCTCCTTGTGTCAGGATCTAACTCAGTTAGGGATGAAAACGGATAGTAATTCGGATATCAATTTTTTTGTCTTTGTTCTTCAATGGGAAACAAATAGGATATAGAATTTTCTATCCGAATTCATATTCTTGTTTGTGGTGTTGAGCTTATTCAAATTCATAAAAAATAAACCTCAAATTCATTATATATTTATTTAAATGATAGAAACAAAATTAGGATATCAATCGGATACGGATTAGGATATTTTTTCACCTTTTTATTTATGGGAAGCAAATAATGCGTAATTTTTTATCTAATTTTATAATCTTATTTTTTATAATGAGCTTGCTAAAGTGTTAAAAAATGAAAACCAAAATCGTTATATATCTATTTAAAAATGTCGAATTTGTTCGAAATTCGGATATCCGTTTTCATCCCTAAACTCAAGTGTTGTGAAAAATAGTATACGCTAACAAACGGAAGTGATACCACTAAGCGATTAATCGTAATACGACGATTAGTCAGAATTTAACGGATGATTATGCGTTTGTATTAATATATTTATTTACATTTAGAATTAATTAGAAATATTTTAGTTACCCAAAGTTATTGTAAATTATCACTCTACAAAACATGTTTTACATTTCGTTGTTTATACTTCATCTAAAAGGTACATATTATGAACACTACAACACCATATTATAAACTAATTATCGTAATTACTGAATAAAAATAGGCTATTTTCGTTATTAAACAGGAAAACTGATGATTAATCGGAAAACAACCTATTAATCGGATTATGTGGTCAATTAATTGTTCGACTACATTAATTGCAATTTGATTAAACTATTTGTGATGGTTTAGCCAGTCACCGAGTATTGGCGACAATCAATGTCTCATCAAGGTCAAACACGATACCAAGGCACCGAAGATTTAACATAGTCAAGCATGAATTGTACAAACCAAATTGCACTTTATACCCCCAGAAACAAGCATGATTCGTCAAGTTTCTCCTGGATGTCATTGCCACTAAATGTAATTCTTCCTCTCCTAGCGGAACAACTGCAGTCTGCAAGCAAAAAACAGTTAAAAGGTGCAATATAATATATACAGTATTTATTTTTTTTCTAAAAAAAGAAAGAGTAAGATGAAGATGGATGTTTTGAACAAAAGGCATTAAGTTCTTAGGTAACTAATATATGAATTAACGCTAACCATGCACACAACAGCTACATCTTAAATTCTTGATAATATTAAAGCAAGACAGGGAAAAAGGGAGTGGAAGAAACTGCAAAAAGGCTGGAACTTTGGTTCTAAATTATAAATCTGAGTCTGCCTAGTGTATATCCTGAATTATAAAACAACAAACTCGTAGAACTGGCTTACTCAATACAGAATTATATGGAATTGCAAAATGAAAAGTCAAATATTTTTTTATGAAGGTATGATGCAGGAAAAACATTAGCGCAGGTGCTCTTCAAGTTTATTCCAGTGAAAATCAACCAGCAGTAGAAAGTAACAGCAAATTAACGTGTTAGACCTGAGTTCCCCTGTTGAAGTTTATATGTTTCTTGAACTTGTTATCAGAAATGAGGAATCAAATTTCAAATTCAATTAATGTAATAAACTGATGGTAGCAGTTAGCAAGTGATGCTACGGCCAATTATGCAATGTCCATGAGTATCAAACAAAAAGCTCCTTTTCCCAAGCCATCAGACTTGTATGTTCCAACTCCTAAGCACCTATCTATGGCATTCAAACATCCAATAACCAATTGCCTCGTTTCTGAAACTTTAATCTATACTCCTGAAGACTTCTCAGTCAGTCTCAGTATTTTCAAGTTCAAATTCAATTAATGTGATAACAAAAATGAATTAACAACAAGTTCAAGTCCACAGAACAATATATGCAAAAGCGAGGGGGAGAGGGAGGGGAGGCGGGACGGTGGCGAGAGGCATAAGCGAAGGATGGGTAGGGTGCGCCCAGCACCAGGTGAGGCCATCTCGGTAGAGGAGCATAGTGAGGAGAGTGGCATTCTCGGCGGTGAAAATATCTGGGGGAAAGCCCATGACCTCGCCGCCAGATCCGAGAGGGTTGGTGGAGGAGGCGAGGAGGAATCAGAGGCACTCGGCTGTGGCTAGGAACGCAGGGAAGGAGAATGAGAAGGGCGAGCGCATGCACGCAGGGAGGAATGGTGGGGGTTGGCGGAGGAGGCGAGGAGGAATCAGAGGCGCCCGGCTGTGGCTAGGAACGCGGGGAAGGAGAATGGGAAGGGCGAGCACGTGCACGCAGGGAGGAACGGTGGAGGCGACGGTGATGTGGTCGAGTGAAGGGAAGCGAAAGGGAGGGAGGAAACACGGGAGGGCTTGGAGGCCTCACCTATCTTGGCGACGCTGAGGCCTGTGTGGGAAGCCGCCAAGGAGGAGGCGCACGGATCTACGCAGGTAACAGCGGAGGAGGCGAGGTAGGCAGAGGCGATCCGGATTGTTGCTGGATCGCCATGGGGCGTAACGGGAGAGGAGGGAGAGCGACGATCGCGGCGAGAGAGGCGGTGGTGTGGGATCCGGATCATGGCCGGGGCGCGCGAGACATTGCGAGCTTGGGGCGAGGAGCCGAGGAGTCTGTATCGCTGGAGGGGTGGCACGAGGAGATTGGGGCGAGGCGGGGTGTGCGAGACTGCGGGCGACGCAGGAGAGAGGGGGTGTCGGGGGGGGTCATAGGGTTGGATGTAGAGCGGACCACCACTAACTCAAAATTAGAAGTAGTAGAGATATAGTTTTTGGGGAGGTACGGGCGTATGGCACGCGCCTGGCCTCGCCGCCACGTGTGGCTTTGCTACAGTACCAGCTGAGCAGGCTCATATATTTGTAGTCCATTCCATTTCACATGCCGCTGATAACTCGGTTGGCTAGCTTGTTCACTCGTGAGCGATTGGTCTCGGCTTCGAATCCCAACGCCTGCATGCGTGAAAGTTTTTTTTAAAAAAAACAGAGAAGCAGATGTTCCCGAAAAATTTTTCCCTTCTCTATTAGAATCTTTTTCAGTGTCGGCAATTTCTACCGCCCACAGCAATGCACAGGCCGGTTGCAATCTAGTATAATTTGATCATTAGGAATGGTAAGAAGTCGGTTTGATGCCAGGTCTGCATGTATTGAATCGAGTGAGTTTTTAGAGATGAATAATCGATAAGATCACTACTACGGAAAGGGCATTTAGTCCCGTCCAAAATCCGCCTTTTAGCGGTTTTTGAACTGCAGTTAAAGATCCGGATCGATGCTCAAGGGCATCGGGCCCTGGTTCACTCACTTGCACTAATGGAGTATCGACGGTTTGAATTCACATGTGGCAGCGCTGGGAACCCTCGAGATTTCATCAAGACGGTTGGTGTCTCCAACCCGCACGATGAGTTTCATCGCACTGTTAGTTTCTCCAACCGGTACTAATGTTTTGTATATATATAGGTCTATTTCTCCCAGGCTATTATATATATGTGTGTGTTAAATCACAACTAATTAAAAGCACAGATAATCAATCATGCACTTTGCCCGATAATTAAATCATCGAACATTCATTAATAAATTTAATTACATCTAATGTATTAAAATATGTACACATATTTGTTCTTCTAATGTATTACAATATATATGTACACAACTTTATATATGTACACAACTTTAATTACGCTTCACCACGATAGTTCATCGGTCCTTATCAAGGGCCCCACATGTTAAAGTTTGGTTCGTGAAAAGCCGACGAAGTTGTTCTTGGATTGTTTCTCACTGCGGCATGAGAGTTCCGAACCTTGTTCCGCCAAATATTGAGGCACCTATCGTTAAGTCATTAACTAATCAATACTTGAATTTGTACAAGATATAAGGAGTACCTATACACAATTAAAGCTAGTAATTATATTTACTCACCCCCTTGTTGCCTTTTAGCATGCGGTCGCCGGCTCGGTTTGGTGTGCATAAACTCAAGATATAGTAGCCGATAAATTGTTACCCAAGTGGTGAGTCAAGATCTCGGTGGAAAAAGTTGAAAGCGTGAAATGGATGCAAAGAAATTAAGTTAACTAACTAAAAGCTAGCATTATGATATACGACATGAGAGGTAATTGCAATGTCAAATTTCTCCTTGAATACGCCCACGCTTTTAGCACGGAACCGTGTGAATGCACTACACATGTGATTACTTAATTGTACATGATTAGAATTTGTTTCAAATTGAAGGAAATAGAGCTAGTACGATAATGAAAGGAACAAGAATTAATACCGGTCGAGCATGTCAATAAAGTTTTGATACTTTTCAACCGGGTCTCCTTTATGAAGTCCATAATTGTGATCGAGCTACGATCTAGCTCGATCATAAGAAGAATCCAAGAAAACTATACATAGATGTGTCAACGAGATAACTAATTAGTTCTAACATCGTGTTATGAAAAAGGAGTAGAATGAGGTGGTACGAAACACGACTCAAATGAGTAGGCTAGATATATCTTTGACTTATATCTTTGACCCATTAGTGCATTGAATATGTTAGTCTCGCTTTCACTTGGGTGGTCTCTAACGGTTGTCTTGTTGATAATCATCGGGATACCGATAGTTCGCATCTTTGTATCTCCATGCTACATAAGAAATTAGTTAGGCTTGCAAGTTAGTATAGTACAAGGAAGTGCACGATAGTTTTTGCAAATAATTAAGACACTTACAGAGTCCAAAGAACTCCATCAAGCTCACGCCGAGGGCGCTCATTCTGTATAGATCATATATGTAGTCCCAAACGACAACAAATTCACCTTCACCGCGAAAAAAATCTTGTTCCTTAAACTTGACAAATAACATCTCAGAGACCATGCTTGGTCAGGCCCAAGTACCATTCATGAAATTGCCGATCTTTTTGTTGTTAGGGCAGCCTCACTCCTCGACCAATGATCTGCCCATTTTAAATGACCATCTTACTTGGGCAACCTCAATCTTTTCCGCACCTAATATTTAATATTTGCGTAAGGCCGCTTCATCAAGAATTGTTGCATCTCCTTACTCTTCCCTCACCGACATCTTCTTGGGGCATTCTTACTCAATGTGCGTCAGAGTTTGATTGGCGAGGCATTTCTTTTTTATCCTTCAAATTTTTAATAGTCATTAAACCTTTATAAAATTCTTCCGTTCTCGTGTTGAACCTTCTTCACTAGTGACTTGGGTCTAAGAAATTTAGTTACCTCTCCTTTACCACCTTCTTGGTCTCCTCATCGCTCATATCATACTACGCTTCTTAAGTTCAAATACCTTCTTGATTGGGTGGAGGACCCCGCCTCTTGGGAGCTATCGGCCGAGCTGGCTTCTTTCCCTTGGTCGGCGCCTCTTGGGAGGAGACGGCTTTGTGGCGCTTATGTGCACTGGAGGTGGTGTAGAGTCACGCCTTCTTGGGAGGAGACGGCTTTTTCGGGCTTATATGTGCAGGAGATGGTGTAGGAGACTGATCTTTGCTCGGGCTTATATGCCAGGAGGTGGTGTAGCCTAAGTCGATGTGTTCTTGGGAGGAGACGGTTTCTTCAAGCTCAAGCCATGAGAGAGGACAAGTCCAGGTGCTTGTTGAAGTCGAGGCGTTCGATTCTTCTTGATATATTCCGTGTTCGACTTCTTTTTATAAGTGCCGAATGCGACCGCCATCTTCTTGAGAGTGTAACTCTTCACCTTCTCTTGGTCCCTTGGGGAAGGCGAATGTCTCCTTCACATCGCTCCAAAGCATGTTCTTCGTATCTTGAGGACTGATCCCATTTTGCTATGCTAATTGCCACGTGGTCCCTAACGTGGACGCCGCATGCCGAATTGAACGACCCAAGCGCCCGAGGGTGCAAGAGGTCGGCCGTCTCGCCGACTTCGGTGATAACATGTCTTGCCTTCTTCTTCTTGCTTGGACCTCACGACGTGATTGCTGCTGGTTGACCGATCCGAAAGCATGGTACAATCATGAACGGGTCAAGATATTGACTTAGCATGGTAGTGGAACCGACAATCATGAACGTGATCGATTGTTACCTCGCGGCCTCATCGTGCTCTGCTGCCTCATCGTGCTCTGCTGACCTCATTGGCCTCATTGGCGGGTGCGAGCTCCGCCGTCTCATGACCATCACTTCCATAATCAAACTTAACATAAATGCTTCTTCGTCCATCGTGCGTTTCTTAGGCTAGAAGAAGCCGAAAATTAACGAAAATAGATTTCATTTCATGTAAAGTCGATCAATGAAGAAGAGGAGCGGGAGGAAGCCTATGGACAAGTGGTACGCGGAAGAAGACAAACAACCAAGTCCATGATAAGCGAGCTGCCTCCTCATGGCTTCGCCTCTCGTATGCTGGGACGCTCTCGACATCCATGCTTCTTGAACTTGCAGGGGGCTTTTTTTAAAATCATTTTAGTGTGGAATAAGAATGATTCATTATTTTTATTAAGCAAATATATTCTTAAGAATATATGAATTTTTTCATTTTATTTTGTACAATTGTAGGATCAAATTATATATCGAGAGTTACAAAGAGAAAATTCGGACAAGTTTAAGATCTTCAAACTTGTCGAATTTTCTTTTTGTAACTCTCTCAGATATAATGAATCTGAACTTAGAATAATTCACATGATACATATTCATTTGACATGATACATATACATTTCAAACTCCACATATACATAGAAATCTCACACATACATAGAAATCTCACATATACATAGAAACCTGATCAATAAAAATAGAAATTTCAAAATTCACGAGAAATTAGAATAATTCACATGATACATATTCATTTCACATGATACATATTCATTTCAAACTTCACATATACATAGAAATCTCACACATACATAGAAATCTCACAATGTCATTCAAGCACTGAACAGAGACATGATCTAATGTCACAGTATACAAGCTCATGAATAAGTATTTGAAGATTTGCCTAATAATGACAAGTAAAAGGGACATCACAACTAGCATAGTGCTCAAGTTGTCAATTTTGTATTGTTCTCAGATAACGGGTTGCCTTAAAGACCGTCCTCGTCAGTAGGGACAAAGATCATTGACCAATTTGTGACAACATTACTTTAGTGAAAATGAAACAACTTTTCCAGCACTTGACAACTTAGAATAATTCACATGATACATATTCATTTGACATGATACATATATATTTCAAACTTCACATATACATAGAAATCTCACACATACATAGAAATCTCACATATACATAGAAACTGATCAATAAAAATAGAAATTTCAAAATTCACCAGAAATTAGAATAATTCACATGATACATATTCATTTCACATGATACATATATATTTCAAACTTCACATATACATAGAAATCTCACACATACATAGAAATCTCACAATGTCATTTAAGCACTGAACAGAGACATGATCTAATGTCACAGTATACAAGCTCATGAATAAGTATTTGAAGATTTGCCTAATAATGACAAGTAAAAGGGACATCAGTATATATATATATATATATATATATATATATATATATATATATATATGCAAACAATACTGCTGACACAAGGAAATGATTCTAGCTGACAGGAAATATAAAGCAAACACAGGGTGAGCCTATCCAGAATGCAAAAGGAGCATACAACTTACTAGAACTTACTTCCAGAACTCACTGCAACAGATTATTATGCATGAACAGTAAAGATTCATAACACAAATATATATATCAGAATCACTAGATACCAATTGATCTATACAACTAAATGTCAAGTGGAAAATTGTTGTTGTCACAAATGGTCTCAATCTGCCCAATCTTCATCGAACAATAATCCCACTCTTGCAAGGTCCCCAAGCCTCAAAGACTAGCCCTTTGCAAGCTCTTGATGATTAGCAATCACAGAGAAAGCGAAAACTTACAAAGCACCAATCTCGTGCAAGGACATGTATAGAGACAACCACCGACATCTCAAACGCAACAACGTAACCAAAACCAATCACTCGGGCACCAATGAGGTAAAACCACATGGTTTCGGACCATCAAACCAAAACCAATCACTCGGGCACCAATGAGGCAAAACCACACTTTCACCATCTGTTAGTGACAAGTGATCTCATCGGTAAGGAGGGCACAAACCCTAGGGTTGGCAAGGAGGAACAATGGCGGAGGCAAGGCGCGGAGGCAAGGCTTGGAGGCGAGGCGGCGGCTGGTGGGGTCGTCGAGGAGGCGAGGAGGCGCGGTGGGGGTCGTTGGAGGCGTCCGGCTCGTCGGAGGTCTTTGCAAACAAGCGGGAGGAGGAGATTGGGAACAATGGCGGGAGCAGAAAAATTGGGGAAGAGGAGGCGGGAGGGATTTATAGGTGCACCATTAGTCCCGGTTGGTGTATTCAGCGGGGCGATGTCTCACATCGATCTTGGTTGGAGACATCGATCCACGATTGAATACACCTTAGGGACGATGGGTCACCTCGGCGAGGGAGGGAGCCCTAGGCACTATCGGTCGGTTGAAAACACCAACAGGGACTGATGTTAAAAACTCAAAACAACTTAGCGCCCATACTAGTCAACAAAAATCTTCCTCCCCTTGGCTGGCGAGGCGCTTGAGTGCGTGGGCTCTCCCGGTAGTGAGGTCTCGGGTTCGAACCCCTCCGTACCCCTAGCCCTTCTTTTTTCGTCTTTTCTTTTATTTCTTTTTTTTTATTTGTTGTTTAACTCTTTGTTTCATTAAATAATTTTTAAAAATGTTTTTACCACTTTAGATTTATTTAGTCTTTTTTAAGATTTCTTTTTTTGAATCTCTTTGTTTAACTATTGTTTCATTAAATAATTTTAAAAATGCTTTTACCACTTTAGATTCATTTAGCCTTTTTTAAGATTTCTTTTTTAAATCTCTGTTTAACTATTGTTTCATTAAATAATTTTTAAAAATGTTTTTACCACTTTAGATTCATTTAGCCTTTTTTTTAGATTTTTTTTAAAATGTCTTGTTTAACTATTGTTTCATTAAATAATTTGTAAAAATGTTTTTACCACTTTAAATTCATTTAGCCTTTTTTTAAAGATAGTCTTTACAATATTTTTTTCCAACCATGTAATATAAATTAACATTATAGAAAATTGTAAGAAATAAAGTAATTTTTGCACTCTTATAATTCCATTGCAAATCGTCACCTTGTTATATTAGTACAGAGGGACTTTGAACAATATTGTTAGTCAAATATTAGTACAATTTGAGCAGAAAATACAGAAAACCACTAGAGGAATGAGAAACTAGTATGTTAGTAGTCTATTACACCAAAAGAAAGCAAAGCAATCCTTATTTGCTAACATACTTTGCTTTTACAAGTGATCCTTCATTATGATCGCGGCGTCGAGGGAGATTCCTCAGTATCATTCAGGAAACTAATGTCTACGTCCACCGTGAAAGGAGGCTCGTCGAATCGATTATACTCTTCTTCGTCCGTGGCGCCTCAACTCAAACAATCCTTCTTTTACGGAAGAACCACGTGGCGCCTTGGGCGATCGCTCTCGCTAGTCTTTTCCTTCGGTTTTTTGGTTTGTTGTCCATGTCCATCACATAGAATACCGTGTCACATCATTAGCGAAACCGAACGGTTCGTCCCTATAGGCCACTTGCTTGAGGTCCACAGTTGTCATATCGCACTTATCGATATCCACTACCGGTTTGACCCATTGGCACCGAAATAGAGGGACTTTTAATGGCCCGTACTCAGCTCCCAGATCTCCTCTATGAAACCATAGTAGGTGTCCATCTTTCCATTTTGTCCAAGGCATCTATACGGACGCCAATTGTTTTGGTTGGTGCTCTTGTTATCCCGGTTGTCGTGTAAAATGTGTACCCATTTATCTCATACCCTTGAAATGATATGATTGTTGTGGACGGTCCTCGAGCCAAGAGTTTCAATTGTTCATCGATCATGCGCTTGCCCAACAATTGCTTTTGTAACCAAGCGCGAAATGATCCATTTGCTCCATCGCGATCCACTTATCGACTTCTCTGGGTATTGGCGCGTAGACTCATCTCGTGATCATAGATATACTGAGCCACCACAGCTTGCTTGTTTCAATACCGTGAAATGTGCTTGTTTAAATGCAAGTAGATCGTCGCTATAGGATTCTTTTCTCCCTAAAGTCCCTTTTCGTAGCCTCCCTCATGGCGTGATCTACAGGGCGCCAATCGGATTCAGATCATCCATGTAACTAACACAAAACTCGATCACCTCCTTCTGTCTTGACACCTGCGCAATCTGACTTTTAGGTGAGACCGTTTCTGAACATACTTCTTTAGGATACCCATGTACCTCTCGAAGGGAACATATTGTGGAGGAACACAGTCCGAGAATTTCTATCTCTTTAACAATGTGGACCATGAGATGGACCATAATATCAAAGAAGGATGGAGGGAAGATCATCTCAAGGCTAACGGACTATTGACCATGTCATCATGCAGACTAGATAACTTATTCGCTCGATGACCTTCTGCGACACCGCGTTGAAGAACGAACACGCCTTTATGATTGTCCTCGCACCCAATCTGGCGAATACCTCGCACCGCCATCGAGAACAATCAGTGTCATCAACACATGACAATCATGGGATTTTATGTATACGATTTTATTCTCTTTCATGTTTATGAGTCTCCTTATGTTCGAGGAGTATCCGGAAGGACCTTCACACTGTTCAAGAACTTAATCATGTTTTTTCTCTTCCTTGCTCGTGAGTGTAGCTCATGGGTGGAGGTAATGTTGTCCTTTCTCTCTCTTTTCCGGATGTAGGTCGTTCACGAGTCCCAATAGTTGTAGGTCCTTTCGTGCTTGAAGTGTATCTTTTGACTTCTAGTATATATCTAGGAAACCTAGTAGGTTCACATGAGACATTCTTCGTGATATGCATGAAGTCCAATGAGTGGCGGACCTCTAAGTCTTTCGAAGAAGGTAAGTCCCAAAATATTGACTTCTTCTTCCAAATGGCCTTCGTGTGACCTTGTTCGGTAGGGACGGGTTTGCTACCGGACCTTTTCCAAAAACTACTTTGGATCCTTTACCAAAGAAAATACAAGCGTCCCCATCGCGATGCATGGGCTTCTTACGCTTTCTCTTCGTCCCATCAAAATTCTCACCCTTCCTCCGTAACGGGTCCTTCATATGGAGGAACCTACGATGGCCCATGTACACAACCTTTCGAGAGTTTTTAGGTACTTGCTGTCCGTATCCTCTAGCGATGGTGCGGGCTTTATATCCTTTGATAGATAGGCCCGATAGATTACCAAGTGCAGGCGATCGTTGATGGTTACGAATAGCAATGCACGAGAGTGAAGTGCTCTCTTTTGTACTCATCCCATACACGTACACCATCGTTCCACAGTGTTAACAGATCTTCAACCAACGGTTTGAGGTACACATCAATGTCGTTTCAGGTTGCCGGGCCTTGGATAAGCAATGCCATCATAATGTACTTCCGCTTCATACACAGCCAAGGAGGAAGGTTGTAGATACATAGAGTCACGGGCCAGAAGTCTTTGTATCGCTGCTCATATCGCCGAACGGGTTCATCCCATCCGTACTCAACCCAAACCTTATGTTCCTTGCATCCTCAAAGAAAGTCCGGGTATGTTCTATCGACTTTCCTCCTTTGGGAGCCATCGACAAGGTGCCTTAGCCTTCCGTCGTCCTTCGGTCTTCCTTGTGCAACAAGCATCATTTGGGCATGCGCTTTGTTAAATAAATAAACGCTTCAACCGGGGATTACAGGAAATACCACACCACCTTAGCGAGAGGTCTCTTCTTCTTCACGCCCCTCTACCTCACCGGGTCATCACGCTGGTCTTATACTGCAAGTTTTGCACACCGGACAAGCTTCCGAATCCTCATACTCATTGCGATAAAGGATACAATCATTACGACATGCATGTATCTTCGTACCTCCAACCCCAAAGGCGGACAACTTGTTTGGCATCGTACGTAGTTTCGGGCAGTGTGTTCCCCTCTGGAAGTAACTTCTTTATGAGGCATAACAACTCGTCGAATCCCTTATCGAGACAATCCATTGGTCGCATTCCATTGCATCAGTTCTAGTGTGTACGCAACTTTTATGGCCCTATCGGCGGTTTGGGTACAATGGTGTTCCATGGTCCTCCCATAGGCCTTTGGAACTTTTCGTAATGTCTTTCATCGATGTATTCTCCTCTCCATCACGCATGACATCTGGTCTAGGTCATCATCACCACTCCCCAATGTATCTTGAAAGAACCGTGTTGACCGTGTCGTCAGGATATTGTTGTCCGCCTCTTCTTCTTCACCGCCTTCTTCTGTATAATCTCTTCTTCACCGTGCTTGGTCCAGCAGGTATAGTTTGACATGAAACCTCTTGTGAGCAAATGAAAGTGAAGGTGGCTGGATTTTGGCCACTCCTTCTCATTCTTGCAGTCTATGCATGGACAGCATATGTAGCCCGACGTCGTGTGTGCATCGGCCGCACGAAGAAAATCTTGCAAACCCTGCAAGAACTCCGGGGAGCGTCGATCCATGTACATCCATCGCCGGTCCATCTACATTATGTTACATCAAGATAACTGTTAGCTCATTTTTCAATAATGAATTGTTGAACCAAAACCTAAATATTAGCTAGATCCACACCTTCAATCCGAGCTAAATAATAATCCAAGCAAAATATAAACCCACACAACAAGTTTTTGCAACCTACAAAAAGAATTGGTCGATCGAGTGCGGATTCAAAATTACGAACAAAATTCACGCAGCCTTTGTTTGCAAATTCTGTTGAAATTGTAACACCCTAAAATTTCTAAATTATTATTCAATCATTTATTTTTATTTTTTCTAAATCTCTAGCACTTAATTAATGATGTTTTCAAAAATAATTTCTTGATGGAAATTAAAACCAAAATTATACTAGAAGTAATTTTCTAAGTTTAAAATATTCCAAAGTATTTTTGAAAACTTTTCTCAAATATTGAACTCATTTTATATTTTCTATAAAGCCATTCATATTTCGATATTATTTTAATTAGCAAATGAATTTAAATTTCTTCTTTTCCACATAACCATTGCCATTTGAAGATCCCAAACTCCATGATTTCCATGCACCATTCTCCCCCCAACTACGTGCAACCAAACCTCATCCTTCATCGATCGATGGAACTAAAACCTAAATTTAAGCTAGATCCACACATTAAATACGAGCTAAATTATAATCCAAGCAAATTCTAAGCTTACACAATAAGTTTTTGTACCCTATTTGAAAAGATCAAGCTAGATCTCTACATTCATATTAATCTTTCATCAATCATGGGAAAAGATCAAATTTTTTTCATAATTCAAGCAAAAAAGAGGCTCCATTTAACACCAAATGATGTGAGGAATGATGTTACTAACCTTAGTTACCTTGGTTATGCAGTAAAATGACCAAAATTTTAAAATTTGGGCAGCACCTCCTCTACATTCATAATCTTTCATCAATCTCATGGGAAAAGATCAAATTTTCTTCATAATTCAAGCAAAAAGAGGCTCCATTTAACACCAAATGAAGTGAGGAATGATATTACTAACCTTAGCTACCTTGGTTGTGAGTAAAATGACCAAAATTTTGAAATTTTGGGCAGCACCTCCTCCCTTCAAGCTCTTGGCAAGCTCCCTTTGTTCTTTTCGCGCAAGACAGAATGATCTGGTCCGCAGAGAGCGGAGGAGGAAGAAGTTTAAATTGGGAGATCAAGATCGGTTCAATACACGAACCGCATCGATGGTAACTTTATCGATGCCGGTTCGTGTCACGACGGCATTTAGTGAGCTCGCTAAATAGTACCGGTTCAATACATGAACCGATCGAGCAAGATATCTCATCTGCGGTTGTGTATTGAACCGGCATCGATCTCCCCAGCTCTGAGCCGTTGAACCGGGACCGATCTAACTATTAGTCGGTTCGCATCAACCGTCTTGATGGGCGTAGCAAAGGTCGATTCTGTAGTAGTGGATGCACAACTAGTTATGCTTGCGGCTTATATGTTGATGCTGATCCTTGTGTTGGTTTCTTCTGTGATAATGGAAGAATATATTAACTTTTCGGTCTCTATATATTATAAGATACACACAACCAATCATTTATTATAAAGTTACAATTAAAATTTTATCATCAAAAGACTCATATAAATGACTTAGCAAGCGACAATCAAATGAAGAAGATAGTTTGAACAAACCATTAAAAGACTAATCGAAAACTCTCAATCCGCACACAATCTTGTGCTAAACCTCCATCCATGACCGTTGAAGAGTTCCTGAACAACAATCTGTAAAGAGCTGCATGCCACTAACATCATCTCTCGAGCCTCCCGATATTGTAGCATAGACCATGAACGCAACCAATTGATACACAAATAGATAACCTGCAATAGATTAGACATCTATTTCTTATCAAAGACAACATCATTTCGACATAGCCAAATAGCTCAACATAAAGCGGCAGCCCCAACTAAACATTAATTGAGCCTTTATTTCCTTTCCCAACCTGTCGTATGTATAAGAACAAGACACGAGAGAGAGAGAGAGAGAGGATGCTGGTCGTCTTACGGGCCACCGTCCAACGCAGACAAAGTAAACATAAGAATTTATACAGATTCGGGCGCTTAAGGAAGTGCCCTACTCCTGTCGCCGTGTCCCCTAGGAGGCGCAGGGGTGCTCTTGGTCAAGGTTCTCACGGGACACCAGTTGCTGAATTTTGTATTCCATAAGAGTCTAGGTTACATGTTAGGGCTACAACGGGATTTTATAGGCGCCTAGGCTATTACAAAATACCATCCTACCCCTATCACAGTGTCTTAGGTGAGGGCATCTCAGTCATTCCCGAGGGAGGTAGTGGATCCCACGTCACTGTCTTATAGAGGCAGGCTTCTGTCTTCGGGACCCCACCCAGCCGTTGGCTTCGAGTAGCTCGAGAGGGTTCATCTAGCTAGCTCTGCGGATGTCTGGGGGGCGCCCCCTTGAACTTGGAGCCCTGCCAAGCGCCTTGTGGCCAGAGTGCGAGGTGAGACCCTTGAAGGACCGAAGACCCCGGGGACTCCTTCGAGAGAGCCCTCGGAGGCATGGAGGTGTCCTCCACTGCGCACTCGTGGAAGTAGGAGGGAGCCTCCTGGAAACACCCGCGGAGGTAGAAGAGTCTCGAGCTTGAAGGTCCCACGAGAGACCTCCCTTCGGGACATTCCCTCGCGGGGTACGCTCTGGTGGTGTGCCCACAGGGTACTCCTGCAGGGCACGGGGAGACCCCTGACGACCCCTTGACATCTCCCCTTAGGGAACTCGTGGAGTACGAGGGGATCCGCCCGCCATTCCTATGGTGAAGCTCTTGGTGCCTGGGGTACAAGACCTTCCTTCGAGGAGTTATTTTCTTCCAACACAACCCCAATAGCCAAGGTCCAAACAGGCAAACATATAGGCTATACTAGAAGAGGTGACAAATTAGAAACCGTTTGTACAACACACCTTGCGAAACGAGCAGTCTGGCAATCAAAAATGAGATGTTGTATAGTTTCTTCGTTGTTAAAAAAACAATATTGTACGCTACCAGTCTAATTTCTTTTGCTTGGCATGGCAGCAGTTCGCCGCAACATCTCCGGCAGTCCGGCCACGTTAGTAGCAATATGGCTTTCGTGGGGACCAACTGCAACCATGTACATGTATGCAACCTATTGATTTTTCAAATGAAAGATTGACTAGTTAGTTTTTGAATGGGAGGTTAAGCACATCTTACAGCATACAGGGTGTTGGTTGAATCGCTCGTTGCCGTCCACCTCGACGGTATGGAAGACAATGCGCACCCTATCACGTCTAGCAAATACGTCGACTACAACGCGGCTATGGCGTCAAGCGCCCTGAGGATACTGCCGTGAACAAATGTTCATACGTGACAATGACACGATCGTTAGCCTCAGGGTGCGGGAAAAGGGTGGTGTGAGGGGGAAGTGACTGGATGAACGCACGATAAAGCAGGAGCGCAATACAAGTATACATATTAATGGTAGTTGTACGATAAGTATGGATTTGTTGGTCTTTCCCGATGTATCAGGCAATCAATTTGTTTTACGGTATCACTGTTTCTTTTTCCTACTGTGAGTGAGGCTGCACCAGGGACGAGTAAAAACGCTCCCCTGCGCTAGATATGTATTGCCTTGCGGATGGCTTTGTTGTATTATCATACTTTGCGTAATCCTTTCAAGAATATGAATTTAGCTAAAACTAATTAGCAATAAAATTTATTATTTATTTCCACTATCATTTTGTAAGATAAATGTACTGTTAATTTTAGATGTGTGATAACGTAAGCTGGATTTGTATATACTTACTAGTCATCAACCCATGCACCGCACGAGCTATATGTTTTGAACAATGATTTTTGGTGCTAATAATTTTGATTTTTAAACTCTAAATTTATTTAAATGTGGATGAGAATGCCTTAGTATTGAAAATTTACACGTAAGTTTTGAACATTTGAAACTTTGAAAATTCATTTTTTCTAAAGTCTTAAAAATTAACAGAGAGAGGAAATATTTTTAAGAAATGAGAGGAAATCCTTTTAAAAAATGAAAAAGAAATTTATTTTAATATATATTTTTTAAAAATTGTTTAAAATAGTCATAGAAAAATATTCCTTTAAAAAGTCTTAGAAAAATTGATTTTATGTAAAAAATTGTTTTAAAAGTCTTAAAAATTGAACAAAGAGAGGAAATTTTTTAAGAAATAAAATAATATTAATTTGATGGCTATGGAAAACCAAATATAGCGAAATTTAAACACATTCGTAGCATTGTCATAATTTTTAAAAATCGCACAAGTTTAATCATCATCTAAAATTCTTATGGTAGCTTAAGAATGCTTTTAGAACCCTTCTCAAAAAAATTAAAAAAATTCCAACATGATTTGATTGTCAATTAAATCAGCAAAGCTACTTTAAATACATTAGCATCATTGTCAAAATTTCTAAAAATCGCAAAAGTTTGATCATGAACCAATTTTTTTATGGTAACTTAGGCATGCTCTAAGGACCCTTATAACAAATTAATTTACAAATTCAGTAGCCCAGTTAAACACATTCATACATATTAACATAAGTATTATAGAGTGACTCGGAGTAGTAGGCTATATTCTTGCAAACTACATAATGGTGTTTGTGCTTTGATTAAAGATGAAGGCCTAATCTTCTTGATGAAGCAGATTGATGGAGATGATGAAGGCCTGTGCAGCTAGATGGTATTTTTCTTTGTTACTTTTTTGTGAGGATTTTCGTTGCTGATGCATCCATTACTAATTCCGGTGAATAAACTCCATCTTTTTTGTTGTTTACTCTAAATTTCTTTCAATTTGGAGGTGATGGCCAAAAACAAAAGGATTTGTAATGTCTCTGGACTGGGGTGAAAACTAAGGAGTGGTCCAATTAGTGATCGATACCATGGCCTTGATAAATTTTTATTTGCATTTAGTTTACGAGGAGTAGATATATACTTGTGAGCTCTATCTTGGTAAACACAAACAAGTGGCCTGCTGGTCGTCGTTAAGCATTAAGATGGTTACGAATAACCTGTGGAGTTACATGGTGTTGAAATATGAGTGAATTATCCACCTTTCTTCATCAACTTAACTTTTTAGGTGAATTGGCTGGTGCATCCAACTCAATATGATATTAGAGCCAAGAGGTCTCGAGTTCAAGACTCGGTTGGCGCAATTAAAAAAATAATTGCAGTCCACTTCTATTCCACATTCTAGGCCTAAGAGAACTTATACGTGAGAGGAAGTGTTGAAGTATAAGTGAATTATAGGGGACGTGTTGAAGTATAAGTGAATTACCCACCTTTCCTCATCAGCTTAAGCGTTCAAGTCTTCCCTGAGTCATCGTTCAAATCTATATATGCTGTATCGTACGTGGAATTTAGCTGGCCCCCTTTGTCCGAAAACTATAAAAGTCAGTATTGTTAATTGCGATGGCTGCAACCGTATACTGCAGAGAAAATGTTCCACCGCCTAGAACTCATACAAATTCCTATATATCATTACCATGAAATTTATTGGAAATCTGCAATCCACATGTTTCAATTTAGGTGATTTTGGATTCTATGTGAAGCTTATCAAGAGGGCTACAATCTCTATAAATTTTTAAGATTTAATCAACCATATATATTTTAAATATCAGAAAAACAAAGATTTAATCAACCATATATATTTTTAAATAATTTGTATGGCGGTGTAATTCTTTGTTTAGTAAGTGACAATAATACTATAAATGTCATATGTTTCTCGGTTCATTCCTACATAAAGAGTAAATATGGTGCAAGTTGGAGGTCGACAAAGCAAAAAACAACTAAAACTTTGTCTTGGATTTTTCAACTCACCAAATTTTATCACTAACATTTAGATTTGACTATTTGAAATAGTACAGTATAGATTTCTCATAAAAAAATACTTCCGTAACATATTAACATACGTATTATAGATCAGTGACTACAGTGTAGTTGACTTTATTTGTGCAAATTACATAATGTTGTTTGCACTTTGATCAAAGATGGAGGGCTAATTTTCTTGATGATGCAGATTGAAGGAGATGACGGCCGTTGCACCGGTCGTCAAATAAGTAATTAAATTAGATGGTATTTTTCTCATTTCTTTTTTTATTGTTTGTTACTTTTTTGTGAGGATTTTCTTTGTTGCCGACGTGGCAATCACTAATTCTGGCGAGTAAACTCCATCTATTTTGTTCTTCACTCTAAATTTCCTTCTAATTAGTGGTGAAGGCCAGACAAAACACAAAAAGAATTTGTAATGTCCTTAGACTGGGTAAAAACTAAGAAGTGGTCTAGCTAATGAACGATAATGTGGCCTTAAGAAAATTTTCTTTTGATTCGCGATCTGTTTAGTAGAGCTCCAAATCCCATCTTTAACTGAGATTAAAACCTTGTAGGTTAAAATAAAATAAATGAAGTTTATATTTTTGATCTAAAATATAAACAAGATGATTCATCTAAACACTCTTAATGTACTCATAGCTCGAGCTCTATAAATCTAGTGGAGCTGAAGCTTTACCAAACATACCCTTTAGTTTACGCTTTTACATGGAGTGACGGAGGATAAAGTTGTCAGCTCTATATTCGTAAAAACAAAGAAGTGGTCAGTTGTCGTTAAACATTAAGATGGTGGTTATGTGTCCAAACTTTGTTATGTGGAGTGTATAGTTCTGAAGTTGTGAGCATATGTGCCTTGTTGAGCAGTTTCTTTTCATTCCATGTGTATACCCCGAATAAAGATGATTTCCATGGAGTTTATACAAAGTGGGTATTTCGACCTGATATTTGCCCAATTGTAAACATATATAACATGTTTCTTTCCCACGAAACAACCAACGAATTAAAGCGCCATTTTACAACCAAATGAATTGTTTCTTCACTGTTCCCGAGCCCTGAGTCGTCGTCCCAGTCCATACGGTATTGTGGAATCTAGCCCCGTTTTTCACTCGATGACGACACAAATATCCGAACTAAAAATAGTAGTATTGTTCTTAATTGCGATGGCTTGGCTAGTATCCTAAGGGAATTGCAAAAGGCTTGTTCCACCACCTAGAAAGCTCCAAATTCCTATCAATATCAAGATATTTGTGGATGAAATGTATTCATAATTTTCTTATTTTTGTGTACATAATTAATTGCGATCCACTTGCGGTGAAAATGCATTGTGTGTTGTTTGTGACGACCATTGACGAAGCATAAGTCTAGAGTCTAGCTGTCGACGTTTGTTGTCGGCAATAATGAAAACAAGGCTAGGCGTTGGACTCAAACTCGATGGTAGCACAAGACGTAGGAATTATACCGGTTCGGGCTCTTACAGAGGAGATAATACCCTAGTCCTATACTCTGGGATTATGTATGTCTAGCTTACTGCTGATGACCTTCTTATGATGATGTTATCCTACCCCCATTTATATAGTAGAGGGGTGTGGTTACAAAGGAGAGTTCTGAAAGATTACAAGACAGAGATTATATCTCTTTCCTTATCCACTAAAAATGATAACGGTCAGGATTATACTCGTATCCTACCTAAATAAGGTTGGTTGCTATCCTTAGAATCCTCTTGTCGCACACATTGGAAGCGGCCCAGGTGGTATCCATCTTCATGCTGCTGGCCCGGCCCATCCTCCCCTGGATGATCCGTTCAGGCTGTCTTGACGATACCCAGGGTTCATGTACTCCACAGTACCCCGAGTGTTCTGCGATCGAGTTGCCGTCCTCCCGGTTGCACTTTGGCCGAGTCATGCTCTATGCCGAGTACTCCCGGTTCTTATCATGGTTTCCCGACTGGTTCCTTCTTCGGGCCGAGTGCCATGCTGTAGGCAAAGAGATTGCAGAGGACTCAATTAGCATTCCGTGCTCAACTTTTCCAAGTGGTACCCTAGCCCAATTATTGGGACATTGGCAGTCGGCCCAGCTTGGGGCATACCCTTGTTCATATTGGCTTTAGCCGAGTGGTACCTGTGTCCCATTGTCATGGCACACAGCTTTTGGCCTATCATGAGGCGCACCATGGATTATCTGAGTGGTACTTGCACCCGATTTTCACGGTACACAGCTGGTGGTCCATCGTGGAACATACCCCCGGAATCCTTGTTCTGAAGTATCTTGCAATATCTGATTCCATCTTGTGTGGTAACCAACAGTCGACCTAATGTGAGGCATATCACAAGATGATAGTTCAACTTGGTTCGGAAGGTACCCAAATCCCGTTTGATACAGTAATTGGCATTCGGCCCATCGTGGGGCGTACCATATCTCAAACTAAATTTGGCCTAAGGGTATTTGTGCACGACGGTTGTCACGCACAACTGGCGGCCCATCATGAGGCGTACCCTAGGTCAGGTCCAGACAAAATATGGAAGGCGAAATAACTTTCTCCTACTCAAGGCGAAATTCAGCATCGCTTCCTATAAATATGAGGCTCGATGCGGGCAAAGAGGCTTTCTGCGCACTGCACTCATCTGCCCCTTTATCTTCTGAGTTTAGATATTTCCGCATCAATCTCCGCCGCTAGGGTTAACCGCCGCCGCATTCCCCAATCTTGCGCCGCTGCTAAACCTTTTCGAAGATGTCTTTTTCTTCCTCCTCCCAAAGCGCTCCCGCGAAGCCCTCACCCAACGATTGGGCTACTTCAATAAAAACGGAAGAACGCTTGAAGGAGTTGGTTACTTCTGGAGTTCTTCCTCCTTTGGAGATGATCTGCGCGTGTCCAGCCGCAGGTGAATCCTTCCTCACTCCTCAATCTGATGAGATTGTGATTTTTGAACCTTTTTTCCAGCACCGGTTTGGCCTCCTCAATAGCGCTTTCTTTCGCAGCCTTCTTCATTTTTACAAAATCGAATTGATTAGCCTGAATCCCAACTCCATTCTTCAAATTTCCATTTTTGTGCATTTGTGCGAGGCATTTCTTGGAATTTGCCCGCATCTTAGCCTTTTCTGCCACCTATTTCTTCTCAAACCTTATCCCAGCAAGAACGCTCCTAAGGTGGTTGGGGGTGCCAGCTTCCAGCTGCGCGACGGGCTGAAGAAGGCTTACTTCTCCATCCCATTCAGAACCTCCAACAAGGGCTGGCATCGAGAGTGGTTCTACTACTCCAATCCCAGTCCTTTTCTTCCCTCTTGCACCAGACTCACGCCCACATTCTCGGCCTCTTGGGTCACAACCCCTCCAAGCTGCGATATGGACCAAGTGAAAGATCTTCTGAAGCTGATCAATGGTCTTAAGGAGATAGGTCTGACTGGGGTTGATATTGCTATCAATTTCGCTCGGCGCCAAGTGCAGCCTCTCATGGAGAGAATCCACCTGGGATTTGAGCACACCGGGGTGGACGATCCCACCCGCGAGGTGCCCGAAAGCATCCCCAGGGAGGTGCTGGTCGATCGGATGAACGACCTCTTCGCCCCAGGCACCGCGGTCCTACTCAAGGGTCGCCCGAAGCCTTTGTGCGCAAAGCGCCCCCCACCTGCGGTGAGCATTTTTGCATTTGCTAGAATCTGGTTGCTAACCTTTGGCTGAATGTTGACTGGTTCTACACTTCACCACCTTTTTTAGGATCAGATTGCCTTCTTCTCCGTCGCTCCCATTCCCCCCGCTCCCCGGCACCAAGGCGCTAAGCGGAAGCGGCCTGCCAGCCCTTCTGTTGAAGGGCCAAGTGCCGAGAGGGGAAAAAGGCCATGGACTGAGGAGGTTCCAACGCCTTCGCACCCGACCGGGGGACCTACAATTAAGGAGCCCCCAGCACCAGCATCTCATATGGCACCTCCAAAGCCCAGCGTTGAGCCAGGCGTCGGGAAGGAAAAAGAGCCGGCGGTCGGAGAGACTCAGGAACCACCCAAGTGTTCGGGAGCTCCATGATCAAGGATCTCATGGCTCACCTCTGACACGATCGACTCCTCCTATCCTGTGTCTCGACGCGAATGGATGCTCCCCCGAGTGGTTCTACCGCTCGGGGAGTATCCAAAGTCAAAATAAGGAAGTCCGACAGGTTAGCTTCCCCTATCAACTCTTACTCTTGATCTGCTGGATTGTATCTTGATTTCTTTCTCCTTTTGTAGGGTTCTGTTAGACAAAGTCCCCGTGGATGCTCCAACAAAGTCGTTCCAGGGAGCCGGCGACGAAAGTGCCGGGGGCCAGGCCAGGAGGGCCTTGCCAACCGCCTCCTCACCCGAGAGGGCTGAAGTCGATCCAAATCCGACCGAGTCCGTTTTGCCGACTACCGGGACCGAACTCGGGAGTGATGAGGCGGCTGCTGAATCCAAGATGCCTCTACTGCCACCGAGCGTTCTTCCCGGGCCAATTGCGAGGCCAATGGCCCTAGAGATTGCTTCCTACTCCTCCCCAATTGAAGAAATCCCCCGAGAGCCCCCACAGTTTCCCCTTCACCCCAAGCCTCCAATACGGATCATACTATGCAACGAGGAGGACGAGTGGGAGCCTTTTGGCAACGAGGATGAGAAGAAGATGCGGGAGGAGCTTTACCACCACGCTATTGAGAGCGCAAGATTAACCCGGGTGAGCTTGCCAGCCCCTTCTTCTTTGCCCATGGCAGTCGGTATGTCTTTTGCTAATCTTCTTTCTTGTGATCCTCAGGCCATGGGGGACTGCTCCGAGAAGAGGGATGCCATCCTCCGGGAGGTACTCCCGAAGCTCAAACTGCAACGGGAGCACGAAGCCGACCTCGAGCGAGTCCATGCCGAAGGCAAAGCTAAGGTCGAATGGGTCCGACATGAGGGCCAAGCCGAGCTTCGAAAGCTTCAAGCCCAAGTTCAATCCCTGGAAGAGGAAAAGCTGAACTTGGCTGGCACCCTCCGAGGTAAGTGCCTTTAGCCATCTTATTGCAGGATTTTGATTGCTTGTCCTGTAACCCTTTTCCCTGCTGCAACCCGAGACTTAACCATTGCTGGCCTTCAAGAAGAGCTCAAGGCGTTTGAGGAGCAGCTCAAGGCACTAAAAAGCTCTGAATTTCAAGCCCGAACCAACTCGAAGAAACTGGGTCAGGAGCTAGAAGGTATGTTCTCAACTCGGCTTTATCTTTCCTCACATTTATAGTGCCTTCGGTGATGATCTGACTTGTTTGTAGAATACCGGAGGAAGACACAGGCTCAATTCTGTGTCCTTGGCGAGAGGATCAAGACTACAGAGGCATCGTGTGCCAGGCACCGAGAAGCTTCCGAGGCGATGGTGAAGTTCCTGAACCCTGAAAAGGCAGGGCCGAGCAACGAGGATGAAATCGTCCTTCGGCTGACAGAGGGGCCCGACAAGCTCCAGACCCACATTCGAGAAACAGCGACCACAAGTGCTAGCCAGGCTCTGGCAATCGTGAAGTCCTTGTATCCCCGAGTGGATCTCGAGGCTGTCAAGGAGGGCTTTGCTGGCACCGTTGACGATGACCAAGTTGCTGCCTGAGGAAGTCAAGGACACATTCGCCTCTTTAGTGGAAAATCTGGATTTGAGTCTTGCGTGATGTATGTGTGGAATTTTGGCTGTAATTACTCCACCTCATTATCTAGAATTAACTCTTAACCATAATGGCTTTGTTGTTTCCCAAGAAATCTTCGAATTAATGCTCACGTGCTCATTCACGTTCGGTTCAGCTTCTTATGCTAACACAGAACCGCTTCGGCTTCCTGCGCTAGCATTTATTTGAAGCTGTTCGACTTCTGCACTCTGGGTATATAAGGATGTCACCGCTACGAGAGCGATCATCCATTTCCCAATCTTTATCTGCCTAGCAGCCTTCGACCTCTTCCGCAAATCTTTGATGGCTTCCTCATCTCGCTCTTCTTCGCTAGCCGACGAGGTCCCGCCATCTCCACCTTCGGCGGAGGAGTTGGGTTTTGACTTCGAAGACGAGGCGCCACCGGCGCCTAACGACGAGGAGGCCTTCCTCGCCGAGCTTTGGGCCGACTACAAGCTCGCCTTGGCCAAGCTCACGGAACAGGACGCCGCTGCCCGCGACGCCGCCGATGTCGACGTGCTGATCGAGGTCATCCCGCAGCTTGTTGAGGTGAGGGATGCCCTCATCAAAGCAGTAGGCCGTGCGCGCCGCGCTTAGGTTTAGCTGCCTGAAAAAGTTATGCAGTGTAATAATATATTCGGACCTAATGTTCAATTTTATGAAATTTCAATGTCGTTTACTCTTTCTCCCCTACTGATCTTTGAGTTTGCTTGAGTGGTTTTATCCTCTTTCGTTTAAGCGCTCTGCCCGACTAGTCTAGCCCCCAGGCGTCGGGAGTCGGCTCATGGCCCTTTCTCCCAGGCACGCGTTTTGGGTGACTAGAGTTCGCCGTTCATGGGGTCAGAGTTTCACTACTTGAAGTTGGCGCACTCGAGCTCAATCGCAATCGTTAGGAAGGGAAGTAAAAAATAACTCATAAGAAAGGTTGCGCATGCGCAACATTATTAGGTGTAACCCCCGACTTACTGCTTAATTGAGTATCAATTGAGTAGCAAGTCAAGAAAAACTTTATTCATAATAATCATGATTAATGTACAAAATTCAAGAGTAAAAGCGATGCAGCTGCTCTATGTTCCATGTATTGCTGATAACCATGCCATCTTCACGCTTGAGTCTATAAGCCCCCGGGCGCGTCACCTCATCAACGATGTAGGGGCCTTCCCAGCTTGGGGAGCGCTTATGCTCGCTTTTCTGATTCCTTCTTAGGACTAGATCTCCTTTGGAGAAAACACGGCCTCAAACATTTCGATCGTGATAGCGATGTAGACCTTGGAGATACCTGGCCGACTAGATTGCTGCGATGTCCCTGGCTTCCTCCAATCGATCGAGATCTTCCATCCGGTTTTCCTCCGACTCGGCTTCCTTGTAGCTCCAAACCCGCGGGGATCTGATCACCAACTCGGTCGGCAAGACCGCTTCTAAACCATAGACCAGGAAAAAGGGTGATCGCCTTAGAGTCTCGCTGGGGTAGTTCTCATTTCAGAGTACCGAAGGCAATTCTTTTGCCCATCGTGCAGTGTATGGCTTAAGATGATCGAAGATCCTTGCTTTTAGCCCTTGCAACACCATGCCATTGGCTCGCTCAACTTGCCCATTACTCCGGGGATGTCCCACGGAAGCGAAGCAGATTTTGATGCTGAGCTCGTCGCACCAATCTTGAAACTCTTCGCCCAAGAACTGCGTGCCATTATCAGTGATAATTCTATTTGGCACGTCAAATCTGACCACAATTTCCTAGAAGAATTCTTTGGCCTTGGCTGCTGTAATCATGGCGACAGGCTTAGCCTCAATCCACTTCGAGAATTTGTCAATGGCGACGAAGAGATGAGTGAAACCACCCTGGGCCTTCTTCAGGGGTCCAACCATGTCGAGCCCCAAAACTGCAAACGGCCAGGTGATCGGGATAGTCTGCAACTCCTACGCCAGTACGTGTATCTGCCGAGCGAAGAACTGACAACCTTCACAGGTGCAAACGATATCTTCCGCATCTGATACAGCAGTCCGCCAGAAGTAGCCTTGACGATAAGCCTTGCCTACCAGGGTGCTTGACGCTGCATGATGCCCGCAAATTCCTGAGTGAATTTCTCTGAGAAGATTCCTCCCTTCTTGCTATGATATATAGGGCCTCAATACTCCGGAGGCACTCTTCCAAAAATGTTCCTCGCCAACCACCACGTAGCTTTTGCTTCGGCGCGTGACGCGCTCTGCTTGTACGCGATCTTCGGGGAGCTCGTCTTTCAACAGGTAATTCAAAAACGGAGTTGTCCAGCCAAGGTTGATGACCAAAACTTCTGCCTCGCCTGGCTTTTCCCCTAGCCTACACAATTCCTGCTGTCAGCTTATCATGGGTTTGTGGAGCTCTTCGACAAATACGCCAGCCGGAACTGTCGCCCGACTGGAGCCTAATCTTGCGAGTTTGTCTGCTGCCTCATTGTCTCAGCGAAGCACATGGATAAGCTCCAGCCCATCGAAGTTGCCCTCCAACTTACACACTTCCTGGCAATATGTTGCCATATTATCACCGACGCACGACTAGTCTTTCTGCACTTGATTAATCACCAGGTGGGAGTCCCCGCAAACTATCAATCGTCGGATACCAAGCGATATGGCGATACGGAGCCTGTTGATGAGTGCCTCATACTCGGCGGCATTGTTTGATGCCAAAAAATGGATTTGAAGGGCGTACTTCAGCCGACCCCCTGTCGGGGAGATGAGCACTACGCCAGCCCCGCGCCGCTGAGCATGAGGGAACCACGAAGTAAATTGTTCAGTACTCGAGCTCCTCAATGGTTGTGGGATTCTACAGCTCTACCCACTCAACGGTGAAGTCAGCAAGTACTTGGGACTTGATGGCGGTTCGTGGCTTAAAACAGATCTCGAAGGCTCCAAGCTCGACTGCCCACTTCGCGATCCTCCCAATGGCTTCCCAATTGTGAAGTATGTCCCCAATCGAAAAAGAAGTAACCACCGAAATTGAATGCTCTTGAAAATAGTGCTTAAGCTTGCGAGAGGTAAGTAGTACGGCATACAATAGCTTCTGCACTTGAGGGTATCGTAACTTGGACTCGCCCAGCACCTCGTTGACGAAATAAACTGGGTGCTGAACCTTCTGCAGGTGTCCCGCCTCCTCCCGCTCCACAACGATTGCAGCGCTGACTACATGAGTTGTTGTCGCTTTGTAGAGCAAAAGGGGTTCTTCGGGCATCGGTGAGACCAATATCGGCGGCGTGGTCAAGAATGCCTTAAGATCCTCAAAAGCCTGCTGCGCCTCGGGAGTCCACTGGAAGTTGCCCTATTTCTTCAGGAGCTTATAAAACGGCATCCCCTGCGATCCTAGGTAGGAAATGAATCTGCCGAGTGCCACTATGCATCCTGTGAGTTTCTGAATGTCCTTTTGGCAAGTCGGGGGTTTCATCTTCAGGATGGCGTTGATCTTCTCTGGGTTTGCCTCGATACCGCGATGCGACATAATAAATCCGAGTAGCTTTCCCGAAAAGACTCCGAAGACACACTTGTCGGGGTTGAGCTTCATCTTGTAGGCCCTCAGGCTTTCAAATGTCTCGGCCAAATCAGATATGAGATCCTCCTTCACGCGAGATTTGACAACGACATTATCCACGTATGCTTCTATGTTGCGTCCGAGTTGAGTGTGAAAACACCGCTGTATCACGCATTGATAGGTTGCGCCAGCGTTTTTCAACCCGAATGGCATTGTAACATAGCAGAAAGTGCCAAACGGGGTGGTGAACGAGGTCTTGATGCAATCTTCTTCTTTCAACCTGATCTGGTGATATCCCGAGTAGGCATCTAGAAAACTCAAGAGCTCATACCCAGCGGTCGAATCCACCACCTGGTCAATGCGAGGTAATCCAAATGGATCTTTTGGACATGCCTTATTGAGATCGGTATAATCAACACACATGCGCTAACTTTTATTCTTTTTACGAACAAGAACTGGGTTCGCTAACCAGTCGGGATGATACACTTCTTTTACGAATCCTACGGCTAAAAGCTTAGTGATCTCTGCCCTGATAGCATCACAGCGATCCTGCACAAACCGCCGGAGCCGCTGCTTGATGGGCTTTGTCTTCTCGTCGACGTTGAGGGAGTGCTCGATCACCTCCCTAGGGACACCAGGTATATCTGATGGCTTCCAAGCAAAAATGTCCCGGTTTGCCTGAAGGAAAGTGACGAGTGCGTCTTCCTATTTGTGATCGAGCTCTATCCCAATCAGGACCACTTGGGCCTAGTTGGACGGGTCAAGTATCACCTTCTTGATTCCCCTATCGGGCTTCATGTTTTGCTTGGCCTACTTCGTTCTGGTGGAGCGTAGCCGCCAGACGGATCTTCTCCCGATTAGCCGCTGCTTCTTGCTTCTCAGCCATCTCGCAGCTCTCCTGTCGCACACGAAGGACCGTTTGACATCACCACGAATTGTGATAATGCCCTTTGGTCCTAGCATCTTCAGCGCAAGGTAAGTATAATGAGGCACAGCCATGAATCTGGCTAGGCCCGGCCTTTCCAAGATGGCATGGTATGCCGTCTTGAAATCAGCTACTTCAAAGTTAAGGTATCCCGTTTGGTAGTTGTCCTTGGTCCCGAATGTGACCGGCAGGGTGATCTGCCCGAGTGGTACCGTCGAGATCCCAGGGATTACCCTGTGGAACGGCGATGATCCACGCTTCAGCTCGAAGTGGGGGATCTTCATATCATCGAAGGTCTTGGAGAAAAGAACATTGAGTCCACTCCCTCCGTCGACCAGCACTCTCTTGAGCCTGATGCTGCAAATAACAGGGTCGAGTACTAGAGGATATCTACCTGGGTAAGGAATATGGTCAGGATGATCTGAGCGGTCGAATGTGATTGGGACCCTCGACCACCTCGGTATTGGGGGTTGCTTGGCGATCTGCGTTGACCTCCCGAGCGGTAAGTTTCTGCTTCAGCTTGGACTCATACGCTACCGAGCCCCTGAATATGTAGTTGAGCTCGCGTTCGGTCGTATGGTATTCGCCTCCATCATCTTCAGGGGGTCTTGCTTCTTGCTCGCCTCTCCTTTATCTTGGCACGCTCGCTTGTTGCTTTCCTTCGCGAACCTTTTAAGAGTGAAGTAGTTCTTGTCGACATGCTTCCCCTTGGGATGAAAAGGACAGATGCATCCATTACCTAGTCATAGTCATCCGTCCGGGGCGCTTGAGGCCGACCGCGCTCCACTACCGCGACCAACTCCTTGCCTTTCCGCTTTCGGTCTTTCTGCTTGGAGGACTCAGCGTGATCCTTTTTGTCCCACTGCCATGGATGATCCTCTTAGTGCTTGGCTAGGGCATCCGAGGCCGTGGCATAGCGATCCGCTAGGGCGAACATCTCTTTTACCGTAGACGATGGCTTCCGGGACATCTTGTTGATCAAGTCAGCATCGCAGACGCCCTTTTGGAATGCCGCTATGACGACTGCTTCAGAGACATCCCGAATTGTGTTCTTTTTCAGCATAAAACGCCTGATGAACTCTCGAAGAGACTCATCCTTTCTAATGGAGCTGGTATAAGTCCCACGGGGTCCCAGGCCTCTCATAAGTGCCCTGAAAGTTAGCGATGAACTAGTCACAAAGATCTCCCAAGGAATCTATTGAGTTCTCTGGAAGTCCTGTGAGCCAAGCTTGAGCCGACGGGGTGAGCGTGACCGGCAAATAGTTCGCCATAACATTGTGGTCACCTTCGGCTGCCTTGATAGCGAGAGAATAGACCTGTAGCCAAGCTTCTGGGTCCCTCTCCCCATCGAATTTGGTGATGCTTTTAGGATTGAAACCTTCGGGCCAGACCACTCGGCGGAGCCAGAGAGTGAAAGCGTGGACACCATCAATGGGCCCGTCGCTACGCCGGTGCGAAGATCGTTGAGGTGGCGTTCTAACTCGATGGACCTCGTCATCGTTTCGGCCGCGGTAGTGTAGATCCTTGCGGTCGTCCCGGGCATCATGGTCGATGCCGAAACGCTCATAGTCGTCTTCGCGCCGGCGGCGTTCATCATCTTCCCGCTCACGTCGCCTGGCATTAAGGTCCAAACGAAGATCATGGCTGATGCTCCGGCGGGCATCCTCGCCTCGACAAAGCTCTTGCCGGCCGCGCATGGACCGACTATGGGCAGTATTGCTGCTTGCAGTCTGAGTGGCCGCGCGGGCTCGAGACCATGCCTTCTTCGCTGGTTCTTCCTGGTTGTGTTAAATCGCTGCCACCATCACCATGGCCTTAACTTGGGCCACGATTGGGACAGCTGGGCTGTTGGAACCGAGCATTGGTCCCAAGGTGTCAAGTAGCGTCTTTGAGGCGATGATGTTCTGATGAGGGGTATGGAAAACCAATTGGTTCCCCATCTTCATCTGCAGGATGTCCTCATTGGCATTGCGGCCCCTGATTTGGAGAGACTTCGCTCGTGCCTCTTGGGCTTCATGACGAAGGCGCTCTGCCTCCGCGGTATCCGCGGCATCCTTCTGCTGTTGGGACTCAGTCTGATGATCTTCAATCATGAAGATGCTGCGAAAGCCTTGGCAGCTTCCTACACAGCCCTTTGAATCAGAAGAACAAGGAGACAGACTAAACTGATCTCCAAATCCGAGTGGTTTGCTATTGATGTTGCCCACCACTCGGGACTCATCCTTGACCGGACCTTTTCCGTGTCCGAGTCGAGGAGCAAACCCCCGGCTTACTGCCCGAGAGCAGATGGCCGTGGCATTCCCCGATTCGAGCAGTTGTTCGGTCGAAGGAGCAATGGCACCACTTCCAGATTGGATCTGGTCCGAATCCGAAAGGGTGAGCCTACCGAGATTATCGTCGACGAAGTCCAAGCTCCCGAAGCGGAAGGCCTGAGCGGGTGCGAAGGTGACAACAACTCCGCTGAGGATCGCCATCGAGCTCGACGAGATTGATCCTGATTAACCCCCTACTTGGCACGTCAATTGTCGACATTTGTTGTCAGCAATAATGATAACGCGGCTAGGCATTGGACCCAAACTCAATGGTAGTATAAGACGCAGGAAATATATAGGTTCAAGCTCTCGCGGAGGAGATAATACCCTAGTCCTGTGCTCTGGGATTATGTGTGTCTAGCTTACTGCTGATGATCTTCTTATGATGATGTTACCCTACCCCTCTTTATATAGTAGAGGGGTGCTGTCACAAAGGAGAGTCCTAAATGGTTACAAGATGGAGATATATTTCTTTCCTTATCCGCTAAACGTGATAACGGTCAGGATTATACTCGTATCCTACCTAAATAAAGTTGGTTGCTATCTTTAGAATCCTCTTGTCGCGCGCATTGGAAGCGGCCCAGGTGGTATCCATCTTCATGCTGCTGGCCCAGCCCATCCTCCCCTAGATGATCCGTTCGGCCTGCCTTGTGGATACCTAGGGTTCATGTACTCCACACTAGCCACTTGTACATTGGTAGACCGTAGATATCTGCTATCAAGTCTTCTCAAGGGGAAGGAACCACTGCGCTTTCTTAAATGCTTCTTCGTCCCCGTGTCACGTACGGTAGAGTTTCAGTTACCTTCGAAGGACCTCAAGGAAACGACCTGCTCTACTATCCTTTCTGGATAAGATATACATGGCATCAGAGGAGGTCTCCCTTGTTACCGGCGGTGAGTCAGAAGAGCCAACTCGGTGTGTCAATACAGTACTATCGGCGTATTTCACCGGCAGGATTTCTCCTAGGACGGAGAATAAGGTTTGGTAGAGGGCGTCTTCACGGTCGGACATCCTAATGGCTCTCCCTCGAGGGATCCAAGGGTCAACAGATCAAAGAACATACCAATGTACCCAAGTTCGGGCCCCCAGTGTGGGTAACAGCCCTACGTCCTGCTAGATCTTTGTTGATGTATATTGAGCCGGTTACAATGCTTTTCCCTCAGGTTTTCTGCTCATTTTTTGCTCTCTCTTTTTCCCTTTCTTTCTCTCTCAGTCCGTTCCGCCCCCTCTCTCATGCACCAGAGCTCCCATATATAGACTGGGCTGGCTCGGGCAGGTGAGAAGGTGACATCATACTATCTACGATACATTTATTACGCCCATCACTGTAGTCCTGTCCCCCAAGCCTCATTCTCCACGTCGCTGTATGACTTCGCCCGGTCCACCCGGGATGTGACTTTCCTGCGACGGGTTAGGTGTGAGGCGTCAAAGGGATGGGCCGTCGTCGTGTCGACAACAGAACTCTTCGCAATCAATGGCTCTGACACAACGTGTCATGGCGCATGGGCCGGCCGCCCAGCGCAGGGGCTTGATCGCCATTACTCGCCAGTCGCAACGGGGGCCGCCGCGAGTGGGGCTCGATCGCTGTTACCGCCAGCCACCACGTGGGCTTGCCGCCTACGAGTGGGGCGTCGACGCCACAACACCAGCGCCGGGCGGCCGCCACGTGGGCTAGCCGCCCATGAGTGGGCTCGATCACCGCCACCGCCAGCCGCCACGTGGTCGGTCACCTAGCGAGTGGGGCTCGACGCCCGCCACCGCCACATGGGCGATGCCGCCCACGAGTGGGCCCTAATCGCCATTGCTGCCAGCCACCACCACGAGGCTTGCCGCCCGGCGAGTAGGGCTCGACGTCACCGCACGCCGCCGCCACGTGGTCTTACTTGTCTCATGACGGAGAGGGTACCCTAACGTAAAGTATGCCGACAAGTACCAACAGAATTTGCATCATCATGCTTTCTCTCATTTTTAGCTCACTTTGGAACTTTTCACTAATAAGCACTAAACAAATAACTAATTAACGATCGATGGTTGTAATCATATAGTTTTGCAATTTACCCCATAGACGATTGTAATATTCTAAAAATTGCAAATTATTATTTAAGCATTTGCTTTTGATTTTTCGAGATTTTCCTGAATTTTCAGTATTTTATAAATGATTTTTGCTATTTTTATATTTAAAGAAATAATTTATTTGAGAAAATTAAAATACAAATCAGAAACAAAAATTCTTTCATCGATAGGTGAGATCCGACCCCACCTATGTCGTAACCCCAAGAATATATCATCGAAATCCTCCATGTATCCCATACTAGTCCATAAAACCTAGTACACACAGAGAGACAATATCACAACATATCAACCATATTTCATTAATTAATTTGGCGGTTACAAAATGAGTGACACGAGGCCTAATAATATTAAAGCAGCTGAAACAATCAGAACAATAGTAAAGCCTAATAGATTTTCTACAGGCAATCGACTGGGAAGCGACCTAGTTTTCTTATCCTCACCATCATAGACTTCCTCCTGTAAAACAATAGAGTAAGCAAGAATGAATAATAAAAGTATTCCAAACGTTACATAGAAAATGCAGTAATAATGTGAAGGTGACAAAGGAGGGTTATATGGTTAAGTTTAGTGTAAAGCAGTGATTTTACATGTATTTTATTATATTTTTAATTGCATAATTTTAAGAAATTTTTTAAATCATCTTTTAACTCAGGAATCACTTCTGAAACTTACCCATTGCTCCCATGATGGAATCTCTTCATCCTAAATATTTTCTTTCTGAAATTATTTATGAAATGTCAAAATCTAATCCATGAATGGCTTGCTCATCATGACCATAACCTTAGGCATATCTAACCAATTAGTTTTACACTCTATAGAAGTTGTACAGTTTTACCCACAAGACATGATTGTCTCTTTTCACCAAATACACACTTTCTTTGGTGTGCGGTAGAAAAAATCTCGACAATACCCCTATAAAGCTCCATCAATGTAATAATGCCCGCTAAGATCCTACCGTTGAAAGGATCACTCTTGTCAGAAGCCACCTCTTGCACCAAGTTATGGCCTCACGCTCACACCACTTTCATCCTGCTAGTAAAAAACCGACAGCCAGGAAATAACTGGGAGTTCAATCATAAGAAAACACCTCAAATAAAGCCCTACTTAAAATGGGTCTAACCCAACTCTGACCTAAGCCCAAACAATAGTCAGCTCAAATCTGACCAAGCCTTGATCCGCCGGTAACTAGAATTCAAGTAGATTCGATGGCTGTATAAACCTAGAAACAATTCGTGCTTTAATATTTGTGTAGCTTTCAAATAGCGATGCATAGATGCACCTCTGTTTGCACCAAAATTTGGCTCGTACGGATTTATCGGCATTCCGAGATTAGCAGAGTTTGGATAGTGCACGGTTTGGAGATATTTGGAAAGATAAGATTGTTTAGGAAACCTAAGCCAACATGGATTCGTTTGGTGTCGTATTGTACCAGGACCCGAATCGGCCAAAGGGTATATAAGATGAGCCCAGGCTGGCTAGAAAGACACACCTCAGCTAAATTCACATCTACATTTATTTTTTGTTGATTAGCTTTTAGTTTTGTAACTTAGTCTTGTGAGTCGATTTTTAATAAATAAAGTTGCGCATCGCCGATTATTGATCTTCATCGATTACGCTTTAGGTTTGGTTTATTTTCATTTTTATGACGCTTTTCGTGAGCTGATCTGCCTTTATCCTTCAGCTAGCCTCGATTGGCTAATCACTGGTTTTGATCTGATCAGCTTTCAGCTGATCGGAATTAAGCCGATTGTCACACAAGATCGGCTTTAGGCGAGTCCTACACGTTTCTTTACCAATTGCAGGGTCAAATCGGTTTGCACGCTTTGAACCAGGTGTTCGTCTGGTGTGTCGAAACTAGGAACCCTACTTCCAGTTTTTGGCGTCAACACACTCTTGGCACGCCCGGTGGGACACGGAAAGATGACTTCAATAGGAAAATCTATTACACCAGCCGACGTCAATGCCGAAGCCATAATCGTCCCCACATTGGACAATTTGACCCCAAAACAATGCAAGGAGATCGAAGATCGAAAAACTACTCTGGAGGAGATGATGTTAGGCTGTTACCAGAAGACCCGACCGTGGGGTTACCTAGAAGACTGCGTTGCCAACACTGAACCCTCTTGGCGATGCAGGTATCTCAACTGACTCGGTAAGTCGATACATGCTGGCTCAAGCTGAGTTATCAGTTATGATTGAGCAATCTGTGCATCATGCATTAATTAATCAATCATTGGCCTTAGTGATAACATTAAAGCTGATGATAGAGAATAGCGTTAAGTCGATCGCTTGGGAGTTGGCTTCATCTGGAAGCCTGCTAGATCCACTACAAACACTCCCAACATATCCCGTTTACTCCGTGGCACAAAACACCAACATAGTAAAAGTGTCGGCTCCAGCACCTTCATTAATGCCGACTCAACCTACTATGTTGGTGCCAGGAAGCTCCCGTCCGGGTGGAATTATGCATTAACATGTGTACACCGACACTGCAAAGCTGAATGTATCGGCTAACCTACCGCCGTCGGCTCCGTTCAACGTGTTTATTCAATCGGCTACTCAGCTGATCAAATCTAGTAGAGGTCCTCAATTGCATGGGCCGGTTCCGCTGAAGAATCCGGTCCCACACAGGGTAGTTACATATGCTGAGCCCTTTGTTCCTTTACCAGAACCGCCGGTTGTAAAGACCGATGGGTACGATCAATTGCCTCATCAACATCTATCAGCTAAATCCGATCGGCAGCCCGAGTTCGCCCTCGGGGGGCAAGATGCCAGTTACAACCATAATTGGCACAACCCCAATGCTCCGTCGGCCAACAATGTTAATTGGGCCGACCAGATTTTTGCTGTGTTGAGAGATCAATTCGGCTTACAGCCAAAAGGGAGAGTTACCGGCTATAGAAAGCCGTATCCGGACTATATAGCTTGTATGCCTTATCCACATAATTTCAAAGTCCCTAATTTGACCAAGTTTTCAGGGGATGATTCTGTCACCACCCTGGAACACGTCGGACGATTCATTGCCCAATGTGGTGAGGCCGCCCAGTCCGACGGGTTGAAAATTAGGCTGTTTCCTTTATCTTTGTCGGGAACTGCATTTACTTGGTTCACAAATCTGCCTCCAAATTCGGTCCACTTTTAGAATGATTTGGAAAGCTGATTCTATGAATATTTTTTCTCTAGCAGTCTCGAGCTTAGGATTTCAGAACTAAGTTCCGTCCGACAAAAGTTTGGGGAATCGGTAGCAGATTACATCAAGAGATTCAGGGAGGTATGGAATCGGTGTTTTAGTGTTACGCTGTCTGATAACCAGCTAGCCGATTTGGCCTTCCAGGGGTTAATTCCCCCTCTTAGGGAAAAGTTTGCTGGGTAAGAATTTTCTGATATAAGCCGTCTACTTCATTGTGTATCGGCGCAGGAAAGCCGATATCTGATAACAGGGGGTTTAAAAATAAGTTTAGGATAAATGGTAATACAGAAAAAGCTAAAGTTAATATGTGCAAGAGCTATTTTACTACAGCGAGCTAAATAAATTTGTAAGCTAAGCAGAATCGTAATCGAGGCAAAACTTAATTCAAGGTATACATGGTAGGTTATCACATATACTAAGGCTAACCATTGCACCGTGTTCATGTAGTGTTGTTGTCACATATAGACACAAGAGTATGTTATTCATCCCCAAGTGTTTGCATGGTATAGTGGACAGAAAGTTGATCCATAAAGTTTTACTTGTTTTATTGATTTGACTATTATTGTCACAAGTAATTCTGAATCAAGAACACCATTGCTTTCACCAAAATAGTCAAATCAATAAAATGTGAAAACTTTAGGATCAATCTTTCTCTACCCATGCAAACACTTGGGGATGAATATCAAAGAGTTGTTTGTGTACATGGTTGTTGCTCGATTCATCAAGTTTCACTAATGATTGGTGTAAGATACAATTGATTTAATCGAGGAGAAGGGTCTCCATCAGGCCGGCAACACATGTGGGGTGTTTTTTCATGCTTGTCTTTTGACTCTCGCAGAATCAATTCCTTGTAATATTGATTTTAATTCCCTTATGTCTTTCAAGTTTCATGCTATAGCTTATTATGTACTACATCTTCATATTTATATAAGTTTATAAAGACAAACCATGTATGAGTGCCAATCAATTGGATGGCGGGCATCTCGTCGACTTTTTTTCAAGTGAAGAATAGATGTAGCACCAAAAATATAGGACAAAGGAAAGACAAATGGAAGAACTGCAAAGCTTTGACATGCCTTTTGTATGTTGGAGCCATAAATAAAACAAAGTATCAATACTACTCCCTCCGGTCACAAATCTTTTGCTCTTAAAAGGTTTCAATTCTGATTGTTCCAAAACAATTGGAAACTCATGACAGTTCTAAAGGGACAAGTAAGAACCATTTACTTGGTTTCTTATATGCACATAGGTTTATTGCTACTTTCGCAACTTCACATAGTCAATTTTTTCTAGTTCATTTTAGTTGTCACGATTTATGATATTCATCCAATAATCTTGAAGTATCTTGCACATATGGTTGCTAGACGTTGTTAGCAAGAGAATCTTTTGCCAACAGGAGAAGTTGATGCTTTTCTTCACCGTGGTGGTGAAGACGGTGGCGGTGAAGTGCCGGCGAGATGGGGATTCTCGCGGCGGTGGGCACCAGTGAGACTGCGGGAGGGAGGGGGAGAGATTGATCTGCTGGCACGCGGAGGACGGGAGGAGGGAGGGATGGAGGGGGCGTTGTGCTTACTGATTCCGATGGGCGGAGGAGGTCGGCACTCGGCACTCGGCGGTCAGCCCGCCCAATGCTGAGAAGCAGCTTGATTGCCTCGTCCCTCCATTCCGGGCTTTCAGCTTGCTGCGCTGCGCAAGAAGGTGGCGCCCGCCCCACCGCCTCTCGCCTCTTGCCTTGCTCTCTCCCCTGCCTGGCCGCCTCTCGCCTCACAGTTGTAGTGGGCGAATCGGATCGAAGCACTGGGGTTTGGGTAGAGGGGAACTCGGGAAGTCGGATTGGGGAGAGAGCGAGGCACTCAGAAGTTGGATTGGGGATTTGGGGTCTTGGGGAACTCGGAAGGACAGAAGTTAGACTCCACCACGCGGTCCACGCTATAATGCTTCATGCGAACAGCCGATGGGCCTTATGAGCTGGGCTTCTACCGAGCCGGCTTGGCTCGCGAGCCAGCTCAATGTCGAGCCGAGCCGGCTCGGTGTTTCTGCGAGTCGGAAAAACAGGCTCAGCTTGGGCTCGTTCCGAGCCACGAGCTTGTGCGAGCCGAGCCAGGCTCAGGTGAGCCCGAGCTGAGCCACGAGCTTATTTTCCAGCCCTATCAATTACAGTTCAAGCGAAGCCTCCGAGGATGATGAAGCAGAGGTGAACATAGCCGAATGGACAAAGGGCACTAAAAAATTGCTAGTCTGTTCATGGCTTGAGCCGACGAAAAATAAGTCAGAAATTAAAAACGTGTTTGATGTGTCCAAATGTGACCGCATATTTGATTTGTTATTGCAAGAAAAATTAATATGGTTACCTGAGGGGCATGTCATGCCGCCGACTGACAAAATTAAGAAACGAAGATACTGTAAGTGGCGTCACTCTTTTTCACATAATACTAATGACTGCAATATTTTTTGCCAGCAGATACAATTGGCTATTAAAGATGATCGACTAAAATTCACAGACGAGTCGGCCATGCAGGTTGATGCCGACCCTTTCCCGATCAACATGGTTCAGTGCTCGCGTAAGGGGAAGGTGCCCATGAGTGAGGAACCTGAGCGGGCTCGACGGGTTGACATCTGATCCAGTCCGAAGGGTGGTGAAACCGTCAAGATAACTATCGACTCATTTCAAATCGAAGCCGATCAGGATGGTAGGAACTCCAGAACGGTTAAGCCGAAGGGGGAGCCGCAAGTTGGACGATGGTACAAGGCCGAGAGATCACCTCTGCGGAAGTTAGTAAGCAGATCTAAGCCGACGTTTTCTCAGTTGCTGGAGAAATATGAGAAAATAAGCAATTGGCAAAAGCAGCATTTTTGTCAGCCTGATAACTTGTATGGGTCAGACGATTTAGAAAAAGCCCATCGGCGGTGCCCCTTTTGGCAGTTTTGCTGGGAGAGGGGTGTAGCATTACCATCACCATGTTCATGCCCAATGGAGCACTACCCTCAAGATGATTGGCCAAGGCAATCAGCTAAGGAGAGGCCGTTTGGGCCAATACAAAATCGGCTCGGCCAAAAAAGGTCCATCTAGGAACGGATATCTATGCTAGATCAGGCTAAGGAGCACCTAAAACAAACTGAGGCAAGTGATCTGGCTGGAAGATACGTAAGTAGATCGAACCCAAACCTAGATGGTGTCCGATTGGCCTCAGCCGATCCCAACGCAGGTGGCTTCAACGCTTAAGGACTCAAGAGATTAGGGATGCTGAACAAGAAAAGTTGAGAGATCAGGTGTTCAACGAGCTGCGGCCTATGAAAGTTGTGAAACAGGAGTGGATAAGAAAGGAGCAAATCGATGAGGAGTCTAATCCCTTAGATGATTTGGGGTCACCGATGATTCACGACGACACCCCCCCATGGACATCAATATGGTGTTCACTCTAGCAGCCGAATTCAAGATTAAAACTGAATCAGCTAGGGAAGCATTTGCCCAGTTTAGTCTGGGTGCACAAGATGCTTTCTTTGAGAAGCCGCATGATGCTCATTGGCACTTAAAGCCGTTATATCTGAAAGGGCACATAAACGGCAAGCCGATTTCAAGAATGCTGGTGGATGGAGGAGCTACTGTCAACCTGATGTCGTATACTACCTGCAAGAAATTGGGTAAGTCTGATGAAGATCTGATCAAAACTAATATGGTTTTAAACGATTTCACAGGCGATCCCATTGAGGCAAAAGGGGTTATGGTCACGGAATTGACTATCGGTAGCAAGACTTTGCCGACAGCTTTCTTCGTCATCGAGGCTAAGGGTAATTACAACGTGCTGCTGGGAAGAGATTGAATACATGCTAATTGTTGTATACCTTCAACTATGCACCAGCTGCTCATCCAGTGGAACGGAGGTGAGGTTGAAGTGGTTCCGGCTGACACATCGGCTCACATCGTAATGGCTAGTTCAGATATGAATTGGCCTCACGAGGAAGCTGAGTGTATATCATGCAAAGCCTTGGATGATTGCGACTTCATTTGTATTGGTAAAGCAGGGTTTATGTCGATCAGTGTCAAGCCAGGCACATTTGATCAGGCAAATGAAGTTTTGCAGAGATGGGGACAGAGATAGTGAAAGCCTTACAAGACAAGGTGCGGAGCTATCGGCAGACAACATATCACTATGAGGCCATCGAGGATTTTTAAGTTGAAAAGTTAGGCCAAGGTTTTACTTCTGCCGATCTGCTCGAAGAGGTCGACATAGGTGAAGGGGATAGGAGAAGACCAACTTTTGTAAGTGCAAATTTAGATCTAGCGTATAAGGCAAAGTTGGTTGAAATGCTTAGAAAGTATAAAGATTGTTTTGTTTGGGAATACTATGAGATGCCTAGTTTAAGCCGTCAGCTTGTCGAACATCGGCTACTCATAAAACTAGGATATCGGCCGTTTAAGCAATATCCACGACGCTTTTATCCAGCTTTGTACAATGTCGTTAAAGAAGAGATAGAACGATTGTTAGAGGCTAAGTTTATCAGGCCTTGCCGATACGCTGAGTGGGTCTCTAACATCATTCCCGTTTTGAAAAAGAATGGTAAGCTTCGGGTATGTGTGGACTTTAGAGACCTAAACAAAGCCACACCAAAAGACGAATATCCAATGCCCATAGCCGATATGCTTATCGATGCTGCATCGGGTAATAAAATTATCAGCTTTCTGGACGGAAACATCGGGTATAACTAAATATTCATGGCGGAAGCCGATCTATCTAAAACTGCCTTCAGGTGCCCTAGTGCCTTGGGGTTATATGAATGGACGGTTATGACGTTTGGTTTAAAGAACGCTGGCGCAACTTATCAACACGCTATGAACCTTATTTTCCACAATCTAATCGGCCATATTGTCGAAATCTATATTGATGATGCGGTAGTAAAATCCAAGGATGATTTACAGCACTTGGCCGATTTAGAAAGGGTTTTTTAGAATACAAGTGCACATGGCCTGAAGATGAATCCCCTCAAATGTACATTCGGCGTATCGGCTGGTCAATTCCTAGGTTTTATGGTACACGAAAGAGGAATTGATGTTAATCAGGAGAGGGTTAAAGCCATAGCCAGTACAAAACCGCCAACATGCAAGAATGAGTCATAGAAACTGATCGGCAAGATCAATTATTTGCGACGGTTTGTTTCAAACTTATCTGGTCGAATTCGAGCTTTCACCCCATTATTAAAATTCAAGGACAACCAGGATTTCGTTTGGGGAGCCGATCAGCAAAAGGCTTTCGAATTAAAGAGTATCTGATGAAGCCTCCAATTTTGGCCACGCCGAGGAAAGGGTTCCATTCAAATTGTACGTGTCGGCTGAGGAGGAAACCATCAGGGCAGTTCTGGCACAAGAAGTTGATGTCAAGGAAAGGGTGATATTCTATTTAAGCTGATGACTCCTGGATACTGAAATCGGGTACCCTTTCGTGGAAAAATTGTGTTTATCCCTAAATTTCGCTTGCACAAAGTTGAGGCATTACATCTTAGCATCGACTTGCACAATAGTGTGTAAAACCGATATCATTAAATATATGTTGTCAGCACCGATTTTACGCGAACGACTCGGCAAATGGGCGTATGCCTTAACATAGTTCGACCTAATGCACGAATCGGCTAAAGCAATGAAAAGGCAAGCAGTGGCCGGTTTTATTACTGGGTGCGAAACTACGGCCGAGCTAGTTTACGTCGTCCCCTGACAGTTGTATTTTGATGGATCGATGTGTCGAGAGGGAGATGGTATTGGCATAGTGCTAGTTTCACCGAAGGGCAACAATTTTGAATTTGCATATCAGCTCAATAGCCGATGTTCCAACAACTAGGCAGAGTATGAGGCGCTGCTTAGAGCTTATGGTGATTCATTGTTAATCGTGCAACAGATCAAAGCGAATATCGGTGCAATGATGAGATATTATCGAGATATTTAGAGCAATGCCTCAATGTTATTGGCTTGTTTACCTCATTTTCTATTAGACACGTTCCTCGAGAAATGAACGTCAGAGCTAATTCATTAGCACAACAGGCATCAGGACACAAAGACTATGGCCGATATGAAACTCTTAAATTGGTCGACAAGGCGATAATGTTTGCTGATACTGCCGATTGGAGAACAAAGATAAAGGATTATTTGATGAATCCATCTAGGCCGACCGAACGCAAAATCAGGCAGCAGGCGTTGAAATACGTGGTACTGGACGTAATATTGTACTATCAGACAATGAAAGGTATATTGTTAAGATGCCTTGGAGCCGATGAAACTAAAGTGATAATGGGTGAAGTGCACGAAGGGATTTGTGGATCTCACCAGTCGGCTCACAAGATGAAGTGGATGTTGAGGCGTACATGATACTTTTGGCCAACGATGTTGGAAGATTATTTCAAATATTATAAAGGGTGCCAGACTTGTCAAAAGTTTGAAAATGTGCAACTTGGACCAGCATCGACTTTGCATCCAATTATCAAGCCATGGCCGTTCAGAGGATGGGGGAACGATGTGATCGACCAAATATTTTCAGCATCAAGCAAAGGCCATAAGTTTATTTTGGCTGCAACAGACTATTTTTCAAAGTGGGTTGAGGCCATACCCCTTAAGAAAGTTACAAACATTGAGGCTACCGGCTTCATCAATGAACACATCATTCATCGATTCCGTATTCCACAAACAATCACAACCGATCAAGGGATGGTGTTTATGTACGATGAATTTCAAAATTTTGCAAGAAGCCTAGGTATTAAGTGTAACATCCCAAAACTCAATATCAGTAAAATATAAATGGTCGAATCTATTTTTGGGTTGCATTTGAATTTCAATATTTTTCTAGAATTTTTGGATTTTCTGAAATTATCAAAAGCATTTCATAATATCAAACAAGGGCTATAAAATTTCGAACTCAAAATATCCAATAGCAATAGACCCTGTAATTAATTTTTTTTCTCAAACCCTGAGTGCTCTCATTATCATCTCTGGAAAGATTTATAAAAAATTTCAACTCAAATATTATTTATAGAAAATTTTAAAATCAGCAAGTTGAAATTGAATCAGAAGTAATGTCAGAATTTTAAAAAAAATAATTAAGAAGGATATTGATCTAAAAATTTTACACTATCATTTTAATTATCTCAAAATCCTTCAGTAAAATTTTCATAATATTTTGATGTCTTTTGTTACCTTTAGAAAATAAAAAACTGATAAATCAGTAAATAAACAGTAGGTTTGTTAGAATTTTTCTAAAAAGTTTAGCGTTCGGTATTAGTCTGAAAATTTTATCGTAGAATCATTAGCTCATTAGGTTTCAACTCAAAATGTTTTAAAAATATCCAACTTGGTTTGTATGCCCAATTAAATCCGAAACCGAAATGCAGCCCAAGATGTAGAAAATTGGTTTCTCTTTTTCTTGTGCGCGTCTCCCTGCCAGGTGGGCCCCCTTGCCATTTCCTTACCTCACTGACCTCCCTGGCCCACTGGCAGCACTGTGAGCCTTGGCCCCACCTGTCAATGGCCTCTTTCCCTTCTTCCTTCGCCTTTGCGCAAGCATCCCTCTGCCGAAGCTTTGACGCGTCAACATTTTGTCCGACTTTTCCTCATGCAGCGCTCGAAAGCAGTGAAACCTTTCCTCGCTGCCACACCAAGAGGCCACCACCCTCGCTGCCCAATCCTTGCCATGGCAGACTTGTTCCGGCTAGAAGCCTACCACGGCAGCCTCCCACGCTAAGCTTCTACATCTCGCCATGGCACCTTTTCTCACCAAAGTGTCGCCACTCAAGACCCTCCAAAGAAGACTCGGACAAGACCTCGGCAGACCGTGAGTGCTCCACTACCTCTCCTCCAATCCCTAGCAACAACAGCCTAAGAACTCCTCCCTTTGGCCACGGCAAGGTCTTGTCACCGGAATCAGCGCCACCGCCGATCGCCACCGTCAATCGTCTTTGCCATTCGCGCCAAGACCACCACCAAGTCTCGCCAATCCCTAGCCACGATACTCCGCCTCGCGCCTCCTCGCCACGGCACAATCACTTCACCGTGAAACTTGAGCGGCTGATTGCTCCTCCGCCATGCCGCCCACACCCGCCATGGCAACGCTTAGGTCCACACGCCGAACTTGCATCGTCTCGCCCATACGCCGTTGTTCGAGGCATTGAAAGTCACTTCCTCGCTTCCTCCGAGCTTATGCGGCGCGCATGAATCCAGAGAGAAGAAGACAAACCACAGCGCACCCATTCCTCCCTCGTCACCGAGCCCCTCTCCATCCTATTTAGTCTCTCCATTGCCGCCACAGCCCTTGTGCACTCTCTGCACTGCCCTGGGCTGCATTGTGCGCTCTCTGCACTGCCATGGAGCTCTAAAGGGGGCAGAGAGAGCAAACAACTTCACGAAGCCGCTTTGGTAAGCCTCGCCCCAAATCCTTTGATCTAAGACCTCAATCCAATTCGTTGAGCTCCTCTTCACCTTTGGTTGCAGCCCTCAACGCCCGGAGCGCCGTCGCCCCCCTACTTCCTACTTCCCCAACCATGGCGCCCGTCAGCAAACCTCCTTAGCCTATGGGTGCAGCATAGAGGTACCAAAATGAGATGCTCCAAGCTTCCTGAAGCTTTTCCCCAAGTTATCTGAGCTTGCGCACCTTCGTTCACCTCCTTGTCGCATCGCCATGGCCGACGCCGCCCCATGCAGTGGTAGCCTCCTCCAACTACTCTCCGCCGCTCTGCAGTGGTTCTTCGGCATCCTCTCCGCATACTGAAGCTACTCCGTCACCAAACCGGGCCAGCACCACCTTCTTCTTCCTCTCCAGTGACCCACCTCACCGAGCTCCGCCCCTCTCCGTCGCCAGCCTGCCTCACCGCCGATCAGCCCCAATCAACCGGTCATCTAGGTGTGCCTTAATCTCCTCTCTCTCATGATGCTACCCATTCACCTTCTCTGACCTCCTCTCACCACGGGCAGCCACCGCCCCATCCTCCTCTGTTCGGTCTCTCGCTAACAGAATGGGCCCCTAGTCAGTCTAACATGGCTAGCTCAATTCAAATCCAAAAGACGCCTCCCAGATCAGAAAGCGTATTTCGTAATTATAATGCTTTTCACAAACCGGTCCGAGTTCAATTGCTTATATCTTTTGCTAGAAGGGTCCAAATGGAACAAAATTAGTTTATAAATTTGATTTAGGCAATGAGGTTTTGGAATATGCAATAAAAATTTATATGTTACTTGCAGTATAATTGTTTAAATATTGTTTGAATAAAAGTCTCTTTTTAGGTATTATGAAACAACTATGCAATCCCTATTTCCAAAAATCATGAAATTAATCACATTTGTTCCTGCAACCTTAGATACTTCATTTGCTCAAAAAAATTTAGATTTGAATGTAATTTAAATCAAAAATTGATTGTAGAAAGCCTCATTGCATGCAAGAAACAAATAGTTAAAATGTGAATCAAATGTGCTCAAAATTTGGCAAAACTAGGTTGGATACACTACAGAGGTTATAAGAATCTCAAATATATAAAAATATTTAAGTTTTGCCATAGGTAACGATGTTTACTCGATAGTTGAAGTTTCAATTCGGGTTATGTCCGAATAGCCATAACTTGTGCAAACGGACATCAAATTCAACGGAACCATTTTCTAGGATCTTAGAAATTGATATAATTTCTGGTTATGTAAAAATAACTCATATTTATACTATGCCAAAATATTTTAATACAAGGCACTGATGTTCAACTATGTGGAAAACATCTCGGATAAAAGCCAAATATCACGGGAATAGCTTTAAAACACTGATAGAGGCATCCCCAACAAATTCCCAAAAAATGGTCGCGTCATCCTGTAAGGTGCAATCACAAAATAGAAATGAAAAATCAGGACGCAAAATGCATAGAACTTAAATCACTGAAGCATTTTCGGCAGTCTGTAAAATACCTCAGACAAATGTAAAAATATTAAATAATAGCCCAGTAACACACTCTATAATATATTCTACCATAATCTGGAAAGATGTTCTATTTAGGACTTGCTCTGTTTATAAATCTAGCCACTGCAAACAACTTCGTGAACTAGTCGCGCAGAAAACTAAAACTAAATAAGCCTTTTCAGCGGCCTGCAGAATAACTCGTTTAAATGTAAATCTTGATGGGACCAGATTAGAAACACACTTTGGCATATGGACTACCACATTCTAGAACAATATTGTATTTATAACTTGTTTTGCTATAAATCTTGTCACACGAAATACCCTAACCGATCACAAACTGCACTAATTCCATATCACTTAAGCCTTTTCGGCAGCTTGTACAACAACTTGTCTAAAAGCAAATTTTGAGGAAATTGATTCAGAAACACACTTTAGTATATATACAATCAATTTATAGAAAAATATCCAAATTACAACTTGCTTCTCATATAAAAACCAATAGCGTAAACACCCTGAACGATAATATTGCTTGAATCGTATTATATGAATATTTGAGTTTAGAAGTCTTTAACCAAAGTACCCGCAGCGCTATAATCACCATATAATCATGTAGCAGCAACCAATAACTTAAAAATTCTAGATCCAACTCGTAGAGATTGTTTTTATACAAAGACACTTGAGGCAAGGCATTAGTCATGCATAACACATTAACTAATGACTTGCTTCTACTAATCCAAATAATTTTTGCATCTTGAATTCAAAACCATAAATATGAAAATACATAATTTTAGCATCTTGAATTTGTAAGACAAAAGTAGATAATCTATAAAAAAGAAACCATTTCATCGCCTATAGCTGCCAGTGATATCAATATATGTACAAATATAATCACCTAAAACACGAGAACATAACATCATACAACCCAAACCCTAAACCATATCTCTAATATGTATTAAGTTTCTATTTGGTTCTCCATTTGACTTCTTTTGCCCTTATTGAAAGTTTGTTACTTGCTATATTTCCATTGAACAACGTGTAGAACCTGACGTCACTGATCCCATCATCGACTATGCTGATTGCAACCACGACTTCGTTGTAAACAACAACTAAGCAAGGCAAGCACCTTCTTGAACATGTTGATCCCAATATTTTAAATTAAGTTATATTGTTTTGTCAAATCTATTATGCATGCGTGTACTTTCGTTTAAATGCTAGTTTGAGGGAATTGGTAGCTACACCTATGATTTCATGTACCTTCCTTAATGATCATGGAAATGTGAACCTTGATAGCCCTAGAACAATGTTAGACAATACTTGATGTCATCATGGGCGTATGCTAATACATACTAGAATTCTTAGCCATGCTTTAGTCTCTTGAAAAATGTAAATTGTTGGGTTTGACAATTATGGGTGTTGATATTTTATCTTAAAAAAGAAAATAAAACTATGGTTTTGACGCGGGCGATTATGGCGATAGCCGGAGGTGCAAGGGACTTGCATGTAGTGTAGGGGGAGATTATCGCCCGTGTTAGTTTAAGGACCGAACTATGAGTTGTTTTCGAACCAAGAAACACATACAACCACAAGTGCTAGTGTGGAATGGCCTTAACATATTAAGTTATTTAAATATAGCTTTGCACTATGGGAGGCTATAGTAGTACGGGCTGTTCCATGATAGATTGCTCGAAGGGGCGCCCACACCACGGTGATGGAAGCAACGCTTGCCAATATAACGGTGTACGCCTTAATATGGGGAGAAGGAGGGCAGTGGGGCGTAAACCACTTGCTATACTAAAAGAATCAACCCTCTTCTGCCGCCATATTAAAGGGTTTGTCGTCACCGGGCTGGTGCAAAGTTAGGGTTAAGTAATGTAACGGTTATGTTATGATCGCTCTACGGCACACCAAAGGAAGTGTGCTAATAGCTTGCACAAAGGGCTGATCGTTTCTTGTGGGTAAAGTTGTACACCTCTGCAGAGTGTAAATATAATCGATTAGCCGCGCTCACGGTTATGGGCACTTGGTAAGATCATCACATGGTTAGAGATTTTATTATTTTGTAAAGCAGGGATGAATATGGAAATATTGTTGGAAAAATCTGTATTTCAGGTATTAAGACAAAAATTGGTAAGATCATTGCGACGCTCACATTCTTGGGGAAATTGTGAGTTATTATGTTATGTGTACTTGCTTATTTTCATATTTGAAAAACTTTCTCTTGTTAAATACCGCTTGCAAATTACTATTTGATATTTATGATCGTCTTTGCTCACTGCAAAATAACTGTAGAAGCTTTCACCTTTGTTATAGCCTGCATTTTATCTTATATGCATTTGTTATACACTATAAGTCTTGCTGAGTACAAAAGTACTCAACCTTGCTTAATATGTTGTTTTTAGGTAGAATAGAAATGAGGCTCCGAAGATTACTTTTCGTCGCAGGTTACGGGAACTTCAATAAAGCGATCTTTCTAGGGATTATGCCTTGTCAGTTGCTTGAGGGTTGGATGGGTACACTACAAGACTTTTGCTTCTTCTGCTGCTATCCACTCTGAATTGTAAGAATACAATGTATAAATAGCTTCCGCTTTAGAAATATGATGTATGGTAGTGATTCCAATTGTTGTAAATGTGTGTACTAGCTACTGATCCAAGGACTAGTAATGTATGCACATAGATTTCCATTTTTGCATTGTATGCAGAAAATGGGGGTCGACATTAAGCTGCTCAATTCATCACCTTATTACACTCAGGCTAATAGACAAGCCAAGTCGTCCAACAAAAACATAATCAAGTTAATCAAGAGGAAGATTGATGAAAAGCCAAGGAATTGGTACTCAGCATTATCAAAGTCGCTATGGGCATATCGGCTAGTGTATCACAGGTTGACCAAGCTGTCGCCATATCAATTAGTATATGGTCAAGAAGCCGTTCTACCTGTAGAAATTAACATTGATTTGGTATGAGTGGCCAGGCAAAACAGTTTGTTGGCTAGTGAGTACAGAGACTTAATGTTTGATAATTTAGATGATCTCGCAGAGTTACGATTAGCCACGTTGGATCGGCTTAAAAGGAACAAGGAGAGAGTTACAAAGGCGTATAACAAAAAGGTTATGCCTAAATCGTTTAGTGAAGCCGATCTAATTTGGAAAACTATGCTACCGGTCAGTTCTAAGGATAGTCGATTTGGTAAATGGTTCCCTACTTGGGAAGGACCGTACAAAGTAAATCGGCTTGTTGATGGGAACTCATACATACTTGAAACGCTCGAGGGATCCATGCTACCAAAAGCAATCAATGGAAAGTTCCTGAAGAAATATTACCCTAGTATATGGGTTGGATCATGACCAGCTGTGATGGTATCATTACAAGAGACCAAGGAATTCAATAAAGATGTGAATAAGATATTAGATACTTAATCGGTTAAATAGCCAATTACATAAAACGTTACAAAAGTTGTTTCAAGCCAGCATCAATAAGGTCTTTACATTCACAAGCCAGAATCTGGGAGCCTCGCCCCCAAGGCCAATAGAGCTGCAGCGGCTTTAGCAATTGTCTCCTGAACTTCATCCACCGTTCGCTGATCTACTTTGGCGTTGCCAGGAACAGGAACTATCTTGGCCGATTGCTCTTTGACCTTTACAATGGCTAAGCCGATGTCGTTCTTCTGGTCTTTGAGGGATGTAGCCGTTGCACTCATGGTGGCCTGACCATCGGCAAGTTGCTTGTTCAGTGTGATTAATTCTTCCTCAAGCAGCTTCTTGGTTGATTCTAACTTCTGAACAAAGAAACCTTGGCGATTTAAGAGACAAAGGCCCTCGTTAATTTCTTCTTCTTAGCCTTGGCCTGTGCCACCATTTTATCTAAGAGGTGCTGGTCGGCTTGTTGAGCCTCCTATTGAGCAATCCTAGCCCGAGCAGCTTCAACCTCTACCTTCTTGTCATCCAAGTGGCATACATTTAGCAACACATTCATTGTTTCCGACAGAAGGTCGGCTTCAACGGTGGCCATTGCATTGCGGAGAGGCTGCGTATTGGATAGTAGGTCGATTTCAGGCTGCATCACTTCATGAAACAGCTTGTTAAGCCATTCTTGCATGCCAGGCTCAGCAGTAACCACGGCCTTTGCCTCCATAGAAACTTCAAGGATTTTCTTGATGTCCGAGGGATAGTTGTCCGTTGCCATTATTTCAGGATCGTCCAATTCATCCAAAGTAAAGCCCAAGAGATCCACAGGATCAGATGACGTCGCCGAATGAGGAGACACTGGTGCAGGAGGCGTCAACTGGAGCTGTGGTGATATGACCGGTGACTTGGCTGACGGCACAGGAAGCGTCGACTGAGGTTCAACGGCCGACATACCTTGAAGGTCAGCCAGGATGTCGGCTACTTGCACCGACGAGTCGGTGAAGACATAAAAAGAAGATTAAGGTAATTGAAAATCATGACAAGAAAAAGGAGAGTTGGTGCAGGAAAAGTTACCCCTCCAAAAGCTGACTCCCGTGGCGAGCTCTCGGCTCTTTGCTCCTTGAGTTTCTGACCCCTCTTAGAGGGGATCTTTGTAGATTTGGCTTTTTTCTGAGAAACCAATCGATAAAAGTAAAGATCATGATTAAAGGCATGGGAGAATCATCAGCCAAAAGTACACTTACTAGGATGTTGCTGTTTCTCTATGTCCGATAATGAGGGACTTCTAACCCCAAGGATGCCGAAGGTATAGCTTGTTAGGCCGGTCGATTGATGGGGCCTTTTGGTGGGATGACCACTTCCCGATGGGCCCGCGGCGGCTTTCTTGCCAGCAGCCTTCGTCTACAAAAAGCGCACAAGTCGATTAGTGGCTAATACTACGACAAAGAAGAAGAAAAAACCTTCGAAAGATCGATACCTCTATGACTAGTGACGAATTCGTGTAACTAGAACTATCTTCCTCACTTGAGCTGCTACTAGGAACTACCGTCGGCTCATAGAAATTAGGGAGGAAGGCATCAAGAATAGCCGACGGAGTCCTATCCAAGAAAAGGGCCTCCACTACAGAACACCACCAAGAGGAAAACTGGCTTGATCGATGCGAATTCAAGAAAAAATGCGGCAAGTCCACGATCTGCAGCTTATCAGCTATTTCTAGGACTATATCTGCCGCGGTAGCATTCCTCACTCTGGCCCTGGGCCGAAGCCGATCTAGGAGTGGGAAGCTCAGGATGACTTGTCCAAAACCCAGCTGACGAGTATATACAGAGGGATGATAAAATTCATAGGATGGCTGGAACATCTGATTCCACGTATTTAAGCCGACATGAAGAATACTTAGGGAGATGAAAACCTTGAACAAATCCAGAGTTGACTGAGGCATTGAGGAACTATCGGCGCCTAGATGAAGGAAAGAAGGGCACTGGAAATCAGCCACATTGCTATAGTTGAAAAAGTCTTGTTGACCAAAGACTGTATTATCCAAGTGTAAGAAAAAGGACATGTATTTTTTCAAGCTGTCAGGAGAGATTTTCGTGTCAGCACCCGAACACATAATGAATCTTTTCCCATGAGATCAACAAGCTCTATACTGAGGAATAACATTCTCTGGGTTGTCTTCACGGGGAAACGCAGAGTCTTCCATAGGTTCAGAGATAAGTGATTGGCTAAAGAGGCAATATAGCCATATCTGGACGAACCACAGAGGACCTCCTATGTTGCCAACAACAAACTTCATAAAACCAAAAAATAGTCGACTTCTTATTATATACATCATCTGATAAACTGCCCCTAGCAGCATTTTGCCTAGAGCAAGCCGATGTGTAACATCCCAGATTTTCAGTTGTTCCAAAAATTTATTTTAAAATTAATTAATTCAAAATTTGGATTTTCCTTGGTGTTATAATTAACCTAGCATCCATATCCTTCCAAAATTGAAGTTCAATCCTTTACTGTCCGTAAAGCCAAATTTTCAAATTCCGGTCCTTATTCAAATTTCATGTAACATCCCAAAATTTAATAAAATAAAAATCAATATTTTGAATTTGAATATTAATCTTTCTGAGTTTTCTTGGCATTATTGATTTTTATTTGGAGTTGTTGGATTTTCATGTTGCAAGAAAAATTCAACAAATGGAAATGAAGAATGAAAAAGAGAAAAAGGTCAAGAAGCAAAAAGGAAAAATTTAGAAAAATGTACCATGAAACCCTGAGCATAGAAGTAAGCTAATTCATTCACCAAATGAAATTTTATGCATAAAGAAATGAAGAGATAAAATGGAAAGATAACTTTTAAATCAAAACAATGCGTTGTCAGAATTTATAAAATATTTATAAAACTCAAATGGATCTGAAAATTTTATCATAAAACCCTCAATGTAAAATATACCTCAGGTAAAAATATTATAAATTAATAATGTGGATTAATATTTTTCTAAATTCAAAAACAGAAACCCTGAGAATCTAGAATTTGCAGTGTCAGAATTTTCATAAAACAATGGAACCATATTTTGAGCTGAAAATTTTAAAGAAGTATTCTCAGACCAAATACCTTAGAAAAACAAAATTTCAAAAATAATAGACTTCATTTGAACTTAAATAAAAATCGAAGTTAGAGGCTAGAAATTCAAACAGTCACTATTGAAAGAATTTTTATAAAATTTCAGTAACATGGTTTAACCTCAAATTTTTACCATGGTCTAAATACTGGTTTGATAGTTTAGTAAAAAGTTTCAACACTTTTTACCTCCATTTGACCACTAGTAAAAATCGGAGAGAGAGGGAAAAGTTCATCCCAACCACCTGTTCCTTGGCTACCACCGACATGTGGGCCGAGTCCTTTCCGTTCCGCTTCTCTTGGCGCATAGCTATGGCATCCTCGGGGCTGAAAGGGCCCTGGACCCATTTGCCGCCGTTTCTTCCTCCTCCGTTCGGTCCACCGATGGGAGACGCCGATTCTCCCGAAGCAAGGACGCCGCTCATGCTCGACTCATCGGACCGATCTTCGCTCGGTCATTCCTCGGCGTCATCCTTCGCCTCATCATCGCACGGACCAGCCACGAGTCCTCGGCCCATGCCTTCGCCATTAACACTCTCGCCAACTCCTCGTCTCTACTGAGCTAAAGCATGGCGATCATTGCACAGGTCCAAGACTCCACAGATACCAAATCGACTACAAAACCATTCCCCGGCCTCACTTGCACCCTTTCCCTTTCCTTTCATCACATTTTCCAGACGGGCTCCCGCCTCTTTTCTTCTTCGCCATTGCCGAGGGAGCCGTGGAAAGGGGGGGAAGCGCCAATCAAGCAGAGCAATCGGTAAGCTATGAGATTGAGCTGCCCGAGCCGCCGTGCATCCTAATCTCCTAACCGAGCTTTGATTCAACTCATTCCTTGCAGCTTCATCGTCCTTCCGCCGGTCTTCTTCTCCACCAAAGGCCAGTCTGTGGGTCGCTAATTCTCGGCACCACTTTCGGGTAAATCGAACCCCTCGACTCACCGATGCTCACCGAATATTCACCTTAGCTAATCGATCGCCGGAGTCTCATGGCGCTGTCAGTAGCGTCGCGGGCTTACATCTTGTTTGGCCGCTCGAACCACCAAAACCCCACCAATGGACTTCTCTCGTCGTGCTGATGCTCTAGGTGCCACCCTTTCCGCCGTTCCGGCCGTCGTTCGCCGGTGGCGAGGCCAAAACCACCTTCCCCTGTTTCGGTCTCTGCCATGCGGGTCCCGTTTGCCAGTGGTTGAGCCGATCTTAGCCAAAAAGGGAAGGTGCCAACTCTGATGGAAAACGTATTTTCCGTTTTAGGAAGGTTTCTGATTTTTAGTTGATTTTTGTACCCGAGCTCATTCAAATTTGAATATCTTTTGAACCATTGGTCCAATTCAAATGAAATAAACTTTAAAATTTGTGTAAAATCCAGTAGAATTAGAATATGCAAAAATATTTTTAGAAGAGTTACTGTGTGGATTTTAGTAAATGAAATACATGAGGAGAGTTTTATGCCCTAAGAAATTAATGAAGGTAACTTTAGGCTAAATAAAGAAAAGTGAATTTTTATGGAACCTTGGCACTGTTAACAGCTTAAAAATGTTAAGTAATGGTATTTAGGTGAAGATACTCCAGTAGTTTAATAAATCTTCAAGGGAAAACATGTCACATGAATAGTTAAGAATGAATGTTTGCTTAAATAAAGTGGAAAAGATATGATCGTAAATTATAAAATATGTAATTAGATGAGTCAATGACAAGATTGAATTAATTGAGATTTCAGTTATTCATGCACTAACTTGCATGCATAACCACACATATGCTAGTATACATATATATGATGATTCATATATATATTCTAGCAATGAGAGTTGCTATCAATAACTAAGATTTTATTAAAATAATGCCAAACCAACTTTGAAACATTTCTAGGATTGTCTACTATTAACACCTAAAAAAATGAATCAAAAATCATGTAATGTGTAGTTGGAAATTAAGTTTGAATCTTGGCCGATTTAAGGTTGCAAATATGATCATTTAGACTATTTCATCTATTAACAAAATAACTCGTTTAAATGTTAAAATCGGTAAAACCAGTTTAGAAGCACTCTACGAAGTTCATAATACCATATTCTATAAAAATAATCTTATTTCATTAAGGTTTGCATATTAATCTCATTAGCTCAAAACCCTTAAGCGTTAGCATTTCACTTCGTATTCTTGCCGATTTCGTAAATGTAAACTTTACAATGCTACTTAAGCTTTTTCAGCAATGAATATAATGTATCAGCCAAAGCCTAAAATTTGTGGAATTAGCTTAGGATTGTTATACAAAGTATAAATCATCGTATTATGAAGAAATAACCATATTTCATCATGTTTTGCATGCAAAGCCTAATAGCCAAATAACCTTAAGTGTTAAGTTTTCTGAACCTTATAAAATGAATCGGTAAGAATGATGAAACCTGTAGTTAAGTTATTTTTATCACCAGAACCTTCTCAAATATCGTGTAAATTAGTCCAGTAGCCTAAATCAGCAAATCTAACTTGCGTAAAGCTAATTCTAAGTAAAATCAGTTAAAGATAAAGAACTATTTAGTCATAATCCAATATGATCATTTAAGCTTTTTCATTAACTCGCAAAACAGCTTATCTGAATCTGAATTTAGTAAAGAGCAGCCTAGAAATGATCTTTAGGATATAATCTGCAGTAATCTAAGAAAATATTCTTATTTCATCTTGCTTCGAATCTGAATCTTAATAGGGCAAACCCATAAGTAGTAAAATTGTAGAAACCATACTGAGAATAGTGAATCAATGAACTTTGCAACTAATGAATAATTACATCAATCCAAACAATCTTTGCATCTTGAATTCGTAAAATAAGACTAATAAATTCATAAAAGAGCAATCCCTGTTTCTTGCGCAGAGTTTATTTGTTCTCGCTATCTATTTCTTTCGTTCTTATTGAAGTTTATTGCTTTGCTTTGTTTCCGTTGTTCGACGTGTAGACCCGACGTCTCTAGCTTCGTCTTCGTCGTCGTCAGCCGTGATCCTCGTCTTCGCCGTAAGCCATAATTAAGCAAGGCAAGCATCCTTTGACCATATTGCTCCCAATATTTTATATTCCTTTTGTGCATCAAATTGTTTTATGCATGCATTTACTTTATCTAAATTGCTATTTTGTGGTTTGGTAGATATACCTGTCGTCACATGAATCTCCTTTGATGATTATGAACATGTGAACCTTGATAACCATAAGTTACGGATTAGGCACTACTTAATGTCATTTTGGGTATATGCGAACATATTTAACTTGCTTAGCCATGCTTTAGAATTAGCAATGTACATGATCAAATCAATATTTATTTCCTGAAAACCTTGAAAATGGCACTGTTGGTTGCGGGTACTTTGATTAAAAACCCAAAATAAAACTATGTGTTGATGCGGGCGATTATTGGCAATAGCCGATTGTGCATTAAAGGAACCGCACGTAGTGTAGGGTGGAGTATCGCCCGTGTCAGTCTAAGGACCGAGCAATGGGACGCTATTGATCCGAGATTTCCGTACAAACCACAAGGGTGAGGATGGGTTAGCCATAGCTTGTTATGTATTTAGACATGGCTTTGCTCATTGGTAGGCGGGAGCTAGCGGAGGCTTTCCGGTACGGATTGCTTGTGAGGGGCTTCCATGCATTCAGATGGGTAATTGTTCGCCGGTGCATCGGTGTACGCCTTTGCCATGGACAGAGACGTGGTGTTGGGTGTGATAAATGTGGATCCACGGCTTGGGTGAGTGTCTCTATTTTCAGGGCGAGGGTTAACGTCCCGGGCTGGTGTAAAGTCATGTCTAGGTATGTAACGACTATGTATGGTCGAAAGATCATGACTTGTGGGTACAGCTTGTACACCTCTCGCAGAGTTTAAATCTAATTAATTAGCTACCATGGTCAAGGGCACTCGGTGAAGTCATTCCAATGTTAGATTTTGGTATTTTCAAAACCGAGTTTCTGGTTTGAAACTGTTTTGGCAATCGTGTTTTATGTCAAAGGGTGACATTGTTGGATTTCGTGAATTATGATTCGCCGCCACGCTATGGAGGACCTGGAGTGTTATTATGCTTTACTTATTTGTTATCAATCAAATGCTCTTATAAATTCGTTTGCAAATAACTTGATTTACAAATTCAATTTCACTTTATGCAAATTAACTATAGTAGCCTTTCCTTTGAAATGGCCTGCATGTATCATAGGTTTTGCTCAAGTCTTGCTGAGTACGTAAAGTACTCACCCTTGCCTAATTATATTGTAGGTGGTTGAGTTAGCGCACTTGAAGTTGTCCATCGAAGTTGCGGGATTTTTCTTCGTCGATTCTATCTCAAGTTTATGCACTGTCGGTCACTGCATGGGTTTGGATGGGTAAACTACGTTACCGCTTCTTTTTGTCGCTAAATTCTCGAGTTGTAATATTATTTGTATAATCGCTTCGCTTAATTATTAAAATGTATGGTTGTGATTTCCAATTGTTGTAAACATGTGAGTGCTAGCTACTGATCCAGGGAATAGCACAGTAATCACATGGAGGTTCCTGTTCGTCAGAACGGGGTCTCACATTTCACCTGAGTTCCAAAATACTCTAAAAATCTCAAAACCCATTGCATTAGGTTCCAAATATTCTATAATAATTTTGGGAATTTTTCTAAGATTTATAGAATCTCTTTGCTATTTTATCTCTCGCGCTATCATCAAATCTATTATATTCGTCCCGAAATTATCTAAATTCCAAAATTCATCCAAAATCAGCGAAACCAATTTTATTGGGTTCCATTTTATTCTTTAGGATTTTTAGGATCTTTTTCGGTATTTTTAGATCTTGTTATATATTTTATCTTGCGCGCTTTTGATTCAGCACTATTCACCGTCTTCAACCTCCGGCCATCCCATGAACAAAGTTTCCCATGTCTAGCTCCAACTTCAAATCCTTATATCTCTCAATATATTGCACCAAATCAGGTGAGGTCTGAAGTATCATGACGGCGTCATAATGGAGAACAAATGCCCTGCCGTTACCCATCCTTAATCCGAGCGAAACGGCCGCAATTAAGTGTTAATGATAATTTATTGTTCGGCCATTATCTCAAGCGTTTCTTCACCTCACCCATGTGCGGGTACTCAAAATTTGCGTATCGACATCCTCTATCCCGTGCTCACTTTGCCCTGTTGATTTAGTGTTGTTTCCCTTTCCAAAACTCAAGAAAAACCGACGCCCGGCTTTCTCCAAAGACATCGGCGAGCCATCTTTTGCTCCGATGAGTTTCTAAGTAAACCAACCGTGTCACTTTGTGCCCCTTGCTTCCGTGATCACAACCATTCAATCGGATTTGATTTTCGTTGTAGTTTGACCCCGAATTTCGAGTTTGTTCATAAATCGTCGCCGCCTCCGCTCGTCATCGATTTCTCCCGTTTGGGTATGATTCAATTCAATTCCTTGCACCCATAGACTCCTCTTGACGCTAGCTATCCTGCTCACCTTAGTTTCGAGAAATTTCGCTTTGCTTTTGGGTGTCGTGCCGCCGCCTCGCTTTTTAGCGCCACCGACTCACTCGTCATCCACGCCTCTCCGGTCACTGCCATTGACGCCGTGTTTCACCACCACCGCCACTTGCACAGACCTCGGCTACTTCATCAGCTTCACGCCGAAGCGCGCCGCACATTGCGCGCCATTGCTCGCTAACCCTGCCATTGTCGCCGCCAAGAAGGCCTGAGCGGAAATAGCCTCACCGGCCGGAGCTACCCTCCGCTGTTCTCTTGCTTTCTCTCAGACATAGCCATTTGGAGAAGAAGCAATAGACAATGACAAGTGGGGTCCGCGTGTAAGAGACTCAGAAAATCGAAAATGGAGAAAAGAAAAGATGCCAAAGGAATATTCCCGATTTTCTATTTTCCAATCCGATAGAATTCAAACAATTGTTTCTCCTCCGTCATAACTTCGGATCGAGTGATTCAAATTTCTAAATTCATCTAAATTCGCCCTCTATCTCGCCAAGATTTTTATTATAAATTTTAGTTTCGCTTATTTTATTTTATTCTTTTCGCACCGCTTTTATGCCGTAGTCGAAGAAGCGGTCGCCGTGGTCATTGATGAAGGAGAAGACCTTCGTAGCAGCGCAACACACTTCATCGACGAAGGCAAGTCTCCTTGACGACGTTAATCCTATTGTTTATAATCGTTTTATAAAATGTTTACAACTTGCATTGCTATTTATATAAACTGATGATGCTAAAATATAGGATGTTAGTTATACCCATTTCGAAATGACATCCTTGTTGTTTGATTAACATGCCTTTGTAACCTTAAGATTTAATCATGAAATCATGTATTATGTGATTAACCTTGTTTAGTACGATGGATTGTGCTTAGGATTGATGTTGATCAAAATGCCTATGATGGGATAAATTCTAAAATGTTGTTGAAGTGTGTTTTATCGAAACTGTAGCAAGGTGATTGCTGCTGTGATTGTAAAATAAAAATGGTTTAGATTAGGGCGGAATGGTTTATCGGGCGGGTGCGGATGGAGCACTAGTTCTGGTTTGTGAAAGCCGCCCTAATCAATTTAAGGACCGACGCTTGTGATTGTCCAAACTAAGCACAACAGTACAACCACATGTCAAAATGGGCATGACCTGACTGAATAATTTGTAGAAACCTAACTTAGACTCACCAGATGGTGGAATGTGGGTGCCGGATGGAGGTAAGTCGTATTTTTCCCACACGGCGCAAGAGGGGGCTTCTGTACTGGGTGGATGGAACCCTAACAGCGGTGAAACCTCAGCAGGTGAGCCGGGTTAGATGTATACATTATAAAGGCCTTGTCATGATCTCTCTGCTGGCACACCAAAGGAAGTGTGTTAATAGCTTGGTATTAAGAGTTGATCATGTCTTGTGGGTAAAGTGTATAATCTCTGCAGAGTATAAAGAAACTATTCGAATAGCCGTGCCTATGGTCAAAGGCGGCGAAGGATGCTTTCACATTGGTAGTCTTATGTTTTCTTTTTAAAAATGAGTTTTGGAAATCCGAGAGTGGATGGAACTTTCGGGTCTGTCTTTGGCTGTTGGAGCCATGGGGTGGATGGAACCCTGATCATTTTAAATTGTGGCGGTTAGAGCCTGTTAGCTAGTGATTGGTGGATAGAACCTTCACTAGAGTATATATATAAATTCAAATGTTACAAATAATTGACAAAATTGCTTTACAAAAATTATACATGTATTGTTTAATAAAATTTGCTTTGTGCAAAATGAACCATATTAAGCCTCTCTTTGGAAAGCCCTACATGTTGCATAATTTCCCAGACTTGTGGAGTACGTTTGTACTCACGTGCTACACAAAATTGTCATCAGAGAATTACCAAGATGCAGTCGAAGACAATGAGTTCTATGACGAGGAGTTCGTTGAATATTGCCAAGATAACTAAGCGCGCGTTCCTAGTCATCGCCTCAGGGTGTCTTTTGGGTTTTACCCTTTGTTATTTGTTTCATTGTTTTGAACTCGGTCATGTGACCGGAGATGTAATAAATAGCCACATGGCTGGTACTTATATTTATGTTATTACTTCGCTCATTCTCGTAATGATTCATCACTGTTTAACTATGTGTACTAGCTACTGATCTGGGACTAGTACAGAAATACACAAGAGATTCCGGATAGCCGATCCAGGGTCTCACACGATGTCCCTCTACTAGGCGCTCCGCCATCAATCGGTAAACTTGTGTCAGCCTAAGGGATGCCCCGCAAAACAAGAACCTGTCCAGCCATAAGTTCAAAAAGGCGACATGCTCTTCGTCCGATACCAGCCCATTCACCTTATTGTTATGCTGAATATACTTGGTCCATCCCTCACCCTTGGATTGAATCAGCTTGTATTTGGGCTTACCACTAAAAGCCAATAACTGGTCACCATCTGGTCTTAGGCAGCATAGCTCTGCTACGTCAAGAAGAGTTGGGCCGATGGGGCTAGTCCGGAACAAGAAGGCATTGAAGGTATCCGACCAAAAGTAACAAGTGTGGCCACCAAGGGCTCATTAGCCTCTGGATTAGTGAGAGAGAGAGGGGGGATGCACTCAGCTATACCCATTTTTCCCATTCCTCCCTTTTCTGGGCCGACACGCGAATGTACCAAGTCCTCCATCCTTTTAGGGCTGTCGACCAGGCCTTGAAACATTTACTCCATTCTTTCGTGTTATAGCCAGAAGCCGACAAAGGAAGTCTTGAGATTTCTTCGTTTATGACAGTGCTGGTGTCTAAAATCCCTACTGGCCCTAGATAGTACTGATCATCACTATCAGGGATTGGGATGAGTACCTGGCTGGGGTTCATTTTGGCGATCTGAGGTTGAAGTTGATCGGGGAGCTTGTGCGAGGAAGGAGGAAAGCCAATTTCACTCGATGCGAGAGCTTGGGAGCGTGAAAATGACGGTGAGGGTCCCGCATATTTATAGCACGGTGAAAATTTTGAAATGGCGGGAAATGATTTTGAAGTGACACGCGCAGTGAAAACACACCGAGATTTTTACGGCACCATTAATGCAGTGGTTACCGGAAGGGTTTCTTTTGAGCCGACGACGACTAAGCCGATGGAATTTTTGGAAGATAACAAGTTATCTTCCAAAAATGGGGGAAATATGTTTGCACCAAAATTTGGCACGTACGGATTTATCGGCATTCCGAGATTAGTAGAGTTTGGATAGCGCACGGTTTGGAGATATTTGGAAAGATAAGATTGTTTAGGAAACCCAAGCCGACACGGATTCTATTGGTGTCGTATTGTACCAGGACTCGGATCAGCCAAAGGGTATATAAGATGAGCCCAAGCTGGCTAGAAAGACACACCTCAGCCAAATTCACATCTACTTTTATTTTTCTGTTAATTAGCTTTTAGTTTTGTAACTTAGTCTTATGAGTCAATTTTTTATCAATAAAGTTGCGCATCGCCGATTGTTGATCTTCATCGATTACGCTCCAAGTTTGGTTTGTTCTGATTTGTTGTGCATCACCTTTTCAGAGCCGATTTGCCAATATCCTTTAGCTAGCCTCGATTGGCTAATCACTAGTTTTGATCTGATTGGCTTTCAGCTGATCAGAATTAAGCCGATCGTCACCCAAGACCGACTTTAGGCGAGTCCTTAACGTTTCCTTACCGATTGCAGGGTCAAATCAGTTGGCACGCTTTAAACTAGGTGTTCATCTGGTGTGTTGAAACTAGGAACCTTACTTCCAGTTTTTGTCATCAACAACTACTGTCGGCGTATTCCACCGGATAGGCCCGTGTCTACAGACCGGGTTTGGTTCGATAGGAGGGTATCTTCGCGGCGGGCAAACCCTAACGAGTGAAAACCCTAATGCCTCCCACACGATGGATTTTGGAGCCCATGAACTAGAGGGACACAACGATTTTTACCCAGGTTCAGGCCCCCTCGCCAGAAGGGTAATAGCCTTACGTCCTGCTGGATCTCTTGTTGAAGGTTTGAAGCTAGTACAGTGTTCTCAGGTTACAAGTTCTTCTTTAGGTTCTACTGCTAAACTCTCGATCGACCATCCGTCCCCCTTCCCCATGCACCCAAGTGCCCTTATATAGGCCAGGCCAACTCGAAGCGAGTAAAAAGAGTGTCATCATGCCGATCTACATACATTTATTACGCTTTACGTCCGCCCCGTTCCTCCGGCCTCAACTAATGCCGGCGATGGCTTCGCTTCGGCCCGCCGGGATGTGACCCTTTGTGGATCGGGCGCATAGCTTTACGCGTGATCGGGCGCCAGCGCGGCAGGCGCCTCGCCCACCTGCCGCTCAAACGCCACGTGGGCCGGCACTGGCGGGCGGCGTGCTCGTCCACCCGCCTACCAAAGCCGCCACGCGGCTGGCGCGGAGCGAAAGCAGTATGCCTTGGCCACTGCTGTCAACGCATACGTGATGGCGCTGGCGGTAAAGCGTGTTTCACCCACCGCTGCTAGGCCGCCACATGGTCGGGCGCCGAGAAGGAGCATCTCGCCACTGCTCACTCCGAACGCCACGTGGACCGGCGCTGGCGGTAGCGTGCTAGCGCCCACCGCCTACCAAAGCCGCCACGTGGTACACGACGCCTTTGTGCGGTGGAGAGGTACCAAGCGCCAAAATACGCCGACAAGCAGTAGCCGGGCCCATCTCCCGAAAGCAGCTGTCGGGGCCTTTTTGGGTCTTCATTAAATACCGTGCATTCTTGGATGGGGCCACCACTCATGAGGATGCTGACCGCCTCGATCCCAGCTTCTTACAGCATCCGCCGATTTTCTTGGGACCTTAAAGCGGCGCACGATCTTGTCTCTTCGCGAACCGTCGTGGCGTAGTGGAGTATATATCTGCTTACAATCGCGCAAGCGGTTCACACCTTCTGCCCTTTTGCACACATCGTCTCCTTGCTGAAAGCCTTTGCCTTCCTTGCCTTCATGGCGCCTTCCATCCCTGCTTCCACCGCTGATGCTGCCATAGTGGCGAGGATCTCCCACATCGCACCGGAGGGCACCTTCCGCTTTCGGATGGGGACCCCCACGCCACGGTGCCTTTCCAACGAAATCCTCATCCACGTCTGGGCGAAGATGGCGAGTTTGGTCCCGCCATTCTCTGACTTCTTCCTCACCGTCCTCCATTTTTATGAAATCCACCACCTTCATCTCACCCCCAACTCCATCCTTACTCTTTCCATCTTTGCACACCTTTGTGAAATGTTCATGGGGGTGATGCCGAATCTTCCTCTTTTCCGCTATTTCTTCCTTTACCGCGGCTCTATCTACGGCGAGGTAGTGGGGAGCTGCTACTTCCGCCTTCGAGACGGATTGGCCTCCCGCTACATTGCCTTCCAGCCAAAATCCAACTGGAAGGCATGGCACGCCCGTTGTACATCGCGCGATAACAATGAGTCGACGCCTAAGGTGCCAATGGGCGGCGGAGAGCCTCAAGGAATTGAGCTTCGCCCATCGAGGAGCGGTGGAGCTCCCGGTGATGGCGCTCGTGCATCAATCGATCGCGAGGATGCGGATTAACCGCGCAGCAGGTCCGGACTTCGTGACCCGAGAATCAACCCCTTCGCCGACGCGTCTGGCCCCGCATAGCAAGATACCAGCGAGCGGCGACATAACGCGACGCACCCGGACCGTAAGTCTTCGCTTTCCTTTGGCTTTTTTTCGCACATGCTTCTTTTCGCGGCTCCCTACCAACCGGTCTTTCTTTATCTTTTGCTAGGTCGCGAAACACTGAGGGCAAGTCATTAGCAAATGGTTTTGTCTGATTATTCACCGATTCAAGCGGCTTGGACTTTCGAGAGCGGCTTTGGCCGCTCGCCGACTTGAGTCCATGGGCGCTGCGGATCATCGAGCGGCTCCGCCGAAATGGATTCCACTGGACCCGGCCAGTGCCCGGCCGCATGTTCATTGGTGATCGGAGGGACGACCTCCTCCAGCGATCGGGCCATAGGCAAGCGGCCACTCATCCCGGATGCCACGGGCCCGGACCCCAAGAAGGCCCGCACCAAAGGCCAGACTTCCACCGTCGCCAGCCCTAATGCGGCGGCACCGCCACAAGCGGCAAAGCCGAGTCAGCCCTAACCACGACTTCATCACGGAGGTGCCGCCTCCGGCCTGGCTCCATCGCTTTCACCGCTCCTTTTTCTTTCTTTCGGCGGCCCCGACTACTACGGCGCTTGAAACCCTCACCACGGAGCCCATGCCACAGCTCAACAAGGTGAGCTGAAGGCTCACGGCGCCTGCCGATCTAAGGGTGCCGCCAAGGGTGGTCCCTCAAGAGCGCCCGGTATAGAGACATCCCTCGCGGCCATCTGGGTAGCCAAGGCTTTAGGTGCTCCGGCCACCACCTGCCGTGAGAGGGTCGAGGAGGGCGACCTTGAAGCACCAGCCGCCGACCATCTCGCCATCTGTTGGGCACCGTTCATGCCAGCCACGGGCATGGGGCTCGGGCAACGTCCGATAGTTGGTGTCGATGGAGCGGCAAGTCGCGAAGGGCGGGAGAGGGTGAAGGCAGCAGTGGCACAAGAAAGGGCCCACGCGGCCGCCATGCGGCAGCTGGCCGAGAGGCCGGCGGCACCAAGCACTCGAACCGCGAGTCCCTCCGCCTGCGGCACAATCTTGCCATCATGCTCAAGAAGGCCTTCCAGCACACGAAGAGGTGTTTGGAGCCCTTAGGGGTGGTTTTGAATGCGCCCCTGGATGACTCCGCCTTGCAGTTCGCCCATGCGACCAACCAGGCCGCAGAGGCACTCCGGGGGTTGCCCGCTGCCTTGGTCGCCCGCTCCACCAGAGAGGGGCAGGAAGTCGTGATCATGACCGTGACTTACGTGTTGTCCTGCTGCGCCAGCCGTGACGCCTCCTTCGATCCAATGGCGGTGGTGACCGGCGTTGAGGGAGACGCTTGGCCTTGAGCGAGGCGCTGTAGTGCGGCCACCACCGAGCACGTGGCCGAGGCTAGCGAACGTGAGCGGCCGGTCATGGACGTCTCGACCCCGCTGGTGGAGGAGGGAGAGGGCGCCAGCGACCTTGACTTAGGCGACGAGTGAAGGGCTGGGCAACCACCTTAGTTCTTTTGCTTCTTCTTCTTTTTGTTTTATGTTGATCTGCCTTCTTGTGTACTCAAACATCTGGGCAAATCTTAGCGTAATGGATGTTTTACTCGTTTTACCTGTGCACTTGTTTACTTTGCTTGATTGACTTTGTTTGTTAGAGCTGCCAGGCGACCAGCCCTGAACTTAGCCATAACGCCAAGTAAACTCTTAAGTTTAGGGCAACACTTCGAGATCCCTTTTTAGGTCACGTGCAGCCGGCTACAAATGCAAGCATAAACCACGCAAGTTACGCAGAACTTAGGTAAAAATGACCTTAAAACTGGCAGTTCATGCGAAACGCTGAACAACCTTAGCTTTAGGTTTTTTATGCGGGGTTATCGTTGGCTCGAATCCGCCGAACTTAGATCCTGCGTGATCCTCGTAGCCGTATCCCCAAGGCGTGGTAAGGCGGCAAGTTCCCAGGAGTGGTCTTGGGCCATCGGTGCTCAACGATGACGACCAGCGGTGCTTCTAGGAGCCAACCCGAGGCGTGCGAGCCGCGCTTGAGCACCGCGCCAAACTTACGCTTTGGTTGCTTAACCTTACCAAGCGCCAACACTGGGCGCTTTCTTTTTATCCTCCAGGAGCCGTCAGGCTTCTGACACCCGTGACAACCACGCATAACTTGACCCAACTCATTGTATACATAAGCAAAGGATTAGAAGTGTAACACAAGACACTTATCTGGCTTATGTACCACAGGGCGATCAGCCCCCAGGCATCTGGGCGACCAGCCTGGAGCATCGGGCGACCTGCCCCCAGGCACCTGGGCGACAAGCCTGGAGCATCGGGCGACCAACCCCCAGTACTTGGGCGATGTTGAGTTTTTCTTTGGAGCGGGCCAATGCTCTGATCTTTTGCCTGTGCGCACACACAGCTATCGCAAAGACAAATAGGCATTACGTGTGGCATATGCAGGGAGGATTTGAACAACATAAATCCTTGCGTGGGATTGTTATGGTCCGTTCTTTTTGGATTCTAAGTCAAGTGTGACCTTCACGTGTAGAACCCACAAGATCCGATGACCAAGAAGCGGGTCCTGAGTGTTAATAAGCCAGCGGCGCTCGCGGTGACGACCGGCGGTGCTTTAAGAGCCAACCAACGAGGCGTGCGAAAGCTGCGTTCAGCGCCGTGCTAAACTTCTCCCACAGTTACCAGGTTCTTGCCTAGCGATAGCGCCGGCGCCACCACCGGATCGACAAAAGAATTTCCAAATAGTGGGACCAACAACACCCATCGCAGCGCCCTTAGCGCTTAAAAGAGATAAAGATGGTAAAGCAAAAGCCTTCAAGGCAACAACTTTACTATCCTCCAAGAATCTGCGAACCTAGGCCGGGGAAAACCCACCCTAAGGCCGATCAAAGCGGGTTCTTCGGGTACTTTCGATTTTCACGGATAGAATTTTCGCAATAACTCCACGTTGTAAGAATTTGCGACTCTTGACCGCCCTCGATGGCCTACTAAGGACCGACCGCCTCGGTCGAGATCTCGAGACCACCTTAAAGGGCCCTCCCACGTGGGAGGCGGCTTGTGCAACCTAGCATGCGTCTCGATTCGCAAGCTTCCAGCCGCCATGCGCCAAGTTCTTCGCAGACCCGGGTGGCGGTAATACCGCTGAGCTTTCTTGATACGCACGGCGGCAAGGGCGGCCCGATCCGCGCACTTCCTCCAAGAGGTTGACTTCTTTCGCCGAAGATCTTCTTGGCCTTCCTCGTTGAGCAGCCGAGGCGTGCGGAGAACCGAACAACGACTTCGAAGGGAGAAACGACTTCCGGCCCGTATAACCAGAAGAAAAGGTGTCGCGCGATGGGTCTTAGGCGTGGAAGCGAAGTGACCCGCAGCCTGGCCGGAGTTCTTCCGTCCCATCGCGTTCCCCGCTTAGAGCCAATCAAGCGCCCTCGTCTTGAGGCCCTTCAACACCAGCTAGCATGTTGCGTTCGCTGACCATTACTCTTGGGGTGGGCCACAAAGCAAAGCATACTTTGGTGCCCATTTCATCGCAGAACTCCGTAAAGGCCGCCATTGGTGAACCGAGTTCCGTTAGCCGGTGATGATGCGGTTGGCGACCCCAAGCGGGTAAAGATCACGTGCATGAACTTGATAGCGACAAGAATACCGTGATGGCGCTAAGACTACTCCGGCTTCAACCCACTTGGTGAACTTGCCGATGGCGGCGAAGAGATGGGTGAAGCCCCTGCGGCCGACGGCACGGCTCAGATATCCAAAATTTCGGACACCGCAAGCAGCAAGAGAGAGCAGGATGGTTTGCGGGGCTTGGGTGGTCGATGGATCTCGCTCATGAAGAATCGACAAGCTGTGATTTCTCACCGACTTCGCAAGCATCCTAGAGGGCGATGGGCCAATAAAATCTTGGCGGCAACGCTTTTTGAGCGACAAACATTCGGCGGGACATATGGCTCACTGACACGCCTCCATGGATATCAAAGAGCGGTTGCTCCCTCTTCCCAGTGATGCGCTTCAAGTAGAACCCGTTTCTACTCCGGGAAGATAGGTCCCCACCTACCGAGTATAGCACTTGGCCTTCGTGCAATCTTCTCGATTGAGGCATCATCGTCGGGGACCACTTGGTCTCGTGGGAAGGCTAGGATAGGATCCATCCTTGACCTTCTGGCCAACTCGGCTAAGCGTGGCGAACACTCGGTGCTACGCCCGGGTACTCATTGAGCCAAGCTTTTCCCCAGTGCTACATCGGCAACGACGCCGCTTCCCTCTCCTGACACAGGCCGAGGCGGTGCGCTTGCCTTCCTCCTCGAATCCCAGAGCCACGACGGCCATGCCATCGCCCCCGCTCAAGCGGGGTTGCGACAATGACACCATCATTCCTATGCCGAATCGAGGGCTGCAATGGACGGCCGCGATAGTCTTTCTTCAAGACCCGGCGGGACGAAGCTTATGAGGGCATAATTTGTGAAAGCCCGTCCGCAAGGTGTTTGTCCGCGTCGAGGATATGAACATACCCCAATCCTTCAAAGTGTCGCTCCATTTTCCTGACCTCCGCCAAGTACGCCGCCATGGTTGGGTTAGAACACTGGAACTCCTTTCGTGCTTGGTTGATGACTAGCAGGGAGTCACCCTTGACTTGGAGACGCCGGATGCCCATGTCATAAGCGATAGCATAACCTGCCGTGCAGCCCTCATACTCGGCGATGTTGTTTGTGGCCTTGAAGTCAAGGGCGACCACATATTGGAGAATGTCACCGGTCGGGAGACCCGGATTTATCTGCACTTCGCGCCTTCCAACCCGAGCGAGCCGCCGAAGAACAGGTCCAGGGGAGAGGTGCGGGCGCTTCTTCTTCTGCCGCAGAGTGGCGGAGTCCATTAAACTCATTTAACTCCGCTAAGCGACTCTTCATGGCGGTGCAGGGTACAAACTTGAGGTTGAATTCCCCCAGCTCCACCGACCATTTAGCAATGCGGCCTTTTGCTTCACGGTTGTGGAGGATTTCTCGCAAAGGATAGGTCGTGACTACGGTGATTTCCCGCCCTTGAAAATAATGCCACAGCTTCTCGGGCGCCACGGGACGCGTCGTGATGATCTTCGAGCTTACTTGGTATCAAGTTTCTGCTTCATGCAACACCTTGTTGATGTAATAGATCCGGCTCGGACGCCTTCCTCTTCGCCACAAGTAGCAAGGCTCACCACCTCAGGGGTGGCAGCAATGTAGAGGAGCAATGGTTCGCCCTACGCAGGGGAAACCAGTACCGGAGGAGAGGTGAGGTATTGCTTTAAGTCTTTGATTGCCTTCTAAGCTTCTTCGGTCGACTCAAAGTGGTTAGTCTTCTTCAACACGGCTTGAGCAGAGCAAGCTTCTTTTCTCCCTCCGGGCAATGAATCGCCCTAGGGAGGCCAGCGACTTGACCCGAACCTGGAACTCCGCTTGAGCCGTGCCGGCGGCTTCATGTGCTCGATGGTCGCTATCTTGTATCGGGATTGGCTTCAATACCCCTTTGGAACCAGAAGCCCAAATAGCCTTGCTTGGAGGGCACGCCGAACACGCACTTTTCAGGGTTGAGCTTCAGGCAATTCTTCTGGAGGTTAGCAAAGGTTTCCTCTAGGTCTTGAATCAGTTCTTCGCTCTTTTTAACTTTTACGACTAAATCATCAACATACACCTCAAGATTTCGTCCTATCTGCGGACGTAAAGTGATATGCATGACGCGTTGATAAGTGGAACCAGCATTTTTTAAACCAAAAGCCATTCTAACATAACAATAAACACCCGTAGGGGTTACAAAAGCAGTCTTCTCTTCATCTTCTACCATCATGCTAATCTGGTGGTACCCGAGTATGCTGATCCGAAGAAAACAATGAGCCAGACTCTCACCGTGGAGTCACCAATAAGATCGACTTCATGGCGGGGTAAGGATCCTTCGGGCAGGCCTTGTTGAGGTCAGTGAAGTCGACACACATTCGCCACTTCCCGTTGGATTTCTTGACGAGCACAAGGTTGGCAAGCCACTCAGAATGAGAGACCTCCCTAACGATTCCTGCGCGCAGCAGCTTTTCCACCTCCTCCCGAATGGCATCTTGCCACTCCGGTGCTTGCCTCCGGACCTTTTGCCGGACCGGGCGACTCCGGAGCGCGTTGCCAATCGGTGCTCGATCACCTCCTGGGGACCCCGTCATTTGACGACGGTTGCAAAGCTTAACACGCCGAGTTAGACTAGAGGAAGGTGGCGGCGTGTCTTCCTATTTGGCCGAGGTGGCGCCAATGTTGGAATGATCTTCGGGGCTCGCTTTCACTGAGGCGACCACCTTAACCTCACCAACAGAGCCTAGTGAGGCGCTGGTCCGGGCTTGAGGGGCTCTGAGTAGGCAGACATCGGCGCGCCTCGAGCGCAAAGTGGCACCGCCAGGTCCAACGTGCTTGTGGGCGTATAAGGCCTCTCGACCTATCCACGAGACCGTTATGGGTCACGTGCTTGCAGATCTTCAACACCATGTACGCATAGTGGGTTGTCGCCATGAACTTGACCAATGTCGGTCGGCCAAGCAAGGCATTGTAGGGGAGGTCAAAGTCACGACTGAAGTCCACCATCTTCGAGAGTAATTATTTTCCTCCCGAAAGTGACGAGGAGGCACACCCGACCCAAGGGGATCGAACCACCGGGGCTATCTCAAGAAAGGCAGAGCTGATCATGCGATCTGTTGCGGGATCTAGAGCGCCCGAGAATGCCGCAAAGCGACGGAGGTTGATGGAACTCCCTCCGTCCCACAAAGACCTGCCTTTATTGTACATTCCAGTTACAGGGCGAAACCACGATCGGAGATGCCCTAGGGTCGATTGGTGCTCTCGGGGTGGTCGGCGACCGAAGTGATCGTTTCCTCAAACTACTTCAAACATCCACACCTGCCCTCGAGCTCGATGCTGCGGCGCACACTTCCCTCTTTAGCCGCTTTGTATGCGGCGTTGGTGGAAAAGGTGGACGAACCACCATGGATGTATGCCACAGCGTGATCCGCCGGTGGAAGGCGGCGAGGCGGGTCTTCGCCTTGGTCATCATCGGGCGGCGCTCATGAGTCTTTGCTCCACCATTTGGCTCACGACCCGAAACAACCGTGATGTGTCATGAGAGTGTTGGTCCGATGGATCGAACAATAGAGCTTCGCCCTCTTTTTGCTTGTGGCGGTCATCCGCCGGTCACAGCGGTCATCACGCTGTCACGGCGGTTGCGCTTCCGCGACACGCAGTCTCGCCGGTCACGCTCGGCGGCCAAGACCCGCCTCGTCTCTCCCGCCTCCGCGCTTAGTGCCTTCTTTATGGGCCGAAAACCCTCGAGGTTCCGCCACGCCCTTGCCTCGCCAATTTTGGGACGACGATGGCCCCTTGCTCTCGCGGCCAGACACTTATGCGAGGGAGAAGACTTCAGAGGTGGTGCCGATGGTGCGGTGGCCATCTTCTCTCTCATTTTACTGGTCATGAAGCCTCTTGGCGATGATGATCGACTGCTCCGAAATGTGGGGGTTGTGTTGTGGTAGTGGCGAAACCGCCGAATGAAGTCCCACAGCGACTCCCCGTTCTCCTACTCCAGGGCTTGAGGTCGTCCTCCACGCCCGGCTGCACGAAAGAGCCTTGAAAGTTGGCGGCTTAAGAAGTCAGATAACTCCCCCACGAGTGCAGACCCTCGCGGGAGGTTCACTTGACCATGAGCGAACGCGAGCCCGCCAAAGGCTGTCGGGAAGTAATTGGCCATGGCCTTTTTAGACCCTCCGGTCGCTCACACCACCGTGGTGTAGATCTGCAAGAACTCCTCTGGGTTGGTGGTGCCGTCGTACTTATCTATGGACGCCGGGCGGAACTGCTTGGCCACCCCGCACCGCGGCGCAGCCGTGCCGAGAACGCGCGGCACTCGACGCCATAGAGGGAACCCAACCGCTCACCGGAGGCCCGGTCCGGAGACTGTCTTGGGGAGTGTGGGGCCTGGCTTCCTACAGAACCGGAGGAGTGAACCTCCTCCCTGGTCCGAGAGTGAGAGTCATGAGAGGGACTCTCGTCGGCCGAGCTATCCGCTTCCATGGCTTGAGCTTTTTGGGCCGGATGTCTTAAGAGGGCAAACCGCGAGGTCATCGCCCAGCGTGTTGGGTGGTTATCATCCAAGTGGGTCCTCAGGTCCTCACGGTCCCTTGCGGAACCGGGACCATGCCAGCGCCCTTCCCTTTTGCTCCGGCGCCGCTGGCGAGCTTTTCGCGCGAGTATGCTAGACGCTGGAGGTGCGTTTCAAGCCGCACGCCTAGGTGGTGGAGTGCCGACGGTATTCGGCCGATCGGGGAGCACTACCCGAAGTTGGGCCGCGTCCATGAGACCGGCGATATCCCGCAGCCACGGAGTGGCTGGGGTGTCTCCTGCGAGTTCCACCGGAGGATGGTCCAAGAGGAGGCGAACGCATGCAGGTTCTAGGTAGGGGTGGCTGCCTCCAAGGCCAGCCGACGTCGCACAGGGTGCTCCGCCACTTCCAAAGGAGCAACGCTACCACCTCTGCAGGCGGGTGAGGCGGTCCTTCGTCCGCGAGGCTGGGGCGCCTGACGTGACTTCGCCCTCGCCCGCTTCTTCTTCTGTGTGAGGCCCCCATCTCCAAATGCGCGGGCTTGCTTCCGAGAAAAGCGTCGAAATCCGCCGGGGAGGCGGCCGGGAAAACCAACCGCTAACCCCCTACTTGGCGCGCCCCTGTCGGCGTATTCCACCGGATAGGCCCGTGTCTATAGACCGGGTTTGGTTCGATAGGAGGGTATCTTCGCGGCGGACAAACCCTAGAGAGTGAAAACCCTAATGCCTCCCACACGATGGATTTTGGAGCCTATGAACTAGAGGGACACAACGATTTTTACCCAGGTTCAGGCCCCCTCGTCAGAAGGGTAATAGCCCTACGTCCTGCTGGATCTCTTGTTGAAGGTTTGAAGCTAGTACAGTGTTCTCAGGTTACAAGTTCTTCTTTAGGTTCTACTGCTGAACTCTCGATCGACCATCCGTCCCCCTTCCCCATGCACCCAAGTGCCCTTATATAGGCCAGGCCAACTCGGGCAGGTAAAAGGAGTGTCATCATGCTTATCTACATACATTTATTACGCCTTCTGTCTTTGTCCCAGTTCCTCCGACCTCAATTATCTTGTATGAGGCCATGGCCTCCGCCCGAGATGTGACCCCTTTGTGATGGGTAGGTGAGGCGTTAGAGGAATAGAGCTTATAGCGAAATTCCTTGTATGTCGAGCGGACTGACACAGCCAGTACCCGCCTCGACATAGCACGATGGGGAAGGAGACTTGAGCCGGCCACCATATCCCACCTTTTGCCTTGGCGCGGGCGGCGAGTATCCTCGCCCACTGCCGCCTCGAGCGCCACGTGGGCCGGCTACCGGCGGCGCTGCCGCCACCGCTTACCAAAGCCGCCTTATGTGGGCTGGCGGCGGCGAAAGTCGTCGCTCGCCACCTGCCGCTCAACGCCACGTGATCGGCGCTGGCGGCGAAGCGTCTTCGCCCGCACTGCCGCAAAGCCGCCACGTGAAATTTGGGCCGCGGCGGCAGGCGCTCACCTACCGCCGCCCGAATGCCCGCGTGGACGGCGCCGACGGCGGCGTGCTCGCCCACCCGCCTACCAAAGCCGCCACGGGCCGGGCGCGCCCGTAGCGGCGGCGTCTCGCCCACTGCCGCCTCAACGCCACGTGGACCGCAAGATGGCGGGCGGGGCATCTTGCGCGCCACCCGCTCGCCTGAGCCGCTACGTGGCCGGGTGTTGGCGAGTAGGCGCCCTCGCCACCGCTCTCCCGAACACCATGTGGACCCCGCGCTGGTGGGCAGGCGTGCTTTCGCCCACTGGGCCGCCACAAGCCGCCCGTGGCCACGCCACGCTTTGTGCGGCGGAGAGGGTACCACCGTGCAAAGTGCGCCCGACAACTACCTAAGTCATCTACTTTATTTGTACTTTCTATTACAAGGTTGCATATGTAAATAGCTACATGTACATCAAAATTAGTAAAGTTAATGATGCAATCGTAAATTGTGATTTGCAAATCTCTACTATAAAAAACAAGAGTTTCTTCCCACGTCACTTCATCAAAATTACCCTTATTTACCACTGCTTTTTAATTACCCACTTTTGCCACTGCTTTTTAATTACCCACCTTTACCACTGTTAGTGCTCTTTGCAAATAAATTTTTTATCACAAATTGAGTATCCGTTGCAACGCACGGGGCTAGTAGTTATAAACATTGAGAAAAGAATGCAACATACCACTAAATGCTAGCATTAAGTAGTACGAGTACGAGGCAATGGTTTTTTACATTTCTTCATGGCTTTAAAGCGTTTTATGATTTTATCATCATCAAGGCATCTAAATATCTCTCGCTCAGTGTAGCATATAATTAAGTTACCGAACTACTTATCTGCTACTCTGTTGCGCAAATCTATTTTTGATAATATTCATTGCTGAAAAGACTTTTTCTACCGATGCCGTTGCCATTGGAAGGATTAATGTTAGCTCGATGAAACGATAGACTAACAGAAATAGAAATGTTATGTTTTTCCATGTTTTAACCATCTTTTGAGCTAGTTTTGCAATGTCACCAAATCTAATGAAATTCTACACTTCTCTTGACGTTGAAAATAAATGTTTGAAATTGATTTCTTGATAACAAACGGTCAACCATAATGAAATTATTAGCATATATCTAAGCAACCCGAACAAACTTATCTATATTAAACTTAATTAAGAAAGAGTTTATTAGATGTAGACGAGACACGCAAACACAAAATCATTTTCTTCGCTGTTTCCAAGTATTCCCTCAGTGGTCGACGTCCAAGTCTCCACATTATCATGGAATAGTATTATTTATCCGTACTAAAAAATAGTATCGTCCTCAATTGCTAGCCCTGTTTTTTCCTCCATTATTCCATAATGACCCAACTAGGCGTACTAAAAATATTATTGCCCTTAATTGCGATGGCTTGACTAGTATCTAGCTAAGAGAATTGCAAAAGGCTTGTTCCACCAACTAGAACACTCTAAACTAGTTAAAATCTTGCACGTTGCCATGGATAGTCTGCTAATTTTTATAGAAGGATGAAATCTTTTAAGAAATAAAAAATAAATATGAATTAATATATTTTTTAAAAAATCATTTATAAAAGTAATAGAAAAATATTCCTTTAAAAAGTCTTAGAAAAATTTATTTTTACTAAAAATTTTTTTAAAATTTAACATAAGAGGAAATATTTTTAAGAAATAAAAATAAAATTAATTTTATGGCTCGAAAACCAAAAACAACGAAATTTAAACACACTAGTAGTGCTCGGTGTTTCGTAACCTGCAAGTAGATTTGTAAGTCTAGGGCAGCAAGACTCCTCTCCTTGGTGGTTGACTCTGGGAGCCCAAGATTTATACTGGTTCAAGTGAACGTCCCTACTTCTAGTTCGTGGTGGTGGCGTATATTGCTCGTGCGGCGGACGCGCTCGTTGGCTAAGCGAGGGCTCGGGACAAGCCCCTCAACGCCGTCTGAAAGTGGAAACGAACTTGGGAGCCTTGAGCTTCCAAGCACCGACGAGTTTGGGAAAAGAGGGAAAAGGAGAGGAGGCCTGGGAGCACTCGGAGGACCCTCCTCAAGACCCCGCCTCGTTATATAGGCGGAGGGGCAGACACACGAGACTCGGGAGAGGAGCTACTGGACACACCTTCCTCGGAGGTCCTGGCCCGTGATCTTGAGGATCGACAGTCTCTGCTCTATCTCATGACGGGTTGGTGCTCACCGGCCGGTGCCCTACGCAGAGATTCTAGCCGGGCGCCCATTGGGAAGGCGCGACCGCCCTCTCAGGCGCCTATCAGAAGTTGACGATGTGTCGACGGCGCCTCTGATGTTGCCTCGGGAAGGATCACCTATCCCTGCGTGGCCGTCTTGTCCAAACGGCGGTTGACCAGCTTTGGGGACGATCGATGATGTGGTTGGAGTCACTGAGATGGCGCTCGACGGGGCCCCGACTAGCGACTAGGTCAGTGGCGGTGCGCATATTCGACCTTCGGCCCAGTCGGTGCTTTCGAGAGCCCCGACCTAAGGCCAGGCCAGAGGCCGCGGGGGCGTCCGACCCGAGGCCAGGTCGACGTCCCCCCTGGAGGTCGCGGTAGAAGCTAGGGGTCCTTCGTGACCCGACTGTGGCCCTCCGATCAGTGCTGGGTCCTAGGTGGTCCGTTTGGCGCTCTGGTCGATACTTAGGGATAATCTCACCTTGCTGTGGGGTACTCCTGGTATAAGTATCCGTCAGTAGCCCCCGGGGCCGTCCGGAAACGCGGGCTTTCCCGGTCGGACCCTTCGATTTCTGCGACGTAGTTTTTCACTGGCGGGGCGACGCCTCGGCTCCTTGTGCCTTCATTAACTTGGGTCCGTTTCGCCTCGTCACGGTGTTTATAAGGGCATGGAGTAGGGGCCGGAGTAGTTGCTCGCCGTCTAGATCCTTTGGTCCCTCAGGGATGCTCAGCTGTTGCCATGACTTCCTCTCGATCACCCTCTTCCAGTCGCGGACGTCTGCCGATGGTGTTTTGCTTTGGTGACGAGGCACCTCCGGTGCTTACGGACAAAGAGGCCTTCCTTGCGGAGCTGTGGGACTTCGACCTGGCCATGGTGGAGCGGGCGAAGCTCGACGCCGTTGATCGTGGCGCCGCCGTCACCGTTGACGCGCTGATCGGCGTCATTCCAAAGCTTGCCAAGGTGAGGGCCGCCCTTATCGGGGCGGTCTGGCGCGCGCTTGGCGCCTAGCTCTTTCTGTTTCTTTGTTTGTTTTATGCCCTCCCTCGACTTTTGGGAAGTGAACAGTGGTCGAGAGTTACCCCATGTTTTGCTTGAATGCTGTTGTCATTTTGCTTGCCCGGGACCTTCTGTCTTTGCGGCCCTTTTGGAGACTTTAGCCACATCAGAGAGCAGCGGGCTCCGTTAGGCAGCGTGGAATCCAACCAGCTGGGTCAGCCGGTTTTGCCCGGGTGCACGCGAGCGCACCCGGTGGGTGTAACCCCCGAGCCCCCGAGTGGGTTGGAGAGCCGATCGGGGGTTTCATTCGCTGGGTGCCTTTGTCCGACTGGGATGGTGCGAACGCCCAGGTGTTCCCGAGTGCTCATTTCACGTCGTAGCTAGACGCGGCCGTGGTCGGCAGGGAGGTCCAGATGCCTTCGCGAGAGGTTCTGGTTCCCGAGTGCTCATTTTACGTCGTAGCTAGACGTGGCCGTGGTCGGCAGGGAGGTCCAGATGCCTTCGCGAGAGGTTCTGGTTCCCGAGTGCTCGTTTTACTTCGTAGCTAGACGCGCCGTGGTTGGCGTGGAGGTCCGGATGCCTTCGCGAGAGGTTACGGTTCCCGAGTGCTCGCTTTTACTTCAGAAGCTAGACGCGCCGTGGTGGCAGGGAGGTCCGAGATGCCTTCGCGAGAGGTTCGGTTCCCGAGTGCTCGCTTTTACATCGTAGCTAGACGCGACCGTGGTCGGCAGGGAGGTCCAGATGCCTTCGCGAGAGGTTCTGGTTCCCAAGTGCTCATTTTACGTCGTAGCTAGACGCGGCCGTGGTCGGCGGGGAGGTCCAGATGCCTTCGCGAGAGGTTCTGATTCCCGAGTGCTCGTTTTACGTCGTAGCTAGACGCGTTAGTCGGGCTGGTTTAACGACGCAGCTAGGCAAGTTAGTCGGGCTGGTTTAACGCCGCAGCTTGGCAAGGGGCATCCATCCCGAGTCCTCGTTGGGCGAGGCTATCTGCGGGAGGAGAGGCCGCTGTCGGTCCCATGTGTACGCCCCGTCCGCAGGTGTGGGACCTGGAGGGGGTGAGCAACGCGTGTTTGCCATACGGCGGCCGAACACCGTGCTCGTGGAGCTACCAACGGGTTATCCGAGTGGGCCCTAGGGATCCCCCCGGTAAGGGATCCCTTAGCGGACTGTCCCTGCGTCGGGTGTCCGACCCGCTGGGGGTGACCTATAAAAAACCTTTCTTTACTCAATCCCAAATCGGACCCCAAGCCGTTCGTAACTTGGGGCGCAATGGCTCACGCCCTTCGGGGCTCCATGAGAGTTTGAAGTATGGTCTCGGACGCGAGTAAGACGATTGGGTCGTCCGCCAACCCAACTACAGACCCACCGAGGGTTCGCCTTGCACCCGCCCCTCGCTCTTTTTACCCGCTGAGGGTCCCTGGGGGTCCACTTGGTGGATTTCGCCCTCAGGGACCGCAACCAGGTCTTCGGTCGCAAGGCACTCAAGCCCTCTCGCCACCTTGAGGCTGCTTATGGCCTGGTGGGCTTTTCATACCAGTTTTGGCTTAGTTTGAGCCGGCCCGGAGGCGGGAGTAAGGAAGTCGCAGGGCGTTTCGCCCGAGGCGACGTCCTGACGTCCCTTGCTAGTACTTAATACGTGTGCGGAAATTAAATGTGAAAGGAAAAGATCGGGAATCGGTGTATCTTACTGGCGGCGTGGCGCGGCGCTCCGGCAAGACTTTCGGTGCTTCGATCGAGGCGACGCTTGCTCGGCTGGCGTCCACCCGGTCGACGCTGGCTCAGATGCCTGTTGGCGCTTGCCCTTGCAACATGGTGAGTGTTTTTTCACCAGGAGCCGGAAAAAGACAAGCGTTTTGCTTTTAGTCACGCGAGTGACTTTGCCGTGTAATAGATCGAAGTTCGTTTTATGTTATAGCTAGTCGGGCCACCCTGTAGGTCCAGCTCTCTTTTTTTCAAACTTCCCAGAGGTGACGAACATTCGATGACCATGGCCTTGAAAACCGCGGGGGTTGTACAAGCGTAGGTCAGCATGTGAACCTCTTCGGGGAAGACATGAAAAGGATAGGGACCTAAGGGGGAAGAAATTTGTGCACTCGGTACAACGGAGGAGTGTTCCCGACCGACTATTTGATCGTACCACGCGGGCGTCCCTTTCTATCGCAAGACACCACTCGCAAATCAGCCGCCGGGCGAGGCCGTGGCGCCGGTCGAGGGGTTGCCGTTAGTGGGAATCATATAACCGACCGGGTCACCGACCCGTGTGAGTGTAAGAACCCGTAGCCCCCGAGCGGTGCGTGAGGGCCAAGCTGTGGTCGTCACGCAGCGCTAGAGTTCGGGAGAGCGATGGGCTTAACGCGGAAATGAACAAGTTTGAAGCGTAAAGCTTGTCTTAACCTTTTTGTTCCGCGTGCTAGAGGCGTTGTGGGGGCTAGGCCCGTCGTCCGGCCATGGCGGCCCACACAGCCCTACCTTTGTTGCGTTGGTTCGGTTGGTCCGAGAGTCGAAGGCGAGGGGTCGTGTTGCGGTTTGCCCGAAGTAGCGTCTTGCCGTCCCAGCGAATGTTGACGTGCAGCAGGAAGGATGGAACGGGTGCATCGCGTCGTGCAGGGTGCGGAGTTAATGCGCACGTGGCTCTCCGCCCGACGTGGAGCACGCTTTGGCCGCCCCGCCCTGCCTCTATAAAGGCCGCGCGGAGCGCCTGAGGGCAGTCGTTCCTTGCCATTTTTTACTACTTCTTCGCCTGCCCGCGCCTTGCGTCAACGCGAGAAGGAAAGGTTGTCGCATCTCGGACGGTAGATGGCGGACAGCAGTGACGTCCGGAGGGCCGGGAGGTGGGAGGTGGCCGCGGGCCCACGGGCCTCCGACGCTAAGAGGGCTTGCAACGACGGGCCTTCTCTTGCCATGACGGGGACAGGATCGCATCAACTGAAGATCGAGGATGAGCCTAGAGGGGGGGTGAATAGGCTTTTATAAAATTTCTAACACTAAATTCAAGTTTAATGATTACTAAGAACAATTGATGGTTTTCCCAATATACTTCTTAACAATTTTAGTGATCACAAGATAATGGCACTACACAAGTATTTTGGTTTGCTAATCAAGCAACACACAAGAATCAAGTGAGCTAGAATATCACGAGAATAAAGCAAGCAAACCACAATTTGATGCTAAGAGAATTTTTCCGTGGTCTCGGAGACTTGCTTGCCTCCCCTACTCACGCTGAGGTAGCTTGAATTCCTTCAAGCCGGCTCCACTCGCTTGAGCCTTCCCGATCACTAGTGATAGCTCTTCCCGCTCGGGTAGGCGAGCCGTGCCTTCACAACCCTTGGGTCTTCACACAACCTCCTTTGTGAAGATCACCGAGCCTCACGCCTCAAGCCGCCTAGGAGGCGGCAACTCCAAGAGTAACAAACTTGACGCTGGCTTGAATCTCAAGAGTGCAATCAATATGGCTCACTAATGCAATGCACTCAATTTTAGCTCTCCAACACTCTAAAATCAAGAATTCAATGCTCTAAAGGATGGAGAGAGTTGCTAGGGCTTAGAATGTATTCAATGGAGTGTCCAACTCTTGTCCTAGCACAGGTGGGGGGTATTTATAACCCCACCAACTCAAACTAGCCGTTATTTCCTCTCATGCTGATTTTGCCACGGCCGTATTACCGCTCTAGGGCGCAGAGTACCGCACCTGTATAACGGCTATTCGGCGTAATAATCGTGACCGACACGTGGCCGTTCATAGTTTTTTATATATGGCGGTACTACAGCTCATGGGGGTAGTATCAAGACCGCTTTTACATCGCAAGAGGATGCCTTCGGAAAAGAGCTATCAACTAAGGTGCGGTAGTATCAAGCAAATCTTGATTACCGCCCACCACGCAGAGTCTTGCCTACCGAGAGGACCCAAAACACACCTCTTCGGAAAATAGCTACCGCTAACAAAACCTCGGTAGTATCAAGATGCGGTACTACCGCTGATATCTTGATGATCGTGAGTGCCTCGTAAGATTTTCCGAATTTCGTTTTAACTCTTGAATGCACGACTATATGAATGATGAATTGAGCCATATCTTATGCACTTTCAAAATTCAAAGACCCATATCAAGTCCTCTTAATAGTACGGCTACTATTCTAAAAAATCCGATCTTTTTCCCAACTCCGAGATCGGTGAAAATACTAGAAAATACTTCTAAATTTTATACCTTCATTTCTTTAGCTTCTTTTATGCTGCACTCCTTCCATTTCATACTTGTGACACTCCAACGTCCATTGAGGGATACATTTATCCCGATTCCAACTTACTTGCACAAAACATCGTTAGTCTTTTTCGCGTGATTGTCATTAATTATCAAAACCCTAATCATATGGGGGCCTAGATGCTTTCAACCGCCCCCGTCGGCCTTCCGCATTAGGATCCCCCTCCGAGGGTAAGTCCTTTTTTGCGGGGCCTCGAGATGGCTTCGGTTTTTGCTTTTGCTGACGGCGGGCCGCTTCCTCTTTTTGTTAGGGCTTCCGGTCCGTGCCGGCAGCAGTCATCTGCGGCCGCTGCGACGAGGGAAACGGGTGTGGGTGACGCAGCTTCTGACGCTACTCCGACCGCTCCGGGTCACCCCCCATTGACGGCGGCCCGGACGACGGATCTGTCAGCCGCATTAGCGCGGTTGGAAACCTCCCTTGATGCCCACGTTGCGAGGGCCGCTTCCCTTCTTGTGAGGTGGTAAGCAGCGAACCTTTGCCTGAAGCCGCCGGGAAGAGCTCGCTAAGACGCGCGAGGAGGCGCAGTCGCAGCAAGCTCGGGCCGAGGTTGTCGAGGCGGAGGTGGCCAGACTACACGAAGAGCGCTGGACCTCGCGAGAGGCCCTTTTGTCTATGCTTCGCCCGGCCTTTGGGAGCATAAGGAGGAGCCTGGAGCCGCTCGGGATGAGGCTGAGTGAGCCGCTGGACCGCACCCCGTCGGGGTATGCCTTCCGCCTCACCCAGGCAGCCGATGCCCTGGCCGATCTACCCCGCGCCTTACGCGAGCGCTCCGTTTGCAAGGCGGCGGAGTTCTTTGATGACGTGGCGAGCACGTCGCTGCTCGCCGCGCCCGGCCGCGATGCTTCCTTCGACCCGATGGCAGCCATTGTCGGGATCGAAGGAGACGCAAGCCCGGTGCGGGCCAGGGTGTGGGCAGCGGCGGAGAAGGTGGTGGCGTTGGGCGACGTCGTCGTGAGCAGCGACAGCTCGGATGATGATGACGCCTCTGGCTAAGGAACCTCCTGGCGCCTCCGCTTTTCTTTTGTTTTCATATGACGCGATGTATTTTGAACGTCTTACTTAGCATCTTGCATCCCTTCCTTCACGATTAGCGCCCGTTGAGTGACCGTAACCCTCAGGAACCACGGGAGTAGCTCGAGCGTAGGCCCCAGCGCTAGTCCCTCGAGGGAAAACGCGGGGGTAGCAACGGGCGTTGCGGCGCGCGAGCGTGTTCTCCGAACGACCAAGGGTCATCCCGCAGGGGTACCCCCTTCTTCCGCAAAGCACTACTTCGCAACCGTAGCCGCTTGGGCGTAGGCCGTAGTACTCTGGGTCGACGGGGATTCCACTTGGGAGGTCCGAACGGTCGGGTCGGAGCACTGTTTCGGGGCAGAGCTGCAGCGCTGCCGAGCGGCGCACAGCGTCCGTAGGGCGGGTCGCCATGCGGCGCTTTGGACTCGGAGGGCTTTAGCAAGACGCGGGAACAACGGAAAAAAGCTCTTAGGGGCAGAGTTGCCTTAACCTTTCCATATTCCAAGCGATGAATAAGGTGTCACCATCGGGATCTTTAGGTCGGACGGAGCTGGGCTGGGGGACCTCCGCAGCGGTGAAGGACTTTCTCCCCGGGAGTCCTTAGCGCGGCACGGTGGCCGCGGACACCCCCGGAGATGGCAAGCAAGGGCCGCCTTCTTCGGTCCACCTCGGTTGCACTCTCGAAAGATCCCGGTCTGGCTCTGCGTGAGAACCACACCATCGTAGGTGGAAGAGGCCACCAAGGAGATGACTGGGTGTCCGGAGACGAAGACGATGACGCGCGAGCCCCTACCTGGCGCGCCAACTGTCGGTGTTTCGTGTAACCGGCAAGTAGATTTGTAAGTCTAGGGGCCGCGCGCTCCCTCTCCTTGGTGGTTGACTCAGGGAGCCCAAGATTTATACTGGTTCGGGTGGAACGCCCCTACTTCCAGTTCGTGGTGGTGGCTGTATATTGCTCTGGTGCGGCGGACCGTGTCGTTGTACAAGCGAGGGCTCGGAACAAGCCCCGAACGCTCGTCCGAGTGGAAACGAACTTGGGAGCCTCAGAGCTTCCAAGCACTGATCGAGTTTGGGAAAAGAGGGGAAAAGGAGAGGAGGCCTGGGAGCACTCGGAGGACCCCCCATCCCCGAAGACCCTGCCCCTCCTTATATAGGCGGAGGGGGCAGGTTACACGAGACTCGGGAGAGAGGAGCGGCTGGGACACGCTGTTCCCCGGAGGTCCGGTCCGTGATCTTGAGGACTGACAGGCTCCTGTCTATCTCATGACGGGTTGGCAGGCTCAGCCAGCGGCGCCCTATCGGTAGACTTAGCCAGGGGCGCCCCATTGGGAAGGCGCGCACCTGCCCTCTGTGCGCCTGTCAGAAGTTGACGATGTGTGGACGGCGCCTCTGATGTTGCCTCGGGAAGGATCACCTATCCATGCGCGGCCGTCTTGTCCAAATGGCGGTTGACCAGCTTTGGGGACGATCGATGATGTGGTTGGAGTCACTGAGATGGCGCTCGACGGGGCCCCGACCAGCGACTAGGTCAGTGGCGGTGCGCATATTCGACCTTCAGCCATATATTTTCTTATTTTTGTGTACTTAATTAATTGTGATCCACTTGAAGTGAAAATATCATACCCTACAAAAAGTTTGCAAAGTTCCTGGCACCACATCGTTTTGAGCCAAGCCGGCCGGCCGGCTCGGCTCAAAAAAAAATTCGCGCTTTGGTCCTTTTGTAAAGTACGGATAGGTCCTTCATGATTTTTTGTGAGGGCAAGAAATTTTTCTGAAAAATCGCGTTTGGGTCCCTCGTGCGCCATTTTATGAAAAAAAAACTCCCGTTAAATTCAAATCACGAACAAGCCCTTTTCTAATTTTTCAGGATAACGGACAGGTCCAAAAACGTAACAATCAGGTCTTTGCTCCTTACGTCTAGGTCCTTTCTCCGTTTTTCCTGGGAAAAAATGTTTTCGTTACTAGAAATATGTGTGTAGCTCTATCTCTAGACTTTTTTCCCATCTCGATTTCCCATCTCGACCTCTGATATTTTTTTAAACATATATTATTACTCGGTGAACGCGTAGAGTGTTAGACTCGGTAAAAGAAGTTTGTCATCTCACATAATTTTTCACCCTTTTTCCTCTAGACTTTTACTCGCCGCAGTTTTTCAGCTCGGTCTCCAATATTTTCCAAATAGTTCGTCGAAAAAGATATTTCTACAACTCTATCTCTCTATTTTTTTCCTCGTTTCGCTCGTTATTTCGGTGGTTTAAGAAATAAAACGCCGCCGAAAAAAGAGAAATTTTTCACGAAAACGACGCCACACGCACGCTACGAAAAAAATTTTGTGTTCTTTCAACCGTTTCGCTCGTTATTTCGACGGTTTAAGAAATAAAAACGTCGTCGGAAAAAAAAAGAAAATTTTTCTACGAAAAAACGACACGCGCGATCTCCAATATTTTCCAAATAATTCGTCGAAAGAGATATTTCTACAACTCTATCGCTCTATTTTTTCCCCTGTAACTCGATTTCTGCTATTTTCCGGAGTGAGAAATATGTGTTCGGTTGTATCTTTATATTTTTTTTGCAGTTCGATCTATAGTACTTTTCGAAACATGTATTATTGACGGTTTAACGTATAGAGTGTTAAATTCGGAAGAAGATCCTTTCTCCATCTTTCCGAGAAAATATATACTATGTATTAAAGTTGAAAGGTTGCAGGACCTTAGAGAGTGTCCGAAGTGCCACCACAAAAAAACCCAAGATTTAGAAGCTACGTCTTTGTCTATTTTCCCGTTCCGGTCCACTTTTCCAAAAAAAAGATGAAAAGATTCTACGAAGATTTAAAAAAACGTCTTGTTCTATTTTCTCAAAAAAAAACGAAAAACCCCAAAAAAATAGAAAATACATCTCGATCTATTTTTCCTAAAAAAAAAATAAGAAACCGTTTTTCGCTCACGCGGCGCGCTTATCTTCCTAGTATTTCTGATAACCATCGCCGAAGCATAGGGTCTAGCGTAGCCACTTGTACAATTGTAGACCATAGACATCAGCTAACAGGTCAAGGTGTCAACTGTCAAGGGTCCGTTCTTTTAAATGCTTCTTCATCCCCGGTCTACTATCCTTTCTGGACAACTGTCACGCGGTAGAGTTTCAGCTACGTTCGAAGGACCTCGGGGGACGACCTGCTCTACTATCCTTTCTGGACAAGATATACGTGGCATCAGAGGCGGTATCCCGGGTTACCGGCGGTGAGTCGGAAGAGCCTACCCGGTGCGGCAATACGGTACCAACGTAACTTGCATCATCGTGTTTTCTCTCTCATTTTTAGCTCAGTCTTTGGAACGTTTGCACTAATAAGCACGGAAACTAAGAACTAACGACTGATGTCTGTAATCCATATATTTTTGCAATTTAACCCATAGACGACTGCCTTCAAGGATGCCGACTAGGGGTTGTTTTAGGAGGGGGGTTATAGCTGGGTTGAAAAGTTGCTTTTGGTTTGCTGAGATGCATAGCAGCTGTAACTGGCGGCTATGTATTTTCTTGATATGTCGTTTGGCAAACTGGCTGTTGCAGCTGTAGGTTTTGAGAGGCAAACGAGTAGGGAGGCAGTAACCTAGCGAAGCACAGCGGCAGACGAGTGGGAAGGTGACGTAGAGGCGGTGAGGCAAGGTGGCAGAGGTCGGGAGGCGGTCAAGTAAAGCCATAGCTGAAAAACTCCTCCCCAGCAGCTACAGTTTTTAAGGGTGTTTCTGCTGTGACTTAGGGTGTGTTTGGTAGGGCTCCAGCTCCATCAGATCCGTGGATCTGGTGGAGCTGGGTATTAGCTCCACCAGATCCGTGGAGCTGGAGCTGTGAGTATATTAAGAATGTTTAGATGAATCATTTTGTTTACATTTTAGACAAAAATATAAACTTAATTCACTTTATTTTAGTCTACAAGTTTCAAATCTCAGGTGAAGCAGGAATCTGGAGCTCTACCAAACAGACCCTTAATTTCCCAGCTGCTTTACAACCATGCTGTTTGGGGAGCTTTTGATTCAAAGCTGAAGCACATCCCCTAAATAGTGTCTAATAGGTGGTTTTAGATTTAGAGGTGCTTTCCCTTTTTTTTTTACTAAAAATGGTTCCATACCGAATTCATACAAATCAGTTTTGAATAAGAGAAAGTCTAAATAATCTAGCGTCACACTAAGTGCATCAATACCCCCAAATCTAAGAAAATCAATATCTAGAAATGTAAATAGCACAAATGTAAGAGCAAAAGACATGAACCACACAATAGAGACAAGTGATCTTTTTCCTATGGTGCTAAGAGAGTTGCCAGTGTCCCACTAATACATGTTGGGAAAGCCTGAACAATAGGTTGGCTCTGTAGAGTTGAGCCTAGCTATTCCCTCGATCCATCAGGTGTTGCTCTTCCTCCAATCTGGAAATGGCGAGCACCAAGCCGCTCATAGCACCCAGACCTCTTCACACTGTTCTTGAAGAGCTCACTGGCCACGACTCCTCCAAGCTTGTCTAGAAAGGCACAACCACCAAAAGTAACAAGTTCATAATGTTCACTTACCTCAACCAAGTGGCAGAAGCTCAAACAATGCAATACAATGGACTCTACGTTCACTCAAATGCCATGAAGTATATCACTTTCATGCTCAATAACAAAGAGAGAAAAGCTAGGGCTTATGGATATGCAACAGAAGATCCAAGAATTCTCAAATGCCTGCCCAATTCATCTATTTTATAGCCGCCAACCAAATAGAGCCGAATTCCCAAATTCGGACCTTCAGAATTTGCCAATGGTCACGTCCACGTCAACAACTCTAGCCGTTACAGAAAAAAGTACGAATACAAAATTCGGACCATATAAATATCAAAATTGGACTATTCTTGGAGCACACCGAAGCCTCTGCTAAAATGTCTGAAAATTAAAATTGGACCTTCCTACTGCAAAATCGGACCATCTGACTTAAAAGTTCCTACCATCCTAAAGCCCAACTCAGCAGTGCTCTCTCACAAGAAATATCGTAAGCTTACCTTCAAAGACTGAAAAAAAACAGTATAGTACGAGAGAGACATGTACATAATTAAGTTCATTGTACGTCAGCACACTGTATCATGATGACTCATCAGAATCTGCATTCATAAGCCCAACTTAGTACTGCTCTCTCACTAGAAAGATCATAAGCTCACCTTCAAAGACTCAAAACAGTATCTATCATACGAGGGAGACACATACCAACTTCATTATGCATGAACACAATGTATCATGATGGCTCATCAGAACCTGTATTCAATTAAATATTGAAATAGTTTTTTTATTGGATATGAACTAATTTTATTTTTTGTTATTCCTGAATAAAGGATAGAACATCAAAAATGGACGAAGAGAAGAACGCTGAATTGTTGCAAGCTGAGTCTCAATTTTCTGTGTCGGCAATGAGCATAATGATCATTGGTCTAGCAGTTCAGAGCTTAGTGAGGGGCCCTCGGTACGGAACTGAAGTGGAAATGGTCGGCTATTTATCTATTTTCGTGTTTATTATTCGTGTATATTTGCGAGAGCTACGTTCTCTGTGGAGCAATGTTGCTGGTATGGAGATCTGCATCTTCAGCACTATCGTAGTGATTACAGCTTACACTCAGTTACTTGTAATCGACGCAAGTTATATAATCGGTTCCCCGGTGCTCGCTATCATCATTGTCTTCATCGTCGCATTGTGCACCAAGTTCAGTGAGAAGGGTGATGAATTGAAGGAGAACTACGTCAACAAAGCTAAATATGGTGTTCACAAGGTTGCTGTGCTGATGTTCATAACAGTGTTGCCGTATAGTCTGCTTTGGTGGGAACAGCTAATGGGAGACAGGGGCGGCAGTTTCGTTCTATCCCACTTCCTTCTCTTCTTGAGTTCCGCGCTCGGTGCAGTGGCGGTAATGGTGTCCACCCTCGCTGTTGCAGCAAGTCCTGCCGGAGCACAAGTGTTGCAATTGCTCCACAAGACCTGTACTTTGGTGCTGACGGTCACGATGCACACCATGGCAGCAGAACGGCTTGGGGAAGACATGGTATTAGTTTGCATGCCAGAGCTTTTTGCAGTGCTCCAATGGTTCACGATTCACTTCGACCTTGCTGGTTATATGGTGATCCTCTACCGGCTTGTCACGTCACAGAAATCCAGACTGCTCACTCTCAGCTCAGCCGTAGGCGTTCTGGCATTCTTGTTCTCCATGCATGGTGACAGCATCAAAAGGGCCCTGGTCATCTCTAGCTTTTCGGCGGCTCTATCCTTCTTCGACTTGTGCATGCTGTATCACTGGCCGGGAAGCACATCCAACTCCAAGGATCCCGGCCCACCCCGACCCATCCACAAGGATCCCGGTCGGAATTGGGCCTTCCAAACAAGGCACAAGGGACCAATCCAGCTGCTCCAGGTTTCCACAAGAATCTGCTCTGGTACAGCTGCTATGATGGCTGCGAAGCCTGCGATGGCAGTAGGTCGACGTGTTATCCATCAGTCAATAACTGTCTTTGGCGTCACAACCGTTTTGGCGGCACTGCTCCTGGCGGCGATTGTTTGGAATATCGTTTGCAGGATTGATATCCTTAGGAGGAACCTCTCCATACTTTTGAAGGCCGCCCATGAAATAATTGGAATAATTGAATTGCAGGATGAAGCACGCCCGGGTCGGTTGGGACTTGGAACTAGGGGTGGAATTGAGCCAAGCCGAGCCAGCTCGGCTTGTTTGAGCTCGTCGAAAATCGAGCCGAGCCGGGCTCAGCTCGGAGTGTCAATCGAGCAACAAGTTGGGCTCCGCTCGGGCTCGATCGAGTCTCAAGCCAGCTTGATACAGCTCGTGAGCTGGCCACCACACTGATTCGATCGAGTCTCTATTCAATTGAGACTCCTCAGTCCTCAGTTCTGTCGGTCACTCCTCCCCCAAATCCATCGAAGAGACTACAGAGGAGAGCAGTCGAGCAGAGGAGCTAGGATTCGGCGGCCCGGCGCGGCGGCGCCTCCCCGACTACACCGGCCACCCCGTGTCCCCGTCGCCGCCTCGCCGCCTCCCCCTCAGCTCCACCCCGTGGCCTCCTCGCCGCCTCCCCCACGGCTCCACCCCATCCGTCGCCGCCTCCCCACGGCTCCACCCCGTCTGTCCGCCGCCTTGCCGCCTCCCCCACGGCTCCACCCGGGTCCGCCGCCTCCCCTACCCCCACGGCTCCACCCCATCGCCTATTCCCCGTGGCCTCCCTCCACTCTCGCCGTCGGCCTCCCCATGGAGCGACTGCAGAAGAAGAAGCGAGGCAGTACATGCAATTGAGCACATCAGTAAGACTTTTTGATTTTGAGGTCAAGACATGCAATTGAGCACATCAGTAAGACTGTTACTTAAACTGAAATGTTGTTGGGCATAAATGATGATAACCAAAATGTAGGAATATTGTGTTATTAAGCAATGTGGTTGAGACGTTGAGTTGTTACCTGCTCCTGCTGTGCGTAAGCTTGTTAACTATTTCTTAGAATGTTCTAAGTACTGAGTGTGGAAAATTGCTGTTCTGCTATGTGAATTGGTAACTGACGATATGCTCCATTGTTATGTACTTTGAAATTTGTGACTACTACTTCTACATACTGCTTAAGTGCTTTATGTTGGAACTAGGTTCGTTGGCTTTCTGTTGGAAATTTGTGATAACTTAACCGATTAACCACGTATAGCGGTGGCGAGAACGAGCTCATGAGTCATTTCGGGCTCGGCTAGATTATCGATCGAGTGAGAAAGTGTGCTCGGCTCGACTCATTGTTGCATCGAGCTGAGCCGAGCCAAGACCGAACGAAATATGAGCCTCGAGCTTAATTTCCAACCCTACTTGGAACTTTGGAAGAGCATTTTTATCTGACAAAGTATCCTATGTACACAGTAGTTTTGTAGACACATACTGCACTAACTAACAAAAGTCATGAAAAATTCTGCAAAAATTGTAGATGTACTTATAGATCACTCTACCTATGTATGAAGTTTCAAGATCAAATTCATTATATATTGAGAGTTAGAAAAGAGAGAATTCGACAAATTTAAACTATTTAAACTTGTTAGAATTTTCTCTTTTTTGTAACTCTTGATATATAATAAATTTGAACCTACAATTTTATACATAGGTAGAGTGATCTATGAAGTACATCTACAATTTTTTCAGAATATTTCATGACTTTTGTTAGTTGGTGTACTGCAGTGTATCTGAAGTCTGTGTGCATGAGGATACGTGTTTTTATACCATGTAGCGGGGGACGCTTCCTAATAAATTTGAATGTCATGTGCAATACCTTATTCTTGGTTAGTAATAACTTGGGGACAAGATCATCGGTACAAATGGTATTTCAAATGCTATGGAACGTGATTCCTTGTATCACTTTTGGCATATTTTAATAATAATTCTAAGATATTCTAATGCGATATGGTTGAAAAAAATTTCATCGAAGCCCTTTATTTTTTCTATATACCCTTGTCCATATGTAAAATGAGTATATACACAAATCTAATATATTATAGTATTAAAGTAGAGGCAAAAGAAGCCACTACGTTTGCTCTCAAGACTAGAAAATCCCACATTAATCGGAGAAAAATAAAAAAGATCTACACCGCTGATCATAGTGGGTCTAGATTATAACGATCTAGATTAAAAAAAATACTTTGTATCATGTACAACATAGAAACAATTGAAATTCGGTATAAAAATAAATAGGAACAAAAATTTGGTTTACATAAGATTAAAAGAAAGAGTCCACGTAAAGTACAATAAAAAATAAAAATTAGAAAAAATAGAAGATAATTAGTAATCTGATTTATTTAATTAGTAATCTGATTTCCATATGAATATCAAAATAAAAATAAAATTAAAAATAAAAATTAAAAAAGGAATAAAAATAAAAGATAATTAGTAATCTTATTTTCATTCGTACATCAAAATAAAACTGAAATTCATAATTAAAATTAAATAAAAATTAGTAGTTGGATATGTATACTAATTTCAACCTTAAAACTGAAATTTGGAATAAAAATAAAAAATATGAATGAATTTATATAGGATTAAAAGAAAGAGTCCAAGTCAAGTACAATAAAAAATTAAATTCACAATAAAATTGAAATAAAATTAGCAATTTGATTTTCATACAAACATTAAAATAAATATAAAATTTGGAATAAAAGTTAATTAAAATTAGTGATTAGATTTGTATACAAATACTAATCTAAAACTGAAATTCAGAATAAAAACCAAATAAAATTAGCAATTTCATTTCATATGAACCCCAATGTAAAATCCCTAAATAACATAAATTCAGAACAAAAATGATATAAAAACCAAGTAGATTTGTTTATGATTCCAACCTAAAAATATATTTAAAAAACTCAATGTCATGTATAATCCAAGAACATGCAAATATAATTTCAATACAAATAAACATAAAAATACCAATTTGTTTTAGATAAGAATTCCATATGAATTTAGTTTCCATATGAATTTCTAAATAAAATATCTAAATAAATATAATTTATCATAAAAATTAAAGAAAATTAGTCATTAGATTTTTATACAAATTCAACAAAAATAACTAAATTTAGAATAAAAATAGAATAAAATTGAAATTTTGATATCGATATGAAATGTAAAGTAAAATCCCTAAATAACTAATTCGGATAAAAATTAAATAAAAATAAGAAATTAGACCTATGAACAAATTCTAAAAAATAATTAATAATTAGTAATAAAAATGATAGAATTTTTAATGTGATTTCTATACTAATTCAAGTAAAATCCTAAATAATAAAATTTTGAATAAATTAAATAAAACTAACATCTTGATTTATGTATGAATGAGAAATGCAAAGCCAAAAGAGCCCATCACACTTCCACTCATCGCTAGAAATTTTGCAATAATCGGAAAAAAGAGAAAGATCTATATTATTAATCATGGTGGCTCCAAATTATAAAGGCCTATAATAAAAGAAAAAGACTCCTTGTCGTGAACAATATAGAAATAACTGAAATTCCAAATAAAAATAAAATAAAATAATTGATTTCCATATGAATATATATGTAAACTCCTAAATAAATTTAATTTAGAATAAAAACTAAACAAAAATTGCAACTTAATTTTTATGCGTGTTCCCAACAAAAAATATTAAAATTTGAAATAAAATAAAAATTAAATTAGCATTTTCCATATGAACTACTAAGTGAAGTTTCTAAAGAAATATAATATGTAATAAAAATAAACAAAATTAGTCAATTTCCCATTTCCATTAGAATTCCAATCAATGATAAGTAAATTCAGGATAGAAAGTAAAACTGTCAGGGATTGGATAAATTACCATAAGGACCATTGTGCCCCGGCAGCCCTTCTTCGGCCGACCATGCTCCCCTTTGATGTCATCCCAAAGGAAGATCCTCGAACAGACCAACTGCCGGCCATACCCGTCTGCGAGCATGCGGCTTAGCCCTCCGAGCATAGTTGCTCGGGCTGGCGACCAAGGTCGGTCACGACCAAGGAAGATCCCCGAGCATGCCCCGAAGGTCATACTCGGGCTGTAAAGGCGACGTGGCGAAAGCTGCGATAACCGTTACGCCACGATTCGGCCCCATCACATCCATGACGCCACGTGGCGAAAATCAAGGGGCAATTGCTGCCACGCGAAGACATGTAAGGGCGTGACATTCGGATGTGGTCGTCGTAAACTGCCTATAAATATCTCTTCAGTCACACGCAGACAGGACACGCATGAAGGAGAGGAGCGCGCGCTAGGAAGAACCAACTTAGAAAAGGCATACACAAGTGTAGTAATAGCAACACCCTTTTGTAACCGGGCATAGGCAAAGCTAAACCCTGCCAGGCCCTTGTAAGCACCAAGATAATGAGCAAAGAAGCACTAGACGTAGGGTTGTTATCTCGATTGTGAGAAGCCCGAAGCGGTATAAAAACCCCCTTGCTCGCTGCCCCCTTTGGTAGCTTGACCTCCTTCCACGGTATTCTTCGGATGCTAGCCCTCCGCGGGAAAAGGGGCTCGGTTGATCCCTCAATCTACAAGTAAGCTCGGTGAAGGGCCTGTTCCCCAAATGCCGATAGCTGGCGCCGTCCGTAGGGATTGACTGAAGATGCCGAATTCTCAAGACAGTCAAGACCTTTGCGTCTTTGATGACGTAGAAGACGATGATATGTACTACGCCGATTGGGGCGTGGCAGTTGTGACTGATCCAGAAGGTCACTGCGAGCTCGGAGTCTTTCCCTGTCTCATAAATAAGTGAGAGCGCTTCCTCGCTCCACAAAGAAAGTTACCCTCACAGATGATGAGGAAGATAACAGCCTCTATGATGGCCTGGATATATGTAACATCCCGAAAAGTAAAGTAATATAAAAATAAATATTTTAAATTTGAAAATATTTATTTCTGAGTTTCTTGGCATTATTGGTTTTATTTTAATTTCCTTTGGAGTTTTGCATTGCATGAAAAATCAAATAAAGAGAATTAATGAATGGATAATGATAGAAAGATAAAAAGATAAAAGTAAAATCTTGAAAAATTTATATTAATATTTTTAACCCTCAGGTGAAACTTTTTACCAGGTAACTTTTATTTTACTGCATGGTAAAAATATCATTAATGATGAAAAAGACAAACTTGACTAGAAACAGTGCATCATCCGAATTAATGAAAAATATTAAGAGTTTATATGAAGCTAAGAAAATTATCAAAGCACCCTTTGTACAGGATTTACCTCTGGTAAAAATATCAAGAATTCACCAGGTCAGATAAGCCTCCAAATAATTCAAAAATAGAAGCTCTGAAATTCTGAAAATCTTAATGTCAGAATTTTTATAAAATACTGGAGCAATATCTTGAGCTGAAAATTTTACATAAGAAAAATTAGCTCAAATTAATTTTAAAAACAAAGTTTCAAAAAGTTATAAAAATATTTGAATTGTCTGATAATTCAAAAACAGAATTTGAAATCCTGTGCATTGTACAGTGTCAGAATTTTAGTAAATAATCTACAAATTATTTCGATCTAAACTTTTTACTGGAGATCATCTACTTCCAGAAGAGACTACGCAAAAAGTATGAAAAATCTCTGACAAGGTTTAGCTAGCGAATCAATGCATGTTCAGTGCACCCAGCCGGTTGATTCTTAAGTCGGTTGCCTCTCTTTCTCTGCCATATGGGTCCCAGTCGCAGCCACTCCATTTCTCCATAACCTTCCATCGATGCCAGTAAGCCCAAGTCTTATGAGCCAAACCTCAAGATATCACGCCACAGCCGCTCCCATCATTCTCCTCTATTATGCACCATATATAAGAATAAGTGCATAATAACTCATAAAAGGATGAAATAAATTGTATGAAGTTCCTGGAAACAGCAAGGACCCATGTATGTAAAAATATATATATAAAGTAAGATTTAATTTGCATGTTCTTAATGAAAGAAAATGTTAATGATAACAATAAGTAAATAGATAATCTATTGTAATTAAAGCTAAAATAATGCCAAATCAACTTTAAAACATTTCTAGGATTGCATTCTGCTAATGCCTGAAATGTGGATAAATTATCCTGTATAGTGTAGTTGCAAATGAAAAACGAAATCTGATTCTTTTGTGTTAACTTTGTGACTGTTTATGCCTTTTTGGCAGCCTATAAAGTATCGCGTCTAAATGCAAAATAGTAAAATAATAGCTCATCAAAGTTCTATGGTATTTATACCGTCATAATATGTGAAAATATTTCATTTATCATGTTCTTCGCATATAAAACTTATCATCGCAAATACCTTAAATGACCACAATCTGCACCAAAACCATAGTTCTTAAGCATTTTCGACAGCTTTTAGGATAGCTCGTCTAAATGAGAATTTCATGAGGGATAGTGCAGAAATGATATATAGGATATGTACTACTATATTCTAGGAAAATATTTTATTTACAAACTGTTCTTCAGTTAGTTTTCACTAGAACAATGACCTTAAGTGATAATTGTTCACTACACGTTTTCAATTCGATTTCCTGTAATGTAAACCTTGATACCATATTAGCTTTTTCAACAGTGAATATAATGTATCAACCAAAGCCTAAAATTTATGGAATTTTCTTAGGATTGTTATACAAAGTATAAATCATCTTATTGTGAAGAAATAACCATATTTCACCATGATTTACATATTAATCCTAATAGCCAAATAACCTTAAGTGTTAAGTTTTCGAACTTTATAATATGAATCGGTAAGAATGAAGAAATCAGATATTAGATATTTGAATCACCAAATCTTCCTAAAACCTTAAATGTGTAACTAATAACCTATCTTAGGGATCTAGCCTATAGGATATGCTTTTTCATGCGAAGTTAATTAATGGATTAAATGCTATTCATTCATATCATTCAACAAAGTGACTAATGAACTAATTTTTACTAATCTAAATAATTTTTGCATCTTGTATTTGAAGTTATAATTATAAAATTCATAAAACAAGGATAGTTGATCCATAAAGGAAATCATGCTTTATTCTTTCTGCAAGATGTTAGCTTTTTGCGCACTTAATCAACTAACACATGCCATATGAAATAATTTAATCCAACTCTTGGTTGTTCCTGTTTTCTGCAATGATTCTTTATTTGGAGTTTATGTCTATCTTCTTTTGCCCCTTATTAAAGTTTGGTATTTGCCTTATTTTCCGTTGAACGACGTTGTAACACCCCGGCGCTAAACACGCCACGGATGCTACCAAAACTCTGAATAACTAATGTCACCTCTAGTGAAGAGACAGGAATTAACCTCGACTCTTAAAACCGTTTAAAACTAAGCCACCGAAATTTACAAAATTTTGGCAGACCTCCCTAAAACTAGGACATCCACTCAGACAAAAGAGCAATAGCAAGAATATAATATATCAAACACTTAAAATAGAAGCAAACCATCTAGCGGTCCTTAGATAAGCAATCACACATCCAATAGATATTAACAACTCCAAAGACGACGAGCAACACATTACAACACCATTATTTACAACCGGGCTTAACAATTTAATTAAATGCGGTGGTGATGACCGAGTCGGTACGTGCTTCTACTCCCAACCCAAATGAAGTCGATCGCAAGATACCTAAAACAAGAAGCAAACAAGCGTGAGTCCAAGACTCAGCAAAGCGCAATCAGGCATAAAAATAATGAACTCGACTAGAATATAAATGCTACAAGACATAAAGTAAAAGTTTCTTTAATTGATATCCGTAAATAAAAGAAACAGTTAAGCTCATATACAACCAAACATATGAGCACAACTACTTCATCGTTTGACATAAACACTACTTAAGTGAAAATCATCCAGTAAAAGAAGTAGTATCTATCCCCATTTACCACATACAACTCGGAAACGTAACTAAACCATACTCACGCCTCAATAATCGTTCCAGGATGAGTCCACGACTAAATCCTCAACTTGTCATTTCCCCTTCTCATCAATTAACATTTACCAAATTGCAACACACAATGCAATGCTTTTATGCTCTCATCCCTTTTCCTCATGAATCAAAACAATGAATTCACCATGCATGCTCATAATGCACATTGTCATAGCGATATGGGGTATAGTTGAGTGCACACCGTCGGTGTGCACCCTCAATCCCAACCATCCCATGGCGGGCCTACTCTATCGACTCGCTCCCATTCACCTCGATGAATGGGACTACGAGGTAGGACTTTTGTGCTTACTACGGGTGAGCACCGAGGCCCGCATCAACATGGGACGCCTCGTCCATCATGAATGCAATTATGCAATTGACGTGAATGCATTTCATCCTATTACAACCCCACATTGGTCATAGACATGTTTATAAGCATGGCCAACCCGAATATAATTACACTCATTAGCATTTAATCGCATTCATCACTTCATTACTTGCATCAACCTAACCATACTCATTCATACAATTAAGTAATGCAATGCAATAAATGGGAATTGAATAACTTACTTACCAGCTTGCTAACATTCATCCATCCTCATCACCATACTAAAAACAACTTCTAGACATGCTATTAAACATAACCACATCATTAGAAGTTTTCATAATTGTCGCAATCAAAGCATTTAACACCCTAATAACACTCTAGGGGTTGCACTTGCCTTTTACCGACGGGAATGGAGTGGCATTTGGAATCTTAGCGTTCGCACGACTTCCCGGGATTAAAGAAAGCCTGAATTTTAGAACACATACACATGATATAACTTAAGACAACATACCCCCTAAATTGATTAACAACTCAATACACATGGTCTACTTTTAATAAGCTCAAATGAAATTCAGTCATCTTAAGTATGAAACTCAAGATTATGCACTCATCACATGCATGTATACCAATTAGACAAGGCAATGATTAAAACATGGCATAGTAAACTTGATACTTTTCCCTCTCTCTCTCTCTCTCTCTCTCTCTCTCTCTATATATATATATATATATATATAAATGCATCTTATAATTTAGTTAACTACCTTCCGTCAAATACTTTGCCATGAGAACTGGCAATGGTAGTGCATACAAAACGAACCTAACCAATCATGTATATATATATACATACTACTCTTTAGAGGGAAAAGTATCACTCAAGAAAGCCCTGAACTACGAATCTAGTAGACACAATAATTATAATCCCAATGCATCACTAAATCATTGCTCAATGTCTTTAAAATACAGATCTTTTGACCAATGCTTGCAAATCAAGAATCTAAATACATTCAACAACTCTGCAAACCGACTCCCAACTCGATGAAGTTGGTTGTCAAAAACTTGTGTTCAATCTGCCATTATTTAGAGGAACAACCTCGCAATGCTTGATTCAACTGCATCCAATGTAATGGATTTAAGATGGCTTAATAATTCTTGGGCACAATAAGGGTGACAGACAGAACATGTAGACTTTCCGGTGACACTACCAGCCAGCCATCCACTCTTATCAACATCACATTCACATATCATACTTGTAAACCCTATACAGGAGGGGTAAAAAGGTATGGTAATTACTAACTCATAACATTTAGTCAGGAACTGACTACACACAGCTTGACGTATTTTAGTTTGTTAAGAAACTTAGAAACAAGCCACAAAAGGTTCAAGCATTCAAACACCATTTCTAATCTCTCCCATCCTCTAACCAAAATCATTTCAAAATCAGAAACCCTAGCTAGGCATTATCACAAACACCATGCATGCAAGCCAAATGGATCCTCATTTTCCTAGGGTTTTACCTCAAAGGCCCATGGAGGAAAGTGGGAGGTGGGGAGCTGCATTGCCTTTATATTTGCTGGTCAAGCTGTTGGTTTTGCCGGGCACAAGCAAAGTGAGCAGAGGAGGAAGGAGGGCACTCTGCTAGAGCCGCTGCATGCTTGGTGAGGAAGGCCAAGGCGCCTGCTCTGGAGATGCTGCTGCCACTTCGGCTGAGGGAGAAAGGAGGGAAGGGCGCCGGCCAGTGTCAGCCGGCTTCCGAGTGCTGTCGACGAGGAAGGGCGCAGGGAGAGACCACCAGCGTTCGGAGAGAGGGGGAAGTCGCTGACCTGGGAGAGCAAGAAATCCAGGAGAGGAGGAGGAATCAGAGGTCGGGCTCACCAGTGGCGTAGGAGGCCTGAGGAGAAAATGGAGGCGCCTGCTGGCTTGGGGGCAAACAAAAAAATATCGGTAGGCTGAGCTTGGGAGGAGCAATTACAGCCACAAAATTGAAAGAGAGAGAGATAGGCTATGTGAGGGAGGGGAAAAATTCCGAAAAGCCCCATCCTAAAAACCAAAAACCCAACTTCTTACCATTAGCGCGAACCAAAATAAATTTCTTGGCGAAAACCCAGACCAAGAAGATTTGCAGTATTACAGACGTGTAGAACCCGACGTTGCTGTTTTCGTCGTCATCTTCGTCAATCGCAACCTTGTTTTCATCGTAAGCAATGATTAAGCAAGGCAAGCACCCTTTGACCATAATGATCCCAGTATTTTATATTCCTTTTGTTCATCAAATTGTTTCATGCATGCGTTTATTTTATATAAATATGCTATTTTGTGGTATTGGTAGATATACCTGTTGTCACATGAAACTCCTTGATGATTATGGAAATGTGATCCTTGATAACCACAGAATAGGGCTAGACATCTCTTAATGTCATCTTGGGTATATACGATCATATTAACCTGCTTAGCCATGCTTTAGTATCTGAGGAGCAAATGATCATGATTAAAATTGTTTTTGAAATGTTTTGTATGGAACCTGAATGGTCCTTTTTGGGAAAATGGTTGCTGGTACTTTGATTAAAAACCCAAAATAAAACTATGCTTTGATGCGGGCGATTATTGGCAATAGCCGGGTGTGCTAAAGGAATTGCACGTAGTATAGGGTGGAGTATCGCCCGTGTCGGATTAAGGACCGAGCAATGGGACGCTATTGATCCAAGAATTTCGTGCAACCACGAGGGCTATTTATGGGGTAGCCTTAGCTTATTAAGTTATTCAGACGTGGCTTTGTTCATTGGTAGGCGAGAGATAGCACAGGCATTCCGGTCAGGTTTGCTTGGAAGGGTTTCCACCCATGCAACGGTGTACGCCCTGCCATGTTTAGAAACGTTATGTTGGGTGTGAATGTGGATCCACAACTTGTGTGTGTGTGTTTCTAGTTCTATGGCAAGGGTTAACGTCCCGGGCTAGATCAAAGCCATGTCTAGGTAATGTAACGGCTATGTATGATCTCCTTGCTGGCCACCTAAGGAAGTGCGTCGAGCAAAAAGGTTGATCATTCCTTGTGGGTAAAGTTGTACACCTCTGCGAGTTTAAATCTAATCGATTAGCGCTACCATGGTCATGGGCACTTGGTGAAGTCATTCCAATGTTAGATGTTTTATTATTTTCAAAAGGGTTGGTTCCATTTGTTTTTGCAACTATGATTTATGTCGAAGGGCTGACATTGATGGATTTCAGGATTTGTTGATTCGCAGCTCACGTCATGGAGGACTGTGAGTGTTACTTATACTTATTTGTTATCAATCAAATGCTCTTATAAATTCTGTTTGCAAATAACTTGGATTTACAAATTCAATTTTGCTTTATGCAAATTAACTGTAGAAGCCTTTCCTTTGAAATGGCCTGCATATATTATAGGTTTTGCCAAAGTCTTGCGGAGTACGAAAGTACTCACCTTTGCTTAATTATTATTTTAGGTGGATGAGTTAGCGAGGCTTCGAGTCTCTTTTCGTCGCAGGTTGCGGGATCTTCTTCGACGTGTTCTATCTGGAGTTTATACCTTGTCAGTTGCCTGCGGGTCGGATGGGCAAACTACAAGATATTGCTTCTTTGCTGCTAATCTCTTTATTTGTAAGCCTCTCTTTATATATTAGTTTCCGTTGTAATTATTTGTGGTGTGGTTGTGATTCTAATTGTTGTAAACATGTGAGTGCTAGCTACTGATCCAGGGAATAGCACAGCAATCACATGGAGGTTCCTGTTCATCAGAACGGGGTCTCACAATATACCAGACCATATTGAGCCCGATTACGAGACCTCATCGCGGGAGACTCCATGATGTCGCCCTCACGGTCTCCACGCTCTTGCAACATCAACATGGCACAAGAGGCGGAAATCCCTGAGGCGGAATCCTCGGGGGCTGCGCGTCATCGTCGCTATGAAGCCGCCAAGAGCCATCTCGAGGCATCCCTCGGTAGAACCTTGGCGAGTATTCGACGTCAAGCTCGTGAGGAGACAGGCGCTGGGGCAAGATCATCCAATCATGGAAGCTCTCGTGGGCTCCGCTCCCCAGAGCATGTGCGTAGCCGCCAAATAAGATCGCCCTTTCCCGTTCCACATAGCGTTGAACGGTTACAGGCTATAGCAACGATCATACGCGACCTCCGGGACTTTCCCGGTCAGGTGGACCTGGAAGCAATGGGCGCGGCTTTAGCTGAGAATCTGGAGAAGTTCGCCGCCGACATAAAGCTCTCAGGGTCCTCGAGCAGCAAAGGAGCCCAGAGTATTTCCCGGGACGCTAAACCTCGTCTTCCTGTTCGCTCCAGGCATGATGGCCCCCGGGGTTCTGCTCGAGAGGGCCGCAGGAAGCATGATAGGTATCACGAGGGTACTCGGGCGTTCTGAGCTACCTCGTGGGGTCGGCGTACTCGGTCCATCGCGGGCACACCGAGTTCTCGACCTCGGGCGATCTCCGCCGGCGACACGGGAAGTATTCACTGCCTCGCCCCCGTATCGGAGGTCGTCATGGCAGTAACTAGTATGGTCAACCTGCCCAAAGAGGTCATCACAGTAGCCCAGCCTTCGGATGCCGAGCTTTCTCAGCATCCCTCCGTAATGTCTCATGGCCGAGCAAATTAAAGCTCGGCCACATCGAAAGGTTCAACAGTACCTAGAATCCATACGAGTTCCTTTCAATATACACCACTACCATCCTGGCTGTCGGGGGGGGACGAAGAAGTGATGGCTAACTTCCTCCCCACAGTCCTGGATGGAGCCGCAAGAACATGGCTCTTTGTGACGACCCCCGTTTTCGCATTCTATGCGAAGAATGCCAAAACGGAAATCTAATGTGCATTCTGTACTATTCCCTGGATCAGTAGCTAGTACGCACATTTACAACAATTGGAAGCACAACCATACATCATTTTATTAATGCGGAAGCGGCTATTACAATGTATTTTACATCTCAGAGTATTTAACATAGTACAAAAGAAACAAAATCTTGTAGTGTGCCCATTGACCCTCAGGCAACTTACAAGGTACAAATTCCCAGATAGAACACGACCATAAAGTTCGCGCAACCTGCGATAAAGATATTCTTCGAAACTTCGCGATCACCTAAAAATAGTAAATAAACAAGGTTGAGTACTTTCGTACTCCGCAAGACTTAAGGTGGTATTTGCAAATGCAATAAATGCAAGTCAAGTCAAAGGAGGCTTCTAGGTTAAGTTTGCATAAAGCAGAATTTATTTGGTAAATCAATTTGCAATTTGTCAAACGGAATTTGTAAAGGCAAGATTGCTGATAAGAAATAATTAAAGCATAAATGATACTCACATCTGCTCCCAAGCATTGAATAATCCAAAGATTCAGTAGTCCAATAATCAAATCCATAATCCATTCATGAAGTCCGATAAAGTCAACCCATTGACTTAAAGATATAAACATTCATCCAATATTTCAATCCATGAAATCCAACAATATCAACCCATTGATATAAAGTAACAGTAGCAAAACAGGTTTCAACCCAAAACCCACTTTTAGAAAATATCAAAGTCTAACATTGGAATGACTTCACCAAGTGCCCATGATCAAGTAGCGGCTAATCGATTAGATTTAAACTCGCAGAGGTGTCTGGCTTTACCCACAAGTAATGATCAACCTTTTAGCGAGTACATTTCGACACACGCCCAATAGGTGTGTGTCGCCAAAGATCATACATAACCGTTACATTACCTAGATTTAACTTTGTACCAAATGACGGTGACGGAAATCCTTGCTATGGCGTAAGAATCATGTAAGGCGATATACCCTTGTCTTTTGAAAATAGAAAAATGAGCAAGACCGCAATAAATGTTTCTTCCCACAAAGAAGGCGCACACCGTTATATCGGCAAATGTTGTTCCCAACACCTCGGTGTGGGCACCCCTTCGAGTAACCTGAACGGGTTACCCGTACTACTTCGGCCTACCAATGTGCAAAGCTAGATCTAAGTAACTTAATAAGTTAAGTCTGCCCCATCCCAGCACTTGTGGTTGCACGGATTTCTTGGATCTATAACGTCCCATTGTTCAGTCCTTAATTCGACACGGGTAATAATCTCCCCCTACACTACGTACAAGCCCTCTTGTACATCCGGCTATTGCCAATAATTGCCCGCATCCAAAACCATAGTTTTGTTTGGGATTTTTATCAAAATAACCATTAACCAATGGTATCATACCCAAACACATTTTTCATTTCTCAAGAAACAACTTTTGATCTGATCATCATCATTGATTCATCAATTCATTGTTGATTCTAAAGCATGGCTAAGCATAATTATTAAATCGCTTATACCCAAATTGACATTTCATATTGTCTAGTCCCTTTTCTATGGTTATCAAGGTTCACATGTACATACTTATCAAGGAAGTTCCATGAATCAACAGGTATAACTACCAAAACCACAAAATAGCAAAATTACTAAAAATAAATGCATGCATGAAATTATTTGATAAAACAAAGAAAAATAAACACTGGGATCAATATGGTCAAAGGGATGCTTGCCTTGCTTATTTGTCGTTTACGACGATATTGTAGTTGCAGCTGGCGGCGTTGACGACGGAGTTAGTAGCGTCGAGTTCTACACGTCGGCCCAATGAGAATAAAGCAAATTACTATCTCTAACAAGGGCAAAAAGAAAATAGATAGAAAGGCAAATAAAGAATCTTTACAAAGAACAGGAATTGCTCTTTATGAATTTATTAATTTTATTTTACGAATTCAAGACGCAAAAATAGATTAGATTAATAAAATTAATCATTTTTGCAAGGTTCATTGATTCTACTATTCATGATCTGTTTCTCAAATCTTTATTATTTAAGAGTTTTGCTTTATCAGGATTCAGATTCAAGCAAGTTAAAATAAGAATATTTTTTAAATTACTGTAGATCATATCCTAAAGATCATTTCTGAACTATTCTTCATTTTATTCGCATTTAGACGAGATGTTTTACGAGCTATTGAAAAGGCTTAAGTGATCCCAATTTATTCGTTCATTTTACGGATTTTCGAAATGTGAGCAGTTAGGGTTATTGAAGTAACAAGATTAATATACAAATTATGTTGAATCAAGATTATTTCTTCGGAATATGGTAGTACAAACTTTGTATGATATTTCTAAATGAGTTTTGCAAATTTTAGTATTTAAACAAGTTATTTTATTTGCTGATAAAATTGCTTAGATGATCACAATGTTAACGTTAAATCGGCCAAGTTTTATTTTAAGTTTACGACTACATTACACATGATTATTTATTCATTTTTCATGTATTAACAGGGTACAACCCTAGAAATGTTTTAAAACTGTTTTTACATTATTTTGACTTTGATTGCAATACATTTCCTATTTATTTACTGTTGCAATTAACATTTCCTTTTGTTAAAAGAATGCAAATTAAGTATTATTCTAATTATTTTTACATGCATGGGTTCCTACTGATTCTAGGAACTTAATAAAAATTATTCCATCATTTATGAACTACTATATATTTTTATTCTTATTAATGGCTTTATCAAGTTTTTCTAGTAATTATAAAGCAAATAATTTAAACGGAGTTCAAAAATTAAATATTTCTATATATTTGAGTTTATTATTATTCCAGAGACATATTAAAATTTATTTAATGATTTTATAGATTATATTTCCTATGTATGCAATAAGGTCCATAATAGGATGTTTATCTTATTTCAAATTTTAATAATTGTTCTATAACTCAAAAAATTAAATATTTTTGCAGATTTTAATTCATCCTGGTCTATTTATCATTTAAAAATTTATTTTATTACTTTATACCTTATTGTGCACATATTTGCTTTAAAGACCATAGCATGATTATAATTAAAGTTTAATTTAAATAATTATTCTGCAGTTCAAAAATTAAATATTTTTACATATTTAGATTATTCTGTATTTTATATGAATATAAAAATTTATTTCATTGAAATTGGACTAATATTTCAAAAGATATTCAAGATTGTATTTTAATTTGGTTTGGAAATTAAATTGGAAATTGGAAAATACGTTTTCAATACTGGAAGGCGTCTTTACCATTTGACTAGAGCTTTTCTTGAGTCACTGACAAGGGGGACCCTTGCGACAGAGAAAGAAGAACAGAGGAGGAAGAAGGGCTCACCGGCGATGGCTCTCCGGCGATCTTCCGGCGAAGGCAAGGGCACAGGAGGCAAGAGCTCGACGAGGCTAAGCTAGTGGTGCTGCCGATTCAACCGGAGATGGTCGGAGACGAGCTGCAGCCGAGCTCCAGCGGCGGCGAAAATGGCGAGCGGTGGAGAGGAAGAACCAAGGAGGGAAAGCTCGAATGGGTTCTGGATTTAGCATCAGGATGTCCAGGGGACTCCATTTTTGTGGTTCTTCCGACCGGAGAGACACCGGGCTGAGCTGCCCTCGTGCGCCGGTTTTGGGGAAGAAGAGGCTATGGTGGCGGCGAGAATTCGCATGAAGAGAGTCAGATTTTGTTGAGGGCTTTTGCTTCTTGTAGCTCGGTGATGGTAAGGTCCGAATTAATTTGGAAATGGGTCACTATACCATGAGGATTGCAATCGGTTTGGAGCTCCTGAGCTTGCGGTCATGGCGGAAATGGACAAGGCTTTCGGTGTTTTCGGCTGAGGAAAGAAGAAAGGAAATGAGGGGAGAAAGAAAGCACGACTCAGTGATCCTTTGGAAGTATTTATAGACGCCGGAATCGGTTGAGCTTGGCCAGGTTGCATTCGGCTCGGATGGGGGCTTCACCATGCGCGACAAGGAAGAATAGCGGCAGCTCACCGTGGACCAAAGGGAGACGTCCGTGTGGAGGCGACGGGATAAGAACGGGCTGCGCTGGCTGGGCTAGGGCGAAGGGGCGACGCAGGCACAGGGGCTACGCGGGATTTTCGCTCGGGAGCACCAGGTGCTGGAGGAAGAAGAAGGGAGGGGGAAGAGGCTGGCGCATGGGCCGGCACAGGGTTCGGGCCCCACATGGAAGAGAAAGCAATGGGGGCAGCAAAGCATAATTGAAATGAACAGCAGGCTAAGCATTAAGAGGGTTCAATGAATCGGTTTTGCATCACTTCATAATTTATGGAAATTTTACTGTGCAATGGGTTGGAACTTATCTTGATACTTTGAAAATTTAGGATTTAAATATTGTTGACAGATTTAATTAAAATTCTGACAATCTTCTCTGCACAGTTTTCAGATTTCTAGTTTTGATTTATCAGACAAACCAAATATTTTTAAACTTTTTTAAAATTTGTTTTTCAAGTTTATTTGAACTAAGGATTCTTATGTAAAATTTTTAACTCAAAATATTGCTCCAGGAATTTATAAAAATTCTGACATTCCAAGTACTAGTTTTCAATTCTCTCTTTTTTAATTTTTAAATATTCCAAATAATTTATTAATTTCTGAAATTTTACTGTAAGTTCATTAATCTCTAGAAGATAATATAAAATTTTATTCTGGAGATAAGTCATAATTATTTTCATTTAATTCTGACAAGATTATCGTTCTTAGTCTTGGTGCATTAAATGACAATAAATGACTTTGGATTTTATGCATAAATGTTGGATATGACATTTTATCATTTAAAATTGGGGTTCTAGGTTGTTCTCAAGATTATCCATGATTTTGAAATTTTATTGACTTTATATTTCATTGTTATTATTCTTCTTTTGCTTGAATATACTTTTCCAATGAAGCATAAATCAATATAAATCCAGAAAATTCAGAAAATTCAGAAAAGGCAACAATAAATATGATTTAATTCTGAATTTTAATTTCTTACTTTATTTTAATTTTTCAGGATGATACAAATCTACCCCCCTTACAAAAATCTCGTCCTCGAGATTTGGCGAGGGCTATAAGAAGAAGTCAGGGAATTCTTTTCGGAGTTGATCTTCGCGTTCCCAAGTTGCTTCGTCTTCCGTATGGTTGCTCCATTGGATCTTCAACATCTTGTGGGACTTGTTCCTCGTGTGTCGTTCTGCTTCTTCAAGAATGAGAATTGGGCGCTCTCGATAAGATAAGTCTGGTTGCAGATTAAGGTCTTGCAGATTGGTAAGTTCAGAAGGAACACGGAGGCATTTCTTGAGTTGGAATACATGAAAGACATTATGAACTTCAGATAATTGAGGTGGCAATTCCAACTTGTATGCCATCTCACCTATTTTCTCAAGAATTCGATACGGACCAATGTATCGAGGGGCTAATTTTCCACGGACTTAAAAACGACGAATTCCGCGAAGAGGAGAGACTTTTAGATAGACATGATCATTTACTTCGAAGCTGAGTTCACGTCGACGATTGTCAGCGTAACTCTTTTGACGAGACTGGGCTTCCTTCAATTTGCTTCTGATCATATCTACTTGCTCTTGGGCTTCTTGAATGAGGTCTGGACCGAAAAATTTTCTTTCTCCAACTTCGGACCAGAAAAGAGGAGTTCTACATTTTCTTCCATATAATGCTTCAAATGGCGACATTTGAAGACTGGCTTGGAAACTGTTATTATAGGAGAATTCAGCAAATGCAAGGCTTTTCTCCCAATTTGTGCTGTATGAAAGCACACAGGCTCTAAGCATATCTTCCAGGATTTGATTTACTCTCTCAGTTTGTCCGTCTGTCTGAGGATGATAAGCTGTACTAAAGTTTAACTTAGTCCCCAGCAGATTGTGCAAACTTTCCCAGAAGCGAGAAGTAAATTGAGAGCCTCGATCAGATACTATTGTTTTTGGAACACCGTGCAAACGCACAATGTTTTCCATATACAATTCTGCAAGTTTTTCTCCTGAATATACAGTTCTGACCGGAATAAAATGAGCCACTTTTGTTAACCGATCAACAATGACCCATATGGAATCATTCCCTTTTCGAGTTCTGGGTAGACCAGTAATGAAATCCATACTAATATCTTCCCATTTCCACTCGGAGATTTGTAGGGGTTGAAGGAGACCAGCAGGACGTTGATGCTCAGCTTTGACTCGCTGGCATACATCACATTCAGCAACATATGCAGCAATTTCCTTTTTCATGCTGGGCCACCAATATTCTTGTTTAAGGTCTTGATACATTTTTTGTGCTCCCAGGGTGAATAGATAGAGGAGATTCATGGGCTTCTTTTAAAAGCAGCTTCTTAAGATTAGAATCATCTGGGACATATATGCAATTTCTTCGCATAATCACTTCATCTGAACTTTCAGAGAATTCTGATTCAATACCTTCTTTCAATTGCTTTCTGATTCCAATTATGACTTCATCATTTAGTTGAGCGGCTTTAATATGAGTTCTGAGAGTTGGCTGTACTTCAAGAGCAGCAACAAAGCCTTCCTCAACTAAACCCAAATTGAGCTTTTGGAATTCTTTTTGCAGCTCAGTTTGGTCAGAGATGAAAAGACAATGAAGCTTGCGGCTGAGAGCATCAACTACAACATTAGCTTTACCAGGATGGTAATGAATGCCAAGATTGTAGTCTTTGATTAACTCTAGCCATCTTCTTTGCCTGAGATTTAAATCTAGCTGAGTGAAGAAATATTTCAGGCTTTTGTGATCTGTATAGATTTCACAATGATTGCCAATAAGATAATGTCTCCAAATCTTCAGAGCATGAACAACGGCTGCTAACTCCAAATCATGAGTATGATAGTTTTGCTCATGCGGCCGAAGTTGGCGTGAAGCATATGCGACAACTTTCCTGTATTGCATCAATACACATCCAAGGCCGTGTCGTGATGCGTCGCAATATACCTCAAAGCTCTTATGAATATCAGGTACAATGAGAATTGGGGCTGAGGTTAATCTTTTCTTAAGCTCTTGAAAACTAGCTTCACATTCTGGAGTCCACTCAAACTTCTTTTCCTTTTTTAGAAGTTGAGTCATTGGTCGAGCAATTTTGGAGAAGTTTTCGATAAAGCGGCGATAATATCATGCTAAACCAAGAAAACTTCGGACTTTAGGAACAGATTGAGGTGGTTTCCATTCTGTGATATCTTGGATCTTCTTTGGATTAACTGAAATTCCACCTTCAGATAGAATATGCCCAAGAAATGCGACTTCTTTTAACCGAAATTCACACTTCTCGAATTTCGCATATAGCTTATGCTCACGAAGCTTTTCAAGCACCATACGCAAATGCTGCGCATGTTCTTCTTCAGTTTTAGAATATATAAGGATGTCATCAATGAATACCACCACGAACTTATCCAAATACTCCATAAAGACCTTGTTCATAAGGCACATAAAATTGGCAGGAGCATTTGTAAGTCCGAAAGACATTACGGTATATTCATATAACCCGTAACGAGTGGTAAAAGCAGTCTTTGAAATATCCTCTGGTTTGATTTTCAATTGATAGTACCCAAGTCTCAAATCAATCTTTGAAAATACCTAAGCACCAATCAATTGGTCAAAGAGATCATCAATACGAGGAAGAGGATACTTGTTCTTAATTGTGACATCGTTTAAAGCACGATAATCTATGCACATGCGTAGACCACCATCCTTTTTAGGAACAAAGAGCACAGGACTGCCCCATGGAGAAGAACTAGGGCGAATGAATCCTTTGATTAGTTGTTCTTTGAGTTGTTTCTTCAATTCAACCAACTCATCTTAAGGTAAGCGATAAGGACGCTTAGCGATGGGGGTTGCTCCAGGAACAAGATTAATGACAAACTCCATGTCACGGTCTGGAGGCATTCCTGGAAGCTCATCTGGAAATACATCAGAATATTCACATACCACTGGTACTTGATTCAATTCTGTGGCCAAAACAGCATGAAGTGAAGGTTGCTGAACTGGAGTATTATTGACTGAAGAAAACTGCACTTGAGTTCCACTTGGACTAAGAAGAGTTATAGATCGATTAGCACAATCAATACAGCCTTTGTGCTTGGATAACCAATCCATACCAAGAATCACATCTAGCCCTGAGGTTTCAATAATAATGAGATCAGCATAGAATGAAACTCCGTTAATTTCAACGCAGACTTCCGAACAGAGTCTTGTAGTCTTCATAGTTGCTCCAGGGGAAAAGATTAGCATCTTTGTAGGGAGAAGATCTGCTTGAAGTTCATGCTGATTGACAAACTTCTTGGATATGAAAGAATGAGATGCTCCGGAATCAAATAGCACTAATGTAGGTACAGAGTGAACAAGCAATATACTCAGTACCACATCAGGTGCCAATTTTATGCTGATTTTGCAAGTGATAAAATTGATATATGATATCCTTTTATTCGAGATCATGTGGAGAAAAGTTTTATTGCAATTGTGTCCGAAAAAAAATCATCTTCACTAAACCTTTTGCATTTTTTGAGTCTGCAAGATTATAAGGAGAATTGTGTATCATTTATTCAAATAATGTGATGTATATGCAACAATTGAGGGGAGTATATTCATTTGCGTTGAAATAGATACATTTATTTAGAAGTACTGTGAGCAATATCTTTTAAAAATCTATTTATATGTAAATATTTGTCAACATCTGTTCTTGATAGTGGTATATAGAAAGTTACTTTAGATTGTCTAGTCTCCATTGGTTCATGACTAAGTTCTTTACTTATTCAATGTTGGGCATTTTTATTCTTTACTGAGCAGTATTGGAGACTTACTAAAATCACATTTAATGATATCATGAGTGTTCTCTAGTACTCAAGATTTAGTGGGTTATGCTAAATGTAAGTTACTTCCATTACTTTCTAATACCATGGTAGTAGTCGACATATGTCCAAGAAAACATGTTCCTATGTCAAGCCCATGACTATAAACTCGAAAAATCGGGGTAGTCATATCAAAAAAAAAGGTTCCTCAAAGTGGATGCGAAAAAAAAGAGAAAAAATGTGCCTCAAAGTGGTACAAAGTGAACAAATGTTATGTGCATACTAGACAAATACCGGTGGTGTGAGTGACTGGGTGGAGTAAAATTATTATGTATAGCCTTCTAAAATCTTGAAGAAAGGTTCTTGCTTATGCTACACAAAAATTTATTATGCAGTCCTGACATTTGCTCATGTGTGAATGATTTGCTCACCTTGATTTGTGAGGTGAAATGTGGTGTGTTCTAGTGGAAGGTTTCTAGATGTTTAAAAGTTTCTTTCTACTGCTTACTATTAGAGTAGATGTTAAATGGGTATTTGTATTTTTTATTTAACTCGATTGCTCATGGTATATTCTGAATGTATGGATTTATTTCAATTATCTATTGCTCCAATAGCATTTTTCACTTATCCTTGATGTGTGTTTTGCCAAAGGGGGAGAAATAATATGCTTGAACTGAGATTATTAAGGGGGAGTTGTTGAATGGTAATTAAGGGGAAGATTGTTGATAAAAATTATGGATTATTTGTGTGCTGTCAAATCACTCATCAAGGGGGAGATTGTTAATTCTATTTGTGAAATTTATATTGTGATGATTAATTTGACAACAATTTAATATATGTGTGATGATTTATGTGACAACAATATTTGTTATGAAATAAGGTATTACGAAGGATTGTTTTATTTGTGACAGGAAATGCAGCACAGGCAACAGAAAGTGCAACGCAGGGACGCGAGATGCATGTTGCATCGCAGGTGGAAGCAGGCAGACGTACACTGCAGGTCGGTGAGATTCCGCGCAGGTGGCATGGAGCCCGAGAGCAGCACACGCGAAAGTCGCAGAGGTGCAGGCGCAGCACGCGAGGTCGCAGAGGTACAGGTGGCACGCGAAATAGTAAGTGCAGGAGGCGCATCACGCGAGAGTCGTGGGTGGTGCAGCGAGACAGGATGCGTAGAGGTCTACGCAGACAAACGACGCAGTGTGACAGTCAACGGGTCGTACAGACGAGTGAATCACGTGAGTGTGGTAGGTGGGCCATACGCGTGCATGTGTGAATTTTGGGCTGTGTGCGTGTATTGGGTCTTATGTAATTGGGCCAGGTGATTAGGGATAAGAAATTAGAGTTTGTTGAGTATAAATAGGAGGGGTTGCCTCCTGGTTTTGAGTAGCCGCACGAAGGAAAGAAAAAGAGCGGCTCGGCAGAGAAAGAAGAAAAACGAAGAGTTTCGTAAGAGACGGCGGCGACTTCCAGAGCGACGAAGGAATTCGGCGCTACAGTAGCGTATGCTACAGTGGATCGCTACAGGAAGTCGTACTACAGTGCGGCAGGTACTGTACAGGCGCAAGAAGAATAGAAAGAACGCAAGAGAAGAGAGGAGATTGACTGACAGAGAAGAGGAGAAAAATTAAGGAAAAAGTTTAGGAAATTATCTGGGATTTGTGCTTTCATGTAAAGAGATCTATATGTAAATTCTTTGATGAAAATCAGTAAGTATGGATCTCAATCTACTAATTCATGTTTACGTATAATTGCTTTTTAGTTTGCATGTTTTATCTAGTTTCTCTTCCATAGTATTAGATCAATTATTCTAGATTGATTTGTTTAGTTTAGTCAGTATTTAGTTAATTTCCAGAATTAATAAAAACACAAAAAAATTAGTTTTAGGTATTAGTTTACACCAATTCACCCCCCTCTTGGTGCGCCTCGATCCTATAATTGGTATCAGAACAGGTTTGCTTTAGATTTAATTTAACAATTAAAAAGTATGGCGCATGTTGCATCATTTTCTTTGTCTAAACCTCCTGTTTTTAGTGGTGATGATTATTCTTATTGGAAAGTTCGCATGGAGTCATTTTTAAAATCTCAAGGGTATGAATTGTGGGAAATTGTAGCTACAAAATATATAAAACCTGAGAATATCGTCACTAAGGAAGAAAAAGAGCTTTACACCTTGAATCAAAAAGCCATGAGTTATTTTTATAGTGCATTGTCTAGAGACGAGTTTAATAGAATTTTTACTTTGACAACTGCTCATGAAATTTGACATTCTTTAGAGATTATTCATGAAGGTACTAATGAAGTTAAAAATGCTAAAAATTGAATTGTACACACGTGAGTATGAGCTATTCAAGATGAACCCTGGGGAGACGATTAAAGATTTTGGTACTCGATTTAACGAACTTGTTAATAAACTTTCTGCTCTAGGAAAAGTGCTCTCACAAGAAGATCAATGTAGAAAATTACTTAGATCTCTAGATCAAAAAATTTGGCATGTTAAAGTGACTGCAATAAATGAGTCTAAGGAATTGAGTGCATTGAAACTAGATTTTTTAATTGGTTCATTGATGACATATGGGATGAGTATGAGTCTATTTAATAATGATCTTTCTAATGATTCTTTCATTGCTTTAACCACTGTTGAAAAAGAAAAAGACATTGATGATATGGATTTTGATGAGCTCTTACTTCTGTTTAAAAGAGTAAATAAAGCCTTAAGAACAAAATTTTCAAAGAATAATGGAAAAGGTTTTCGAAAAGGAAGAAGTGATATTAGTGCAATACAATGCTTTGAGTGCGATGAATTTGGTCATTATAAAAGTAATTATCCCAAGCTTGCTAACAAGAAGTCTACCTCTTTTCTGGCATTCTTGTTCCCCATGCATGGTGACAGCATCAAAAGGGCCCTGGTCATCTCTAGCTTTTCGGCGGCTCTATCCTTCTTCGACTTGTGCATGCTGTATCACTGGCCGGGAAGCACATCCAACTATCAAAGATCCCGACTCATCCCGGTCCATCCACAATTAAAGATTCCAGTCGGGCTAATGCAAAGATTCCAGTTGGGCTAATGCAGGAGGGAACCCTAGAGATCGCGAGGTGGTGGTAGAGGCCTTCATGGATCCCGGCCCATCCATAAGGATTTCGGTCGGGATTGGGTCTCCCAAATAAGGCACGAGGGACCAATCCAGCTGCTCCAGGTTTCCACAATAATCTGCTCTGGTACAGCTGCTATGATGAACGCGGTGGCAGTAGGTCGATGGGTTATCGATCAGTCAATAACTGTCTTACAGTTACAGGTCACAACCGCTTTGGCGGGTTTTGTTTGGAATCTCGTTTGCAGGATTGATATCCTTAGACCATTCACAATGGGAGTTTCATTCTCATTAAATGACATGACACATCATCATGTTTGCTGGCATGGTAAGATAATTATGAAGAGAGAGATAGACAGAGTTTCATAGGAGATGAGAGAGTTTCATCTAGATGAAACCGGGACACTGATTACCAGATAAAAGTTCGATGTGGCACTCTTAAACCTGAAATGAAACTATGACCTGGGAATGGCCTTATGAGGAACCTCTCCATACTTTTGAAGGCCGCCCTTGGAATGATTGAATTGCAGGGTGATGCACGCCCGGTTAAGTCGGAACTTGGTGCGTGCCCGGTTAAGTCGGAAATTAGTATTAGATAAATAAAGAGGTATAACAATATTATTTAAGCCGTATACTTAGAGTGTGAGTACGTACTCTAAGAGTATGGGATCATTTTCATACACACACTATTTAAGTCCATAAATATGACAGCACTAGTCCCGAAAAAATGTATATACGGTTGTACGATGATATTATTTACAGAATTTACAGGATATTTCTATCTTTCAATAACTATTTGTTGTTATTGTATAATTGTGCTGTGGGTTTTGATTTGTATTTCGATGTGAACATATTCTCTCTCTTTTTATAGTCTCTTAACTTGCATTGCATCAAATCCATCCTCGTCATCCTGATACGGCTTATCATGGTCATTTCGGAGATTCTCTGAATCTATCTACATATTCCTACTTCAGTTTTGTGGATGCTACATGCCTACGCCAGTGACCAGGGAATACACCCTCTCTGGAAGGGTCAATCCAGCTGCTCAAGTTTTCCGCGGTTATTTGCCAAAGTACAATATTACAACAGCTATTTTGTATATACAGATCTGAAGCTATCCACAGGATTTTGTTTTTAAAACAGCACACATTAGGTGCCAATATTTCAGGAAGAGCACGATCTTTAAGACTAAAATAATAGCAAAACTAGGATTCGCGCACAATGTGGCCAAGGAGTGTCGCGCCGCAACCGAGTCCAGAGGCTGAGGAGGAAGGCTTCTACTCCGACCTGTTGGTGGTTTGGAAATTGTGGACAGTACATTACAATCAAAATTCAATGCAAAAGCACATTATATCAGTTCTTAATTTAAAAATAGACTAGATTACAGTTTACACCACTTAATTTGTCTCCGGTTGGGCAAAACACTATGGTTGTGCTTTCTTTGCACATAACACGAGGTAATCTTACACCCTCGTTGCACTATGCACCTCCTGTCTGTAGGATCGGATGGCGTCAATCAGAGGGGGGGTGAATGATTGCGCGGAAGCTAAACTCTTATTCTTAAACTTTTTGAAACACCCCAATTCAAACTCAAATTGCTTGAAGACCGGTTCACGAAGTTGGGAGACCAGTTTAGAAGTCTGGGCGACCAGTAGAACACATGGGCGACCAGTAGCACACTTGGGCGATCAGTTCAAGCACCTGGGCGACCAGTAGGACACTTGGGCGAGCAGTTTGGGCACCTGGGCGACCAGTAGGACACTTGGGCGAGCAGTAGGACACTTGGGCGAGCAGGTTGGGCGACCACGTGAACAGTTCGGTGACCACGCGCATAGTCTGGGCGAGTAGACCGATATACGTCCACTAAAATGGAAATTCCCGAAGATCTAGCCGTTGGATTGACGTGAAATTTTAACTGTAGAAACTAGACTTAATTCCGCAGCTAACACAAAAAGAATCAGGTCGATCGGATCTACGGATCTAAAGTTATGTCTTTCGCAAGATGACCAAATCCGGGTGACCACGCGAGCAGTCGGGCGAGAAGGACATCAATCTGGGCGACCACAAATTATAGAAGATCTAACCGTTGGATTGATGTGAAATTTTAACTGTATAAACTAGACTCAATTCCAAAGTGAACAAAAAAAAATCAACTCGATCGGATCTACGAATCAAAAGATATGACCTTCGCAAGGTGACTGAACCAATTAGCGATCTACTGTTTGGCGACCAGGTTAGCAATCTGGGCGACCACGAATTGCCAAAGATCTAACCGTTGGATTGATATAAAATTTTAACTGTAGAAACTAGATTCAATTACGAATCAAACCCAACAAGAATCAATCCGATCGGATCTACGGATCAAAAGATATTACCTTCGCAAGATGATACTTTTGCAAAGAACCGAACTCCGTGATGAACTTCGTGACTGCTGCTGCGATGAACAAAACTTCAAGTGATCGATCAACTATGTCGAAGCCAAAAGCAAATCACAACCGCAAGAAGTTTCTCTGGAAGATTGATTTTATTTCATTGTCTAAAGTACTCCAACACAAGAGTACAAACCTTCAAAACTGAACGCTCAACCTCGGTATAAACGGGGACACCTCCCTATTTATACAGAGAACTCACAGAGATAGAATACAACCCACTTCCAACATGGAAAGAGTTCAGATCTATCTCAACTTGGCCCAACGTGGCTAAAAACAACTCTGCACGTATGTACAGCCCACTGCTGTAATTACGTGACTAACCAAACCTCCATGTGCATGTTCTCTAGCTTAACGCCCCGCATGACATCCTCGACCACCAAGACCTCGATTCCTCCTCGAACCTAGTCCGAACCTCGGTTCCTCCATGAACCTAGTTCCGTCCGTCATCGACTACGTCCCTCGAGCAACACTCGCACATGAATAAACACAGAAATCGTGCACGAGCACAAGTCCACGACTTGACTCAAAGTCAATCCATGCAACCACTCACACGAGTACATTGCATCAAGCAGAATCCATCATGCTATCACCAGCATAATAATTATCTCAACATGGTACATGCACAAGCACCACACATGCTATAATCAAAGTCACTATACAATACCAATTTCACCATTCAACCAATTTTTCATCACATGATCTCACACTGTCGACTCCGATTGAGTCGCTCCCAGTCTCCTTACACGGTTTGACGAGCCTGCAACTGCAAGTGCCACACGCACAGATGAGGAGATTGTCCGTGCTGGCAGCAAGCGGTTTCCTCAGCTCGGTCCACCTCACGCGGCGGATCACATCAATCGAAGGCGTTGTTCTGCGTTCCGTTTGCTATACCGGAAATTACACGGGTTTCCCATCTTACTAATTTTAACGTTATGTCAAAATTTGAATTCAAGCTGGTTTACCGGACATTTTTGGCCGGTTACCGGACTCAAAATAAAAAACTTGGCTTCAAACTTTTGGGTAGATTTAACCAGAAATCTTGGTAACCTCCGGGTTTTTGAACGGCCGGTTTTTTCCTACCGTGGAATACTTCATATTTTCAGAAAAGATTTTCAAGTTTTGCAATCATTGCTGGTCGCTCTGATCTTTCTATTTTGCGAGAGGGAGAACCATCAAATTGGTGAAAGTGAAACCCGTTATATGCATACAGTGTTACACTTTGATACTTTTTTTATGCGCAACAGTCCTCGAACTAGATCAGAGTTTTGTGAGATATAGCACGAGCGTTCACGTTCTCAAGAACAAAAATAAATAAATCTCGTAGAGAGAACCAGTATGACAACGTGGAAGCAACCACGATAAAGGAGAAATATTTGGTGAAGCTGATCACAATTTTTTTAAGCACAACCTCAAAAGAGTATAAAGTATTATTACTCTCTTACAATCACTCAAACTTTTTAGGACACTTAAATCCTTACCTTACAAAAGAATCTAATACTAAAGAATAATCTAGCTTCTAAACCTCTCGTGCACCTCTTGTTTTTGATGAGTTGATTTGTGGCTTCTTAGTTGCTTGGGTTCTCCATAACCACTTTGTAGATTTATATAGCATACATTTATATCTACTACTTCTAATTAGGAGTTGATGGCGGTCGTCTGTTCTTCTCCAGAGTACCTAATTCAATAGATTTGAAATGCACGGCTGAGATAGAAGATGATTTAATTCGTTTCACTCTTCCTACCGTCGCTTTCTCTTCGGTCTCCATGTATCAAGTTATTGAAACCCCAAACCTTCTCTCATCTCCTCTCTCCTAGGTTTTAGGGTTTCGCGGCAACAACCGCCTCACCGGGGACGAGACGCGATGCAGCCGCCGATGAACGAGCAATACGCCCCAACGCTGCAGGTCCCCGGGGTGCCGCCTCAACAACAAAGAAGTCCTCGTCAAGATTACCAAATGAGTCCCCACAGAAGTTCAACCTTCATTAATTATGGTTTTGGTGTTAATGACAAATCTAATCTTGTGTTAATGACAAATCTCATATTAAGTTTATCCCCTAATGCGATATTGTTATTAATGACAAATCTTATATCGAGACTAACATGTTTGTTTAGAATATCAAATGGAAAACCCAAGGTATGTTTGCATATTCATCTTAATATTAGTTGCATACTTTGGAGTCAAGTTAAAGTATGAATGTCCCCATTATATTAACCACAAACGTGCATCATGTTCCCAATCCATATATTACATGGATGCACATGTTTAAGGGGAGTTCACACTCTAACTTGAAGAATCAATTTAAATGATAATTTAAATTGAGTCCATTTGTCTTATTAATCATTAACGAATACTTCATCATGTGTTGATGGTGTTTTGTGATTAATTAAGGACAAATGAATAGTTCTTAAGTATAATAAAGCATGAGTTGCATTATTGTACTTAAGACACAATTAAATCATTTCAATTGATTTAGGTTGTGCTCAATTGATCTAAAGGTATCCATTATGTGTTAATGGAGTGCAAAAGATAATTGAGACAACCATGCATCTTGGACTAACAAGTTTCTTGAGTTATGTTTGAGTTAGGTCCAAAGATGGATGAGATGATGAAAACGGGACAAGGATGGCATCATGAGTTGATGGGCGTCAAGAGTGGATCCCGAAGAAAAGAAGAGTGATGATCCCGGGGGAGAAATCAAGTGTTGATCATAAAGACCCCAAAGGGATTGCTTGTCTTGTGCAATGTGAAGGTATAACTAGATAGGCTAAGGACTTTTGTAGTCTTTGAGTCTAGTTCTTTTATCGCCGTACTATTAAGAGGGGTCGTTCCCTTTGCTTGAGCTTCATCATGTGTTGGTGATCTCATTCCGCGTTCACTCAAGCTCAAATCAGTTGATTTGGTTTTTGCATGAGGGTTAACCATTTGGCATGTGTTGCGAATGTGTTAAGACTTATGCTTCGTTGTTTTGTATTATGCTCTGATTTGCATGTGTTGCAAAGATGAAAGAGTATATGCATTTGGTTTTCACATTATGCTTTAATTTGCATGTGTTGCAAATAGGATAAGCTAGTGCGTTGGCTTTTGCGTGAAGTTCACTTTTGCATGTGTTGCATTAGTTGACGCTTCATGTTTTGGTTCGCAAAACAATCTTTATAAAACCCGTGTGATTGCTTGGAGCTAAGTTTTGCATGTGTTGCAAAAGGAGAGAGCTCAAGCACGAATTTGGTGTTTGCATGTTTGTATGGAGCTAGAGGCTTGCATGTGTTGCGAGTAAAGAGCTCATACAGGTGATTTGGTTTAGTTGAAGTTTGGTTTTGGTGTTGCATTGAACTAGAGAATTGCATGTGTTGCAATTAGAGAGTTCATGCACCTTGATTTGATGTTGCTTGGAGCTAGACTTTTGCATGTGTTACAAAGAGTAATGCTCAAGCATGAAATGATGTTTATCGTGTTATTTGCAAGTTCGTTGTGCGAATAAACTGAGGTTTATGAGTCCGGAATCCCGAGAGCATGTGAGTGGGGCTTGCAACGGGTGTGGGCAAATTGACCGGGTCTTGTGTTGACCTTCACATGGCTAGGGGGATTAATCTCATAAACTCGAGTTTGATTTGCTTAATACGTTTTGCGAATAGTTCTTGAGTTGGTTGCGAAATGTGTTTTCGCTATTCGGAGTTTTGAATTGCAAATGTGTTTTGCAAATGGCTTTGAAGTTATGTCTTTCGATCCTTGAGCATGTGTTGGCATTTGCAAATGTGTTTTGCAAAGTGTCGGGATCATGTGTTGATCCTTACATGGCTAGAGGGTTGAACGCGTAAGTTCGGTGTTTGTTTGCGAAATGAGTTTTCGCAATTTGGTTGAATTCTTTGAGCGTGAGCCAAATTGGTGCAAATGTGTTTTGCACGAGTGATTGATCATGTGTTGATCATGTAGAAGCTCAAAGAATCGCATTTGGATTTGTCGGGAAAGAAATTGCGAAAATCTGGAGTTTTTCCTGCCAGGGGCGGTGTGACCGGCCCCTGGGCGATCTGACCGGCCCCATGGGCGGTTGGACCGGGCCCTGGGCGGTCGGACCGCCCGAGCGGTCAGACCGGCCCCCCTCCGGCGTGTTATTTCCAGTTGGCTGTGTTTTTCGGTTTTGAACGGGCGGTTGGACCGCCAGAGGGCCGGTCGGACCGGGCATGAGCGCGGTGCAACCGCCACCTCTCCGGTGTGATTTTTCCAGAGCGTGCGTTTTTGGGCTCTGCTGATTTTTGTTGGGCGGTGCGACCGGGCGCCATGCGGTTGGACCGGCCACGCAGCAGACCGCCGCTGAGCGGTTGCCAGAGTCGTCGCTGCAACGGCCGAATCCGACCGCTTTCCTGTGAGGAGCGGTCGGACGGAGAGGTCGGTTGGACCAAGAATTTGTTGGTTTACCATTTTGCCCCCAAACGGCTAGTTTTCTTGTGGGGGCTATAAATACCCCCTTGGGGGGCTTGGGGCAAGGGTTGGCTGTGTGTGGGAGTCATTTATATGTGTTGCTCGTCTCCCTTTGCTTCTTGAGCTTAAGAGTGAGGCTAATTGCATGTGTTGCAATTAGTGATTGGTTTGAGAGGCTCTTGTGCATGTGTTGCACTTGAGTGAGGTCCTTGTGCATGTGTTGCACTTGGTGATCACCGAGGAGCGCATTTGTTGTGCCCGGTGAGGTTCAAGCGAAGGAGCGGCTTATTACTCTTGGAGGTTGCCAACTCCTAGACGGCGTAGGCGTCGTGCGAGGGAGCTCTCGAGGTGTGAGAAGCCCCGGCAAGTTTGTGAAGGTTCGGGTTGAGCCTACGCGCGAGCGTGAAAAACCACGACTAGTGGAAAGAGGCGGTGCTCGAAGGAGCCGGTCCAAGTGTGGGCTAGCCTCAACGTGGACTAGGGAGATCGGCAAGTCTCCGAACACCACGGAAAAATATCGGTTGTCCCTTGTCTCATTTACATTCAAGCATTTACATTCTTCATATATTATTGATTGCTTGAATTAGAATTGCTTGGTGTAAATTGTTTATTCAATATAGCAATTCTAGTGTAGAGACATAATTTAGTTAAGTGCACTAGTGAGCCTAGTTGATTTAGGCCTTAATTGTTAAAACCTATTTATCGCTTCCGCATATATCTTTGATTAGGTTTTGACTTAGGGGTGTATTAGAGCGAATTGAATTAGTGAGCGATTAATTTTGTAAAACGCCTATTCACCCCCCTCTAGGCGCATCCTCAACCCTACAAGTGGTATCAGAGCCACGGTCACTCTCATTTTGGGCTTAACCGTCTAGAGAGTAAAAAGGATGGCGCCTAGCGGTCTAGTGCACTCTCACGATCCACTCATGCTAAATGAATCAAATTATGCTCAATGGAAATTATTCATGATTGATTATTTTAAATCCATGAGCCGAAATATGGTGGATCGAGATGTCGGCATTTCTTCTCAAATTAATGATATGGCTCCAACTAAAGGAGAGGAGAAATGTCTACATCTCGCTCAAGCTACTAATGTTTTATTTAGCGCCAGAGCGAGATATATTTAATCTCATTTGCAATCTCAAGAGCGCTCATGCTATGTGGATCAAGTTTCAAGAATTATTTGAATCATCCACATCAACAAGTGAGGATTGCATTGAGGAAATGTCGGTTGATTTATTCTTCAACCTCTTCATCAAGTGAAGAACCGGCATTACCATCAACCTCAACCTCTGCCTCAGCTTACTTAATCTTCACTTATATCAAAAATTCGTTGCTTCATGGCAAGAGGTATAAATGAGGTATGTGATGACGAAGAGCCCTCATATGATGATCTAATGGATATGTTAGAGGAGCTAAATAATTATCTTGGAAAGGAGAAAACTAAATATAAGATTCTAAAGCTTGAACATGAATCACTTCAAAGTGATTATAATATGCTTAAAGAAAATCATGAATCCCTCCTTCTTAAAGAAATTTATAAGGCTAAGGTGGATATAGGAATATCATGTGATTTAATTGATGAAATGCCATGCTTAAATGTTAATTCTAATATTTCATCAAAATTGATATGTCCACCTCTAGCGATGATTTACCTTGTAGCTCAAATTCAATTGCTAGTACTTCCTCTATGCAGTTGAGACTAACCTTGTAGAGGAAAACAATGAGCTCAAGGCTCAAGTCATTAAGTTGGAAAATGACTTGAAGAGGTGCGTTAAAGGAAAAGCCCTCCTCGACGAAATCTTGAGCAAGCCAAGGGCGCCTCAAGACAAGCGAGGACTCGGGTACAACTCCAAGAGGGAAAATAGCAAGACAAGACACAATGCGCGACACTCAAATACCATCAAGTGTTTTGCTTGCAATAAGAAGGGCCACCTCGCCTCCGTGTGCCCCAATAATGTGGAAATCAAGCCACAAGCATCAACCATGAGGCAAGCCGGCAAGGAGCAAGTCAAATTGGTCAAGAGAGGACCAAATAGCGTGACGTGCTTCAATTGCCGGGAAAAGGGACATTTCGGTAAGGATTGTCCCAAAGGTATAACTCCTAAGCCTATTCTCGTTAATGAAAATTATTTGCTTAGGAAGGACAAGAATGGCAATGTGTTTGCCAAGCTTGTCAAGTCCTCTATCCCTACTAAAAATGATATTCATTTGCATAGGAAGAGTATTTCTAGAAATGTATTTGCTCAAAATGCTAGATTTCCTAAGAATAAGAAAAATCATGATGATCATATGCTTAGGAAAAATAATAGCAAAACATTTGCTAGAAATGCTAGATCCTCTAAGCCGATGCATAATTTTAATTATCATATGCTTAGATGAGATCAAACTAGAAATGGTTTTGCAAAATATCATTGCCCTCCTAAGTCCTCTCACTTAAATCCAAATATTTTGCTTAGGAGGAATAATTCTCGCAAAACTATTTCTAGTCATGTTAGTCAATCTAAAAATGCTAAAATTAGGACCATTTGGGTTCCTAAATCAATTGTGACTAACATTATCGGACCCAACAAGGATTGGGTACCAAAAACCGCCTAAAAGAATTTTAGGCAATAAAGAGATGGATTGGACGCTTGCACATCAAGAGGAGGAGGATTATATTTATCTACAAGTGGTGTCAAGCTTGAAGAAAAATCAAGTCCATCATGAGCCAATGCCATCTCGGTAATAAGTACTTAAATTGATTATTATTTAATCTTATAGCCTTGTATAGGTTATATTGCAATATTAATGAAAATCAATTTAGATTACTTGTTATGGCCACTTGCTCTCGCCTCTTATCTATTCTCTTATTGCAAATCTTGAGCAAGTTAGGTAGTGGCACATTTAGGGGGAGTGTTAATTCATATTCATGTGTACCACATCCCTACATGTGCCCATATTAATATAAGTGCATATATATAATTTCAAAATCAAACCATTTAGCCAAAAATCAAAATTTTGTATACTATTACTAATCTTGTGAAAAACTAGTTGAAAAATGTATACAAATGCTTTCAAAAGGTTTTCCAATGGTTTTAGCTTTACAAAATCTATTTTGAAAAGAAAATGAGTTTTAACTTCAAAAGCTAGTTACTAGTATCTTGTTTTGGATTTAAACTTATAATTTTCATAGAAATAAAAGTAAAAAGATTTTGAAAGTATTTCCAAAACAAAAATCCTAGAGTTGGTCATTCTTAACAACCTTCGTATTCAAAAGATTTTCAAAAGACCAACCTAGCAAAAGTTATTTGATTTTGAAACTCACCGGAAAACTATACTTGACCCGTAATGGTCATACTATTGCACTTAGTGAGTTTCATCATTTGAATCAAAATTCTACACAAGAGTTGATTCAAAATGATATTTTTAGACTCATACACAAAATTCAAATCTTATCTCTTACCCCATGCTTCATTTGAATTCTTGTGTTGATTGGAATTTAATTTTGCTTCATTTGGACTATTTAGGTCAAAAATTAAAAATTGAATTTAAAAGGACCTAATTTGTGAAAAGCTTTGAAAAAGTATTCTATTATGTATTTCAAATGTTTTACAAGCTTTCAAAATGAAAAACTATATGTTGAAATCGAATTTGGCTCAAAAACGATTTGATTTGATCCTAAATAGCCTAATTTAGCAATATGCCAAAATCATGGCATTCAAGTTGGATTTCATTATAAATCTTGGCTATAAACATTCTTGATACACCAATCTAAGCCATGAAAATCAAAATTACATGAAATCCAAATTGAGTTGCATTTTGAGGCTTTTCGTGAAAATCAATTTCCTTTTATGCCTCAAAGCGTAAATTGCCATATCTTTTAAAATAAAATTGATTTTGAGAAAATTCTTTTTGCAAAACCTTCTAATTAGTCCAAAGATCATTTCCTCAAAATTTCAAATCAATTGGACTTCATTTGAATCATTTTTGACAAAATTTGCAAAAAGTCGGGTTTTCAGCCTGTCAGGGCCGGTTGGACCGACCCCCCTGCGGTTGGACCGGCCATTAGGGCGGTTGGACCGGACCCCAACCGGTTGGACCGGCCATGGCAGGGTCAGCTCTGAATTTTCAGATTTTTCAGAGTTTTCTTTTGGGATATCTTTTGATTGGAACCTCCTTTTTCAAAAATTCTTTTTGGAAATGATTCTTACTATCCCAAAGTTCATTTGTGCAAAATTTCAAAAGTTTCTCAAATTATTTGATCGCATTTTCAAAGTGGTATCAGTTAGGAGCATTGAATTGACTTAAAGCGTGATTTTCACTTGATCTTTTGAAAAGACAAAACTTGTGCAATTCAAATGCAAATAACTCCATGTTTCATTCATTGAACATCTTGGGGAGTTTATTTATATCAAGTTTTGGGCACTTAATTGCTTCCAAGTGAGATCATGTCTTTAATGTGCTCTGATACTGAATCTTTGCGATTTTATTGATTCTTCTTGAGCCTTGCTCTATTTCGATACCCGTAAGTATATATTGCTTTGATTATATTGCTCTGATACCCATCGATTTTATCGATTATTCCTTCAAGTGGTATCAACTCTTTGTGATTTAATCCTAAGTGGTATAAATCGAGCATTTATTCATTCTATATGCTTACAAGTGGTATAAATTGAGTTTCTCTTTTCTCCAAGTGGTATCATGGATCTTATTGTTCATTTCTTCTTATGATATCCTTGATTATTTGGATTCCTTTTAAGTGGTATCATTGAATTCATTTATTTCCTACAAGTGGTATTTCATTACCTCTTTGTAGCATTATTGCGATACCCACATTCTTGATTAAGATTTTTCCTCTCAAGCTAGAATTGTAAGTTCAACCATTTAAGAACTCTCTGTGTGAGATTCTTTATGAGTTGAGATATATTAAAGAGGAAATCTCCTGTTGAGCATTATTCTTCATGCAAATTTGAAAATGCTCATTTCTTTTGGATTTTCAAGCCAAAACCCTTGAGATTAATTTTATAAGTGGTATCTAACTTCTCAAGTGGTATCTATTTCTTCTTGGGTTCCTCGTTTTCTCGGTTAGGCAATTATTGTATTCTTCAAAAAAAATCATGTTGAAAAGTTGCAAAGTCTAATAAAATGAGGAGTGAGTTATTTGAAAAAGGGTATCGCACGGGTCATTTGCTTTGGATACCCTTCTTTCTTTGCTTTTCATGCTTATCTGTATTTACAAGTGGTATCCATATTTTAATGCTAATTTTTTTTAAAAAAATGGGTTTCTTTACAAGTGATATCCATATTTGCAAAATGCTTATTTCTTTCAAAGTGGTATCCAAAATCCCGAATATGGTCTCCTTTCGAGTTTTCTTCTTTTGGTATCAGACCATATTTCAAATAAAACGAGTTTTCATTTGGGATTTCATTGCTTATCTCTTTCTTTTGGTATCTAAAATAATTCCTTGCCAAGGTCATAAGTGTTAATTTCAACCCTTGTATGACCTTCATTAGATATGACCCCTAAAAGAAATTGTTAAATGCCAAAAGGGGAAGAATAATTGAATAATCAAAAGGGGGAGAATATTTAAATATGTTTGCCAAAAAGAGGGAGAATATTTTTCAAGTAAATCTTATTGTTTTTCCATTTTTTGGTGTTTAATGCCAAAAGGGGGAGAATTAGGAAGCTTAATATCATTTGGTTTAAAAAGTAAGCTTAATATGATTAAGGTAAAAAGTAAGCTTAATATGATTAAGGGGGAGAATTAATATGCATATGTGTTCAATTAACTTAAATTCTCTCAACATGTCAGTTTTAACCCAAATGTGCTCATTAAGCTTGGATTTGTCATTAATCACCAAAAAGGGGGAGATTGTAAGTTCAACCTTCATTAATTATGGTTTTGGTGTTAATGACAAATCTAATCTTGTGTTAATGACAAATCTCATATTAAGTTTATCCCCTAATGCGATATTGTTATTAATGACAAATCTTATATCGAGACTAACATGTTTGTTTAGAATATCAAATGGAAAACCCAAGGTATGTTTGCATATTCATCTTAATATTAGTTGCATACTTTGGAGTCAAGTTAAAGTATGAATGTCCCCATTATATTAACCACAAACGTGCATCATGTTCCCAATCCATATATTACATGGATGCACATGTTTAGGGGGAGTTCACACTCTAACTTGAAGAATCAATTTAAATGATAGTTTAAATTGAGTTCATTTGTCTTATTAATCATTAACGAATACTTCATCATGTGTTGATGGTGTTTTGTGATTAATTAAGGACAAATGAATAGTTCTTAAGTATAATAAAGCATGAGTTGCATTATTGTACTTAAGACACAATTAAATCATTTCAATTGATTTAGGTTGTGCTCAATTGATCTAAAGGCATCCATTATGTATTAATGGAATGCAAAAGATAATTGAGACAACCATGCATCTTGGACTAACAAGTTTCTTGAGTTATGTTTGAGTTAGGTCCAAAGATGGATGAGATGATGAAAACGGGACAAGGACGGCATCATGAGTTGATGGGCGTCAAGAGTGGATCCCGAAGAAAAGAAGAGTGATGATCCCGGGGGAGAAATCAAGTGTTGATCATAAAGACCCCAAAGGGGATTGCTTGTGCGCGGCGGCGAAGGTATAACTAGATAGGCTAAGGACTTTTGTAGTCTTTGAGTCTAGTTCTTTTATCGCCGTACTATTAAGAGGGGTCGTTCCCTTTGCTTGAGTTTCATCATGTGTTGGTGATCTCATTCCGCGTTCACTCAAGCTCGAATCAGTTGATTTGGTTTTTGCATGAGGGTTAACCATTTGGCATGTGTTGTGAATGTGTTAAGACTTATGCTTGGTTGTTTTGTATTATGCTCTGATTTGCATGTGTTGCAAAGATGAAAGAGTATATGCATTTGGTTTTCACATTATGCTTTAATTTGCATGTGTTGCAAATAGGATAAGCTAGTGCGTTGGCTTTTGCGTGAAGTTCACTTTTGCATGTGTTGCATTAGTTGACGCTTCATGTTTTGGTTATAAAACAATCTTTATAAAACCGTGTGATTGCTTGGAGCTAAGTTTTGCATGTGTTGCAAAAGGAGAGAGCTCAAGCACGAATTTGGTGTTTGCATGTTTGTATGGAGCTAGAGGCTTGCATGTGTTTGCAGTAAAGAGCTCATACAGTGATTTGGTTTAGTTGAAGTTTGGTTTTGGTGTTGCATTGAACTAGAGAATTGCATGTGTTGCAATTAGAGAGTTCATGCACCTTGATTTGATGTTGCTTGGAGCTAGACTTTTGCATGTGTTACAAAGAGTAATGCTCAAGCATGAAATGATGTTTATCGTGTTATTTGCAAGTTCGTTGCGAATAAACCGAGGTTTATGAGTCAGGAATCCCGAGAGCATGTGAGTGGGGCTTGCAACGGTGTTGGCAAGTTGACCGGTCTTGTGTTGACCTTCACATGGCTAGGGGATTAATCTCATAAACTTCGAGTTTGATTTGCTTAATACGCTTTTGCGAATAGTTCTTGAGTTGGTTGCGAAATGTGTTTTCGCTATTCGAGTTTTGAATTGCAAATGTGTTTTGCAAATGGCTTTGAAGTTATGTCTTTCGATCCTTGAGCATGTGTTGGCATTTGCAAATTTGTTTTGCAAAGTGTCGGGATCATGTGTTGATCCTTACATGGCTAGAGGGTTGAACGCGTAAGTTCGGTGTTTATTTGCGAAATGAGTTTTCGCAATTTGGTTGAATTCTTTGAGCGTGAGCCAAATTGGTGCAAATGTGTTTTGCACGAGTGATTGATCATGTGTTGATCATGTAGAAGCTCAAAGAATCGCATTTGGATTTGTCGGGAAAGAAATTGCGAAAATCTGGAGTTCTTCCTGCCAGGGGCGGTATGACCGGCCCCTGGGCGGTCTGACCGGCCCCATGGGCGGTTGGACCGGGCCCTGGGCGGTCGGACCGCCCGAGCGGTCGACCGGCCCTCCCGTGTTATTTCCAGTTGGTGTGTTTTCGGTTTTGAGCAGGCGGTTGGACCGCCAGAGGCTGGCCGGACGGGCATGAGCGCTGTGCAACCGCCACCTCTCGGTGTGATTTTTCAGAGCGTGCGTTTTGGCCTCGCTGATTTTTGTTGGGCGGTGCGGCCGGGCGCCATGCGGTTGGACCGCCACTTGATGTGACCTGCCGTTGAGTGGTTGCCTGACCGCCAGGCAACTGGCCGAACCATTGTTGTTCTGTGAGGAGCGGTCGGATCGGAGAGGTCCGGTTGGACCGCAATTTGTTGGTTCGCACCATTTTGCCCCCAAACGGCTAGTTTTCTTGTGGGGGCTATAAATACCCCCTTGGGGGGCTTGGGGCAAGGGTTGGCTATGTGTGGGAGTCATTTATATGTGTTGCTCTTCTCCTTTGCTTCTTGAGCTTAAGAGTGAGGCTAATTGCATGTGTTGCAATTAGTGAGTGGTTTGAGAGGCTCTTGTGCATGTGTTGCACTTGAGTGAGGTCCTTGTGAATGTGTTGCACTTGGTGATCACCGAGGAGCGATTTGTTGTGCCGGTGAGGTTCAAGCGAAGGGCGGCTTATTACTCTTGGAGGTTGCCGACTCTAGACGGCGAGAGGCGTCGTCTTGAGGAGCTCTCGAGGTGTGAAGCCCGGCAAGTTTGTGAAGGTTCGGGTTGAGCCTACGCGAGCGTGAAAACCACGACTAGTGGAAAGAGGCGGTGCTCGAGCGGAGCCGGTCCAAGTGTGGGCTAGCCTCAACGTGGACTAAGGGAGACCGGCAAATCTCCGAACACCACGGAAAAATATCGGTTGTCCCTTGTCTCATTTACATTCAAGCTTTTACATTCTTCATATATTATTGATTGCTTGAATTAGAATTGCTTGGTGTAAATTGTTTATTCAATATAGCAATTCTAGTGTAGAGACATAATTTAGTTAAGTGCACTAGTGAGCCTAGTTGATTTAGGCCTTAATTGTCAAAACCTATTTATCGCTTCCGCATATATCTTTGATTAGGTTTTGACTTAAGGGTGTATTAGAGCGAATTGAATTAGTGAGCGATTAATTTTGTAAAACGCCTATTCACCCCCCTCTAGGCGCATCCTCGACCCTACACCCGCACACTTCTCCGCTAGCGATGTGGGGCCAGCGCAGCAATAGCTTCCTCTGCAATATGTGCCCTCGCCGATGCAGCAGTACGTGCCTCCGCCTCCTCACCAGTACACACCTTCGCCGCAGTCACAGTACAAGGCGAAGGTGGTGGGTGTGCTCGTGCCTGTACGTGAGATTAGGTCATTGTGGATTGAAGATCTCCAGTATTGGATGGATGATGCCTACCTCTTCAACACATTTACGTCCATTGGGCAACAGGTGATGCCCCTCTCAGAAGATCGATCGATCTCAAATTATGGCGTTACAAATTTACAATCCCAAGTGCTATGATGTTATTATTTAAAATTATGAAATTAAAGATAATTTTAAGCTCAAGTTTGTAAACAGGTGTTTAGAATTTGTATGTTTCGATGAATTGATTTAAACATTCAACCATTGCATATTCAAAGTGAACAATATCATTCAAACAAAGTTAGTACTCTTTGCAAATATATTTTTGTCGTAAATTGAGTTTCCGTTGCAAAACACGAGCACATGACTAGTAAATACTAAAAGACTAGAGTCATCATAATTAACATACGGTTTCCTCCTTTCTCATGCCCCTCCTGTTGCAGTGCAGATCGTGAGAGGGAAAGATTTTTTTTTTTTTTTTGATGGCAATGAGGGAGAGAAAGATGAAGAACACTGACACGATCATGCTTCATGGCTGATGCCCTCTTGAACATTGTGGAGTTGAAGAAAATACGAGAACGATTGAGGACTTAGCAAAATACAGTTGCTCAAGGCAATTTTACTGGTAAACTGGCAATATGAACCATTACATATATATGAGGGATCAATAGAAATTGAAATAGCCGAACAAGTTCTTAGGCAACAAATTCGAGTTCATACATTACCAAACAAGGTCTCGGATAGGTTACTCGATCCCCCTTGGCACTGACACATGCGGGGGACTGGGTACAGCATATCACGCTTTGCGAGCCAATAATGCAAATGGAACCACGGCAGCTGCCAGGCACGAGTGGGCAAAGAAAGAAGCGACGTTGGTAGCTGTGACCACGGCTGGCAATGGCTTGGTTCTGTGGGTCAGGAATCTCCACAGGAGACCCGAGACAACAGCACCTGCTGTGAGGAATATGAAGGCATGCATGCTGTTACTGATCGAGCCATTGTTGGGGCTCTGTACCGCCGCCACAAGCAAGAAGCCGGTAAACGTTGCCTTGGTCAACTCGAGAGGCGCCGGTTTAGTCTCTCCACTGCCGGGCGGTTGTTGCTGCTGCTGCTGCTGGTTACCTTCCGGGTCCATTTGCCGGTGGTCGTCTTCTTGCTGCTCCTGGTCGCCTTGGCCGCAGGCAAAGAATGCCCATGTAAAAAGAGACGCAAGTGGCGGCAAGGTCAGCAGGCACGCCCACGCCTTTATGATCACCCATGTAATCCAAAACACCATCACAGAAACGGCTGCGGCAAGCAATATGTCGAAAGATTCGATAGCCAGGAGCACCAATTTCTCGCCTTCCTTCCTTGGCAGCAGCGGGATAGTCCCGTAGAGCGTGAAGTACACACCAAACACGCAGATGACGAAGATGCCGACGGCCAAATCAGCAAGGTGATCACTTCCTTTGGTGCCGATTTCCAACGCGAAACGCCCCAATCCCAGGAACAAAAGGGTCGTGACGGACGCCGTGAAATCAACGGATATCTCGAGTTCCGCTTCACATTTTGTTGCCCTGTACAACTTGGAATCTTCATTTTCGTCCAGGTGCATGCTCCAAAAGCAGCATAGAAAGGTGAAAGAGAAAGGGGGGATCAGGACAAGTAAGCACAGTTTCTTGTCCATGCTGATAAGTAGTAGAATGTCGCTTGCGAGGGCCATCAGGACCATACCACAGAGGTGGACTAGCAGCTTCGACGCGAAATACATGACCTTCTTCGGCCCGCCGGTGAGTAGTGATGAGAGCCAAAGCCAGACAAACAGAATTATGCCGCCTCCTAAGGTAATCGCTGCAAATAGGGAAATACTGCCTCGAAAAAATATATTTCCCTTCTTCGTTGTAAGGGCAAGAAGCACCGGGCTTGCCATTTTTACGAGGCCTTCACTGAATAATTGGACACGTTTCTTCAGGGCTTCCTGACACATGGTAAAGGCAAAGGTTAGGAGATTGTGGCAATGTGGTATGCATTCTCAAACATGTACCATACCTACATTTATGTTCACTTGATTTTATTCTAGGTGGTGAACTTATTTATTTGTCTAGTTTAATTGTAAGTCATTTGTGTAACAGATCGGCTATGTTATTTTCAATTATTGAGTATATTTCAAAGTATAATGTGTTGTATACCGATTTACTTCATGATAAAATTTAGAATTAAAAAATTGTGCATATTTCCAATATATAGATGAGTGCACCTAACTGGGAGTAGGGAGGCCCCGTTCGGAGAAGAGACCAATGTGACGTGTATTGTGCTGAACTGGCACACTACCAGTTATGATGACTAATTTCAGCACCTTTCCCTACTTTTATGCAAAGATACTATCACGACCAGTTAAAGCAGGTACAATAATAAACTTTACTACTTATTCTAGCTCTCATGCATATCGTCAGTGGTAAGTAATAAAGTCAGTTTATACAATAATAATCTCTAAATATTGTCTTGAGATGTCGATCGTGCAATAACTATCTCTTCTCTCTTATATATAACTAATCTATCTTATTTCCCATGCTATGTTGACTCTTACATAATGGCAAGTACAATAAGGTCACTCAGCTTACTATTAGCATGTACGCGTCAACTTTGTCCTATGTGAAAGAGTGAGAAAAGAGGAGAGAGAAGAGACCCGACTCTTATTTAGTAGTAAGCATTGCACGGGAACATATGTGCTATCATCAGCTAAAAGCCGATGTTGTTATTGTACAAATTGGCTTTTATTGCATGCTAGCTTTATTGCTTACTCTAGAGACAATCTTTAGAGATAGTTATTGTACAAGCTGACTTTATTGCTTATATACTCTAGATAACATGGATGAGAGCTGGAGTAAGCAGTGGGCTTTGTTATTGTACTTGCTCTAAGAGCCAGCTCACTTCTCTCTTCCTTCTTTTCTCACTCTTCCATATAGGACAAAGTTGATATATATATATGCTAAAAGTAAGCTGATGTGACCATATGTGATATATACAAAGTTTGTTTTTGTCAATTCTAAAGATTAATTTTCACGAATTTCTTATCTTTTAAATGGAGAAAATTCATATCGATGTGCTGTTACCAGTGGTGGATTGGCTGGCTGCTCCTCAGGGGCCATGGGCGCTCCGACCTAGCTTTTCATAGTCAGTTTTGAAGATTAATTTCACTGCGCTTCTTTTTATGCAATGAAAAATATCATATTGATACGTCTTTGTTACTGTGGTGGATTGGTGGTTGCACCTCGGGGCCATGGGCGCCCGACCTAGCTTGTCACAAATCGGCTTTTGAAGATTAATTTCATCGCGCTTTTTTTATGCAATGAAAAATATCATATTGATACGTGCTGTTACTGTGGTGGATTCGCCGGTCGCTCCTCGGGGGCCATGGGCGCCCGACCTAGCTTGTCACTGATCGCTTTGAAGATTAATTTATTGCGCTTTTTTTATGCAATGAAAAATATCATATTGATATGTGTTTGTTACTGTGGTGGATTGGCCGGCTGCTCCTCGGGGCCATGGGCGCCCGACCTAGCTTGCCACAGTCGGTTTTGAAGATTAATTTCTGCGCTTTTTTTATGCAATGAAAAATATCATATTGATATGTGTGTTACTGTGGTGGATTGGCCGGTCGCTCCTCGGGGCCATGGGCGCCCGACCTAGCTTGCCTGATCGCTTTTGAAGATTAATTTCATTGCGCTTCTTTTTATGCAATGAAAAATATCATATTGATATGTGTGTTACTGTGGTGGATTGGTGGTCGCTCCTCGGGGGCCATGGACGTTCCGACCTAGCTTGCCACAAACAGCTTTAAAGATTAATTTCACTGCCCTTCTTTTTATGCAATGAAAAATATCACATTGTGAAAGTGCATCTAGGTCCCTAATTGTGTTTTGATGATTAATGATAAATGATTAAGGGACTAATGGCTTAAATGAGTATATGAGCGGTGTTAGTCCCAAAAGGAACGATCTACGGACGTTGATGACCCTCAAAAGTGAAAAGAAGAACGGCGCCGACTTAGCGAGATTTTTCATTTAATTGAGTCGATAGGTTTGCCGTACTATTAAGAGGATGGGATGTAGATGCTTTAGAAATGACCTCGTGCTCGATGAACATGTTTTACAAAATGAGTTTTGGTAGTCTCCAACACGACACTCACTTCGTTTTCATTTTGGCCGATAATATCGAATATCCGATGTGTATATCGGATAGTCCGATAGTATCGGATTCTCCGATGTGAGTGTAGTCGCTGTCTTTTGATCTTCGAAACATCGATCGTCTGATAGTTTATATCGAATGTCCGATGTTGTCCGGAAATTTTTCTAAGTCTTTGTGCCGAACTCTCGGTATTTATCGGATAGTCCGATGTCGTATCGGATAGTCCGATGTGGACTTAGAAAGATTTTGAAAATTGCTCTCGCTTGAAACTCTCTCGAATTATCGGAATGTCCGATGTCCCATATCGACAAATCCGATATACACTTAGAAATTTTTTCAAAGTCTGCTGAGTTTGTTGAAACTCTCGAATCATCGGAACATCCGATGTCCGTCATCGAATAGTCCGATGTGTGTTTTCTCTCAAAGAATTTGAATTTTAGAGTGGAGTTGATCTGGGGTTTCTACATATCGGATAGTCCGATGTCCTGTATCGGATAGTCCGATGTGGGGTCCGACACAGGCGTAAGGTATCGACTATATTTTGTGTCTTGGCTATTTATACCCCACACTCTCCTCATTTACTCCTACCTAACCAGTGTGTTGAGCATTTATTTCACTCTTGCTATTCTCTTGCTCTCTCTTGTATTCATCTTTGTGATATTTGTTGAGAGATTTGAGCAAGTGGTCTCCTAGTGCTTTGTTGCAAACCGAGAAAGTTCTTTTGAGCTCTAGGTTGATTTTCAAGAGCGGGTCTACACTCCATTTATTACTCTTGGAGATTGAGGTCTCCTAGACGGTTAGGAGTCACCGGTGAGCTCCCGATCTTCGTGTGGGAAGCCATGGGAGTTTGTGAAGGTTCGATTCCACCTCCGCAAGGGAAGGAATCAAGAAGTGAAACCGCATGAGTGCTTGGTGCAACACCGGAGGAAAGTGGTCAAGAGGGACCCGGCTTTGTGCCTCCTCAACGGAGACGAGGATCTCCTCAAAGATCCGAACTTCGAAAAATCGATGCATCCCTCTCGTTTGTGAGTTTTCTATTTGTTTCCCTTTTGCTTAGCCTAATCTTTTGGGGATTCAAGTATTTGGTAGCTTCTTGCGAGATATTGGTGTGATCTAATATTCGAAGTTGTCTTAACTCTTAAATTTCATTTGGTAGAAATCTAGCCCTTCAATTTGCTCAAATCTACTTTTTAGGGTTTTTTGCGCTCGACGGATAGTCCGACTTCTCATATCGGATAGTCCGATATATATCGACAAATCCGATATCAAGGTCGGATATTCTCGTGTTTCGCGCAAATTAGGTTTTATTATTTATAAACGCCTATTCACCCCCTCTAGGCGATTTTATCGATCCTTCAATTGGTATCGAGCCAAATCTCCGTAGTTTGGCTTAACCGCTGGAGAATCAATATGTCGCAAGGAGATAAGATCATCAAGGCCTTACCCAAGTCAAGGGTAGGCGACAGTATTAGTTGCAATTCCATTTGATTATAGTTCCTCGGTGTCTCAAGCTCTTCCTTATATGTTTCCGCGTTCTCCTGGCCGAAAGTGCCTCATTTCGATGGCACTCACTATGCGGCATGAAAACATAAGATGAAGATGCACTTGAGATCGCTTCACCCTTCTATTTGAAGATTGTGCAAACAGTTTCCAACCCGTAGATCCAGACCACCTCACTCCTGAAGAAGACAAAGCTCAACACTTCAATGATCTAGCCGTCAATGCTTTATTCAATGCCTTAAGTGATTCTGAGTTCAACCGAGTAGATGGACTCGAAGAAACTAAAGCAATCTGGGATAGACTCATGGTCACTCATGAAGGAATATCAAATGTCAAGGAATCAAAAATCGAGCTCATTATTGGTGAGCTAAGTCGGTTCACCTTGGAAGAAGGAGAATCATATACTAAAATGTTTGACCGCTTGATGGTGCTTGTAAATCAAGCGAAGGGTCTTGGGTGCACTGATCTCACTGACAAAGCTGTCGTTAAAATCATTCTTCGTGTGATCACCCCCACCAACCGCAATTTGGTTCAACTCATCCGTGACCGGCCAAACTTCGATACTTTGACGCCTCATGATGTAATTGGCCGACTAATGATGGATGAGATGATGATTAAGGAGGCGGAAGTTGTGGAAGAACTGAAGTCGGGAAAAAAGAAGGGTATTGCCTTGAAAGCCGTCAAGGTTGTGTGCCAAGCCGAAGAAAGCACAAGTGAAGATGAAGAGTCATGTGGTCCATTGACAAATGAAGACATGGCCCTATTCGTAAGAAGATTCAACAAATTCTTCAAGAAGAAGAATTTTAAACAAGGACTTCAATCGAGAAACTTTAGAAGAAAATCAAAGGGGAGACATTCCACAAGAAGATGCTATGAATGCGGCGAAACCGGCCATTTCATCGCCGAATGTCCGCATAAGGAGAACAAGGATGAGAAGTTGTAACATCCCAAAATTTGAGTTTTGGAATGTTTAAAATCAAAAATGAACCATTCGTATTTTCCCGGAATTAACCGAAGCTTAAATTGAATTTTCTAATAATTATAAGATTTAGTTTGATTAATCCAAGTATCAAATTAAAGGTTTCCAGTTTTTATTGGGTTCCTTGTGCTTCAAGGAATTTTTCTGTATTTTTGGAGATTTTTCTGAATTTATTTGCTATTTATTTGAATTTATTTGCCTTTATTTGAATTTCTGGGATTTTTCTAATTCGGAAAATGTTTTAATATTTGAAAACTCTCCTCGGGCCGTTTCCTCCCCGCGGCCCATCACTGTGCTCCGCCCGGCCCAGCCCATCATCACCGAAACCCTAATGTCGTGGCCGTTTGATTCGGATCCAAGGGCTACCGCTCGCCCACGTCGCCGCTTATCCCTCGACCGTCGGATTGTCTCCTCACGGACGGTCGGATTACAGCCACGTAGCGCCGCCAGCAGAAACCCTAGCCGCCGAAGAATCCTCGCGCCGCACGCTGCCTTCCTCGGTCTCCGTGTTTTTCACGCCTCCCAAGACTTTAAAAGCCGCCGCCGACCCTAGCCCGAGGTTCGCCTCCTCGCCGCGCTCATTTTGCCCTAGCTTTTGCCGTCCGAGACCCCGCCGACACGCCGTACGCCCTCGCCGAAGTGCGCCGCCATCCCAAGCGCCTTCTCCGTCGTCTCCTGGTCGATCCGGTCGTCCTCCGCCGTGATCGGTTGCACCATCGAGTCCGCCGCGTCGCCCTCTTCCGGATCCGCTTTGTCTTCCGGCTGATCCGTCGCCCAATCGCCAAAACCTGTGTCATCTTTTCAAGACCGGGCGGACAATAGCCGCAGTTTCGCCGTCGACCCTCCTTCAACGCCGTCCGTCCGATCGAAGCTTCATCGGTTCGGATCTTCGCCACGTCTTCCTCCAGAAGCCACCGATTCATCCGCCTTGTCACCTCGGTGCATGCCACGCCGTGCCACGTCGGTGCCACGCCATCGCCACGTCATAAAAAACCTCCTGCCACCACGCCGCCACGTGGATACCACGTGTGCCTCGTCATCGCCTTCGCGGCAAGCCACGCCGCCTCTAGCAAGGCGTACCGCCACCTCGTCTAATCTGCCGCCACACCCGATTGCCTCTCTGCACTGGGTTCACTGTGGACCGAGTCTCGACTCGTGGGTCCCACCTGCAGCCCAAAGCATTTTTTTCCTTTTCTCTGATTTTCCGAAAATGAGAAATTCCAGCCAATCACAAGCTGCCACGTGTCACCCTTGTGAATTTCTCTCGATTTTCTCTCAATTAAATCTTCCAAAGGCCCGTTCTCCTTCGTCCAGAACTCCGATTGAGCCGATTCAAATTTCTAAATTTTGTAAAATCAAGCTCTACATTCCAGAGCCATTTATTTTCAATTTTGAGCTTGTTTTCTCCTCTGTTTTGTATTTATTTGGTTTCGTTGCTTTATTTTCGGTAGAGACGCGAATCCCGGAAGGAGCGAACGGAGACTTCGAGACCAAGAATCAGCACTTGAACAACAAGGCAAGTCGAGACCTTTGATCATATTGAACCCATGTTTGCAAAAGTACTTTGTTTTATACAATTGCATGCTATTTGTGTATCAATGCTAGTTTATGAGAGTAGTTATTCACCCGATTGAGTATGCCCCTTTGATTATTGGAATGCCATGTATCCATTGTTAACCTTAGGTTGGGACATTACTAGTTGGACATAATCATAGTACCAACATTGGGTTATCGTAGCTATGCTTAGCCATGCTTAGTTGTCCGATGGGATTCATAACACTTGTGAATTAATGTTAATCTTGACTTAATGAGATATTGAATTGTGGCTGTTGACCACTGTTGTAAAACTTGTTGTACCATGGCAGGGGATGCCATTGGTCTTGGTTGAACAAAATGTTTTCCCTCGGGCAATTGATCGTGCAGTAAAGGGGGTGCTTTCTAGCACATTGGGATGTGGTTGTTTTGCCTGAGACAATTTAAGGACTTAATCTTGTGCGCCATTGAACTGGGCCTAACCGTGCAACCACAAGTCCGGTATGGGACGGACCTAGCTGATTAATTTGTAATGTCCAGACTTGAGTATTGCCAGTTGTTGGTGTGGGGTCCAAGATGGACGAGTAGACCCACATGGCTCAAGAGGGGGCCCCGAGGGGCGAAACCTTAGAGGGCAGTACTGGGTCCAGACATGCATTGTAAAGGCTTTGTAGTGATCTCTCTGCCGACACACCAAAGGAAGTGTGTTCTTAGCGCTTGGCATTAAGGGATGATCATGTCTTGTGGGTAAAGCTGTACAACCTCTGCAGAGTGTCAAAACTATTCGAATAGCCGTGTCCGCGGTCATGGACAAGCCCGGGGATTTCACACGGGGTATATAGTATTTTTCTTGAAATGTGGAATGGTGGGGATGTGAACGGGGAGTTCACTGTTGTTTTGTTGTCGCAAGCTATACTGTTGAATTGTGTGGTTGGTACTTGTTTCGAATGATGTAGGGTGATGCCTCGTCATTCTGCTCATGTTGTCTACCATTGATTTACCGCTTATTTATTATTGTTTTATCAATCGCCTTCAATCTATTTATTGTATTTAAATTCAAGTTATTGCTTTCTCGCAAATGAACCATATGACTATCCTTTGTCAAGCCGCATATGAATATATTGCATCATTTCCTACGGCTTGTTGAGTACGCTTTTGTACTCACGCTTTACGCCCATGTTGTTCAGATTGTCGAGGAAGGACCGTAATGAGTATCAAGAGGAGGAGTACTATGAAGACTACGCCGACTAGGAAGGCGCTTCCCTGCATTTATTGCCTCGTGGTATGTCGAATGGCCCAAGTTATTTTATTTCGCCGCAATAGCTTTATTTGTTTCTTAAGCCAAGAGGCATTGGTGTATGAACCTTGACTATAAGGTCGCTTTGCTTTATGCAATAATAATTTGCTTTTTTTAGTTATTTCGATGTATGGAATGATATGTCATCTATGTTTCCATTGTGTGCACTAGCGTGATCCTCGACTAGTGTCAGATACACGAGGGTTTCGATTTGCATATCCGGGTCCCGGCAAGTCGCACAAGAAGGACAAGTACGGGCAAAGACAAGGAGAAGAGCAAGAAGTACAAGGGCAAGGGTCGTGCCTACATTGGAAAGGAGGAACTCCGACACCGACTAACTCCGACTCGACTCGAAGTCAAATTCAAGAAGAAGGAGGAATTGCCTCCGCCGCCATCGCTGCACTCTCTACTTCAACAATGTCGAAGGGCCTCTTCGACAACTTGAGCGATGACGATGAAGTTGCTCCAATGTGCCTCATGGCAAAGGGCGCAAGGTATCATCACTTGTCTCCACTCCTCCATTGCTAATTAATGTCTAGATGAGCACGATAGCTTATAGTGATGATGATGATGTTAACACCGTGCTTAAGTCTATGAAGAACTTTGACATTCATAAATTAAATTTGCTCTTAAAAGATATTGAAAAATTGGAGGAAGTTGTAGAACAAAAGGAAGCTACTCGAGGCTCAAGAGGATTTGCTCATCCTCGAAAAGGAGAAAAACCGTGAGCTAGAAAAGAGCTTATCTTTTGAAAAAGGGAAGAATGAGGAATTGGTTAAGAACTTAAAATTGACCAAATCCGAGGTGACTAGTCTTGAGATCACCTACGCTTCACTCGAAGAGGAACTTACGAAGTCAAAGAATGCTTGCAAGGCTCTTGAGTTGAAGCTTGTTGGTCTCAAGAATAGCCCTCCGATTACCTCAACCATTAGCTCCAATTCTTCGTTACCTTCTACGAGCAATGGATGCACTAGATGTTACAACGTTAATATTGATACTTATGCCACTAACCTTGAGACATTGCAAGTGTTAGCATATGAAAATGAGAAGCTCAAGGGGATGCTCGAAGATGGACTTCAAAAGTCCTACAAGGCAAGTAAGGGACTAGAGGAGTTCCTAGGTAAGCGACAAGGTAACACCATGAGGCATGGGCTTGGATACACTCCACAAAAAGGGAAAAAGAGCAATATTGTGGTTGCTCCTTTAAACAAGCCCATCCAATTTGTTAAGAGCAAGGAAAACACTAAGTACAAAACTCACTCTACATTCTTTGCATCTTATGTACTTAAGAAAACTAACTTAGGTCGGGTAGTTGCTTGTCACATTGGGGGTAAGCCCAAAGATAACTCTTGTGTGCGATCTATTTGGGTTCCTAAATCACTTATTACTAACATGCGTGGACCTAAGCAAGTTTGGGTACCAAAGAGCAAAAACTAAATTTCATTTTGTAGGCCTACACCTCCGGTGGATCAAGTTGGATCCTGGATAGCGGATGTACACATCATATGACCGGAGAAAGGGCAATGTTCGCACACTTGGAAGCCAATGGATCAAATAGTGAGAGTATTATCTTCGGCGATAATGGTAAAGGCGAAGTGGTAGGTTTAGGTAAAATTCTAATCACAAATGATTTCCACATAAATAATGTCTTACTTGTTGAGTCACTAAGTTACAATTTATTGTCCGTTGCTCAATTATGTGAAGCGGGCTACAATTGTGTATTTAGTGATAAGGGTGTGGATGTCATTAAGAGAGATGATGATTCAATAGTCATATGGGTCGTTTAAAGGGAAATCTCTATCTCATAGACTTCAATACGGATAGAGTGAACCTTGAAACGTGCTTAATGGCTAAATCTAGCATGGTTGGCTATGGCATCGCCAGGCTTGCCCATGTTGGTATGAGGAACCTTCATAAACTCATTAAGGGCAATCACATCCTTGGACTAACGAATATTGTGTTTGAGAAAGATAGGTGTGTAGCGCATGTCAAGCCGGGAAGCAAGTTGGAGCCTCTCACCCGCCGAGAATGTGATGACCACCTCAAGGCCATTGGAAATGCTTCACATGGATTTGTTCGGCCCGGTCACCTACATAAGCATCGGAGGAAACAAGTATGGGTTAGTTATCGTTGATGATTTTTCTCGCTTTACTTGGGTATTTTTCTTACATGATAAAAGTGAAGCCCAAGGAAGCTTAAAGAAGTTCATGAGAAGGGCGCAAAATGAGTTTGAAGTGAAGATTAAGAAAATTCGGAGTGACAACGATCAATTCAAGAACACCGGTGTGGAGGAGTTTCTCGATGAAGAGGGCATCAGCATGAGTTTTCGCCCCTATTCTCCTCAACAGAATGGGATAGCCGAACGGAAGAATCGAACTCTCATCGAGATGGCGCGACGATGCTTGACGAGTACAAGGTCTCCGACATCTTCCGGCGGAGGCCATCAACACAAGGTGCCATAGCTCCAACCGCCTATACCTCCACAAATTGTTGAAGAAGACGGCGTACGAGCTCCTCACCGGCAAGAAGCCAAATGTATCCTACTTCCGAGTCTTTGGGAGTAAATGCTATATCCTTAACAAGAAAGCTAAGTCTTCTAAGTTTGCTCCTAAAGTAGATGAGGGTTTCTTGCTTGGTTACGGGTCTAATGCATATGCATACCGAGTTTTCGACAACACCACCGGTGTAGTTGAAATCTCGCGTGATGTAACCTTTGATGAAACTAACGGCTCTCAAGTAGAGCAAGTTGAACGTGCTGTGATTGACAGGGAAGAACCTCCATGCGAAGCAATCAAGAGATTGGCAATTGGAGAAGTGAGGCCTCTTGAGCAAGAAGAAGTCCCGTGCACTCCAACTCGAGATGCACCGTTGGATGATGTCCCAACTTCCTCAATGCAAGCTCAAGATGGCTCGAATACCGCTCAAGACGATGAGGACCCTATTCAAAAGTCAAATGCAACGGTCCTCATCCAAGGGTTCATCAAAGCGTGCAACGAGATCACCCGTCGACAATATCCTTAGAGATATTAACAAGGAGTATCTACTAGATCTCGCTGCTAATTTTTGTGAATTTTACTCCTTTGTTTCCACTCTTGAACCTCTTAAGGTAGAAGAAGCACTCCAAGATCCGGATTGGGTGATGGCAATGCAAGAGGAGTTGAACAATTTCGAAAGGAATCAAGTATGGAAGCTTGTCGAAAGACCCAAGCAAAACGTGATTGGAACAAAATGGGTGTTTCGAAACAAGCAAGACGAGAATGGAATCGTGACAAGAAACAAAGCCCGGTTGGTCGCTCAAGGGTACACTCAAATCGAAGGTTTGGATTTTGATGAAACTTATGCTCCAAAGAGCTAGGCTTGAATCCATTAGAATATTACTTGCCTTTGCTACTCACCATGATTTTAAGTTGTACCAAATGGACGTGAAAAGTGCCTTCTTGAATAGATCACTCTCCGAAATGGTCTACGTTGAGCAACCACCCGGCTTCGAAGACCCGAATCATCCGGACCACGTCTACTTTCTTCACAAAGCCCTCTATGGTCTTAAGCAAGCGCCAAGAGCATGGTTTGAGTGTCTCTGAGACTTCCTTCTCGGTCAAGGTTTCATAGTCGGAAAGGCCGACCCCACTCTCTTTACTAAACATATTGATAATGACTTATTTGTTTGTCAAATATATGTTGATGATATAATATTTGGATCTACTAACGAATATTTATGCAAGGAGTTTAGTAGGATCATGACCAAAAGGTTCGAGATGTCCATGATGGGCGAGTTGAAGTTCTTCCTCGGTTTTCAAGTCAAACAACTCAAGGAAGAGACCTTCATATGTCAAACGAAGTACATCAAGGACATGCTCAAGAAATTTGGTATGGAGAACGCCAGGCCGATCAAGACGCCGATGCAGGCTAACGGGCATCTAGACCTCGACAAAGAAGGTAAACCGGTCATCCAAAAGGTATATCGCTCGATGATCGGTTCCCTACTTTATCTTTGTGCATCTAGGCCCGATATTTTGCTTAGTGAATGCATGTGTGCAAGATTTCAAGCCACTCCTAAAGAGTGCCACATGGTGGCCATAAAGAGAATTCTGAGATATTTAGTGCACACTCCTCATTTCGGCCTATGGTATCCTAAAGGTTCATCCTTTGAATTAGTCGGCTATTCCGATGCGGATTATGCCGGATGTAAGGTGGATAGGAAGAGTACCTCGGGAACTTGTCAATTCTTAGGTAGATCCCTTGTCTCTTGGTCCTCTAAGAAACAAAATTCAGAGTCCTATCCACACCGGTTTAATACATTGTCACGGAGTTGTTGCCTAATTGCTTTGGATGAGACAAACCCTAAATGATTATGGCCTAACCTATAACCATGTTCCACTTTTGTGTGACAATGAGAGCGCCATAAAAATTGCCAATAACCCCGTCCAACACTCCCGTACAAAGCATATTGATATTCGCCATCATTTTCTAAGAGACCATTCCACCAAAGGTGATATCGATATTCAACATGTGAGCACGAATGACCAATTAGCTGATATTTTCACCAAGCCTCTTGATGAAAAGAGATTTTGCGAGTTGAGGAGTGGGCTAAATATTTTAGACTCTCGAAACTTGGCTTAAAGGATTGCATACCTCACAACATTTTGGTTGTCTGTCAAAATGGATTTCAAAAGTTTTTATTATTTCTTCAAAATTGTTTGAATTTGATTCTTGGTTCGAGTCGAGTCACTTGTGATCATAGCTCCTATTGCCTATGTGTTCGCTGATCACAAGTGGGGAGACGGCAAAAGTGTTCACAAGTCATATCTGCTCTTTCCCCAACTTCAACTCTCCTTGTGCTAGAAATTTACACAGATCGGACTGTCCGATTTTTCTGTATCGGACTATCCGATTTCTGTAAATTTGCACATATCGGACTGTCCGATGTCAACATTGGACTATCCAATATCTAGGTGATCGCACACATCGGACTGTCCGATGTCTTTATCGGACTATCCGATGTGGGGAGGTTTAAATAAAGCCCAAGGGTTTTTTTTCTCTCCCCTCCTTGCGGTTACTTCTCTCATATCCTCTCGGGTCTCTCATCTTCCGGCGATTTTGGAGTTCCAAATTCATCCTCCTCATTTCAAGGGTCTCCCTCCGCGGATTTGATCTCTCTTGGTGGAGTTTCTCATCCTCATTCCCTCCTCTTCTCGAATTTGGTCTCAAGGTAATCTTTTTCCCCTCTTTTCTAGGGTTTTTCATCTCCTTTGATTATTTGTTAATCCTCTTCGGTAGATGTATTTCCCTTGTCCCTAGGATTGTATCCCACAAATTTCTTGCGAAATGCGTGGTCAATCTTCAAGAAATCACTTTTTTTTGCATTCTCTCGCAAATATCGGATTATCCGATCATTGGCATCGGACTGTCCGACCTCATCATCGGACAGTCCGACCCAAAATATCGGACTATCCGATGTTTCCAGGGAATTACAAAATTGTGAATTTCTTTCCGTTTCCCTCAGTTATCGTCTCACTTTCAATTCGTCATCCCCTCTAGATCTCTGCAATGGCTGCCGGCGATGACAAGGGAGAGAAGTTGAAGAGGGCTCTTCACACCGACGAGCAAGGGCAATTCAAGAGGAAAACTCCCACGAACATCAGGACCAAGGCAGCAGCTAATCGAGGAAATCCTCCGGATGTCTCAGCTTCTCCGCCTGAGATTGAGACCGCTCCTGCTCCAACTCCTGCTGGTGGCAAATTAAAGAAGAAAGTTGTCACCAAGCCCAAGTCTCAGGGCATCACAATTTCTGAGTGTCATCAAGATGGTGCGCCTCCTGCCCGTCACCCTCCTACTCCTTCTGGCAAGGGCAAGGGGACCTCTTCCAGTGCCCCATCCGCCGATATCAAGGGCAAAGGTCCGGCTCAAGAAGAAGACGACGATTTAATTCCTTTTCCGATGATGTTCAAGCCAGTCGTCGTCCCGATCTTCAGAGATTTGTGGTGAGCTACAAAGGAAAGTCTGGGATGGTCACTAAGGCCAGGGCATCTGATCCGTACATCTCAAAGCAGTTTTCCTCCGACAAGCGTTTCTGGAACTTCTTTCAACAGATTTTTATGAGAGCACCATCCTCCTTCGCAAGAATCCATTGTCAATATGCAGTGGGTAGATTGGGATTATATGGAGTCTCTTGATGACCCTGTTTTTAATGATGTCATCGACGCTTGTGAGAGGCTTAGGATCAAAAGGATAATGGGCATGCAGCAGAATTGGAATTCTGAAATCATCGCCCAATTCTATGCCACTCTGCATGTCGCCAATGACACCATGACTTGGATGACTGAAGGCCAGCGTTACAGAATGTCTGTGGGGAGCTTTGGCACTCTTCTGGGATTTACAGCTGAAGAGAGCATGGATAAGGATGATCTTCACAATAATCGCTCTTTGGTTGCGGACAATCTGAATGTGCTATACATCGAGGATTCTGCTTTTGAGCCAGGGAACACCAAATTCTTGAAGCCAATGATTCGCCGCCAATGACTTCTTCGCAAGACTCTTGCTCCCAAAGAAGGTGATGCATCTCATATCTTATCCTACACCCGTGATATTCTGTGTCGGATGTTGCCTGGTGGAAGACCGTTCATGGTGGCACTTTATCTATGGAATGAAATTCATGCTACCTCCCTTGATCCCAAGCGTAGGCGTGGATTCGCCTCTACATCATGAGGGTGATTGAGGTGTCACTAAGTTGAAGTTTGAATGCGATGAAAAGCATCTAGGGCTGCAGATAAGGCCAATCAAGGCTGTTGCTCCTCAAGCTCCACCTCCTGTTTCAGCTCCTTCGATTTCCACTGTTCGCCCAATTGCTTATCGTCCCTTCAGATCTTCCTCCTCCACCGACAAAGTCCTGAAGTATCTTGTCAAGATGGCGAAGAAGAACGCGAAGAGGCTCAAGTCTATCCAGAAGCATCTCAACCTTCCTTGCTCCAGTGGCAGCGATGACTCCTTGGCGGACCCCTTCGACTCTTCGGCTGGTGCAGATCCCTCCTCTGATGATGAATACGCCGCCTCTGATGACGAGTCCGAAGATTGATTCTTTTTTACCTGTTCTTCTTTGTCTTTTTGGTGCCTTGATGCCAAAGGGGGAGAGAAAAGATATCTTCTCTGTTATGTCATGTGAACACTGGTGCTGTTTTGGTTGTTTTGGACTTGCTTGTTGCTTTTTGGTTATTGGTGTTAATTAATATCGGATAGACTTTGTATACTCTAGCTCTGATACATTATGTCATGCTTAACGTTTGCTTTGATATATTTATGAATGCTTTTCATCATATTATTGTTGTCACTTACTCGAACGCCGAGATATAGGGGGAGATCCTCTTTATATATTTCACCTCTAATGCACACACTTAGGGGGAGCTCCACATATCTTGGTCATTCACAAACTCTTTATTCACTTATTTCTATCAAGTTTTAATTGTGTTGTCATCAATCACCAAAAAGGGGAGATTGAAAGTGCATCTAGGCCCCTAATTGTGTTTTGGATGATTAATGACAAATGATTAAGGGACTAATGGCTTAAATGAGTATATGAGCAGGTGTTAGTCCCAAAAAGGAACGCATCTACGGACGTTGATGACCCTCAAAAGTGAAAAGAAGAACGGCGTCGACTTAGCGTAGATTTTTCATTTAATTGAGTCGATAGGTTTGCCGTACTATTAAGAGGGATGGGATGTAGATGCTTTAGAAATGACCTCTGTGCTCAGATGAACATGTTTTACAAAATGAGTTTTGGTAGTCTCAAGCACGACACTCACTTCGTTTTCATTTTGTGCTGATAATATCGGAATATCCGATGTGTATATCGGATAGTCCGATAGTATCGGATTCTCCGGTGTGAGTGTAGTCGCTGTCTTTGGATCTCTCGGAAATATCGGATCGTCTGATAGTTTATATCGGAATGTCCGATGTTGTCGAAAATTTTTCTAAGTCTTTGTGCCGAACTCTCAGATTTATCGGATAGTCCGATGTCGTATCGGATAGTCCGATGTGGACTTAGAAAGATTTTGAAAATTGCTCTCGCTTGGAAACTCTCTGGAATTATCGGAATGTCCGATATCCCATATCGGACAGTCCGATATACACTTAGAAATTTTTTCAAAGCTGCTGAGTTTGTTGGAAACTCTCTGGAATCATCGAAACATCCGATGTCTGTCATCGGATAGTCCGATGTGTGTTTTCTCTCAAAGAATTTGAATTTTAGAGTGGAGTTGATCTGGGGGTTTCTACATATCGGATAGTCCGATGTCTGGTATCGGATAGTCCGATGTGGGGTCTGACACAGGGCAGAACGGCTATATTTTGTGTCTTGGCTATTTATACCCCACACTCTCCCTCATTTACTCCTACCTAACCAGTGTGTTGAGCATTTATTTCACTCTTGCTATTCTCTTGCTCTCTCTTGTATTCATCTTTGTGATATTTGTTGAGAGATTTGAGCAAGTGGTCTCCTAGTGGTTTGTTGCAAACCAAGAAAGTTCTTTTGAGCTCTAGGGTGATTTTCAAGAGCGGGTCTACACTCCATTTATTACTCTTAGATATTGTGGTCTCCTAGACGGCTAGGAGTCACCGGTGAGCTCCCGATCTTCGTGTGGGAAGCCGCCGGAGTTTGTGAAGGTTCGATTCCACCTTCGCAAGGGAAGGAATCAAGAAGTGAAACCGGCGAGTGCTTGGTGCAACACCGGGAGGAAAGTGGTCAAGAGGGACCCGAGCTTTGTGCCTCCTCAACGGAGACGTAGGATCTCCTCAAAGATCCGATCTTCGGGAAAAATCGCTGCATCCCTTTGGTTTGTGAGTTTTCTATTTGTTTCCCCTTTTTGCTTAGCCTAATCTTTTGGGGATTCAAGTATTTGGTAGCTTCTTGCAGTAGATATTGGTGTGATCTAATATTCTGGAAGTTGTCTTAACTCTAAATTTTCATTTGGTAGAAATCTAGCCCTTCAATTTGCTCAAATCTACTTTTTATGGTTTTCTTGCGCTCTAATCGGATAGTCCGACTTCTCATATCGGATAGTCCGATATATATCGGACAGTCCGATATCAAGGTCGGATATTCTGGTGTTTCCGCTGCAAATTAGGTTTTATTATTTATAAACGCCTATTCACCCCCCCCCCTCTAGGCGACTTTATCGATCCTTCACATTGATATGTGCTGTTACCTGTGGTGGATTGGCTGGCTGCTCCTCAGGGGCCATGGACGTTCGACCTAGCTTGCCACAGTCAGTTTTAAAGATTAATTTCGCTGCGCTTCTTTTTATGCAATGAAAAATATCACATTGATATGTGTTGTTACCTGTGGTGGATTGGCTGGCTGCTCCTCAGGCCACAGTCAGTTTTAAAGATTAATTTCGCTACGCTTCTTTTTATGCAATGAAAAATATCACATTGATATGTGCTGTTACCTGCGGCTGCAGTGAAATAATCTCTTCAGGGCCCGGCGAAGTTCCGTCCTGGACGACCTCTTGGTTTGCCTTCATCAATTCTAAAGATTAATTTCCACGTATTTCTTATCTTTTAAATGGAGAAAATTCATATCGATGTGTTGTTACCTGTGGTGGATTGGCTGGCTGCTCTTCAGGGGTCATGGGCGTTCCGACCTAGCTTGTCACAGTCGGTTTTGAAGATTGATTTTGCTGCGCTTCTTTTTATGCAATGAAAAAATCATATTGATGTGTGTTGTTACCTGCGGCTGCGGTGAATTATTCTCTTCAGGGCCCGGCGAAGTTCCGTCCTGGAAGACCTCTTGGTTTGCCTTCGTCAATTCTAAAGATCAATTTCCACGTATTTCTTATCTTTTAAATGGAGAAAATTCATATCGATGTGTTGGTACCTGTGGTGGATTGGCTGGCTGCTCCTCAGGGGTCTTGGGCGTTCCTACCTAGCTTGCCAGAGTCGGTTTTGAAGATTGATTTTGCTGCGCTTCTTTTTATGCAATGAAAAAATCATATTGATGTGTGTTGTTACCTGCAGCTGCGGTGAATTAATCCCTTCAGGGCCCGGCGAAGTTCCGTCCTGGACAACCAACATTGGTTCTGAAGTTTAAGTTCCCGATCTTCCTTTATATTCGGAGAAAATAACATGCCTTACCTGTTTTGATTTGGCGAAGCGCTCCTCATGCGTCATTTCCACCTAGCTCACAGTTCTCAAGATTAATTTCACGCCTTTGTTTTTTGCTGACAAAAGTATCATGTTTATGCGTTACCTGTGCTAAGTTAGTTCGGTTGCTCCTCAGGAACTTCCAACGCTCCCGTCTGCCTTGGCAGTCGCCATAGTCACTTCGGAAGATTTATTTCCACTTTCATTTTTATGCATAAAAAAGATCGCATTTATGTGTTACCTGCAGGCGTGTGCTTGTCAGCTGTTCCTCAGGGACGCGATAATTCCGCCAGGCCTAGAGCACCTGAATATTAATTTTGGCAAACTTATTACAGTATATACTAGAGTTTTTCAAGATATTTATAAGCAGATTTTGATACGGTATCTATTTTAGACTAAAATCCTAACTCATCCACAGAGATCTCGAACGAGAATGGGCTTCCTAAACCAAGCCTAGAGCACCTCCCAAACCTCTTCCCCTCGGGAAAAAATCTAAACCTTATTCTCCTCTGAGAACACCTAGCAAAAGAACGCAAGCTCTTGAGAAAGGAGAATCAAGAACAGCAAAACATACCGAAAGTTTACTCTGCTCGCATAAAAGCCTGGAAATGGAATTCCTCTTCCAGTAGATTCAACAGACGAAGCAAGCAGGCATCCCCTGACAACTGTTAATTTTGGGGCTTAGGGGTGGAGTGGCAATGGAGGACTACAAGTGATCGAAATAAAAACACCAACAGGAACCGGCCGTGCCGATTAAGAAGGACTCGAAGTCTAAGTCAACGGCTGTTTGAGGCCAAGCAGAAAACGGAAACCCTTGTCTTGGATTTTGCCACTCACCAAATTTGATCACTAACATAGACAAAAACATTTAGATTTGACTATTTGAAATAGTATAGTATAGATTTCTCATAAAAAAAAAACTTCTGTAACATATTAACATTGTATTATAGGTCAGTGACTACAGTGTAGTTGACTATATTTGTGCAAATTACATAATGTTGTCTGCACTTTGATCAAAGATGGAGGGCTAATTTTCTTGAAGATGCAGATTGAAGGAGATGATGACGACCATTGCACCGGTCGTCAAATAAGTAATTAAATAAGATGGTATTTTTCTCATTTATTTTTATTATTCTTTATTACCTTTTTGTGAGAATTTTCTTTGTTGCTGATCTGGCAATCATTAATTCTGGCGAGTAAACTCTATCTCTTTTGTTCTTCATTCTAAATTTCTTTCTATTTAGTGTGGTGAAGGCCAGACAAAACACAAAAAGAAATTGTAATGTCCCAATACTGAGGTAAAAACTAAGAAGTGGTCAAGCTAATGATATATGCCACATCGGGACCCAAATTAAGCTTAGCTTGAGCTTTCAGCTTGGCGACCTTCTTCAAATATGATGCACACTTTGGTATATGCCACATCAGATGTGAAGTAGCACCCCTTTTTTGTAAGACATTACTTTCTAGCAAAATCTACACTTTGCTGCAGTCTCAACTTCCCCTTTCTTTGTCTTTGATGGAACATTCACTACTTTAAAAATCTTCCAACAATTTGATCGTTGTTTTGGTTTCTCACTTATCTTTGGAGAAACCTTCCGCTTTTTTGCCCCCCCCCCCCCTCTTTGTTCTTCCTTGAGACACAGTACCATCATCTCCCACGGCTACTTCTTCATCATTTGAACTTGAATCCATCGAAACATGTGATGGCTGCCCACCCTCACTAAATAATGCGACACCATCGCCATCACCTTCCACCATGTCCTCCTGACAGCCATCATTGCCATTTGGCGACTATGACACAAAACCAAACAAGTTCTACAATCAGTTACAACTTACAAGTCCTTAATTCTAGTATTTCTGGTTATGGCTGATGAGCCCTGAAACAATGTTCTCGGCAGAAATTCGTCTCTTGAAGTAATAATCAAATGTGCTAGTATCAAAACTACAACAGTTGACACTTGATAATACTATTTATGATAGGATGAAGCAAATACAAAGAACACAGCCAAGATATTGATCCTAAATAGGCAGAATCAGGATAAGAGACATGAAGAAGGTTTTACTTACAATTCGCTTTAAAAATGGTTTGTCTTACATTGATGTCTGAGACTAATAAATGTAATGCCATCTCTTTAGAAGCAATGCAACTTTTGTACAAACAGTAGACAATTCAACTTGATTAACAGAGCAAATGATATACCACAATTTATGGCGCCATACCCGCAGACTCACCGAACTAGAGATTAGAGACTCACCGAGACTGCCGCCGTTGGGGTCGTCCTCGGTTCGCCGATGTCATGAGGCGCTTGAGACTTGTCGGCCCGTCACCCAGTAGAAGTGATGCCCGCTGGTGCCGATCCAGACGCGGAGGCCCCAAGGTCATGCTTTTTCTTCCCTCGGACTGCACGGGACTCCAAGCTCTGTTCGGCGTGTTCGCGCTCCATATGGTGGATGGCGACTGGCGAGGACGCCAAGGAGGATGGGGACGGTGAGGCGAATGGCGACGGGGTGGCGGTTTGGTGGATGGCGACGGATGTTGACGAGGCCACGAATGACGACTGGGCGGCAGATGGTGAGGGCCGACGGGGTGGATGAGGACGGCGACACGGCAGCCAATGGCGACGGGGCGGCGATTCGGCGAATGACCAACGGGGCAGCGAACGACTGATGGGGCGACCGATGAGGATGGTGACTGGGCGGCGAACGAGCGACGGAGTCACGGAGCGGCGAACAATCGATGAGGCGACCGATGACTCAATGAGGATGGCGACACCGACGCCCAACGGGGAATGGGGGCGCCGACGCCGAGTTGTGGAGTGGGAGTGTGGATTGGGGATTAGGGGTTAGGGGTTTGGCTGGCCGGTGGGCCGGGCTGAGTGCCAGACTGCCGATTGGGCTTGCGCCTGCGAGACTTTACCGAGTTGTCGAGCGGCTCGTGAGCCGGCTCAGGCTTGGCTCGAAATAATTGCGTGCTGAATCAGTGGCTCGGCTCGGCTCGGCTTGTTTACACCGCGAGCCCGAGCCGAGTTCAAGCCAAGCTGGCTCATGAGCCGCAAGCTTTTTTTCCAGTGTGGCTGAGTATTCTTTGTCAAGTAAGCATCTTTTATCTCTAGTTGTCCTGAGAAGATCGGGCACCCTGTATCACATTCCCAAAACCCAGAAATATGTGTAAATAGCTATATGTACATCAAACTTAGTAAAGTTAATGATGCAATCGTAAATTGTGATTTGCAAATAGTTATAAGCATTGAGAAAAAATACAACATACCACTAAGTATTAGCATTAAGTAGTACGAGTACGAGGCAATGGCATTCTATGTTTCTTCATAGCTTTGAAGCGTTTTATGATTTTATCATCAGTAACATCTAAATATCTCTCGCTCAATGTAGCATATCATTAAGTCACTGAACCACTCATCTACTACTCTATTGCTCAAATATGTCTTGATAATATTCATTGCTGAAAAGACTTTTTCTACCGATGTCATTGCCACTGGAAGGATTAATGTTACTTCAGTGAGATGATAGACTAATGGAAATGTTATGTTTTTCCATGTTTTAACCATTTTTTGAGCTATCTTTGCAATGTCACCAAATCCATGAAATTCTACGCTTCTCTTGGCATTGAGAATAAATGTTTAAAGTTGATTTCTTAACAACAAATGATTAGCCATGATAAAACCATCAGCATATATCTCAGCAAACCAAACAAACTTAGGGCAGTCCAAATGGATAATGTCTATAGCAATGTCTAGAAGATTAGAGAGGAGAGAGAGAGCATTTATTGTATGATGTCCATAGCAAATCTCCAATAGATAATGTGTATATTTTAGTAATCCAATGACATTAATTAACTTGTATGCATGTTCTATGCATACAAAAATGCGTTGTGAGGAAATCACTCGGGCTCCCAATGGCAAAATTTTGATGTCTATTCTTCTTGGTCAAATACAAAAAGCGATTTCTTACATGAGAAATCACTTTCTTCTCTTTCTTCTTTTAATGACCGTTGTCGGATTCTGAAAAAAACTTCTAAAATCCTCTGTGTATCCTGTATTAGTTCAAAAAAAGCTAGCACATACAACAAAGATGATATCACCATATATCCATCGCATTTTATTAATATTCAGAGTTTACATAAAAAAAAGTGGCACGCAGGACAAATATTAAAGTAGCGAAAATAAAGGGAATAGTAGTAGCACTCAATAAATTTACCATATGCAATCGACTGGGAAGAGGCTTAGTCCATCTGATCCTCACCGTCGTAAAATTCTTCTTCTGAAGAGAATAAGCAAGGGTGAGTACAACAGTACTCAGCAAGTCACACAGTAAATGTAGTAGTAAATGTCATAGATTCAAAGGAAGGTTATATGGCTGTATTTTAGCGTAAATCAACAATTTGTTTCAATATTATGTTATTTTTCAAAGGCATAATTTTTAGAAAGAATTTTTTTTAACAAGATTTCAACATAGGAATCCCTCCTAGAGTTAACCCAACTTTTCCCAATCATTGGAATCACTCCATCCAAAAGCATCTTTAAAGTCATTTTTGAAAACATTAAAATCTAATCCATAAAAGACTTGCTCGGAATGCCCATGACCGCGGGCGTGACTAATCGATTAGTTTTACACTCTGCAGAGGTTGTACAATTTTATCCACAAGACTGATTATCTCCTTTTACCCAAATACACACTTCATTTGGTGTGTCGGTAGAGAAAATCACGACAAGGCCGCTATGAAGCTCCATCCATGTAGTCATGCCCATTAAGGTTCCACCGCTGGTAGGGTTAAAACCACCTAGTCCAGAAGCCCCCTCTTGCACCGAGTGGCAGACTTACACCCACTGCCACTTTTATCCTAATGGCACGACTGTCCATGGTATGTTGCAATACGGATAGTTAGGTTTGTCCCATTGCAGACTTGTGGTGGTACGGTAAGACTTTACATTCAGCATAACACAGACTGATCCTTAATTGACTAGGCGAGCTTTTACAACCCTTGTGCCTCACGCACCCACAAGTCAACTATTCTCGCTCAGTCCAAACCATATTTTTAATTTGATGTCGTAAAATCACATAAAATGATAAAACCATAAGACATAATTTTATTTAGCTTAAATCCCCTAAAAGTACTAATCTCAGTTTAAGCATATTTCTAGTCATTATACATCTTAGGATTACAACGGAATAAGGTATTCAAATTTTTAAGGTGGTCTTAATCAATTTAGGGATTAGCTATTTTAATTAAAACTAGAGCTGAAAGTATGTTGTTTAAAATTATGCATGCCATAATTTAAATTCAAAATATAATTTAAAAATTGGGATCAACATGTTCAAGGATATGTAACTTACCTCGGTCAAAGGGTTGATGCTCAAGATCGTCGACAACAAACCGTTCCAACTCTCTTAAATCTATACACGAAAAACAATCGATTTCAAATAAAATCCAAATAAGTTCAATAAAATAACAAACTGGCATAAATAAGTAATTTAAGATTTAGATAGATTTAGAAAGAAAAATGAGCAAACAGGAGTTCAAATGGGCACCTAGAAGAGTTATAATCGTGTAAAATAAAAAAATTTAAATTTTTAAAATTTCTTTTCCAAATAAAATTTTCAAATTTTTGGAGTTGAAATTTATATTTCAAAATTTGAATTTTTTATAAATTTTTCTATCCCTTTTTCTTCATTTTTCTTTTCTTCCCCTCGACGGATAATCTCCTCCTCTCTTTTTTTCTCTAAATTTTTCTCATGCCTGGTGCGCCTTGGAACAGATCTATCTGTCATTTTCCATGGTGCAAGGGAAGAGGCCCCGGCGACGGGGCCAGCACAGGAGACGGCACCGCTGGAGGGCTACTAGCCGACGGCGGCGGCTGGAAAAACGGTGCACGGCCAGACAAAAATGAGGAGAACAAAGAGGGCTCAAACCTTTTGAAATTTGGAGGCTACGAATACGGGAATAATTTTTAAAGGTAGGAGGGGGTCTTTGGGGTGGGTTTTGCAGCTGAGAGAAGTAAGAGTAAACATGGAAACTTCAATTTTAGGTTGATTCGGATAAGAGCAAAATGCCGGAAGTTAAGCGTATGATTGGAGCAATAATTGCTATGGATGGAAAGAGAAGATCACGAGGAATCCGGATATGATTTTTTTCGAATTTTTTGTGCTCAAATCGTGGAGATTTTAAAGCTTCTATTTTCAGTTCATGGACGACAAAGAAACGAGCAGCTCTGGACTTGGAATGAGGTTGAAGATGCTCCTGTCGGTGGGTCTGGTCCCACTGTCAGTTTTTTTTAAAATTATTTTGAGCTGAGAGAAAAAATGCTTTGGTAAAAATAAAAGAAAAACTCTAAAATTCTAGAAAAATTCTCAAAATACTTTAGAATATTTTGAACCAAATAAAATTATTTTCAAAATTTTTAAGCTTATAAATTTTTGTAGAAATTCTTTTTCTGTAAAACAGAAAATGGTAAAAAGGTTTTATAAAATCCATAAAATCAACAAAATTATAAGAAAATTCTAAATAATAATTAAGCTAAAAATATATAAATTTTAGGATGTAACAACCATCTAAATCATTTTTTATTTATATAACACAGAATACATACTATTTAGATATCATCTACGTAGTCTATTGTGACCGCCCTAGTCTATATCAAACTTAAAGAAAAAATTTCTTAAATGAAGGCAAGACACACGGACAAAAAAAATCATTTTCTGCGCTGTTTCCAAGTCTTCCATCAGTGGTCGTCCAAGTCTACACATTATCATGAATAGTATTATCCGTACTAAAAATAGTATCGTCCTTAATTGCTATCCCCGCTTTTCCTCGACAATGACACAACTAGCCGTACTAAAAATAGTATTGCCAAAATTTCTTAGATGAAGACAAGACACACGGACAAAAAATCATTTTCTTCGCTGTTTCCAAGTCTTCCCTCAGTGGTCGTCCAAGTCTACACATTAGGACATTTTCAATGGATCATGTAAGCGGTGTCTATACTGTGCCATGTAAACAAAAAGCTGAGTTGTACGTTCATTAAAAGAAGACAGAGAAAAAAGCGATGTCTCATGCAAGACATGGTTTCTTTGGTTCGACCAAGAAAATTAGACACTGAAAATATACCATCGGGACTCTGTTTGGTTTCTAGTGGCATGCAGGATTCTATAATATGCATAATAAATGATCTTGGATTGCTAAAATATACACATTACCTATTAGAAGTTTGCTATAGACATCATATAATAAATGATCTCTCTCTTCTAGATATTGCTATAGACATTATCTATTGAGAGCGTCCTTATCATGAATAGTACTATCCGTACTAAAAATAGTATCGTGCTATCCCCGTTTTTCCGCGACAATGACCCAACTAGCCGTACTAAAAATAGTATTGCCCTTAAATGCGATGGCTTGACGAGTATCCTAAGAGAATTGCAAAAGGATTTGTTCCACCACCAACTAGAACACTTTAAACTACTTAAAATCGAGTCGGTTAAATTTTACATAGAGGAAATCTTTTAAGAAATAAAAATTATTTTAATATATTTTTTAAAAATGTTTAAAATTCATAGAAAAATATTCTTTTAAAAAGTTTTAGAAAATTGATTTTTTGTAAACAATTGTTTTAAAATGTCTTAAAAATCTAACAGAGAGAGAAAATATTTTTAAGAAAAAATAAATTAATTTTAATATATGTTTTTAGAAAAATTGTTTAAAAATGTCATAGAAAAATATTCCTTTAAAAGTCTTAGAAAAATTGATTTTTGTAAAGAAATTGTTTTTAAAAGTCTTAAAAATTTAACAGAGAGAGGAAATATTTTTAAGAAATAAAAATAATATTAATTTGATGGCTCTGGAAAACAAAAAATAGCAAAATTTAAACACATTAGTAGCATTATTAGAATTTTTAAAAATCACACAAGTCTGATTATTATCTGAAATTCTTATGGTAGCTTAAGAATGCTTTTAGAACCCTTCCCAAAAAATTTGAAAAAAATCTAACATGATTTGATAGCTCAATTAAATCAGTTAAATCAGTAAAGCTGCTTTAAATGCATTAGTATCATTTTCAAAATTTCTAAAAATTGTAAAAGTTTGATCATGAACCAAATTTTTTATGATAGCTTAGGCATGCTCTAAGGATCCTTATAACAAAGTTTAAAAAAATTACAAATTTAGTTGCCCAATTAAACATATTCATACTTATTAACATAAGTATTATAGAGTAACTCAGTGTAGTAGGCTATATTCTTGCAAACTACAAAATGGTGTTTGTGCTTTGATTAAAGATGAAGGCCTAATCTTCTTGATGACGCAGATTGATGTAGATGATGAAGGCCTGTGCAGGTACTTAAATAATTAATTAACTAGATGGTATTTTTCTCATTTCTTTTTATTTTTCTTTGTTACTTTTTTGTGAGGATTTTCGTTGCTGATGCGTCCATATATAACTAATTCTGGTGAATAAACTCCATCTTTTTTGTTGTTTACTCTAAATTTCTTTCAATTTGGAGGTGATGGCCAAAAACAAAAGGATTTGTAATGTCTCTGGACTGGGGTGAAAACTAAGGAGTGGTCCAATTAGTGATCGATACCATGGCCTTAATAAATTTTTATTTGGATTTAGTTTACGAGGAGTATGTATATAATTGTGAGCTCTATCTTGGTAAAAACAAAAAAGTGGCCTGCTGGTCGTCGTTAAGCATTAAGATGGTTACGTATAACCTGTGAGGTCACGCGGTAACCTGTTGCTTGTCCAAGTCTTCGCTGAGTCGTCGTTCAAATCTATATATGCTGTATCGTACGGAGAATCTAGCTGGCCCCCTCTGTCCGAACTAAAATCCAGTATAACCTGTTGCTTGTCCAAGTCTTCGCTGAGTCGTCGTTCAAATCAATCGTACGCGGAATCTAGCTGGCTCCCTTTGTCCGAACTAAAATTCAGTATCATCATCATCACTTATATTATAAGCGGTGAAATTGAAAGCCAATAAAAATAACAAACAGATCCTTATTATTTACGTCTAGATTCTTTTTCTATTTTTTCTGGATTTTTTTTTCAATACCAGAGAAATATGTGCAGCTCTATCTCTAGACTTTTTCCTCAACTCGATTTTTCATCTCGATCTCTGATATTTTTTTAAACGTGTATTATTACTCGGTGAACGCGTAGAGTGTTAGGCTCGACAAAAGAAGGTTGTCGTCTCTAATAATTTTTCACCCTTTTTCCTCTAGACTATTTTTGACCGGTGGGTGGTTTTACGAAAATAAAAAAATGCATCCGGTCCCTTCGATCGGTGGTTTTGCAAAAAAGGCCCTATCATTTCGTATATTCGCGTACAGGTCATTCGCCTTTATTTTTTCGTTTCCCAAAAAAATCCGTAGTTTTTGTATTCGCGGTTGGATTCTCCGTTTTTCCCGGAAAAAAATGTTTTCATCACTAGAGATATGTGTGCAGCTCTATCTCTAGACTTTTTCCCTAACTCGATTTTCCATTTCGATCTCTGATATTTTTTTAAACGTGTATTATTACTCAGTGAACGCATAGAGTGTTAGACTCGACAAAAGAAGTTTGTCGTCTCTAATAATTTTTCGCCCTTTTTCCTGTAGACTATTTTTCACCAGTGGGTGGTTATGCGAACATGTATTATTACTCGGTGAACGCGTAGAGTATTAGGCTCGACAAAAAAAGGTTGTCATCTCTAATAATTTTTCGCTCTTTTTCCTCTAGACTATTTTTGACTGGTGGGTGGTTTTGTGAAAATAAAAAAAATACATCTGGTCCCTTCGATCGGTGGTTTTGCAAAAAGATTTAAAATTTTTTTGAAATCGTAAATAGGTCGTTCCGCCGATTATTTTAAAAAAAGGACCTGCAGTTCCGCAAATTCGATTTACAAAAAACTCATACCAGATTTTTCTCTCGCGACGCGGCATTGCGCGTGTTTCTACCTAGTTCTTCTTAATTGCGATGGCTGGAACCGTATACTGCAGAGGAAATGTTACACCGCCTAGAACTCATACAAATTCCTATATATCATTACCATGAAATTTATGAGTAAATTGTATTCGTCATTTCCTTATTTTTTGTACTTAATTAATTGGAAATCTGCAATCCACATGTTTCAAAATACACCGTATACACTGTAGGAATTAATTCAGGTATACACTGTAGGAATTAATTCTGAATTAATTCAATAGAAGAAATCAAAAGGGTGTCGAGTTGAGGGTGTGGTTTTTAGTACCATATTGTTTAGTTAGATAGAGTGCAACCAATTTATAAGAGGAGCTCATGCATAGACTCTAGTATGAGTTGGTGATAAGGTTAGAGATATACATGGTTGACTATGCTAAGCTATGTACACAAGCATGCGCGTGTGACTTGTGTTTACCATGTATTTCACGTGTTTATCACGTGACTTGTGACTTACGATGACGCGCGACCGTGACCGAGACGTGCTAAGTGCATTTAACCTTTTGTCACGTGTGCCAACTATACCACATCACCTTACATCTCGACTGTTGCCGTGACGCCGCAGACTCAGGGAGACGTACGTTTTCGTACGGTTAGTCCGTTCGCCCGTATTGCAAGATTCCAGGGGCGGTTTTTGGAATCGTGGCAATTCGGCGGATATATCGCGAGGCAGTTTTCGGTTCGCAGTTTCTTAAGGGAGACGTCCCTGTTCGTGAGAAGCGCGCGACAGAAATCAATCTCGTTCTCTCCGACGCTTCCTCCAGTTCTTGCTGCTTCCGAGTCATCCGATCCCTACACTTGTCGTGCAACAAGTGTGAGGGAGAGCAATGTCTCCGATCCGATGCCAGTGACTGGACACCCTTCACGGGAGACCGACGATCAGGTTTCTGAAAAGCGCCGCACCGCACGACTGTTCGTCTTCATCTTCGACCGTCACATCACTTCTGCGTTGCTTCCTGTTCTTCATCAAGTCCACAGTAAGCGTTCTGGACTAAGTTGTTCTCGGTCTAAATGATTCATTTTGTGATAAGATTTGTTGAGGATGTATACTGCTATGATATTTTTGTATAGGCGTATTGTCTTTACTAGCATATTCTGTTAATTTGTTGGCTGCTAGTAACCATATTGTAGACGCAATATTTAACTTTTTATTCTTATTGCGTATATATGAAATTAAATTAATGTTATGTTATGTTAATTTTGCAACATACACTGTTTGCGACGACCAGGCAAGCACAAGTCAAGAGTCAACGTAGCGCCTGCCCTTCCTTTGTTAAACGCTTCTTCCTCCCGTGGCTAGCAGTAGCTTGCCATGGTAGAGTTTCAGTTAGCTTCGAAGCATCTCAAGATTTCCCAGATAACCGGCGGAGCGTCGGAAGAGTCAGCTCGGTGCCGACAATACGGTACTACTACTAGCTTCACACTTGCATCATCGTGTTTTCTCTCTCATTTTAGTTCAGTCTTTGGAATTTCCTGACTACTAATCACCGAAACAAAGAACTAACTGATAGCTCTATTGCATATCTCTTTAAAATTTACCCCCGTAGACGAGTGCCTTGAAAGCAAAATTTTATCTAAATATATATCTTGTGCCTCATAACTCGCTGTAGGATAAAGAATGCCGACTAAATATATATCTTGACCTTAATCAAGTAGCAAGAAGCTCAAACAACACAAATCAATGAACTCAATCTTCACTAGCACTAAAATGCTATCAAGAATATCACGTTGATGCTCGATATCAAAGAGCATGCAATAGAAGCTCCACGAATTCTGAAATGACTGCCCAACACTTCTATTTATAGCCCCCAGCCAAATAGAGCCGCCGGAACAACTTCCTCTAAAAACAGATGCATTCGAATTCCCAAATTCGGGCCTTCTGAATTTGGCAACGATCACTTCTAAAATTTTTAAAAAAAATTCAGATCATACCACCCACAAAATCTTTAGAGCAAACCGAAGCCTCTGGTAAAATGCCGGAAAAATAAATTGGACCTTCCTACCATCCTACAGCCCAACTCAGTACCGCTCTCTCACTTGAAAGATCATAAGCTAACCTTCAAAGACTATAAAAACAGCATTATACGAGGGAGACACATACCAAGTTCATTATACTTCAACACAATGTGTCATGATGGCTCATCAGAAGCTGCATTCACTTAAGTATTAAAATATAGGTTTTTGTTGGATATGAACTTTTTTTTTGTTATTCCTGAATAAAGGATAGGACATCAAAAATGGACGAAGAGAAGCACGCTGAATTCTTGCAATCTGAGTCTCGATTTTCTATGTCGGCAATGAGCATAATGATCATTGGTCTAGAAGTTCAGAGCTTAGTGAGGGGCCCTCGGTACGGAACTGAAGTGGAAATGGTCGGCTATTTATCTTTTCTCGTGTTTATTATTCGTGTATATTTGCGAGAGCTACGTTCTCTGTGGAGCAATGTTGCTGGTATGGAGACCTGCATCTTCAGCACTATCGTAGCGATTACAGCTTACGCTCAGTTACTTGTAATCGACGCAAGTTATATAATCGGTTCCCCGGTGCTCGCTATCATCATTGTCTTCATCGTCGCATTGTGCACCAAGTTCAGTGTGAAGGGTGATAACTACAGCAACAAAGCTAAATATGGTGTTCACAAAGTTGCTGTGCTGATGTTCATAACAGTGTTGCCGTGTAGTCTGCTTTGGTGGGAACGGCTAATGGGAGACAGGGGCGGCAGTTTCGTTCTCTCCCACTTCCTTCTCTTCTTGAGTTCCGCGCTCGGTGCAGTGGCGGTAATGGTGTCCACCCTCGCCGTTGCAGGTAGTCGTGCCGGAGCACAAGTGCTGCAATTGCTCCACAAGACCTGTACAGTGGTGCTGACGGTCACGATGCACACCATGGCAGCAGAACGGCTTGGGGAAGACATGGTATTAGTTTGCATGCCAGAGCTTTTTGCAGTGCTCCAATGGTTCACGATTCACTCCGACCTTGCTGGTTATATGGTGATCCTCTACCGGCTTGTCACGTCACAGAAATCCAGACTGATTACTCTCAGCTCAGCCGTAGGCGTTCTGGCATTCTTGTTCTGCATGTATGGTGACAACATCAAAAGGGTCCTGGTCATCTTTTGCTCTTCGGCGGCTCTATCCTTCTTCGACTTGTGCATGCTGCGTCACTGGCCGGGAAGCACATCCAACTCCAAGGGACCAATCCAGCTGCTCCAGGTTTCCACAAGAATCTGCTCTGGTACAGCTGCTATGATGGCTGCGGTGGCACTAGTTCGATGGGTTAGCGATCAGTCAATAACTGTCTTAGAAGTCACAGTCGTTTTGGCGGCACTGCTCCTGGCGGCGCTTGTTTGGAATATCGTTTGCAGGATTGATATCCTTATGAGGAACCTCTCCATACTTTTGAAGGCCGCCCTTGGAATAATTGAATTGCAGGATGATGCGCGCCCGGTTAGGTCGGAACTTGGAAGTGCATCCAACTCCAAGGGACCAATCCAGCTGCTCCAGGTTTCCACATTCATCTGCTCTGGTACCATTGCTATGATGGTATGGGTTATACTTATCAATCAGTCAATAACTGTCCCAGGCACAAGCCGCACAACCGTTTTGGCGGCGTTTGCAATTACTGCCTTAGGCGTCACAATCCTTATGAGGAAACCTCTCCATACTTCTGAAGTCCGCCCTTGGAATAATTGAATTGCAGGGTGATGCGCCCCCCGGTTAGGCCACCTTTCTAGTTCTCACAGAATAAACCTCCGGCCTCTTACTCTCTTATATTTGAGATAGTTGGACTTGCCAAATAGCTCAATAGCGATCAACATAAAGAATGGCCGGAACTTGGAGGTGCCTTTTTATACTCTAGTCATCAGCCCGTATGCCAGCACGGCTAGTCATTATATAAAGCATACAATTTACGTGCCATATTCGAAGTTGTGTGTGTATATGTATGTATATTTAGTGTTAAATAACATGTAAGAATTATATTTGATTTTAGTTTTGAACTTCATTTTAATCCTTATTCAATTCTACTAAACTAAATGTATTTGCATATTAATTTTGAATTTGACGAATTATAATTTTATTTGGGAATATGTATTTATACATAGTTTGAAATTTGATTCTGCTTTGACTTATATTAACCATTTAAATTAACTCTAAATTTTATGTTAATTTAACTTCTTTTCAGAATTAAAAATAATTTATAATATTCCAAATTAAATTTGTTCCTGTATAAAATTTGAAGGTTTTCGTTGGAAATTCTTCAAAAACATTATTTTTAAAAAATAATTTTTTATACATTTATTCTAATTTTAGTTTGACATTTTGACATTCAAAATTTGAATTATGTTTTCTCTAAATTTAAGTTAATTTTTCCAGCATTTATTTCTTAAAGGGTTTTAGGTTTTGTGTAGAGATGAAAAAAACAATTCATGTAAAAGATTTTCTTAAGAACCAAAATTCAAGAAAATTTCATAAAAGATAGAAATTCAAAATAAGTTGTTATTTCAAACTCATTTTCATAGTTTATTTATTCTAGAAGAAGAAGTTTTATTTTGTAGCTTATACTTTTCTTAAGACTGCAATTAAGAAAACGAAGGAAAAGATAATATTTTAAATCAAAATCTTATTTTCAATTTAAATTTTCATTAAATTTCATTTTTAGATTTTAAATTTTATTTTTTTTCTATTTTTGAATTTTTTGGGATGTTCCACACACTATACACAGATTATTCGATAGTTGTATGCATGCCAGCATCATAGTGCTGTACTAAAAATATATACAGGCATGTCTATTTGATTACCTATGAGAGAGAGACTGTAACACTACACTTCTACACAACTTCAAAGGCAGTAGATGTCTCTTCACTTATCGGATTCGATGATTCGATTAGAACTCTAGATCTTTTGCTTTGCTTATAAATAAATCTTATCCGTTTAAAAAGCTATCCACACAACCTGAATAGTTATGATTTTTTTTCTTTTTCTCTGATTAACATGGAATTTCTAGCTTTTTTTCTTGATTTATTGGGAGTCTGGTTTGTTTTCCTTTCCTTTTTTGAAATTACAGTCTGATTCGGAATCGTTGGAAACATTAAGTGCTCTCATACATGTCCATAACTAAATCAAAACACATAAATCTACTATGTACGCAATCCAGTCCTGCATTGTATCCTTATACACAAACTAAATGGCTGAGATAATCCTTGTTTACGATTAGTGTGGAATAAAATTGCATATAATAGACATGTACAAAGTGCAAGTTTTAATACTTGTGCATGCCGTCCAATAATCATGAATAAAATGCATAGCTCATGCATTCGTGGAGTAATAAAAAGAAATGGTCAGCACGTTGATCAGTCAAACAATGAACGTGATCCTTCTTCACATGGCATGTCTGTATGTATACATGTCCATGTATATAAATTAAGGGTGTGCTTGGTTGCTTGTACCAAGTGGTATATGTATGAGATGGTTTAAGAAAAATGTCATTCATGTGTTTGGTAGCTTGAATGAAACCATCCCGTTCTGGACGGTGTGATACAAGTTTGAGAAATATTCTCTGGAGATGCTGAACCATTTCATTCACCCAAAAATGAAACCAAACGGTATAGGACCATCCCATCCCATTCAACCTCATCCCACCAACCAAACACACCCTAAAAGATGGCACATGGGAGGCCCACATGGTAGTCGGCACATACACGGGCCAGTGTCGTGACGTGCACACCTGGAATTCACTTGTATAACGACATGGAAAGGTTTCCAATTGCATCTCCTTTGGATGCAAGTATATTTTATCTCTTATGAATAGATAAATAGATCTAAGCCATGGATAAAAATGATTAAGGAAATTGGACGATCAAGACTTTCTCTTTTTTTAGAATAATGTGAGATTTTCTAACAATTTTTCTTTTTTCTAGATTAACGTGAGAATTTCTGAGATTAACGTGGCAACTTCTAAGAGGGCCTCTAATTAATATATATAAAGATTGTAGCGAAGGACACTTCCTAATAAACTTGAATGTTTTGTGTAATACCTTATTCTTGATTAGTAATAACTTGGGGACAAGATCATCGGTAGAAATAGCATTTCAAATGCTATGGAACGTGATTCCTTGTATCACTTTCGGTATACTTCAATAATAATTCTAAGATATTCTAATACGATATGGTTGAAAAAAATTTCATCGAAACCCTTTATTTTTCCTATATACCCTTGTCCATATGTAAAATGAGTATATACACAAATCTATCTATTATAATATTAAAGTAGAGGCAAAAGAAGCCACCACGTTCACTCTCAAGGCTAGAAAATTCCACATTAAATGGAGAAAAAAAATAAAAAAGATCTACACCGCTGATCATAATGAGTCCAGATTATAACGGTCTAGATTAAAAGAAATAGTTTATATCATGTACAACACATAAACAATTGAAATTCAAAATAAAAATAAATAGAAATAGAAATTTGGTTTCCATAAGATTAAAAGAAAGAGTCCGTGTAAAGTACAATATTAATTAAAAATTCAAAAAACAGAAGATAATTAGTAATCTGAGTTCCATACGAATATCAAAATAAAACTAAAATTAAAAAATCAGAATAAAAAATATAATTAATAATATGATTTCCATTCGTGCATCAAGATAAAACTGAAATTCATAATAAAAATTAGTAGTTGGATTTGTATACAAATTCCAACCTTAAAAACTAAAATTTGGAATACAAATATAAAATAGGAATGAATTTCTATTGGATTAAAAGAAAGAGTCTAGGTCAAGTGCAATAAAAAATGAAATTCATAGTAAAACTAAAATAAAATTAGCAATTTGAATTCCATATGAACATTAAAATAAAAATGAAATCTGGAACAAAAGTTAATTGAAAATTAGTTATTAGATTGTATACAAATATCAAGCTAAAACTGAAATTCAAAATAAAAAACCAAATAAAATTAGCAATTTGGTTTTATATGAACTCCAATATAAAATCTGCAAACAACTTAAATTAAGAATAAAAATAATATAAAAATAAAAAATAAATTTATTTACGATTCCATCCTAAAACTATATAAAAACTCTATATAATGTATAATCCAACAACATGCGAATATAATTTGGAATACAAATAAACATAAAAATATCAATTTGTTTCATTTAAGAATTCCAACCGAAGATAACTAAATTTAGAAAAATAATAATAAAATCATCAATTAATTTCTATACGAATTTCTAAATAAAATAAGTTTCCCACAATGCATCGATGTATATGTGAGCCATATACTCTAATACTATGTAAAATAATAAGTATATTACTTGAGATTAAATAGAGGTGCATGTGCTGCATATATTTTGAAAAAAGTGTTCCTGATGGAGAAAGAATAGGGGTATATAACTATATGATCTATGCAAGATAAAGAGTTGCTACGTTTCTAAGAACCCTTGCAATTTATTTTTCTTAATGATTTTCTTCCATCAAAGCTTATACATTAATTACATTCCTTAAGTTGAATTTTCCTTCAAGTTTCTATTATCATTTCTAATGTTTACGATGTCCTAAAAATCTAAATAACCTACAAAATATGTTAATATATTCTCAACCATATAAGTTATATAATTTTATACAATAAAATTTTAAAAATTTAGCATAACAAATTTTTTCATGGAACTCACTTTGAAGCATCTTATAATTAGTATTAGAGTATACTTAAAAGGATAAAGAGATATAACAATATTATTTAAGCAGTATACTTAGAGTGTGAGTACGTACTCTAAGAGCATGGGACTATTTTCATACACACACGCTATTTAAGTCCATAAATATGATAGCACTAGTCCCGAAAAAATGTATATACGGCTGCACGATGATATCATTTACAGAATTTACAGGATATTTCCATCTTTCAATAACTATTTGTTGTTATTGTATAATTGTGCTGTGGGTTTTGATTTGTATTTTCGATGTGAACATACTCTCTCTCTATAGTATCTTAAACTTGCATTGCATCAAATCCATCCTCGTCATCCTGATACGGCTTATCATGGTCATTTCGAAGATTCTCTGAATCTATCTACATATTCCTACTTCAGTTTTGTGGATGCTACATGCCTACGCCAGTGACCAGGGAATACACCCTCTCTCTGGAAGGGTCAATCCAGCTGCTCAAGTTTTCCGCGGTTATTTGCCAAAGTACAATTTTTTTTTTTTTTGAAGAAAAGGCAGGAGCTCTGCCAAAGTACAATACTACAACAGCTATTTTGTATATACAGATCTGCAGGTATCCACAGGATTTTGTTTCTAAAACAGCACACATCAGGTGCCAATATTACAGGAAGAGCACGATCTTTAAGACTGAAATAATAGCAAAAACTAGGATTCGCACAATGCGGCCAAGGAGTGTGGCGCCGCAACCGAGTCTGCAGTGGAGCCCCACTGCAATCGGGCCTCCGCCGTGTTCCCCATCTGAAGCAAGATATACAGCGTAGCAAAGCTCTGCCAGAGGAGTGGCAGATCAAGAAAACTTCGTGTGCATGTTGTTGAAGTCCAAGCCGCCACCGCCCCTGATGCTTCTGCTCTGGAGTAGAGTAGAACGCCATCAACGCTCCCAACATGGCCTGGATGTTGTGCCCAAAATTGTTTTTTGAAAAAGCACGTTTAACATAAATAACTATTTTAAAATAGTGATGCATAGAAGCACCTCCCTTAAGAGCATCTTCAACAGTTCCTAATATTTAGACTCCCAATATTCTTAGATTGGGACATTCCTAAAAAATTTTGGGTTTACAAAATACCTTGTTCTCCAACAGTTCCTATATTTTCTCCCAAAACACCTTTGAATTGGTCCGTGGGCCATCTGGTATGCGAAATAATATTGATTGGGAGCTGAATGAGCGCATAAAAATGAGGAGTCGGGTCTTGTTTTTAGGCGTGCAAAATTTGAGGAGCTAGAAAGAGGGCTGTTGGAGTCTTTTTTGCAATCAAGTCCAAAATCAGGTTTTGGGAATGGATTTTAGGCACTGTTGGAGATGCTCTAAGGCTGGGTAATATGTTAGCAGCATGTTTCAGATAACAGAATTAATGCACTGGCGATGATCGTTTAATATGTGTTCTGACAGAAAGCACATTTAACACAAGGTTCTGAAGAATTTCATAGTAAAAAACGCCGCCTTGCGATGTGCAAACCATTTTATACTCTCAAAGAAAAAAAGAAAAAAAGGGGAGGGGTGGTTTCAGGACTCAGGAGTGGCAAGATATGGTGATCCAGTGGCAAAAGGATCACTCGCTTCCCGTTTTGTCCATCCGAAAAGCGTGGCTTGTTTTCTTCTTCTCGTTGGGCCACTTCGCTTCCCTCCAAAATGACATCCGCTTCCCTGTCCCTCCACCCTCCGTCCTCCTTCCCTTTCCCCATGGCCGCCGGAGTCTGCAGCCGCGTCCGCTGTGCCCAACCGGTGGCGCCCACACCCTGCTGCTCGCCACTTCTGCCCGCTGCCACGGCCGCTGTGCCTCGGCGGCTCCTCCTGCCGGCGGCTGCCGGCATTTGGGACTTCCTCTCCGGCGGAGCGGGCAGCGCAGCCGCCGCGTCCCTCGCCGTCCGGCAGGGCATGCAGCTCTTCAGGCAGGTCAGAGGATAAGGAAACCTCCTTTTACCTTCTTTTCCCATACTCTTTCTTTAATTACAGAAGAGCCCCTCACAGAACGCAATAGCAAGAGAGCTTCTTGTGCCGTGATGCCGTCCGAGAGTAATGTTTTATGTGGTTTTCAGAAACTGAGAGTGGGTTTTTGTTTAAAAAATTCCTTTTTTTTCCTCTTTCGTATCTTGCATTGCAGGGAGATGTGGCTGCGTCATTGGCGGAGTTCGATCGAGCAATTGAGTTGGATCCACGGCAGAAAGCGTGTAAGTGCTCCTAATTCCTAAACTAGGATGGTGCGTGTGTGCACACCTACGCTCGTTGTCAGTGTGAGTGGTTGTCTGCTCATTGTGCCAATTCGACCATGTGCTGCGTGCTTGCCTACATTTGCGGTGAGGAATATCACTAGCTTCAGCTATATGTGTGTGATTTTCAGATCTCTGGCAAAGAGGGCTTTCATTGTACTACCTGGACAGGTGCATTAACATGACCCAAATAGTAATGAGTCTCCTGAATGCCATTGCCTGACAAATTTTAAGCTATAAACTCAGTCTTGACCTCTGCAATCTTGTGCGTCGTTTCATTGATTGAATATTTGAAATAGGTTTCGAGAAGGTGCAGAGCAGTTCAGGCTGGATGTTGCTGCCAACCCCAATGACACCGAGGAGTCGATATGGTGCTTTCTGTGTGAAGCTCAGCTGTATGGGGTAGAGGAAGCAAGGAAGCGCTTCTTGGAGGCAAGCTCTCAGACTGGACGTTTACTTGTAATGTAATTCAATGGTACTGCGGAATGCATATAACTAATATCTTCAGGCAAGGTGCAAAATGTCATCACTAGTGTAGAATTTATAGGGAGTTCCTCTTTCAATAGAATGACATGAACCTAAACAGAAGACCTGAGAACCCACTTTCTAACTGGCCACAACTTCCATCTTAGACAAACGTTTCGCATTATATTTCTTTCTGGCCATCATAAATGAAAATTGCAAATCATAATGTATCATTCGTATATTAATGCTGGGGAACTTCCATGGTGATTGCAGTTTCTCAACAAATTCAAATTGTGATATTTGAAATGCTGCTATCGTTATGGATTAACTAACTGAGTATTGAGCTGAAACAGTAAAAGTTTATCAACAAGCAAAGTAGCAAAAACAAACATAGTGCCATAGACCTTCGAGACACACTTGATGATGAACACATATGGATAAAACTTATTGAAACTTGGTATTATTTGCAACATTTGTCATGTCTCGAACAAAAAATGGTTGCATCTGCCACTATTTGCAAAAATATTCACACTGATTGCTGAGGAGAAGGCAGCTTCATGCGCATTTCACTTTTCAGGTTGGTTTAGACCCAAGACCTATAATGCGTGAAGCTTACACCTTGTTTAAATATGGTGGGGACCCTGAACAGGTGATTTCATTTGAAGTACAATGTATATATCTAACCTCTCTTTATAAATTTCTAGGGACATTAATGTCTCATGGTTTCCTTGTCTTCAGTTAGCTTCAAAATTCTCTAGTGGTTCTGACGGTGAATTCTTCTATTCTTCATTATATACTGGACTTTACTATGAATCTCAGGTACAAATAAGTCACACAATCTTTCTATGGACGTTTTGTGTTTTAATTAGGTTATTTTGCATCTTTTGTAATAGTTGTAGCTGAACTAATCCACTGCAACAGGTATTTCAACAATGCATTTCTTTTCTTTGTTGAATGGTATGGAAATATCTTTAGTTTTCTATTATCCACAACTCTTAATACATCCACTGTAGTCTGTAGATTAAAAGTAGATATAAATTTCAATTGACACATCACCACAGGAAGCAAATATCTATTTGAAACATGTAATTCATCAAAGTATCTTCGCCAGTTTGGTGTAGGTAGCAGGCCGAGTAGTTCCATACCCAGAGTTTGGATTTGAACTGGAGCAGTTAATTAACACATCTTGCGAGTAGGCTAGTGTATTCTGCTAGGAAATTTCGTGATCTAAGAAGTTTATCCATGGTTGTGCAACTAAAACTCTCCTTATTTTTATGAACATTTTGTTATCATAATTATTACTAATTTCATTTCATACTGAACAGAAGGATTCAGAATTGGCAAAATCACACATTGTTGCCGCATGCAAGTCACCATATGGATCAAGGTCCTGCTTTCCTTCCCTTGTATTGTACACACAGTTCAGAGTTCTGATGCACTGAACTGACGTTCAGACACATTTAACTAACAGTATACTTCTTGGTTTAGGTCTGGTGATTACATGGCTTCCCTTGCATTGGTTCATTGTCAGTGTCGCAACTGGACTCTGGAGTGACAAGAAATCTTGGCATACAAATTGATCTAATCGTTATCATTGTACCCAGCAAATATAAAGCATCTTGGGTTTTCTTCCAAGGAGCAGAATGCTAAGATACTTGGAATTGGAGTTCTGATTTTTCATTCATCTGTAGACTTGGTAGGTAGAATATCCCCTTAAAACTTCGAACCTTGATAGAATTGAACCTGATCAAGCATTGATGGATTTGCACTCAATGACTGACAGAGTTAAGAAATTTGATGGGGGTCATACTAAATACTGTTGCTTTCTTGAAGGAAAAGATGACCAGATACTCTCTCCATCCTGTAATATAAGTCTATTTTCTTGAGAGGCTTCGTCTCATAATATAAGTCTGTTTAGTGTAGTTACTGTAATATGTTCAATCTATACTCTTGTTTTAATGCTGAAAAAGTGGATAACTAGTTATAGTATGTCATTCAATACAGGTATGTATGGTCCAACTTTTTCTTAGATTTAGTGCTGTGCTTGGTCTGTTCGTATCATGGACTTGGACTTATATTGCGGAATGGAGGGAGTACAAAATTTGGTAACTACTGGAAGCGAGCAAGACTAAAGTTTGGTTGTATGCTTGCTCAACTGAATCAACCTTTTCGATATGAAGTGCCTACATACATTAGAAGAAGAGCAGCAATTCTGTTTGCCATTACAAAAAGAACTCTGTTCATTGCTGACTGTGCTCCAGTCATGGTTGACAGCCTTAGTTGCTAAAATTTTGCAGTTACAGACTTAGCTGCTCCAGTTATGCATACATATAAAGAAATGGTTCCATACTCCTAGATGTACCCTGGATCCATACTCCTAGATGTACTTCTACTTTCAATATACCGCTTAAACAATGGCGGAAGTAGAAAAATGTATGTGAGTGTGCACACTTCACGTATAACTCTATAGTCTTGTACAATGATTTCGTAACATTATAAATCCAACGCATATTTGCTATCAATACAATACAAATAGTTCTAAGGCCTTGAAAATCCCAAATCGTCAAAATCAGAACCAATTTAATCAATAAATTTAGTCTATTGAAGATGTCATTTGCTAGCATTTTTAAAATTTTTGAAGATGCCGGGTCCCTAGTCGTGCACTTAAATGATGTTGTATGTTGTGGTCACAACCCAAATAGTAATTTACAGAGAAGGTTTCGGGGAACCTTCCAAGAGTCCTGACTGAACCCTACCGAGGGAACGGGTGAAGGGTGTCCTGACCTCTCAATGATGGAGTTAGAGGGCTATTTATAGCCGATTCTTGGGGTTGGCTTACTACAGTAGTATCGTTTTGAAGCTCTTTACTACTGAGGGCATAAAAGGTCTTCTGACTTCTTGCCCCTATCCATGTGTCCTGATCTTGGCCTTGCTGTCACCAGGATGGATGTGGTCCATTGGACCCGGCGTGATCTGATGGCTAATATGTGATATGATTTTATTTAGAAAAAAAGTTTATATAACACTTTGAATTTTGTTCAAAAGTCTGTTCAACATTTCAAACTTTGAAACTCGGTTATCTACCACCCCAAACTTTTCAATCATGTTTGTTTGACACCCTAACCTGATTTTGTAGGGAAAAATCCATATAACATCCTGAACTTTGTTCAAAAATCCATCCGACATCCTAAACTTTGAAACCAGTTATCTAGCACCCTGAACATTTTGATCCTATTCGTTTAACACACTATGCTTTTAACCGGTTTCGGGGTATTAAATGAACGGGACTGGAAAGTTCGAAGTGCTAGATAACTGGTTTCAAAGTTTCGGGTGTTGGACGGACTTTTAAGCGAAGTTCGGGGTGTTATATGGGTTTTTTCCCTTACAAAATCAGCTTAAAATTCAGGATGCTAGATAACTGATTTCAAAGTTTGGGGTGTTAAATGAACTTTTAAGCAAAGCTCAGGGGAGTTATATAGATTTTTTTCCTTTTATACATAAATCAGCAAAGCATGTGATCTAATTTCTATCAAAATCTTTGAATTCGAGTATTTTTTCAAATGTTTGTGTTTCATTTGAATTGTTATAGATAAGTATATATCCTAAAACTAAAATTTTCAGAAAATATACCCGAGTATAGCTTGAATTCACGCATTTGAAAGTATGGAGAAGTCTCTTTTCTACTTCTAAGAGTGGTTACTCTCTATATCGAATCTCACAATATAGTGAGTATATATCTCCCACAAAGGATTGTATGTAAGTGTAGTATACTAGTATATAAGACTATTTAGATAGTATATACTCTTTTTCAGACATGGTATGTATATTTTTAGACATACTCTTTTTATGTGAGAATATAAATGTATTTGTAAAATATGCTAAAAACTATGGACTCTCTTGCAATTATTTTATATGTGCTACATTAGAGGATCTTATAATTAGTATGTAAGTGTATCCAAACTGATAAATGAGTATTTCAAATTCGTTTAGTTGCTGTATGAAATGCGGGAGTACCTGCAGTCGAGAGTAGAATGTACCCTCTCTTTTTTGGAATAATTAACTATTTGCCACCCTTACGAGTGCTTCACGATGATATGAGTCAACGACACGCTTCTGATAATATGAGTCATCGACGGGCAAATCTGTTACCATGACCCGTAAGAGTGGCAAATAGTTAAAAGCCCTCTCTTTTTTTGCGGCAATATTGATTGGGATTGTCTTCGGGGTATGGTGGACCTAGAGCAGGGAGACGGTAGTGCACCTTGCCAGCCAGCTTGGACACCCATGATGTTGGATGTGGCAAGTGTCGACGAATCAGGACCGCTCGAGACTCGAAAAGGCGCGGTCGTGCAGCTAAGGCTCACATATGACATGTCCTTTGGCTCGTAGGGAGTCACGTCCATTCATGTCCGCGACTGCTTGCATTCGGTGCAAAAATTTATGAAAAACCAAATGAAAAATCGAATGGTTTTAAAAGTCAAATGAATTTGAAATCTGATTAAATTGTAAGGTAAAATTTAAATAAAAGTCAAAAACCGCTCAAACAGTGATGAATTTCGAGTTGTTTTCGCGAAAATTGGCGACATGTTGAAAAATTGGGAAAACTCGAGAAAAATTGTAAAAAATGTTGTAAAACTCTAAACTTCATTTTTTCAAAAATATTCACACCAAATGTCATAAAACTATTAATACTAATTTTAGAGAACTTTTGGATAATTTTTTTTCAAATTTCTCGAATTTTTGAATTTGAATTTGAACTTGAGTGGTAAACCGAACGAAATCTTTTCCGAACCGGAGCGGTACGAGCGAATTTTGAGCGGTTTTCAATGAAAAGTGAAACCCTGATCTAGTGTTATAAAAGCAAGTGACCATGGGCAACGATTTATCCGTGGTGTTCGATTTAGCTCATAGTTGTCACTGCTGTCCGGCGATGCGTAATGAGCCTGGAGCGCTAGGATGCCTAGGCGAAGATTAAACAATGAAAATAATAAATAATATCGCATATGATATGAAATTAACTAAATAGTTCCAAATAACAAGGAATAAATAGTTCCAAATAGGACAATTAACAAAAGATATAACTAGTTCTAAATAGCACAACAAAGTACTAGCAGTGCTAACTATTAACATTTAACAATAGTAGCAGTGTAGCACTTAGCAATAGCATAGCAGCATCGGCTAAAAGGCGGAGGGAGAGCAACAACAATACTAAAAGGGGGAGGGAGAGCAGTAGCACCGGTACTTAGTATTAGGGAGGGGGAGAGTAATAGACTAGGGGGATTAGGGAGCATAGGAGGAGGGGGATTGGGATCTCACCGTAGCAAGGGAAGGGGCCAAGGGAGAGTACTCATGTGGATGACGGATAGTAGCTCGTTTGAGGCGATGGGAGGCATCCAATAAACCGTCATAGTGGACAATATATAAAAGGTGGCGACACTCGTTCGTTGATGATGGGACCTTGAATCGATCATTGAGGTGGTCAATTAGAGGAGGTGGAGCTCTTGTTGTCGGTGAAGGTGGATTCCCAATGGCAGAGGTGGATTCCTGGCGGTGGAGGCTCAAATCGTGGTGGCGGCAGAGCTCCTCTCAACATGGCTAGGGTTTCCTCCCCTTCTCTCTCTTGGTATGTCTTTATTTGATCTCCTCCATCGGGTTTTCCTTTTCCCCTCTCTATCGAGTCTGTATACCCCTAGCCGCCCATCATTCTTAAGTCGCCACAGTGCCTATTCACCGAGAGCAACACCTAAACGTCTAGGCGGTCACCTAATTCATTCCAATCGAGGCGAGGTGTCCTGGCATCCCCTCAACCGCTGTGACGGCTTGGTGGCAAATAGGCGACTGTGTGACAACTACGTTGCTCACACTTTAGCTTCCTCTTCCATTTTTCGCTCATCGCCACAACAAGTTTTGTCGCCGTTGGTTCGGGCATGCGCTTGCGGTTGTAGTGGTTTCATGGTGTCGAGTTTCTTCCTATAGTCGAGCCTTCAGGAGTGTTGTCGGCCGCCGAGCTCGGGGCCTTCATCACCCGCTTGAGATGATGAAGGGTGGTCATGGCAATGCTCGCCCCAAGGATGGGCATGACGACAACAATGCTGGTGCGACCCGGAGTAGGTCAGATGCCCTCAGACAGCCTCCTCGTCCAGCCCATGCCGAGTCATCCGACCAGTGGTTCCGACGTGTGGTTAGCTCAGGCTCTGGAGCCACGCCAGGGAAGAGGTGGAAGGGTTTGGGGAAGGTCGTGTTCTGCTACTATATGGTTTGTTTGAAGATTGATACTCTCAAAGAAGAAACACTAGCAATCTGACTCTAAGGGCATATATAGTGGTATAGATGATAGTTGTCTGTAATATATCTCTATATTATCTATAGACAACACTAAAAATAACTCATACAATGGATCTTCTATATAGTTGTCTGTAATGGTCTCTCATCCAATTAACAGATTGTCTATACAATGGTACACAAAATATAAAGCTGCCTATAAGATCGTCTGTGAAATAGTAGACAACAGCTTTCTCTCTTCTCCTTCTCTCTCCTCCACGTCGTCTAAAATCCTACACGGCATAGTCTTATAGATAGCTAACATGCCCTGATATTGGTTGGTTTGCTCGACTACTATACATTGTGGGAAGCTAATGGTATGTTAGAGGAGACCCAAATGAAGATCTGCTTGGAGCACCGTACCAAATGCACGCGCATCTTCCACCAGGTCGCCGCCGGGATGCCTACATGATGATAGTAACTAACAACGGTGCCGCCCTCTGAAAGTGCACCAGAAAGCATGTGTTTCTGATGTTTTTGCATGCCACAGTATTTGTTAGAGAATCGACACGCTGAACAAATAAAGTAGATCAAATCAAAAGGTATATATAGATAGTGGCGACATAGGGTCTAACTCGGAAACAAATTCATAACAATCCATACCGCTCTGGCTCAAGCCTATCGGCGACGGACCTCCACTATGCTTCAGTAAAAATTGACCTTCTCTCTAAATTTAGATCATAAATCAATAGTATTGCATGTCGACGAGACGAATGATGATGCTGTGATCGAATAGAACTCAAACCGAAGCCCTACCTGAATCCAGAACATCGACACTGAAACTACTTGTTTCCATGCCCAACAGAGAAGGCGGCGCCACCACGGCAATCTCCTGTCAGAGTGAACTCTTAATAGTTATCTATCCATTGGAAACAACATCATTTGCACGTCATCTCGAAAAAGAACTTCTCATTGCATATGCCTTTAATTTTCCCTTTCTTTTGTCATAATGAAGACTTGTTCGAGAGTTTACTCGACTGGTTGTGCAAAGTTCGGCCCGTTTGTTTCGGTTTTTTCACTTGCTTAAAAGTTAAAAAGCTAAAACTGAAATAAACAGGGATCTTTTCAACCGGGGTTAAAAAAAGCCTAAAGTCTCCATACAAGTGTAATCCAAAAGTCAGGGAAAAGGTGCTTTTTTGGCTTTTTGGGTTGAAAATAGGCATTTGCCACTAAAATTCGTCGAAATTACCCACCAATGCCATTCATATATAAATGGAAATCTTAGGTTTTTGCCTCTGTTTCTCCTCCCCTGTTCCTCTTGAGGAGCCCGTCTGCCTCCTTGGCGCCGCCACCTCCCCCCATGGCTCACTCATCCCATCTCCGATCGGCGCTATTAACTCGATGCCTCCATCCTCCCATGCGCCTCCAAACTCCGTGTCCTCCCTCGCGCCGTTGCCATCCGAGATCCACTACCCTCCGCCACGCCATTGTCCTTTGAGATCCGCCATCCTCCGAGCTCTGCGTCCTCCCATGTGAATCTTCGAGCTCCACCCAGGGTTTAAAAAACCGAAATTTGAAATTCGCGGTACGGTTTTCGCAAAAACCGCGCTCAAAACCGCTCAAAAACCATCAAAAACCGAAGTGTTTAAAAATAAAAAATTTTAAAAAAATCGAAAACCGTTCGGTTTTCTACGAAAACCGAGCCGGCCATTTGAATGTTCTTCAAAAACGGTTTCACATAAATTTTTTCAAATGTTTTTATTTTTTAATTTTTTTTAATTAGAACGGTTTACCGAGTGGTTTTTGATCTCGAACCGGAGCAGTAAGGTCGAAAACCGCGGTTTTCGAGCAGTTTTTTTAATATGTTTGTTTGTGGACTGTAATGGTTTACTAATTTTTTTGCTTAAATTCCCTATGGCTGTGTTGGAATTTCATATCTGCTAATGAATGTTTGACTTACTCTTGCATTCGGCAATTGTGTAATTCAGGCAGATTGCCTTTTGGGATCCAGTATGTCATAGTTTTGATTGGTTCAATGATATTATGAAACCAAATTTGTTTGTTTTGTTGAAGCATGACAATAAATAATAGTAATGTACCATAATTTTAACCATTGATGTTTTTGAGAGTAGGTGACATTTAAAATTGATTATAGCATATCGAGTTTAGATAACTGAATTTGTGCCTCACTCCTTAGCATTTCTTACATTGAACAATGTTTATTGAAGTCGTCATGTAGAATTAACAGGTGTGTTGATTGTTTTGAAAAAACATCCATTTTGGATGCTGTATGTGTTGGGGAACGCGGCATGCTATGCTAGCACAAATTAAAATTTCTACCGCAAAACCAGAAAAGCTACTCGCAAGAAAGGGATCACAGATTGGATTACCACTAGACGCGCAGTTGCGGAATCCTTCGTGCGTTGGTATAGTGGATCGTTCTCGCCGTGGATCGTCCTCGCCGTGGATCGTCCTCACGCGGATCGTCCTCTCCGTGGATTGACCTCACGCGGATCGTCCTCACGCAGATCGTCCTCGCTGCGGTTCGTCCTCGCCGGATCGTCCTCATTGCGGTTCGTCCTCTCTACGCCTTGATAGCAGCGGCGTCACCACAATGATCCACACGTCCGGGATGGAACGCCGTGCGTCGCGCAAGCAAGCACCGTGTCGCTTCGGCGAGGGCAATGAGAGGTGGAGGCTTGGGTTACGGGCGTTAACAACCATATGCACGCCCACCCTTCCCTCTCCTTATATAGCCACGCGATGAAACCCTAAGCGGGGCCCATCGGCGCATTAAGCCCACGAGGTCCATTAATTACGGATCAATCCGAATTAATGCGTCCCAGATTAAGTGTGTGACCAGAGGTTCATGTACATTTGGACATAGATTCGGAAAAACCCTTTTTCCAATCCAATAGCTGGTAGCGGTTCCTTGCAGAGCATGCCAACTCCCAAACGCATATGATCAAATCAGATATAACCTTTCAAAAGTACTCATGTAATAATCCCTTTGCCAAACTATATGAAGATCGAACTCAAGACGAGAAGTATGTCATCCTTTGATAGTTCAATCCATCTCTCGTATCCATGATATATTAATAAGTTGTGATTGACTTCTCAATCACGGCATGGCTATGCACTTCCTTAATCATATCACACGAGTGGCCTAGACATATATCTCCGTTACACCGGAGTAGCAAATTCCATCTTGACTGCTCACTTCCCTCTGCATGTTTCATAGCAAACATGAAAGCTACCTTTATAACTATCCGGTTAGGAAATAGCGTTTGGTGGCCCCAAGGTAAACTATTACACATGTAGGGAATGAGACAATCTCAGGTCTAAGGATCATACATCCACTATGTATGAGATGCACTTATGACACATAAGAGTGTAACATTCTCGCGATGTCCCATTGGGTCTATCTAACCCATGTTCTTCATCATGAGTTCACAATGTATTGATGATATCTCCATATCCTATGATCTATGAAACATAATCATCGATCAATACATGTCTTGATCTATTCATCATTGTCCTATACGATGATACCCGATCGAGATACTTACGTAATTATATCAATAAGTAGAGAGTTTCATAAGCAAGTCACATACTTGCGATCAATATAATGATATACATTCATTGGACCAATAATCATATTATTATTCATAAGCATAGTCATGTTACAATCATCTATATAGTGCCTCAAGGGCATAACACCAACAATCTCCCACTTGCACTTGAGTCGGTCAATTAAGCATCTAATACCAATAGACCTTGTGTGCGCCTCATGCTTAGGGTGTGGAAGAGGCTTTGTCAGCGGATCACCACATTAGCTTCCGTATGTACTTTGCATATCTTCACGTCACCTCTATTCACAATCTCGCGAATAAGGTGAAAGCGTCAAGTATGTGTTTGGATATCGATGTGATCGAGGCTCTTTTCTTGTGCAATGGCACCACTATTATCACAATAGAGGTCCATTGGATTAGAGGCACTAGCGACCACACCAAGCTCGAGATGAACTTCTTTATCCAAACGGCTTCTTTGCGGCCTCTGAAGCGCAATGTACTCTCTATACATTGTAGAGTCACCACCGTGTTTTGTTTGGAACTCTTCGACTTACCGCTCCTCCATTTAGTGTAAATCTGAACCCGGATTGCGATCGAAATCATCTTTGTCGGTTTGGAAGCTTGCGTCGGTGTAACCCTTTACAATCGAGTTCTTCCTCACCTCCAAAAACTAGGAACATATCCTTAGTTCTTCTCAAGTACTTCAGGATGTTTTTCATGGCTGTCCAATGACCATCACCGGGATCCGCTTGGTATCTACTCGTGACACTTAGAGCATATGAGACATCTGGGCACGTACAGATCATGGCATACATAATAGACCCAATAGCCGAAGCATATGGTATCTTGCTCATCCTGTCTCACTCATCAGTTGTCGAAGGACACCGATTCTTGCTTAGACTTATACCATGTGACATTGGCATGAATCCTCTCTTGGATTCATGCATATTGAACCTCTTCAATACCTTATCAATGTCGTTTCTGGCTTAATCCAATCAACCTTTTCGATCTATCCTGTAGATCTTTATGCCCAAGATATAACATGCTTCTCCCAAGTCCTTCATTGAGAAACTCTTTTCAACGAAGTCTTAACGTCTTCAAGCATAGGAATATTATTCCCGATCAATAATATGTCATCCACATATAAAATCGAAATACAAGTGCGCTCCCACTAGCCTTTTTGTAAACACAAGGCTCTTCTTCATTTTTATGAAGTCAAATCCTTTGACTACTTCATCAAAGCGAATGTTCCAACTCGAGATGCTTGCTTCAACCCATAAATGGATCTTTGAAGCTTGCATACCTTATTAGCATATTTAGGATCAACAAAACCTTGAGGTTGTATCATGTATACATCCTCGATAGATTCCCATTAAGGAAAGCTGTTTTGACGTCCATCTGCCATATTTCATAATCGAAATATGCAGCAATAGCTAAAATGATCCAGACAGACTTAAGCATGGCTACCGGTGAGAAAGTTTCATCATAGTCAATTCCTTGAACTTGTTTGAAACCCTTTGCCACCAAGTGCCTTATATATCTGAACATTTCCATCCATGTCTATTTTCTTCTTGAAAATCCATTTGCACTCAATGGTTTTTACACCATGAGGAGGATCAACCAAGTTCCAAACTTGATTGTCATGCATAGATGAATTCGGATCTCATGGCTCCAAGCCATTTTTGGAGTTTGGGTCCATCATCGCTTCTTTATAAGTCATAGGCTCATCATTATCCAATAATAATATGTCATGTCCATATCTCATGGGTTCATGACGCGGCCTCCCCGACCTACGTAGGGCTGGTGTCTCTTCCATAGGTTGTACAACATCTTGTACATCAAGTGAAGGTTCAATGGGAGTTGAAACATTTTACGATGGTTCTCGAATTTCTTCAAGTCGCACCTTGCTCCCACTAACTCCTTTTGAAAGAAACTCTTTCTCTAGAAAGACACCGTTTGAGCAACAAAAACTTTGTTTTATCCCTTTTGTAAAAGTAATATCCTTTTGTTTCTTTAGGATACCCACAAAGAAGCATTTTTCCGATTTTAGTGCGAGTTTATCGATTGCAAATGTTTTACATAAGCCTCACAACCCCATATCTTGAGAAATGACAATGAGGGCGTTTCCGAGTCCACATCTCATATGAAGTTTTCTCAACGGCTTTTGATGGAACCCTGTTTAAAGTGAACGCAACTGTTTCTAGAGCATACCCCCAGAAGGACAATGGCAGATCTGTTTGGCTTATCATTGACCGAACCATGTCTAACAAAGTTCGGTTCCGTCGTTCGGATCGCCATTCCATTGAGGCGTTCTGGCGGAGTAAGTTCTTGAACGATTCCACATTGCTTTAGATGATCACCAAACTCTTAGCTCAAGTATTCGCCACCACGATCGATCGTAAGTGTTTTATTGATTTGCCAAGTTGATTTTGTACTTCATTCGAAACTCTTTGAACTTTTCAAATGTTTCAGATTTATGCCTCATTAAGTAGATATATCCATATCTACTAAAGTCATCGGTAAAAGTTACAAAGTATTGAAACCCACCTCTAGCACTAGAGCTCATTGGTCCACATACATCCGTATGTACTAGGGCCAACAACTCATTTGTCCTTTCACCAAAACCTGTGAAAGGGGCTTTTGTCATCTTGCCAAGTAAACAAGACTCACATGTTTCAAATGATTCAAAATCAAATGAGGTTAGAAGTCCATCATCATGGAGCTTCTTCATGCGCTTCTCATTTATGTGGCCTAAGCGACAATGCCATAAAAAGGTAGGATTCACATCATTGGGCCGAAGCCTTTTCACATTAATGTTGTAGACAGGTTTTTCTTCAAGTTCAAGCACGTACAACCCATCTACCATGGGGCATCGGCCATAATACATATCATTCAAAAATATCGAACAAACAAAGTTCTTTATTCTGAAATCATAACCTTCATGTTCCAAACAAGAAGATGAAATAATGTTTCTACTCAAAGATGGAACAAAATAACAATTATTGAGTTCTAAAATTAATCCAGAAGGCAAATGCAATGGGTAGGTGCCAATGGCAACAGCTGCAACTCTTGCTTTATTCCCCACGAAGATCCACTTCTCCTTTTGCCAAGTCTCTACTCTTTATCACCCCGCATCGAATTGCAAATGTGAGCAACCGATCCGGTATCATATACCCAAGAGGCAATACTAGAAGTAGCAGATTAATTTCTACAACATGAATACGAATTGGAAGTCACACTTCCATTCTTCTTATCTGCAGTGCCATGCGTTTCGTTTCCAATGTCCTAACTTCTTGCAATAGAAGCTCGAGCATCGGTTTAGGGCCAATCTTAAGCTTCTCAAGCTTAGATTTGAGACTCGCGATCTCAACCTTGCCCTTGCCCTTTCCTTTGTTTCGGCCTTAGCCTTCTTCTTGAAGGCGGTGGTTTTCGAACCATCATCACATGATTAGGTTTTTCTTTATGCTTTCCTCGTGAGACTTGAGCATCCCATGTAGTTCGGTCGGGCTTTTCTCCATGCTATTCATATGAAAATTCATAATGAACGGCTCAAAACTCGAGGCGAGGCGGAGAATCACATCCGTAGCCAAACCAAGGCTAAGGGAAAATCGAGCTTTTCCAATCTCCCAATGTAACCAATCATTTTGATTACATGAGGATCGACCGGACTTCCTTCACCGACTTGCAAGCAAACAAAAGCTTGGAGATACCATACCTCTCGGCTCTTGCTTGGTTCCCAAACATGTCCTTTAAGCCCACAATCATATTGTAAGCATCCTGGTCCTCATATTGCTTTTGAAGCTCGAGTCCATGGTGACAAGCATGAGACGGTGACCTCTGAGAGGCATTAACATGTTTTTCATACTCGGCCTTATCATTGCGAGAAGCATTTTCACTTTGGTTCATCAGAATTGGATTCTCTAGAACATAGTCTTTCTTTTCATGCTTGAGAACAATTCTTAGGTTGCGATACCAATCCACAAAATTTGTTCCATTAAGCTTTTCCTTTTCCAAAACCGATCTCAAAGCAAAACCGGTGTAGTAGAAGGAGTAGCAGTGCCATTGAACTACAACAAAAACATGCAAAGTTTCTAAGCACTATATTTATGTAAAACTTTCATTAAACATTTTAATAAAAGATACTCCTATCATGTGCCCCCTTTATGGACACATAGTGAGTATTCAAGATCCATATTCATCAAACACTAGTGAGCTTTGGCATCACTGCTAGAGATTTAATGACATAGGTAAGCAACATCTTTGCTAATTACATCTTATGTAACTCTTGTTGGTTGAGCATGAAAACAAGTAATGAATGCCTCCGTCAACTCGACTCATGGCCAGGTCAACCTGCCCTAGGGCTCACATGAGGAAGGGAGCACTTCCCGATTTCGGGTGCCAATTAAGAAACCTAGCCTCATGTGTGTTTTCCTAGACACTAATTGTCTTGTATTTGTTCCTTCATTACTGAAATCAAAACTCAACCACTTATGTCCTCAAGCCCAAAACCGTTTTGATAGCTTCATTAAATCTTACCATTGTTATGCGTGATGTGTCCAACACGTCCCTATCATCTATTAAGATAGTCATTGATATACTACTTTGGCAGTCATATCAATAATGATCTAAATTCTTGATAGGTGCAACAATAGGGTGGACATATTTGATTTAAAATTTGATTAACTATGGGGATGAACAATATCTATTATGAACACGGCATCACATGCAATGAGCATAAAGAAAATAGCAAGGATTAAACACACATCCACAGAAAATCAAGATTAAGCTGTGAAATAGTATGGCCTTTAGCATTAGGATCTCCATCATCATGCTTGTTGGTACATTTGGCCATCTTGCTTGGTTGTTCACCTAGCCATCATGCTTGATTGCCATCATCTTCATCATTGTAGATGCAACTCCTTACAACTTAGATAATGAAATTTACATGAAGGTTTCAAACATCACAAGTCGACACATGAGCCGTTATACAAATTTGATAATGAAATAGCCTTATGGCTTGACACAACACGCAGCCATGTAAACGTTACATGCATCACATACACATAGGCTATACTATTTCACATATAACATCCTGCAAAAAGAGTTAAACAAAGCGATTCTACGGTGTCGGGGTTCCAAGGGGCAACGCCCCTGGCGGGGTTCCAGGCGCGCCAAGGCCGAGAATCAAGGCGCGCCCACCTGGTCGAGGCGGCGCCCGAAATTTTTTAGAGGCATGTCTTCGCCAAAGGAAAACGTCCTCAAAATTTCCATGGATCAATCAAATTGACCTAATCGATTCAATCGATTGGCTTGGTCCCATATGGTCGCGATGCGTAGACCCTGATGGCGGTAACCCGACCGGTAAGGGCAACGTCGTACCATGAACGGACTCACCCAAATCAAGCTTGAATCGGATTGCACTTCCCTCTGATTCAATCTGATTGGCTTGGTCCCATATGGTCGCGATGCGTAAACCCTGATGGCGGTAACCCGACCGGTAAGGGCAACGTCGTACCATGAACGGACTCACCCAAATCAAGATTGAATCGGATTGCACTTCCACAAACCCTAAACCGATCGATCTCATCGATAGCTGCCTCCACCAATTAATCACATGAACCGGCAGAACATGTAATAGATCTAATCTACTATCCCCACATATCACATATGTAACATCCAGATCACAAATCTACGCGAGATGGATCTGATACCACTGTTGGGGAACGCGGCATGCTACGCTAGCACAAATTAAAATTTCTACCGCATAACCAAAAAAGCTACTCGCAAGAAAGGGATCACAGATTGGATTACCACTAGACGCGCAGTTGCGGAATCCTTCGCGCGTTGGTATAGTGGATCGTTCTCGCCGTGGATCATCCTCGCCGTGGATCGTCCTCACGCGGATCGTCCTCTCCGTGGATCGTCCTCACGCGGATCGTCCTCGCTGCGGTTCGTCCTCGCTTCGGATCGTCCTCGCTGCGGTTCGTCCTCTCTACGCCGCAGTAGCAGCAGCGTCACCACAGCAGTCCACACGTCCCGGGATGGAACGCCGTGCGTCGGCGTGCAAGCACCGTGTCGCTCGGCAGGGGCAATGAGAGGTGGAGGCTAGGGTTCTGGACGTTAACAACCATATGCACGCCCACCCTTCCCTCTCCTTATATAGCCACGCGATGAAACCCTAAGCCGGGGCCCATCGGTAGCATTAAGCCCACGAGGTCCATTAATTACGGATCCAATCCAATTAATGCGTCCCCATTAATTAAGTGTGTGACCACAGAGGTTCATGTACATTTGGACATAGATTCGGAAAAACCCTTTTTCCAATCCAATAGCTGGTAGCGGTTCCTTGCAGAGCATGCCAACTCCCAAACGCATATGATCAAATCAGATATAACCTTTCAAAAGTACTCATGTAATAATCCCTTTGCCAAACTATATGAAGATCGAACTCAAGGCGAGAAGTATGTCATCCTTTGATAGTTCAATCCATCTCTCGTATCCATGATATATTAATAAGTTGTGATTGACTTCTCAATCACGGCATGGCCATGCACTTCCTTAATCATATCATACGAGTGGCCTAGACATATATCTCCGTTACACCGGAGTGGCAAATTCCATCTTGACTGCTCACTTCCCTCTGCATGTTTCATAGCAAACATGAAAGCTACCTTTATAACTATCCGGTTAGGAAATAGCGTTTGGTGGCCCCAAGGTAAACTATTACACATGTAGGGAATGCGACAATCTCAGGTCTAAGGATCATACATCCACTATGTATGAGATGCACTGATGACACATAAGAGTGTAACATTCTCGCAGTGTCCCATTGCGGGTCTATCTAACCCATATTCTTCATCATGAGTTCACAATGTATTGATGATATCTCCATATCCTATGATCTATGAAACATAATCATCGATCAATTCATGTACTGATCTATTCATCGCTATCCTATACGATGATACCCGATCAGAGATACTTACAGAATTATATCAATAAGTAGAGAGTTTCATAAGCAAGTCACATACTTGCTGATCAATATAATGATATACATTTATTGGACCAATAATCATATTATTATTCATAAGCATAGTCATGTTACAATCATCTATATGACTGCCTCAAGGGCATAACACCAACAGTATGATCATGAGTCAAGACAATGATCTAGAGTAGGCTGATAAGAACAAACAATATAATTAAGTTAATACATGTACTTTTTTTAATCCTGTCATGTTCAGTTGTGCTATTCATAAGGTGAATATGTCATAATATTGTTCTCGCACCATGTACTTGCATTAACAAACTTCAGCGTTGGATAGAAACAAAATAAAGCTTGGATTGTGAAATGAAAATTTTATAAGTTGCAAACATGTATAAAAGAACAAGTGAGCTCCGTCCCTCAAGAAAAAGTGGGAATCAGTGAGTTGTAATCTTCTGGAAGTTAAAATGTCCTGTAGAACCATCTAAAAGAAAATTTAAGATAATCACTTCACCATCTAAAGGGTATTCTAGACTTTCTAGCAATAAGCTACAACATCTAACCCATCAAAAAGCTAAGATATCAAACAGTGTGTCTTAGCTTAAAAATAAAATGCTTATAAGCTCATTAAGCCAAAAGTCTACCTTAAAGCCATGAGTTAAAAAGTCTAAACCAAAACAAACAGGGCCGAAGATAAATAGCATTGAATACCCAGGAAAATTATCCGGCGAGCCCTCCTCTCGTCTCTGATGTTCACCTGTGCTATTCAGCACTACAATTCCAATCACGTCATCTCAACCATCAGATGCTATGTTTCCGGAGAAACGAGGATATCCACCGTTAAAGATGCAAAGGGTCTGCTGTTGCTGTACGGCTTAATCTAGTGAGGTAAACATGGCATTTGTGAACCTGACTAGGAGAGTTAAACCCCTGACGACAACAGAATCTTGCATCTCTAGATCTTTTATCGCGACAGGGACGGATTTTTCAACAAGTTTTCTGCGGTACTTACGATAATTAGCTATCCTTCCTTTTGGAAGTGTATAGCTGGAGATGAAATAAAGGGCTGCAACTCACAAGCTAAACCAACTACATTAGGTGTATTAGTTGGACATTGTGTTTAGGTTGGTATTGCCCAATCAATAGCAGATTGGCAGAGGTGACCATTTTTTAAGGCCTGGTTTTGATCGTTGTCTCTCTATTTGGTGTGCCTATTTCTTATGCTCAGTGCCTCAGTGGTCTGCCTTGCAAAAAGAAAGAAAGAAAAAGAATGAGAATTCCTACTGTTACCTTCAGCAGGGCTTGACCTGAAAAAAAAAATTCTCAAAAGCTTAGGCTATTTCGGCCGTTTAATAGCACTTGTACATATATTGGTTTTGGTGAATGATCTTTCTGCCCCCAGGAGAACGATCTTATTGCTATGCACAAAGTAACACATTACACCCCTGCATTTTCTTGTTTCTGACACGAGTAGCTATATCAGGATAAAGTTACTCAAACTAAATGAAATGGAACAATTAAAACCTTTATTATTTTTACCTTTATTTCAGAATGGGGAGGGATGACGTCCCATTTTGATCATCAATCCCTCGTAAGGAAGGGGCGACATCGATGTACATACAGAAAACAAAAGAACAAAAAGAAGGAAAAAAGAAAAGGACCGAAAAAAATAACTGGGGGGAGCGAGATCAAGGGACCTCTGATTACATGGAACCTACCAAAATCACAAACAGATAAGGTTGACATGATCAAGATCTACGGTACGGCGGCACAGAGAAGGGGGCGGATGGAGTCATCAGATGGCCACCAATCCGCCCCCTCACAATATCACATATTCTGGAGATAGGTCCTCCCTCCCTATCTCATCCTGATAAACCAAGGAAATTATATGATTGGAATGGAACCATTGTGTGGTGAGCGCGCACGTGTGTGTTTGTATGTACATTGCTGAGTTGGTCTGGGCAGGGTTCTCAGCCATGTAGCAATGTGGATGCAGGTGGGGAAGACAAGGTCATGAGCAACGATGCAGCCTCCTCCACTCCCATTAGAAACCTCCTTTTCTGAACAGCCTGCAGGTTGCTGCTACTGCTGCTGCTGTTGCTATCGCTGTCTTTTACTTCTTTTACTTCAGCTGTTGCCTCATCATGATGCTGCTGCTGCTGCTTCTGGGCTAGGCCAAGCTCTTGCCTCCTCTTCTTCCGGTACCGGATCCCACAAGCGTTGCAAAGTGACTGCGGTCAGAATTGGAAGAGTTAAAAGGCTACATTCAGTTTATCATCACACTAGAGTGAAATTAAGAATCTGTAAGTGCATGTCTAACACAATTTTTTGGTGCTAACGGTCCTACCAGAAATACATTGAGGAAAACATGAAGGACAAAACTGAAAATAGTCAGGTTAGAAGAATCGAAATGGATAAAGTATCTCTCTCTCCATGCACACGATTAGCTTGGTGGTTAGCAGCACTGCTGCAAGGAACATCTCACCTAACCACTAAGTTGTAATCAAATTGAGTGGACAGAAAGGTCATCAAGACTAGTCATATTAGGATTCGACTAAAACCAAGACCTAACTACAGGCTGTCAAAGGAAACTTCCACATGTCACAAATCCAATTCAAGCGAATCAGTTATCACTAAGAGGAAGCGTCAGAAAACTTTTCTAAACCATATTAGTTCCAACTATCGTATTGACGACCCACTGCGTAAGAAATCAAAGCCTGAAGACCTGGAGCTCACAGGCTACGTATGGTGAAATGTGCTTCGATCTTTAGCTGGCTATGATTAAAAAAGACGTTAAATGCACACCAATTTGACCCAGTCTTGCAGCTCTTGCTTCGATTGTATCATACCCGCTTTTGATTTCATTCTATTATCCAAATGATTAAACTTCAATCCAACACTGAACCCCCACAATAAAATCATCCATTCTTGTAACAAGATGCCTGAGAGAACTAGAACTTTCCAATAGATTCCATCTCATTAAGAGGAAAACGACATTTCCCCGCAACCGAAAAGAGAAGGATCACGCGTATTCCTTAATAGTAGTGAAAGCTCTAATTTTGTCTGATCAGATGAACATCGGGAACTAACATGCAAAAACTTATCTAAGAAGAAGTCGTAGATGATCATACAAAACAAGCAACAACTGCTGTTCGCAGCAGAAGCAGAGGCATGTATCTAACTATGTTCTTCAGGAATGATCAAATCAACTCTGTAGCCAAGAATCCCCAATCTGCTTGACCCTGATCCTCATCAACAGAACTGATTACTGAATCGCAAGCAAGGAACCGATCAAGAACTCACCCTGCGCCCGGTCGGCCCACCGCGCCACATGGGCGTGGTGGTGGTGCGGCATTCGACGCAGCTCCTCCTCCCTTCGTCCACCACCCCGATCCCATCGACCTGCAAAAACTGCAAACAAAAGGGAGCAAAATTGAGCCAAAAAAGAGGCCAGCCAAAGATCATAAGAAGAAAGAGAAGAGCCGGATGTACCTTCCGACCTGAGGAACCCATCGCCGCGCCGGATTGCAGCCTCGATCAGCGGTGGCCCGATTGGTTGGAGATTTTATTTTAATTTTTTTTCCTTGTGTGGTTGCTCTGTTTCTTGAAGCGTGTAGTGAAGAGTAGTTGCGGAGGAAGACGAAAAGGCGATAACGGGGAGAGGAATGCTATGGCGGTCGGGCCAAGAGCGTGGAAGGTAGCCTATGTATGTTATGTGTGCGAGAGATTATTTTAAAATAAAACTACTGAAAAAATATGTTAAAAAATAATTACATAAATTTATCTCTGTCGCTAATTCATTTAACAATAGTAGTTTACCAGCAAAATAAATCAAATAAATCGACGACAAAGCTGTTGACTAAATAAAACTCTATCGACAATTCATTTGATGATAGATAGCCAAATAAATCAGATAAATCAGTGACAAAGTTATTGACTAAATAAAACTCTGTCATCAATTTATTTGACGACTGGCTAATGGAAAGCTTGATTGTAGCACTTCCATTGCCAAGTCATTTGACTGCAAATGAGCTGTCGCCAACTCATTTGATGACAGGAGACCTGTCGTCAAATAAATGAATGACATAGGTGTATTTACGCAAGTTCTTAACATATTTTTCTGTAATTTAATTTTTGAAATGTATTATTATTATTTTAAAAAGAAAATCCGCATGGGAGAGATAGGGGGAGAAGGTGACATGGCATTTCAGATTAGACATGAAAGATACAGTGGTTGTAATCTTGGATTGGATTTAGTGTCGGTTTGTTTTAGCTTTTGATTTTGGATTGTGGCCCTAAAAGTAGAATAAAAAAACAAACAGTCTGATTCTAGAATCCAATTCTCACAATCCAGCCCACCCATACACACTAGAATCCACAATCTATTTCATATATACTTTTGGATTTTAGTTTTTAGAGAATCAACTTCTCTATAATCACAATTCAAATTGGCTTTTAAAGAATCTAAAGGTGAAACAAACAGACCCTTAGAAGGTAAGGTCGGCTACAAAGGTGTTTGGCAAATTTGGTAGCATTTTCGTGGGAAGGTGGACTGATTTTCCTAATAAAAAGAAGCAAGGAGACATACTCTCCCTCTTTTTTGAATTCAGAAGCTGTCGTTACGCAACTTCAGGGGTACAATCTGCCTAGAGGCGACTACACAAGAAACACGGCGGCTAATGAAGCAAACATATGTCACCGGTCTTCCTCCTAAAGTCGTAGGTGGACCGCTTCGTTTGCAGACCTTCGCGCACACTCCCTAGCCATCGAACTTGAAACCTAGAAACATGCGGTTGGAACTTATTAATTTTTGGAGGAAAAAATATATTTTCACATTTGATAACATCAAATATGTTACGATAGAAACGATGTTCACAGCCGCGTCTCAAAGGTCGGAAAAATAAAATAAAAAGTCAAAATATCATGACAGGAGAGTGTATCTAGCAATTAAAAGAATTAATAGTCTTAATTTTAGGCATTGATAATATCTCTAAAATATCACGTTTTATGTGGCGTCTACTACCTATATTCACAAAAACAAACAATGTTGTTTTTAGGCATTGATAATATCTCTAAAATATAACTTTAGCGGCCAATTTCTATTGCATTTGTAAAACCTAATAAACCATTGCCGTGTGTCTGATTTAAATATTCATAAATAGACCATGGAAACCCTCTTGGTAGATAGTGGAGTTATAGATGTATAACTCCACCTACCAAGGTTCAAATCATAGTGCCCATCTTTACACACACGAGTGTGCTTTAGTAAAAATTTTATGAGTTCACAAATTTATCATCAGTCTCTGTCTGTTTAGACGTGTGCAAGGAGACGCACTTGTGTGGGCGTGATGTGCGTGCGTGGTGTTGCATGTGCTTGTACGTCTTCATTGTAATCACATAAATAAATAAATAAAATACCGACGTTCAATCTTAGTTAATTTGACTGTATGTATTGATTCTAGGATGAACCATTTTTCTTAACCAGATGTCCAGATGGGGTATAAAATTGGTAAATTATGTTGGCTGATACTACTATCCATGATTACAAGTCGCAAAAAAAAAACCACTCTTAAGGATACTTCATGCCTATAACAACTATTAATTGCTTCATTAGAGGAATAGATCAGGTACGGTGTCATCGATAAAGTTTTTAAAAAGTGCTAACTGGTCAATGAACTCTCTTTAGCTAGAGCCAGCTCACGTCAACGAGCCAAACGTCACAGCGTCAGAGCTCGCAAAGCTACCTCAAAAGAGAATCTCTAGAACTCTCTCAATAACTTTTTACTAATTTATTCCGTTAACGTTACGAGGCACACACACCACCGGAAGTTGATGTGTTGCACAAACCATATACTAGTTATGTATCCATGCGTTGCAATGAAAACTCAATTTGTGATAATACTGTTCAATCTGAATGTACAATGGTTGAAACTCAATTTGCGATAAAAAATTTATTTGCAAAGAGCATTAGCAATGCCAAAGGTGGGTAATTAAAAAGCAGTGGCAAATATGAGTAATTTTGATGAAGTGACATGGGAAGAAACTCTTGCTTTATATAGTAGAGATATACTCATATTTGCATGTATAAATCTTAAAACCACACTAGAATTCAGCATGAACATCTAAACAGTGCTTTAGTTTTCATAACACACGGTTTAGACGAACCAATTTTGTGGGGGTGCCACCAACCAAACACCAGATTATCCTAGTGAAAAAGCATGGGCTTCCCTTCTCCTTTTCTTGTTGCTATCATCAGAGCTAGCTCTGCCTTCTTCTCCATTAATCTAACAACGATTAGAAAAGTGTAGAACCAAACAAAGCAGTCATGCATGACTCATAAGCCACCTAAAAGGATTAGCCAAAGATGACGTCATAGCTTACGGGTCATCCCGAAGGCTTGGGACTCACGCTATCACGAGCTACTAGCTTATTTTCTGCCATATAGACGGTCACAACCTACTCTTTTAAAAATAAATAGACTACCAAAAATTTTTGTCTCAGGATGGTTCGGTGCTCTAAGCAAGAATGAATTTCTAAGCATGCTTAAAAACTTGCATAAGTTTTTCAACATGCAAATCTACCTAGGGATAAAATGCACTATGCATCTTAATATATATGACAACAATTGTCGTCCTGATAAGCTAATGGATGGTTCATTCTGGTGGAGAGATAGTTTGAAACTGCTTGACATTTACATGTTGCAGTGTTGCGAAAGTGTACCTCAGCTTTCTTCTGGATAGCCTCCTGCATCTTCAGCACCCTGAGTTGTTCTCGTTTGTCAAGTCTAATAAACTTACGGTTGCTCAAATAAGTGACACAATCACACAATTAATAGGCAAGAGCTCTTTCATCTTTCCTCTTTCAGTCATAGCCTATCAGCAATTCATTGATATGGTTGCTCTAGTTCAGGAACTTGATCAATCTTCAGAAGAGGACATATGGACATACGCTTGGAATAGTACTGGGCTTTTACTCTTCAGTTAAGGCCCATAAAATCCTCACTGGGCGAGATTCTGTTTTAACTTCTTTTTTGTCTGTGGACAAGCTGTTTTCAAGCATAGCACAAAGTGTTTTTCTGGTTGTTGCCACAAGACAGACTTCATTTGTACAAGGAATTTGCTCAGAAGAAAGAATTTCCGCTTTGCAAGATTACACGTGTTGTGTGCCCAAATCTGAGATAAGAAACCTTGTTTTTCATCTCCTTTTTTATTCCCCCTTGGTAGGGATTTTTGGTATTTTATATGTCCAACAAGAGGTACTACTATATGATCTCAATGATATCGGCGTTGACATGGTAAGGGACTGTTTGTTTCGGGGCTAGTAAAGTTGGGATTATGTATTCTGGCCTCAAAAGTAGAATCAAAAATAAAAAGCCTAATTCTAGAATCCGATTCTCACAATCCAGCCCACCCATATACACTAGAATCCATAATCCACTTTATATATGCTTTTAGATTCCAGCTTTTGGAGAATCAGCTTTTCTACAACTATAATCCAGAATAAGCTTTCAGAGAATCCAAAGCTGAAACAAACAGGCCCTAAATCCATTGGAGACTCTCTTTTTTTAATAGCAATCACATGGTATCACAACGGAGAACGCAACGTCCAATCCAAAAACCAAGAGCTAAATTTCCAAATACAACTAAGTTCATAATATAAGTCAGTAGCTAGGAAGGGTGAAAATTAGAGTGAAAAACAAAGAAGCGCTCCAGCAATGAACAGGGGAAAAAGTAGAGCACGCACCGAACATCTCGATCGTTTGTAGCGCGAGATTCCCTCCTTTTTCAAATTCTAAGTCGAGGTGTAAGTCAACTCCAACAACTATTTGTTTCATTGCTGCATGAAATACACACCAAAATTCAAAATCAGAATTAAGATGACCTGTTCAAACTTAAATTGACCCTTGATATAACCATGCCAGGTAGGCAAACCCACCCACCCACTGGACTTCCCCCGCAGCAGGACGCCTCAGCTCCAGACCAAGCAAGGCTTCAACAGGAGCCCTCAACCGGAGATTTCCGATAGAAGCAACACATCAAGGACAAGAGGGTAGATAACCATCGCATTACGAAGAAGCTTAACCAATAATAGACCAAGCAAAGGCTAAATTGTAAGCTCCATAGGACCACCACCAGGCAGGTACATCACTCTCAGCTCTGCAGACGTAAAATATGACAAAACAACCTGTACGCCCAGGATTGTTAATAGCCTTTCGGAGCGAAGCCTTTGCAATCCAAGGCTCTCTCAGCTGTCAGCCGCCCATATGCGCGTCTATCATCCAAACACGGGTATCCAACTTTCTAAATTCTGTGATGATTGGATGGTAGAAAGGAGATGAGATGCAGGCCAATAATGGGCACTGTACCGAACGCACATAACCTGTTCCGGTCGGGTGCATGATTCGTACCACTTTGCGCACAAGAATCTTCGTCGAAGGAGCGGCGAATGATCGGACGATCAAACTGGAAGGATAGTGTTTCCATCAAAAGGTGGTAGATTCTCTGCCTGGGAATGAACTGCTAGCTAGCACACGCTTAATTGCGCAAAAGGCGGTAGAGAAAGTGACCACACCAAGAGCTGCCACATAACAATCGCAAACAGCCATCGAGAGATTATGTTCGTAGATTTCTGATGAACAGCATTCTTTCAAGCAAAGAATAATATAGGCATAGCCAGCCAGCCAGTATACATAGGGGTGAAAACGGGTCGGGTAATTCTCGAGCCGTATCCGTATCCGAAAGAAAAATATCCGAAACAGATGGGTAGTACCCGTACCGAAAATAAACGGGTAGTATTCGTATCCGTACCCGATCAGATGCACGCGGGTACGGGTAGGATACGGGATGAGCAATACCCGGTACTACCCGAGATAAAACGGGTTAAGTTAGGGTACCCGATCTTTTTTGTATTTTCGGGTACCAATTGAAAGTCAAAGAAGAGGCCCGGCCCAATAGCGATAACCCTAACTCCCTTCTCCAGTTCTCCCCAAGACCAAAGTCCCTACTCGGCTACTCCCTATTCCCTAACGCGGCGGCGGCGCCTGGTCCTGGTCTCCTGGAAACCTTTACCCTAATCCCCAACGCCTGGAAAGACAGAGTGAAACCCCAGGTCCCCAACGCCGCCTCCTGCTCGTGCCTCCTGCTCCTGGATCCTGCGCTTCCCTCGCCGGCGAATCGGCTGCCCTTGCTGGCGAATCCTTTTTCATGCGCTCCGAGGATCGAAGAAGCTTGTTGTTGCTTCATCCTGCGCTCCGAGGTGTACCGTTGCGTGTCGCCAAGAGAAGAAGCCAGAGGCCTTTCGCTTGCTATGCGCATCTCCTTCCTTCCGCAGAAACTCTAGGTAGTATTACTGTTACCACATCACAGTTGTTCCATCATAGTACTGAAAGTCTGAAACAATAGGTACAAGATGTGTAATGTGCTAATTTCGCCAATGAAGATTGTAGTCACTAGGTAGTATTCAGTCAATTTTACGCCAGAATGAGCATTTCGCATTGTGTTTTCTGGAGACCATGGATAGAGATTGTTAAATCACTTTGTTAGTTCGGATCGGATGCAACAGCTTTTCATTGCAAATCCTGGTGACTAGTTTCTCAATTCAGCAAATTTATAGTTGTAGACCATTATGTACCATTAAGTTAAAAAATAGGCTTCTTTTTCATCTGTTGTATTTCTGTCTGAGCATGTGTGTGGGAGGGAGACAATGTGTGTGGTAATGAAAAGCAAGTTTTGAACATAGTTGTTTCAAAGTCCATTTTCTTTCTTGTGCTCTGAATTTGTAGTTACTACTTGGAGTGATTCCTGGAAGCAGTACAAATGACAAATGACAATAGCATTAGCCATGATACAACGGAGGTGGAGCAGCCCTTGGCCTTGGTTGCCATGGCGGAGGATGAGCCCATAAGAGAGGAGCATGCTGTTGGATTTGGCAAGAAGAAGGCAGGCCCTGCAGCCCGCGTCCAAATAAACTCCGCAAAATGTCGGACTTCATAAGTGTGCAACCGGTTGCCACATCAAGCAAGGGCAGGGTAAAGTTTCTTGTGTTGACTTCATAAGTGTGCAACCGGTTGCCACATCAAGACCTGAATAAATATTTTAAGTTTCTTGTGTTGACTAATATTGTTCCTATTTGTTACCCTTGAGTGTTGGTAAAGTACAAAGTGAACCTTGGGTTTAGAAAGATGGTTTCGAGTGCTGAGTGTTAAAATTGTGTGCTAGGAATCCTTGCTCTGCTCGATGTGCTACAAAGTTTTTGTTTCTGTTCTCTTGTGTAGGTGAACAAAATGATTCTTGGGTGAGCAATACTAAAGGTGATGAAGAGATAATTGGATTACTTGTATTTCTTACTCTACTTGATGTTTTGTGCTATAGTTGTGTCTTGACATATATATCTACTGCAGTCTTGAGGAAGTGAGGATAATAAAGTGATGGCTGGAACACCAAAGCAAAAGACTCTTGTTGTAGTTGCAATCGAGAAGAGGAGATCGAGGATAGGTCCAAGAACCCCTTGCAGCTAGGAGAAATCGGAGGTAATCCGAAATTCGTTTGATATCTGGTTCATTTGGCTCGGTCCCAAGAAAAGGCGATAACTTGGTTTCTTGATTTCATTTTATCATGGCACATGGCTTCATGGTTCATCTTGGTTCTTTGGTGAATTGCGTAAATTTAACTCCTGGTGTATAAATAAGATTAGCAAATGATCCGTATACGATTTCTTGTTTGATTGCTTCAAGTTAAACTTCATTTGCTGGATTGACCAAATTAAACTGTTTTAAGTGGCTCCGAAAGGGATAGTACAGCAGATTGAATGTTCCCATTTGAGTTGACATGAGGATTTCTTCGGTGTCAAGAGGACCAGTGTTCTTGGAGTGCTTCTTTACAATTGTAGTGCTAATATATGTTGATAAAAAGATGGAACCTCATGGCGTTTTTCTTTCTGTTTGGTTATGCATCTTTGCAGATTGGCACATTGGAGGCTGAGCTTCTGGCAGGAGATAGTCTACCACCTTGCTATGTTTTCGCCACTCTTGTAACTGGGCTACTGGCATTTATATCCTTAGTCCCAACTTATGAGTGTACTATAAATTACACAGTTGTAGTTTATATATTTTTTATGATATTGTGAATATGTTTGTTTGTGGACTGTAATGGTTTACTAATTTTTTGCTTAAATTCCCTATGGTTGTATTGGAATTTCATATCTGCTAATGAATGTTTGACTTACTCCTGCATTCAGCACTTGTGCAATTCAAGCAGATTGCCTTTTGGGATCCATTATGTCATAGTTTTGATTGGTTCAATGATATTATGAAACCAAATTTGTTTGTTTTGTTGAAGCATGACAATAAATAATAGTAATGTACCATAATTTTCAACCAGCTGATGTTTTCAGTAGTAGGTCAGCATTTAAAATTTAGTATAGCATATCAGGTTTAGATAACTGAATTTGTGCCTCACTCCTTAGCATTTCTTCTATTGAACAATGTTTATCAAAGTCATCATGTAGAATTAACAGGTGTGTTGATTGTTTTGAAAAAACTTCCATTTTGGATGATGTATGATCATGAGTCAAGACAATGATCTAGGGTAGGTTGATAAGAACAAACAATATAATTAAGTTAATACATGTACTTTTTTTAATCCTGTCATGTTCAGTTGTGCTATTCATTAGGTGAATATATCATAATATTGTTCTCGCACCATGTACTTGCATTAACAAACTTCAGCGTTGGATAGAAACAAAATCAAGCTTGGATTGTGAAATGAAAATTTTATACGTTGCAAACATGTATAAAAGAACAAGTGAGCTCCCTCCCTCAAGAAAAAGTGGGAATCAGTGAGTTGTAATCTTCCGGAAGTTAAAATGTCCTGTAGAACCATCTAAAAGAAAATTTAAGATAATCACTTCACCATCTAAAGGGTATTCTAGACTTTTCAGCAATAAGCTATACCATCTAACCCATCAAAAAGCTAAGATATCAAACAGCCTGTCTTGGCTTAAAAGTAAATTGTTTATAAGCTCATTAAGCCAAAAGTCTAGCTTAAAGTCATGAGCCAAAAAGTCTAAGCCAAAACAAACAGGGCCGAAGATAATAGCATTGAATACCCAGGAAAATTATCCGGCGAGCCCTCCTCTCGCCTCTGATGTTCACCTGTGCTATTCAGCACTAAAATTCCAATCACGTCATCTCAACCATCAGATGCTATGTTTCCGGAGAAACGAGGATAGCCAACGCTAAAGATGCAAAGGGTCTGCTGTTGCTGTACGGCTTAATCTAGTGAGGTAAACATGGCATTTGTGAACCTGACTAGGAGAGTTCAACCCCTGACGACAACAGAATCTTGCATCTCTAGATCTTTTATCGCGACAGGGACGGATTTTTCAACAAGTTTTCTGCGGTACTTACGATAATTAGCTATCCTTCCTTTTGGAAGTGTATAGCTGGAGATGAAATAAAGGGCTGCAACTTACAAGCTAAACCAACTACATTAGTTGTATTAGTTGGACATTGTGTTTAGGTTGGTATTACATTACCCAATCAATAGCAGATTGGCAGAGGTGACCATTTTTTAAGGCCTGTGGTATAGCAAGGAGGTTTTGATCGTTGTCTCTCTATTTTGTGTGCCTATTTCTTATGCTCAGTGGTCTGCCTTGCAAAAAGAAAGAAAGAAAAAGAATGAGAATTCCTACTGTTACCTTCAGCAGGGCTTGACCTGAAAAAAAAAAATGCTCAAAAGCTTAGGCTATTTCGGCCGTTTAATAGCACTTGTACATATATTGGTTTTGGTGAATGATCTTTCTGCCCCCAGGAGAACGATCTTATTGTTATGCACAAAGTAACACATTACACCCCTGCATTTTCTTGTTTCTGACATGAGTAGCTACATCAGGATAAAGTTACTCAAACTAAATGAAATGGAACAATTAAAACCTTTATTATTTTTACCTTTATTTCAGAATGGGGAGGGATGACGTCCCATTTTGATCATCAATCCCTCGTAAGGAAGGGGCAACATCGATGTACATACAGAAAACAAGGGTACCCAAAGAACAAAAGAAGGAAAAGAGAAAAGGACAGAAAAATAATTGTGGGGAGCGAGATCAACGGACCTCTGATTACATGGAACCTACCAAAATCACAAACAGATAAGGTTGACATGATCAAGATCTACGGTACGGCGGCACAGAGGAGAAGGGGGCGGATGGAGTCATCAGATGGCCACCAATCCGCTCCCTCACAATATCACATATTCTGGAGATAGGTCCTCCCTCCCTATCTCATCCTGATAAACCAAGGAAATTATATGATTGGAATGGAACCATTGTGTGGTGAGGGCGCACGTGTGTGTTTGTATGTACATTGGTGATTTGGTCTGGGCAGGGTTCTCAGCCATGTAGCAATGTGGATGCAGGTGGGGAAGACAAGGTCATGAGCAACGATGCAGCCTCCTCGACTCCCATTAGAAACCTCCTTTTCTGAACAGCCCGCAGGTTGCTGCTACTGCTGCTGCTGTTGCTATCGCTGTCTTTTACTTCTTTTACTTCAGCTGTTGCCTCATCATGCTGCTGCTGCTGCTGCTGCTGCTGCTTCTGGGCTAGGCCAAGCTCTTGCCTCCTCTTCTTCCGGTACCGGATCCCACAAGCGTTGCAAAGTGACTGCGGTCATAATTGGAAGAGTTAAAAGGCTACATGCAGTTTATCATCACACTAGATTGAAATTAAGCATCAAGATTTTATCTGTAAGTGCATGTCTAACACAATTTTTTTGGTGCTAACGGTCCTACCAGAAATACATTGAGGAAAACATGAAGGACAAAACTGAAAATAGTCAGGCTAGAAGAATCGAAATGGATAAAGTATCTCTCTCCATGCACACGATTAGCTTGGTGGTTAGCAGCACTGCTGCAAGGAACATCTCACCTAACCACTAAGTTGTAATCAAATTGAATGGACAGAAAGGTCATCAAGACTAGTCATATTAGGATTCGACTAAAACCAAGACCTAACTACAGGCTGTCAAAGGAAACTTCCATATGTCACAAATCCAATTCAAGCGAATCAGTTATCACTAAGAGGAAGCGTCAGAAAACTTTTCTAAACCATATTAGTTCCAACTATCGTATTGACGACCCACTGCGTAAGAAATCAAAGCATGAAGACCTGGAGCTCACAGGCTACGTATGGTGAAATGTGCTTGGATCTTTAGCTGGCTATGATTAAAAAATGACGTTAAATGCACACCAATTTGACCCAGTCTTGCAGCTCTTGCTTCGATTGTATCATACCCGCTTTTGATTTCACTCTATTATTCAAATTATTAAACTTCAATCCAACACTGAACCCCCACAATAAAATCATCCATTCTTGTACCAAGATGCCTGAGAGAACTAGAACTTTCCAATAGATTCCATCTCATTAAGAGGAAAAAGACATTTACCCACAACCGAAAAGAGAAGGATCACGCGTATTCCTTAATAGTAGTGAAAGCTCTAATTTTGCCTGATCAGATGAACATCGGGAACTAACATGCAAAAACTTATCTAAGAAGAAGTCGTAGATGATCATACAAAACAAGCAGCAACAACTGTTCGCAGCAGAAGCAGAGGCATGTATCTAACTATGTTCTTCAGGAATGATCAAATCAACTCTGTAGCCAAGAATCCCCAATCTGCTTGACCCTGATCCTCATCAACAGAACTGATTACTGAATCGCAAACAAGGAACCGATCAAGAACTCACCCTGCGCCCGGTCGGCCCACCGCGCCACATGGGCGTGGTGGTGGTGCGGCATTCGACGCAGCTCCTCCTCCCTTCGTCCACCACCCCGATCCCATCGACCTGCAAAAACTGCAAACAAAAGGGAGCAAAATTGAGCCAAAAAAGAGGCCAGCCAAAGATCATAAAAAGAAAGAGAAGAGCCGGATGTACCTTCCGACCTGAGGAACCCATCGCCGCGCCGGATTGCAGCCTCGATCAGCGGTGGCCCGATTGGTTGGAGATTTTATTTTAATTTTTTTCCTTGTGTGGTTGCTCTGTTTCTTGAAGCGTGTAGTGAAGAGTAGTTGCGGAGGAAGACGAAAAGGCGATAACGGGGAGAGGAATGCTATGGCGGTCGGGCCAAGAGCGTGGAAGGTTAGCCTATGTATGTTATGTATGCGAGAGACTATTTTAAAATAAAACTACTGAAAAAACATGTTAAAAAATAATTATATAAATACATCTCTATCGCTAATTCATTTGACAATAGTAGTTTACCAGCAAAATAAATCAAATAAATCGGCGACAAAGCTGTTGACTAAATAAAACTCTATCGACAATTCATTTGATGATAGACAGCCAAATAAATCAGATAAATCAGCGACAAAGTTATTGACTAAATAAAACTCTGTCATCAATTTATTTGACGACTGGCTAATGGAAAGCTTGATTGTAGCACTTCCATTGCCAAATCATTTGGCTGCAAATGAGTTGTCGCCAACTCATTTGAGGACAGGAGATCTGTCGTCAAATAAATTAATGACATAGGTGTATTTACGTAAGTTCTTAACGTATTTTTCTGTAATTTAATTTTTGAAATGTATTATTTTTAAAAAAAAAGAAAAAAGAAAATCCGCATGGGAGAGATAGGGGGAGAAGGTGACGTGGCATTTGAGATTAGACATGAAAGATAGAGTGGTTATAATCTTGGATTGGGTTTAGAAGGTAAGGTCGGCTACAAAGGTGTTAGGCAAATTTGGTAGCATTTTCGTGGGAAAGTCGACTGATTTTCCTAATAAAAAGAAGCAAGGAAACATACTCTCCCTCTTTTTTGAATTCAGAAGCTGGGGTACAATCTGCCTTGAGGCGACTACACAAGAAACACGGCGGCTAATAAAGCAAACATATGTCACCGGTCTTCCTCCCAAAGTCGTAGGTGGACCGCTTCGTTTGCAGACCTTCGCACAAAGGAAGCATGCATTGCATACTCTCCCTAGCCATCGAACTTGAAACCTAGGAAACATGAGGTGGAACTTATTAATTTTTGGAGGAAAAATATTTTTTCACATTTGATAACATTAAATATGTTATGATAGAAACAATTTTCACAGCCGCGTCTCAAAGGTCGGAAAAATAAAAATAAAAATAAAAAGTCAAAATATTATGACAGGAGAGTGTATCTAGCAATTAAAAGAATTAATAGTCTTAATTTGATTTCTTTGTCTAATTTAAGGAGATGTTTCACGTTTTATGTGGCGTCTACTACCTATATTCACAAAAAAAAGTTGTTTTAGGCATTGATAATATCTCCAAAATACAACTTTAGCGGCCAATTTCTATTGCATTTGTAAAACCTAATAAACCATTGCCGTGTGTCTGATTTAAATATTCATAAATAAACCATAGAAACCCTCTTGATAGATAGTGGAGTTATAGATGTATGACTCCATCTACCAAGGTTTAAATCATAGTGCCCATCTTTACACACACGAGTGCGCTTTAGTAAAAATTTTATGAGTTCACGAATTTATCATCAGTCTCTGTCTGTTTAAACGTGTGCAAGGAGGCGCACTTGTGCGGGCGTGATGTGCGTGTGCGTGGTGTTGCATGTGCTTGTACGTCTTCATTGTAATCACATAAATAAATAAATAAAATACCGACGTTCAATCTTAGTTAATTTGACTGTATGTATTGATTCTAGGATGAACCATTTTTCTTAACCAGATGTCCAGATGGGGTATAAAATTGGTAAATTATGTTGGCCGATACTACTATCCATGATTACAAGTCGCAAAAAAAACACTCTTAAGGATACTTCATGCCTATAACAACTATTAATTGCTTCATTAGAGGAATAGATGAGGTACGGTGTCATCGATAAAGTTTTTAAAAAGTGCTAACTGGTCAATGAACTCTCTTTAGCTAGAGCCAGCTCACGTCAACGAGCCAAACGTCACAGCGTCAGAGCTCGCAAAGCTACCTCAAAAGAGAATCTCTAGAACTCTCTCAATAACTTTTTACTAATTTATTCCGTTAACGTTACGAGGCACACACACCACCGGAAGTTGATGTGTTGCACAAACCATATGCTAGTTATGTATCCGTGCGTTACAACGAAAACTCAATTTGTAACAATACTATTCAATCTGAATATACAATGGTTAAAACTCAATTTACGATGAAAAGTTTATTTGCAAAAAGCACCAACAGTGGCAAAGGTGGGTAATTAAAGAGTAGTGGTAAAGATGAGTAATTTTGATGAAATGACGCAGGAAGAAACTTTAGCTTTATATAGTAGAGATATGCTCATATTTGCACGTATAAATCTTAAAACCACACTAGAATTCAGCATGAACATCTAAACAGTGCTTTAGTTTTCGTAACACACAGTTTAGACAAACCAATTTTTGTGGGGGTGTCACCAACCAAACACCCGATTATCCTAGTGAAAAAGCATGGGCTTCCCTTCTCCTTTTCTTGCTGCTATCATCAGAGCTAGCTCTGCCTTCTTCTCCATTAATCTAACAACGATTAGAAAAGTGTAGAACCAAACAAAGTAGTCATGCATGACTCATAAGCCACCTAAAAGGATTAGCCAAAGATGGCGTCATAGCTTACGGGTCATCCCAAAGGCTTGGGACTCACGCTACCGCGAGCTACTAGCTTTTCTGCCATACAGACGGTCACAACCTACTCTTTTAAAAATAAAGAGACTAACAAAAAATTTTGTCTCGGGATGGTTCGGTGCTCTAAGCAAGAATGAATTTCTAAGCATGCTTAAAAACTTGCATAAGTTTTTCAACCATGCAAATCCACCTAGGGATAAAATGCACTATGCATGCCTGTTTGTTTCAGTTTTGGATTCTCTAAAAGCTGATTCTGGATTGTGGTTGTAGAGAAACTGATTCTCTAAAAACTGGAATCCAAAAGCACACATAAAGTGGATTATGGATTCTAGTGTATATGAATGGACTAGATTGTGAGAATCGGATTCTAGAATCAGGCTGTTTGTTTCTGATTCTACTTTTAGAGCTAGAATCCAGAATCAAAACTAAAACAAACAGGGCCTTAATATATATGGCAACAATTGTCGTCCTGATAAGCTAATGGATGGTTCATTCTGGTGGAGAGATAATTTGAAACTGCTTGACATTTACATGTTGCAGTGTGGCGAAAATGTACCTCAGCTTTCTTCTGGATAGCTTCCTGCATCTTCAGCACCCTGAGTTGTTCTCGTTTGTCAAGTCTAATAAACCTACGGTTGCTCAAATAAGTGACACAATCACACAATTAATAGGCAAGAGCTCTTTCATCTTTCATCTTTCAGTCATAGCTTACCAGCAATTCATTGATATGGTTGCTCTAGTTCAGGAACTTGATCAATCTTCAGAAGAGGACATATGGACATACGTTTGGAATAGTACTGGGCTTTACTCTTCAGTTAAGACCCATAAAATCCTCACTGGGAGAGCTCCTGTTTTAACTTCTTTTATGTCTGTGGACAAGCTGTTTTCAAGCACAGCACAAAGTGTTTTTCTGGTTGTTGCCACAAGACAGACTTCATTAGTACAAGGAATTTGCTCAGAAGAAAGAATTTCCACTTTGCAAGATTACACGTGTTGTGTGCATAAATCTGAGATAAGAAACCTTGTTTTTCATCTCCTTTTTTATTCCCCCTTGGTAGGGATTTTTGGTATTTTATATGTCCAACAAGAGGTACTACTATATGATCTCAATGATATTGGCGTTGACATGGTAAGGGTATGTTTGTTTTAGCTTTTGATTATGGATTCTGGTCTCAAAAGCAGAATAAAAAATAAAAAACCTGATTCTAGAATCCGATTCTCACAATCCAGCCCACCCATATACACTAGAATCCACAATCCACTTCATATTTGCTTTTGGATTTCAGCTTTTGGAGAATCAGCTTTTCTACAATTACAATTCAGAATCAGAGATCCAAAGCTGAAACAAGCAGACCCTAAATCCATTGGAGACTCTCTCTTTTTTTAATAGCAATCACATGGTATCACAACGGAGAACACAACGTCCAATCCAAAAACCAAGAGCTAAATTTCCAAATACAACTAAGTTCATAATATAAGTCAGTAGCTAGGAAGGGCGAAAATTAGAGTGAAAAACAAAGAAGCACTCCAGCAATGAACAGGGGAAAAGGTTGAGCACGCACCGAACATCTCTATCGTTTTTAGCGCGAGATTCCCTCCTTTTTCAAATTCTAAGTCGAGGTGTAAGTCAACTCCAGCAACTATTTGTTTCATTGCTGCATGAAATACACACCAAAATTCAAAATCAGAATTAAGATGACCTGTTCAAACTTAAATTGACCCTTGATATGACCATGCCAGGTAGGCAAACCCACCCACCCACTGGACTTCCCCCGCAGCAGGACGCCTCAGCTCCAGACCAAGCAAGGCTTCAACAGGAGCCCTCAACCGGAGATTTCCGATAGAAGCAACACATCAAGGACAAAGAGGGTAGATAACCATCGCATTACGAAGAAGCTTAACCAATAATAGACCAAGCAAAGGCTAAATTGTAAGCTCCATAGGACCACCACCAGGCAGGTACACCACTCTCAGCTCTGCAGACGTAAAATATGACAAAACAACCTGTACGCCCAGGATTGTTAATAGCCTTTTGGAGCGAAGCCTTTGCAATCCAAGGCTCTCTCAGCTGTCAGCCGCCCATATGCGCGTCTATCATCCAAACACGGGTATCCAACTTTCTAAATTCTGTGATGATTGGATGGTAGAAAGGAGATGAGATGCAGGCCAATAATGGGCACTGTACCGAACGCACATAACCTGTTCCGGTCGGGTGCATGATTCGTACCACTTTGCGCACAAGAATCTTCGTCGAAGGAGCGGCGAATGATCGGACGATCAAACTGGTAGGATAGTGTTTCCATCAAAAGGTGGTAGATTCTCTGCCTGGGAATGAACTGCTAGCTTAGCACACGCTTAATTGCGCAAAAGGCGGTAGAGAAAGTGACCACACCAAGAGCTGCCACATAACAATCGCAAACAGCCATCGAGAGATTATGTTCGTAGATTTCTAACGAACAGCATTCTTTCAAGCAAAGAATAATATAGGCATAGCCAGCTACCAGAATGAGCATTTCGCATTGTGTTTTCTGGAGACCATGGATAGAGATTGTTAAATATTGGGTAGGATATGGGATAACCTACAGCTTTTGTATCCGATACTCGTTTTTACCCCGCTCGTTAATACCGGTACCCGTTGTTTACCCGTTAAGAAATATCCGTATCCGTGCAAGTATCCGTCACAGTATTGTGTGGGAGGGAGACAATGTGTGTGATAATGAAAAGCAAGTTTTGAACATAGTTGTTTCAAAGTCCATTTTCTTTCTTGTGCTCTGAATTTGTAGTTACTACTTGGAGTGATTCCTGGAAGCAGTACAAATGACAAATGACAATAGCATTAGCCATGATACAACGGAGGTGGAGCAGCCCTTGGCCTTGGTTGCCATGGCGGAGGATGAGCCCATAAGAGAGGAGCATGCTGTTGGATTAGGCAAGAAGAAGGCAGGCCCCTGCAGCCCGCGTCCAAATAAACTCCGCAAAATGTCGGACTTCATAAGTGTGCAACCGGTTGCCACATCAAGCAAGGGCAGGGTAAAGTTTCTTGTATTTTCATTACCCGTACCCGTCCGTATCAGAAAAAAATATTTTAAGTTTCTTGTGTTGACTAATATTGTTCCTATTTGTTACCCTTGAGTGTTGGTAAAGTACAAAGTGAACCTTGGGTTTAGAAAGATGGTTTCGAGTGCTGAGTGTTAAAATTGTGTGCTAGGAATCCTTGCTCTGCTCGATGTGCTACAAAGTTTTTGTTTCTGTTCTCTTGTGTAGGTGAACAAAATGATTCTTGGGTGAGCAATACTAAAGGTGATGAAGAGATAATTGGATTACTTGTATTTCTTACTCTACTTGATGTTTTGTGCTATAGTTGTGTCTTGACATATATATCTCTGCAGGTGCTGAGGAAGTGAGGATAATAAAGTGATGGCTGGAACACCAAAGCAAAAGACTCTTGTTGTAGTTGCAGTCGAGAACAGTATACATGTGTTACGCAATTCACAATCATACACACAAGACAATGTTAAGCGCAAAAGAACCAGGTGACCCGCGTTGCAATAAAATCCATTGCTCCAACATGTAACATGGCAGATCACCACACCACAGGACCGATAGACTACAAGCTATGATGCAGCCAAAAAGTTACGTGTATGACTAACGAGAAATGTTAAGAAAACCAACGAATAGAGTCGCATAGGAATCCCAAAACCCACTGACTTTCCATATGTTGTTAACTTTAGCTAGTGGACAGAATTTTACACAGCATAGACATGCTTTGGAGCAACTTGGAGAGGGGAAAAAAACCATATATACCAAAGTTCTTTTACCACCACAGGCATAAAAAACCTTCACGCTACAGGCTAGAGGTAAAAACAACAGCCAACTCCGACAACACAAGCAACAAGATCATGTTGTCTCTGGAAGCCCGACCCACTTCCACTCTCCATTTTCTCATATGGAGGAGAGCCATAACCCAACCCAGATGAACCAACAGCCAGACATACACACCAAGCCACACAATAGCAGTGCAGCTAATTGACCGACCCTGACCATGCTTTTATTGGGACCAACCATGACGACTGCCTGAGATGAAGCCGACAGGACCCAACCATGACTTCAATAAAGTTCTCTCCCAACTTTACTAGCCCCGAAACAAACAGTTAGGGCACACTTTCGCCTTCCAAATGGGAATCTGCGCAAGTGAAGCGTTCCAAGAACACTACTTCAATGACAACATATGACAGGCAGACAGTCCAATTTAAATCACTAGTAGAAAGAGCATACCTTCAGCCAAAGTTGTATCCACCCGACGGAACAGAGACCTGCTCATTTCCCAAGCGGAAGCCAGTCTGAGGGGCATCCCCTGAGGGCATGGCATCATCTTCCTCCTCTTCCCAGTATAGCTCGAGCAACTTAACTGCCTTCTCATATATCTCAGAGTTGTCATGGTTCTGGAGATTCTCAATCTTGTCCAAGCCCTCAGCATCATCAATCATCTGTGCATACATGTTAACATCACAAGCCCCAAAATTCTTTTCAGCCTCCCCAACCTTCAAGATATTCTCAAGGCCCTCCAAACAAACCGTCACTATTCTAATATCAGAGTGAGCAAGTAAATCACAGAGCGGCTTGATGCAACCCTGGCTAACAAGATACCTGGAAAACAAATGATGTGCCAGTAAAAAAATTGATACTAATTACTTGCATAAAACAAACATAAGCATAAAAAATAATGGAAAGGACCTATCATACTTTATCTGATCATGCGTCCCACCAGATGTGGCATTAGAAATAGCCCAAGCAGCCTCCTTCCTGATATCAAACTCAGCAGCTTGCAGCAGATGCACTAGAGGACCAATTATGTTTGCATTGATCACAGCCTACAAGCAAATGAAAATAAGTTATTGAGGGTACACCTTTTTAATTAGTACTTCAGCAAAATACGAGAAGAAAACAGAGGATCACTTAGACATTTAAGGAGATCACTTGATATTTTTAAGATGTTCCCATCACTAAAATAGAACACTAATTTAGTGATCTGTTGTATGCTATTGTACGCTTTTGAGGACTAAATAGTGGCTTCCCAACAAAAGGATAAATTCCAGAATTGCAAAGGATACAATTATGTTAAGCATATGCTCTCACTTTCTTTTTCAATTTGCAGGGTAGCAATATGTTGGTGAAGTTTACAAACCTGAATCTGCTCCTGGGTTCCAGCTGTTATGTTCGAGATGGTCCAGCAAGCTTCTTTCTTGATGCTTTTCTTTTGAGTTGTTGTCAATAGATTCAAAAGACGGGGAAGTGCATGATGATCAAGAATAAGCTGCAGCAAGGGATGAGAAACATTAACAACTAAAAGAATCACAATACAAGAATAATCAAGATTATCCAAATCCAACAGAACCAAATAAAACGAAAACAGAAGCAGAGGTGCACAGCATGGCATGATTCGACCATACAAGACAATTCAAAAGAAATGTATTCCCAACAAAAAATGACAAAGCAAACCAGAGCGCCATTGCAAACAACTCATAGGAGTACATGCAGTACATAAGGTTGCAGAAACAATACTAGCATTAAAATGTCGTCAATTGGGTGCAAGCAAACTAAATGGATATGAAATGATGAACATCTGTTTTAGCATTCACTTCTCTTGAGTATTGAACAGACTCTTCTAATCAAAGCACAATGACAAAGCACTGAATGTCTTTTCTTATCCAGGGCTACCAAGCAAAATAGATAGAACAACGAAGATAATTATGACAATAACAATAAAACACCATTTTCCTAAATTTACCATTCTAAAATTAAAAACATAAGTTTGTAAGGGTTTTGCATAGCTTTGAAAATAATTATTATACTTTGCAAGGAGACATGTACGATCTGTTTGGTTTATGGAATGGGTCAATCCAAGGATGATTTGGTCTGTCTTTGAATGATCTCATCTTGGATTGGATAGAGAGTCCGATGGATTTTGCCGGATGATCCTATCTCACATTATCTATTGTTTCAGCAGTCGAGGAGGACGAGTTGGTCTGGAACCACTATGTCCCGTGACACAAACCAAACAGCTTGGTCAGGCTTGGACTTTGGATCAGATGATGATGCGACCATCTGATCCGCCAAACCAAACACACCAATAGAGCCTCAACTTTTGAAGGTATGCATATACATATTCCAGTTTGAGAACCATGAGTTGAAAATTGGTCCATATTTGACATAGTATGAACTACAAAAGGAGGAAACAGTCAAGTGAAAACAAATTCTCCGAGTGCTCTGATGGTTAACACATATAACAACAATTTTGCTTTGGCACAAGAAAATAAGGGGAAAAATCTTGTGACCACCAGCACTTTCAGCATAATAAAAGTTGACACGGAAGCTGAATAGCAATGCATACAATCGGGGAAAAGTGATTAATTAAATTTGCTCTAAGGTAAAATGTTACCAAGAATGCAACACAGATATGAATTTCATCATGGTAAACAAACAGTACACAAAGTAAAAACATTGGAATGACCAGAAATTGCTGGTCACATGCACTTATTGTCATTGATAACATCACAATATATTAGTTAGCAACTCAAACGATTTACACAAAAGATAAACCTCTGTTAGAAAAGAATACCTGAGTTTGCACATCATCCCCAGTGACAATGTTACCAACCGTGCGCAGAGCAGGAATGAGCACTGAAGGTGAAGGGTAGCTGAGACAATATTTAGTAGTTCGTGCATCAGTCTTTGACTTTAGATTGCTCAGATAGAAAAGAAAAACTTACCTAAGGAGCTCAACGAGCCGAGGGCACACACCAACTTCAATCACAGCATGTATCCTGTCGTTATTACCATCAGACAAGTAAGAGAGTGCCCAACAGGAGTCAGTAAGGACCTCCTCATCTTGAGACTGGATGAGCTGCTGCAATGCTGGGAGCGCTGGCTTCACCTGCTCAATCACAGACAGATCAATAAACCAGTCAGAGAGAGAGAAAAGAATGTATACAACCATAACGCTATCACAGCTCCATCGTACATGCTCAAAGTTGGGCTGAGGCTTGCCACGGCAGAAATTGGAGAGGGTCCAGGTAGCATTCCTCAGCATCGAGAGTTTGGCATGCTCATTGAGCAGCTGCAGTAGCGGGAACAGCGCATCAAGTGCAAGCACCAGGTCACGGCATTTTGGGGAGTCACCAGCCACATTTCCCAGGGCCCACACAGCCTGCAAAATCAAAATAAAATAGCCTCTTTAAATTTCCCTATGCTAATGATAATATCAAAGGTATGAGCAATTCAAACTCAAATAATTCGTTTGATTCCATGCCTGTTCACGGACATCCTCGCTTGGTGAGCTGAGGAGCTTAACAAAGATGGGCACAGCACCATGATCGACAACCACCTTGGTGTTCTCTGATGTTCCTGAAGCAATGTTAGTGAGAGCCCATGCTGCCTCAAACTGCAGCCACAATTAGATTGAAAAAAGTTCAAATATGCTTTCAAAATAGTTTGTCATTAACACCATACAGAGAGATGTTTCAAGTATACTAGCCATGTACCCGTGCGTTGCAACGGAAACTCAATTTGTGATAAAAAAGTTTATTTGCAAAGAGCATTAACAGTGGCAAATGTAGGTAATTTTGATGAAGAGACGCGGGAAGAAACTCTTGCTTTATATAGTAGAGATTAAACCAAACACCATTTTGAATATCAATAGCTAAAGTTGCATGCCTTCATCCTAAGGTTGGAGGATCAATAACAGTGTGATTTTTTTCAGTAAAACCACTAATTGAATAATCATGTGCACCGAATGCATACTGCACACCATGAGCTTTAAAGATATATGGTGGAGAATACCATGAGTCATAACTTCAACAATTAATTAAAAGTGCACACAAATCATCCCAAGAAAAATTATTAGAATAAATGAATAATTGACAAAACCGATGGTTTTCAACAACCTAGAGGCATGTAAGTATGAATTAAAAAAACAAAATAGGATCATCTTTCTTATTCATGGAGGAGAAATCTTAGCATATATAGATATTATAAGACTAACAAACTCTGACCACGTACATGGATCTTTCAACACCAGTCTAAGTCGGATAACCAACTAATCCATGGAAACACACAGGATTGTTTTTTAAATAAATCACAGCCATGCTGCTGTTTGTTGTTTTAAGAGGAAAGAAGAATGCTGAGTGTTCAAGGCTTCAAACGCAATATCACCTATTACTACTCTTAATTCTTCAAATCTGAAGTCAAGATGTATATCTATACTTCAACACCATACAAGCCTAGACTGCTCATTACAAAGTCTAGCCTTCTAATCTCAAGTAAGTAGTAAGTACATCCGTACCAAAGAACTAAACATTGTTTCTTATTTTGTTTCCTTTATCTGAAGCTTCCAGAAACCCATGAAAAATTATCTTTAGAGAAGAATTATGGTTTGACTGGGACATAAGTAAAAGCAACTTATAACTCAAGTGATCAATGATGATTCATTTTCAAACTATGTACATTGTAGCAAAGCAAAGCTATATGTATTCATAATAATCTCTACTGACAGCAAGAGTACTGAATCTAGATTGGCTATAAATGGGCAACATGTTAATAAACTGAATAAAACATCACAAAGAATGAGAAAAAACTATTTCTACAGAACAACTACCAGTCTGGAAGTATTGACAGATAGACAGATAACTGTAATGAATGAATTAGTCGATAATCATGGCAACAATATTGGCTTCACAACCTTCACAAACTAAAAAAGAAAGGGATTTCGAATGATGGCATTGCAGGGTTCATGATTTGGAAATTGCCACTGGCCACTGCAAAGTTTTTGTTTGGTACAATGTCATTCGAAATTTGGAAATTTTGGTTCACTCAGATATTTATGCCTAAGATGTAATCAACAATAATCTGGTGGCGCAACAATGATGAGCATAGCAACAGCAGTAATAGACATGAAGTATGGAACCACAGAGGACAGCAGTGGCGTTAATGTGGACCATGGCAGCATGGTAATAGTAAGAAGCCTGGTGGCATGGAATCGACAAGAGTGCAATGATGAGTGTGGCCATCTTGGGCATAAGGAACTTCCACTTTGCTACAATGTTGCATGACAACTTGCCCTTATTTCTGTATAGGTTGCGCATAAACAATTGAACATAAGGAACTTGCCCTTTGCTACAATGTTGCATTACAGCTTTCCCAAATCCCGTGTAAAAGCTTAAAACAGAGTGTCTATCTTACCTGTAGTAGTCAAGTTAAAAGCAACAGCATTGTCGAACTGGCATAATTGCTACATACCTGGAGTTGAGAATAGTCCTCCCTGGTGAGGAACTGCACAAAGCGAGGCACCACTCCGGAGCTAATCACCTCCTCGATCGGAGGACAACGTTCTGAAAAGATTATTCAGAGCAACACATCAGAGCAATCAACATATGTTTCAATTGTAATTTGGGTAGTGAAACCAAACAACAAAAATATTTGAACTGAAATTCCATAAAAGCCAGCTGATGGATAGAAAAATCTGAAGGAAATTCCTAGAAATATCTGGAAAACAAAAGAAGAAATGGGAATCTGTGCGGGCAAGTAGCAACATACCGATCGAGAGCAGCTTCCTGAACTGCGTGGTCGCCTCCAACTGCATGCTGCTGTCATCCGAGTACACCCCTTGCACCAACGACGGCAGGCTAGCCAACTGCACAGACGCAACAGCCAAAAGAAACAGTAAAACCGAAAACCCCATGGAAAGAACAAGATCCAACAACCCCGCAACCCACGGGAGCGAAAGAACCCCCAAAACCTACCTTCTTCTCAAGGGCCGACGAGTTCGCGGCCAGCGGCACCGCCTCAGGGCGCTGCCTCTTGTCGTTGAGGGCGCGATCGCGGTCGTTCTTGCGGATTGCCACGGTGGTGTTCAGACGCCGGCGCCGCCCCTCGTCCGCATCCACCGACGCCTTGTAGCCCTTGTGGCGGATCTCCGCCCGCTCGCTCGGCCGCAGAGACATCGTCGCCTTGCCGCCACCGCCTCTCAAAACCCTAGAGAAACCTGAGCGGCTGGGCCCTAATCGATGGAGAGGCGGACGGATTCGAACGGCGTTGAAGCGGAGGCGGTGGTGCGAGCGGGTGCCGGCCTGCGTGGTACCGTGGTTTTACGGACGCGAGTACGCGACACGGTCCCGTGCCCCTCTTGACGCAAGGGAGGAAAGGTGGGGGGCGTATCCACCGTCCGTTTGAGATCCGACGTGCGCCGTCTATTGGCCCCACCGTCCAGTCCCGTTCCTGACTCGATTAGGGGTGGAATCGAGCCTAGCCTCGGCTCGGCTCGACCGAGCTCGTTACTGTTCGAGCCGAGCCTCGAGCTGAAATCTCGTTACTGTTCGAGGCTCGGCTCATTGCCTTGGTCGAGCTGAAATCTGAGCTCGGCTCGGGCTCGGCCGAGCCTCGAGTCGGCTCGGCCATGAGTCATGTCTCGACATGTGGCCCTCGCTTGAATGGCTAATGTCGAATGAGTGCTCTACCAAAGACCACCACTCGATTTGTTTCATAAGGTATCTTGTGATGCTACTTCCATATTTTCATTGGAAGTCGATGAAGTCATCCAAGATTCAAGCATTATCTATATATATTAACTTCCAAAATTGTCTACTTGTAATTTGTAATTTCGCTCAAATTCAGTCCCAAATGATCATTAACTCGTGCTTCTAATATCTGCTCTTATAATCGACTTGGTCTTTCATCGCAAATCATGCATGCAGAATTAATGTTATCAATGTTATTTCAAAGTTATCAACGTTATTTGTTTCATAACAATACCATCAATGTTATTTATTTCATAACTTATCCACAGAATTAACGAGCCTATCGAGCTAACGAAATGAGCCCGAGCCGGCCATTCGCCTATTCGAGCAAGCCAAGCAAGAAGTTCGGGCTTTGTTGATCGAGCCGAGCCGAGCCGAGCCGAACCTAGCCGAGCCCGAGCCGAGCTGCGAGCCTCGAGCTTAATTTCCAGCCCTAGACTCGATCCCGTGTCCTCCACGGCTCTACCGGAAAGAAAGAGCACAAGATTTCCTAGTTTGAAGAAAATGTACTAAAGTTGAAGAAAGAGCACACGACCACCTCTGCGGGGTGGGCGGTACCGTGCTTAGCTAAACATCGTAATAGGCATGTATAATGACACCGTGCTAACTATTTATATGATTTGTTACGAAAGATTTTTGCTGATATATTAGAGAGGCTATAGCTGTCTCTTTATTTTTTTTTATGAAGAGACGTCTATATAAACAGTATAAAATACTATTTGTGAGTTATTGTCTATAATAAAGAACCAATTTAAACATTCATGACCATTGTTCGAGTTTAGTATTCTTTTGTGTTGGTAGCATGAGCTAGAGACAAGTTCTTGCTAGGAAGCTCTTGCTAGTGAGAAAAGACCATATGCAGAGAGGTGCGAGGGGTGCGGGTTGGGAGGCTGTCTACTATGGCCAGGCAATGCGAGAGGCAATCTCTCGTGATAGGAGAGCATGAGAGCACCTGTCACGGCCGACGTGCATGCTAAGGACCTTCCTGAGGAGGATGCTAGATTTGTAATTTCGTACGAGAGAATATTAATTTTGCAAATAATAAGACCACGGAAGTTAGAAAAGTGATCACCTCTATAAATCTCACTTATCATAGATGTACGAGTCTTACATACTTGGCATAGAAAACATCCATTGATATTAACGGATGCCGTACAGCAGCAATGCATCCTGTGAGATTACAACGAACGCAAAAGAACGACCTCTTGATCCTCATCGCTTCTGGAAGTTGAACTTCATGATCGCAAAACTGAACAGGCAAGCGAACAGCACAGTGAAAGCGACGAGCACAACTGCGACAAGCCACAATAAATCATGATGGAAGCCGTAGTACTTGGTAACAAATTGGGCCACCGTTTGGTCTCTGCCGTCGAGTTGAGTCTGGATATCGCCAAACTGGGAGGCAACCAATCCATACATCGTCCATGCAACCGGGCAAATCCAACAGTACCACCTCCACCAAACAGGAATTTTCTGAAGAAAGAGTTAAATTTATGAGTCGTTTATATGAGAACGACATACTGTTACATTAAAAAGCAACAAGTAATGACGAGTTGACAGCCAAAGCAGTATGGATCGAGTATCAGTTAATCAAGTGCAATCCAATAAGAAAGTTTCAATTCTGAAAAAATCATGCATGTACATCTCATCTTACTCCATCTACATATAAAATTTCATGATCAAATTCGTCCTATGTTAAGAGTAATAAAAAAGACAAATTTCTGACAAACTTGAATAGTTCAAATGCACCCTAAATTTGTCTTTTTTGTAACTTCTAGCATAGGACGAATTTGATTATGAAATTTTATATGTAGATGGGGTAAGATGAGATGTACATGCATGATTTTTTTCAGAATTTTTTGAAACTTTTCTTAGTTGGATTGCACGGTGATTGCACCAAACTGCTGATTGCACAGGATATGCCCCCATGAATCGAGAGTAACTTACAGGTCGAGGGATAAGATATCCTGAGAAGAGGTTCCATGCGTTATAGATTGCTGCAGAGATGATAGCTGCTACGCTTTCGTTTGGTGTCAATCCTACGGCCATCATTCCGTAGAATGTGAAATATAGCAGTGTGAGGTACATGAAGAATATGTACCAAAAGAACTTGGCAACAGTCCACTCAAATCCAATCATCGAATAGACTATTACGCCATATATCACAGTCTGAACTAGGATGTATGGAAATTCAATCGCAACCTACGAAAGGACAAAGTAGCATTGTTAGGTTTTAAGACCAAAAGAACTTGAAAATGTTATAGTCGTATCGTATGAACAGCTGTGCTCAACTGCCCTTTTTGTTCAACCACCTATGAGTAAAATTACAAGGGCATTGCATTATTTATGGTCATACATCCATACACTCAGAACTCAGTAAACTTAGTGTATGAGAAAAAATACCTGTCCAAATGCATATGGGAATGCTGAATACATGCCGGCTGCCCTTTCTCGGTAAAAGACTGTTCGTTCGACCACCACCACTGGTTGAACAGAACCAGAGTTTTGTATTCCAATGTAAAGAACTGCAGCATACATTGATCCCAGAGCATTGAACAGATCCTGTTCTTTTTTACTGCACCAAGATATTAGTAAAGTATTAGAATATACCTCACACTAGTAGCTACTATTTATAAAATTGACAGAAGTTAGGAAAATAAATGTGAGAAGATGTACGTTTTCCTTCCGAGGTCCCAAAACATCGTTCCAAACAGTAGGGCGATGATGACAGTGAAGAGTAGTCTCACTGCTGTGTAGGATGGGTTTCTCCAATATGATAAGTTTTGCTTCCACAAGCATGCTAGACATTGTGTATAGAATGATCTAGAGTACTGTGTAGGGAAGTGAAGATCACGAGAATCAGGAGGTGGTGTGCTTAGCTCTTCTATAAGTTCCTTGTTCCTTCTGAAATTTCAAAAAAAAAAGCAAATTAATTAGATTTTCACTCGAATGGGCATCAACAGTTGAACTATTTACTGCGGTGCATCATAATAGCATGCAGGATGGCTAACTGATATAGTTCTGATCGCCTGTAGATTTCACTGAAATCAATGCCAAGCATCTCCTCCTGGGCAGTAGAGGTCACTTCCAACATCCATGTTGCTGGGTTATATCCATCTTTTATCTTACTAATGCCTTCAATTCCCTGAACAAATCAACAAAAGGATTCCCTTTTGATGTGATTTAGCTGGTTATAAGTGTTACAACCTGCAGTACTAACAGTTTATTTTACTTTTTTTTCTTACCTCAAAGTACTCAATTAATTTTGAGGAATTATGGCCCAGTGGACCAACATATATCTCTTCTCCTCCCCTCTTCATTAGGAAAAGCTGTAATTTATACATAAATGACAAAAAATAGTCAATATATGGCTTACTCTGGTAAAGCTAAAGATAATTACACAAATAGAGCATCAAGAACTATCCACCTCATCAAATGCTTCGAATATGTCAATACTTGGCTGGTGAATGGTGCAAACAACAGTCCTACCAGTGTTAACAGTGTTCCTTACTGCCCTCATCACAATTGCAGCTGCCCGAGCATCAAGACCAGATGTTGGCTCATCCATAAAAATGATTGAAGGGTTAGCAACAAGCTCTACAGCAATAGTTAGCCTCTTCCGTTGCTCAGTTGATAGGCCATTCACTCCAGGAAGCCCAACAAGTGCGTTCCTCAATGATGTGAGCTCTACAAGCTCCATGACCTCCTCGATAAACATCTGTTGTCAGAGTTGAGTTCAATAGATAAGATCTCCAATCAATTAAATACCAAGAATTCAAGACCCGATTATTTGTGTATAATCTAGCTAACTAACCTTTCTTGCTTCTGAATCAACATCTGAAGGAAGCCGCAGCCATGCAGAAAACACAAGTGACTCATAAACTGTTACATGTGGAGAATGAATATCATTTTGCTCACAGTATCCTGATATACGTGCAAAGGTCTCTTGCTTTTTTGGATAGCCTGAAATGGTAATATCGCCTTCTATGTATCCTCCAGTTTTTCTCCCCGCTAATACATCCATCAGTGTAGTCTTTCCGGCACCACTCACACCCATCAGTGCAGTAAGAACTCCTGGCCTGAAAGAGCCACTAATACCCTTTAAAAGCAACAAGCGGTCTTCCGTTTCTCCTTGCTCTACCATTGCCTGTAAGACAGTATAATTCGGTTAGCGATCTTGGGTATAAATTCGGTAAGCGATCTTGGGTATGTAAATATATTTGTTCACTCATTGTTCACTGAAAGAAAGTTACCGCTGGCATGTCCACTGAGTACTTTATGGTGTTAAAGCTAAGTGACAGTGGTGAAAATGGGAGTACCATGCCCTTCCTGCTTAGAATAGAATCTACACTGCTAACCACATGGTTTTGGTTGGCACTGTGGGCCAATTCCTGCTTCCTAGGTTTCTTTTCCTCATGATTCTCTAGAACTTCACCAGTTAAGTTGGCATGTTTTTCCTTAAGTGCATCTTCAGGCACTGATGGGTGAGAGTCACCAAATGCTGCCAAAAATAAAAGGTAAGTAGCTACAGTTATTATCTTTTAATTCACAAATGTTGATTTTCTAATTCTCGAATTTCTAAATGTAAAAACAGTCTTTTAAATAAACTTACGATTCAAAAACGAAAGTGCTAAAGTGTAGAGCAGGTTGAAGAGGAGTGTATATCCAATCATGGCACCAAACCCAATCCAATACCACTTAGCCTCAGTAAAAATTCCGCGAGATTTCAGGACGCTAATTCCCAATGTCTCATTTTGTCCAGGGAGGATCTGTACCATGGAAATACATGTCAAATTTTCTATTTTCTAAGTGGTTAGTTTGACTGCTGGTCAAAAGATAGGGCACTTACCTTGTTCCAACTGTTCCCCAGAAATTCGTTTGTTGAAATAGCATTCTGTGCGTATGATAATGGGGATATCCAGTAACCCCAAATCCACCATTTCTTCACATCGGCTGGAAAAAAACAAAGAAAGATTGAGATTGAAACATGCCAGCAACGATTAGCATTTAACACCATTAATGCAAGTAAATATAGCAACATTTTTAAAGTTATCATTGCAAATCCAGTAACTTACGTCTTGCAAGAATAAAGCCACCCAATGTCGCGAAAGTTAATAATGATAAGGGTCCAAAGGTCTGAGACACAACCATATCTCTCCCGAGTCCAGCAATGAAGCGGAACAGTGCAGATGACATCTGATTAAGTGCAAGGAGCAGCAGATACTGCTTGAAGAACCTGAGCACAAATAATTATTCAGATTTCATACAACAAATTAATTTATCGTGGAACATTCAATTTAATTACATTCTTGAAAAAAAAACTAATTACTGCCTGGAATTGGATGAAAGAATCATATCTTTCTAATATTCTTCCGACATGAAGACATGTGTTTCAGTGCATCTTACCTGCTTGCACTGGGATCAAATCCAATGACATAGTATGTGGTGAAAACATAAATTCCGACTTCCCAAAATGTGGTAGGGATCTGAAGAATCCACGATGGTATGGTGTAAGCCCATGCAGGGAAGAAAAGAAGATCCCTCTGCTTGAAGAAAACAGGAAGTTTTGTGACAGTCATGCTAAGCTCCGCGAAACCATTAAACATGATTGTGTCGAGGGCAAAGTACAATGCCCCCATATAGATCGTTCCGTAACTCAAATCACGGTGCATTTCGGTACGGAAAAATATGGTCATCACAAGGAATGCCATAAGAGCTAGCTGCAACGATGAAAAAGTTCAGATTGACATCAGCTAACCTTCATCATAATAATAAAAAAAACTAGCAGCGATATGAACTTACATTAGCATTTTTAAAAATGTACACAAATGAGTTCCTCTTCATGAGTAAAAGCTCTCTGTCAATAGTGGCTTTGAGCAACTCCATCCTGCTGACACCAAACTTTGAGGTAGCCAGAGCAGCAGGATGGCTCCTGCTCCTATCAAATGGCTCTGAAAGCTCATTCTGGATGGACTGTCCCATGTGGAAGGAACGGAATGTATCTGCAAATTGCTTCACAGGCACGAAGCGGTATGGCCTGTCATTCCTATACCAATACTGCTCCTGGTCTTTCCTTGATGTCACCTTTTCAAAGTATTCAGAATTTCAGGTATATTAGTACCTTTGATCTTTGAAAATCAGAATAACTGTGTGGCATAGCAATTTAATAGATGATGCGCATACTTCCTGCAAGAAGTCAGCAACACCCTTTCTCGGGGGGCATCTGAAGCCCATCAACTCAAAGAACTCGAGCACATGTTCACGGGCACCCTGGTACACAACTTGCCCGTCGGAGAGGAGTATGATGTCATCAAATAAGTTGTATGTTTCAGGCGCCGGTTGGAGCAAGGAGATGACAGCAGTTCCACCAAGGATGTGTATAGTCTGCCTAAGGGAATTCACAATCTGGTATGTGGTTGAACTGTCCAGTCCAGTGGATATCTCATCCATGAACAGAGCTCTTGCTGGACCAACAAGCATTTCACCTGCGCAGTGAAGATTTATAAGACATATTTTTTAAAAAAGAAGATGACAATTGTTAATCATATGTGTATATCATTAGCATAAAAATCTAAAACCAATCATTCTCCACTTAATCTCCATGTTGATAAAAATTGTTAATCATACCTGTTGTCACACGCTTCCGTTGTCCACCAGACACACCCCTTAACATCTCATTTCCTACCATCGTGTCAGCACAAATATCCAATCCTAAAATCTGCAGATATGTAGCAGAGTAGCAGACACGAGATCTGATTAATAAACAAATATCCCATAAAAATCATCCTTGTAGTGCTTGAATAAGATCCATAGCTGGCAGACTACTGTACCTTCAAGATGTACTCCGTAACAACACTGGATTCTTGTCCCGCCATAGCTGAGGCCTACAAGAGTAAAATATGGAATTAACTATCTGTTATTTTTCCAAAAAAAATACAGTACATCTGAGAAGTCCTCTTGAAATGTTTCTGTTCAGTGCTATGCTTGTTAGATAAGTAAGTATAAGCAACATAGAGTGCTCATATGTGATAGCGACCTCACCTTCATATAGACATCAATATCATGATCTGGCTTGATGTTCTCAGCCTTTTCTCTTCTTGCCAACTCAACCAGCATTTCTAGAACAAGGAAAGCCACAAAGCTCAGTATCCATTATATGGTCTCGAGTAAGCCAACATTCAGGCACATACCATATCGAGAGCCAACACCTTGGCACCGTGCTGAGAAGGCCAAGGTCTCCCTCACAGTCATCTCCCCAATGTGGAGATCATGCTGGCTGATGTACGCAGCTGTCCTTTGCGGGACAAACTCGTTCATCTCATGGCCATTGTAGGTAACCTTCCCCGAGACCTGCACACCAGCAAAAACACCCAACAGAATTTTCGTCATGTTAGCTAATATGGAAGCATCCGTAGCACAAGAAATGAAACAGCACACAACAGCGCACAGGACCTTGAGCTCCTTGTCAAGCTTCCCAGCCAATGCCAGAAGCAACGTGGTCTTGCCTGAACCAGGAGGTCCCAATAGTAAAGTCATCCTAAAGACAAAAACAAGAGTACAAGACCATGGATGGTTAGCAGCACGGCACACAGAAAATGCAATCAGTTTTAGACAAATTGGTTATACGAATAGCGAGTACCTCCGAGGCTTGATGATTCCGCTGACGTCATGGAGGACAGTCATCGGCTGCTTCCTGTCAGGGAAGATGTGGAGCGCGTTCCCGACAGCCTGGAGCAGAGCACCACCAAGAGAACAATCTTGTCATGTCTTAGCATACAGAGGTGCAGATCTTATTCCTCTCGATGAAGTGTCACGCAAGCACATCAGCCAAGCAGGAAGATTACTAATACTTGAGCACGCAGACCATTTGCTCGACGAAATGCCACAGAACCGCACGGGGGCGGCGTGCTGACCGCTCGTCATGAGTGGTGATTCCGTGATGCACATGGAACGGGGGGCGGCGCGTCGCCGGGAGCGGTCGTGGAGACGGCGCCACCGGCGGCCAACGTGGGAGATTGGTGGGACCGTGGGAGAGGGTAGAGATGGCGGGAGAGCGATGAATCCGTCGGTTGGCAGCTGGCGAAAAGTTTCGATATGGGCTATTGGGCTGGGCCTGGGTCTCACGCAATCACGTTGCAAATGGGCTTGTAGATTAGCTGCTTTTTTATTCCTATTTTTTCCTTTTCTTTAACGGAATATATGAATTCCTTTTTCTTTTGCAATTTCTTTCAGAGTACACGAAGAACACATACCTCACTCACACTACACACGTGCATTCATTACACATGATAGAAAAATTTGCAAAGATTCCACAATCTCACAGAACACGGATATATGCTTTCCCACTAAACATACACGTGTATAATATGGTACACCGTATCGATCCTAAAAATCGAATCCAAGGCAAGGGAAAATGAATACCCTCGCTTGCACCGCTACACCACATGGAATAAGAATTCCAGACTAAAAGAGAAACTAGATTGGCGGTCAGTAGTTATCAACCCATGCAGATACACGACTATATATATGTTTTGAATGACATTTTTTAGTTGTTGAGATCGAACACGTAGGAATTCTTATCAAACATGAACTAAACCTTAAGGACCATTCTCTTTTACTAGTTTGAATGGGTTAAGTTTTAGTTTTTCTTTTTTTTAGTTGTTGAGACCGAACACGTAGGAATCCTTATCAAACACGAACTAATTAAACCTTAAGGACCATTCTCTTTTACTAGTTTGAATGGGTCAAGTTTTAGTTTTTCTTATTTTTTTAGTTGTTGAGATCGAACACGTAGGAATCCATATCAAACACGAACTAAACCTTAAGGACCATTCTATTTTACTAGTTTGAATGGGTCAAGTTTTAGTTTTTCTTATTGGCATCATGGAAAAATACTACCATTAGAAATCTACAAACTTCACAAATTGAAAAAGGAATGCCTTCATTTACATGTTTAGACAACAAAAAATTGCTCAAAAATTGTAATTTCGATTTTCAGCTTTCTGAGCTAACTTTTAAATTATGTAAGCCCGACATCATTTTTTTTAGTTTAGAATGCTAGGCTAACTCTAACTTTTAAAATATTTAATTATTAAAAGATTCGAGAATCGTGAAATGGTGTTATAAACTCTAAAATTAACTTCACCAGATTCATGAATCGAGTCTGTGATTATATATTAAGAGTGTTTAGATAGATCATCTTGTTTACATTTTAGACCAAAAATATAAACTTAATTCACTTTATTTTAGCTCTACAAGTTCCAAATTTCTAAGCGATTGGGAGAAAGCTCTAAATCAAGCTTCTACCTAGAAAACAAATAATAAAAGGAATGTATGCCCTAACTATAACTTTTAAAATATTTAATTATTGAAAAAAATTAATTCCACGTTATAAAACGTTCGAATATGGTGTTAACTCTAAAATTAATCAGTTCAAACATTTAAATTATATCTATTCCATAATTAATTTTAACTCCTACTTGATTTTAATTTCAAATAATTCTCTTGCATCTAGCTAGCTAGTAGGTTCTAATTTGTGTCGCCGTACATATATACTACGTCCAATTAATCCAAAGCTATTACGAAATCGAATTCCATCTATTCACAATTGCGCACACATAAATATACACGTATGCATGCCCGTTGTTTGATTTGTTGACTGCAATTTGTTCACCTCTATCGTGTTGGTGACGGAGTTGACGAGTGTGGGCAGGCCCCGGTTGCCGACGTGCACCTCCGCCGCCACCTCCAGGTTCTCAAACCGCACCTCGATGGTCGGGTAGTCTATCCCCACCCTGCACGTACACACGCAGTACATACAATTAATTTCCAATATTTATCCAACGACTAATTGCCCGATCTAAAATCTTATGCAGACTTTGCAGTTTTTTAGCGATTTATTATTGCACGATTGCTTATATATGTTATTATCATCGTATGCCACTTGAACATGAAGTTTCAGGATATCATTGGCTTTAAAAACAAAAAATAACAAGTTTCAGGATTTTATGATTTGGGATGCAGGGGCCCGTATTACTGCATTAGCTCGAAGCACGATGGGTTTCAAGCGAGTTTCACGTTTCAGGTGGCGATCGAGGATTCTAGCCAGGCTCTAGAGATCACTTATTTATACTTCAATCTCTTCGGTCCAGCCATTTAGTCCTTCAGCCATACAGTTTAGCTGAAAGCTACTTTTCGAAAAAATTATAATCATAACAAACAGAATCTTAGTCTTTTTGGTAGATTGATCGGTGCACACATCTTAATAAGGTGGATAGCGTTGATGCATGAACATGTCTTAATAAGGTGGATATATAGCGTTGATGCATGAACTCAGTAAGATATTAACGGATGGCTATGGTTCAGATGAGGTAATCAGACGGCGTTGGCTTATGCTTATCCCATTTTAGAGTTTTTTTTGACGGCACCGTTTAATTTTATAGTTCCTCTCATGCATTAATTAGCCGTGGCTATGTACTATACATGCTACGTGCAGTGTGTGTACTCTCACCGTACCTGTCCATGCGCTCCCTGAGCTTGAGGAGGAACCGCTCGTGGTCCTCGTCGGCGGCACGGATGAGGCGTCCGATGAGTGCGCGGCTCTCGCGGGCGCCGAGACTGCCGACGTCGACGTCCACCTTCTCTCCCCCCTCCGCCATCGTCAGGATGCCCCGCCGCACGCGGTCGTACGTCGGCAGCCGCTCCAGCGCCGCCCACCGCAGCGCCTCCTCGTCGTCCTCCTCATCCTGGTACCGCGACGACGACCGCGAGAACACGTCGTCGCCAGGCCGCCACAGCGAGCTCTGCCGCCGCAGACTCGCGATCTTATGGATCTCCGTATTCATCCTTGGTTGTACGGATCACTCTAATCTCTCGCTATCTCTCCCCGCAGCCTTAGCCAGTTGTTTCTGGTTCTTGCTGCTGTAGAACAACTCGTGTTTGGAGAATTGGAGTTGTGTGGATTTAGGCTTTAGTTCTGCGCCTCTGCCTCTGCATGGGTTCAAGTGTTTAACCAGCACGGGGAGTAGAAGCTGAGATATATAGACGAAAGCGATGGAAAGATGTTCATGTGAAGTCAGTCATGAGTTAGGTGAGGACTGAGGAGTAGTGACGTAAGAATGGGCGTCCTCCGTCTGATGCGTGCCTGGTTGGTTGCTGACTTGCAATTGGCATGCTGACTCCGTCCCTCTGTTTCCTTGCGACTCTTTTTTTTTTTTTTTGATTTCCGTACTCCCTCCTATCACGGACAGTCCTAGATATCGTCACGTCTCGGGTATTAAAACATTAATCATTAATTTTTATTATAATATATTTATAAAGCCTAATAAAACTATAATATTATTAAAGTACTTTTTGTGACAAATCTACATATGATTTTTCCATACCCAATTAAAAGATTTAAGAGACATTGATAGTCAATGTTTTGAAAAATTAATCGTACTTATATTCGAAACGGCAACTATTTGTGATCGGAGAAAGTATATCCTAAGCTTTCAACGAGGTAACAAAGTTATAACCATTTACGTCATCACAATCAGTCAGTAATTTAGAAGCGACGGGATTGAACACCGTGAGTTTTCCTGCTGACCAATCGTGCCGTGGTCTGAATCTTCATTTTTTTTTAATTTGGAAATATCCATGGTCGCAGTTGAAATCTCTTCGATGCGGGGAAGTTACGCAGCCTACCAAATCAGAGAAAAACGGATCCACCGTGCATGGGGACAAGTTGGGCGGCCGTCCAACCTTAGACATCAACAATTTTTAAAAAAGTTGCATGTTGCCACAGTAGTTTTAAGGAAGAGGAGGAAAAGATAAAAGAGAAATTTTATAGTACATTATATTTGTCAACGATTCGGAAACCGATCTCCCATCGAACTTACTTGTTGAATGAGGGATTAACCTAAGCCCTCTTTTCCGCGAGGGGTATAACGTCTGAGGGCCTGCCGAGCTACGGATCGAGGTGGTCGGGACAATCACAACGAACAGGGGGAGGCTTTTTTGATCTGGTTCGGGTCTCTCGTAAGGGAGATAACAACCCTACGTCCAGTGATGGTACTAACTTCTTGGGGATGTATTACAGTATGCTTGCTCGGGGAGCTCTAGGAGGTTTTAAGGACTATCCTCCGGACCACTAGCAACAAGCTCTATGTATGAGGAAAATAGGGAATGAAGTCGAACCCTGAACCCTTCGTGCAAGAAGATATTTATAGAGGGTTACAAACGACACAACATTTATTACAGAGGGGCGCGCCACTGTTCCGGATGTGGGTGGTGTTGTTCCCTTGCTTCCCGCCGGGCACGGCGCGACGTGGATACAGTGGGCACAGATCGCGGGCGCGCAGACCGCGGGCGTGTAGATTGTGGGCGCGCAAACCTTCGAGCCGCCGCATAATTAATGCCACGTCTTCGTGGACTGCGCCCAGCTTTTGGGTGAAGCCCGAGGTCCCTTCAGCAGACTGGGTCGTCAGTCGCGACTCCGGCGAGCATGCTCGGGGCGAAGCTAGACGGAGGGCGGGTCGTCGGCGGAGGTCGGGCGACCCGAAGATCTTTCTTGAGGACGACGTCCGAGCATGGGCATGCTCGGAGGCCCCCGGGATGCAATGGTTGGCTGCTGGAATTTTCCAATCCCCGACATCTAGCCCCCGAGGCTTAAGGGGGAAGTTGCTCGACCGGGCCTTCGCCTTAAGCCTCCAGTTCTGAGGAGGATTGGGACTCATATGGCTCGGGAGAAGGATCTCGCTACGAAAACTAGTGACATCCGAGCGGTGGCTCGAGGAGAAGGATCTCGTAGCGAAGAAAACTACCGCGGCATCCGAGCAGCGCTGGCTCGGGGAGAAGGATCTCGCAGCGAAGAACTACTGCGTCATCCGAGTAGCGCTGGCTTGGGAGAATAGACTCGCGCCCGAGCGAAGTACGTGCTCGGCGCGGAACATTGACACCCCCAAAGCGCTGCTGCTCAGAGAAGGACTCGCGCCCGAAGTGAAGGGCGTGAACATTTCGCGGAATATCGAGGAAGGACTTCGCGCGAGCGGCGCGTGCTCGGGAAGGAACATCGACGACCGAGCGGCGCGTGCTTTCGGCGTGGAACATCGGCAGCCCCGAGTGAAATGGCCGTGTGGTTTCGGAGGAAGGGACTCATGGCGAGACAAGAGGGAGCGCGGGCTCGGCGCGGCACATGGAATTTGATGTGGCCTTAGCTAGCATTAGTAAACTAAAAAATATATCATATTTTACTTATGTGGACATATGGTTATGCTATATTTAAATTTAAATGCATCGATATTGCAATGATATTTTTAATAGGTGCTACGATAATTTTTATTGATCCACGTGGCCCCCTAATCGAAATCTGGCACGCACGCCGCCTCCACGTCGCCGCCATGAAGACGCAGAGGTCTTGATTGACTCGAGAATTTGGCATCCTCGTGGATTCTCGCGAAAGGACTCAATCGATCCACACGACGGGCGCAATTGTCGACGATTCGAGAATCGGTCCCCCGCCGAGCTTACTTGTTGAATGAGGGATCAACCTAAGGCCCCTTTTCCGCGAGGGGTATAGCGTCTGAGGGCCTGCCAAGCTACGGATCGAGGTGGTCGGAACAATCACAGCAAACAGGGGGAGGCTTTTTTGATCTGGTTCGGGCCTCTCGCAAGGGAGATAACAACCATACGCCCAGTGATGGCACTAACTTCTTGAGGATGTATTACAATGTGCTTACTCGGGGAGCTCTGGGAGGTTCTAAGGACTATCCTCTGGACCACTAGCAACAAACTCTATGTATGAGGAAAACAGGGAATGTAGTCAAACCCTTAACCCTTCGTGCGAGAAGGTATTTATAGGGGGTTACAAGCGACACAACATTTACTACAGAGGGGCGTGCCACTGTTCCGGACATGGGTGGTGTTGTTCCCTTGCTTCCCGCCGGGCACGGCGCGACGTGGGTACAGTGGGGGCAGATCGCTGACGTGCAGATTGTGGGCGAAACCTTCGAGCCGATGTATAATTAATGCCACGTCGTCTTCGTGGATTGCGCCCGGCTTTTGGGCGAAACCCGAGGTCTCTTCAGCAGACCGGGTCGTCTGGTCGCGGACTCCCGAGCAGGCATGCTCGGGGGCAAGCTAGACAGAGGACGGGGGTCGGTCGGAGGTCGGGCGACCCGAAGATCTTTCTTGAGGACGACGTCCGAGCATGGGCATGCTCGGAGGCCCCCGGGATGCAATGGTCGGCTGCTGGAATTTTTCAATCCCCGACAATACTAGTTTACTATATAAAGTGAGAGTTTTTTCCCACGTCACTTCATCAAAATTACCCACCTTTGCTCGCGTCACTTCATCAAAATTACCCACCTTTGTCACTGCTCTTTAATTACCCACATTTACCACTGTTAGTGCTCTTTGCAAATAAACTTTTTATCGCAAATTGAGTTTTCATTGCAACGCACGGACACATAGCTAGTAGTATATAATGGGGAGTAGAAATCAAATCTAGACATTGATTTGTTAGAGTTTTTCTACTACTCTACTACTAAAAGAAGTATAGATGAATACTAACTAATCTAATCTATTAGAAGGAAAATAATGAACGATCTATATTAAATTTAGTATATCATAAAAGAGCTCAAGATAAAAGGCTTATAGTAAGATAATTAGTTCGCAGAGATGTGAAATTTGAAACTTAATTGATTAGAGATTACCCTTCTGGGTATATACAGGCTTGGCTATTCCACGTGTAACCATCGGAATGCATGGCCGCCATGTTCCGACAGTAGCCAGAGTCGCACGCCGTGGGGGAGCCCCACCCCTTCGATGCTTCCTCTCTAGCTCTGGCGCCCGCCGTCGCCGCCACTGAGATAGCTCAGCGAGGTGAGGTGTGCCGTGGCATGCGGGGGAGGGAAGATGAGGCGAGCGCCATGGCTTGGGAGGCAGTGCCTGCAGGGGAGGGAGGCGGAAGCAAAGAGCCCGTGGTGAGGCGGCACATGCCATCGGTTGGCATGGGTGTTAAGGGTCGTAAAACTAGAAAATTTTTGTTGGACATACACTTCAGACGTATAATTTTACAGTTTTGTATTATAATTTTGTAAGGTCATAAATTTAACACATATTTTGAAATTTACAAAAAATACAATACAAATAGTTCTAAGGTCATGAAAATCCCAAACCAATAAAATTGACTAATTCAATCAACAAATTTGGTTCATTTAAAAGGTGATCTTGCAGCATTTTTAAAAATTTTGAGGTGCACCCCTAGTACCATCCCTGAATGATGTTAAGAAATTTCTCTCACCTCTAGTATCGTCTTAGCACTTTAGGACGTACATGCCCATATTTGGTTCATCTGCTTAATTAGCGCTGGGCATGTACTACTTGCTTGAGTGGAGGTGGCAGTGGCACAGCTCACGGCGACGGATACGCCTTGGGGTAGAGAGAAAGAATACACACGAGCTGCTGCGCGGGCCTGCAGTCTGAGGCCTTAAAGACTGGCCGATCGAGTAGCCAGCGGTTGGTGAAGGGATCGAGACAGCGGCCGGCGAACTCGTCAGCGGCTGAAATCGGAAGCGGCACGGCGCTGACGAACCGATAAGACAGGCGCCGTGCGTGCACGCGGGGTCAAGCTGTGTGAGAGTCGTTCCGCGGGGGCCAGCGCGCGTCACCTGCGCGCAGCAGCGGCCTAGCAGGAAGGCAACGCACGTGCAGCTAGCTAGCACTGCAGCCCAGAGAATTGAAAGAGATGTTGGCTACGGACCGACGGTTGGTACAACTTGGTAGCAGGCGGCGGTCTTGGCACGGGATGCCTACACTCCTCCTACTCCTGTACGTGGCGCCGCTGTGGGTGGGTGGAAGACAGGCGAGCCAGATCGATCTTGCGACCAAACCGGCCGGCGTCAGCTGGTGAAAAAATACACCCCGCATGGGCTGACCGTGCAAAACGGGAACCAGATTGGTTGGTTACCCAAATCATGCCTTCATTTTTTTTCTTCTTCTCCGATGGCAAAATCTTGTCTTTCGTGGAAGAACATACATACAAAAAGACAAGCACATCATGCTTGGTGTCGTTGGAATTATTTGGGCTAAGCCTATTAATTCATAAATAATTTTTAAAAATCCCAAATACCCATTACGTGAAAAAGAGGTAAAAATACAATAGTCCTACATTGCTAGTGGAGATGAATAAAAACTACCTTATAAGGGGAGGTTCCCTCCACTAGAGCATGAGAAGGAGAAGAAGAGAACACACGTGTGCGCTCGCGCTCGCCTCGCCTCGCCATGTAGCGCGCGTACACGATATGCGCGTGGATGGTGCAACAAAATCAAGTTCAATTGCTTGCAGCGTAGTTCTCTTTTGTAGTTTTTGCATTGTGGAACTAAGTAGTCAACACGGTTACGTTAATGCGGTATTAATTGCTCAAACGAATCCATAACTGACTTGAATTGTGGAACGGATTATACGCGGATTTTTGCAGTGTGGAACTAAGTAGTCAATACGGTTGCGTTAATGCGGTGTTAACTACGCGAACAAATCTGTAACTGACTTGAATCGTGGAACGGATTCTACGCGGAATCCGTTATAGGTTCAAGGACAACCGACTAGAGAGGGTGAATAGGAGATTTCTAAATTTTTAAACCTAATTTTAATTTGTCTATTTTCTAAGCGAGAAATAACAACAAATTTAATTTTTGTAATTATTCCTTCTAGTGATCAAACATTTGATAAGCTAGACATGTATGAGCAAAAGACAACACTAGTTTCTAATATGAATAAATTTGCTAAGAACAAGAATTTAACACATGAACAATATATGTAAAACACAAGAAAGAGGAGACAAGAATTTTATCACGTGGTCTTGGAGATTTGCCGATCTCCCTAATCCATGTTGAGGTGACTTGAAACCCTTCAAGTCGGCTCCAATCGCTTGAGCTTTTCTCGATCACTCGTGGTAACTCTTCCCAACTCCGGGTAGGCGAGCTCCTTGCCTTCACAACAATCGGGCCTTCACACAACCTTCTTCGTGAAGGTCACCGACACCACTTGCCTCCAAATCATCTAGGAGGCGGCAACCTCCAAGAGTAATAAACTTGATATTGGCTTGAGACCCTTGAGAGCTTTCAAGATGGCTCAACAAATGCAATGCACTCGAATTTTCTCTCTAAACTCAAAGATCAAGAATTGAATGCTCTTTTGAGAAGAGAGACTTGCTTGGGCTTTAAATGAATTCAATAGAGTCACCAACCAGTCCTCAATACAGGTGAGGGGATATTTATAACCCTCTAAATCTAAACTAGCTGTTACATTAAATTAATCAGAAAAAGTAAGCCCGGCACTACCGCCCTCTAGAGGCCGGTAGTGCCGCCCATGGTGCCAATGGCTAGTTTAAGCATTAAATGCACTGACACATAGCTGTTTTCTCAAAATTCCCTCCATGCCCAGCACTACCACTATGGGGTCCGATAGTGCCGCACCCTTAGGTCGGCAAAATTGGCTTCTCTGTTAAAAAGCTACCACCATTGTTAGTACGGTAGTGCCGGCCATGAAGTACTCGGCAGAACATGGCTTTTATCAAATAACTACCGCTATTATGTGGCTGGTACTGCCACAGGACCCGGCAGTACCGCTCTATGCCTTCAGTAGTGCCGTAGATATAGTGACAACATGATTTAAAACAGGATTTAAATGCATAACTGGACTATTTCGAATTTGAGCCATATTGGATGCATTTTTTAAGGTTCAAGCTACTAATCAAGTCCCCCTTTATAGTACGATGTCTATCCTAACAACCCGATCTTTCCTTCAACACCAAGATCGGCAAAATAGCTAAGAAAAATAACATTAAGCTTTTATACCTTAATTGCTTACACATTTGATGCTTACACTTCTTTTTCACCCACTTGACGCTTCTATGGTCTTTGAAATTTAGACCAACCTGCTTTCATTATTCTCACATAGAAATCGTTAGTCCTTTAACCTTGATTATCATTAATTACCAAAACCTTAATGAAGTATGGGTCTAGATGCTTTCATCCGTAATCGACTCATATTATGTCTCTATTATACACACACACACATACGCAGAACAGAGATCAGATCTATCTCTCGAATCTTTTGCCTTCCCTCAGTACTGTGTTGCCTTGATCTTCCCTATCCCTTCACCGGCATGCACCGACTGTTGGGAGACGACAAATCACATTTTTGGGAAGCGTCTTCACGCGACTGCTCGTTGTTTTCCTTCATCGACGATCGGCTTCGCCTACATCATCTACTGATCTTCATCGACATCTACTACCGGTTCGCCTATATCTTTGCGTTATCTCGGTAACACACGCAAACCGCATCTATGTTCTGTTTATCTAATAATATATATGAGATAGACATTGCAATTGGTGTATTGCTTGTGTCTAGTCTATTTGTTTTCTCTATTCTATCTTCAATTATTGTCATATCTTATTTTCAGAATAAATTCATCATTAATATGCCTAATTATCCAACAGGTATCTCTACTACTTCTAATTTAGAGTTGGTGGTGGTCATCCGTTCTCTTTAGAGTATTCGATCTGTTGGATTTGACATGAACGATTGAGTGAATCCGTCGTACTGCTTCGATCCCACGACCACCACCTTCACGCCACGTCCCACACCTTCCCCTCCCCGAACTCCCCTCTCCCTCGACTACCTCACACCCCGCCCCCTTTGCCTACCCTACACCCACGCCGCATCTCCACTTGCACCAGATATGGAAACCGCACCACCCATACTAGCCGACCACCCTCCCCGGGGCACCCCTCTGCTTCCCTCGCATTGTCTTCTGCCTTTCGATGCCACTTCATCGTCTTCGGGCTCCCTACTCCGCTCCATAATCCCCATCGCCTCCCACGTCTCCCCATGCCACTCTGCCTCCACACAGCGCCGCCTCTTCATGCCCTCGGCCTCCTCCTCCATTGCTGCATGCAGATTAGGTATTGGCTGGCGGTAGCATAGGTCGGGTTTTTTTAGCGGTGGGCGGCAAAGGTGTTGTCGGCACTGCAATTCGAGAAGCACGCGGGGATGATGTCGAAGAACTAGAATGCCACATCTTCCTCCCCAATAGCACCTCGCTCTATGAGCTCTTCCACGCACTCAAGGAGGTGCCCGCTAACCGCTTCACTGAGGCCTTCCAGATGGCTAAGAGCTCCTCGCATGGATTGTTCTAATCCTAATGCTTCCTTTTGAGCAAGGCAAGTAGTTCAGTGAGTGAGTCAGATTGATTCATGTTGATTGATTTGTGTTAGCGTGTTGAGGTGTGAAAGGACCGGGGATGTCGCCTAAAGGGGGGTGAATAGGCGAATAATAAATTTAAAACCAAATCACAGCGGAATAAAACAATCCTGAGGGGGTCAACCCGGACTATCCGACCTTTGATCCGGATACTCAAAGTATTTCCGGACTATCCGGGGTAAGTGGTGCGGATATTTGATAAATCCGGACTATCCGGTGATTAAAGGATACTCGGTTGGGCACCTCGAGATGAAATTTGTAATCTCTTTAACTTTTAATCAAACTACTTGAACACAAAGATTCTAAACACTGCCAGGAACCAGGAACAAGTATATATCTAGAGCCAAACATAGTAGAAAATTAGATCGGGCAATTTCAAGATTCAAAATCAAATGCTCTAGCAAGAATAAAAGTAAGCAAGTAGAGAATGATTTTTCACCCGAAGTTCGGATCCTTGAGGGGATCCTACGTCTTCGTTGAGACTGCTCGGTCTCACATAAGCCGGGGTCTCTTTCAACCCTCTTCCTCCCGGTGTTGCACAAATGCACTCACCGGTTGAGGCTTGGTCACACTTGAGCCGGGGTCTCTTTCAACCCTCTTCCTCCCGGTGTTGCACAAATGCACTCGCCGGTCTTCACTCCTTTGATTCCTTCCCTTACGGAGGCGGAATCGGCCTTCACAAACTTCCCACGACCAACCACACAAAGCTCCGGTGGCTCGTAGGCGACCTCCTAGCCGTCTAGGAGTCCTCAACCTCCAAGAGTAACAAATTCTCACGAAGAACAAGCTTGGAGATGAAATCAAGTGCTCAACAACTCAAATCGCACTCAATCTAACACCTCACTCCTCAAACTCCTCCCTACCCTTCTCACAAAGAGGATCACTTAGATCTAAGGGTAAAGAAGTGTTTTGGGGGCTCAAGAATAAGAGGATAACCCCTCAAAGCTGCAGGATAACGGCCACTTTGAAGATGGAAAGAAGGGGGCTTTAAATAGAGGTCCCCAAAAAACTAGCCGTTTGAACTGTGCAAAACCCGGATACTCCGGACTTAACCCCGGATACTCTGGACAACCCGGATACTCCGGATTGACCTAACCGAGAGCACAAACCCGGATACTCCGGATTGGACTGAGCAGCCCGACGAAAACAAGCATAACTTTTGACTCCGGACTCCGATTTCAGTGATTTTGGACTCTACGGAAAGCTAAGAACGAGGGCTACACAACTAATAAGGTCTCACCACCCAAATCTCAAAAGATAAATATAAAATTCACAAAGAATCCAAAGGAGACCTACAACTCTCACTTTCCGGCACCACCAACACCACTCTCTCTTTAAGTTTCACAAGGATGGATCACTTGAGCACTTGACACATCTAAAAGTCATTCAACATCGCATCCTTCTTAATAGTACGGCAATCCTTAGACTCAATTTAAATCAAAGATAATACAAGTCTAGAAATAGTCACTTGCCGTCTTCTTTCTTAATACCGGATGCATGAAGACCTTCACCATATAATTGATGACATCTTCGCCTTGTCCAACTTGACTCAATTCACCTCATGAGACTCTCGTCCTATCAACCTTAACTTGATCATCCTCTCTGACGATCTCTACGCCAAGTCGATCTTGACTTAGTCCTCAACTCTTGGTGACACCGCCGTCTTGTTGACCTCGGCTTAACGATCATCCTCCAAGATATCTTGGTCATTATACACATACGGGACCTAATTCTTTTCAAACCACTCATGAAAGACATTAGTCCCAAAAGCTCAATAGATATGAATAAATTGATATTTGTGAGCAGTTGATTACCGCAAGTGTTTCATATAAAGAAGCACAACATAAATGGAAACACTTGACATAAGAAATGTTCTCTACTAAGTGCATCATGATGAATATGTAATTGATCTATATGCATTAGAGAGATAATTGTCGATATGATGAATCAATTAAATCATGGCAAGGATCACAGTCTTTACTTAAATGAAACACATGATAGAATATACACGAATTGTACATGTGCAACTAATATTTAGACTAAGAGTAAATATGTGATCCAACACTAGATTAAACTTCACTAAGAGAATTGCATGAGAAGATATACAACTAAAACATGCATGCACCAAGTCAATCTATAGCAATATGAAGTTTAACTCTAGTTAATACATGCATACTAAAAACAAAGCACATAATGAACTCAAATGAATATATATGCACAAATAAATATGATATGAACCAATTTGCATATATATAATCAACATGCTACTTGGAGTTCACTATGCATTTGCACAAAAGGAATGCAATAACAAATATAGAAGAGATACTAAAATTGCATATCTTATCTTTGCTTAACCATCCCACTTAATTTTCCTCTAAATAGATGAGACTGATACTCAACTAGGCAATAACATGTTAGTCTCATAGCAATATAATCATATTAGAGGTTTGTCATTTGTTAAGCACTAAGTTAAGCATTTACTCAATTACATAGATTGTCATTATATGTATTTGTCATTAATCACTAAAATAACATAAGTGCCTAGATGTACTTTCAAGGTGGAAGTAAACCGTATGGTGTGTCAATTGATTTGTGTTGGCGTGTTGAGGTGGAAGTAAACCGTATGGTAGCGATGACCCTCCATGTCAGCTCCCTCTTCCTGCTTTGTTCACAGACTCACCGTGGTAGCTATAATTTCACGCATCTGGAGGCCTAAGATGAAGAGGATTCACAGCTACTACACGCTCTTCTAAGAATCCTCCCTTATCATGAGGAACAATCATTTAGGCTTTAGATTGCTTCCAAGCGATCCAAATTGATTGATCTAACTATAGAATTGTTCAAATTTTGCATGGTTGATGCCCATGCCCCAAATGGAGCAATACATTTTGTGAGGTGGCATGATAACCCTATGTCTTTGGCTGACAGTAATCTCTTGGTTTGATTTTTCTTTCTACTTTCTGCCTCTGCAGGAATTCGATGGATCAAGGAAACTTGGTTGGAATTCAAGATAAGGAGGTCAACACACGAAGGGCTACTATCAACATTACTTTGGTTGCATCTCTTTGTGAGGATAAGCAGCAAGTTAAGTCCTATTGTCTACTACTCATGGTATGTTTTCCCCCATAGTTTGCCTTTTTAATCTATTTCACATGTTTTGATGTTAGTTTTGCTCTCTTGTAAGTAGACCAATGTAATGACAATTAGTAGAACAATGAATTGTTATAAACATGATATACCATCAATAACCAATATTTTCTTTGCAAAAAAGTATGAACTGATAAGAGAAAAACTAGATGAAATCTCCCTCTCCATATTTTTCTGTCAACATAATTAATTTTTCATATACCCAATCCCTCATAAAGTTACACATCCGAAGTGTACATAATGTATCATGTTATAGGATGATCAAACATATGATTGTCGGATTATTGCAGCAAATGCATTGGCTCTTTGAGAAGAACCATTGATGTATTGCCTTCAGGATTTAGGACAACATAGCTGTAGGGCATTGTTGTTGAATTACTCTTTAGCCTTGCAAGACTAAATGTTTTGTTTTGTATTTAAGTATCTATTTATACAATTTAGAACTATGTTTTATTGATATGTATCATTCTAATTTAGTACTCCATTGCAGCATATGAGCACCTTAATAGTATATGTCAAGATTCACCAGGCATCTTTCTCTATCACAAAGATTTGCACCGTTAATCGAATGCAATTGCCTAAGGCATCCATAGTGTGGAGTACTCATCTCAAGGAAAATCGGTTTTTGTGGTGAAAATTCTACATCACTCCGCTGCTAAGTTAATTGTCTTTTCATTCCCGTGTTTTAGCACCTACTTTCAGTTCCAAGCCTTCTCTCTTCACCCCGGTAACGGCCAACTCCTACACTAAGGTGCTATAAGAATGTTGATGCTGGGGTTATGTACACCGTTGTATTGATTGGTAACTTATTTTTGTTGATATGTGGACTGCTCTATATCTGTGAAAGACTAAACCCTCTTCGTTGATTAATATAAGGCATATAGTTTTTTCAAGTCTTGTTAATAAATATATAGTGTGAATGTAAATTCAACGATACTTTTCCCACAATGCTTTTATTTATTTTCTCTCTTATATATTTTATTTAGTACCACCCACATAAAATATTATCTCTTATCTTTCAAAATCAATAACAAGAGGGTACTTGGGTCATTTTCTTGGTTCCATTACAATTTTCTGTTATGGCTCCACAAAAGATGCCATCAACGAATTTGTATAGAAGATAAACAAATCTTTTATAGTGTAGGAAAAAAGCCACTTCAATGTCAAATGAAGCCTTAGTTGCTTTAAATCAATTATTTACTATTTCCTATCACTTTTACCAAACAATCCATTTTTTAGATTGATCACTTTTACCAAACAATCCATTTCCTATCACGTCCCCACACTGCAACCACTAAGATATCAAGCACCAACTCCCCATCCACAGCAACAAGATGTTCGACCTTCGTACTATGGTGGACAACTGTTTGGAGGCAGCAATGTTGTCGCCGTCATTAATTGCTTTCATTGTGGCAAGTATGGCTACTATGCGAAGATGCAAGGTGTTGTCCAAAATATGCGACCCAATTGCTTTCATGAGGTTGCCAATTCAAGGATAGTGTCGCGAAACCCCACTAAACCAGAATCAAGCCTCGAAGCCCGCTTAGAACTTTGGTTGAGGCCGAGTGAACCATGTGACCATCAAAGAGGCTCATGAGGCGCCTGATGTGGTGTTGGATATGTTCCTTATTGACTCAACCCTTGCAATGGTTTTGTTTGATTCCGAAGTATCTCATTCTTTTATATCAGAGAAATTTGCTACACACAACATTTGAAAATGGATATGCTAGATAATCCTACAATAGTGCAATAACTCAGAATTGAGGGCTAAGTTGGTTTGTCCAAAGGTTAACATAGAAATTAATGGAATAAAGTTTCCAGCAAATTTGGTAGTGCTCGAATCAAAAGGGTTAGATGTAATCCTAGGAATAAACTGGATATCCAAGCACAAGGGGCACACAGATTATGCTAACTGATCGATCGCCCTCATTATTGAGGATGGGAATAGTGTGCTTGTTTCCAACAGAGTTGAGCCATCTCTTCCTTCTATGAATTGCCTTTCAAGCATGGAAACAAGTAAGTACCGATGATATGGTAGTATTTCGATGTGTTTCTAGAAGAATTTGCCTGAAAGGCAACTAGATAAAAATATGGAGTTCGTGATTGAGTTGCTACCTAGAACCATACCAATATCAAAAAGACCATATGGAATGCCACCGAATAAGTTAGATGAGTTGACGAATAAAATTAGAGAGCTGTAAGCTAACGGTTTCATCAGATTGAGCTCATGACCATGGGGATCGCCTGTGCTGTTTATGAAGAAGAAAGACCAAAATTTGAGGATGTGTGTTGACTATTGCTGTTGAATGAAGTGACTACTAATAACAAGTACTTGTTTTCGAGAATTGATGATTGTTTGACCAGATGAATAGAGTTCGTGTCTTCTCTAAGATTGATTGAAGCTAGGCTACCATCAGTTGAAGATCAGGCCAGAAGATATACCGAAGATGGCCTTCTCTATGTCCTACATTTTGTAAGAGTACACCGTAATATCATTCGAACTCACTAATGCTGCTGCACACTAGTCGCATCCTAGTATTTGGCCTTCTTATCCTCCCCAAATCTAGCGAAAGAGAAGTAGCCAATCGCGGAATCTTCTTTTGTCTTTGATAGTGTTCAACAAGCAACAATGAGTACATTATGTAGTGAACAAGACTTATATCAAATGCTATTAGCTACAAGTTCAGCTATGTCAAAGGAACAGCTATCTTACTTGTTTTTGTTGCTCAAAGCAAGTTTTTGTTTAATAAAAAAAATCAATGATTGAATTTTTAAGAAAAATTACAAGCTGAAAGAAAACTGGATATAATTTCAACAAAGGATAGTATCTGGAACTCTCCAGAAATTTTCATTTTCTAAGTTTTTTTGATATTTTTAAAAATTGTAACTTGATTTCTGGCATTAATTAGATCAAAAACAATAAAAATTCGGTTTTCCTTCTTGGACGGAATCTGGCCTCGGCCCACTTCCCTTTCGCCCACGCCCGGTGCAGTACAGCACAGCAGCGGTCCGCCGCGCCCCCACCTGTCCGTGTTGCTGACCGTTGGGGCCCTGCCGCAGCGTCGTCGTCCACCTCCCGCTGGGTCGCGCACACACCGTGGCGAGCTCGCTTGTGTCCCCCGGTTTTTGATCGTGCTGCCCACAATTTTGATGCCTCCACCCACCATTTTGCCTTCCGCTAATAGCCTCTGTCCCGTTCCGTTAATCCCTCCATTTCGTCGCATCGCCTGTCCTGTTTGAGCGGAAAGAGAGCGCACCGTGGATTTTTTGCCACGCTCCTGCCTTCTCCTTGATTTCTCTCACTCTTCTCCAACATACTTAATCCGTCCAGCCGCATCATTGTTCCGTGAGGTTGCCACTCGTTCCATTTTCGCAAGAATCGACTTCCTTGCTCGGTGGTTCAGTACTTCAGTGGGAACACGAGGTGCCCGGCCCTTTGTGCGCTACTGAGCATGCTCTGGAGCCGCCAGTGCCGCTTGCAAGCTTTCCTTCCTCAACATCCACGTCCAAGCTCGCCTCTCGCCCCCCTAATGCTTTTCCGTCGGATGTTGTTGCAGTTTGGGTAATAGTCAAGCAGCAACGCATCATCTTCCTCATGTCCGGCTGGCTCAATTGCCACCGCCGCCGTGTTCCCGCTGCTGTGGTGAGTTCCATGCGCCGTCGTCCTCGCACATTCTCGTGTCTTTCCATCTTGCAGTCCAAACCTCTCAAATCTATTGCATGTTTACTGCACTAGGTCCTCGAATTCGAGCCGTCGTCTTCTTTTCCAGCCGCCACCTCCATTTCCGTCGATTCGCCGCTGCCCCTGCTCACCGACGTCAGGCTATCTCAGACCTTCTCTGTCGTCACCATCAGCACCATTGTGCTAGTGGTAAGCCACCGAAGCTTGTGTGCTCTTTATTTTGGTTCGGATGAAGCACTTTCGTCGTCACCCCGTCGTCATCCATGGCATCGCCGCTGGCCGTCGGTGTTTCCTCCTGTACAGATAAAGTTAGTGCTAATGATGGTAGTTAAGGGTAGTGAGTTGCAGACATGTGAGACTAGCTATTTAATTAATCAAAATGTTAACATAACCAAGTTTTCAAATATGTAGCTGACATGCGGGACCCACCGACATGTAGACGTGTCTGTGGACTCGGCCATCTCGAGCACAAGACCTCATCTGTCACCCTGATGGCGCAATAAATTTTGGTTTTCCTTTAGAACGAAAAATAAAAATTAAAAAGAATATCATGTTTTTCTTCTAGATTTTCTTTTTTCGAACCAAATTCAAATGCTCGTAACTTTTTCATATAAACTACAGATTGAATGATTTTTGTCTCTAAATTTTTTAAAACCATGTACTTTCATAATATGCAAAAATATTTGAAATTTATCTTTGTTGAACTTAGTTGGATCATATTTGTGTTACTTAGCTTATACTAATTAGATATCGATGTTCTGGAAATTGCCAAGGTTGATTCTGAGCAAGATAAAGAGTTCAATAAGCAAGGCAAGGACCTACTTTGGCCATATTTGATATCATATTTTCACTGTTACGTATGTGTTGTGCTTCAAATATACTATGCATGCGTATAATTTTGGTAAAATCGCTATGTTGGTAGTTATACCTATTTGTTGCATTGGCTCTACCTTGATAAATTACTATCCTCACTGTTGTCACTATAATAATGCTATCCACTGTTAATACAATTATTTGTGGAATTTTACATGGTATGAATTAGTTGATGCTTAGCCATGCTTATCGATCTAGTTTGCTAGATTGGAACAACTTTACAGATTGGTCAATTATAGGAAACACTAGCATATATGTCCGGAGGAGGTACCTTTGCTATTTTTTATTAGCAAATGAAAATTGAAAACTAGTTTTAGACTTGACGAGTGTATGTTGAGACTGGTGCTTGTGCATGAGATTATTGGTTTGTGGTTGTCTTGCTAAGGTCCCTAAAGACTGATCTATTGGGTCATAGACCCATGTAAATTCGTACAACTACATGTGTCTTATGAGAGGCCCTAGCATAATAAGCTATCATGTACTATCAATTAAACCGATTACTAGGTTTAATCTAGTTGGTTGCCTATTGGAGGGTTGAGGCATGCTTGTTTGTTTTTTATGTCTCTTAATTGTTATTTCCGCTGCAAAACTTTATGAGATGTAAACCATTTAGCCAGTTGGTCTGTATGTTGTAAACTTGGTCACAAATGACTTAATTTTGGTCCTTTATTTATATTGTACTACTCTGTTTTATTTATTCATAGATAGATATGACAAGAATGTTGTTGCATGTGTATGCTAGCTAATGATCATGAAGCTAACGTAGTAAATGCATGTAAATTTGGAATTTATCAATTCTGGGTCTGATAACTAAAAATTAAGAGCAGTGCTTCAATACTTTCCCACCCAATACGAGTTGCATAAATCTTAAAGCAAATGAATGGATAAGTAATCACCATCTACCATTTATTTATACTTTAATATTTATACAACTGTTAAAAGAAAAAACATGGAAACACCTCTCAAAAATTAAACTTCCTTGCCCATCCAACACCCAACCCCCTCTGCTAGATCCCACGCCCCATCCGTTGTTGGGTAATACGTTTTTTGTTCTCTTTTGAAATCACGTTTGGTAGTTCTTGTTATAATTGTTTGCTTTGCAACCACTAAAAAGAGTGTTCGCCAGCCAGCCTCGTATCTATGAAGTGCAGATGTATGCTGTATACAATGCACCACATCTACCTTACACATAGCTTCACTAATGTTATGGCCAACCAAGCAGATAGCTGAAGTGCATAGCTTCACTAATGTTGTGGCCAACCAAGCGGATAGCTGAAGTGCTATCGACGGTTAGGGCTCTGCTCATTTCCTGAGGCGTTAAATCATCTCCCGGGGCAGACAGTAAAAGGCAGAATAGAATTGACTATCTTACTGGCGTGAATAGAAACGAACAATCAGAACCCTGAAGTGCTTGCACAGTTGACCCGCAGCACAAATATCATGCTCATAGCTTTCGGTCTCTCACCACTACTAAATTCCCCATGGCAAGCCTTTGTAGCGATCCACCTTTCTTTTCTGAACCCTTTGCGCACTGCCACAGACCAGCTTTGGGATATTCTGGGACATCCTACTCCACAGCAAGCCCTGAGCAGCTTTTCATCATCGATGCCTCGTTTTCTATCCAGCTGCCAGTCGGCAAGGAATCGTCCCATTCATTCATCATAGGCCCAGAAAGCAGAGAAACTCCGTACAAAGAGAACCCTGATTCCTTGCGTTCTGCGCCGACCCTGGCCGCACTTTCTTATCTTCCAAGATCTCCAAAGAATAAACCTTCGAGTGATGATGACAAGATAGAAAGATCCTCTCTAGGTAGAGCTGCTGCTGGTGGATCTATTGCAACGAGTGGTGCAACCAGAAAAAAAAAGTGGGTTCAAAGAATTAGATTAAATTGAGAGAAACATATTAAATAGTTTGTGTTGTGTTTTTATCGGTTCGAGAGTTACTAATAATACTCTATTATTTAAGAAATACTTATACAACATTCGCTTGTCAAACTTTTATAAATTTACGAACAAGTTAACACAAATCAATTAAATAAATCGGTCATTATCACTATTCAATCCATTTACAAAATTACAATTGACAAAAAATCATAAATCAGAAAGGATCACATTGCTTATTTGCTGTTTTGATCAGCCTACTTAGCCAATCAAGCATTCGCTGACTCATGATACATTACCTTCCCTATTTGCTCGCTATCACCGTGGTGCGTTGCCCGTCACTTCACGTTCGCACCCTTATTGGCTCCCCAACATTCACTCTCCGTGACACATGTTAAGCACCCTTGATTCAGTGGGATGCCATGTCTTCGCGAAGGAAAGACGTTAAGTCATGTTCTCTCTCTCACCCTATGATCTTTATGTGCGTTTAAGATTCAAGTCTAATTATGTAAGTAGCAAACAAAGTCACTAATTACCAAATTTGGCCTCCAATAAGTAGCGGCACACCAAGCCATATAATACATAAAGCAGCTCATCTACTTAGTAAAACTTCTTCTTCCTTAAGCCATGTCCAAATACGTATGTATTTACTGTCGCTACTGTACGTAATGAGTGTGGATGGGAATTACATCTTTGTAAAACATATATATATTTGTGACGGCACCTACTTAGGCGTGGAACACGGGAACCCTTTTCGATTCTTACGGAAATAAAACTATTTCTTGCGAAATTCTTGCAAAATTCACGATTAAACGTAGAACCGCCTTAACACTTACCGACAGATGGACCCCTTAAATTCCCCTGTGCAAGCCAGCCGGACCTACATGTCACCGAGGGTTAGTCAGGATTCCACCTAAGAAGAAGTATCATGAACTAAGAAGCTAGTATTGTCCATGTCAACACCATGGGATATCTTAGGCTTAAATTGACAGTGGTGTCGAGTTTACCATTCTCTGAAGCGACTAAGACACGGAAAAGCAAAAATACTCGGTACGTTAGTGCTTTCTCTTACCAAGCAAACCCCACACAAGTCAAATTCCTTTCCCCTGGGGAAGCTTCAGACCCCAGCCACTATAAATACCAGCTGCACATACCGTTGTGGTGTATGTCTCGCTCTCTCCATCACTTGCAAATTTCTTACACTTGGTAGTTACTGCAGTATACTCGCAAGGAGGAGGAGGACATATATAGATCTGAAGATTTAAGCAAAGCCAACATATATGGAGGCTTCAGCTGACCACGACCACCAGAAGAGCCAGGACGTCCCCGGCGCGTACCACGGCGCCGACGGCAACGGCAAGTCGAGGGCGGATTTCAACGCTGGCGCGGTGGCGCAGCGCGCGCTGTACGGCCCGAGCCCGAGCCGGTGCCGCGGCGGGCCGAGGAGGGTGGCCGGCAAGGACTCTAAGCCGCCGAGTAGGCTCAGCAAGATGTCCGGCGGGGAGGGGACCTGAATTACATTATGGAGTCGTTCTAGCTAGCTAGTATCGCTAGTGACTTAATTTGCTTATCCTTCCGTGTGTGGGCTGGGAGTATAGTTACCCGAAACAAAATTTGTCTATGTCGAGATACGAAAATCTGGCTTACGGTTCGTTTTTTTAATTCCCAATGCGAACATGAACCTCGTACTCTGAACCAGTTTTGGTTCGACGAATTCGGTTCGCGATTCGCATGACTTACGGTAGCTATGGTTGGAAGCTTGGTGTACCAAGCTGTGGCACGTGTGGTCTGGATATGCGTTTGTGTACGTGCATCCTGTTGGAACAAATAAAGCTAGTTGAATTTAATCGTGAGTTAGTATGATTTCTTAGCTAGGCACATAATCTGTTATCTGTATGGAGGTTTAGTCGGACAGTTACTTTGACCCCGTCCTAATTGACGGCCTCGATCGCTCGCATGGGCTTCTACTTCGACGTGCGCCTTGTGAGTGTCCTGGTTTGGGCTCTGTAAAGAGCTTATGGCTGCTTGGATTCACATTTCTCACTAGGGACTTGTCAGTTCAGGGACTGATAAGAGCACTGCTTGGTTGGTGGAGCTAGCCGTCGTCACCCGGGTGCATACTTTGCTGTCAGTGCTCCTGGGCAAATATTCAGAAAGTTCAGGAACTCGTATATGCCGCGAGAGAGTAATCTATGCTCTATAGCATAGTTGCCTGATTCCTAATTTCAAAAAAAAAAGTTTCCCGAGTCGTCCCAATCTAAAAAAAGAAACATGCACTCTGCTATTTCAGATTGCGCAGAACCACGCCGGAGAAAAGAAGAAGAAGATCTGACTAGGCTTTATTACATGCTTGATATTGTTTTGGTTAAGGGAACACTACAACCACAGGCGAGAGCAACGTGCTACAGTGAAAACTGAAAAGAAGCACGCTTAATTTTCTAAATCAGATTTTTGATGCAGTTTGTGCATTGGTTCAATGCAACAGGTAACAAACAGAGAACACAAAAATGAATTGTCATATTTAGAAAAAAATAACATTTTCCAAAAACTTCCAGGATTTTCTTGAATTACTTGAAGCTTAAAATGGATTGTCTAAAATTACAATGATTTAATGTGAATAACATGAACATCAATTAAATCCAAAATTAATTTATTTGAGTTCCTCGTGTTTCAAAGTATTTTTCTAATTTTTCTCAAAAAATTTCGAGCTTCTTTGCTATTTTGCTTGGCTTTATTTTTTCGTATTTTCTAAAATAAAAAACTATTAAAATTCTGGAAGTGTTCGTGGGCTGTATTCTCCCAAGGCCCACTTGCCACTCTCTCTTTCTCTTGGACCCAAGGCCTGTTTCCTCCGGTGCACTAACCCGCTCACTCTTCTCCTACACGTCAGCCTAGCCGAACCCGCCCGCTTCGTGCGTGCGTGTCGCTACCGTCGCTGCCAGGTGGGTCCGACCGGAGAGCACTGTGCTTCTTCCCAAGCCAGGCTCGAGTCGAATGCCGCCGCCACACCGGTCTCCTTGGCATGCACGCCACACCATCAAACCCTAGCCGCCCCTATAAATACCGAGCCCGCATGTGCCGTCCCATGTTCCACAACCCGAAGCCGCCGCATCCGTCGGAGAACGTCGCTCGCCATGATCTTCTTCACATTCCTTGCCGCCTTGGTGAGTTCTTCTCGATCCATCCGTGTCACCGTGTTTTCTACTTCCCCATCTACTTATTCCATCCCTTGATTTCAAGTTGTATTCTGTGTGCGCAACTTGCTAAATACTCTATGTACTTATGCTTGCAATAATTATCACTCAGTTGCTAGGGAACAGAAGCCTATGCCATCTTTGGAGGAGGAGCATTACGAAGAGGTTGATCGCTAAGTCTCGTACCCCAGTTGATTGCATGTGGCATGATGAGATGAACCATGACATATTTGGTCCCGACAAAAACGTCCGGTTTAGCACATTTCATACAGGTCTACACAATCAGTCCGATTTCATTATGATCACAGCTTCTCCGGATCGCCAATGTCTATACTGAAGGACCCAGGCTGTGCAGGCATGAGCAGCCTCCTGTTTCTGTTGCTCAGCATTGTTGTAACATCGTGCATGGTAGGCCTGTCCTCTGCGCTATCCTGAACACACAGAAGTGCGACCTGAATGCACCTGATAATGTCCATTTCTTGGTATTCCTCGCCCAAGGAAGGATCGACCAACTCATCGCATCTCTCATCTTTCCATAGTTGCCAAGCCTATAAGCAGAACATTATAACATTCCAATGGGGCACGCATAAACAATTAATTAGCTAATGGTGACATGTAGAACTTGAAGAGAAAGCTAGCGATCGATGTAACAGAGATCGAGTTTTTAACAGAACTTTTACTCACATATCTCCTGAGCTCATATGATCTTCCGGATAATTTGTAGGAACCTACGGCCCTCTTTCCACTTATGATCTCAAGGACCAAGATGCCAAAGCTAAAAACGTCAGACCTTGTTGAGTAAACATTCTGGGAGTAGTACTCGGGCGCAATATATCCACTGAAAAGAAACGATTTTATACATAAGATCATCGCAAAAATATCGTTGGAAATTGACAAGTGATGCAAACTTATTTGATCAATCATCTTTAGAGTTGATTTGAACTTTTCGTTAGTTAAATCAAATATTGTGCTTGTGTGACCTAGGAGGCCATGACGGCATGATTATGTGGGTGAGTTTTTTTTTTTGGGTAATACGATTGATAAATCTAGGGTACAACTTGTTTATAGTATCGACAATTAATACTTCATATTTTTACTCATCTTATTAGTGAGACAAACATCCCCATTTTTGTTCTTAAGGTTCCTTACTAGTGTACTGAAATTTCCCTGGGATTTATATGTTTTATTAGGTCCATTATCCATATGTGCTATTGCAGATTTGCCACAAAAATCAAGGAAAGAAGGAAGAGGGTGTATCTTAATTAACTTGGTTTGTCGTGGACTTTGAATAAGTCGTCATTGATCTTGACAAGTCCTATGGATTTGTCACGATCATACAAGTTGTAAGTGTCTATGGATTTGTCACGACTCACGATCATATATACAAAGTTGTAAGTGTGAAGATTCCTTATAATAAACAATTCTATTTGCTTGTGCCATACTCTATCTAGATACGTGTGAAGCACAAAATTTTCCGCTCCATGACTTCTACGAGTATATGATATTTTAGATACTCCCCTTAGGGGATCCGGTACAATTTCCATAGGCACAAACCGGCTGATCGAATCCACAGATGGTTTCGATCAGTGAATAACATATTGCTACAGTGTTTCCGTGTAGTGAAAAAATTTGGCACAATATTTTTGGAAAATCCGGACCGTCGTTTTTCGATCGGACGGTTCGCGGGGACTGCTTAAGTTGCAGTCCTCCCGCGGGACAGCACTAGATCCGTGTTGTCTCCTAAATGTCATCAATTCTCAAGAAAAAGATTTAATGTCGAAGATCTATGTGTGTAGTACACGTATTTATAAGTATTACCATACCATGACTAGTACGTATCATATAACATTGATGAAACTCTACATAGCCTCCTAACAAGTCAGTTTATTGATAATGTATTCTCAAAAAGAATGCAGACCAACTATCAAAATATTAGGCTATTTGAAGTGTTTCCGATGAACTAAAATGTGAAGTTTAAAAGGGCAAACCCTTACAATGTTCCCATTGCAGTTGTCGTATTTGATTCCGTCACGTTGGAGAGGCATATCCTAGCAATCCCAAAGTCGGAAATTTTTGGATTCATTTCATGATCTAGGAGGATGTTGCTAGGTTTCAGGTCTCTGTGGACTATACACGCATGCGCATAGTCGTGTATATAGAGAAGGCCTTCAGCTATCCCTTCAATTATGAGACGACGCACATGCCATCTCTGTTTTGCTCCTGATCCTATTGTATTAGTTCCAATTGTAAAATGATGTTGATGCAAAACAAATCGAGACAGTGCAAAGTACTTAATTTGTAGTTATAAACTAGAAAACAAGCAGTCAAACAAGTTCTTACAGAAGATGAACATACCAAAAATGAACTCCTCCAAGCTTCGATTTGGCATATATTCATAGACGAGTATCCTCTCCGTGCTTTTGATGCAGCATCCAAGAAGCCTGACTAGATTCCTGTGCTGAAGACTTGCTATGAGTTTAATTTCATTCTTAAACTCCCGGAATCCTTGTATAGAATTTGGCGAAAGTCTTTTGACTGCTATCTCCTGATTGTTACGCAATCGGCCCTGATGATATATATAGATAGATATTTGCATGTTAGAGGTCTAATACTTCTTACTAGATTGAGCTAGGATGTTGCGGTATGTACTTGTTAGAGTCCGTAAACGTTACGTGAAAATAAATAAAAATATTGCTTGTTTAATTAGGATGCCAGATTAATAGCTTAACAAGGCGTAATGATGATTCGTGCATGTAAGTATGTGCTTAATGCTTATTTGGGAAAAATTAAAAATAAATGAGAGGTGAGATTGTTTAGGTTTGTTTTACTTTTCAATGTTGACTCTTCAAAACCAATATATAATTAAAACAAGAGCCTCTTAAAACAAATCGAAAGCTCCCTATTAAGATATCTCGACAAAATGAGATTTATTTGTACTCCTTTTTATTGCCAACAGGTCACATCTTGCCAGATGACACATATCCATACCGAACTTCCGACAAATATATAGTACACACAGGTGAAAAATAACAATGTAATATAAAAGAAATCATATATGTCATGTTGATGCCTACAGTAATTGCACATGCACCTGATACATATACTATCATATAACTTGGAGAAATACCACATATACAAATTAGAGAAATTTTACGGTGCATTAAACTGGTAGTATATAATGGGTACGTAATAGAAATCAGATCTAGCTATTGATTTTTTGGAGTATTTCTTCTACTCTACTACCAGATGAAGTATAAATTTCTCTAAATAAATACTAGCAGTCTGATTTATTAGATCAAAAATAATAAACAATCAATATTGAATTTAGTGTACCATAAAAGAGCTTACAAATTAAACCTTTACGTGACATGTAATGCAGTTACCTGGTAAACAGGGCCAAATCCTCCTTCTCCAAGTTTATTTTGCTCGGAGAAATTATCTGTAGCGCGTTTTATCTTAGAAAACCCAAACAATGAAAACCTCGAGTCACTTTCGCTTACGATTTCCTTTTCCAAGATCACTAGATCCCTCTGCAACAACAACTCTGTTCCGCTCGAAATGCAAATGGTGAGAAGAGCTCATTTGTATAATATAAGCCGGACAAAACAAAAGATGACTATAATATCTTTTTTACTCACCTCTTACTTGTTTGACGATAGATGGCCTTAGGATCAAGATGACGATGATCAGTACTAACGAAGGCACTCCAAATATGACGATCTTGAGCACCGTGCTCATCCCCCCTTAGACGAATGACAGATTGATAGGTTAGGGATTTTTCATTTTCTGTTTACATGAGAATCATGGAGTCATGGGAAAGAGAGGAGCATAAGCAGCTGCTCATGCATGATGCATAGTACGTGGCTACGTGCACATATAGAAGTAGTACTACATACTTTTTGGCATGTGGAGTTTGAGTGTGTTGTTAGTTTCCCTGAAGAAGAGATCCTTCTCATAGCGCAGGTTGCACCGAACTCCAAGAATCCTTCCCCCAATCTGGCTTCCGGCCGCGCTGCTGAACTTCGCCGGCATCTGCGCGATGATGCCGTCGAGGCAGCTCCGGCACTGTGCCCCGGTGAGGTCCGGCGTGCACTGCACCAACCCGTACACTATGCTCACGCCCTGCTCACCGAACCACGTCTCGCCGGTCGCGTACAGGCTCGACGACGAGTTGAAGGCGGCCAAGTCGGCCGTCTTGTTCATGAGCTCCACGGCCTTCTCCATGAACCGCGCCGCCGTGTCGGCCCCCGTGACCAAGTTCATGTTTACCGCGGACCATTCCGGCCCGTTGGTGTGGCTTGAGAGTAAATACTCGTTGTTAGTGAAGCGGAGCATGTACTGGTCGTAGTAGATGGTGGCGTCCTTGTACGAGCAGTACAGCGTGACGTCCCGGAAGGCGGCCTCGAGGCCGTCGGTGCAGCTGGCGATGTAGTCGCCTCGGCAGAGCACGAGGCCATGGACCTGGTCAGGCTCCACGCCGGCGCTGCGAGACGCGAAGCCGGATGAGGAGGCGCCCTTGATGAGGGCGTCACCAAGGGCTCTCAGATTGTATAGGTACGTGCTGTTTTCTGTGTACTTTCCGGCGGTCTGGTTGCAGGCCGTATTAAGGGGGCTTGCCGTGTTGGTCGCGGCCTGGGCGCTCGCCGTCGGTGGCTGCGAGGTTAGCAGCAGCAGCAGCAGGAGGAGCATGGCGATGAGGCTAGAGCTAGCGTTGCTGCTTAATTAGCTAGCTTGGAGCTTGCACGTGAAAACAATCCTACAGCGCTATTATAAGCTTTGGCTTTTGGTACCGCTAAAAGCCAATCCATGGAAATTGCTAATTTAACGATGTCCTTATCAAAGATTTAGTGAGTATATATTCTTCTATTTGTGACAAGTCATACCACTTCTCTCTCAAAAGTTTTTTCCTTTGACAATTGGCATTAGGAACGATTATTTTGAGGTTAGCCTCAAACTAATAAATTTAAGATCACTTCTCTAAGATGTCATGTATCATCTTCTCCATCCACCCCTTCCTTTTTCCCTACTCATTTCCTCCACCGCTTCTTTCCTCTCTAACACAAAAATTTAAAATTAGATCATTTAGACTCTGAAAATTTAAATAGGAAGTTTCAACTCAAAAAAATTCAAATAAAATTTAAAACTCAAAAAAATAAATAGAAAAATTTTAAATTAGGAAGTTTCAACTCGAAAAATTTCAGCTCAGATAATTTCAACTCAGAAAATTTCAACAGTTTCAACACGAAAAGTTTTAAATAGAAAAATATCAAATCATAAACTTTCAACTCGGACAGTTTCAACTCAAAAGGTTTCAACTCACAAAACTTTTGATTCAAAAGCTTTCCGTTCTAAAAGTTTTATTCAAAAAATTTTTGGTTCTAAAAGTTTTGATTTAAAATTCAAGTCGAAAAATTTCAACCAATACATTTGAAATCAAAAGTTTCAATTTGAAAAAATTTAAATAAAAAATTCAAAACGATCATGAAAAGAAAAAAATAGATTTTTGATCTTCCATCCCAATCTATTTATCCGTCCTCATAATCTCATCCACACTTTCTTATCCCAACCTTAGTGTGACAAGCGCTACAGCGGAGGCTTCAAGTTAGAGGTTTCGTTCGGCTTTACCGGAGGCTTCGCCGCACAGCAGGGAGCTTCGTCCGCGAGACCGCGAGGGCTTCGCCGCACAGCGGGGAGCTTTAGCGAACCGCTTGCGGGGCAGGCTTCAGCAGCGGCGCATTGAGAGCGGCACAACTTTTTTTTTTTTTTTGATACAACTTGGACAGTGGTGGCAGAGAAGGTTGCGACAGGGGCGAGATCGCTCCGCCCACGCAAGCGCTCCACGCGTCATGGCCAGGTGCGAAGCGCACCGATGGACGCGTACGGGCGACCGTAAACTTAGCAAAACCATTATCTGCTCCTTCCTTCTGCCACTTTTCTTCTGTCTTAAAGACTCTTCTTATAATAAATGGCCTTATCTCATTCATCTCTCCTTCCTCCTTCATTCATTTTTAGTTTTTTACTCAAACTCAAAATATTTTTTATATTTAAAAATTTTCTCTCAAGTTTTTGCGAACAAGTATTTTTAATTACTTTTGAAAGTTTTTAAGGGGACTTTTCGAACCAAAAGTTCATTGAATAGAAACTTTTCGATCGGAAGTTTTTCAATTGAATATTTTCAGAAGATAAACTTTTTGATTTAAAATTATTCAAGTTGAAACTTTATAATTTGAAATTTTTTGATTCAATTTTTTTGAGTTGAAACTTTCCAATTTGATTTTTTTTTGGTTGAAAATTTTTTGATCGAACCAAAATTTTTTTGCACCAAAACTTTTGAAACAGAAAGATTTTGAATCAAAAGTTTTCTGAGTTAAAATTTTTTTGATTTGAAATTTTTTGAGTTGAAACTTTTCTGGTTGAAACATTCTGATTTGAAAATTTTAATTTAAAACTTTTCAGACTGAAAGTTTCTTATTTGAAAATTTTCAATTTGTTTTATTTTAATTTTAAATTTTGAGTTAAAACTTCCTATTTAAAATTTTCAAAGTTTAAATATTCTAGTTTTAATTTTTTGTGTTAGAGAGGGAAGAAGGGGGTGGGAGAAATGAGTAGGAAAAGGGGAAGGAAGAGGTGGATGGAGAAGATGGCACATAGCATCCTAAAAGGTAACCTTAAATTTATTAGTTTGAGATTAACCTTAAAATAGTTATACCCAAAAACTTTTGGCTTTCTCTCTCTGAGAGCATTTGTTCTAGCTAGGCTTACACTTCTCAAGTCATCGGAGAACTCACCTAAGGTTAGATTATTAAAATTGACATACTAATTTGGCTAGTAAAAAGAATTTTGCCACACTTTTTTAAGTCATTGACCCTGTGGGACCTAGATGACAGGAAATGAATCTTATTAATGTATGTCTATGAACCAAATAAGAGTCTAACTCGATCAAACTTGACTAACTTAATATGTGGCGAAGTATGACAAGATTTGGCTATAATCAAACCAGTCCTAAATTACCTCGTTTTTTGACAAAGTCGTTATAGAGACTCGAGACTGCCAAGTAGAAAGAACACGATCGAGCATATGTGGATCAACGCACAAATGGAAAACTAGTTTGCCACTTGCGTGCAGCTTGTTGCCGTAGTTTTCTCGACTCATGTTAGTTTTGTATGATCCTAGATTGGTCGTTGGTCAGAGTAGGAACTTGCCGCGAGGGTACCAAGGACTAATCCAAAAATTATGTGGTCCTGACCTTTTGTTCTTTGTTGCAGGATCCATATCTTTCTGACGTGGAAGGGGGACTATACCTTTCTTGAATCCCATCGTTCAAAACGAATGGATGGTTGCTAACTTGCTACTGTTTTTTTTTTCTTTTGAGGGGAGATGATTGATACTGGCCATCGATCGGATTGAATTGACCTTCTTCTTAGCCCACAGAATTAAGTTCAACAAACTAATATTGTCTCCTACTCTCCTGGTATTTGACCCACTCCATTTAGCCTACGCCTTTGGATTTTTCGATGTTAATGTTCTCAATTTTTTTTTCGTTCATGCTCCCTCACATCCGCAAGATAAGTATGTTTGGGATCCATGCAGACCTACAGACTAAGAACAAATGTCTTCTAAGCAAATGGTTATTTAAACTGTTTAATAGGGATGTGAACTGGCAGACCTTGCTTAGAAATAAATATCTAAGTTCCAAATGTTTATCTCAAGTGTAGATTAAACCTGGGGACTTACATTTTTAGAAAGGGCTTTTGAAGGTTAAGGATGATTTCCTGGAATGTGGATCCTTTCAGATAAGAGATGATTCACAAACCAGATTTTGGGAGGACATTTGGGTGGGTTCTACACCACTTAAGGTATAATTTTCAAGTTTGTATAACATTGTCTATTACCCACATAATACAGTGGCAAAGGTCATGACTCATATGCTACCAAATATTAATTTTTGAAGATTATTAGTGGAGGATAAATTGACGGCATGGTACAATCTAGTAGCAAAAATAGCTAATTGTCAGCTTACCGATGGAAGGGACATTTTTCAATGGAGTTTACATAGACATGGGCAATTCTCTGTATAGTCTATGTACGTCTATTTGATGAATCAGGATACCCCTTTCACTAGTAAATTCATTTGGAAGCTGAAACTTCCTTTAAAAATTAAAATTTTCCTCTGGTACTTACAAAGAGGAGTAATTTTAACAAAGGACAATTTAGCTAAAAGAAATTGGCATGGACATCAAAAATGTTGTTTCTGTAATTGTAATGAAACAATAAAGCATTTATTTTTTTATTACCAACACTCACAAATTATTTGGCGAATAGTGCTTATTGCTACTGGTTTATCTCCGCCGAAATCTATGTCTCATATGCTTAGGCGTTGGTTAATAGGCATTGAGAAGAGTGAAAAAAGAACCATTCTTATTGGGGGTGCTGCCATATTATGGGCTATTTGGTGCACGCGCAATGATTTAATCTTTGAGTAAAAACAATCTTCTTCTTTTATGCAGGTTATTTTCAGGGGAACATACTGGATGTGGTTTTGGGCACTATTGCAATCTGAGAACAACAGGGAGAACATCCGACTGGCAAGCAGGGTGTTGGAGGTAATGGCGTTGGACATCTTTGCCAATAATGGATGGAGAAGCAATTATAGGATTTGCTTTTGATTTTATGTTCTCGTTGTCCCATTTTCATTACAGCTTTACGGCTTACTTTTGTAAACATTCGGTTGTGTGCAATTGCAGAAACTGTATTTTAATCCTTTATGTAAAAAATATGACCGACGAGCAGCAAAGTAACTTAAAACAGCAAGCTTACTTTGAATTTCAAGGACCCGTGCTTGCAGAGACCAACAAATAGCTTTCCGAAAGAAAGCACGATAGAGCCTGTATTTTACTTCGGAGCCTCGCTGTACTCTTTCCAGATACGAAGCCAGCTCTGTTCATTGGCAGATGTACCGCTTTTTTGATTAAAAATGGGAAATGGTTTCATAAACTGAAGGAACCAGAAATCAGCATGCATGAAAAACACGAAACAGCTCATCAATTTGGCACTCACCCCATTCTGGAACAAACAAGTTTCGCTAGCTGATTTACCAAATCATTCATGTCATTGCAGCTGGATGATATGCTGGAAACATCACTTTCCAGCTGAACTAAATCATGATCAGTTACCCTATCAATCGGAAGCATTTGAATGGGTGAATCATCGGGACGGACAGAGTTTGGACTGTTGGAGCAATTGGCACAACATCACGCGGACGACGAGGCACGAACTCCTGGGAAAGTGTGGGAACGCGGCGGAGCTCAGCCATGTGATTTTGCTTACCTTAGCCAGAGTGCATTGTTCAATGTTTGAGGATCGTTTGGATAATAGATTTTATTTCCGAATAGATTTGTTAAAACAATTTTTAGTGGGAGTTTTGAAGAAACAAGTTTATTCTGTTAGTTGGTTAGGACAAGAACATAGCGCTGATGTAACCAAATAACCGAGACCAAAATCTTGTTTTCCTGCTCCCTGACTAGGGACTTTGTTTATCAAAGCATATCAGGTAATGGCATAATTCCAGATGTATTCGAACAACAAATGGAACTGTCTAGTACAATAAAGGAAAGCCAATTCAGGAAGTGTTGCGGTAAAATACATTTAGCGAGGTAAACTAGTCCAAGAAACAAGTTCTTGCTCCATTACTCTATGTGCTCATCCTTGCAATAATTATCATTCAGTTGCTAGAGAAAAGAAGCCTATGCCATCTTTGGAGGAGTATTACGAAGAGGTTGATCGCTAAATCTCGTACCCCAGTTGATTGCATGTGGCATGAGATGAACCATGACTTAGAGTTTATTTTATTCCGCTGCAGTTTACCTTATTTATGGGGTATTTAGCATAGCTTCATCTCTACCAAAATTCGTGGAGTTAGTGAAGCAGGGTATTCCTAGTTTCAGAAATTTATGGAGCTGGAGTTATGGGTACATTAAGAGTGTATAGGTGGGTCATTTTGTGTACATTTTAGACTAAAAATATAAACTTAATTCACTTTATTTTAACCTACAAACTCCAAATCTAAAGTGGAGCAGAGATCTAGAGCTCTACCAAATAGGGGCTTAGAGCAACTCCAACCCAAACCCTAAATTTTTCTCCTAAATCACTCATTTAGGGGTGGTGTAAAAATTAGGGATACCCTATATTAAATTTGCCTCCAACCCACACTCCCTATTACTCACCCCTATTATTTATCTAAACATTATTATTACTTTGCACCCATGAATTATTTACTAAAAATAGAAATGATGAATAAAAAAATGTTGAAGAAAATAATAAGGGGGAAGGAGAAAGCCCCTAGATGTAGGGGTGAGAAGGGTCTCCCTAGAATAAGGGTTCCTTATAAGGGTTGGGTTGGAGCTCATATTTTTCTAATTCTCCTTATAATTTAGGATAGGGGGATGTTTAGAGGGTGGGTTGGGCTTGCTCTTAGAGCATCTCCAACAGTATCCAATATTTTAACTTCTAATACTTTCAGAATAGGACCTTCCCAAAAATCTTTAGACCTTAAAAAAAGGCCATCCTCCAACAGCTCTCTTATTTTTCTCAAAACATTGGGAGTGCGGACAGAGCGCGGAAAAATGAGGCGTCGGGGTGCTGTTTTTGGGCGTGCCAAAATTTGAGGAGCCAGGAAGAGGAACTGTTGGAGTACATTTTTTGCAATCAAGCCCAAAATCAGATTTTAGGAAGGGATTTTAGGCATTGTTGGAGATGCTCTTAGTGATTAAACTCTGTGAAGCTAAATAATTGAAAACACGACCATAATGTCTCAACCATTATTTTCTATCAAATTCCAGTACTCTATTATTTATCGTTGTGTATGGATGATATTGCACATTTCATACAGGTCTACACAATCAGTCCGATTTCATTATCGATCACACCATTTCCGTACCGCCAATGTCTATATTGAAGGACCCAGGCTGTGCAGGCATGAGCAGCCTCCTGTTTTTGTTGCTCAGCATTGTTGTAACATCGTGCATGGCAGGCCTGTCCTCTGCGCTATCCTGAACACACAGAAGTGCGACCTGAATGCACCTGATAATGTCCATTTCTTGGTATTCCTCGCCCAAGGAAGGATCGACGAACTCATCGCATCTCTCATCTTTCCATAGTTGCCAAGCCTATAAGCAGAACATTATAATTAACATTCCAATGGGGCATGCATAAACAATTAATTAGCTAATGGTGACATGTAGAACTTGAAGAGAAAGCTAGTGATCGATGTAACAGAGATCGCGTTTTTAACAGAATTTTTACTCACATATCTCCTGAGCTCATATGATCTTCCGGATAATTTGTAGGAACCTACGGCCCTCTTTCCACTTACGATCTCAAGAACCAAGATGCCAAAGCTAAAAACGTCAGACCTTGTTGAGTAAACATTCTGGGAGTAGTACTCGGGCGCAATATATCCACTGAAAAGAAACGATTTTATACATAAGATCATCGCAAAAATATCGTTGGAAAATGACAAGTGATGCAAACTTATTTGATCAATCATCTTTAGAGTTGATTTCAACTTTTCGTTAGTTAAATCAAATATTGTGCTCGTGTGGCCATGACAGCATGATTATGTGGGTGAGGTTTTTTTTGGGGTAATACGATTGATAAATCTAGGGTACAACTTGTTTATAGTATCGACAATTATTACTTCATATTTTTACTCGTCTTATTAGTGAGACAAACATATATCCCCATTTCTACTCTTAATGTTCCTTATGAGTGTACTGAAATTTCCCTGGGATTTATATGTTTTATTAGGTCCATTATCCATATGTGCTATTTCAGATTTGACAGAAAAATCAAGGAAAGAAGGAAGAGGGTGTATCTTAATTAACTTCATGGACTTTGAATAAGTCGTCATTGATATTGACAAGTCCTATGGATTTGTCACGACCATACAAGTTGTAATTAAGTGCCTATGGATTTGTCACGATCATACAAAGTGGTAAGTGTGAGGATTCCTTATAATAAATAATTCTATTTGCTTGTGCCATACTCTATCTAGATACGTGTGAAGTACAAATTTTTCCACTCCACGACTTCTACGAGTATATGATATTTTAGAAACTCCCCTTAGGGATGTGGATCTAGTACAATTCTCATAGGTGTAGATTGACTGATCAAATCCACGGACGGTTTAGATCAGTGAATAACATATTGCTACAGTGTTTTTGTGTAGTAAAAAAATTGGTGCAGTATTTTTGGAAGATCTGGACTGTCGTTTTTCGATAGGACGGTTCGCTAAGACTACTTAAGTTGCAGTCCTCACGGGACAACACCATATCCGTGTCGTCGTCTCCTAAGTGTCATCAATTCTCAAGAAAAAGATTTAATTAATGTCTAAGATCTATGTGTGTAGTACACACGTATTTATAAGTGTTACCATACCATGACTAGTACATATATATCATATAACATTGATGAAACTCTACATAGCCTCAGCTAACAAGTCAGTTTATTGATAATGTATTCTCAAAAAGAATGCAGACCAACTATCAAAATATTAGACTATTTGAAGTGTTTCCGATGAACTAAAATGTGAAGTTTAAAAGGGCAAACCCTTACAATGTTCCCATTGCTGTTGTCGTATTTGATTCCGTCACGTTGGAGAGGCATATCCTAGCAATCCCAAAGTCGGAAATTTTTGGATTCATATCATGATCTAGGAGGATGTTGCTAGGTTTCAGGTCTCTGTGGACTATACACGCATGCGCATAGTTGTGTATATAGAGAAGGCCTTCAGCTATCCCTTCGATTATGCGACGACGCGCATGCCATCTCTGTTTTGCTCCTGATCCTATTGTATTAGTTCCAATTGTAAAATGATGTTGATGCAAAACAAATCGAGACAGTGCAAAGCACTTAATTTGTAGTTAATTATAAACTATAAAACATGCAAGCAGTCAAACGAGTTCTTACAGAAGATGAACATACCAAAAATGAACTCCTCCAAGCTTCGATTTGGCATATATTCATAGACGAGTATCCTCTCCTTGCTTTTGATGCAGCATCCAAGAAGCCTGACTAGATTCCTGTGCTGAAGACTTGCTATGAGTTTAATTTCATTCTTAAACTCGCGGAATCCTTGTATAGAATTTGGCGAAAGTCTTTTGACTGCTATCTCCTGATTGTTACGCAATCGGCCCTGATGATATATATAGATAGATATTTGCATGTTAGAGGTCTAATACTTCTTACTAGGATGTTGCGGTATGTACTTGTTAGAGTCCGTAAACGTTACGTGAAAATAAATAAAAATTAATATTGCTTGTTTAATTAGGATGCCAGATTAATAGATCTTAACAAGGCGTAAGATGATTCGTGCATGTAAGTACGTGCTTAATGCTTGTTTGGGAAAAATTATCCTAAACCTGAAAAAAAAAATGAGAGGTGAGATTGTTTAGGTTTGTTTTACTTTTCAATGTTGACTCTTCAAAACCAATATATAATTAAAACAAGAACCTCTTAAAACAAATCGAAAGCTCCCTATTAAGATATCTCGACAAAATGAGATTTATTTGTACTCCTTTTTATTGCCAACAGGTCACATCTTGCCAGATGACACATATCCATACCGAACTTCCGACAAATATATAGTACACACAGGTGAAAAATAACAATGTAATATAAAAGAAATCATATATCTCATGTTGATGCCTACAGTAATTACACATGCACCTGATATACGTACTATCATATAACTGGAGTGCTACCACATATACAAGTTAGAGAAATTTTACAATGCATTAATATAACTGATAGTATATAATAGGTACGTAGTAGAAATCAGATCTAGATATTATTTTTTTGAGTATTTATCCTACTTTACTACCAGATGAAGTATAAATTTCTCTAAATAAATACTAGCAATCTGATTTATTACATAAAAAAGAATAAACGATCAATATTGAATTTATTATACCGTAAAAGAGCTCATAAATTAAACCTTTACGCGACATATAATGCAGTTACCTGGTAAACAGATCCAAATCCTCCTTCTCCAAGTTTATTTTGCTCGGAGAAATTATCTGTAGCGCGTTTTATCTTAGAAAACCCAAACAACGAAAACCTCGAGTCACTTTCGCTTACGATTTCCTTTTCCAAGATCACTAGATCCCTCTGCAACAACAACTCTGTTCCCCTCGAAATGTAAATGGTGAGAAGAGCTCATTTGTATAATATAAGCCGGACAAAACAAAAGATGACTGTAATATCTTTTTACTCACCTCTTACTTGTTTGACGATAGATGGCCTTAGGATCAAGATGAGGATGATCAGTACTAACGAAGGCACTCCAAATATGACGATCTTGCGCACCGTGCTCATCCCCCCTTAGACGAATGACAGATTGATATATAGGTTAGGGATTTTTCATTTTCTGTTTACATGAAAATCATGGATGGAAAAGCAATTATAGAATTTGCTTTTAATTTTACATTCTCTTTGTCTCTATTATTCAATAATGATATACGGATGTGATATTTGTAAGAACTCGGCTGTGTACAATTGCAGAGGCCGGATTTTAATCCTTTATCTAAAAAAATTGAAAATCATGGAGTCATGGGAAAGAGAGGAGCATAAGCAGCTGCTCATGCATGATGCATAGTACGTGGCTACGTGCACATATAGAAGTAGTACTACATACTTTTTGGCATGTCGAGTTTGAGTGTGCTGTTAGTTTCCCTGAAGAAGAGATCCTTCTCATAGCGCAGGTTGCACCGTACTCCAAGAATCCTCCCCCCAATCTGGCTTCCGGCCGCGCTGCTGAACTTCGCCGGCATCTGCGCGATGATGCCGTCGAGGCAGCTCCGGCACTGTTCCCCGGTGAGGTCCGGAGTGCACTGCACCAACCCGTACACTATGCTCACGCCCTGCTCACCGAACCACGTCTCGCCGGTCGCGTACAGGCTCGACGACGAGTTGAAGGCGGCCAAGTCGGTCGTCTTGTTCATGAGCTTCACGGCCTTCTCCATGAACCGCGCCGCCGTGTCGGCCCCCGTGACCAAGTTCATGTTTCCAGCGGACCATTCCGGCCCGTTGGTGTGGCTTGAGAGTAAATACTCGTTGTTAGTGAAGCGGAGCATGTACTGGTCGTAGTAGATGGTGGCGTCCATGTAGTACGGGCAGTATTGGGCCGTGACGTCCCGGAAGGCGGCCGCGAGGCCGTCGGTGCAGCTGGCGATGTAGTCGCCTCGGCAGAGCACGAGGCCGTGGACCTGGTCAGGCTCCACGCCGGCGCTGCGAGACGCGAAGCCGGATGTGGAGGCGCCCTTTGTGAGGGCGTCACCAAGGGCTCTCAGATTGTATAGGTACGTGCTGTTTTCTGTGTACTTCCCGGCAGTCTGGTTGCAGTCCGACCTAAGGGGGCTCGCCGTGTTGGTCGCGGCCTGGGCGCTCGCCGTCGGTGGCTGCGAGGTTAGCAGCAGCAGGAGGAGGAGGAGCATGGCGATGAGGCTAGAGCTAGCGTTGCTGCTTAGTTAGCTAGCTAGCTTGGAGCTTGCACGTGAAAACAATCAAACAGCGCTATTATAAGCTTTGGCTTTTGGTACCGCTAAAACCCAAACCATAGAAATTGCTAATTTAAGGCTATCCTTGTCGAAGATTTAGTGAGTACACCTTTTTTTGTAATAACTTGTAGCACTTCACTCTCAAAGACTCTTTTCTTACGATAATTGATATCACATCTTTCCTCCTACCACTTCCCTTCTTGCTCAAAGGCCCTCTACTTATGACGTACGGCATCACCTCCTTCATCTCCTTTTCCTCCTTCATTACTTTCCACTCAAACTCAAAATATTTTGTGTATTTTAGATTTTCCGCTCAAGTTTTTGAAAACAAGTATTTTTTAACCACTTTTGAAAGTTTTTAAGTGAACTTTTCGAACCGCAAGTTTGTTGAATAGAAACTTTTCGATCCGAAATTTTTTGAATCGAATGTTTTTAGAGCCGAAACTTTTTGATTTAAAATTATTCGAGTTGAAATTTTCCAATTTGAATTTTTTTAGGTTAAAACTTTCCAATTTGAATTTTTTTTGTTGAAATTTTTTGACTTAAATTTGAAATCAAAACTTTTTGAACCAAAAGTTTTCTAAATTAAAACTTTTCAAACAAAAAAGCTTTTCAATCGAAAGTTTTCTGAGTTGAAACTTTTCAGGGTGAAACTTTCTAATTTGAAATTTTTGGATTTATTTTATTTTAGTTTTAAATTTTGAGTTGAAACTTCCTATTTAAAATTTTCAAAGTTTAAATATTCTAATTTTAATTTTTTGTGTTAGAGAGGGAAGAAGAGGATGAGAGGAATGAGTTGGGAAAAGGGAAGGGAGAAGTGGATGGAGAAGATCACACATAGCATCCTACAAACGTAACCTAAAATTCATTAGTTTGAGGCTTACCTCAAAATAGTCGTATCCAAAAACTTTTGGCTTTCTCTCTCTGAGAGCATTCGTTCTGCTTACACTTCTCAAGTCATTGGAGAACTCGTCTAAGGTTAGATTATCAAAATTTAAAGCATATTAATTTGGCTAGTAAAAAGAATTTTGCCACATTTTTTTTAATTACTGACACATGGGATCTAGATGACAGGAAATGAATCTTGCTATATGCATGGCTACGAACCAAATATGAGTCTAACTCGATCAAACTTAACTAACTTGATATGTGGCAAAATATGACAAGATTTAGCTATAATCAAACCAGTCCTAAATTACCTCGTTTTTTTTCACAAAGTCGTTATGGAGACTCGAGACTGCAAGTGTAAAGAACACGATCGAGCATATGTGGATCAACGCGCAAATGGAAAATAGTTGCCACTTGCGTGCAGCTTGATGCTGTAGTTTTCGGACTTATGTTAGTTTTGTAAGGTTCTAGAATGGACGTTGGTCAGAGTAGGAACTTGCCGCGAGGGTGCCAAGGACTAATCCAAAAATTATGTGGTTCTGACCTTTTGTTCTTTGTTGCAGGATCCATATCTTTCTGACGTGGTAGGGGGACTATACCTTTCTTGAATCCCATCGTTGAAAACGAATGGATGGTTGCTAACTTGCTACTGTTTTTTTTTTCTTTTCTTTTGAGGGGAGATGATTGATACTGGCCATCGATCGGATTGAATTGACCTTCTTCTTAGCCCACAGAATTAAGGTCAACAAACTAATATTGTCTCCTGGTATTTGACCCATTCCATTTAGCTTACGCCTTTGGATTTTTCAATGTTAATGTTCTCAATTTTTTTTCATTCATGCTCCCTCACATCCGCAAGACAAGTTTGTTTGGGATCCGTGCAGTCATGGTTTTAAAAGTTTGACGTTAGTATATGTTAAAGTATATAAATTAACTACATAAAAATAATATCATTGAATTTGTAATAATAATAATAATAATAATAATAATAATAACAACAACAACAACAACAACAACAACTTATTATTTTTATTGCTAGTATATCATGATACAAAATCACACTCAAAGTGTTATATTGGAGATAATAAGAAGTCAAAATGAACTTATATTATGGGACGGAGGGAGTGAATATCATTTTGCAACAACTTAAGAAAATTACAGTATGTCGTTTGGCCAGAAATTAAGCTCGATTAGTGCAAGCAAACTTCGGGCCATAGGCCCATCGCTAGCAAATTTTGTATGGACCAGGCTGCAAGAAAAACGTAAGCGGAAACCTTTAGCCAAGATCGTTTAAGCACCTTTGATTCAACCATTTGAAAACTGAAAGATACATGCCTTCAATCCTATCTTGATTCATGCGGAATCTCACCATAGGGTACTTCCTATTCCAGGGTGTTTTCTCGTCTCTCTTCTTTGTAGTCTTTAGTGTTCCCTCGTGATCAGAGAACAAAGACTCTTATATCAATATGTATACGAACACACGCATGAACTATTTCTCTTTGATTAAGCTTATCTCATAAAGAGCATTGTCATAAGTACTGTCCATGTGTGTGAACATGCACTAGTTTCCCTGTGCTGTCATGGATGTGTTATCTATTTGCTGATGACCATGCAATGCCATTTATACAGACAGCACCAAAGAGCAGAGCAGGGTTTACAATACCGATTTCAAATGAAAAATCAGAATTCAGTCGGCACCGATTTTCATCAAAATCGCTCGAAGATTGATAGAAATCGAATGAATTACAAAGTCAAACCGATTTGAATTCAGCAGTCCATCGAACATCGACCTATTTTTGTTGATTTTCAAATGATTTCAGCCTATTTTTGAACGGTTTGCTTTGAAAATCGGCAAACTGAATTAAAATTGGAACAAATTGTAGAAAATGCTGGATGATTTGTAAATACCCGGTGAAGGCCAAAAAAATAGAAAAATTGTTAGAAACATATAAAAAATAGAAAAATAGAACAAAATTTTAGTATGACCTTTGCTACATTTGAAAATAACATCAAGTTGTAAAGTACACATTTTGTAATAATAGCACAACTATGGAAAAACACGAGAAAATTTCAGCATGACCTTTGCTATAATTTAGGCAATCTCAAGTTGTAAAGTACATATTTAGCAATAATATCTCAACAAATAATAATATTTCATTTCAGTACCATTCACAAATTAATCCGACAAGTCCACATCTCAATGCATATGACATTTTAAATCAGCATTTCTTACCGAAAATGAATGTTCACATTTGGAATAGCTTCGTTGTCCTTTCATTGTCACACATATTCCATGTTGGACCTACATGAACGCTATATTAGTAAAAAATAGAGTTACAATGAAATGAAACATACAAATAAAATATTACCTTTGGGGCTACAGATAGTATTGTTAGGTGTACACTTGGTTGGCCATGTTATACTCCTCGGTGGACATCATCACCAATCTTCGTATAGCTAGTAACTTCGCCTTGTATTTGTGCCAGCATTGCCCCATCATGATCTAGTCGTTTGCCATTATTAGTACAACATAGCATAAAATTTGGGATCTTATCACGTATAGACCCATTGGGTGAGAGGTTGTACACGAGCATATGGGATGGTGTAGTCGAAGTGGCCATATGAGCCATAACTCCCTTGTGTTTCGGTGACACTGTACGAATTAGAGCTATCCTGCAGTGCATCATAGCTATGTCGATGGTCCCTTCCCTTCCTATCAGTAGTTGTCCTCTTTGATTGTGGAGTGCTATAGTCTTTGTCCTATGTCGCATGAGTATACTAAGACTCGCCTGTAAATTCTATGAGACGATGTCCTTCTGAGCGAAAAGTGAGAGGGACGAAGGTACATCGCTATCACTGTCTATCTTGGAGATACTGTTATTTGACTCTTGGTAGAACGAGCTCTGACGATCTCTAGGAATGCTATTAGTCGAGTCATCACTCTTTACGTAATATTCCTCCTCTGTGGGATGCTTCAATTCCCCTTTCCTTCGAGGGATCTCTCCTTTTTGCTTACTCCCTCATCGTCCATTGCTTTGTGATTTCTCTTTCTCGTGTGACTATCACACATTGTCTTGTCTATCCATTCGAGGATACTGCAGCTTCAGTATTCTTTCACAACGTTAGAGGGCAATCGGGTCTGTCACAAGGTGTAATGGGAGGGGTGTCAATATCCTCCTTGTCAAGTAAGGGGTCGGTATTGGACCTCCCTTTTTCCATCCACTATCGAATTGGATTTGTAGCATCATACAGTATAAACTCCATAAAAAGCTGGAATGGATCATCTTCAACTGTGCATCTTTGACTTTCTTCGGCTTGAATTGAGCGCCGCAGATTGTAGGATTGTAGTTAATGTACAATAACTTCTGGAGCTTCTTGTAGGACAAACGATAGCAAACTTTAGTGTGGATGAAAGAAAATATACTCCAATTGTACTCGCATCCACTAAAAGAAGCGCAATGTAAAACGATCCACTGAGCGAACTTCTATAACATAGGCATGTCAGAACCAAACACACCCCACCAATGTGCTACAAGTTAACAAGGACAACAGTAAATACATGATGAAAATACAAGAGTGGCATTACATTTAAGACAACATAAGAAAAATATTAGGGAAAGTTTTGGGATCATGTGATATCCTCTCAGCTAGTGCACTCGCGAACGTTCCAACCTTCCTTCTGTACAGATCAGCCTTGTGAAGAGCTTGAATGGCGCTATTAGTATTATTAGTAAGCGCTTCGAAAGCATCCTAGAGAGCTGGCAAAAAGGTGTTGGTCGTGTCGTACTCATAATGCGTCTGGGGTTCAAGGCTGTAGTTGCATGAAGTTCAACAAAATATGTTAGTATAAGCATGTAACGTATGTGCAAGTATAAGATATTTTGTTCCAGAGAAGAATGTATTACCGGCGTTCATTTAAGTATCTTGTGTTAGGTCGGCCATCCTTGGGTCCATGACGTCCATGTATTTGTTGAATGTAGCTAGAAAGTCATGGAACAAGCTATCATATTCCTGACATATTATGTTGTATCGCAGTAGCACCTCGCTCAACGTAAGCACCCTGTCTTGATCGGTGAAATGCAAGAAGACATACAATGGTTTCATGGAGTTAACAATCGATCGAATGTTCCCACTAGTCCAAACTCGAGAGGTAGGAGTACACAATATCCCCTTTGTGGTATCAATAAAGCACGATGATATAAATTCTTCTGAGGCCACACATTGCAAGAACTTGTCTTTGTGATAAAGGAAATTATCTAAAAACATATAGTTTGTTTCAAAGTGAGTAGCATTCCACTTGACCAACTCACCCCTAATATGCTTCTTCATCATAGTGTGAAGCTTCGAATGGTTGTAAAGCCATTGAGAGATTTTCCTTTCACTCTCAATCACACAAACGTGGTCAGGGAACTCTCTAATTTGCTTAAGCATCAAATTAATCGTTTGATGAGTATGCATGCCTTCTTGTAGTTGGCACCGTTGGTTATCATAATCTGTAGAATATTCCTTGGACCCACCTCGTCGACCACTAAGGTAATTTCTTGCGTCAACAAACAAAACGAAAACCTCCATTACATGATGCATACTTCCAATAGATTTCAGAAGAGGAGTAATAAAAGCAAGTACCTTGCACAAGTACGAGGCATCTTGAGTTAGACCCATCGCATCGATGGACTTGCGGAAGAATAAGGGCCATTGCAGTATATCATGAAGTTGATGATTCTAATGCGTGTCAGTCTAGTCCAAAAATCACACATTATTGTTATGCCATGCGTAGGCCATTCCTGTTGGAACTTTGCTATCTTCTCTCGTATGTTCGTTTCGTTGGAGTCTAAATATTTTCCGTCTATATCTCTCCCACTCAGAGACGAGACACTCTCGTATGCATATAAAGTTATAGGATGAAAATATGAGTTATTAATCGGCGTACAAATGGATAAAAATTTAAAAGTTCACTTACTTTATTTTTGAATTTCACTCACGGTGCTAACAAAGTAAGGATTGTATTCTTTCCTCTCCTCGATACCAGTCGTGTGAAAAATTTGGGTCCAAGTTGAGCCAATCACTTGTTTCACATTTCTCCCCTTCTGTGTCCATTGCCCAGTATCAATCCTTATTTGCACAGGGCCATAGGCCGTATTGAGATTGTAATCCCCACGGCCAGTCTTTTCTGTTGCGAGAAACTTCAAAATATCCTCAACAACATACTGCCATCCCCTCCTCTATCCCCCTAGAGATTCCACTACCATCACTGTGCTTATACCTGCCACTTGACCGACTGATAAATTCTACCTCCACCCTGGAGGCAGCCATGGCATGTTATAGTTGGTCCTCTTCATTAGCATCACCCGTTTACTCTGAATATGCACTTCTTCTCGGCGGGTAATCTCCAGCTGCTACTTCCTTTTTGATCCTCTCGTCTCTCTTTCTTTTCTTCTTATCATTCGTCCTATCTAGATTGCACTGAAAGTACTCATGAACCTCTTTAGAAACTTGATTGCAATAAATGACATTCATACTACGCCTTGCCAAGTGGTGTTTCAGTCGAGTTGTACTGCCTCCTTTCTTCTCTTGGTGACAATACTTGCATCGAAATTTGGTCCCCATCTTATCATCGTGTTTCCATACAATATCGCCCTGGTCTGCCATCTGCTAATACAAAATAACAAGAAGTCAACATACGTGCAGTTTACGTCATGAGTGGTTCAATGATTCATACACTTCCAAGTAAATGCAACATCAAGCACATATATAGTTGTTGCTTCATTAAAAGCACAATACTCTCATGAATCACATGAACCTGAACCCTCAAAAAGTTATTACCAATTCATTCATACCATGTATACATACAGCCTCACCCTCAATCACACTAACCCTAACCCTGACAAGAATACAATGAAGTATGCTGTTGTATTGTGCAAGGCTACAATCATAAAACCAAATCAAGAATGAAAATACTAATCAATAATCACAAGTATGCTATTGTCTGCAGTAGATCAGACTACCGAAAATCGATTGATTTCAACCGAAAATCAAGTGGTTCTAACGAAAATTGCTGCACCCGTGATATCTTTGATTTTTGCTACTAGGGAACCGATTATCAACTACTACAGCCTACCGCTTGATTTTCGACCTCCGACAGTGATTGTTTTGGTTGGTGACAGCAGGATCTGGTCGGAGACTAGAGAACTAGGTGGGAGGGTGAAGAGGGCTGTTGAGAGCTCAATGATTGTGTCTCGAAAAATCAAGAACCGGCTTAAAAGGTGCTATGTTTCATTAATGGGCCAGATTGGGCTATTGGGCCTCTGTACTATGGGTTGGATCCCTCTATGTTTTGTTTTTCTCTGTTTTCCTTTTTCTTTATTCGGTTTTGGCTCAAAAATGTCTCAAAATGGATGTTCAAAAAATTTCATCGTAGATGTGAAAATCCTATTGATACTAATTTTAAGGACCTTTTGGATAAATTTTTGCAAATTTCCCATATTTTTTGAATTTGACCCATTTACCGCTCAGTTTGAAAAGTCAAGCCAGCTCGATACAACTGATAATCATGATATTTGATCAATTTTCAATGATTTTGCAAACCCTACCAAAGAGTGCTTCTATCACCGAAGCATGACATTGTTTCCATAGGCATCTCAACACAGCTAATTGCCATCTTTTGGCCTTACAAGATACATTCACAAATGGCCTACATTTTCCAATGAGACCCTTGGTACTAAGTGTCGATGTTCAAGACCTAGGGTTTCTAGATCGAGCTTGTGAAAACATAATTGTGGGTTTCCATTGTAACAAGATCGTATGAGAGAAATGGGCATTGCTTCTTTATTAGCCAAGCGGCTTAATATAAAATTTATAGTTTTGTCTAAGAGTCTATGGAATTGGGTGTTGATTGTTATTCTTTCTTCTATTTTCCTTGATGATACAATGGGCTCCCTATTTATATCGAATGAAGAGACGACAGTTGTTCTCTCAAAAAGTGTTGTGTGGCCGAAGGGTATCGTCCCTCCAAACGGTGTCTTCTAGCTAAAAGATGTCTTTTCTAGGATAATTTCTAGGTAGTTATACGTACTTGCCAGATAACTATTTGCACGGAGACATGTGTAGAAAAAAATCGATTGTCCCCAATCAGTTGTATTAGTCGGGATGACTATTTCACTAGTTAGGAACGACCAGTGTAAAACAATGTATAGGCCATAGTTAAACTGGTCGGATGCATAACGTTTAACTAGGTGTGGGTCTCGTTCTATATTATAGGATTTTTTCTTTATGAGTTGCAGGCCCAAAAAAACAGTATGGTTTCTACCCGTTGACAGTCCAAATAAGAAATAGGCTTTTAATCCTCGTCACTAAGTGACAATTAATCCATTTGGGCCAAAATACCTGCACATGCTTAATCAGTAGCTATAAACATACACTTGTATAATCAAATTTATAAGGGAGAGCAGAGGGTATTCAAACCGGAAGCGACTAGAGAACGGGTTCGCCAAGTTTCATGAAGTTTGATGAAACATTTGAAAATGTTTTAGATTTCAATAAATTTCACATGTTTCTAGAAGATTTTGAGAAAGTTTCAAGACCAAGTTTTAGATTTTCAAACTTAAGTTTCAACAAGTTTCGCCAAAAAGTTTTATTAAGTTTCAGCAAACTTCAACAGGTTTTATCAGGTTCCAACACAAAAGTTTCAAGAAGTTTCAACCCAAAGGTTTCAATAGATTTCATCAAGTTTCACTTAAAATTTCAACAAGTTTTATAAAAAAACAAAAGAACAAAAAATCCATGATATGTTCACCTATGGCCATCGTTCCACCTTTGCCACTCGCCAGCACCACCACTTCCTCCCCCTGGTCGCTCAAGTGGTGCAAGCTAGAGCTCAAAATCACATATCGTGCACGCGGTGGCGAAGTGCAACCACGAGATGATGTAGGCAGAGTCAGTGTTTGACTACTTTGTTACCTATATGAGGAGGCATGCATGGGTAGCGGGATCCGATGGATCCCTTCATTGGCGACAAGAAAGATAACCGGATTCGGTGAATCCCATTGCCGACAACGAGGACGACGATATAATAGTTTCAAGAGAATTTCACCGAAATTTCGCAACAAAACAGACAAGTTTCAAAGAAGTTTCACAAAAAATCAGCGAAAATTCATAAAAATTCGAAGGGACTACTAACATATCGGCCGCTTCCCCAGGAAGCCATTTTGGCAGGAAGCCATTTGGAGCAATTAGGAACTTAGTCACGATGAGGACGCCGGCGGCTACACGAGCGATATGCCATGCACGAGGACTCACGCCAGTGTTGCTGCCATGGGCGCTCGCCTTCCCGTGCATCTCCATGCTAACCAATGGTTGTCTCGTTATGTCTGCTCCTCGTCACTACTCTCACCTTCATAGGTGAGTTGTGCCCGTACATGCCATGCCATCACCATCGTCGAGCAACCAAATTGGGTGAGGAAACCAAATGAGCATGAACAACGCTGAGCTCATGGTGCGGATTGGGCCTACCAGTGGCTTGATTCGTTTGCCCCTACCTAATCAATTTTGCGTTGTTGAATATGGGGGAGGAAATGATGATTACAGAGAGAGAGAGAGAGAGAGAGAGAGAGAGACGAGAGAGAGGAGAACATGGGCAATAGCTTTGACCGGTAGAGTTGGAAACGAAGGAGTCCACTTACCTCCTGCGGGTATACGTGGAAAGGATCGGAAGAATCGACTCAAAAAATCTAACGGCTGAAACATATACCGTCGGGATTGGGTCCGGCTGTATAGCGTTTTCTAGATTTCCTCTTTAAACCCACAATCCCAAATCTTTTAGTCCATAATCATCACGCTAGAAAACTCATTATTAGAATTATTTTGATAAATTACATGGACCACTGACATGTTTGATTTGTACAACATGAATTTAGGTCAGTACGGTAATTAACACAAAACTTCTATGGACGTTGCAAAAGCAGTGCCGACTGTAATTTAAGTTTGTGAGAACTCAAACTTCTGACTGGCAAATGCCTGCCCTGCCATCCTGTCATGGTACCAGACGTCTGCAGCAGCAGGGACTAGAGTCACTAGAATGAGCTACGCATAGGTCAGTACTGCGAGTCCACTGTTTAAGACAAGTCGGCCTCGTAATAGACTGACGAGAGACAAAATCTGGCTATGAACCTGATCTGCACCGAGGTTTGCAAAACCGAATTGAGATTAAAAATCGAAAATTCGGTGGTACTGATTTATCGTGAAAATTAAATGAAAATCGTTAAAAACCAAAGGATTTGAAATCAAATTATTTTTAAAAAATAAAATAAAATAAAATAATCGATTGGTTTTCTCAATAATCGGTTGGTTCTCTTGAAAATCGATCGATTTTGAACGAATTTTCTTACGGCCTATTTTAGGCGATTTTCATCGAATTTCATAAAAATCGCTTGATTTTCACCGAATTTCGACCGGTTTACATGACAAATTTTTCTACATTTTTTAGTTGATTAGTTTATCGATCGGTTTAGGATTTTGAATCGACTCAATACAATCGATTTTCATAATTTTCAGTCAATTTTCATCGATTTTGTTAACCGTGATCAGCACTCTACTTGACCTATTTCTCCACGAGGATAAAATGAAGTGATGAACCTAAGCCTCTAGACTATGTTTGGAACATGGAAACAAGATCAAATAAAGTGTATAACAACATGGATCACTTATTTATCTGTCAGTGGAACTTGACTAAAACTTTATCTTCTTATAAAGTTGAGCGCAAAAGAAGTGCCAAGAAAGTGTCAAAATGCATCTTTAGAGTTTACTCATGCAAACCCACGCAAACTTCTAAAGTAATATTTTTGTGTGAAATCTTGTGCTGAAAAATTGGCTTAATAATGAAATTGGCATTGCAAAATGGTTGTGATCATGACATGTGTGGTGTTCGTGCATGTGCTGTTTCAGATGATTATTTGATATGCTTGTGATAGCATGATAATGGTTTTGTTTGATGCGATGCATTCGTGTGAGTGGTTGCATAGATTGATCTTGAGTCAAGTCGTGGACTTGTACTCGTACACGGTTTTCTTGTTTATTCGTGTGCAGGTGTTACTCAAGAGCGAACGTGGTCGATGACGGGACCGGAACTAGGTTTAGGACTAGGTTCAGGGAGGAATCGAGGTCTTGATGGTCAAGGATGTCATGTGGGACGTTCGGACTAGAAAACGGTGCACATGGAGGCTTATTAGAGCATCTCCAGCAAAGGCCCTAAAACAGGGCCCCTATTTTGGATTTAGGGACTCCCCTATTTTTGGGGCCCTATTTTGAGCACAAGTCCAAAGAACATCCCTAAATCTCAGCCCTATTTTACTTTTTCTCCTATTTTGACATATCCGCTATGTATAATCTTCATTTGACACCACTAAAATTCAATCAAAAATATTTGTAATACATAAAACATAAGCATATTAACATTTACAATTTAAAAACATGATATTTAAAATTTAAATTTAAAATTTTCAAAACATGATATTTAAAATTTAAATTTAAAATTTTCAAAACATGATATTTAAAATTTAAATTTAAAATTTTCAAAATTTTCAGTAGCAGATGCAGATGAAACAGTTGCAACTCATCCAAAGAAAGACACGCTCAATTGCGGTGAACTAATGCAAGCCATCCTTCACTTAACTCCCTATTTTAAGGTTTAAATTTGGTTTAGGGACTCCCTGGGAATTGGGGCTGAGAGCATCTCCAACAGTGCCTAAAATCCATTCCCAAAATCTGATTTTGGGTTTGATTGCAAAAAAAAGTACTCCAACAGTTCCTCTTTCTAGCTCCTCAAATTTTGGCACGCCCAAAAACAGTACCTCGACTCCTCATTTTTATGCACTCTCCGCGCTCCCAATCAACATTATTTCATATGGGATGGCCCACGGACCAATTCAAAGGTGTTTTGGGAGAAAATATAGGAACTATTGGAGAACAAGGTATTTTGTAGATCCAAAATTTTTTGGGAAGGTCCCAATCTAAGAATATTGGGAGTCTAAATATTAGGAACTGTTGGAAATGCTCTGAGGAGGCAAATTTAGGGGCCTCCTAATTTTAGGGGCTGGATTAGGGGACTTGCTGGACCTGTATTTTTTACTAAAGTCCCTATTTTAAAGTTTACGGGCTGGTTTAGGGGCTCTGCTGGAGATGCTCTTAGTCACGTGAGTGCGGCGGTGGGCGTCGTGTGTATGTGTGAATTTTGGATTGTATGCATATATTAGACCATATGTTATTGAGTCGGTGGATATATATATATATATATATATATATATATATATTTAATTAGAGATAAAAAGTTAGGGTTTTGAGTAGTATAAAAGGACTTGCTAATCGCGTCTGGTTAGCCTTGGCGGCCGGCGGCTGGGAAGTAAAAAAAAAAGGCATTGTGCCTGGAGGGTCGATGTAATATGCATGCATCATTACGACTAGAAGTTCTCGTTTTTTGTTCCTTGCGGCTTGCATTCTTGCGACCAGAAGAATAGAAGATTGGTTTGCATGCAACTGGCGACTAGATAATGTCTTTGCGAGTTGCATCACAAAAGAAATTTCCTGGTGGCCGCGTATGCATGCGTGACTAAAAGGTCCCCAGGCCGACTAGAAAATTCTAGTGCATGTATGTGCTTGTGGCCGCAAGTTCTAGCGTCTGGTTTTCTTCCTCGGCGATTGGAGGTATCTTGTGAGCACATCTTAATAATAAAAATCACGATTTGCAAGTCAATGCGTTGGTAGTCTCATTCTTTTCATTTTCGTTCCTCACTTGTATGCCTGTTTTATTTTTAGATTGATTTATAGTTTCATCATAATAATTTTGATTTGATCCATTCAAAATCTGTCTAGGGCATCAAGTGATTAATCTGAAAAGTTTAATCGGTTAATTTCTCATAAATCCTGATTAATCTCGTGATTAGGGTTGAGCCAAAAGAAGTGCCAAGAAAGTGCCAAAAGGCATCTTTAGAGTTTACTCATGCAGACCCACGCAAACTTCTAAAGTGATCTTTTTGTTAGCTAAAGAAGTTTGATCGATATATTAGTTATCACCTGCATTTCGCAAGGACGTCTCCTAATCCCTAACGAGGAGAATTAATCTGTGTAGGATCGAGGCGCACTAAGAAGGAGGTGAATTGGTGCAAACTAACACCTAAAACTAATTTTTTTGTGTTTGTATTAATTCTGGAAATTAATAAAATAGTGACTAAATTGAACAAATCAATCTATGATAATTGATATAATAATATGGAAGAGAAACTAGATTAAACATGCATACTAAAGAGCAATTATACGTAAACATGGATTAATAGATCGAAATCTATACTCACTGATTTTCATCAAAGAACACACGTATGGATGAAAGCATAACTCAAATAATCTTCCAAAATTTTCTTCTCTATTATCTCAGCAACATCATGTCTACAGCACACCCTGATTACTATAGCATCGCGAGGTACTGTAGCTCGTGAACTGTAACACCGAATTTTTTGCCTCGTTGCTGCGACCGCTGCTCTCTTTTCCTTCTGCCTTCAGTTCTTCGATGCGTCGCACTACTCGTGCTCCTGGACGCCGCCTCTCTATTTTCTTCGGTTCTTCACCTCCGCCGGAGCCCCTCGCCTCTCCTTTTATCACGAAGCCTCCTGGCTCCTGTCCGAAACCTTTTCTTGTACGGCTCTGCTTTTCTCACGCCAGCTCAACGATGTCGTCTCGGATTCAACTTTTTCTTTCTCCTCTCACAGGAGATTTCCTCCCTCTCTTTTATACTCATACAAACCCTAATTTCTTAACCCTAATTGCCTAGCCTAATTACATAAGACCCAATACATGCACACAGCCCAAAACTCATATATATGCACGCGTACGGTCCACCTGCCGCCCTCGCGTGACTAACTCGTCTGCACGACCCGCTGGCCGTCACACTGCGTCGACCGTCTGCGTAGACCTCTACGCATCCCGACTCGCTGCACCACCCGCGACTTCTGCGTGCTGCGCCTCCTGCACTTGCGATTTCGCGTGCCACCTGCACCTCTGCGACCTCGCGTGCTGCGCCTGCACCTCTGCGACCTTCGCGTGTGCTTCCCTCGGGCTGCGCGCCACCTGCGGATTCTTCTCGACCTGCGGTGTACGCTGTCTGCGTCCGCTCAAGGCAACGTGCATCTCGCGTCCGGCGTTGCACTTCTGTTGTCTCATTTGCATCTCTGTTACAAATAAAACAAACTCTCGCAGTACCTTGTTTCATAACAAATATTGTTGTCATATAAATCATCACATATATATTAAATTGTTGTCAAATTAATCATCACAATATAAATTTCGCAAATGGAACTAACAATCTGATAAAGATACAAAACAGGGCGAAAATTAACTAGGAGAATACATCCAAACTACCAGATATTTAGTGCGGATCCACAGCCGGTGCTACCTGGGCTTATTTAGCCCTTCAAAGGCCAGCCCAAATATCCCCAGTGTACTGTCAGGGCACAGTAGATTGTCCCACAAATTCCTGAACTCTGCAACCTCTCTCATATACTGGTCATCCTCTTCCTTCCTGATTCAAGTTCTATCTTTCAATAAAACCGGAGCGATGATGCCTTTACACTAAAAATGCGCAGCTCAAGGTTGAACTCTTTTGTTTTTCTTCGTTCCATTTTATAAGTGATTGTTCTATACATAAGCAAACAATTTAAGAAACGGAGAAATATCTTATGTGCCCCACTTCGAGTTTAAGAAATGCCATATCGATTGGACTTGTCTGGATTTAGATAATGTAGAAATAGGGTATTTTGTTACATATTTTTGTGAATGACATTTTCAAAAGTTCGACCTTTTTATAAAGATGATCACCTATGTTTCTAAAATAAGATCATCATGTGAGAGATGATGGTGGCACAGACAGAGGAGAATGGCTAGAAAACAAATTCGAGGAGGGTGATTCTGTGTCTACGGGAAAACATGAAAATTGATTTGATACATGCAAACAGTAATGGAGAAGTAGCAATGAGTGTGATTATAGATGCAACAGAGCTTTGATACACCATGCATCTCTTCATGATTCCACTACATTGAATTCGATCTTCCTCCCGAAGTATCATATCACAAAGAGAACTGCTTAATGTAAAAGGTAGGATCCATAAGGCAACATGCTAAGCTATTAGCCTTCAATAAAGGTTGGAAAATCTCTGTTTCAGGAGAGAGAAAAAAGGCAACATGCTGATTGATCACTCGGCACGGTCGTTGAACGAATCCGACTTCTGCAGCCTGATCTGCGCATAGAACTTCGCAATGAACTCCTCGGCCTGCATGTCGATCGCATGGGGGCAGCCACCGTCACCACCCTGCGTTGGAGCACCCCCCCCTTCCTCCTCGTCCTCATCATGGCCGTTGTCTAGCTGCTGTAGGTCCTGAGCGGACGCGTAGCGGCTGGTCATGCCCTCGGACCGCGCAGGCGACGGTGGCGGGAGGAGGACGTCGTGGTACACGTCGTGCCCCAGCGGCGGAGGCGGCGGGTAGTACTCCAGCTGGCCGTGGAGGCGGAGCGGGCGCATGCCGTCGACGAGGTTCTTCCACGTCGCGTCGTTGGACGCCGCGGCGGCCGCCGGCTTGTCACCGGTCTTCTTCTGGTCGCTCATGTCGTCCCTGTTCTTCGTTCTGCCTTTCCGGCCGAAGGACATGAACATCGCCCTGAAAAGGCCGAACGCGCCGCGCTTCTTGGCTTGCCGGCGGTCATGGGAGGAAGCGCGCCTGGAGATGGGGGTGTTGGGCTCCATCTTGTCGTCGCCATTGGTAGATCGCATGCTCACCTCCTGTTTGTTTAGGACAGTGGTGATCATGGCACCCTCATTTGTGGCCGCAGCTCCATTGTCATGCTGCTCCTTCTCCTCTATGCTTACGCTACGGATCACATTGTTGGTGGCGATGCCGCTGTCGCCATTGGTGCCGGACACCGTTGTGGTGGTAAGGAAACCGTGCTCTACCTCCATGAGAGGAAAGAACCGGGATAGGGGGAAGGCTCGCGGCCTTCGACGGCTAAGGGTCTCCTCCAAAGCAAGAGGGGCTACAGAAGAAGGGGATTTATGGACGGCACGGGTAGGTATCTGAAGTGTAGCTTGCACAGGTTATTTTTAGCCATTTTGTGGTCAGTGACACCTGTTTGGGAGGGAGAATTTTGCGGTGCATTTCGAATGGTTCACCATGGCTCTGATCTGTTACAGAGGTTTCACCTCTGGTAGCATGTGCTTCACAAAACACCAGGATGATCTCTTCTCTGTGCAGGAACTTGTTTGGGATATGGAGGCCAGAATGCCAGGTATTCAGCCATTTGTCTTGAGCGTACGTACGAAGACGTTCTAGAGTTCACTCGCTATAGCCTATGCATAGCCCATGTGCACACATGTAGTGTTCATAGCTCATACCTAACATTGTTCAAGATCGAGCGCAACAGGAGGCGCCAACTTTGGTGGATCAACAAGCCTGGGACCGACCGCGTTTACATGACATTCAACAACGCAACACTGCATTAACATGTAACCATGAGAAATTTTGTGCCTGCTAATATAGTAGATAATATAAATCAGATGCAACCGCTGATTTGTTAAGAGTATTTCTACTACTTTACTATCAAAGAAAGTATAAATAAATTCTAGTTAATCTGATTCCTTGAATCGAAAAGAAAGAACGGTTCATATTGAATTTAGTGTAACTGGTAACCATTGCCTATGTAGAGTTTCTTCAGTAGCGATCTGAGGGATAACTAAGGGCATGTTTGGTAGAGCTTTAGATTTCAGCTTCACTTGAGATCTAAAACTTATAGGCTAAAATAAAGTGAATTAAGTTTATATTTTTAGTCTAAAATGTAAACAAGATGATCCATCTAAACACTCTTAATGTACTCACGACTCGACTTCATGAATCTGGTGAAGTTAAAATTTTCACTTCACGATTCTCGAATCTAGAGAAGTGAATCACCTTAAGCAGGCCCTAACTGACTGCTAGATATGCTTAGAAAGGTTCAGGTAATTAATGACACATGATAAGTGCAAAGCATGTCTTGACCACGTATCAGGGGCAATGCTAGCTAGCAGGCGTCTGTGAGCTATATGCATACGAGGAATATTTGGGAAAACAATACACGACAGCTTCTTTTCTTTTTGACTAGTGACTAGCGAGTCATCTTATCATAGCTCATGTCACAGGTTCAAATCTTGGGAAATCATAGCTTAAATTAAATCGAACCACACAAATAATCTACCAATATATGATACATCGGTAAGAATTGAACTCTGTTTATCACTACGTAACGCACCATGCCTAAGTGCTCTTCGATCCATGGTATCGACCTTATTAGATTTTACTCCAAGATGCAAGGTGTATGCTTTAAAATGACATAAAATGTAGTACAAGAAGAGGGAATAGTGGGGACCTGATCGAAAGAGGCTTTCCCCTTGCAGAAACGTTCATCCCACTAAGCTTACAAGAAAGATGAAAGGTATAAAATGTAGTACAAGAAGAGGGAATAGTGGGGACCTGATCGAAAGAGGCTTTCCTCTTGCAGAAACGTTCATCCCACTAAGCTTACAAGAAAGATGAAAGGTAAAAACGAAGAGGTCGCTTCACTAGGAGTCTGAAGGCCAGGGAACTGAATGGCTAGCTACTTTTACTTGCCCCTAGCTTTCTTCAGTGTCTATCTTCACTCCACACGTAGTAATTTTCATCGTTTGTGTCCAAACATTTAGGTTCTGTTCGGAGCCCGAGAATTTTCCCTAATTTCTGCGGGAATTAAACCGTTTCCTATGGAAATCCTACAAGATTTTTATGAAATTTCTGCATTTCAAATAGGTTTTACATCGGGTTTACATTATGAGCAAAAGATGGTACTTAGTACGAAGTTTGATATCATAGTACAATTGTTGCAGGTAGCTCTATTGTGGATAGATAACTACAGTACAATCAGCACACTATGATACAATATACAACAAACTGTGATAATATCTGTCATGACTCATGACTACCACTGATCATATTGATCGCTCCTTTGGCTAAAGCAAACCATACCTACATCTTCACGAACCTTTCTGGATATCTGAAGAATATGAAGGTCCAATTGACTGGTTTCATGAATGAAGTGTGCATGAACAGGTTTAACATTCATGCACTATTTTGACTTAGCAGTAGCAGATCCCTTCTCGTCGCTTCCATTCCAGGGCATGTATTTGACAGTCCGAGAAAAAGAATTTTGACTGAAAGCCTGAAATTAATGAATTTTCTCCTACAAAGCATCCAAGCAAGCATCGGTCTGAGTGCTTGACTGCTTGAGAGGTGACGACAAATGCGACTCGTAACTCTTCGCTTGCAAGCTACTCTATCCGTTTTTTTTAGATGTTATTTTAGAATATGTGAAATCAATATTTTAAATTTTTGACCATTAATATGCACAAAAGTATTTAGATTTATCATATGGAAATCATATCTCTAGATTGGTCATCAAAAATAATGTCATATCATTATATGATTAATGTTTTTACTAAAATATAATTAGAAAAGATAATGATCATAGGTGCGTATTGGTATAACACTCACTACAGTAATCCCGCAAATTAACATCGGCCAAATGCCGACGTTAATTAGCCATTTGCCGACGTTAATAGTAATTAACGTCGGCAAAACACTAATTAACGTCGGCTTTTGGCCCACGATAGTTAATCGACGTTAATTAGCTTAATTAACGTCGGTAGCCGACGTTAATTACTAATTAACGTCGGCCAGGCATAGCCGACGTTAATTAATGCCGTGACCGCACCAATTAACGTCGGCTACTGTTTAGCCGACGTTAATTATTAATTAACGTCGGCTTAGTCCTGGCCGACGTTAATTAGCTGTGTTTTGTCGGAGATTTGTCGGATGAACCAGGGTGCCAGGGTTACTAATTAACGTCGGCTGAACCACAGATCGGACATGTCAAATTTTCATGACAGCTCCAGCCAGCAAAAATACCATAGGCCATGAAATCATGGACAGACCATAAATATGCAACACGAAGGTTGAATTTCATTTCTTATAGCGATCATACGCCTCTACCTGTCCATAATTTTTTCAGCTCTTGATCAATGGTTTGAGCATCACATTGAGACGCTTTCCAGGATGTTCGGGGCCAGGAACATAAACTCATATTTCATGCAAAGGGAAGGTGGAAGGTTGTATGGAATAGCAAAGACTGGCCAGCACGAGTATGATGCGGCGGTTGTGTTGAAAGGCGTGAAACCATCGGTCGCCAACCCAATGCGAACATTTCTCGCATCCCTCGCGAAGTCCTCGTCAAAGCTATCTAGAGCCTTCCATGCCTCACTATCTGACGGGTGCACCATTACTCCGTCGTTCTCACGCACACCTTCTTTGTGCCACCTCATGTGCCTGGCACTTCGTTTTGAGATAAACAACCGCTTCAGCCTAGGTGTGAGAGGCATGTACCGAAGTTGCTTGTGTGCAACATCGGTCGTTACCTTTTCACCTTCTTCATTCACCACCTCGACAAATCTTGGTTTTTTACACACTAAGCAATGCTTCTCTTTCTCATGCTCCTTCCAGAAAAGCATGCAGTTATCCTTGCACACATCAATCTTCTCATACTTCATACCGAGACCAGACAACAACTTCTTAGACTGGTACATATCTCTAGGCATCTTATGATTCGCCGGAAGTATATCAGAGATCAATTCCACGAGATCATTGTAACAATTATTGGAAAAGAAATACTTGGACTTAATGGCCATGAGCCGCGTCACAAAAGCAAGCTGGGTCACTTTCGTGTGTTCGTTGCTTGACTCTTGAAGCTTTAAGTAGCTCAAAGAACTCCCGAACCTCACGTGTTGGCGGATCCTCCGAGTCACGTTAATCTCGGGACGCAAAGCTTCTAGCATCTCATCCATCCTATCATCGCCCGCCCTATCATCTTCCTCTTCAACGCAACTTCGGGTCCTTGAGCACGTGACTCACCATGATGTACCCACAACTCAAAGCTTGGCATGAAACCGAACCGACACAGGTGCAGAGACATCGATTTCTTGTCCTGGGGGTGGAAATTACGACACTTGCTGCATGGGCACTTCACCTTAACAGTACTAGACATAGAGAAGGCACGGTCGACAAAAGCGGTAGCCTTGACCGTCCACTCATTCGAGTGAGCCCCACTTTTCTCCCAACCTTCATACATCCATCGTGATGTCGTCACCCATACTTGAGGCTATATAGGTTAAATCAACAGTTATAAGGTTCATTTTGTTTCTATATATCACGACCCTACATCTATAGGAAAGGATATGTCCTAAACCCACCCAAGAGTGGATGACAAAGCGGATTTATAGCGAACTGTAGAGTCGAATGAAATTTGGCAAAGATGACATAACCCATTGTTCTCCACCGCACGCCCGGATATGGTGCGGGGGAGAACAACAGGTTATGACGCCGAAATTTCATTCAGACTGTGGCTCGTCATAAATACCTGACTTTGTCATCCACTCCGAGGCTATCAAAAAGGGACAATTCGGACAAAGACATCTCACATGTGACACATGTGAGACATGCCGATCCGAAACGGGTGACGCATAGGTTTCGTGACACTATGTGATTTCAGATCAAAAATAAAAATCCGACGATAATCTATTACTCAAATATATATTTATAAGCACAAAATGGATATATAAATTTAAAAAAACATGTGACAAATCAATATATCAAATTTATCTATGTATTTTGTCATGCCTCTACCAACATATGCATCATTAGTTCATTACTCACCCACGCGTCTTGCATCATGGTACCACTCCAAAACAATATAAATCTAAATAACGATTGTGATGATCACGAAACCAATCCAAAAGTGGCCTCACTTAAAGTGTTAGAACAGAAACCCAAGGCATAAGTCCTTATCAATAATAATTATGCCTAAAACATGATGTATGATCATTTCTCACAAAAGCATCGAGTTCATTAGTCATACAAGAACATGGCAACCATCAATTGATCCATAGTATCTTCACTGCTTGGTTGTTCCTCTTGTGCCATGGCCGACGTAAACTAAAATTAAAACTAACCCAAGACCGACATATCGCATCACCGACTATCAAGCCAAACCACAGAACAATCTTCAACCAATCCAAGACGCATATCGCTTAATTAACGTCGGTCAGGGTTTTCGGCCGACGTTAATTAACTAATTACCCCATAAATTAACTAATTACCCCACAGCATTCCATAGAGCCATGCAGGAGAGGAGGACGCCGCAGGGATACTGACCTTAAGCCTGTGGCCGACCGGAGAGGAGGAGGACGCCATGGGGCGAGGTCGCCGCGGGACGCAGGTCGCCGCCCGCCGGTTGAGAGGAGGTCGCGGCGATCGCGAAGACGGCGGGCAGCAGGGCACGGGCGGCGGGTGGCGCGGCGAGGCGGGCGGCGTCCGAAGCGGCGGGCGGCGGCGCTGCGCGGCGTGGGCGGCGATCGGCGGGCGGCGAGGCGGCGTGGCGGGCGGCGCAGAGGTACGGCAGCGGCGACGGGCGGGCGGCGAGGCGGCGCGGACGGCGGAGCGGCGGCGAGCGACGCAAAAACGCGAATCGTTTCGTCCGGCGAAATTAAGCGCGGCGAAGCAACGCCGACCTTATCTCAACAATTAACGTCGGCTGGGCTTCGCCGCGGCGTTAGTCAGATAATGCGTCGGCTAGGAATAAGCCGCGTTAATTATAATTAACGTCGGCTCCTTGTCACCGACGCGTTAATTAATAATAACGTCGGCATATGCCCGGCGGCGTTAATTAATGTGGCCGACGTTAATTTCCTGTTTCTGTAGTGACTCCAGCCCAATGGAGAACCCATTATATAACTATTACACTTTCACTCTAAATTAAAGCTATTATTACTAACAATTTCAGCATCGTCTCCCTAATTTAAAATCTTAGAACAAGTTATCCTACAATAAGAATATTAGGATAGCATAAATAAAGATAAACATTCTCACATAATTTGGGACCTTGCGCCATGAACGCTCAGGACAACACACCCGAGAATGCTCAGGACCATGTGCCTAAGAGGAATGACTAGCAACGATACTATTAAATAAGCCATTACCACATACACATTCATAACACATCATTGCCACATGCACTAGTACTATTCATGATCTACAAAACTACCATAAAGCAACAAATATAAACTAATTAAGTTCAAAATAGATGAGCTAGTTCTCTATGATATTAATGAGGTAACTAAAGGTGAGATGGTTGCTTGCATGTGATGTGCATGTGCTACTCACATCCTATATATGACGCCTTCAATGGCTACCTAAAAAGAACAATAATGCAAGGGTGAGTCTAAAACTCAACAAATACAGAATAAAACAACAAACATACACTTAAACCAATAAAACCAAACATTAGAATGGTAGTAATAGCAATCCAAAAAGAATCATTGTGAATCTCTTTCTCTTTGTCTCCAACCATCGAAGGCAAAAAGAAAGCAACCTTTTCACCCACTCTTTGATCTATGATGTAAAAACAATGACTCTCACCTATGAGAGGTTCCTAAACCACAAGTGGTGGCTCTATCCGGCCACACCCACAACTAAAGCCCTTACCATGGTCAAAAGAACATGGTCGAAACCTTTCAACACCGCTATCTCACAACAATATAACGATTCAATCAGTTCCTTCATGATCATAGCAAGATGCTTCATCATAACATTATCATAGTCAACATATATCAATAAAACTCAAATAAGACATTAAAGTGTAATGCAATGATCACACATACCCTTCCTACGGTGCACTAGAGCCAAATTTTAAAGATTAATCTTAAACCATGTTTCTAATTTCACAAAGCAAAAATTTAGTTCACTCTAGAGTAATTTATTAAATTCCTACACTACGGACCTGAAGCCCGCTCTAATACCAACTGTAATACCCCAACACCCCGTGCCCCGAATGTTACATCCTCAAGCACCAACATACAACCAAACAACCCAAAATTTCTAGGAAATTTCAGCATGACCTCTATGCAATTAGAGCAAAACAACACAACAACAATATAATAGCAATCATAATATAACCGTTAGAGCGTCAATAACAAGGAAGGCAAATACAACATATAACGACCGTAGTATTATACTTAGTGAGTGGAGCAAAACAAAACGATAACCACATAGTGAATTACTAGAGCAATCAACAAATGAACCTTAAGCACCAACTAAAAGTTACTCACAAATAAATACAACGGAAGTAATAATAACAAACTAAACTTGATTGTCTTATAACATTAACATAAACCACAAGCATAGTTTAGAATGGCAAAGCCTAACGCCATCACATTGTTTAACAATAGTCCATCCATGGCCATAATTTTCATCTAACCTGACATTAATAGTAACATACGCATAACCAAATAACCTTTCACATAGCCAGTTTTATTAAACATATTCCAAGGTTGGGAGAGTCTAAATTTAATCAAATGATCTATTCAAGATTAAGTACTAGAAAACATTGAAGGGTCGTATGCTACAACACAAACTCAACCACAATGAAATAATTCAATTGTACCCAAATTTTATCAAGCATGATACATGACAAGTCACTTCTAATAATAAACAATGAACCATAACAAGCTAGCACCTAAAAATTCTCCGAGCTCAACTAAAAATTTCAGCAGCACCTTGTTATAAATGGGGAAAGCATAACCAATGACAACCACAACACTTTACATGGAACCCCAGGCAATAAGCTAAACCAATTAAAACCAATCAAGAAGGTATCCCCTAGTATTAATTCATGTCTGAGTCTATCTGTTTAATCAAAGGCTAAGTATGCTCAAGAACTAACTACAACAAGAGAGTAAAGTGATGTTCGGTTTCGTGTTTGTGCTACTCCCTTCCCCTCATGCTGGTCTCACAGTACCTAAAAAACATTAAACAAACAAGCGTGAGTTCAAAACTCAGAAAGGTACATCGAATGACACAATCATAAGCACTTAACATAGTTAAAATGATAATATAACAATTTTTCTTAATTAAATTCAACAAGTACATAAAATAGTAAAGACACTGCCAGTTACCACATTCACTTCATTGCTCAGCTTTGACTGAGTCTATATCTCAATAACATACTCACTGAATACACGTACCTCATTAGACATATTTGGATGAGTCCACGGCTCTATCCCAAATCTGTACATTACCACCAACTTGATAATCATCATTAGTGATGCAATGCAATGACATGCACTCATGTTTTCATACTTAAATGCACCCTTCATAGCCTATACCGGTATAGCTTAGGTACACACCCGTCGGTGTGCACCCTTCGGTTCCCTTCCATCCCAGTGGAGGGGCCTACTCTTACTGTTTCGCTTCCATCCATCCCTGTGGATGGGACTACGAGGTAAGTCTTCTCAAGAACACTCTGGATTAATCATATGCCCTCATATGACTTTCTCACTGACCTGGCTCGTCCATCTTTTCATGTCATGGATACAAATGATGCAGTATAATGTTTCAATATGTTCATTTGCTATGCAATCATAATATCACATATCCAACCACTTCCGACATTTAGTTATCATAAGAGAAATATTGATCATATTACAATAAGGAGTTGGTTACTTATTCAATTTATTACATTACTCATCTCAATCTGTAGTATTCACACAATATACTTGCCTTTTTACCCATGAAGAATGGAGTGGCATGAGGTTGAGACCACTCCCGAGATCACACCTCCTGCAATAAACATATAAATGCACTCATCTCAAAACAATACAATCACGATTCAAGAGTCAAATGTAGCAATTTGCCCCTATGCTTAACCCCGCTTTGCTTTCTCACATGAAGAACCAAAATATATTACTTGCTGTCCCAATAACAGAAAGGCTACTAATTCTAAAACAAAAACCTAACAACGAGAAAAAATACACTATGTGAGAGCTACCAAAAATCTCACAAATTTCTAATTACACAACTTGTCTAAATAATTTATCTAGACTCCCAAAACTCATCCCGAATTCTAGTCTACTAGTGTTCTAGACAGCAAACTTCAAATAACATAACAAATTTTATACAACTCTAAATTCAGTAAACAAGGATATTTTTGAAATTTAGAGGAAAATTCCCAACTTTTCTAGGCAATGAAAAATTCTTATTCGGCCTCTAATTATCCCAAAAGGACCAAATACCGCAGCAGCTATCCTTGGCAACAGATTCTGGACAACAGGCAATTAAACAGCCATATCTTTTAAACTACCTAGCCAAAATTCGCATTCTTGGACTCTAATTAAACTTAAGACAGAGATCTACAACTTCCGAAATACCCAAAAACTCTAGAACTGAATAAAAGAACCCCAAAATGTGACCTGAACATTAGTCCAGATCTGCTCAAAATCTGAACTTCTAGCAGGGATCCAACTTCTGGATAACACACTTCAACTAAGCATAACTAATGCTATACAAATCCAAATTAGGCAAATGAAGATATTTTTAGCATCTACAAAAAATTTCTATCTAACTCTAGTTATTGAAAATTTTCCTAAATCGTAGTTCAACACGACTACTGCCTGCTGAAACAGAGATTGCGGAGCAGGCAAAAAAATAGCATAACTTCTAAACGGCTGAACCAAAATTCAAGTTTTTAGACTCTAATTAAATATGAGACCATGATCTACAATTTTCTCAATAGCCAACTGCTAAGGAAAAGCCTCTAAGGCCCCCAAAACAATGATCTAAAATCAGGGCTTGGTGCTGCCTAAACCAGAAATTTGCCCAGCTGTAGAGTTCTTCCCCAAATCTACCACCAAACAAAGCACTACAGCAGCAAGACCACCCTAACAATACTCCTAAATAGCCCCACACTCTTCCATACAAGAATCCCTAAATTTTACCTTAACTCCAAGCTCCAAATCAGCAATGGGAAGAGGTGCTTGGCTGCTGCTAGGAAGAGGCGCCATGGAGGGGGAGCTGCTGCAGGAGGAGGCGCAGTAGGGAGGAGGAGCCATGGAAGGAAATCTACTGCAGGGGAGAGGAGGAGGCGCCATGGGAGGGAGTGAGCCAGGAGGGAGGCGCATGGGAGAGGAGACCCACCAGGAATTTGTTGAGGGAAAAAAGAATTGGGTGGGGGGAAAGAATTGGGTGGGATTTTGGTGGGAGAACCCCTCTCCAAAGGGCCACAACTCACCTCCTAAAGCCCACAGACAGGTTCTCAAGAACCTGAAACTGACTGCATGGCTAACCCACTCCAACTAGGATTTTTTTCTTAACTTGGCAAAAAGAAATGATTTGCGATGTTACAACAAACTAGAGCATAATTAACAAAACAACCTAAAGATCGATATCTGCAAGCATAAAAACAACTAGAATAGAATTCGAGTAATTAAATTCAATGATAATAACATCTCAATCTAGATCCACAGTTAAGCCACACCCACTAGCACCAACATACAACCAAACAACCCAAAATACTAAAAATTTCAGCAAAAACTCTACGCACTTAGAATAACTTTCAACCACAAAACATCACAACATTAAGATCTAATCACTACACAATCATAAGAGCATATTTTGCAAGATAGGATAAACGAAACAAACCCAACACAACATAACTACAATATAGTAGCAATTATGACATAACCGTTCAAGCGTAAATAACAAGGAAGAGCAAATACAACATATATCAACCATAGTTCATTCTTAGTGAAGGGAGCAAAACAAAGCGATAACCACATAGTAAATCACATGAACAATTTAAGATACATGAGCTCAACCAAACTTATTGCCACACAACCACATGCTCCTTACAAACGCTAATTAGACAAGAGGGAGTATTTGAAACTTAGCACCAACCATAAGAGAAATATATTACAACGACTCTAACTACATGGATGTTCAGTGTGAGAGAAGTGGTGCTAAACCCCTTTTCCATATGCCGCTCTCCATGTACCTAAAAATAATTAAATAAACAAGCGTGGGTCCAAAACTCAGCAAAGTGTATAACATAACAATAAATCATAATAAGTGTATCAATTCATGTATCACACAACAATAAATCATAATAAGTTGTAACATTGAATGAGTACCACACAAAAGTATAAACACATTTGTAAACACATATGAGTATAAATATCTTGATAATCACATAAGAGTATGAACACATTCACCTAACTTTACTTTTTCTTTACTCATGCAATGCAACATGCATGCTCATAATGCCCATCTCATAACTCATACCGGTATAGCTGGGTGCACACCCGTCGGTGTGCACCCTCTCATTTCCTTCCATTCCATGGAGGGGCCTACCGAAGTAAGACTTTCATGTCTCACTACGTGTGAGACATAGATGCCCACTTGGGTCACCTCTTCCACAATGAATGCACAAATGCACGTGATATGAATGAAGTACAATTTGCATTCTATTTCAAAACTCACATTACCATATACATGTTTATAAACATGAATATAAACATGCACATTGTTATATACTTACACCCTTCACCTTATCATTTGCATCATCATAACATAATTACCATTCTAGACATACTCATAAATATAACCATAATCATTAGCATAATCATATTCATAATCACAAACAAGCAAACAACATCCTAACATCCTTCTAGTTGATACACTTGCCTTAACCACGAGGAGCAGAGTAGCGTGAGACTGAGGCCACTCTCGAAGGCATACCTCTTGAAATAAAATAAATTACACAAATCTTAAAATAATACAATCATAACATTAGCCACAACCGAACAACATTGCACCTACGACCAACCCCAAGCTATATTTCTTCACGTGAAGAGAAAAACCTCTTCCTTACTGTCCTGATGATATAAAGACTATAAGTTCTATACCAAAAGCCAAACAATGAGAAAAATACATAAATCTCTAATTGCACAACTTATCTAAATAATTCATCTAGACTTCCAAAATTCACCCTAAATTTCAGTCTACTAGCATTCTGGACAGCAAACTTCAAATTAATATAAAAAATTTTATTCAACTCTAAATTCAGTAAACAAGAATTTTTTTGAAATATACAGGAAATTTCTCAACTTTTCTAAGCAATGAAAAATTCTGATTCAGCCTCTAAATAGCCCAAAAGGACCAAATACCGCAGCAGTTGTCCCTGGCAACAGATTTTGGACAGCAGACAATTAAACAGCCATATCAAAATGTGCATTCTTGGACTCTAATTAAACTTAAGACAGAAATCTACAACTTTCAAAACACCCAACAACTCTGGAACTGAACAAAAGAACCCTAAAATGTGACCTGAATATTAGTCCTGATCTACCCGAAATCTAAACTTCTAGCAGGGATTCGGTGTTCTGGACAGCACATTCAACAGAGTATAAATACTACTAGACAACTCCAAATAAAGCAAATGAAGACATTTTTTATATCTATAGAAAATTTCCCATCTAACTCTAGTTATTGAATTTCAAATCGGCTTTGAAGTTTCCCTGAATCGTAGTTCAACACGACTTCTACCTGCTGGAACAGAGATTGAGCAGTAGGCAAAAAAACTAGCATAACTTCTAAATGGCTAAACCAAAATTTGAGTTCTTGGACTCTAATTAAATGTGAGACCATGATCTACAATTTTCTCAATAGCCAATCCCTCATAAAAAGCTTCTAAGGATCTCAAATCGCAGCTCCAAAAATGGAATTTGCATAGCCCAAAAATCATAGAAGTTCCCCAATCCCTAGATCCACCAAAATCCTCCCAAATCCTTCCAATCCAACAACCATAGATCACCCACAGCCAGCAAGGATCCTCCTAAGAACGGCAAGCAATCCACCCCCAACCCTTGAAATCCTTACCTTCACTCACCACATGGAGGAACAGGAAGAGGAGCTTGCTGCCAGGGAGGAGGAAGGAGTAGCTGTTACAGCCATAGAGAAGGGAGAGGCACTAAGGAGGGAGCTCGGGTGGGCTGCCAAAAGGGAAAAATGCCTAGGGAGCAACACGGCTGGGATCAGGGGAAAAACACCAGGAAAAAGAGAGGAGAGATTAGGTGAGAGGGAAAAATAATTAAGGGAACCCTTCTCAAAAGGGTCAAAACCCACCTCCTAAAGCCCACAGGCAGGCCGACACCCCAACTGGAAATTTCCTTAACCTGGGAAATGATCTGAGATACTACACCCATAAACTTGGTTGCCAAAATAGGTCATCATATCAGCACCATTTACGCGGTACAAGTGAGCAAAACATAAATGGTATCAAGAATATTATTTAAACTTGTCAATTTTTTTGATGCATGACACCCAACTTCACTATTTTTCCTGTAAAGAAATCAACCAATGCACTTAATTCCATATTAACTGGGTCAGTGCCATAAAGGGATTTGAGGCTGTCCAAGTTTGCTGCTTCCAAATCATCCCTTGTCGGGTCTTGTTAAAATTAGCAATGAAAACTTCATAGTTGTAGAGAATTCTCAAGCTATGGAGAGAAGTAGAGTTTTTCTATGGAAGTTCTAGAACAAAATTATCTAGCCATGCTTCATAGCAAGGTTAGGAAAGTTCAAAGCAAGATATTTAGGACAAACTTTCTAGGAATATGATATTTTATATCAATAGTGTGGATCTTGCCATTTGGCAAGAATCCAAGGTAGTCTAGGTCTATAAAAGGGTGCCATGCCCCTCTCCTTGCTACAAGGCAAGGTGAAGTAGAGGTAGCTACCAAAGGGGTATGCACTATTGTAATTTTGTTCAGTATTAATAAAGTAGCATTTTGTAATTATAAGTCTCTCGGTTAGTGTTATGTTGTGGTTCAATGTGAGCGGCTCAAATGCCTAGAATTGCTAAGTTCTAGATTCAACGCAAGTAGCTCGCCCCTGGATGAAGAAATTAAAATGCTAGATGATTTTAATAAATTGTAGGTGTAGGTCCTCTTAGAGTGGGTAGTATGACCACTCTAGTTTCCAACATGTCTATGTACATAAATGCATTAATACTAAAAATGATTAAAAAAGTCAATCATTCACACTTCCTATTTCGAAATATGCATTTAGTAAGGGAGATCTCGTGTGAGGATCCAAAAAGTCCAAAGTAGCACAAAATTAATTTCAAAATAAAGGACTAAAAGAAATTAGGTTCGTAGTTAACTTAATTTGTATCTCAAAGTATACCTTAGGTCTTACTCAAATAGTTTTTCATTTCGAAGACAATATTGTTTGTGCTAAAATTTTACTATCAGGATTAATATTTCTAGCTCCACTTTTATCACACGCACATACTTAACTTTCTTTTGTATAAAAGAAAACCAAATCATTAGGATATCATATAAATAATTAGAAGTTATCAGTTATTACACACTTCAAATTGCATCACGGAGTGAAGAGGCAGGATCATATTGATAGGATAACAAGGAAAAAGGGTTGTTTATCTTATCCATTCTTAAGCACAGTGCCCTCTTAATAGTTAGAAAAAAATTGAGAATGTTCTTTCTTTAAACATGCATCATTCACTATATTACAAGGAAGAGATGCAAGTTTCAACACAAAATGAAGATAATAAGAATTTGCATGTTGAAGACGTGTGTCTGGATAATTTGAAACAAGACTTTGGATAAGAGGTTGGGTTGGAATCTACTCTAGTGGATGTTTGTGTAAAATTTACAAAGCTAACCCAACACATTAAGGGGTTCATATATCAACTAAGAATTATTATCGAGAATGAGGTTGATTTTCTTTCTCCTGATGCATGAATTTGAAACATTGCTACAATCAGTTTTAGATACTTCGATATGTAATATCACAAGTTTTAACTGTAATTTTTTCACATGCTTTCTAACCTCTATATCTACATCATAGATGACACACAAATTCTTTCAAAGAGATAGAGGGTAGTAGTAGAAGTAGAGATCTTGAATATCAGTTTTAGAAACATTGGGCAGTGCAATTTCAAGACGTGTAAAGGCTTGCAGCTGAATTAAATCTGAAGTATTGAAGAGGAACATGATAAGATATTTACAACTTTGTCCTACATTTTTTTGTTCTTTCATAGAATGTTAAATGCTATTCTTTTATATCATGAGTAAAAGCATCTCTGTTTGTGCGTGTGTGTGCAAGTGTGTCTAGTACTCAATAATGAAGGTATAGTTTGCAATGTTTACATTAGACTAATTGGAAACCTCTTTTTGACTAAGTAGCATATGCATGTGCACATAAAACTAATATTTGCTCTTCCGTTTGCATTTTTTGAAATTGAGGTTCGATTGCTACATCATATTGTAATAACCTGCTAATGCCATGGAAGACTCTAGTACCACTCCTTGACCATCTGAAATTTCATTTTTGCCAACAAAAGCGGATGATTCTATTGTACTGGGATTGTTCTTGTTCGATATGATGAAGAACTAATTTGGAAAAGCTATGACACTCTTTGGAGATTCAAGTTAAGGAATGTTCCCATATTGAACATTTACTGAAAAGTAACATTGGCTTGTTGCTGATGTCATCAATTCTATATGTGATACCATTTTGGATACATTCCATTTGTGGAATGAATGTCCAAAATTGAATGTTCTACCCATTGTACATCTCGTAAGATTAAGGTGTCCTTTTCTTTCTTTGTTAGCGTATGATTGCTGAAACTAGATATCAGTACTGATGCTACAAATTCTATCTTTGATACCATTTTGGATATGTTATATTTGTGCAATGAATATCCAAAATTGCATGTTCTACCCATTGTACATCCTGTATGATTCTGGTGTTCATTACTTTCTTTGTCAGTGTATTATTGCTGGAACTAGGGTGCAGTATCAATGCAGGAAGCCACTATTGATCTTGTTTCTATTGCTACACATGTAAAGCTGATTCTATGTGGTTTTGAAATGCATTGGGTATGATAAGTGAAACTGAAAGTTGCAATTGGTTCGTGTGTGATGATAGAGTTCAATCCGTTATTTAGCTTTCTAGATCTAATATTTAAATTTGATATTATCATTATATGTGCGCCTTTGTCTATTTCTTTAGAGGATCTATGTCTAATTATTCAAAAAATTAGATTGATTCTATGAGCTTTTTTATGAAAGTGTTTCATTTGCTTCTCTTCCATAGAAGTTTCATTTTCCCAGAATGTATCATTATTTTTTGACCTAATTCTTCTTCTCAAACTGGAGAGGTGAGGTAAGCTATAATTTGTGTGCTTGAGTTGAAATGATAGAACACAGAATGTTTCAATGTCCATTAGAAATATTTCTGTGGTGCAGCATGAGAAATCCACTTTGTTGGGAGGGTTGTTCACACAACACTTAGGTCCTATTGGTTGAGTGGTAATTCCTTGGAAGGTCTTGGTATTTAGTTCAAATTTGAACTAGATCCTAAAACATTCCAATGAAATACTCCTAAGACAAACACCCATAGGAATATTACTATAGTGTTATTGGTGTGGCGGGAAGAAAAAAATTGTCATGATTTTTACAGCTTAATGTTGGGTTTCACATTTGCTCGTGAGTTTAACTAGTAAATTCATTAAATTTCCATTTGACATTGTTTAGAAGGCTTTTTTCACTACTACACGAATATACATCACAATCGATTCTTTTTTATCATCACAGTCGGTTCTGGTGATGATACAAATTCATTAGATAGAGATGAGGCGGCACTATCATAGTCGGTTCTTGCCCGATTGTATTGAGGGATCATCTCTATCGGTTCTTTAAAAGAAGCAATAGAGATGAACACTCATCTTTACCAGTTCTCAGAATGAAGCGATAGAGATAAGTGTCATCTCTATCGATTCTTTGTAAATAGCGATAGAGATAATCAATCATCTCTATCGATTCCTACAAAGAAGCGATAGAGATAAAGTGCACATCTCTATCGGTTTGTAATAGAGAATGATTGGGTTGTTTTGGGGTCAGTTTAGAATTCGGGCAGTTTTGCATTCAATCTTCATGTCGAGTTTTTGGGTATCTTTGGTTAGTTTTAGAGGCCACGAAAGTTGTGAAAAACATAGGTTATTGTCTAAAGTTTCGTTAGAGTAAAAAACATTAAATTTAGTTTAGCGGTTTAAATGCTTTGACTTGTTGAAGCATGCGTTGTCCAGAATCTGGTTAATGCTAGAAGCAGTTACGGTAATTTACAGATTAGGGCTATGTAGTGGCGAATTAAATTAACCCAATAACTAAATAAAGCTATATAATTTTCCTTAGATTTCAAAAATATCATGGTTTGATAAATTTAGAGTTATAAAAAATAGTTACGAAATTGTGAACTCTACTGTCTAGTGAGGCATCAAATCGGTCTTTAGGGCTAGGAACGAGAGGTTAGATGAATTAATTGAAAATTTTGGATAACTAAAAATTTGTAGGTAACCTTATGTAGTTTTCATAAATTATGTGGTTTTCTATATTTGGGCTCTTAAGGTAGAATTTATGGTCTTTCAACCATTGAGACAGTAAGGGGTTGGTATGTCGGCGAGTGAGAAGATTAAACATTGAGAATTTTGCTTATGTGCAACATTGTTATGATTGATACTTGTACTGTGTGCAACATTTTGAGATGGATGTATCTATTATAGGAGGTGTGACTTAAGGAGTAATTTCAACTTCACGCCACTCCACTCCCCGTGGGTGAAGAGGCAAGTGTATGTTGGAATAAAGTTTATGTTGAGATGAATTATTGTTTAAAATTGATAGACGTTACCTTGCTTTCCAATATGATTATGGTGAATCCTTGTATTTGTTTATGTATGAAACTATGGTGACGATGATGAAAGATGGGTAATGGATTTCATAACTTGCATTCATATCATGAAAAGTGCATATGGGCTAGGTCGGTGAGAAAGGCAGATGATTAATCCGGAGTGCTCTTGAGTAAGATCTACTCATAGGCCATCCACGGGTTGGATGGGAGTAAAACCTACTTGTAGGCTTCTTCACGGGATAGAAGGGAATGAGAGTGTAACACCGACGGGTGGGCACTCAGCTTTACCGATATAAGCTATGAGATGTGCATATCAGCATGAAAGCATAATACATCGCATGATTAATTGAAGAGATTTAACTTGATGAGCTCCCTACATGCATGGATGGTGTTGTATTTTGTACCTTGCCCAATGAGTTATTTACATGTATTGATATCTTTTGTACGATATACTTTGCTGAGTTTTGGATTTACACTTGTTTATTTAATGTTTTTAGGTATATTGAGGCTGGCAAACAGGGAGGGGAAGTAGTACATTCATGGATGGTGTTGTATTTTGTACCTTGCCCAATGAGTTATTTACATGTATTGATATCTTTTGTGTATATACTTTACTGAGTTTTGGATTCACACTTGTTTATTTAATGTTTTTAGGTATATTGAGGCTGGCAAATAGGGAGGGGAAGTAGTACATTCACGTCACTTATCACCACATCACCCTCGTATTATTATTTAGCATTTGGTTATGTTTAGTTCACTGAATTAACTAGACAATCACAGTCGTGGAATGATTTTAGTGTAATCAAACTTGTGAGAACTTTGTCAATTTGGTTAAATAATGTTGGTGGTATGTTGATATGCCTTGATAACTAATGTTTGTGGTTCTAGTTATTGTGTTAAATAATGTTCATGGCTTTGTTTATGGTGTAGGAAGCCATTACTAATCTTGTTTCTACTGGTATACATATAAAGCTTATTCAATGCTTGTTCGAAATGCATTGGGGATGATAAGTGAAACTGAAAGTTGTAAATGGTTGGTGTGTGATGATAGAGTTCAATCCTCTATCCAGCTTTCTAGATATAATATTTGAATTTGATATTATCATTATATGTGCACCTTTGTTTATTACTTTAGAGGATTCTATGTCTAATTATTTAAAAAATTAGATTAATTATATGAGATTTTATGAAAGTGTTACATTTGCTTCTCTTCCGTGGAAGTTCCATTTTACCCGAATGTATCTTAATTTTTGGCCAAATTCTTCTGCTCAAACTAGAGAGGTGAGGTAAGTTGTAAATTGTGTGCAAGAGTTGAAACGACTAAACACAGAATGTTTCAATGTCCTTTAGCTAAATTTCTGTGGTGTAGTATGACAAATCCACTTATGATTCACCTTACATGAATACGCCACACAACACTGAGGAATATCACATATTCCATCATTTTTTTGTTTTCATTATTGCAATGTAACCCTACACTACATGCTTATTTGCTTATCACATAACTTATATAGGTATAGCACTATTGATGTTTACCCTCTCAAGAGGCCTATCTAAGTAGGTCTTACATGCTCACCCAAGGTGGGTCTTTCTCTTTCATGATATGAAGGTGAACATGATGCAAATGTAAATTGTTCCATTATCCATTAACATGTTCCATCATCATCATATTACTATCATTATCATATCATCATCATCATATAGACATTGTAATGAACATGGATAAAACATACATTTAGCATGTTATATTAGTCATGAAAGATAAGTAACACATAACAATCGATGTCTATAGCTCTACCATGCACTAACCACCAGAAACGAAATGATGTGAAGATAGCACCAAATCCGAGAACATGTTAAGCGCAAACCTGACCAATTTACTCTCTTTCACTAGACAAACCACCTAGTCTCCTGGTGATAAAAAATCCATAACACTCAACCCAGGTACCCAGACATATTAAATAATATATTTTCTGAAAACTAGATAAAAATTTTCAACCTTTCTCTAGTTATCACAATTTTAAGACTAGGCTATTTGAACCCTCGTTTTTAGCTCCAAAATAGGGCAATAAGAAAAGCTTGAGCTCAAAAAGCTACTCTAGCTCAACTTGCTCTAGGCTCTGTTCAAACTTGGCTCGAGCTTCAAACGAGTCGAGCCTGAACTCTGACCTAAGCTCACGAGCTTGAAAAGCTCGAGCTTGAATAGTGTGGTTAAGGCTCTACTAAGCCCTACCCGATTTCCATGCCTGTTCCTTCCGATGTTAAAGTCTAGTTGTCAAGATTTTTTGAGCCTATTTTGAGATTTGGCCGAGCTTTTGTAAAAGATAGTACGTTAAAAATGTAGTTGTGTCAAGCTTTTCCAAGCTAAGCTTGAGCTTAGTCGAGCCTTGGCTAAGGTTTTGTACAAGGTATTATGTTGAAGTGTAATTTCCGAGCATTTTCGAGCCAAGCTCAAGCTTACTTGAGCTTTGTCTGAGCCGAGCTCAAGCCTGGAACCAAGCTTGAACCTCAACCTAGGTTTGCTCAAGCTCGGCTCAAGCTTTTATCAAGCTCGAACCTAATAGGATGGGCTCGCTCAAGCTCTACTCTTTTATAGCTCTACCCCGAAGGACGATCTATATATTGCAATTCAGGGCAACAAACTTCACATTTTCACGACTATTTTTTCTAAGAAAAGAAACACAACAAATGATACCACTTTTAGAAACTACATAAAATTATGTAACTTTTTCTCGCCATCACCACCTTTTAGTTTGGTCATCTTTTAATTTTAATCTGTAAATTACCGTGGAACCATCCAATCATGACAACATACTGGCGGCAACTGTACAAATTTCATATATTTCAATACTTATCAGAAAACGATAAATGAAGACAATCTGAGCACCTACACTTCTGGATGCACACTTCCTCAGTTCATCTCGAATTTTAATTCAGCCTGTATACTATTTTTAATCTAATAATTACCACGACAACTCGCAGGACAGCGAGCTTACAAAGGCCGCAACTTTTAATCTATGATCTGACCGAATTCGGTGAGCTAGCACTATATGGAAAAGCCTAGATAATCCTGTGCATCTTTCAAGCTATACAAATACCCTAATTCTGGTGGATAGTATTTTTAATCTAGACTTTACCATGACACTGCCAATTAATAATTCACCAGATAGCAGGCCCATATTTTTTTTCTCCCTCTTTTTATCTTTTTATTTTCCTTTCTAAGCCACCGAAATGTAAAAAAAAACTTACGGAGCCGGAATTTTTTCCTTGGCGAGGATGCCCGCCGCCGCTTTGGTTTGGCCTTCTTCAGGCCTGTTTGGTAGAACTCCAGATTCCAGCTTCACCTGAAATCTGAAACTTGTAGTCTAAAATTAAATGAATTAAGTTTATATTTTTGTTCTAAAATGTAAACAAGATGATCTATCTAAATACTCTTAATGCACTCACAGCTTCAGTTTCACGAATCTAGTGAAACTAGAATTTTCAGTTTCACCAGATTTACGAATCTGGAGAAGCTGAATCCCTGCCAAACACACCCTTCGTCTGATCTGGATCATCCTCGAAACTCCACTGTGATAAGCTCGGCAGGGTTCACAATATCACCGATAATTGCTCAAATATCATGATTATCGAGCGCATCGAGCCAGCTCGGCATCTAAAACCGTTCGGTGAACCGTGAAATTTAAATGCAAATTCAAAAAAGTTTAAAATTTTAGAGAAATTTATCAAAAAGTGTCAAAAGTTTTTGAAAATCTTTGAGTGAAGTCCTGAGGCAATGCTAATGATGCTGTAAAATTTTCAGATGACTATCAGATATGTGTGTTTTAAAAAAATTCTAACAGTGCTACTGTCTTTGTATATATTATTCTGTTTTTTATTTTCTAGAGGCACTAAATGAAGTCTAATATTTCTGCAAATTTTGGTGTAAGGTACAAAGGCAATGCTAATAATTTTGTAAAATTTTCAAATGATCAGATCTTTGTATTTTTTTAAAAAATTTAACAGTGCTACTCAAATTCGAAATTTTCAACAAAAAAAAATGTAAGAACCGTCTGCGATTTTTTTTTTGAAAATTTTGCAGAAGTACTGAAGTTTTCATTCGATCGGCAATTTTCCATAAAAATCACTCGATAATCGCTGAATACCGGTCGATAATCGATCATATTGAGCTATAATCGAGATTTTTTGCCCCAGCTTGATCGTCGATTTCAAACCCATTTGATTTTTAACAAATTTTTAACCGATGAACCTTTCATTTTTTACCCTAAATCGGTGTGGTTAACCCTGACGTTCAGCGGCAACCTATCATTCAAACCCAGTGTAGAGTTATGCTAAACCGAACCGCCAGGTGAGGCGCATCCGGGGCCGGGGATTGGGAACGAGGAGGCCGTCCTAAGGCCCCGTTTGGTACGGTTCCAGATTCTAGTAGAAACGGAAACGATTCGGATTCTTGGTAGAAACGTTTCAGGTAGAATCAGAATCCGGAGGAACGGGTTGCTAGCCGATTCGACCACGGCGTGTAAAAATCAGAAACGATTCGCTTTGAAACGTTCCGAATCCTATTCTATTTGGTTAGATTTATTTCAGATTCTAGGAGAAACAGTCCGGTTCCAAGTGCCTATATTTCAGTGCACGGCGAAGAAGACAAGAACGCCAAGTCAAGACTCCAGCAGCACCATTTCACTCACTCCACTCCACTCCTCGGAAAGGGAAGCGAGCTAGGCGCTAGCCATGGGGTTCGCTGACACAGCAGCAAGGGAGCTCCTGCAGGGCGGCGGCGACGCCTTGGGCTTCGCTGACACAGCAGCACGGAAGCTCCTGCATGGCGGCGGCGACGCCTTGGGCTTCGTTGACACAGCAGCAAGGAAGCTCCTGCATGGCGGCGGCGACGCCGTCGGCTTCGCTGACACAGCAGCAAGGAAGCTCCTGCATGGCGGCGGCGACGCCTTGGGTTTCGCTGACAAAGCAGCAAGGAAGCTCCTGCATGGCGGCGGCGACGCCATCGCCCAAGGCGTCGCCGCCGGCCGTGCCGTAGGCATGAGTTTCGACCTCAACGGCTTGTGGCAGCTCATCGGTGGCCTCTTCGCCAACCTCCTCGCCGCGCTAGGAGGCGCCGCCCACGTGCTCGTCCTGCCGTTCGAGGCGCTCTGGAATTGGTTGCAGACAGCCGTCGCCGATGCCGGCGCCGTCTTTGAGAAGCTCTGGGAGTGGCTCCAGACCGCCATCCCTGTCGTCCTGGTCCTCGCGTCGATCCTCTGCCTCGTGGCCGTGGTCTACTTCTGCTGGCCGTTCTTGTTCGCCGCAGCCGTGTGGGTCGGACAGGCGCTCGTCTACGTCGTCTGCTTCTGTGGGCGGTGCTTGTACCCCGTCGCCGTGGGAGTCGGACAGGCGCTCGCCTGCGTCCTCCCCAGCTGCGCGCGGTGCTGCGTCTGCGTCACCATGAATGCCCCGGGCGCCGCCGGCATGGTGATATCGCGAGTTGCGTTCGTGGCGGACCCGCGGCTCTACTTCCAGATCCTCCGCTCGGCTGGTGGCCTCGTGGCCTCTGCCGTCTTTTGCACGGCCCCCATCGCCTCGGCGGTCGCTGCGTCGGTCGCCGCCCTTTTCCGCGCCTAATAAAGCCAACATGTCCTCGGCACTTCGATCCTGCGCTACGTTTTACTGCTTTCTCTACTGCATGTGTCGCGCTCGCGTATGATCTCTACATCTTATTTGCATGTGTTGATGTACGTTACGCATCATCTAACACTAGCGCAGTAGCGCCAGTATTAAAATCGAAGTATTCACGGATGCGTTCGTCAACACTCTTGTATAGTTTTTGTTAGTATGTTTCTATGGATAACTAATATTATGTTAAATTCAAAATTTTATTGCCAATCCATGCATGATGCTAACAGTCTAACACACACAACACACACTACGTCTTGCATGGCATGCATGACATTATGCCAATTTATCGAGTTGCGCTGGGAAAAAAATTAATGAATCTTGACAAATGACAACAGAAATGGATGACTTAGAAGGTAAGCTAACAGCAGTGAGAGCCATGCAATGCTGTCTGAACTCTGTAGAACAAAATACCTTTTCTTTTCTTCTTTCGAAATAGAGCAAAGCGGTTGGTATAGTGGAGTGCGTAGTGCAATGATAAATTGGCTTTACACATGAGTTGACGTCTTGAGGATGTACTTTAAAGTATATTTAGGTCGATCGACGGTGACGTCTTTTTTCGCAATCTATCTTGTTGATGCTTTTTAGCTATGTACTGGTGAATCTTTTTGGGCCATGACTTTCGCGGAAACACCAGCGAGGAAGCCCCCACCGGGCGGCATCTATAATAGGGCGTCCCACTATCATTCCGGATTAATTGGAGTTAAGTCGCCTCATGGCTAGCTCCTACGTTTTAGGTTTTATACAAGGGAAATTAAGGATTGTTCGGCACACAAGAAACATAAAACAGTTTTTAATTCCTAAAAAAAAAGCTAGCATTCCAAACAGAGACTACAAGTTCATAAAGCAAGGTGTCCATGCAGGAGACTCAGGACCCTCTATCGAACCAGTGACAATAATAAAGGGAACAATAACAAATCCAAAGGCTTTATTACCATGGACAATGAGTTTACAAGAAGTGCAAAAAAGAATGTTGTGCCCTTAGAGGCTCGTTGGCCCCCAATTTATGTCTATCTAAGAGCATCTCCAACAGTTCCTAGTATTTAAACTCCCAATATCCTTAGATTGGGATCTTTCCAAAAAAATTTGAGGTATAAAATACTTGTTCTCCAATAGTTCCCATATTTTTTCTCAAAAAAACGTTTGAATTGGTCAGATGGGCCATCGAGTTCTTGTCAAATCGCAATCTGTTGTCGGCATGCACATGCACATAAATTAATATTCATCTTAATTTAGCTGCTGTGGGCATGCACATGCACGCAGCAAGGATCGGATGCATGTGCATGCCGCACGAATCTGATATGGTCAGAGTCATTCACGCTTCCACAATAGCACAAAGCAAGCTACTACCAACAGGTAAATAGCTAGAAAGACATCACACTCTTCCAGTGAACTAACCATAGTTCATAGCAGTATTACTTTCACAAGGACTGTTCAAAACCATTATATTTATTTCACCACCTATGAAGGGCTCAAAGGCCACAGGCTGCAACCAGGAAGGCAAATGCTCTTCCTCTCCAAGATCTGTTTTACTTGAATTTCTTGCCAATCAGTGTCATCCGAGCCACAAACAAGATATTCTGAATGTAAAAAAACAGTTAGCACTATTAAGGCTCCAAGGAATGTAGAATTATTCATGATTTGTTGAATCACGGTTTTTACATCCAAGAAAAAATATATGGAATTTGATATTGAGTAGACACATGTTTTGAGGTGTGTATAAACAAAGTTCTCTCTGTGTAAATAACATTGATAAAAAACTGACTATTTTATATTTTAATGCCTTTGCAAAAGTTTGCAGGAATGCTGCCAAATCAGCACCATATATAATCCTGTGATCAGCAGTAGCATTGACCTGAAAAGGTGGGGAGAAAATTAAGTTCCTGAGTTGCAATTCTGCAAGGAAATTTTGTTACCACCATCAAACAAGACGGTGTGGTCTTGTAATTAAAGGCTTAGAAGTCTAGCTCTGGCAGATGGTACGATCACAGTAAAATTTCACAATAAACACATGATCTGTATGTTAGCATGTACAGTGAGGAGAATCAGGTGTCAGAATGTCTTGATAATTTCCTACGAACATATTTGATAGAATTTCAGACATGTTAGGCTAATGATGGAAGAAATTAAATGCCCTTCAAGTTACATCATCAAACAAAACTTGAGCAAATCGTTATGAAGTAAGTACAGAAATCAGCTCAGATAAACAAAACATCTACTTGGCACCTCCAGGATCAGCCATACTAACACAGTAGCAAGAACCTGAAATTAATATTGGTCTGCACACTAGTGCGCCGCCTCCTCTCCCCACCGGTCACCACCACTCCCTCCCACACTCCGGCACCGAGCCCCACCACTCCCCGACAACCCCGCTGCCTCTGCCTCCCACCTCCCTCCCTCCTCAGTGACTCAGTCTCTCTCTCTCTCTCGCCCCGCGTGCGTGCGTTCCTGCGTGTGCGGGGTGGTGCGCCTCAGCAGTCGAAGCACCAAGACGTAGTAGATCCATGGCCTTGGCACCGCCACGGCCACGAGCAGCCTCCGCACAGCCACCGCTCCACCGAGCCTCTGCAAATGATGGGGTGGGGGAAGACCTCCAATGGCGCGAACGCAAGTGATTTCGCCGCAGGAGGGGCGTGAAGGGAGGATTGGGAGCGCGGTGGCGGCGCGGAAAGTTGAGGACAACGGGGTAAGTTTTTGGGCGTGCAAAAATATTGGGGAGACGATTGCGGCACTGTTGGAGTTATTTTTTTTCTTAATCAACCCCTAAATCACGTATTAGGAATGATTTTTAGGCACTGTTGGAGATGCTCTAAGAGCAAGTCTAATCCATCCCCTAAACCTCCTCCTATCCTAAATTATAAGGAGAATTGGAAAAATGTGAGCTCCAGCCCAACCCTTATAAGGAACTCTTATTCTAGGGAAACCCTTTCTCACCTCTACATCTAGGGGCTTTCTCCTTCCCCTCTACTATTTTCTTCAACATTTTTTTATTTGTTATTTCTATTTTTAGTAAGTAATTCATGGGTGCAAAGTAATAATAATATTTAGATAAATAATAGGGGTGAGTAATAGGGAGTGTGGATTGGAGACAAATTTAATATAGGGTGCTCTTAATTTTTACATCACCCCTAAATGAGTGATTTAGGGAAAAAATATAAAGGTTTGGGTTGGAATTGCTCTAATTGGTAGCAGCTAACACCGTAATAGGCGCATCTCATAACTTCATGCATGTGTCTTCCTTGTGTCTGGAACTGTTGCATCCCTATCAACCGTTCTGCCTTGTTGTAACAGCCGTTAACTACTCTCAAGTGTTTAATTAAATTCTCATATGGTATGACCGTCATCTCTCCAACTAGTTATATATATAGTCACTGGTCAAAAAATTGGTTATTACCCCTTATTGGTTGTCAGTGGATGTAACTGGTCGACGACCAGTAGTTATATTAAGTAGAGCATATCTCCCTCTCTATAATTAGAAGCATAACTAGGTTAAATGGGCCCTGTTTAAGATATTAGGTGTGCCTTGGCTAAGAGAGCCCTAAATAAAATTCTATTTTGACTTCTCTTGACTGGAAATACATACCTATTCAAAGATCTTCGTCACTAGCCCCAAGCCTTTAGTAAATGAGTAATATATTTTCGTAAGCCTTTTTACCTTGAAACAATTTTCAAGAAAAAAATTTCCCTCTCTAATCATATTGGTCATTTAATATGGACGTGGGAGAAAGAAAGACTTTTTTCCTTCTGGTGAAACTGTACATCCTATTAGGAATTACACGTTCACAATTTTACTATTTGAGTGTGGGAAGCAGTTTTAAGGTAACAGGTATAAAGATTCTCCTAAGTTTCATCTTATCCTTTTACCGTCTATTCCACAACCTTTCATTTTGAAACCTTTCGTCTTCCTTGGGATTCCCTCTTCTTTCCTTAAGCTTTCTCTGATATCATCCATGGTGATCTAGAGCAAAGCAGATCTGATTACTCGAAGACCAGGGCTTCAATCCTGACAAGGCTTTCATCGCATGGAATCCGGCCAGCAAAGATACTTAACCAATTCCAAATCCTGGTCATATTCAAGTCTTTCATTTACCTTAAAAGTGATTTTCTAATAACTGGTGTTCTTAGGCATTATAATCTAGAATTGGTCCATTTGGGTTCAAATTATATTTTGATTCTTAGTGTCTTCGCACATCTCTTCAAAGGCTTTCTATGAATTCCACGGTTCAAATTATATTTTGATTCTTAGTGTCTTTGCACATCTCTTCGAAGTCTTTCTATGTATTCCTCCCTTTGATCGTGTTTTTCACCATTTCTATCAATTCACTCTCAACAATAGTAGTTAGGGTTTATGTGGTAGTGTCAATTTTAAACTTTATGATAACACCACAGGCCAGTACCATATTCTCCCAATTAAGGATTCATGGTGCAACTATCACAAAGATTGGTTTTACTCTGACCTCCCAGAAGGTATACCAAAAAGACATGTCCAACTTGGACAAAGAACTATAGGGATCAAGAGAAATACTTCATCTTGACATATATAGTTTGAATACTATCAAAGGAAGGATATCTGGACTAGTGTTCTGATTGCATATCACACTATATCCATGAGATTCTGACTAGAGGCTGGTCGACATGATCGACGCAATATTGCTGCAATCCCAGGCATTGTGCACTACTTGAAAACCAACCTGACAAGTAGACCACAGAAAGAAGTTCTAAATAAACCAAGATGCAAAGAAAAATTCTTCTCCTGGAACATGAAATTATTTAATATGCAAAATTGACATATAAACATATAATCAAAGCAACAGGAGACGCCCGACAGTTTTAGTAAGGATGAAGTTCATCCGAAATAGAGATTAATGTCACAGCTCTATTAATGATGAATAGATACGCAGGTTGAACCATATTTGCCTCACTCACTTGTCTTTATTGTATCCCAAATTCCCTATGAGAGCTTGAACAGCAGATCAATAAAGTATATATGAAATTCTTGATTACCGATATACAGATACAAAAATGAAACTAGATTAAGCACAGAAAATTACTCTCTAAATGCGTAAACCACAAAAAATCCAATCACGAGAAACTGCAGTTCAGTGGTGCCAAAGAGCCATAACTGATCAAACGTGGGAGCAAATCATAGCTATACCAAAAAATATATATATACAGTAAAGTACAGCTACCAAATGTTTCCCTATCTGCTTTGGGAAATAACCATGTTCTCGCATTTCTCAATCATAACTAAAAACTCTGTGATTTGCATCAGGTAATTTCGTTCGAGATTCTAAAGAACAGACACTAAAACTGAAGTGCAGAGCGACCACGCAAGTAGCACCCCAAATTCCCCAATCACGACAACTAGAATTCGTCAGCACAATCAAAATCGGGTTAATCAGCCGGGTACATTTGCGTCTCCAATTCAAACCAAGCGAACGAACTACAGATCAACAGCCTCAACTCGACCCGAATGCTACAGTGCATAAACCCTCGAATCAGGCGACGCCGAACCGAACCGGCGGAAGAGAGCAGTTCCGAGGAAAAAAACGAACAAGCTTGATGTTGAGGGAAGAGGGTGGTTGAATTGATTACAACCATGGTAGGACGTGGTCTTACTGGTTGTAAGATCATTCATGACTTCCTCAAGCACTGAGTAAGAAGAAGGTTCACTTGGCATGTAATATTGAGGAGTCCAACGGCTCCACCGAAGATCAAATTGGAGGTGTGCTACTCCCCAATTGTCCTTTTATTTTGACACATTTGGTTGATTTACTTAAAATTTTGTTGTTTTCTTTTTAGTACTATCAGATGTCCAAATTTCAGATAGGGCATCTAAGATTTGGAGAAATGTCCAAATTTCAGTGATGTCCATCATCACATACGGTTTTGAAAAATCGTCTGTGATAAGACGTCTAATGTAAGTCTTTGTATAGTAGTGAATGATAAGAAAAGAACCACAAAAATACAATGCTTTCACAATACGTGCTAAATCTAAGGTTTTACAAATCTAATATAGTGTTAAAAGTACTTAAACTAAACTACAGGATTTAAGTTATAAAAGAATATTAGATTTTACTGATCTGGTGAAAATCCGAATTCACAAAGGGTTTTTATGCAAGAAGACCTTAAATCCGTAAAATCTCCGTTATATCCCGAGATACAGGGGTTTTGTTTGCATTATTTCGTTATACCACAAATTTCCCTTAGTTTTCTAAACATATGGGGGGCCTATCTACAATCTTTTTAAGGCTGTTTGGTTCCCCGATCGCGCGTGGCCTGGCTGGACTGCTGCATTGACCGTGCATGAGCCGCCGTTTGGTTGCATGCATCGATCGCGCGTGGCTCGCTCAACTGCCGCAATAAGGCCAAAACGCACGGAGACGCCGCGACGCGGCGAGACGCAAAGACGCTGCCGCTTTCGCGGGCGAGCTCGAGCGAGCCGCGCTCCGCGCGTGCAAGGAACCAAACGCGCGGTTTGGGTCCGATACGGCCCGTTTTGGTTCGGTTTATGGGACGGATGCAATCCGCCCTACTCCACTACGTGGGTCGGATGACAGTTCAGCCCGTCTTCGCATTCCGGCCACGTGGGCAGGATTAGGGGTGGAATCGAGCTGAGCCGGCTCGACCGAGCTCGTCAGTTTGCGAGCCGAGCCGAGCTCGGCTCATTATCTTTGTCGAGCTGAAAACCGGGCTCGGCTCGGGCTCGGTCGAGCCTCGAGCCGAGCCGAGCCGGCTCGTGAGCCGCCTGGCATGTGGGCCCGCCTCATTGTGTCAACTCTCAAGTATGTTCCTTGTTCAATATGACTGTATGAATGCCAAGCCGATTGAATGTCTGTGGGCTGTGGCTAATTTTGTATTAAAATTAAGCCTCATGTAATTTGGATAATCGATTAATGATTAGTGATTAGTGAAAGTGATTCTGAATATCTGAATTTTACCGAGTCTAACGAGCCAACGAGCCACTCGCGAGCCGGCTCGGGCTCGGCTCATTGTAGCACCGAGCCAGACGGTAGGCTCGGGCTCGACTCGTTGATGCACCGAGCCGAGCCGAGCCGCACCGAGCCGAGCCGAGCCCGAGCCGCGAGCCTCGAGCTATTTTTCCACCCCTAGGCAGGATTGGCCAACGACGACGAGAGGCTAGGGTGTGTGCGTGTGCGCGACGGCGCCTGCGGATGTAGGCGGTGCGGTGCGCATGGCTTCTGGCGGCGGAGCAGAGGCGTCGCGTGCTGGAGCTAGATCGAGGATGGCAGTGCACTGGTGTTCGGGGCGAGGCGATGAACTGGGTCAAGGCCTACTGTGACGCGTGTGTGGGCATGCAAGCGGCGGACGCCGCAGATCGGCGGCGTTGTGCGCATTGCGGGCGCGTAGCCGGTGGTGGCGGCGGTGTTCAGTCCGGCGGCGGTGTTCAGGCCGGCGACGGTCCAGCGCTAGCGCATGTGAGTAGCGGTGGCGTGCTTAACGACGCTGACTGCAGAGGCGCGCGCTGGTGGTGGACTTGTTGTGCGTGCCGGCAGTTACTCACTTTCAGTTTTTGGTTTTTACTAGTTATACATGACTTCTAGTTTGTATCAAAAAGTTGTTTTGAAAATTTGGTTGTTTGAAGGGTTTACTAAATTTTCGAAAACTGAAACTGGCTTAAAGTCTCTAAACAGGACCTTAGTCTTTTATCTCTCTCATAAGATTCACTTCCAGACTTGAGCTCTTGGCTTAATTAGTCTCATTTCTTTTTTTTCCAAATCTAACCCCCTATAAGAACAATTGCAAACATAGTCCTCTCCCGGACCGTAGAAGCTGCACTCGTGTACCGCGATAAGGACCCGGACCAGCGGCAAGCTTGCTGCTGCGCATCACCGACTTGACAGACAGGTGTCAAGCGCGATACACAGGGTGGTAGCAGCTTGACAGCAAATCCTGGGTAGGGTGGTAGCGCAAGTGCCACGGTAGGGCGCATAGGCGGAGCTGTCAGTGGGGCTGGAGCCCACCCACCAGCCCAGCAAAAGACTTTTAAGATGCATTGTTTGTCTAGATCCGAGTGATTCATTTACAAACTTTGATCATAGCAAACTTATACGACTTTCAGAAATATATTCTGATGATTTTTCGGTATATGACCGCATTGTTTTGGAAGAACAACTTCACTTATTTGTTGATGACATGAGAAGAGAATTAAGAGATGAATTTCAAAGTAATGATGATCTTGCAACATGTCGATAGTTATGGTAGTTGATTTTAGATGTCTCTTTTTTAAGCTCCTCTCTTTGGAACTTTCTGGCTCCGCCATTGGCAGGACGGCTTGGCAAAGCGACAACACAGGTGTCAAGGGCAGGGCAGTAGAATATGTCACAGTGCTATAGCATGGCATGTTTCTACTGCGCTGTCCTAGCTTGGTAGCACCATCCTACAGTGGTTGTCGACCTAGTATGGCCCTAACCTCCTACCATGGTACACCGATATGGTGACATGTATCACGTGCCAGCTCTTCTGCAATCAAGAATAGAGTTAGTTTTATAAATTTATTTATAATGGGCTAGATTTCTAAAAATAAAATATGTGAGGGGCTACAAGAGCTCTGAGCTCTCCAAAGTCCAGACCCCTCGAGACAAGACACGTCAAGAGAACTAAAAAAAGAAGGAAAGAAGTTATGGTGCTTGTATCACTTTCCCTTCCGCTTTAACTCCACCCCGGGAATCCATCACTCGTGCTGCGGCGCGAATGGTCGGCGGCGAGGCGGGAATGTCCCCGTCGGGCGGCGGGAAGCGGGGGAGGGACCCCGAGGAGGACGTGTACGTCGACAACCTCCACTCCCACAAGCGCTACCTCAGCGAGGTCGGTCTCTCTATTGCGTACACTCGCGTTTGTTCTACTTGCGAGAGGGGGATCTTGATTCCGTATTAATTTTGCCATTGGTGTGCTTGGTGTTCTTGGATCCGAATTCCGTGGGAAGATGCCCCCTTTGTACGTAATGTGCGGCGGACTGGCTGGACGGCTAGGTGCCATGGAGTTGTTCGCTTGTGTAGGAGCTGGAATTTCACGCATAATTATGGAAATTGCTTCTCGTTGTTTAGGCTTGTGTTTCTCTGGTCTGACATGTCAGTGCAGTGGCACCTTGGCTGGCCGATCTTGGGATTCTTTTGTTGTTCCTTTGTTCCGGTTCCGGAGCTGAATTATTTTTCGTTTGATCCCCGGCTATGCTGATCTGTGACAATTTGATCTCAGGATGCGTTTTTTTCCTAGTTTAATGCCGATTGCTAACGATAGTTATGTGTATCATCAGAATTGGTGGAGGCGAACAGGTGAATTTCTTTGATTTTTGTCAAGGTGGTCAGCGAATTCCTCGGTCAGCGGGGGAAGGATATCGAAAATTTTGGTGTTGGTGGTGGTGGGGTGTAGGGTGGTGGTGGGGGGGGGGGGGGTCATTTGGTTCTGGTATTCTTGATTAAGTGCCATGTGTCTCGCTTGTCTATTTCATTATGTGTAATTCTGTGTTAATGTCCTGAACTGAATAGTTGGAAATAAAAAGTTTGTTTTTGTACCTAATGTTTGGCCTGAAATTGCGTGGATGCTTGAGACTTCGACAACCTTTAAAGCTTTTTGAGGTAAAAATGTGTATATACTATTGTTGGTTTCTTACGCCGTATACTGGATGCTATTAGGTTGAATAAAGAGATGGAAAACTACACTTGCTCGAATTTTTAAATAGAGGGTAATGATATGCAGAGTATACCGCAGAATTGACATGTTTTTAAATAAACTTAGCTTATGTATGTAGATATGTTGCAGTGTCACCAAAATTAACAACAGAAGTCAAAATTAGGAAGCAACATATGTCCTTTTTGTGAGAGACTATAGTGGTGTCCCTAAATCTAAATCTTGAGATCTATTAGTCGCTGACTGCTATGTACTTACCACTGTATTTTTACTTTCAACGGACATGTATTTGTTTTCCTATTTCTATTTATCAGTTTTTGGGTCTTCATCAGGAGTTGATTGGCGAATGGATTCTTGCAGATAATGGCATCCAGCTTGAATGGATTGTCTGTTGGGGATTCAATTTCTGATAATATCATTGTGTCTCCAGTGAGGCCGGAGAGTACCTCTTGCTTCAGGTTTGTGTACTTTAATCTTGTGTGCATCCTATCACACAATCATCTACATAAGTTAATATATGACAACATACAATTCCATAATAATCAACTATGAGGTTGTGAAAAACTGAAAACCCAAGATGACCTTCGTAAAAAACTCAAGGTAGAAACATAAAACATCACAGTATTTTACTTGACCTGCGTTCTCAACCCCTCGTGAAAACTAATCAAACCAATAATTAATTTCATCTGCATTCTCAACTCCTCGTGAAAATTAACCAAACCAATAATTAATTTCATTTGCAAAAGGACTTGATTCGGGTCTGCATGCCTGGTCATCCATGTTATCGTAGGACTTAGTTGAGTGCAAAAAGAGCTTCACTCGTAGTATATATATACTCTCTAAAGCTGAGTGCTGCAAAAAGAGCTTAATTATGCCACCATGTCACTCAATTAGTAATAGCCATCCAATTAGCAGGTTACTCCCACAGCATCGTTGAAGTAACTGACCAAGCCAAACTTGATAGTGGATTCGACTTGAGTCTAACTATTCTGTTAGGTTGGGCTTGAGCTAACTTGCTCTTAGGCTGAGCTCGGATAGGACTTGAGATGGGCTGGGCCAAGTCATTGATGAAAGGTGAAGCTCTCCGACTGGTCAAAGTGATAATATAAACATTCGAATTTCTACAAAGAAGCATTTAATCCCACATTACATTTTTTTAAAAGAATATACGTTGTACATACAATGAGAGATTCCTTAGTATATGCTTTTTGCTGATGATGTGGTGCTAATTGATGAGAATAGGGTAGGTGTTGATAGAAACTTGAGTTATGATAGAATCAAAGGATTTTAGACTTAGTAGGACTAAAACTGAGTATATGAGATGTGTTTTTAGCGTTGCTATGGTAGGTGATGGCGATGTTAGTCTAGATAAAAAGTAGTGGTCAGGAAGAAAACTTTTTGATATTAGGAATGATGCTACAGAGTGACGGCGAGATTAATGAAGGTATGAGCCATAGGATACGAGCGAGGTGGTTGAAATAGTGCCAAGCATTGGGTGTCCTATGTGATAGAAAAGTCCCTCAAAAGTTAAAGGGTAAGTTCTATAGGACGGTGATTAGACCTGTAATGTTGTATGGAGCGAAGTGTTGGGCGACAAAAAAACATGTACAGAAGATGAGCTTAGCAAAGATGCGGATGCTGCGGTGGATCTCTGGTGATACAAGGCGAGACTGCATCCGCAATGATGTTATATATGATAGGGTTAGGGTAACACCAATTGAAGAAAAGCTTGTCTAAAATCGTCTGAGATAGTTTGGACATCTCCAACGGAGTCCTCTTGAGGTACTTGTGTGTAGTGGAATTTTAAGTCGTCGCGAAAACATAAGAAAAAGTAGAGGTCGACCGAGACTGACGTGGGAAGAGGCAATTAAAAGAGACTTGCGGGATTGGAATGTTCTCAAAGATTTGGCTTTGGGTAGAGGTGCATGGAAGTTAGCGATTTACGTACCGGAACCATGACCCAAAATCAAAGGTTTAGGGGTTTTATTGACTTTGATTGGATTTCTTTCCTAGCCTACCTCAACATATCTAGGACAAAAGGTTTGGTTGTTGTTGTAATATATTTTTGGAGCTCATCTTTCATATAATCACCTATAAATTTTCATATATATTGGCAATTTATTTCATTCTCTCTAGTTATAACAGCTAAAGTTTTTTTTTTAAATCCACTTCTCTGTTCATACTTGAAGAATTTAAAAAATTACTCTGTGTACTAAAACCACACATAATTGCACCACAACTATCTATCTTAAGCCTGTCGCAAGGTACGAGCCTCATTCTACTTATTATTAGTCTCTACTTCTTTCATTATCTCAAGCAAATGTTACGTTTATCTTATAGAGTACCAGAGCAGAATAAAATTATGCAGTATGTAGTCAAGTTCATTTTGCCATTTCTACAAATATTGCAATCCAAGTGGATGTTGATTACCATTCAAAATAGTATGTGATTGTACCTGTTATCATGTCGATACCATTGATTGAAGCTTGCATGATGTAATTTTCACGCTAATTGTTGTGATGATTTTGCAATGAATATTGATGCAGGCTCACTGACCAAACTGGACACACACTGTCATCAAGTATTGAATTTGTTTAAACCATATATCATGTTCCAGCATATATGTCTGATTGCTTGTGAAGTAGGTTTCTTGTATACTATATTGATACAACCAAATATTTATATTTGTTTTATGAGAATTTGTGTAGCAATGTTGGGAGCGTAAGGTTTGATTCCTCCATCATATATGACTATGTTGGCTCAAGAGCCCTTTCTTATTTACCATTGAAAATTTTGTGATTTCTTCTTATCTGATAGGCCTCTTTACTGAGGTGCTTAAAATTGGACCAAATGTTATTTATTTGTTTATTACCTCGTGCCATTTGCTATTACATTTTTATGTCTTCCTTGTGTCATGGCTGTTTTATTTGCCTCCTTTCAGGGATGAATTAATCTCGCAGTACTCACCTATGTCAGAAGACTCGGATGATTACCGTTATTATGATGCACAAGTAAACAACAATGGAAACCAAACAGATATGATGAGCAGTCCGTCAACTAGTCCAATTTCATCTCCACTTCGATTCCAGAAGCCAAACACTGGGTTCTCTTCAGCAAACCTGTACCCTCTCCCAAGCTGTTCCGTCTCAGCAGTGGTCTGCTCAAATGCTCGTCGTGGCGCTGAATCTGAAGGCCGGTTTCCATCTTCACCAAATGACATGTGCCATGGTGGAGACCTGAGGCGAACTGCGCTCTTGAGGTCGGTGCAAATGAGGGTTCACGGCCCCCATGCATACGAGTTGTCATTCAGCAGCAGACATGAACATGAACAAGAACTACAGTCTCACGAGGTTGAACATGACCACAAATATGTAGGGGAAGTCGAAGTGGAGGGAAGATCTTTATCTTGCCCAAAGTCGATCCAGGATGAAGCTGAGTTACAAAGCAATAAAAACTGTTGCCAACGTCCAGATCATGGTGTGGATTTTGTCTCACCAGATTATGGTATGACTGATGCCAAGTTTAACTCCGATGCCAAGTTTAACCACGACAAGATATCTGGTAAAATTTGCGTCAATGTGGATGAGCATAGGTAATATGTAGCAGGTTCTACGATAACTTAGGAACTTCTAACTCAGTCTTATGGTAGGATGCAACATTTCCTGCTGTGCGTTGTAATTTCTGTATCACTTGCATTGTGACATCTAAGTAAACTTAGACCTCTTGCAACGCATTGTGATGTGGACCATCTGTTTTTGTACCTGCTGCCATGAAGGCAATGTATCAAATTGGAACCACACCTAAATTAGGAGACTCAGTCAGAGCTAGCAAATCTTAAACATTGGATGATCGAATAATTAGCAACAAGTTGGCCGAAAATCTTAATATGTCAAATTCTTGGTCTAAATTCCCGGAAAAAATGATCCTTTTACAGTTATTGATAATAATCCGGCGAAGGGGGATTATTCAGAGCAGCTCAATAGACAACGGGGATGAATTTAGGGCAGAACTGCTTAGAGCCTCCTATTGGACACTTCATAGCCACAGGCCCACGACATCTTTGGGGAAAGAAAACTTTGAATTGTTCAAATTTTAAACTACTGTCCTTCCACTTTCTAGATATTTGAGTAAAAAGTTGAATTACACCACCGAAATACATCCATTTTTTAGCTACATGCATCTTCTTGTCGGAGGAAATCACATGATACTCCGTCGGCCCTCTAAAGATGGTACGTGGTAGGGGTTTTGGGAGAGATAATATCATACTCCGCTAGTCCTCTACAAGGGTACATGGTGCGGGGTGTTAGGGGAGGTTTTATTATACTCAATCAGCCCTCTAAAGAAGGTATGTGGTGCAGTGCCCACCTCTTAAGGGCACTTTGTTTCGTTTCTATCCATAGGGTATAAGGCTCAACTTCTGATCCACTAAGCCCCTATGGAGATGGATGGACACCATCTTCTCATTTGGGATCGATTAACGAGTGAGGCTGCCAAGTCGCGTGGTCACTATGAGGACGGCCCTCAAAGGAGGGCCCAAGCCTCAAGACCCTATAGGATCCTGAAGTCAGAGGCCCACCCATAGGGAACTCGTGGCCCCCTATGGCACTTGACATCCTACTCCAGAGAAGGGCACGTAGCAAAGTTCTCTAACCTAGCGAGCGTGCTCGGTGAAGTGCCTTCCCTCAATCAAGGGTGAATCGCTTTGTTCCCGTCTACGAGGCATATGGCTTAATGCCTAGCTCACTATGGCACCCCATAGGCATCCACAAAGATGGATGGATACTCTCATCTCGTTTGGGATTGACTGATTAGTGGGACTGTTAAGTCCTGTGATCCCACAAAGTCGGTGCCTGAAGGACCCAAACCTTAGGACCCCTCATGGGACCCCGAAATCAAAGGGATCAATGGCGCGAGATCTACTAACATCTCCCAGGAATGACAAAGATGCGCACAATCACCCCTAACAGAGATAGGATAGTATTTGTGTACCAGACCAAGCATCAATAAAAGATTGTTGTAATCATCACTTATAACTAGAACTCTAATTGAACACAAAAATATATACAAACTGATGTGCGCTAAGGGTCATTCTCATGTAGGGAGGCACCCCCTCTAACCCACAACTTCCATTGAAATGAAACACCATCTACTATTGGTGCACGATATGGTTGTGCCTGTATTCTGTATTTTACAAAATTGCCAGGATAATCTCCGGGCAGAGTTACAAAATCGCTGGAACATCCAAGCAGAGCTACGAAATAAAATCGATGCATCTTCTGCAGAGCTGCTGGTCTGACAAAACTGACAGATCTTCTCCGAACCGAGCTGCTGGATCGACAAGATTGCTGGGTATTTGCCTGGCAATCATAGAAGGCAACCTACAAATATATATATATAGCCCATGTCCCTCGCTGGCCGGCCGGGAAAACTGCTCAGGCACTGTGGGCGGCGGTGGCGACATCAGCTGAATCCGGCGGCCGCCCATCACCCAAACTTGCCGCAATCGCAATGTCGCGCATCTAACTAGGACTGACTGACCGCCGCTAGACAGTACTAGGAGAACGACGGTTGGCTGGAAGCAAGGTTTAGTGGTTGCCCCATGGCTGCAACTGCGTGTCCCCGGATCCGAAGCGCATGCCTTCGGCCAGATCACTGAGGTAATGCAGCTGATCGAGGCTGGTGCCGGGGCGCTGGAACTCCTCTGCCGAGATCTGCGTCTCGTAGCCGTGCGCATTCATGAAGTTGCCGCCGATGCCGGTGGGCGTGGCGAGGAAGCCGACTGGTGTGCTGGCGAAGTCGCCGCCAGTGCCGAGGGAGGGGTGCTCGGCCGGTGTGTCGTCGATGAAGTTGCGGCCGATGTCTAGGGAGGGGTTACAGGGGTAACCAACTGGCACGATGGCATTGCACGACTCGTCCGTGCGCTACATGGCCAGATTGGGTCAGCCATCCTGGACGTTGCCATTGCCCGGCGCCTGCATCTGGTAGCCGTTCATGGCCACGTAGTTGCCGCCGGTGCATTGGAAGCCTTACCCAGGCTGCTGCATCATGCGGGCATTGCGCGGCTGGAAGCCAACATCCTACGCTGTTGCTTCGAATGTATCGGATGCCATACTCAAACGGCGCGTTCTGGTCGAGACGGTCGTCGCCGGCGTCGGCTAGCAAACACAGCGCCTTTCGCCTCTCGCCCGTGGCCCGCAGCGCCCGCGCCTCGCCCAGCGCCGCTTCCCAGGGCACGAGCGCGGCGGGGCCGTCCCGCCGCCGGCTGGCGATCTTGGCCCGGCCTCTCCTTGCCCAGCTCCTCCCCGAGGTACCTCCGGTACGTGTGCGTTGTGCCCCGGGCGCCCCATCTCCGGCGGTAGGGCGCGGTACCTGTCGAAAACGCCCTCCTCCAACGCCCACACCTGGCGAGATCCCGCGCCTTCTCCCTGAGCCCCTCCTTCCTCTTCGCGAGGGTCGCGGCACGCGTCCGCGGGTTGCCGATGAGGCTTATCGGGATCTTCTGGCGCGGCATGGCTGGCGTTGCTGCGCTATGCTTCCTCCAGCTCATCGCTAGTCCCCTGGTTGCAACTCCGTTGGCGCCGCGACGCGGCCGTTTGTATAGAAAGATGACGTAAGCCTCTTAGCGCTGGACACGAACCCGTCTCACTCGAACGCGCCGCGGCTAGGCACGTAGGTCGTAGGCGCTAGGCATCTTATGAGTCCGTAATTTCGTATTACCCGCAACAAATGACGCTGCTGAGAGCTGAGTAGTACAAAACTAGTCAGTTAAAATCTCGTGTGCTGCCGTTGGCGACCACTGAATGTTAATAGATCGATAGGAATTTTTTAAAAAAAAGGTAAAAATAAAAAACAAAAATACTTTAGCTCAATGTTAATAGAGGGGAAATTTTTCCAAAATTTTTTTTAATATATATATATATATATATGAAACTAGTGTAACTATTGCACAGTAGAAACTACATTGTTTGTGTGCCGCGTGGCGGCAATGGTCCGTACATCTCTAAGATTAAAGAGGTATAGGTTAGACTTTAATTTTCGTGTTCATGTGTGGATTAAATATACGAGTATATGACACATTTCTCCTGCAGCTCACCTACGCTCACCTACACGCTCCTAGATTTTTAAGAAATCAAGTAGAACGATCAATCTGTGACTGCCAATCGATTGGGTTCATGATGGTGGGCTCGCTTCCACCATAAAAGTAGAAAAGAGATGAATTTACAAATCCACACGAGCGTAGATTTTAAGTGTATAAATGCTATTTTTTTAATATACTACATTTAAATTTTGAAAGTCGATAAAATTATTTTTTAATATGCTAAATTTGTTTATTGAATTAGTTTTGATTTTGGTGGTTTGAGATTTTTAAGACCTTAGAATTATTTATATTATACTTTTAGCACTAACTATATGTGTTTGATTTATGATGTTATGAAATAACTATAAAAGATTACTAAGTTGTACATATGAAGTATGTACTCTCAATGAAAAATTTCTAGTTCCATCGCTGCTAAAGAATGGGAACCTATGTGACAACAGAAAAGGCTTACATGCATCTCTCTTCTTGCCTTAATACCCTAATAATTTTGCATGTTCCGGTCCGACAAGATCGAACTTGTTTTGGAGTTAGGAAGAGCATGTATCCTCACTCACGTTGGAAGAACAAAATATACCACCAAAATTGGTTATTCCATCTTTAAAAACAAGTGTGCGCAGATCGTCCCCAACACAGGTAACAGCACTGGTTCAAGCACACTGCACAGTAGAAACTACATTGTTTGTGTGCCGCGTGACGGCAATGGTCCGTACATCTCTAAGATTAAAGAGGTATAGGTTAGACTTTAATTTTCATGTTCATGTGTGGATTAAATATACGAGTATATGACACATTTCTCCTGCCGCGCTCACCTACACCTCCTCCGGCGCACGGTCAATCTATGACACCGATTAGGTTCTGTGCTCGCTTTTCCACCGTAGAAAAGAGACTGAATTTACAAATCCACACGAGAGAGTAGATTTTTAAGAAATCAAGTAGCGGGAACTAGATAAGCTATATATTTCTTTACCAGACTGCCAATCTTAAATTATGGTAAAGAATGGTAGCATGATGGTGGGCGGGAGTGGCTTGACCAACCGCGGGACCATTAAAGGATGGGAATTAAACTATTTTTCGAGAAATCTGTTCAAAATCTTTCCTAACAGGTCGCAAAAGTAAGCTAAGTTGCTGATTACGCCTTCATATTGCAAGGCTCCCATGTCTGTAATAGCAGAGATGCTATGATCCTAAAGAACAGGGGCGGTACCAGAGGTGCCGGGTATGCCTGACACTCCTAAAATTTTGAAAGTCGTATAAAATTATTTTTTTAATATGCTAAATTTAAAATTTGAAAGTCGTATAACATTATTTTTTAATATGCTAAATTTGTTAATTAAATTGGTTTTGATTTTGGTGGTTTAAGATTTTTAAGACCTTACAATTATTTATATTATGCTTTTAGCAAATTCTAAATATATGTGTTTGATTTATAATATTACGAAATAATTATAAAAGACTACATAGTTATGTATATATGAAGTATGCACTCCTAACGAAAAATTTCTAGCTCCGTCACTCCTAAAGAACAGGAACCTATGTGAAACAGGAAAGGCTTACATGCATCTCTCTTCTTGCCTTAATACCCTAATAATTTTGCATGTTCCGGTCCGACAAGATCGAACTTGCTTTGGAGTTAGGAAGAGCATGTATCCTCACTCACGTTGGAAGAACAAAATATACCACCAAAATTGGTTATTCCATCTTTAAAAACAAGTGTGCGCAGATCGTTCCCAACACAGGTAACAGCACTGGTTCAAGCACACTGCTTGAATGGTCAATAGTTATTGGGAAGATAAACTCGGTTTACCTCTACCGCATGGCCAAAATTTTCAAAGAAAAACCTGCATATTCATACACGCAAAACAAAATTACTTGCCGCATTCAGCTTTCACCCAGGTCAGATATAACCCATGGAGTTGTATTATTGGATTGGAAAATGAAGTTGGATGTCGTAACAAAGTTAATATCTTTCTCTCCATCGGAAAGTAAACTAATTTTACTAGTGACTGAATCCATGTAACCACAAAAAAAGAACAAAAAGACTGAGCCACACATTAGGATACAAGTATGCTCAAGAGAAACCCTCAAAATTAGATGTGCCAATAACGAACTCTCATCGTCACATTCCTAATCCATCCTTTCTTTTCGCCTATATCCCGATTGTGAGAATGGAGCACGCCCTCGCCTTAGGAAGAGAAGATTGAAAGAACATTCTTCTTGATGATAAATTCATCTGCCTTTGAAGGGCTGATGGACTGCAACAAGAAAAAAACGTAAGCATAAGTCATTCATTGTTTACGATGATGAATAATGTCGAATGAAGTTTGGCATGGATATTGCTGTTTCGCACCTTCTCCAACATGCGTTGAAGCCTCTCGGTTTCCTTCTTACCATAGTCACTGCCTTTCTCCAGGATCTTCTTTGCGATGGTTACGTAGACCTTTCCATGCCTGATTTAAATAAAAGGTAAAGTTAAAATTATAGTGCCGATAATATCATTACAAACTGATGATTATAATATCATTTAAGCAGCTTCGACAAATAACTGAGGCTAGAGTTTACTTCACAGCAGAACCACTGAGCTTTGCAACCTCCTCTTCCATACTGGAGAGGACTTCCTTCTGCTTGTCACTGGCAGCACTAAGGAACTCTTTTGCCAGGGCATCCAAACTTGCTATACGTCCAGCCTAGAACAATAATAAACAGAGCATAGTCACAATAAGTAGCATTTTTGCGTGAATTCAGATGTGTGGTCATGCAGCACTGAATGTATGCAACCAACCTCTGAAGTGAGTTGACCATTTGTATCACGGCTGGTACCACACCTCTCGTTAATGAATTTGACGAAGTCACCCAAATCCCTGCCACCGTCATAATCTTCACCAGCTTTGTTTCCCTTTGGGAAGAACTTCAATGTAGGATAGCCAGTAACTCCATACCTAAAAGTGGCATAGAAAGTCAAAAACTATTTCGTACATTAATATATAAAACAGTAAATCACTAAATCAATGAAGGTGTTACAAGTGTTGTGTGGCATACAAGTGCCAGTTGGTTGTATTCATGTATTCACAGCAAATCAATAGCACGCCCGGTGCAATACAACATAAATTGGGTAAAGAAAATGCAGGTGAGACACCAGGACATAAGTCAGAGAACATACTTTTCAGCCAAGTCTTTGTGTTTGTCAGCATCAAGGTTAGCAATCACGACTCCCTCGTCCAACTTGAAAACAGAAGCCAGCTTCTCATATGTCTAACAACAAATACATGAATATGATTAGACATGTCAGAGATAATGATACCTGCAAAAGTAAACTAAAATATGCACAACAAATTCAAGCTAGAGCCATCTACTAACCGGAGCAAGATGCTTGCAGTGGCCACACCTGTAGAACAAATAAGCACCCAATCAATCATATTCATCTGGGGAGAGATCATGGATTCATGGTGCAAAAGATAACGGAGGAAAGTAAATCAACTAAGAAAACCTACCATGGAGCATAGAACTCAACAAGAACATCTTTTGTTTCATCAAGGACAACTGAGTCAAAGGTCTCGGAGGTGAGCACTACAACACTTGAAGGAGCAGTTGCCAGCTTTATGTTGGTGCCTGAAAGACAGAACCCGCATGGTTTTAGACACTTCTGTAATTGTGGATGGAAATTGCTTCAATAGCACATCAGTTCAACTAGCTATTTGTGAGAACTCCTAAATGAGAAACACTAAATAGAATTTACAAGAAACCAAAGGAGATGGCCACAACTTCTTGACATGGTATCTCCTATTATTCTGAAAGGTACATCAAAGTTTAAAGGATACAAACATCACAAGTTTTTTATGAACAATACCAACACCATCCACAGTTTAGGAGTCAAAACCTCATACATGGATATAAAAGAAGATGATATCAGGAAGTAACACAACATTGCTAATTTCAGTTCACCTTGATTCCTTGCCTACTAACAGAAATTCCAATATAATCTTATATATGATGACTTTTGAGCGTCATTGAGATAGGAAAGTGAAATTACTTGGTAAAACAACATGAAAGAAGGCACAATGTACAAGCTATTCTAGTAATATAAGTTTGAACTACCTCCTTCAGTATTAACAAATTCAGTAAGGGCTTCTGCAGTGCGCTGTCCTTCGTACCTACATGGTCATAATAATATCTATCATGAAATTTTTGCAACAGAAATGGTCATGTGCAAGCTGAAACAACAGTCACATAGCCTCACTTTTTCGGCTCCAAGGATCCTTTGGGGAACCATTGGATTGTTGGGTACCCAGAAACTCCATATTTGCTGCACACACTCTTGTGCTCATCACAATCAACCTATAACAAGAAATGAAGTTGAAGATGAGTAAATCCTATGAGTTCTATAAAATCCAATAAAATGGAGAAGGCGATAAATTCTCATGAATATCCATGTGTCAATCATTTTCTCATCCCTTCCTTTGTGGCATGAGAATGAAAAAATACTAAAGATATGTCAAAACTTCAAATATTTAGCAGAGAAGAAACTAAGTTAATATTTGAAGTAAGAATGTAAACCTTGGCAATCAAGACAGATTTAGCTTTCTTGAAACTTGCACCAAGCCTTTCATACTCAGGGGCAAGCTTCTTACAGTGACCACACCTAAACAAACAAAATAGGCAAAAGATTAACACCAGAAATGTTTTTTTATTGAAAAACAGAAGAGATATGCTTTGAAATGCTGAATTGCTGATACACTGAAATTCAAATACAATTTTATGTCACTCGATTGCAGAAGATACTACTACGCAAGGGAAAATTACAGGCTTAGGAGCACTCTGCTACACAAACTGTGTAAGCTCTTCTTCTCTTTTTTTTCCAGTTGTATTCGTATACAACAGTCCACCAGAACCCCTCAAGTAGGAAAGAGCCACAATTTTCCCACTTCAAGAATCCAACAAGCCTTCAAATTTCAAAAACACACCACAGTGCCATGATTAACCATATAAGATATTTTTATTGCTAAAACAATACTCCCTCCGTATAGAAATATAAGATATATAGTTTCAATGGTCTTGTTCAGAAATATAAGGCTTGCATGTAGATTTAATGAGGCTTTTCCTATTATACCCTATTTATTCTCACTCAACTATATGCATTTATTCATTACCACCACACACGATATTATATCTCATCTTCCAAGACAATTAAGTGGGGCATCTAAGTCACTTTTACTCAATACTTTTCTCAATTTCACTTCAACCTTAATCCTTATGCAAAGCCAAAATACGCCTTATATATCTAAACGGAGGGAGTATAAGTCTAACCTTATATATCTGAACGGAGGGAGTATAAATCTAACACTTCACACAATACCGGTCATCAACATTGTTAGAAAGGTTTGGACCCTTTTATTCATGTCAGCCCACTCACTAGTAGGGATGAAAACGGATTGGATACCATATTTGTTTTCATATTTTTTCTCGGATATGGATACAATTACGAATAACCTAGATACGGATACGAATACAGATACAGAGTGAATACGAATCGAAACGAATACGGTGATAGATACTTATCAGAACATGAAAACCCTTTAAATTATACACACAAAATAAAAAAGAAAGTAACTAGTTTATTTGCTCCAAACATTCATAAAGAACATGTAATGACTCAAGATTTGCATTCTTTGTTGAATTATGTTTAAAATAATAAATTATGTATTTATTTATGAGATTTTATGCATTTTAGCTACTTATTTAAAATATTTTCCTATTAAGGATAGTAGTGTTTGAATTTTCACAAAAATTTAAAAGCAGATAAAATTTTCAAAATAATTTTTTAAAATGTTAGATTGTGTCAAGAACTTCCCTAAAAAAATTCATAATTTTTGGAGTTGATTTTCCCATTTTAATAATTGAAATTTGATGTGGATTAATTAAATTAGAAAACGATTTTGAAATGTTGAAACCTTTTTGGGCCAAAAGAGTAGCCTTGGCCAAGCCCATGTGCATATCTGGACATCCAGCCCATAAATATCTGGATTATCGGGATCCGTATCTGTATTCAACGGATAATGAGCTACCAAATCCGTATTCGTATCCGACAGAAAAAATCATTATCCGTATATATGTGATACAATCCGACAAATATCCGATCCGATAGAATCCGTATCCAGAAATTATTCAGATCAGTCCGAAATTATCCGATCTGTTTTCATCCCTACTCACTAGTTAGTAAAAACACTACAATGTTATGGGCTTATGGCCTTTTCTTTCAATAAAGAAGGAAATGTGAATCACACTGAACCAATTCGCCCGGTTACCCCAACCAAAACTATGATCCCATAAACAGCATAACACACAAAAGAAACCAATCAATATGCCAAATAGATAATATCTACCTCGACTGGAACACAACAAGTGATTAAGTTACAGTACGTAATTCCACCTACAGCTTAAGACCTAACCAAAAACCTATCGGATGCTGGCTTGAAAGAAAGATTCAACTTTTTTTTTTTTTGTTGTGTGTGTGTGACCAATCCCGCCCCCGGGTTCCTGATCTGATCTAGAATATTGCACAACGGAAATACACGAACAAACCTACAGAAATAACAAGATATACAGCTCAATTCAAGCGCATGTACAGTCTACACTAGCCAACAAGGATCAAATTTTCCAATCGGGCCGCATGCTGGTAGAAATCAGATCAATTTCATAAGAAAGATCCACTGTGTGACAACAGCCTCAGCTTCTAGCGAACCCCTGAAGCAATTGGGCCAATTCCGTATAAAGATCCACAGAAGCGAAACTTCCCGATCCCAAATTAAAACAACTGGAAACTACGGCCGCTCCACCGCATCCACCCATCCCAGCAGCAACCCGATCGATTAAATCAAGCACGTCGTAAAGACCCGAACTCGCTCGTACGCAACGACGGGATCTGATCGGATCCAACCAAATAACGCGAGGATCTGGCGAGGCAGAGAGCGAGGAGGGCGAACCAGGGGGCGTAGAACTCGACGAGGGCGCCGCGATCTTGGCCGACCTCCTTCTCGAAGGTGGACTCAGTCAGGGCCATCACGTCGTCTCCGTCGGCGAACGCCGGGGCGGCGAAGGCGGCGAGGAGGAAGAGTAGGGCCAGGGTTTTGCGGGAGATCTGGGAGATCGCCATGGCTGGGAGCTCCCGAGGTTTGCGCAAAGCAGGCGAACAAGCGAAGCGAAGTCCTTAGTCGTCCCCCTTGTCTTTTACATCGGATAAAAGATAGTGTTAATCCAAAGCAAAATCGTATGGGTGCGAGTGCGTGTCGTGCTGCGACTGGCTTGCGCACTCTGATTCGAAAGCTGGCTCCGTAGGCTTGCTACCACGTTGCACCGATGGTTGTGCCACAGTTGGACCTGTAAACGAGCAGAGCTAGCCTCGTCTCCGATAAGATTTGAGCTGAACTCGAGCAGAGTTTTAGCTGGAGTTTGAGTCTCGAATTAGGCTTAAGTTTAGCTCGATCTAAGTTTGAGTAGATTTGAGTTTAGTTTGAGTAAGTTTGATATGTTCGAGTAAGTTTGGTAAACTAGAGTAAACTCGGTAGACTTGGTAGCAAGCTTGAGTAGGTTCGAGTTTGGTTTGAGTAAATTTGATATGCTCGACTTGAGAAAGCTCGGTAACAAGTTTAAAAAAGTTCGACTTAAGGAAGCTCTGTACAAGTTCAAGTAGGCTCATGAACTATTCGAATTTGGCTCGGTTAAGCTTGCGAGCTCGAGTTCAGCTCATTCGGAACTTGAGCCGAGCTCGAATCAAGCCTCTTGAGAGCCTTGAGCCTTTTTTACCAACCCTAGCCACAATCCACCTGCTTCTTTTCCTATCTTCGTCTCTTTGCTCGTATAGCTTTCCATTTTCTTTTTAAATCTAGCTTCTCCGCAAGTTTATTTATAAAAATGGCTACCTCTCTCACTAAGATAGCATAGTAGATAATATTTATCCCGTGCCGCATGCAAGGAGCGCGAGAGGTGACAAGGCTATGACATTACGGGCGAGCGTGAGAGCAGGGCATAGCCTACCGTGCCCCAGTGTGGTAGAGCTCCTTCCACGCTGCCTAAGCACATCAAGAGGCTTGTCGCACACATGCACACGCCCTGCTCACATGAGCTGTCGCGCTCGCCCATCTTATTGTGGTCCAGATAGGGGACATATGTCACATACCGCGTCTTCCGTGATAGAGGATAGGTTATTTTTACAAATGCGTTCACGGTGGACTTGATTTTTTTTAAAAAAAAGTTACAAAGAGCTAGGTAGGCATAGTGTTCCTACCACTAGACAAGGAGATGCATCAATGATGGCAAGCAGCAGAATCTGTCAGAAAAGGAGATTACAGCCATGCCGATAGGGAACCTAAGGCTCAGAGCTTGGTTTGCCATGGCGGCGCCAGCAGAGGTAGTGTAACTTGAGCTCACAGAGAGCACAATACATGTTATCAAAGCTTTGCAGAATGTACTAAAAAAAATGAGCATCCGCAACAAAAACAACTTCAAATTACAAACAAAACAATCCAACACCATGATACAATACATAAGAACTCTGATGCAACATAAACTAAAACTAATTATGTCACCATGTCAGTATGTCACTTAATTAGTAATAGCCATCCAATTAGCCGGTTACTCCCATGGCATCGTTGAAATAACTGACCAAGCCAAAATTGATAGTGGATTCGACTTAAGTCTAACTGTTCTGTTAGGTTGGGCTTGAGCTGACTTGCTCTTAGGCTAAGCTTGGGTAGGCCTTGAGATGGGCTGGGCCAAGTCATCGATGAAAGGTGAAGCTGTCCGATTGGTCAAAGTGATAATATAAATATTGGAATTTCTACAAAGAAGCATTTAATCCCACATTAAATTCTTTTTAAAAGCATATACATTGTACATACAAGGAGGGATTTCTTAGTATATGCTTTTTGCTAATGATATAGTGCTAATTGAAGAGAATAGCGTAGGTGTTGATAGAAACTTCAGTTATGATAGGATCAAAGGATTTTAGACTTATTATGACTAAAACTGAATATATGATATGTGTTTTTAGCGTTGCTATGGTAAGTGATGGCGATGTTAGTATAGATAAAAAAGTAGTGGTCAGGAAGAAAACTTTTTGATATTAGGATCGATGATACAGAGTGATGGCGAGATTGATGAAGATACGAGCCACAGGATACGAGCGGGGTGGTTGAAATAATACCAAGCAGTGGGTGTCCTATGCTATGAGGTACTACCGACTTCTAGTGGCGATAGTTATTTTCTAAAGAGAGCTCTCTCGGGACTGTTCGGTGTGAGTGATATTACTGACTAACCAGGAGCGATACTAGCCCTGGGTAGCGGTAGTGCTAACTTTTCTACGACTTAAGTTTAATGTTTGCATTAATTGTTGATTAATGTATATTATTGTGAATAGTGCTATATGATGTGTTTCTTATCTGTGTTGGTTGAAAGATTTTGAGGCTGGGTCATGACGAGGAGAAGGCGAGGACAGGACTAAGCTAAAAGAGCTGAAATCCAGAACGGTTCAGGGACATCGAATAATGATGAGAGCAGAAAGTAGTTGTAAGCGAGGAAGGCAAGGAACCAAAGTGTAAAACAATGATGATGGATATGGCAGGCAACAACATGGACCGGCGTTAGACTCAGAGAGGAGTTGAGATTCAGAACGATCAATGACGCCAATATCACCATGGTGAAGCGGTCAAGGACATGTGGTGCATCAAGTGACACGATCAAGTTTGCAAGCAATGACGGTTCGAGAGAGTCCGGACGTGTGAGAAGTTTGGCGAGAGGTCATTTGGGCCACATGGAAACCAACGAAGCATGGCGATGCTTCGAAGAGAAGGAAGTCTAGTTATGGGGCAAAATGGTCATTTTGCTCAATACCGACGTCTGGGTGGTTTGAAAAACCACGACGGTGGCCTAAGTAATTTAGGTTACGTCAAAATGATGTTAGACACAAATTCAGGCTCACGGAACAAATTTAGTGTCAATGTAATAGCCGCTTTGAGACGCGTGCTTGTGTGAGTGGAAAACCCATTAAGAGTGTTGGGTTTCAGGTTAGCCTGTATAAATGTTGATAGTATCCACGTGTGTGTCCAAGTCTAGAGTTAAAGTTGTCTGCACTATATAAGGAGATGTAGAGGAGAAGATGCATTGAGGCTCTTAAGACTAGGATTAGGTTTCTCACAAGATTTTGGTATATATTTTTGTGTTGTGTGTGTGCTCTTTGTGAGAGGTTTTGTAAATACTCCTCACGATCTGAATGCAAATCATCTTTATGTTCGAGTTTTGCCTCAAGTTTTGATCTTCTTCTTTCTTTACTCTTAATCTTTTCTTGTGGTTTATTTCTTGTTTGATCTCGTGCTGCCAAGGATGTTTGATTGATATATGTATCCTCTGTAGATCATCTCCTCAATCATCTAGGCAAGTTTCTTCTTGATTATCCAAGTTTATCTAAGAAACCGGTTTTTAGGTTAAAGAGGAAGATTTTGAGGTAAATCTTGATCCTACTTCTATGATGGATCTTCCTTGGGTATTCTTGCATGCTATGACATGTGGGAGGCTATTTAGAATCATCTTGATCATCAAAATCCCACGAGCAAGTTTAGTGCAAAGTTGTTTTTTTATCTTGTTTTTGTGCACTCTTCTTTGAACTGGAAAAAGTCGAAATTTTGACACTAGTTCTTACGATTGAAAGTTGGAATAGGTTTTTGATATCTATAGGAAGGTGTCTACAAGGTTTCACAGGGTTTGGATCAGCCGATCGAAATATTTATCGATTTTCGTTTTTAAAGTCATACTGATTTTACCTATTCAGCCTTGTTTTTACTTAGCGCGGCATTATCGCTATAGTAACATGGTAGTATTGGGTTATTGTTTATCTTAACACACTACCGGTCTCAATAGCATGATAGTGCTGTCCCTAAGCTGAATTTTTTTTAAAAAAAATTCTTTTCCCATTTTTCTAAGATCTTAGGGGGTTTTGGTTGGATTCTTTGAAGATAAAATTATTGTGTAATCATTCACCCCTGACCACCCTACTTTTAAATCTGAATCACAAGTTGATTTCGAACGCATGCTTTTAAATCTGAATCTAGAAAAATGGCTAGAAAACCAGAGATGCAAATTATGGGGGAAAAAACGCAACGTATTTCTTCATCCATTTTTTTCATCTTTACTCGACATTTGAAGAATCAGCAGGTCCAGCACTTGTCTCGGCGGCACCTTTTTATCACAGTGACGGTACTGTGGATAATCAGCATGCATGGAGCAGGTTGATCACTTCGACAACGCTCATAAATTGCGCCGGCCACTAAGACTATATGCTCCATCAAATCAGCGTCGGTAGTGTATTTTAAAAGTTAAAAGTCAAAGTTTAAATAAAAAGTAGTGTATTTTAAATAAATTTTGTAAAAGCTACGAGTCTCTGTATAAGTAAAAGATAAATACTATTGGAGATGTGGCTTTTTGGCTTATTAAAAATTAGTTTTAGGATAACATTACTGAAGTTAGGATTAAAATATTATTCCTTGCCATGCATAAAAGCGGACTGCTTTTAAATTAGTTAAACTAAAAGGTTGATTTAATTTAAGGTATAAACCGACAAGTCCAAGCCTAACCTTGCGAGGAGATCAGCACGCAGGAGTGTGCAGTACTTTACTTGAAATTTCACGTGTGCTTTAATATATAGAAAAAATTGTAATTTCGAACTAAAAATTACAACTCCTTCGTGTTCCTGCGAGAGTCCCGACGAGGTTTTTTTCTTTGTAATATGCAAAGTATCATCATGCGCATTTTCTTCTTTCATAGATATTTTGTGCCCCGATTCATATCCGAGATTTTCACCCCCTCGACATATTTCTTTTTACAAGTCTAGCCTTATACGAACAAATTTGTGAAACAAGTCCTCTTTTCGACTGCAAAAACAGCAACAGGTGATATGTGTCACCTAACATGCTCCTATACCGCAGCAACAACTCTAGGCTAGGCAGTTCACCTATCGTGTTTGGCAGTAGGAACCTGCCGACCATGCCTACCTAGTTTGTTAGGGTGCTTGATTAATTAAGTTAAGTTATTAATTAAGTGATTAAATAATTAAAGTGGTTAATTAATTGAAGTGATTTGATAGGCACAATCCTGCCAAGAAGAAGAGCTCGGCAAGAAACCTTACCATAATACATGAGCGTGGCAGATGACACGTCACGATTAAGAAGAGAATCATTTTTATAAATTATTTGAAAGGGCCAGATGTTTAAAAAATTGATAGGGGCTAGAAAAAAGAAGGCTTCTTCATATAATGCTATTCTACAAATTGATATATACTTAGGTCCCGTTTAGGATTTGCAAATAAATAATTTAATTCCTTAAAAAAGAGAAAAATAGCCTTATAGAGAACAAAAGTTGCACACTCAAGAGACAAACCAATAATTGTATTGAGCTGCTATTTGCATCGTCAAAGGTATGGTGTTTCCTCGCAAAAAAGAAAAAAAAGTTATGGTGTCGCGAAGAAAACTCGAAATATATGTTGTTATCCAGTGGGAGCATATTTTAGCCTTAACCAACGGAATAGAACTTAAACAATCGGCCATTAAATTAAATCTGAATGGTGTATATCAGCATAGTTCGCCTATACCGCTAGACGGTTGAAGGTTCGTTAAAGTTTAAATTAAAATAATTCAAGGGGGTTTGCTAAAAAGTGCATTGGTTGATCCGGGCCATCTAGCTTCAATCCAATGGTCTTATTATCTTTGCTTAAGACCTTTCTCATTTTATATGTTCCCGCTTTCTATAATATGTACTTTGCAATCTCACCAGCTCCTATATTTTAGAAACACAGTAGAAACCTAATCGATCGGATACTAAATACACACATGTTAACGAAATGAACCTGTAAAATTGCACAATTAGTCCAAGTTTATATCCAAGTCACTGGTCCATTACTTGAGACGGCTCGATTGAACAATTCTTCGTAACGCGGGCTACACTGAACAGCGTGTGATTATTTAGGGGCTTCGACCAACAAAGTTGAAAATAAAGGGATAGATTGTACTTGGTAATTGTAGCAATGATTCTGCAGCGCAAGATCATGGCCTTAGGACTCGCAAAGATTTATAATCGATCGAACACAGTGAAAGAACCCAAGAAAATTATTAAAATGAGGAACATAAGGGGAAAAAAACAATGTAGGCGGAGATAAAGGTGGGCCTCGTATTGGGCCGGCACGGTATGGATCTGTTTAGCTGCGTGTCTAAACCGTATTGCGTCGCTATGGTCTAGCTGATCCACGTGCTATGTTGTGTAGACCCGACTCGTTCAGACACGGTCTATTTGTGATTCGTACCAATCCAGGTCTTGTCTATTTGCACAATTACAACGAGGAAAAATGGACCGAAGACGTACCGTACACATGCCGCGTGCCACTTGCAAGGCGGGCGTGACGTGCCATCCGTCACACTCAGTTGGCAATCCTAACATGGCCTGTTCTAATACGAGTAAGTCTTAGACCGTGCCATACCCACTATACCACTTGCCAGTAAAAAAAAAAAGAGCGGTACATACCCACTCAAAGAGAAAGAGAAGAAACAAAAGGATATATTGAACCGAGCGAACTAAGACATACGTACATGATAATGATATACTGCATGATTCATCATTGAGAAATCAGACTACTCAGGGTACGTTCATCCATAGCAAGCTAGTTGGAATCAGGGTTGGCGCCGCTGGGCACCTGATGCTTGCTCACGTTCATGAACATGGAGCTTCTTCTCTCCATGCTCCGCGGATGCGCAGTCACCTTCACCTTCACGGACTGCGGCTGCGCGGGCACCTGAAGAAGGCGCCGGCCAGCCACCGCTGTCGCGTCGACGACGGCGTATGCCGTACAAGAGCTGAGCAGCATCGGGATCTCCAGCATGAAGACGAGGAGGAGGAGGCCACAGAGCAGTCGATCATCTCTTGCCATGCACGCAGGAAATGAGCTAGTCCATGCAGAACACCAGATCAGAGTATCAGACCATGGAAGTTGGAACCGTGAGAGAGAGAGAGAGAGAGAGAGCTTGAGCTTGCTCAAGTGTCCAGAATCAAGAACTCAAGACTAGCGAAAGGTGAGCTTAAAAGGATCTTGCAAACTGTGAAATGGGGAAGAAGGTGGCAAAGCCGAAGCTTTGGACTTTTATCTGGTCAGAGCGACGCGAGGGTGTCTGGAAAGTGATTGAGGCAAAAGCATGGAGATGGACATGAACGAACAGGGAACCCGGACAGATTACTGAAGGCAGCTAGCTGTACCTGCACGTACACCTGCATCCATGGCACTATGGCAGTACGGCGCTACTGCGGATGACGAGGCACGAAGGGGTTACTCCAGTTGATTTTTAGGCCTCATAAATTTGAGCGCTCGAGTTTACCGTGTACGCACGTATGTGTGTGTGACGCGCGCCCCTCTCGTCCTGCGCTCAGCAGGTGGCTACCTAGCTAGCCTCCATGGGTGTGACAGAACGCGCACCTACTTTAATTTGCTTTTTGTGAAGAGTTGACAAATGAAATCCATGGTCGACTGAACAAATGTACAGTTCTCTCGAGTACTGTGTACCGGGTACAAGTGATGAGGTATGGCCTGCAGCTGGCCGCTGCTGCTGCTGCTGCGTAGGAGTATTCATTATAGCATACAGGCGTGACCGCGTGAGGTGTGCGCTGCGACAAAAGATTGCGGTCGATCAGCGATGATTCTGAAGATTACGCGCGTGGAACTAAACTGATCGATCCATGGCCAATGCGATGCAGGCAGCAGGAGCTAGCGGTAGAAAATAGAATCAGACAAGCGCTACCAAACCGACGCTTCGTCCAATCATCATGAATCGCCTTTCATTCATGGACGTGAGCGGGAATTAATGGCATCAGGGACGTACACGCATGCGCCCTGCTAAAACTTGAGTTCATATCAGACGATATGTGCCATGGCATAGTCTCTCTCTCGTTCTGACCTGAGTATGTCACAGGCTCACAGCCTGTACAACCCTGTATGTATAGCGTTAAGATAGCAGAACTCGTCTCTGTCCATGACGGGTGGGCCCTTTCTGATAACTCCGGACGGCCCACCTGTCAGTGACTCATAGATACGATTTCGCACGGATATTCTACACAAGCCTTTAAATGTAAGCATATGCATGCATATGTACTATCCTGAGGTGATTGAATTTCACACCGACAACGTGAGATGGGGACCCGAGCATGCATGCGGCAGCTGGCGACCAGAGGACGTGCATGCGTATGTACATATGCAGGCGAAACCCTAGTGCTTGTCTTTTCGAGTGATTGCCAAGCTCATGTCATTTCATGCTGGAAAAAGAAGCGTTGGAGTAATTTGCATGTGCATGGCTTTTACATGCTTGGCCTCAGCAATTGGCCGCTTGCTGATAAATTAGGATCAGTAAGTGCCAGAACTGGAGATCGAGGGGCCTTTAGACTTTAGTTGGACTTTGTGGGAGCTAAGGAAATTGTATGCATGGCAAAGTGATCCGCATAGAGGCTAAGCATGCCTTTTTTTATCACAGAAAAAAAAAAGTGAAAAAGAGACCATGTTACATGCCAGACTGTCTTTGAATAATCTCGTCATATTTTAATGTAAAATTAATATGATGTTTTCTTTGTAACTCTAATAAATACCAGCTTTACTTGATATTCTTTACCTACATAAATTGAATATAGTGTTTAAAATAGTAATTAGAGGTAATCTAGTTATTTTCAATATCTCATTAGCCTATATGTCAAGAGAAAATACACCTTATAAACTTAGACAGAGATATTACTATTTAATAACAACTTAGGAAGTTTTATAAATTAAATAAGGGAAAATTTGGAGGTGCATTTACTCTAGCCCGAACTACAAAACCGTCTAACCACCCTCCCGAGCTTGCCGATCCCATCTACTTAACCCCTTTAGCTGACTTTGCAGGGCAATATTGCACACATGGAGCTCCAGCATGGATAAGTTGCCAGCATGGACTGCTACATCACTCTGAACCCACATGTCATTGGCTTGAACCTTCCTGCCAGAACTCCAAGTCTAGTGTTCCGTCGGACCAAGCCATGGCCTTTGGCGTCTGCGAGGGGGGAGGAGCATGGCGATCAGAAGGCCGCCACCTCTCCGCCGTTCTTGGTGTAGCTTGCTGACACGATCAGACTGTGGGTACCCATTGGGTATTGGTACCCATTGGGTTTGGGTATGGGCACAGATCTGCATCCGCAAAGCTTAATGGGTTTGGGTAGACGGAGCTTTGTTCGGATTTGGGTTTGGGTTTAAAGCAGTGGTACCTGGAGGTACCCACCCGATTGCCATCCGTACTCCTCCTTTCTTCTCTCTCCATCGTCCGATCCCACTTGTCACCACCTCCCTTCCCCATGCCCTCCTCCCTCAAGCTAGGGACAGTACTAGAGGGTGCCGGATATGCCCCAACACCACTTTTGATAGTGTTACAAGATCACTTCTTTAATGGATTAAATTTGTTGATTGAATTGGTTACAATTTTAGTGTTTTGGGATTTTTAAGACCTTAGAACTATTTGTATTGTACTTTTAGTAAAATTCAAATATATATATTGGATTTATGATCCTATGAAATCATTTTACATGCTACAGAGTTGTATGTATCAAGTGTGCACCCTACAAAATTTTTCTACCGCTGCCTCAAGCCACCCCATGGCATTCGCGACGTAGCTTATCTAGGTGTGGTTGGTGCGGGCGGAGATGGTATGATGAGACGGCACGACACAGACCATAACCAAAGGTGCGGAAATAGGGGATGTGGTGAAGCCAATGGTGCTAACAAGCCTTGGACTAGATGAATGAACAGCTCTGCATTTTATCTTCTTGATCCTCATCATCATTAGGCTTATTATCATTCTCTGGGATTTACTGACCTTCTGTTTCTACTGCAAAGTTAATCAGGTAAAGATTCTTCCGCATTTCAAAAGTCTTTCAACAGGGATCTTGGAAATATCTTTTGCAAGCAACTCCGATTCTGACCGCTTCATAGAAAATTGTAACATCCCAAAATTTTAATAAAGTAAAATGTATATTTTGAATTTGAATATAATTATTTCTGAGTTTTCTTGCCATTATTGGTTTTATTTGGATTTCTTTGGATTTGTACTTTGTATGAAAAATCCAACAAATGGAATTAAAGAATGGATAATGGTAAAAAGGAAAAAAGATAAAAAGTAAAAATTTATGAAATTGCCATGGGAACCCTGATCATGCAAATGAACCATTTTAGTCATCAATTGAAATTTTATACATAGAATAATGAAGAAATAAAATAAAGAGACAACTTTTAACTCTAAATAATGCATTGTCAGAAATTATAAAATATTTTGGAGTCACAAATGGATCTGTAAAAATTATCATGAAAACCTAAATGTGATATATACCTCTGGTAAAAATATTATAAATTAATAATGAAATTTAGGACTTTTTAGAATTTAAAAATAGAAACTATGAAAATATGGAAATTGCCATGTCAGAATTTTTATTAAATAATGGAGTAAGTTTTTGAGCTAAAAATTTTACAGAAGCATTCTTAGCTCAAATACTTCTAAAAAACAAAATTTCAAAAATAATAGACTTCAATTTCTCTCAAGGAAAAATTCAAAAACATTTTGAAAACTAGTTAACTTTGAGGAATTCTTGTATGAAAACCAAAGTAGTGAATTGAGCGAAACGAAAGAAAATGGAAACTACATACCTTAATCTCTCTACATAAAAATTTCTAGAAAATTCTAAAAGTGATAAAACTACTTTTAAACTAATTGAACTTGTGATCAAAACAATCGGATACATGTACAAAGAGTGCCAGCCATTATCTAGTTGCCACTGTAGCTGTGTCACCAATCTCTTCACTCACTGACCGGTGGACCCTGACCCCACTCATCAGCTCCTTCTTCCTTCTGTTCTTCCGACCGAACCGAAGCTTCCCGACGCCAGAGTCAGCAGAGGTCAGCCGTTGAATTCTTCCGCTGAGTCATCGCGTCTTTATGCCAATCGCAGACCGCCACGAGCTCGATCATTGCACGCTCGTCTTCGCCTCGTCTCGCCATACCGCAGCAATTAAGCCCCGCCACTGCTTTGCTTCTTGTCACATTCGGTGAAGCTCCCATCCGAGACAAACTCACCAGCTCGCCATCCGCTTAGTCTCTTAGCCATACATTGCACCTCGTTATCACCAGGCAGGCCAACTTCTCCCTCATCTCTTCCCTTTTCCTCAAGCCATTTGAAGCTCACTCCTTTTCGCCATTACCAGAGCTCCAACTCAGCCCAAACATCAAATTCAGTCGAACCAGCTATTCAAACCCAAATTAACCTAAGAGGTAGCATCTAGAGCTTCTAGTGATCAAACTCCAGCAAAAAGATTTGGTCTCCTTCATCTGAAATCTTGCCGCCACCGTTGCTCATCTTCTTCAAAGCCGGTCGTCGGTGACAGCCTATCGAGGTGACCATAATATGCAGGCAATTAGCATCTCAAAGTGATTTCTCTCTCTAGAAGTGCTGCTGGCTTTCCATGTGATTATTCATTTTTAAGGCGGGTAAAACATCACTTGCGTACCACCTTGGACTTCGTTAATCAAAGGAGACAGTATCATTACAGATGGTTTTCAAAAATTATCTGTGTCAAATCTAATCATAGATGGTTTACAAAGCATGATCGTCTAAGTTATTGGATTCGCTAAGAACCGGCTGTGATAAGCTTATAAGCTTATCACAGACAGTTGGTGGTAAAAATCGCCTGTGAATTATCATTGATGGTTTTTACCATAAACCGTCTGAGATATTAGGCGATATATACATATAGGGTTTGTGACCGTGCGCCGCACTCCTCACTTAAACGACCTCACACCTCCCCTTGAGGCCGTGCGCCGCCATCCTCCCTGAGCCTGTACGCTGCCATCATCCATATTTGATGATCCTGTTTCTGTACAAGACTAAAATGAAAATAGGTATTCTCATTCAGGGATAAAGATGAAGTGAAAGATAAATCAGAGCATTACAACTTTTAGGATGAACAGTGGATGGAATTAGATTTTGCCTTGGTCCTTGGAATCCATCAACATTGAAATAAAAAAGAAGATAAAAGTGCTACAAAGGTTCATATTTTAAGATGATCCTGATCAAAAAAATTATTGCATCGATGCATTTCGAATATTTAGATATTCAATTACAAAATCTATAACTGATTGTACCTTATAAATATCGTTGACAAAATATCTAATAAGAAGAAAATTTCTAACAATAAATACTACTCATGAAAGTTTTTCCAAGAAAGGAAGAAAAACATGTGAATCACAGACGGTTCTTTACACAAACCGTCTATAATGGGGCGGTTATTATAGATAGCTCTTGATATAAACCATTTATGATAGCCTATTATCATAGACGATTTATATCACGAACCATCTATGATAGTTGCTTTACTAACGGTTTAGAGATCATCTGTGATGCACTGCATTATTACTGATATATGCTTTTAGACGGTTTATAAAATCGTTTATGATTGCGTTTTTGGACGGTATGTGATGATCATTTTTACGATAGTATCAACAACAGAGGTGGTGGCAGCAAAAGTCCGTGGAGAACACATAAGCTCCGTTGGCGGCTTGGACAAAAAAAAACTATAGATTGCATACTGGTTGTCCGTGGCTTGATGACCGTTGTCGATCGCCTGCATGAAGGCTCGGATGGTGGATTCGGCCAAGATTGTGGCATCTGTAGCTCCTCGAAGAGAAGCCACGCATAGGTTGAAGAAGGTGCGCAGAGCAGATTCGACCACATCGGGGCCTCCAAAATATCTGATTTTTCTTAGTCTAGCTCCAGAAACAGTATCAGAGCACTGACCAGCATTAGCGCCGGAGCAGCAGCCAGCAGAGCACACATATGCCAGCGGCAATGGGCGCATGGGAGCTCTTAGAAAGTCGAACATGTTGGTACTGAATGACGAGGCCCACCCTCATGGCGGACAGCGGCAGACAAACCAAAGCAAGCTGGAGATGGAGAACAAAGGAGGGGGGTGGCGGCTAACACAGGGCTGCTACGGGGCTAGCTGGGGTTGGTGCAGATGCTGCCCCGGTGTCAAGTTAAAAATAGCCATGTGGTGCTTGCTGCCTTTTGCTCCAAACCACATATATATACAAATACACACGCAGAGTCTTACAGATCCTGCTGCTAGCTATAGCACATATGTACAGAGTCTAGATCAAATGGGTGGTGTTCGAGGGCAACGCCCGGTTGGCGAGCGAGGGCGAGACTCGCTTCGCCGGCCAGCGTTCGAGCGCTGGCTCGCGCGCGCACAGTGGCCTCCACTGTTGCTTCTCCGTCAAAAAAAAAATGGGTGGTGTTCCAGCTATTGGTTTAGTTTTGGTTGCTCTTTTGGTTGTGTTTGTGTCAAGATTGCTGATCGACGCGCTGGTGCATCTGGTATGGAAGCCCTATGCCGCTGCCAAGTGGTTCAGGGGCCAAGGCGTCGGGGGCCCTAGGTACAAGTTCTTCGTCGGGTCCTTGCCGGAGATCAAGCGGATGAAGGCCGCCGGGAGCGAGATCGTCCTCGACGTCAGCTCCCACGACTTCATCCCCATCGTGCAACCGCAGTTCCGCAAATGGGTTGCCGATTACGGTATATATATGTATACCTATATGTAATGTGCTCTTGTACATACTAACTCCAATTCACAACGCGTAATTAATTACTAATGACCATCCCGACAACAGGATGTAATTAAGCAAGGATTCTGCTTGTTTGCGTGGTTCAGGAAAGACATTTCTGTACTGGTTCGGAGCGATGCCGTCCATCTGTGTTGCGGAGGTAGACATGGCGAAGCAGGTGCTTGCAGAGAGGACGGGCTTGTTCGAAAAGAACTACATGAATGCGAACCTGGAGACGCTCCTGGGCAAGGGTCTCGTCCTGACCAACGGCGAAGACTGGAAGCGGCATCGCAAGGTGGTGCGCCCTGCATTCAACCTCGAGAAGCTTAAGGTCGACTAGCCTGGATAGCGCGCTACGCTGCGCCGTTACGAAGATGATTTATCGGTATAGACATATCATTTAAAGTAGGGTAACAGAATCGCTCATAGTATGGAGAAGGAAGCAAAACAATGTATGTAAGACCAAGGAGAAGCACCGATATATGGGTGAGAAGTATCACGACGGGCCAAAATAGAATGAACAGATAGAAAACACAATAGATATAATATTTATTTTATTAAACAGGATAGAACAACGAAAGCAAATTATATAGTAGTCTAACAAAGGAGATTAACAATACGAAGATACATAGGAGAAGCCTAAAGCAAAGACCAACGCTATAAACACGAAAACATCAATAGAAATGACAACTTACCGAACTCCGCTATGCAATGATCCGGCAAAGACTGCCTCGTCGTCCTCCACGAGCGAGTAGTCGCTCCACCTAGTCACGGGCGCCGAAGCATCACCTCGCCCACTCGGCCGGTAGAGTTGCTTCAGATCACCCTAGCAAGTGGCCCTCCTACTACCCTTGTTGAGGCAAACCAAGCCCTGATGCGATTAATAACAAGTGGTTAACAAGTTTGTGGTTAGCAATAAAAGACATCGAAAATTTGTAGCACATACCTTTGCCCGCTAGAAACAACCACCTCTATTCCGACTTTGGATTCGGGGGCTGGCAATTTATTGAAAACCAGACTTTATCTTGGTCCAGAGCTCGAGGCACCCCGACTTAGATGCAGAGCTTGACTCCGGGATCCCGCTCGTCGGTCCCTGCCTCATCCTCCTCAAGCTGCGGTGGTCGTGTGGTGCCCTCCACCTCCTCCTCCTCCGTAAGTGCCAGTTCTGGGTGGGGCCCCAGACTCCTCATGCCCCCTTCCCAAGACCTTCTTCAATTTTGGCCAACTTCTTTACTCCACCATCATGCACAAATTAAATTAAATGACATAAAGTACATTGATATTAATTGAAACGAATAAAATATAAACGATATAAAATTAAATGACACAAAGTATATAAAATTAAACCTATAAAATTAAATAGCCTAAAATCTTCACTTCCTCTTCCTCTTCCTCTTCGTCTCAGTGTCTCCTGACTTCATCCAACCATCATACATCCACCGCCGATCTTCCATCCAAAGATCGCTACTATATAACGCCAATGCATGCACCCAAATTTCATATTTAGACAGCTTTAAACCTTGCTAAATAGGAGGAGCTATTTACCACATCGATGTGGCTTTACGGAAGTGGCATGAGGGTGTTTGGTGAATTCCAGAAGATAACTTCGTTGTTCTCCAGTGCAACGATGGGTACGCGACCACTTATGTTATGCACTAGGAGAACGACAAGGAAATACCGCCGAATCCCAACCCGACACCCTCGTGTCACGACCATCGACTCAAGCCAAGACATCCGTAAGTCGTCTAAAACGTGATACTCGAGAGCGCAACACTTTTCGTAATGGAACCCAACGAATCACCGTCGAGCTCCTTCAAAATATGCATACCAACCAGGTTTAACTCGCTCGGTTGATGTTGTGATTTGCAAGCAATATACACTATATATATACATCGAATCATTTACTTTTTCCCACACAAATGACTTAGTTCCTATTTGGATTGCAGGAAATCGAAAACACTACAATTACATATTATGTCCATTTGAATCTACAGAAATTAAAATGCACAATAACCATACCACTCACTAATTATATATGATTTGTTAGCCACACTAGAATAATGCCCAGATTCTCGATATACGCTTAGGACAAACCACAACATATAATTGTAGTGTTACTTAATAGTTGTCTAGGGACATTATCTAGGACAAAGCGACCAAAGAGAAGAAGGACACGATCATCACGCACTCTACACGTGTCCCAATGTTACACCTCAAACAACAACTCGCACAATACGCTAGAATAATTTAGCAAAGTAAGCTAACATACGAAGAACTTACAAATTATTAGAAATTTCGCAAAGACCTCCCCTAAAACTAGGACATCCACTCAATGCATAAAAGACAAGATTTAATATAATAACAACCACATATAGCAACTAACGATAATCAACCACGCAGATTTAATATGGATTGCTCGCTGCATTCTGCATATACATTTCATTTCATCACACCATTATACATTTCATTCGACCGGAGATTACCTTAACCGGAGATGGCGACTAGGAGGACGAGGGCGGGGCCGACGGCGTGGACGAGCTCGGGGAAAGCCGGGGCGGCGTGGTTCGGGTGTGGACGACCTCCCACGGTCGGAGGCGGAGCGTCGGCGGCGGCCCGAGCGTCGGCGGGGGCTGCCGGAGACATGCACATGGATAAGCAATCTAAATATAAAGACGACTACTGCTGTCTTCCTCACTGTCTAATAAGCAAATGGCAACCAGGGCAGCACCTATTTGTTCCGTGAACTAATATGCCCTTTAGAAGCACACACCAAAATACTATTCCATTACCATACACAAAACAAATTGTTCATATCATGGGCATCATTTGGTGCAGTCGTATGACAAAATATACGTCTATGTGTTTGTTACTTGCGCTGGACTGACCAGAAAGAAAGATGCAAACTAGGTGCTGCGAAGCAACTATTGGCCTATTGCTGATTGATGGTCCTTGCACGTTATGTCGACTACTATTAGTGGTACAAATAAATGAGGCCAAGAACATCATGGTTTGCAGCTGCTTTGCAACTTAGGTTGTGTGCTCTGTTTCAATTGAGTTTGAGTGTAATACATATTAGTTTCCTGTATGGAGAGTCTTTTATGAACAAACCTGGGCTGGCCGGAGGAGCGGAGGAGGCGGGCCGGGCGAGGAGGCACGAGCAAAGGGCCGGTGAGGAGGCGCGAGGAGGTGCAGGCGGTGGCCGGGCAGACGAGGAGGCGGCGCGGCCGGGCAGGGCGGTGGCCGGGCAGACGGGAGGCGGCCGGGGCCGTGGTGGGCGCAGGAGGTCCGGAGATGGCTGGGCAGCGCAGAAGCCGGCGAGAAGGTGGGCGCAGGGTCGCTCGCCAAAACCGAAGGGAGAGTTGCGCGCAAAGAGTCAATCGACTTCCAGACGGGTGATAACAGATACCGTGTCGCCGGCCAAACTTAAGCCCGACACATATATGGGTCACAAGAACCCTAAGCACCCAAAGACGCACGGGCCCACGTCGAGAACTAAGTCGTGTCGGCGCTAATAAAGCCCCGCGACACGATATGGGTCACAAGAACCCAACACGCACGGCCCACCGCAGAGAATTCAAGTCGGTTTGGCGGCTACAGATAGTCATGACACAGATTTTGTCGACAAGGCCTGCAGGCGGGTTATCAGGACCATATTTGTGTCCGCGCCAGATAGGCCGACACGATATGAACTCGGTCGGCGGCTAATAAAGCCCCGCGACACGATATGGGTCACAAGAACCTAGCACACGACGGGCCCACTCGTCGAAAAACGTCTGTCGGCGGCTAATACACGGCCACGACACGATATGGGTCACAAGAATCCACGACACAAAGATGAACGGGCCCACCGAGAGACAATACAGTGTCGGCGGTTGACACTGAACCGACGAAACACCTCACACTTGTCTCGGCGGCCATGTCAATACCGCCGACAATGGGTCCCATTCCCTAGCCAGCAAAACGTCCAACAAGACATTTTTAGGACCAGTTTAAGGTTTTTAGAACATGCACAACCTATTCCAGCTGATTGCTCGCTCTTCTTTCGCCTGGCATTTCATCGTCACAACAAGTTCTTCTGAAAACTCACGGAGATAAGTAACAGAGTGTCACCACCACCGTACGTTCTTCGATACTTTTGTAGCCTACGACGGGTCGAACGAGACATTTTTAAGATCACTTTAAGGTTTTACAACATGCACCTATTTCAGTCATTTTCGCCTTCAATCGCCAACTGATTGGATCGTCACAAGGTTCTACTCAAACTCGAGAGGTAACGACGCATTAAGACATACACACAACATCACATACCAATTAATTAAATAATAGAAAATTACATGTCATATAGATGTATGTTGCCTAACAACTATTCTAAAAGCTCTATTTCATTTTTCTTAATTTTAAAAACAACAAAAATATTTTTAAATAGATTTTCTAAATTAATCTAGAATTACTATTGTCGTCAGCTAAAATAAAACCGTCGACACAAGTTCATCTTTGTCGTCGGTATCATTAGTGCCGCCAACAAAGGCTACTTTTTGTCGGCGGCTGTTTCTCCCCCGACGACAAAGAGTCTTCGTGCCACTCGTGGGCCTGAGCATCCTGGTTGGTCCCACATGGCGGCGATGTTTTCCCGTCTGACATGTGGGAGCACGTTGAACTCTCTATTTGGGGTGGAGTGCTTGTGTCGGCGGTTCTGGTTGAGCCGACGACACAACTCGTCTTGGCGGGATCTGGAATTTCAAATTTCATCCCGCCCGATATTTTATCGTTTTCTATATCGGCAGAAGATTTGCCCGATACGCCTTGCTTGGTGTATAAATGTCGCGGTTACATTAATGCCGTCGACAAAAGAAAATATTTGTCGTCGGCCCTTTACCGATTTACGTAAATATTTCGGCCGACGACACTATTCTCGTTTCCTGTAGTGCTTCACCTGCTAGAGGTGGACCCAATAGCACCAAACACAGGGGATCTAGAAAAGTACGTAGTAGACCTCCCAAATCTTCTCTATGAACCTATATTAGGAGCTCCTTGTGGACCCAGTGGTATTGAACGCATTTATACAAACACTGTTATTTTGGTCTGTGCTTTTCATATCTTGATCTCTCGTGTAAAATGTGTACCCATTTAAGTCGTATCCCTTCCATATCACAACTATAAATGTTGGACATTTTGCCAAATATGTCAAAGTATCACCTGACAAGCTAGCAGTGAAGGGTCACCGTTTCAACCATTTATTGAACAGAAGGTTATGTTGTCTCATGATTTAAGGCTCCTACCGCACTTGTGCTCGTCAATATACAAGGACACTACAGCTATGTATTGCAAAACCATGAAACGGCTTTGTCCGGATCAGGCGTGATTGCTTTCCTTCCGATGGTTCCAATACCCTCTAGCCTCTCCTCATGGTGAAATCGAAGTACACTTATCAGTTTGACCTAAGCCATGTAATTAATGTAGAACTCGATGATCTCTTCGGTTGTATAACTTTAGACAATGCTACCCTCCGAGCTAGATCGATTTCGTACATACAACTTGAAAATTCTCATGTATCCCTCAAACAGATACATGCTACGTAGGAATACGGGCCCACACATCTTTACCTCTATTAAAAGGTAAACAATAAGATAGACCATGATATTAAAAAACAATGAAGGAAAATACATCCCAAAATTACATGAAATCATCACCACATTGGCCTACAGAGCATCTAGACTATCTAGTCATTCGAGATCGATGACCTTCCGAGCAATTGTGTTAAGAAAATAACACAGCTTCATGATTGTCTCTCAAACCTTGATCGGTAGAATACTTCTAATTGTAACAGGGAGCACCTGTGTCATTGGCACATAAAAATTATAGGACTTCATTCCAATTAATTTTAATCTTGCACCGAAATAAGTCTCTTCATGTTGGAGGAGTAACCGAATGGAATTTTCACACCACGCAAGCATTAGCACAGTACAGTTCTATTGGTCTTGGACAAAGTATAACAAGCAGGTTCGCATTACGTTCGGTCTTTATCAGTTTCTTTTGGTGCTAACTCAGGTCTGGTGCCCATGTCGATCAAGTCAAGATATGCATTCATACCATCCTTTGTTTTGCCCTTAATATTCAGTAAGAGACCAATCAAACTATCACATACATTCTTCTCTATGTGAATGATGTCGATGCAATAGAGAACTTCTAGGTACTTCCAACAAGGTAAGTCCCAAAATATTGACACCTTTTTTCAAATGCTCTTCTCATAGGTCCTTGATTTACATCTCTTTTTATGTGCAACATCCAAATCCTTAACTATTTCATAAACAACTCTCCCGTTCAAAGGCCTCGGAGCTGAAACATCCTCGTTAGTTCTGTTGAATTGTTTTTTTACCTTGCGGGAATCGCTGGGCTGAGATAGAACTGAGCGGCGAGTTGTCGGAGCTGACATCAGATGTCATTGCCCGCTTAGCATTCGGGAGCAGCTACAAGCTAAGGAGGGTAAAGAGGTCTTCGTCGCACAGAAGGAGCTCCAAGAACTGGCCTTTTCAGCATCACTTGATGTCCCAGTTCCCGGTCGTCTCAGGTAACTTTCGATTGGCAACGCACTAGCTTATCCGAAAGTTCACAGCACAAGTGAGAAATTAGCTTGCCGCTCTGCATGTTTGCAGCAGTGAAAATTCTACCGGTGGGGGTCGGTAGAAAATGAAAACGGCGCAGAAACAGAAATTTCATATTACAATACATATGTCTCGTATCAACAACTGGTTCTCATATCTATATATATGATTAATCTACACGATCACGATAAAAATACAGTTGTATCTAATTAATTTGAACTATTATAATCTAGGTCAACACTCAACACAATCATCGTGGTAGATCCATCTCTTTTTCCTCTTATTAATGTGATAATTTTAGCGAACATGATGGCTTATTCTTTTATTATATTGATAATATAATGTCCAAACTTTTTTGATTTTTTTAAACAAATTTGAATTCAAAATAGTTAAGACGAAAATTTCTAGTTTTCAGAAAATTTGATGGAATCCATTTAAAAAACCGAATGTTTTTCTCTGATTTGACATGTAGGAAATTTCCAACAAGGAGGAATCTTCGTGTTCAGAAGCTCGACAACAAGGTGACAGGCATGCTCTTGCAGATAATTCAACGACGCCTTGCAAAGAAAGATACTAAAGGCTATGGCAACGATCTCCTCGGGCTGATGCTTGAGGCGCGCGCTCTGGAACAAGATGGACATCAGATGCTCAGTACCCAGGAGATCATAGACGAGTGCAAGACCTTCTTCTTCGCGGGGCAAGACACAACCTCGCACCTGCTCACTTGGACCATGTTCCTGCTAAGCAGAAGCCCTGACTGGCAGGAGAAGCTCAGGGAAGAGGTGCTGAGAGAGTGTGGAAATGCCGTGCCAAACCCTGATACGATCAACAAGCTGAAACTGGTAATTAAACTCTTTAATCCACGCATATTACATACCAACACCAACGTGCTTTATTGTTGTGCAGTGTTCTCATAATTGACTCTTCAGGTTAACATGGTTCTCCTGGAAACACTGAGGCTCTACAGCCCAGTGGTGTTCATACGGAGGGTTGCTGGCTCAGATACCCATCTTGGCAGCATAACAGTGCCCAAGGGAACATTTCTAGCTATTCCAATTGCAATGATACACCGGGATAAGGATGTCTGGGGCGCCGACGCCGACGAGTTCAATCCTACGAGGTTTGAGAATGGCATCTCAAAATCCGCAAACCATCCGAACGCCTTGCTGTCCTTCTCGCAAGGGCCAAGGGCTTGCATTGGCCAAAACTTTGCCATGCTCGAAGCACGGATCGCGATCGCGATGATCCTTCAGAGATTCTCATTCACTCTCTCGCCAAAGTATGTTCATGCGCCCAAGGAGGCTGTCACCTTAATGCCCAGGTTTGGACTTCCTACGATCCTAAGGAATCTCCATGAATGAGATAGACCGTACTACTGCCGACGTACGTGTTCATGCAAGGATGACTTGCTTTGCTATACAGATTGCAAGAAATAAAACACTCATGCGTTATTTATTTGTGTGTGCCAAATTGTGGTCAATAGGCTGTGACCATATGAGTGATGCTATCGCTCTGTAATTATGGCTGCTTTGTGCCTGCCTATATATGTCATACTCCTGTACTACATTGGAGTGCTCTTGGGGAATATGTGCCTTGTGTCGTCTGGTTACCTCTACTGCATAATGTTTCATTAATATCAAAAGTTCAAACAGTGCTGGCTCCATAGAAATTTATTGTGCAATAAAAGCTGACGATGCGTGCTTAAAAGCTCTAAGAAAAAAGAGAAATACCCTACAAATTCTAAAGAAGAACTTCTGTCACTCAGTTTGTCAACGGGAAGCCAAGCATATGACTGGTAGCAACAGCATACAAACCGGACAGCCTTCAATTTATATAACTGGTAACTGGTAAGTATCATCGTGTTGTATATGGTCTTGTTTATCAATTACCATCATTGTACGTTTGTGGTTATAACTTGTGACGGACCGCCCTTTTCAGGGGGTGCGTATAAATACCTTCACAGCTACTCAGGAATTCAGCTGTAGGTAACCAAGTGTACATTACCTGACATAAAAGCAAATACCAACATTTGATAGATAATTTAAGGGCCTAACGGCCAGAGTTTTACAAAAGGCGCGGCTAGCGCCAATACATTACAAAAGAACCACAGAAAGCTCGAGCAACTAGATCAAGACCTTCAAAACCACGATTATCGCTCGACGATCTCCACATAGTGTCATCTTCTTGAAAGTCTAAGAGGGGATTAGGAGGCAAGGGTGAGTACACAACCGTACTCAACAAACCACACGGAAATATTCTGAATACTACATGCACAGAGTTTTAAGTGATTGGCTCTAGTTTAAGTATTTAGTGGATGCATGAACTAGAACTTAACTTAACATATATATTACATTTGAAACACAAACCATTAATAACAATCATCATCATCCATACCACAGAGTTATTAATAAAATCCAGGTTACGTTAAGCATATTTATTTTAAAAACTACTCAAGCTCAGTTGCCGGAATCACTCGAAATTAACCCAGCTTCATTTACCGGAAGCACGGCGTATTCGAATACCATTTGGTTTACTCTGCAGAGCTACTCAACTTTACCCACAAGATATCTACGGTCATTAGTGCCACGCGATTAACATGCAACTTTTATGCATGCGGCCCGACCGAGATTAACATAATCTAATTAATTTGAACTATTATAATCTAGGTCAACACTCAACACAATCATCGTGGTAGATCCATCTCTTTTCCTCTTATTAATGTGATAATTTTAGCTTAACATGATGGCTTATTCTTTTATTATATTGATAATATAATGTCCAAACTTTTTGATTTTTTAAACAAATTTGAATTCAAAATAGTTAAGACGAAAATTTCTAGTTTTCAGAAAATTTGATGGAATCCATTTAAAAACCGAATGTTTTTCTCTGATTTGACATGTAGGAAATTTCCAACAAGGAGGAATCTTCGTGTTCAGAAGCTCGACAACAAGGTGACAGGCATGCTCTTGCAGATAATTCAACGACGCCTTGCAAAGAAAGATACTAAAGGCTATGGCAACGATCTCCTCGGGCTGATGCTTGAGGCGCGCGCTCTGGAGCAAGATGGACATCAGATGCTCAGTACCCAGGAGATCATAGACGAGTGCAAGACCTTCTTCTTCGCGGGGCAAGACACAACCTCGCACCTGCTCACTTGGACCATGTTCCTACTAAGCAGAAGCCCTGACTGGCAGGAGAAGCTCAAGGAGGAGGTGCTGAGAGAGTGTGGAAATGCAGTGCCAAACCCTGAAACGATCAACAAGCTGAAACTGGTAATTAAACTCTTTAATCCACGCATATTACATACCAACACCAACGTATACTTTATTGAATTGTTGTTGTGCAGTGTTCTCATAATTGACTCTTCAGGTTAACATGGCTCTCTTGGAAACACTGAGGCTCTACAGCCCAGTGGTGTTCATACGAAGGGTTGCTGGCTCAGATACCATCTTGGCAGCATAAGAGTGCCCAAGGGAACATTTCTAGCTATACCAATTGCAATGATACACCGGGATAAGGATGTCTGGGGCGCCGACGCCGACGAGTTCAATCCTACGAGGTTTGAGAACGGCATCTCAAAATCCGCAAACCATCCGAACGCCTTGCTGTCCTTCTCGCAAGGGCCAAGGGCTTGCATTGGCCAAAACTTTGCCATGCTCGAAGCACGGATCGCGATCGCGATGATCCTTCAGAGATTCTCATTCACTCTCTCGCCAAAGTATGTTCATGCGCCCAAGGAGGCTGTCACCTTAATGCCCAGGTTTGGACTTCCTACGATCCTAAGGAATCTCCATGAATGAGATAGACCGTACTACTGCCGACGTACGTGTTCATGCAAGGATGACTTGCTTTGCTATACAGATTGCAAGAAATAAAACACTTATGCGTTATTTATTTGTGTGTGCCAAACTGTGGTCAATAGGCTGTGACCATATGAGTGATGCTATCGCTCTGTAATTATAGCTGCTTTGTGCTTGCCTATATATGTCATACTCCTGTACTACATTGGAGTGCTCTTGGGGAATTTGTGCCTTGTGTCATCTGGTTACCTCTACTGCATAATGTTTCATTAATATCAAAAGTTCAAACAGTGCTGGCTCCATAGAAATTTATTGTGCAATAAAAGCTGACGATGCGTGCTTAAAAGCTCTAAGAAAAAAGAGAAATACCCTACAAATTCTAAAGAAGAACTTCTGTCACTCAGTTTGTCAACGGGAAGCCAAGCATATGACTGGTAGCAACAGCATACAAACCGGACAGCCTTCAATTTATATAACTGGTAACTGGTAAGTATCATCGTGTTGTATATGGTCTTGTTTATCAATTACCATCATTGTACGTTTGTGGTTATAACTTGTGACGGACCGCCCTTTTGGGGTGCGATAAATACCTTCACAGCCTACTCAGAATTCAAGTGAGGTAACCAAGTGTACATTACCTGACATAAAAGCAAATACCAACATTTGATAGATAATTTAAGGGCCTAACGGCCAGAGTTTTACAAAAGGCGCGGCTAGCGCCAATACATTACAAAAGAACCACAGGAAAGCCTGAGCAACTAGATCAAGACCTTCAAAACCACGCATTATCGCCTTCGACGATCTCCACATAGCTGTCATCTTCTTGAAAGTCTAAGAGGGGGATTAGGAGGCAAGGGTGAGTACACAACCGTACTCAACAAACCACACGGAAATATTCTGAATACTACATGCACAGAGTTTTAAGTGATTGGCTCTAGTTTAAGTATTTAGTGGATGCATGAACTAGAACTTAACTTAACATATATATTACATTTGAAACACAAACCATTAATAACAATCATCATCATCCATACCACGAGTTATTAATAAAATCCGAGTTACGTTAAGCATATTTATTTTAAAAACTACTCAAGCTCGCTTGCTTTTAATCACTCAAATTAACCCAAACTTCATTTACGGAAGCACGGCGATTCGAATACCATTTGGTTTACTCGCAGAGCTACTCAACTTTACCCACAAGATATCTACGGTCATTAGTGCCACGCGATTAACATGCAACTTTTATGCATGCGCCCGACCGAGATTAACATAACCTTTCATTGATTTTCCCCTCTTTAGCTCCTACCCAGTAGGTTAACTTTTATTCTCCAGTCTCCAGTGCCCACGGGCCAATGCGGCGTATGCGTCGCTAACCGAGGAATACCTACCGTTATGAGAACCGGCAATGGCCGCATCATTCCGTTCCACACCCAACCCACGCGATACCACCTGTAGGTATTCCAAGGGGAAAAACAATATACCGGGCTACGTTGGATCAGGTTAACAGAGCTGACTGGCCCAACTTGTAGTTGAGAGGGGACTAAGTTATTTACTTTGCTCAAGGGGTTGATCCTTAAATGCCGAAGACCAGCCCAACACACAAAACAACACCGGTACCACTGTACCCATCACACAGGGCCTGGTCATCAATTGGGGGCTGGGCCGCAACCACCTTCCGTGGTCCCCCCAGTGCGATCCCCCAACCGTAGCAGATTTAAAAACAAGCTTTGAGCAGTAATTAAAGGTAGTGATTATTTATTATAGCTAGCCTACGCTGGTTCATTAATGATAACCTAAGGTTGACAAGTGAATATGGCGTAATCAACATGGTCTTAACAAGGGGGTCGGATTTTAGCTAGTCATGTCTTTCTAAACTAGCTCCTTTTTAAATTGCTACTCTATTTACAATCAAGTGCAATAACTATATCTACATATACAGTAATTATATGAAAAATGGGATTCAACATGTTCAAGAAGTGTGGCTTGCCTTGCGTGGTCAAAGGTTCGCCTAGCGGAGAGTTGACGTAGTCGTGGTCGATCCCGAATAGCTCCTGCTCCTGCGGCTGCTCCACGTACGGCTCCTGCTCCAAGGGTTGCTCCGGGAACTGCTCCGACGTCGGATCTAGCGCGAAAAAGCAAATCCAATAAATAAACGAGTAAAAACATCCAAAGAACGAAAACGGAAAAAGGAACCGAGAAGAAAATGGCCGGAATGGAGCACAGGGGCATTTTTGGAATTTTCTGGACTTGATATGGCGAAACGGAGATTATTTTTGGACTCAGTGGCTCGATCAGATCAAGAATATATATTTTTGGCTATTTTTAGATTTTTGGGGACTTTTGGGATTTTTGTGGATTTTTCTGGAATTTAAAAAGAATTTTCGGATTTTTAATGAATTTAAAAACCCGAAAATCAAATAGAATTTAGAAAAGAATTTCGAATTGGGCCAAGAAGCTTGGCTCGGCATCAGGCGGTTCGGCGCACACGACGGCATCTGCGCGCGTGAGGGCCGATGACAAGCGTGACAGGGGTATCGACCGACGGGCGCCCATTGCCGGCGAGGGTGAGGGATGGCTGACACGGGGGGCCCGGCAGACAAAGACACAGGAAGGGGGCGAGGCGAGCAGTGGCGAGATCCGGCCGGCGCTGAAGAAGACGACCCGCGTCTAGGCGATTGAGAGCGCGAGGGAGTGAATGGGTAAGGGGAAAAGAAGATCTCACCTCGGTGAGACTGGGGCGAGTGAAAATGAGGGCAAGGGGGCGCTATTTATAGCGGCGCTTGCGGAGAGAGAACGGGAGCGGTGAGGCCGTCTTGGGTGCCGACGGGCAGCATGTGAGGCAGCAGTGGGCGGGCGAAAAGTGGACGCGACGGGAGTGGCGCAGCGCCCCATGACGAGAAAACGGGCGAGTTTTGCATTGCCGACGGGTCAAGCGACGGAGGCCGGTGAGAGAGGAGATGGTTGTACGGGTTGAGGACGTCGCGAGAGAGCTGGGCAGGTGGCGGAATGGATGCGGAGGTGACGAGGCATGGCATGGGCGCTCTGCGGTGAAGAAAAAACGGGCGGGAGTTGGCAGCGCTGAGGGCGAGGAAGAGACGGGCGTTGACGCCGGGGCTGAGGAAGACGAAGACCCGGGCGAACGGGTGTCGCGCGGCGAAGGACCGGACCGACGTGTGTTGCGAAGAGATGGGCTGGGTTGAGGAACGGTGCGGGCCGAGTCGAGGCGACGCAGGCCAAACAAGGCGGCGCGAGCATGAGGCCGGCAAAAGCGCGGCCTACCGAGGAAAGAAGCGGCGCTGAGGCCGAAGCCGCACGCCGAAACGAAGGCATAAAGCCGAAAAGTGAAAGCGGAGACGCGGGAAAAGTTTCTGAAAACGGAAAACGGCCGAAACAAATCGAAATAAAGGCGAATAAAATCCGAAAAATTCGAATAAATTCCAAATAAATCAGAGAAATTCATTTTGAAATTTTGAGGGGTGTTTCATAACTGACTTGTCTATTATTGTCCCGTGGGTGTCTCTGTTTTTTTTTAAAAAAAAAAAATCGCCGATCAATGCATACTACGGAAGTGGTCCTAGTTCCTATTTGCTCCACTGATAACGATAAAATTTGGTGAACGTTTGATCTTCCTAATTCATTTGCTAGATTTTTCTGGAATTTAGTTAGTGAGGTTTCATTTTCAGTTCACCGCGCTTGCTGCTGTTCAGGTTTCCAGTCCTGCAAAGAGTTCTTGTGCAGGTTCTTTTCAGTCCGGTTTGCTGACGGATTGCAGTATGGTTCAAATTGTATGAGCGGTGCTCAAATGCAACGTGTGCGGTCTTTGATTCAGAATTTGAAAGTGCTAAATCTAGCAATTCAATATTTGCATAGCTATTTAAAAGAGAAGCTATTTGCACTCAACCGTTGTGCTCAACGCTCAAGCTGAGCAATGGTATTGTTCGGTACCTAGGTAGGACCGTTTGCCATTGTCGTAGAGTTAGGATTATATATATGATCAGAGCGAATGACCAAAATAGGAACCTAAAAGTATTGACATTATACGGTTCAAGACCGTTGGAGATAACTTAATATCTCTGACTATCATATCTTTTGGTTTTATCCAAATCATCTACAAGTAGGACTCTTTATCTATATAAACCAAATCTCTGTACTTGTAATCTTGAAACATCATAGTGGATTGTTTCCCGTAAAGGTTTTTTTCTTGTTTAGTAGTCATTTTGACTTTTTAACGCATTTGTATTTATGTGTTTAATTACTTTCGAGGTTTTCTGGAAACAATTTCCATTATAGATTTTGAGTTAAGAGGAGATTTGTTAGATATAACTCAATATCTCTAACTACCATATTTTTCGGTTTTAGTCAAATAGGTTGTTAGTCCAAGTCGTCTACAACTAGAACTCTTTGGTTATATAAGTCAACTCTATATATTTGTAATCTTGAAACATTATAGTAGATTATTTCTTATGATTTTTTTTCATAAGAGTTTTTTCACGTTAAATTCTTGTCTCCGTTATTTTGTCATGCTGCTATCCCTAACATATGCCGTACCTGGTGTCCTTGATCTTACATAAGGTCGGCACAATAGTTTTGTTCGTGCGAGGACTGCGCCGGCGAGAAAGTTCTTGCTTACGGGCGTCACAGCTCGAGCGCCGCCATTGCTTACTCGAGTGAAATGAAATCGGAGCTCAGCAAGAAGGGACGTATACTGCTTGCTGAGGCCTGAGTTCACGGTTTTTTACCGTCCTGATTTTGTGTCGCTATAATGAGGTTCGCACAGGGAAATAAGTCGAGAGGAAAAAAAAAATTGGAACATATACGCTAGAGGGAGGGCTTGAACCTCCGACCTTGTGGTTAACAGCCACACGCTCTAACCAACTGAGCTACTCCAGCTTTCGGATCAATGGCTTTATCTATTTGTTAAGGTTTTTTCTCTAGCCCTGTGGCTCCACTTAAGATGCTTAAGATCATTTGGATTGCATGTAACTCTTGCTTGTCTATGTTGGTGAAAATGGTTGCATCGTCGGCATATAAGGAGATGTGACGCTTGGCTGACCGGCAGGGAATTGGTTTGATTATATTTTCTCATATTGCCTTGTCAATTAGTTTTTGTAGTGGATACATGGCCCGTACAAAAGTGTTGAGTGTGATACGAATTTGTTTCCTACTCCATCTCGAATCTACTCCTACATAGAGTCTGTTTTTACCACTATAAATATGTAGTTCATAGGAAGAGCAAAAACTTCATTATAAACATCTCCTCATACAGTGATATTGCCTTTGTGCGTCTGTGGTTTTTTTTCCACAAAGGTTTTTCACATAAAATCCGGTCTCATGTTTCCATTTTTCTTTGTATTATTTGCAACAAAAAACATTGGTGATAGGGGTCCCTTGTCGAAGCCCTTTTCTGTGTTTGAAGGTTGCCCAAGAATTCCGTTGAGAAGAATTCTCGAAGAGGACGAAGCGAGGATCATTGAAATCCAATCTCTCCATCGATACTGAAACCCAATGTGTTTGAAGAGCCCCAATAGGCACACCCAACTTACTGAATCAAAAACCTTGCTGTATCCACCTTGATGAAGAGCACCAGGATTTTCTTCCCATGAAATTCCTTGGTGAGGTTTTGGGTGTACAAGAAGTTATTATATATGGACCTCCGCTTGATGAATGCACTCTGACTGTTGGACACAATCTTCTGAAGAAACGGGGCCAATCTGATCACCAATAATTTAGAAAAAAGCTTTCCCATGCTGCGTATGAGGCTTATCAGACTAGATTCTAAAATTCTAGCCGCTTCCTGCTCATTTTAATTCTTACACCTTTGCTACAGAAACACAGAACCTTGCACAGGTTGTCTTCAGGTACAGACAACAGGAGAATAAGAGCTACATAAAAATGTTATCTATGTATACAACAGAGATCACTCTACATAAAAGAGCTATATACGAAAGCTATTTTCTGTCCACATCCTCTACAATTTTTCTATTGTACAGAGATATTATCTCATATGTCAAGTGTAATTGCACAGCTCCGTACCTGCCAATTTTGTAAAATCAGAAAAAAATAAAGATTAATAACCTCCAATTGGATAAATCAAAATGATAAGGGAAAGAAGATTACTTGACCAAATCTGCAAAGCTTTTGCATGACATTTGATATAAAGATCAAGATTACCACAAAGGAGACGACACCACCCACCATTACAGGGGGCAAATATATTGTTTTGAATTGAAACACTGTTTTTTTTTTTTTTTGATAACATTGATATTGCTACTAGTTGTTTGTATTGATAACATTGAAACTTCATTTTGAGTATCATCTGCTCCATTAATGATAAATGATTCTTAAGTATAGAGACTTTTTACCATTCTTAGAAGATACTAAGCTATCTGTTGAGTTAGCACTAAGAGATACAAAAAATTAAAAGGGTGAAGGTACAAAGATATATCAAGAATTTAAGAGTAATTTGATAGTAAAAACTCTCTTTAGTATATGTTCTAGTCAGCTCTAGAGTTGGGAGACAAATTAGACATCATCCGCGGAAGGTAGTATTAATAACAGTTTCCACTTTCAACATGAACCACTCACCCGGAACAGAGCAACAGCTGGTGCAATCCTCAAAAGCAGAAGAAAAAACAGAGACCCACAATGATCAACTGAGAAACAAAACAAGGGAAACCAAGCATGAGAGAGCTCACCTGAAATAGAGCAACATCTGAACGAACCCCTTAAGCAGATGAACAGATGAAAGTCATGAAACCCACCACAATATTTACTTAGCAGTTGTTTAAAAGAAAAACTGAAAACTATTCTTAACGGGGAACTCTGAAGAAAAAAAAAAGGAAGAAACCCAGCATGGTAGACAACCAAGAAGAAGAACTGACTCTGGTGGCTATGACGCCAAGAAAGGTGACCACAACAGAGACAAGTGTCACAACTGCGGTAAAAGAGGGCATTGGGCGAAGGACTGCCGTAAGCCCAAGAAAACCGACGGAGCACATCTTGCCATAGAAGACGACGATGACTCATGCACCGACGAAGCACATCTTGCCATAGAAGACGAAGATGATTCTGCAATTCTTATGATGCATGAGTGCGCCATCGCTGATTTGGTGCCGGTGTTGTCAAAGACGGTTCTCCTCGAAGAACCCAAAGTCAAGGCACCACTGGGAAGAAATAGCGACAAGGATGATGAGGCATGGTATCTTGACACAAAGGCAAGAACTACATGATCAGGGCGCCGGAAATATTTTCGAGCTTGACATCGAATTACAGGAAAGTCCGCTTTGGATGGCACGAATGTTGACATCCAGGCGAGGAACTGCTATTCCAAGGACGAGGCGGCTAACACCGAAGCTCTCACCGAGTCAAGGACAGCGCTAAGGAAGCATGGGAATGCATCAAGTTCATGCGTATCGGCACCGACCGAGTCATAAAGCAAAGGCTCAACAACCGCCCAGAATGCGAAAATATTCACTTCGCGATGACGAATTGATGCTTTCTCTTGTTCCTGTCATTCTCGCAAACTCGTCCAAGTCGATCAACGCGCTGCGTTGCCAACATTTAGTATCGAGCTTACGATCCTCTCAAGCGAGATGATGAACAAAGCGCGCGATCGCCCACACCACCGCCATAGCGTTCCGTGGCCGTCTTGATGGCGGCGGAAAATATCACCACCCACCTATGGAGGAAGACAATATTTCATGCCTACGGTGGATGATCACAGAGATATATGTGGGTACGACTCTCGCTCCAAAGACGGCGAAAGAATACCATAAAGCAATTTCAGCGAGTTGAAACGAGATCGGGAACAGCGATGTCGGAGTTGGTGATCCATCGCCGCGATGCGTGGGAGTGGCGGGACAAGCTATCCACGCTTACGCACCAACTTCGGCGAGTGGTTGAAAAATACCTCCATCGCGTTGTGCAGCCGAGCGTTCTCCCAAATTGCTCTCTCAATTGAAACTCGCATAGATTTATCTACTCTTTCAATCGGAGGAGAATGCCGGGCGTCTCAAGGCGCGGCAGATCGGTGTGCACCATCCTCCCGGATGCGTCCGCGGGGAATGATCTCTGCGCTCGGGTCAGGACGGCGCTAAGGAAGCATGGGAATGCATCAAGTTCATGCGTATCGGCACCGACCGAGTCATAAAGCAAAACTCAACAACCCAGCGAAATCAAAATATTCACTTCGCGATGGCGAATCGTTGGAAGACTTAGCACTCATTGAGCGGGCTCTACGGGCGAAACTAGCAATACTTGGAGACCGAAGAAGAATGGGCGTGTGGAAAGAACGGCAACAAGCGAGAGGACTCTGCGCTCACGGCAATAAGGGGGTCGAGGGCGTCGTCAGGTAAAAAGGATGCACAAGGAGCCGTTGTCAGCACAAAGCCCGCCTAGTCGCCAAGGGATACGCCCGAGACAGGGGTGGATTTCACGAGGTATTCGCACCAAGGCCCCTTTGAACCGTAAGACTACTAATAGCCATAGCAATTCATGAGGGATGGCACGCCCATCACATGGATGTGAACTTTTTAATTGAGAAGCGAAGGTCGTTGAAAAATACCTCCGCGTTGTGCAGCGGGTTCTCCCAAATTGGCTCTCTGGCAATTGAAACTCGCTAGATTTATCTACTCTTTCAATCGAGGAGAATGCCGGGCGTCTCAAGGCGCGGAAGATCGGTGTGCACCATCCTCCCAGGATGACTCTGAGCGAAACTCCTACTCAGAAGAATGGGCCACTTGAGTTTCTACCTTGGCATAGAGGTAAAACAGATAACAAAGGAATCACACCTGTCACCGTTATGCAAGAAAATCCTTGAAAAAGTGTATGGAAATCGCAATCCAAGATACGCCCATGGAACCTCGATGCAAACTTAGCCGGAGAGTCGCATCACCAACGATGCTAAGGTCTCACCGAGCATCGTGGGGAGTCTTCGCCACTTGGTCCACACACGACCGATTTCGCTGGATGATATGTGTTTATGGAGAAACCGTCAAGAACATCCTGCAGAAGAAAATATCGAGGTACGTGGTCGAACCTTGCAACTTGGTGTCGCTACAATGAAGGAAGAACATCGCCGTCTAGAAGGATACTCAGACAAGGACTTCGGGGACGCCGATACAGCAAGAGCACCTCCTCTCTTCTTTCTTTGGAGATAGCCCGTGAGTTGGCAATCGGTGAAGCAAAGGTTGTCGCTTTTCCTCCTGTGAAGCGGAGTATATTGCAGCAGAGCCACATGTCGCCATAGAAGACGAAGATGATTCTGCAATTCTTATGATGCATGAGTGCGCCATCGCTGATTTGGTGCCGGTGTTGTCAAAGACGGTTCTCCTCGAAGAACCCAAAGTCAAGGCACCACTGGGAAGAAATAGCGACAAGGATGATGAGGCATGGTATCTTGACACAGGTGCCAGCAACCACATGACTGGGCGTCGGGAAATATTTTCTGAGCTTGACACTGGAATTACAGGGAAAGTCCGTTTCGGGGATGGCACGAATGTTGACATCCGAGGCGAGGCTCATGCTATTCAAGGACGAGGCGGCTAACACCGAAGCTCTCACCGAGTCTACTACATTCGGCGCTACGGAGTGACATCATCGGATCTGGGGCGACTTGATGAGAATGGTTGCGGAGTTCTCGTAGTGGATGGAGAATTGCGCGATCCGTGACCGAAGACGACAACTTCTTGCCAAAGTACAGCGCGGTGCAAACCGTCTCTACATGCTACAGGCAAAGGTGGCGAAACCCGTATGCCTGACTGCGAAAAATGACGATGCAGCCTGGCTCTGGCACGCTCGTTTTGGGCATCTCAGCTTCGGCGCTTTGAAGAAACTATCGAGGAATGGAATGGTGCGCGGACTTCCATTAATTGATCACGTAGATCAAATCTGCGAAGGATGTATCATCGGGAAGCACCGCCGCACATCTTTTCCATCAAAAGCTAAATATCGTGCTAATGGCCTGCTGGATCTTGTTCATGGCGATCTATGCGGGAAAATATCACCACCCACCTATGGAGGAAGACAATATTTCATGCTACTGGTGGATGATCACAGTAGATATATGTGGGTACGACCTGCGTTCCAAAGACGGCAAGCGAATGACCATAAAGCAATTTCAGCGCGAGTTGAAAGCGAGATGGCGAAAATTGCGTACTCGGAATGACCGAGGTGGGGAGTTCACTGCGGTGGAATTTGCCGAATACTGCGCAAATCATGGCGTCACTCGTCATCTCACCGCGCCATATTCGCCGCAGCAGAACGGAGTAGTAGAGCGCCGAAATCAGACTGTTGTCGCTATGGCAAGGAGCATGCTGAAGTCGAAGAATCTGCCAGGAGAATTCTGGGGTGAAGCCGTCACCACTGCTGTGTTCATTCTCAATCGTAGTCCCACAAAAAGTGTGAAGGGGATGACGCCATATGAAGCCTGGCATGGAGTGCTACCGACAGTACATTACCTGCGCACCTTCGGCTGCGTCGCTTTTGTGAAGAATGTCACCCTCTTCAAGAAGCTTGAAGACAGGAGCAAAGCTATGATCTTCATCGGCTATGAAACAGGATCAAAGGCATACAGATGCTATGACCCTGAAGGTAATCGTGTCCACGTCTCCCGCGACGTCGTGTTTGATGAAGGTGCTAAATGGGACTGGAAGGACAGTACAACACCAGGATCAGGAGGCGATCAATGGCCATTCACTGTTGAAGTTCAGGTTTGGGAAGAACCGAACTGTTCACATACGACAACAGGGGAGACTTGTGAAGACGGCCAGCATGGTGAAGAAGAAACACCAAAAACGCCATCACCTGCACAACAGGAAAGCTTCAGAGGCAGAAGGGGTGGAGTTGAGTTCGTGTCTCCCACCACTGAAGCAATGAAGCAACTGGACGAGACAGATGGTCAGCCACCGAGATTTCGTTTGATAAAGAATGTGCTTGAGCATGGGCCTGCGACAGTCAATTCCATCCTTGAAGACGAAGAGCTGCACTTGACCTTCGGCGAGGAACCAGTGTCATTCACTGAAGCCGAACAACATGAGTGCTGGCGACACGCAATGATGGAAGAAATGAACTCAGTGGAAGAAAATGGCACCTGGAGCCTCACCAATCTTCCTGAAGGCCACAAAGCAATCGGTCTCAAGTGGGTCTTCAAGGTAAAAAAGGATGCACAAGGAGCCGTTGTCAAGCACAAAGCCCGTCTAGTCGCCAAGGGATACGTCCAGAGACAGGGGGTGGATTTCGACGAGGTATTCGCACCAGTGGCCCGCCTTGAATCCGTAAGACTACTAATAGCCATAGCAGCTCATGAGGGATGGCACGTCCATCACATGGATGTGAAATCAGCCTTTCTTAATGGAGAGCTGGAAGAAGAGGTATTTGTTGCACAGCCACCAGGGTTTGTCATAGAAGGCCAGGGAGACAAGGTTCTCAAATTGCACAAAGCTCTATACGGCCTCCGACAAGCGCCCAGGGCATGGAACGCGAAGCTAGATCGTTCCCTGCTATCCCTCGGTTTTCAACGTTGTGAAGCAGAGCATGCAGGTTACACGCGGGGAAAAGGTGCATCTCGTCTGCTTGTCGGTGTTTATGTGGATGATCTGGTGATCACCGGTTCGGCCGACAGCAAGATTGAAGAGTTCAAGGCTGAGATGAAGCGCACATTCAAGATGAGTGATTTGGGCCACTTGAGTTTCTACCTTGGCATAGAGGTAAAACAGGATAACAAAGGAATCACACTCTGTCAGTCCGGTTATGCCAAGAAAATCCTTGAAAAAGCAGGTATGGGAAACTGCAATCCAGTGCATACGCCCATGGAACCTCGATGCAAACTTAGCCGGGAGAGTCAGGCATCACCAACTGATGCTAAGGTCTACCGGAGCATCGTGGGGAGTCTTCGCTACTTGGTCCACACACGACCTGACATCAGTTTTGCAGTTGGATATGTAAGCCGGTTTATGGAGAAACCGACTGAAGAACATCTGGCTGCAGTGAAGAAAATACTGAGGTACGTGGCTGGAACCTTGCAACTTGGGTGTCGCTACAACAGAAGGAAGAACATCGCTCGTCTAGAAGGATACTCAGACAGTGACTTCGGCGGGGACGTCGATACACGCAAGAGCACCTCCGGCGTCTTCTTCTTCTTTGGAGATAGCCCTGTGAGTTGGCAATCGGTGAAGCAAAAGGTTGTCGCTCTTTCCTCCTGTGAAGCGGAGTATATTGCAGCAGCGACAGCCACATGTCAGGGAGTTTGGCTGGGAAGACTCCTTGGAGAACTCATGAGCGAAGAAACAAAACCGTTTTTACTGAGGATCGACAACCAATCTGCTGTTGCGCTCAGTAGGAATCCTGTTTTCCACGACTGAAGCAAGCACATCGATTTGAAGTACCACTACATTAGGAGTTGTGTGGAAGACGGTACTGTCAAGATTGAGTCTGTCGGAACAAATAACCAGCTTGCTGATCTTCTGACAAAGCCACTTGGGAGAGTGAAACTTCAGGAGATAAGGGAAAAAGTGGGAATGGTGCTAGTTCAGTAGCAGTATAGTCCATGATTTAGGGGGTGAAATGTTGAATAAATCCTGGACTTAGAAACAAATTAGGACTAGTAGTCGTATAGCAATCCGTTTCTTATTTGTTTCATATTCGTTTCAGAGTCTGTATCGGACTCCATTGTCGTTTTTCTCCTTTAAATACTGTAGCTCGTAATACAAAACGCTGAGCAAGTTTGCCGGCACCAAAACCTCTGTGTTTGCTGCTTTCTCTTGTTCCTGTGTTCTCGCGACTTGAAGTCGATCAACGCTGCTGCGTTGCCAACATTAAGGAGTCAATTCCTAACTGAGTGAATCTGACGCTAGAATCCTTCCGAGTCTTCTTTGGCAGATTCAATAGTCATCTGGCCACAAAAGGGCTAGCTATTGCTCACAGGCGTCCATTTGATGCTTGCAGGCGAACTCTTGATTCTCGACGCTAGAGAATAATTTACCGAGTCATGTTTAGTTCATTTGAAATGTTATTTCTGTTGGTATTCATTTGCTAGATTGCTTTACTTTAATTGTGTACTTCTCGACGGATCCCGGGTGCTGCGAATTTCAGATTAGAAAGTTCAATGCGTGTCTTGTAAAATGGTTGTATATATCCTCTACTGCCTGACAACAAGATTGGGACAATCTAAGGAGCCCGTAGTTGCATCACAATAGAGGACTGCAGCTTAAGTCAGTGATCTTGTCCGTGATCTTGCAATGCGTTTTTTTGAGTCAAAACGATTTAAAACCCTTACAACTAGAGAGTTAAATCTTTTGATTATTGGCTTAATTCAGAGTTCAGACGTGGAGAAATGGGTCCGACAAGCTAGCTAGGCTGTATAGAGGAGTCTTGAGACAAAACAAAACAGAGGCAAACTACCTATGCAATTTTGGAATCCGAGACGGTGTTTTCAGAAGCTGCTCTCGTTAACAAAGTTTTTATGATAACGCTTTCCCGCGCTTGGTCACGCGTTACACGAACCGCGCTATCACGCACAAAGCCGAGGATCAGTGATGCTTGCCTGGCTAATGGAGATCCCTTCTTCTTCGATACTTTCATGATCGCGTCTTGGGGTATTTGGAAGCTTCGAAACGATATGATATTTAGGTCTAGGCCTACAGGTCTTCTTGCGTGGAAAGAGTGGTTTCTTGTTAAAATCTGCTTGTAATCTTTTAGGGTTAAGGTTTCTTATAGACCTGGTTTGGTTGCATGGGATTCTAAACTAGCTTAATCTATTTTCCTTTTTGCTAGGTTGGCTTCTCACCAACTCTGTCTTTTCCTTTTCCACGTTTTGTTTCTGCTCTCTTTTGGTTAATAAAATTCCAGCAGGGGCTTCCCCTGTTGTTTTCAGTTTAAAAAAAAGCCGTTGGATGAATGGCATGAGAAGGGGAGACGTGATGTTCATAACTGGAAGGGTGAAATGGTTTTGTATTAAAGTATAACGTCAGTATGTAGAAGAGTTCAATTTGGAGTTTTGTAATATTTCATTGGTTAATATTTAAGGGCCTATTTGATAGAGCTTTAAATTCCAACTTCATCTGAGATTTGAAACTTATAAGCTAAAATAAAGTGAATTAAGTTTATATTTTTGGTCTAAAATATAAACAAGATAATCTATCTAAACACTCTTAATATACTCACAGCTCCAGCTCTACGGATCTAATGAAGCTATGAATACTTAGCTCCATTAGATCCGTGGATCTGGTGGAGCTGGAGCCCTACCAAACACACCTGAGTATACCACTTCAACCGAGTGTTTGCTTTGTATTCCGTTTAAATCTTTCTGATCAATACAACAAACTGAATAAAGTGGGATCTATATTACGCATGTTCTGATGACATAATAAATAAATAAATTTAAATGCTTAGTTGCCAACACAAAGTTACTAGCTGCCACTTGCCAGAACCCGGCACCTAGATAAAGACAGCTAAAATTACTAGCAGATTAGATTTCTTTCCGGTTGGTAGCACCTAAAGTTGCTAGCTACGACACTGAAACGGTTACTTAGCAGTAAGGATGCTAATAGACGAAGCCCAATATAGATCTGATTCAAGCCTAATATTCTTTTTATAGATCTGTATCTAGTCTGATCTAAAAAGAGTGAGGTGCAATTCTAGCCTGGCCCCAAATGAAAGTCCGGGTCTTGGTTTGGGCCTTTATCTAGGCAAACTGTTTGTTTGATGAGTTGATATTTTACGGTGCAATATTTAAGTGATGAAACTAGGTCTATAATTACATATAATTACATATCTCACTTACTCAAACAAAGGTTAAAAGTTAAAACTTAAAATATATTGTTAAAGTATGTAAAAAAAGCATTAGTGCTAAAAGCAACATTAGTTGGTTTACTTGGCTAGTAGTGAGAGATTTAGTAAAAAAAAATATAAGGTCCAAGCCGGTCCAATTTGGTCTGAATGTAGTCCAAATAGCTATGGATCCAAAATGAGTCCAATCCATTTGCAGCTTTGGACCGGTCTAATCCCAGTCCAAACCCATTAGCATCCCTACTTAGCAGCAAGTTGCCATACCGAACCAATTGCCAACATCAGGAATATGCGAATTGCGAAACAACATTTTTTTTCTAGGTACCACTGAAATTGGATTTTGCTAGTATCCAGGAACTAATATTGCTAGTTGCCAGCAATTAATGTTGCTAGCTGCTAGAACCTGACAGGCTAAACATACAATTCTTGCAACTAGCGGTCTGATAAATGATATGAGTCAGCAGCAACCTCATAGTTGCTGGCTGCTAGAAACTACATTTGCTAGCTATAATCAACCTGCCGATCCAACTAACCAATTTTGCTAGCCACTACGATGATAATTTTCGTGAAACTGTAAGCTTTTTTTCAATGTTTTCTTACAACTCACAGCGCTTTTTTGCCAACTCTGAATTTCTAGTAGCCAGCAGTTAAATTTGCTAAATGCTAACGATGAAATTGTAGAGCTGATATCCAGTAATGTAGCAAGAAACATATAAAGGTAGCAACTAATGTAGTTAGGAACATTGTAGAGCTAGTAACTAATGTGGAGTTTGACCGTTACCGGTCCAACATCTAGAGTTGATTGTTGCCGGCAGCTACATAGTGAAAACTACAATTACTATTAACTGCGAATTACAAGCTACTAACACCCTAAAGCTGCTAGTTATCAGCACCTAGTTGTTATTGCGAGTTGCTAACAACTAGAGTTACCAGTTGCAGGCACCTAAAGTTAGTAGCTAGGAAACAATTTTATCAACACATCCCTAAAACTTATTCAATATGGGTCTCGTTTTTGTTGACCACGTCATGTAGATCACAAAGTCAAGACAGAATGCAAATTAAATACTCAGTTAAAAAGATACGATAGTTTGAAGAAAAAAAGACGAAAAAAGTGCATGACTGAACTTTGTTTTGTCTTCCTATACGCATGCAAATCGGACAAAAAATACAGTCGCTAAGGAAGAACCCAACGCAGAAAAAGGAAAGGAAGGAAGGAGAGGCAGAGGCACATGCACAAACAAACCAGAAATAGAAAATGAGGACCGTCGCGCTCGCACGATAACGCTCAACCAGTCACAGTTAATCGCGTCCAAGTTTTTAGATCTCTTCGAGGGGGACATATCTAGTGTAATCATGATTTTGGTGTAATCATCGTGCAATCCAACTAAGAAAAGTTTCAAAAAATTCTAAAAAAAATCATGGATGTACATCTCATCTTACCCCATCTACATATAAAATTTCATGATCAAATTCGTCCTATGCTAGAAGTTACAAAAAAAGACAAATTTAGGGTGCATTTGAACTATTCAAGTTTATCAGAAATTTGTCTTTTTTATTACTCTTAACATAGGACGAATTTGATCATCTGTAGATGGGGTAAGATAAGATGTGCATCCATGATTTTTTTCAGAATTTTTTGAAACTTTTCTTAGTTAGATTGCACGATGATTGCACCAAAATCATGATTGCACTGGATATGTTCCCCTCTTCAAGCTCTACAGTCTAGAGCAAACGCAATAAAACCCTTATTACAGGCAGCAATACTCCCTCTTCAACATCAATAGGTGTAGACTGAAATTGGGCGTTTAGTCGCAAGAGATTACCGAGCCCGTCAGGTTTTGCCTACGTGAAGTGGGTCAAGACGGCCGGTCATTTCTTCGTGTCGGGCGGCCGCCAAAGACAGACAAAAATCAAGGCCCAAGATGGCCCAAAGGCACGCCAAGGGTCATTGTCAGCCCGCCGCCCGAACACGCAGATGGAGAGAACGCAAGACATTAAATATTTTTATAAATTCATACGTTGTTCAAATGAAAAGTTGTCTACATGAAAAAGATGTGTCTCAAATTCTCTACAACTTTCATGTAGAATATAAATTCATATGAGCAAAGGAAGACCCTAAAAATGCAGACACGAGAGATGTGGCGTTGATCTCAAACTATACAGCAGACTGAATATTTTTTATAAATTCATACGTTACTCAAATGGAAAAGTTGTCTACATGAAAAAGATGTGTCTCAAAATTCTCTACAACTTTCATGTAGAATATAAATTCATATGAGCAAAGAAAGACACTGAAAAATGCAGATTACCGAGAGACGAAGGCCGGTCTAAAACTACACAGCGACTAAATATTTTTTATAAATTCATACGTTGCTCAAATGGAAAAGTTGTCTACATGAAAAGATGCGTCTCAAAATTCTCTACAACTTTCATGTAGAGTATAAATTCATATGAGCAAAGAAAGACCCTAAAAATACAAATTACAGATTCGACCGACTTTCGTCAGACGTTGCCCGAAAGCACGGCCCATACAGTCGGGCCGTGCCAGGTGGCCCATCATGCCAGGTTTTTAGACCCGACCCGGCCCGGCACGCCATTCGGGCCGTGCCAGCCCGGCCCATTTTTTTCGTGCCGGGTCATGCTTCGGCCCATTTTTTTTTCGTGCCGGGTCGTGCTGGCCCACTAAAACCCGGCCCAATTTCCAGGTCTAAATAGGTGCTATTATTGACCTTAGGCAGCTGGGATTACCATACCCGTATCCTCTCTCACAAATCGTCAATTAAAAAAAAATGGATGATCAATTATATACGATATACTGCCAAGGTGCAGAACCTTGCAAGATCAATGAACACCTACCAGCCTCAAAATAAGAAAATAAAAATAAAGTAAAAACAAGATAGAGCTAAAACAATCAATGATATTTTAGAATATTGAAGTAAACATCCAATGATATTACAGTTAACTTGCCATAAAAATGAGATTGAGCACTTCCTCAGCATTTTGTTTTACAAGCGTATATCTTGAGAGGTAAAAGAAGCAATGAATTACAGCAAATTCTTGATTTCCCCAGAGATAGCAACGATCCTCAATTCAACAGATCTCTATACATGCAATAGCTATTTACAATCACTTACATCAGTATTTGCAATTCTTCAGCATAGTTAAAGAAAAGGCAGACAATTTGTTCAACAGCCGGTAGCATGGCCTCCAAACTTTGACGAATAAAATTGAGCTATCTCACCTTTCTCGGAGGTCAATCATATCAAACTTTATATCGGGATTCATGTACACATGGGAGCAATGCTTGTAGATTGGCGAGCCATCTAAAGGCGCCTTATGTGGATGGAATCCTCTCTCTGGGCAATCATGGATCACACCCATACCACCTGGATCCGTGAGATGAAATATACCGTGCTTTCTGTTCAAACAAAACATGTACTCAAGATCATATGACCATCTGATGCAAACAGCGGGCAAATGGCAATATTGCTCACTACCATCGTGAAGATCACCGAATTGGAAAATACCACCCAATGTATCTCTGACATGTCATCCTCACATTGGATGGTATTTTCTGATTTATATCTCTTTGCGGTGGTACTAACTGAACTAATTTTCGTGGTACTAACTGAACTAATTTTCTCAATTAGAAATAAGCTTCTCGAGCAAACAGCCAAGCAACACTATAGTCCGTTAATTCAGGTTCGGCAGATTAGCCAAGCCTACAGGCTAAAGAATAACTTCAGTAAAAAAGCTTTACAAAATACTGGTGGAGGATGTAAATTTCAAGAAGATCATGGACAGAACAATCTTAGAAACAATACAACCCTTTCCGTTGTTAACCAAGTTATTGGCAAATACTTAGGCTGTAAAGCATGAAATTCAACAACTTGGTATAGACATGAAACACAGCATAATAATAGTTTGATCTAATCTGCAGCAATGAAAACCAAAAACCCCTGAAAATCAGCATCCGCCAATGCTAAACTATATGATAAGTAACAGTCTTAAAAGATTGACCGCAAAACTGGGTGTTAATAGAACATATGGATAACATACTTTCGTGTGTCAGTAGGTGCCATAACTATTGCAATTGCTTCAGGTAGCATAACCTGTGTGAAACAAAAAATGCAAACACATGATCAGACAAAAATAATGAATTTTCCTCGATAGTTTCTCAAGTGGAAAACCCAGATGCAGAAACTGTGTTTTCAATTTGATTAGCCAGTGAATAGTTAACAGATCAGCAGCACACACACTAACTAGTAACTATTGAACATATAAGAAGAGATATTGAAATGAAACCGACAGAATAACATCTTGCTAAGTTCAATCATCTATGGGTATGCAATAAAACTCCAGATAGGATTAAACAAACAGCAAGAAACTGCGTCATGACAACAGGGAAAAAGTAGGTATCCTGATACAGGTTTCAAACAAGATCATAGGATAAGCACGATGAGCAGATGAAAGTCTCATTTAGCTATTGATCTGGAAAGTTGGAAACTACAACCCATGCATTGCAAGCATGCATTTTGAATTTCAATTGTGGACATCTCAACAATAACAACATTACAGGATCTTGTCACCAGTGTACAAAATACGGTTAACGCATGGACAAGCTACCGCTAAGTGACTAATCGGAATATGAATGATTATGAGTTCACACTAATATGTTGGTATATTTAACACTAATACATTTTTATGAGTGGTTAGAAAACACATAAATTCTTTTTTTTAGAGGAACATAAATCCTCTTAAAAACACATGAAGGATATTTTTGGTAAAAAAATATTGAAGTCCATTTAACCATGTTCCAAAAAGGCCCAGGGCCAGGAACCACTCCTTGTTACCATCGCAAATCCATGCCTCATGCCCTCATCCCTGTTGTCTCCCTCCCTCTCCATCCATCCGTAGCTTCTCTCTTGCTCCCTCAACAGCACTTCCCATCAATAGCAAGGACAAGCCAAGTGATGGCATGTGCGGGGTGGGTGGCAGGGAGGGCATGCGCCGCTGCCGGACCTACCGCTGGCAGCTGGCAGACAAGCGAACATGGCCATGAAGAGAAGTTGATGGTCAGGTGGTAGTGCGGCAATTGACGCATGGGGTGGGAATTTTGGCGCCCCGGTTCCAGCAAATTGCGGCAATTGATGCACGGGATGGGAATTTTGGCGCCACGGTTCCAGCAAATGAGAAAAGTTTGCACAAGTTTCCTCTAGTCCTCTGAATAATGTAGGAATCCCTCCTTTTCAATTGGAATTTGAATGGAGAAATCCTTTGATTCAAACACATGACAGGATCTTTGCTGGTAGAAATTGTATTCTTGTATGAACCTTCCGTACTTCCAAAAATATTGATGTGGTATAAGCCGATTTGTCGGCCATCAGATTATCCGGACAATTAAGCACTCAAGGACGTTAACACCCTACCGAGTCATCAACTAGTTGTGATGGTTTAATGGCAGACTACGAATATATGGCTGAATAATCAGCCGTTAACTCTGATTTTCACTACACTGCTTGTTATACGTGGACATGCATTTGCTTAGTGTTTTCCTTATTTGAATCAACAAGAAAATAGTTATAAGACAAATGACATTACCTAGTGCTGAGGGCAACACAAACACAAATAAACAAAAAATACTAAAATGGAAGTGTGGCACTAAAAAGCAGTAATGGTATTGTGGGATCCAGTCTGCAAACATTACCTGATACGAATAATGATTATGGAGATCAATGGAAGACAAGAAGCAAGACTGTGTTGGATGTGTCTGAAAAAAAAAGGAGAAGAAAAATGGTGAGGAAAACACACACACAAGGAAAGCAATTCTCAACAAATAAAACTCCTGAGTAATTGCAATAGTTGTTCTAGTTACAGAAAAACTGCTGCATGAGATGCAACTCAGAGTGTCATGAATCTCCTGCAACCAATATTAAATACAGAAATTACCTGATACCCCTATGGGCACTGCCCCCATTTGTGTTTGCTAAGTGCATGATGTATTGTCCAAAATTTTCTAAAAAAATCATGGATGTATACATGCTATGGAGACATGTCAAATTTCAAGGTCAAATTCGTTCATACGGTAAATTAGCCAAAAAAAAGACAAAAAAACTGCATCATATATTACTCGTAGATGCAGCGTGAAGAACTGGAGAGCCACAACTAACAGCAACAGGCCAATGCAAGCTAAAGAATTAGATATTATATTATCTACTTTTGTAAAGCAGTCGCATTGGTTAAGCAGAGTTCCTGAAGTTGGTAGAGGGGCAGCTTGTCTTCAATACGTTTTTTTAAGGAGTTAAAAAGGTTGAGAACTAAAGAAAACATGTTCATCAGCATATACTTACATATTGCAAGTACAGTACATGTAAATTATTTCTTTCTTTCTTTTTTGGAAGGGTTACAGTGGGTGTATCTTATTGAATCGAGCAAACAACAAAAAAGCATCGATGGTGCCAAAATTTCATTAAAATGAACTTACATGAATCCAACCAAGAGTGAAAAGTGAGCCCATGTCCTGAACATCGAATAGTTCTTCTTCATTTGTAGCTTCACACTGTACAATAAACAAAGATATGTAATTCAGTAGTCTCTTGAAGTGCAGCAATTTAGCCTTTTAGGTACTGTGTTGCAATAAGGTGAATAACTTGCACTAAGAAACATGCAAGAAAAATCCAGGCAAAAACAACATCATACCGAATCAGATGTGGATTTCTGCTTTGGAATTATCAAGGTTGTCACGTAAAATGTTCTCTTTTTCTATAAAAACACACAATGTAATGTTAGTACTCTAGCCAAATCACTGTTCACATTTTCTTTGGGGGAAGTACATACCAGTGTACCGGCAAGAACCCCACATGTCTCTAAACTTCTTTTAGTGTTTGCCTCAGCAACCCTTAGAAAACACTCCATCAACTTCACCGGCTAACAAGTTAAAATTAAAATCGTCAGTCAATATAAGTCAATGGTATATATCAGTTACAAATAAATGCAGATGGAAGATCCATAATCATGTATTTCTTATAAAGCTGTAGGTTCAGAACAATAATATCGTTTGAAAAGAAAAATGCGTATTTTGAACTTACAACATGCAAGTTCTGATAACGTCCAGTTTCTGAGATAGCAAGCCCTGGTGTTGGATCAGCAACGCTTGATGGAGAAATTGGTCTACGCTCAGGATGTACCTCTGCCAGGACTGGTGGGGGAGAAGGCTGTTTAATATTCAACAGGGACAACTCTTCTTCCAGACTAACAGAAGGTATGGAGGTGCATTCTTCTGCTGGTGCAGACCATCGGCCATCATCAAGAGACAGAACAGATTTCATATCCTCATTATCATTTTTAGTGCTATCCGGAGATGCTATATTGGGACCATGCACATCATCATGGTTCAAGATAGCTGGTACTAAACTGCAGAAGCAAGGGGATGACAATGTCATGTGATAAGAAAGAAAATCATATAGCTATGAGCATGGACAATTTTGCTAATAAACATGAATACTTTCCTCCTGTGATCTCTCTTCTATTCCAATCTTCTGCATAAGCGTTTTTTTTTTTTGGTTTCAATTTGGTTAATCAAGTCCCCTATCTTTGAAACTACATGCAATTTAGTCCATCCCATAAATAATTTGTTCAGGTGGCTCAAACGTGGCACAGCACATCATCATTAAAAAAAATTATAAAAGTAAATAAATCAAATATATAATTATATAAAACTAACAAAAAAATCCTTACAACAGTAGTACAGTACTCCCTTCATTACAAAACATAAGGCAAGGTCTCCAAAATTGAACTTTCATCATTAATTTATCTTACGGTATACTATTAGTAAGTAGTAACTAGATAATTATGGTAATATGAAATTACTTTCGAATGTGGATTTATCAGTAACATTTTCATGTCATTACACTTATGCATAGTTTGGTTAATTGTTAGTTGGACCCTCAAAAGGTGTGCACATAAAAATGGAGGGAGTATTTTAAAAATATATGAGAAAAAATTCAGAAATATATATAAGATGTACAAAAGTTCATATATAAAAAACGCGAATTTTGAAAACATAGAAAATATATAAAAGGGAATTACATAGTTAAAAATCATAATTTTTTTAAAAAGAACAATTTAAAAATTAAAGAAAGCAAAAGAAGTCAATAAGATTCCAAAAGAACATTTAAACAATAAATTTCTGAATATACACGAATTTTTATATTTTCTTTAATTGTTCTTTGTAGTTTTAATGTTTTATATCATTTGGATTGTTCTAGGTCTGTTTGGAACACAGAAACTTTGCAGGAATTTCACTAGAAACAGTTCCAAACAGGGTCTATTGAGTGGAGGGACCAATTAGGACAATTTTCAAAGGAGGGGGGTCTCACTTTTCCAAACTGAAAGTAATAGTGAACAAGGTTTGGAATAAAAAAGAAACAAATAGATAATTTAGTTTTAGAGATTAAGCTAAAAATATGAGTTCTCACCTAGTGATATCACTTTGCAATAATTCAATATTGCTTGGATACTGAACCTGCAATAAGCAGTAAGGAAATCCATAAGATAATGATTGTAGGTTAAATACTCAAGAAAACACATTAAGAAAATAAGAGCAAAATAATCATACCTTGATTCCAGCTACAGGTCCAGTCCATTGTCCATGAAGCCCATTAGGCCCTAATATAGAGTGTCTAGCTAGTGTTTCTTCTTTTGGAAAAGGTAGATTTCCAAATCTACAAAATTTAGCCAGAAAATAAAAAAGGTTCTTGTTTAGTAACACAAAAAAATATTTCATACAATACACCTATTTAACACACATGGCTGCCAATACAGCGAAAATATAATGGAATTTTTATCTACAGAAAGCACACTGGATAAGAGAAGGAAATATAAACAAAGAAAACACCGAGTCAGATATGTGCAAATAGAATGAACAGTCTTGCTAATTCTTCTAAAGCGTGTAAATTCACTCTTGTTGGCTTTTTGCAAGACCAGTATAACTGAGTTTGCAAGCCACCTGACCTTTTTTCCTCTTGCTTGAAGAATGGTATTTCTCTGCTTTACAACTATGAAATGTGTAGAATGACCAATTACCAACTGAATGCAGCGTCAAACTTATATCCAATTATACAACTGAAGGACACCCAAAACTGAATGATAAACACAACAAAATCCGTGCCAAGCAAAACTATATTATTTTATAAATATTTTGAACTAGTCAACTAGAGTTAGATCTCTAAAAATCTCATAATTCAACCCACCCAGTGGAGACTCAGACTTGTGAGTTATGGCCTGCTGCACATCAAGAAACTAAGGCCCTGTTTAAAATGCAGGGAAACGGAAGGATATGCTATGTTTCCTGCAAATTTCCTGCTCTCAAAATTAAGTTAATATATGTGGACGATATGTTGCCATGGGCCTAACCTTTGTCTTAACAAAATGATCAAGTTACCACCATGTTTTAGGTTAGCTAACAAACATGTCAACTAATCTTCCTTTTCCATAAATGGCGGTATGGTATGCAGGCAATTTTTTAACTGTAAGCCTAACTTTTGTGTTAACAAATTGATCAATCACTTCAGTGTTTTAGGTTACCTAACGAACATGTCAACTAATCTTCCTTTTCCATTGCTGCAAACCATTCAATCTGAAAATCACTCGATGTCCGCTTTTTACTTAAGCCAAATGAAACACAACATATCATAGACATAAATATGACCAAAAGATACACATACCGTTTGCTGATCTGCCTATCAGGTTGGACACTCGTTAATGATGCAACTTGATGTCTCCCACCAGGGAAGGATTTTTGCAATGATCCGTTATTGCTTCCAACAAATGGCTGAAAAAGAAAAGGAAAAAGAATGAGAAAGTATAACCAGAACAAGCACCTGAGAAGCTGACAATACTTAACTCTTTTTCCCAGAATGATTCGAAATATTACAGGGTAGGGAATGCTGAGCAATGCCATGTATACCTGAGGCAAATAAGAGGTTGGGGTATGCTGCTCTGTCCTATGACTTGCAGCATAAGTTCTATTTGGACTATTAGATTCCACGGTACCTCCTCTGTTATGCTCAGCGATCTGCCGCTGCACAACTGGCTTCAGTGACTCAAGCTCATTGAGAACATCAATGAGTTTCTACACACACACCAAAAAAAAAAGTCACTTAGATAAACAGCTAGGGGGAATGTCATTGTCCAAACTTCAACATGACCAATTAGGATCCTAAATGCTATGTCACTATATGAGCACTAGATTTAAGGCACTAGATGTGCTTCCTAATCAGGACAAACTTGTACATTTTAACAACTTGAAACCACAAAAAAATAGTTATTGAGCTCGTGAGAGGAATTACAGAGGAGTTATGTGGAGCATTCTTGAAGAACTCCGCTTCTCTCAACTTGAATGCGTGGTACTCACGATGCTTCGGAATCGTCTCGCACAGCAAGCTGCAGCCAGTCAGACGTCAGATGTGAGACCCAAACAAGATACTAAAGAGCATATATCAAGATAAACAACGCCCAACCCACCTCGAGTATCTCAGGAGGATGACATACAGGTCGAGGACGTTCTTCTCATCACGATATATCTTAGCCTGCGCAGACCACATAAAAGCACCAAAATTTAACACAATTTGAACCAAGCTCGATCGCGCTCTCGTTAATCGGGTAACAAGACAATCCCCAATTCATCGAATCGCATCAAAGAACCAAAATAAACTGCCCTCAATTGCGCAACTAAACAACTACAAAGCTAACAATTTCATCAAAAGGGGAGATCTAGCGGCGCAGTAGGGATTCCAGCGTGGGGAATTCGGGGGGCGGCTAGGGATTGACCTGGCGGAGGAGGGTGCCCGCGATGCGGAAGTAGTAGGGGAGGCTGATGCGGTGGTCGACGGCGATCGGCCGCGCGCAGGCCTGGATGTTGATGCTGCTACTGGCTGGCTGCTGCGGCCCCATGGCAATCTCCGGCGAGCTCCTCCCCCTTCTCCGGCGAGATGTTAGCGACGTGGATTAGCGACGCGGGTTGGGAACGGCTGAAGACTTTGGTAGCGGTGAAGGAATTGGTCGCATGACTCACATTGTGGACTGCGGTGTAGTTGTTTTTTCGATTGTACCCTTCAACATTACGGAAATTATTGATGTGGATGGGTTTGGGTTATCTTTGGATTCTAGGCCCCGTTCGTTCGCGAGCTTCTGACAACTTCTGCTAAAAAAAAAAAAAGCTAATTGTTTGTTAAACAAAAAAATTCTGGACAGCTTCTCTCACAAATATCCACGCAAATGTTGAAATTACGTGCATGTGCTTTTACTTTTTGTAAAAAAAATATATATTTCCTCTGATCTTTTTTACTGGATTTTTTTAATTTTTTAGGGTCTCTAAGATACAGCCTCGATCGTTATATTCTATAAATTTATATTAAAATATATTAATAAATTATAACATTACGAAAGTATTTTTAATAACAAACCTAATAATAGATAATTTTAAATTTATAAGTTTAACGGCACGAATTCTAATACATCAAGTAAAAAAGAATGAAGAGAGTACTTAGGACTTTCAAGCCTACAAATTCTCTTCGATAAACGTTTGCCACGGGCAAATATTGTGGTCGTGAGCTTCACTATCATTCAAAAAATTAATGGTACATCCTCTTTGAGCTCTCACATGAAAATCGGCAATTGTAACCCTATTAGGAATACACATCCTAATCGAGGTACTTTGCATGTATAACACAATCTGGGGGTAGTAGTCATTATGCAATTTCCACTTGAAAGAAAGTTTTTACAGTAATTATCGATAATGCTACCTCTAATTAGGCACCAAGGTAATTAGGCATTGGCTTTGTACCCTGCAATCATTTATCTTATGCTCAAGTGCAACTGATTCAACCCTTCGCTGTCTTAAATTTTTTGGGGGTCGTTAAACCAAAGAAGGTTAGGAAGTTCAAAGGTGAGGGTATATGCCACTATGCCAAAGCAACAAGAAACGTGACCAAGCTGAAGGGCATTTTTGTGCGATCTTGACACTTCGCTCCTATTCTCCAGCCATGCGTCCGGCATACTCCAAGCTGTTTGAGGTGAACAACCTGAGGAAATTTCCCAACAAGCTTTTGGGCTTGTATAAATAGGCAAAGATTAGACCCAATCCTGATCCCCGCCCTTCCAAACAAGCTAGGGAACAGGTGAATAGCAGCCTCATCTTGATGTTTTTTATTTATTTATTTTTGCCCTTCACAACGAAATGTAATTCCACAAAAGGAGGTATCAGTACATTACCCTTCGTAAATTAAAATTATTAATGTCTGTTCTATCACTTCTGTGTTACGGCTATTACCCAACTAACAAATGAAAATATCTACACTTTTCTCTACTACTTCTAATTACGAGTTAGTGGCAGTCCCCTCTCCTCCGGACATACTCACGAAACAGAGAAAGTTTTAATTCGGTTAGATATTCATACGTGCGTGATCTGCGGCGTATCAGACTCTTATCTCAATCAGCCGATTCTATTTCCAAATACTGCATGGTCGATTCTTTTTCCATATACTGCACGCATACAGCTTCTAAGTTATTATATGCCTTTGAGTTGCCATATGCATCCGTTCTATTAAATATTTACTTGTATGTGTAGGTAAGATCATCTTTTCTTTTTATCTAATCACGTATGGACTTGATTCCGGTCGGCCAGCAGCATGCGTACGGTCATGCATGACGCGACTAGATAAGTTTGTTATCTCTATCTTTACCAATTATAATTAGGAGTTGGTGATGGTACGCCTATTCTCCACCCTCACCCCGACGCGTGTGTGCACCCGCGTGGCTAAGTAGGAAGTGGACAGTAGCCACCCCGGTAAATTGGATTGGATCATCCCGTCGCGGGAGCTAAATGAATATGCATGACTCATTTATTGCTTTTCTTTCTCCTATTGATTTGGCATTCGAATCGGCGGCAATTGCTCCTGGTGCTTTTCAAATTGGATTGATTGATTCCCTTCCAAAGGAAGTAGAACTCCGATTCATGGAATTAGGTCTCTTTTTACCTTTTTCCCTTTATTGCCTTCCTTATTCGATGATTTCTTAATCTGAATTCCATAGATATCTCCTCGGTTGCTAAATTTATATAACCTACTGCTTCTTGCCTCTCCTACAGATGTGTTGAGCTTATTCGTTGAGCGGAGTTAATGAGCGACCTTTCTGATCTCGTCGATACGGTGCAAGGGCAGGTCATCGACGGTAGGCGGCGAGATAGGCTGGCGACACTGCTGGAGCTCGTCGCGGTAGATGATGTCAATAGGTTAAGAGAGGCGCTCGCGGGGGATGCGAGGAGGCGGTAGAGCTGGTTCATGAGGTAAGGCTATGGTATGGCTGGAGCAAGGCGTACGAGCCACGCACGTCGCTGATGGTGGCTACCACAAACGAATGACGTCTATCTCTTCAACGCCTTTGCGTCCATGGAGTAGCAGGTGATGTTTCTCTCGATCGATCGATCGATCTCGAATTATGGTGTTATAAATTTACAATTCCAAATGCTGTGAATGTTATTAAAGTTTAAGAAATTAAAGATAATTTTAAGCTCGAGTTTGTAAACAGGTGTTTGAAATGTATATGTTTCGATAAATTGATTTAAACATTTAACATTGCACATTCAGAGTGTATATTATTATTTAGATAAGGTTAGTGTTTTTTACAAATAAATTTTTTTATCGCAAATTGAGTTTCCGTTGCAACGTAAATATCTACGCTTTTGTTCAATATAAATATGTACGCGAGGCCGCTTGACAGGTCAATGAACAAGACTTTAAAACAGTGCAATCCTGATAGAAGTTTTTGAAGATTTGATATTCCAAATGTAACAAATATGGGGCAAGACTGAGCAAAGCATACCACCTTCAAGCAGCTCGTGTTACATGAAACCAACTTCACAGGAAACTAATTTCTTCACCACAGAATGCAAATGGATGCTGACTGGCGCCCCGCAGAATCAATGTGCATTGCATGACCACTTTCTGGAATATGCAGATAACTCCATGGTTTCTGGGGCTTCTCAAAAAGGTATCACTCATTAGTTACCAGTGTCTCCTCATTCACATCAAAAGCTTTCCTTGCTTGCTTGAGCTCTTCATTCATGGAGAGTAGTTCAGTAGCACGGTGTAGTTTACGAGAATCCTAGAAAGGAGTGAAAAATGATAAGTTTTTGCATGCTTTAGTGTGTTGCATTGCAATCAAAGAGACAAATCACATGTGTTGTTCAGAATGTACCTTACGAATAAGGTACAAAAAATCCTCTGTCAAGAGCTTCCCCCTCTTTGATGCAACATTCTGAGCCTTGTGCACCTGAGAAAAGGCACATTATACATCCACTCAATTATAAAACAAATAGGTGTCAACTATGCGCCAATTGTGTCTCTGATTTTATCGACCTGTGGAGATGTAAAAACACTTGCATAGTTGCATGCAATGCATTTATCAACACTGTGCTTCAATGAGTGCAAGGACGATGATTGCTCACTTCGCTGCACTACAAATATTTGCTATATCCATCACTATAACTTACTAATGCACAGTGCACACATAGGCTAAACATTTTAAATTAATTAATGGACTGTAGAACGAAGTAAAACAATGGTTACACCACAAAATTAAAAACGAAAGTCTCAAGACCATTAGTGGCCAGCAATAGATAGTAGTCCTATGCATGCTTCTTTTTTCTAGAGCACCAGACGTGGAGTTCAACACGGCAATAACCCAAGCAAGAGGTGCTTTAGTGTTCTCCTAGAAGTGAGATGCACAAAGTCCAAAGTAGATTTGAGGGTCTGATTTACCACCCACTATTCCACTACTAATAACAGCAGTGAAACATTTTCATACTTCAGTATTTTCGAGAGAATAGAAGCATTACTAAAGTGAGATGTAAAAACATGAATAATCATTTCAAAATTCAGAAATATTCAAAACATGGGCATAAATATATACTAAACAGAGTTTCAATCAAAATCTTCTTTTCATCCACATAATCATGTTATCTGTGAACGGGATGTACCCTCTTAGCACCAAAAACACAAAAGGAAGAAATGTGCGACTAGCTTACCAGGTCAGTGACATATTCCACTACAATATCCTCCACAAGAGCAACAGTTTCTGGAAGTGGCTGCAAAACCGACAGAACACATATCATTGGTATGATGGAGTCAAGAAAATGTTGGCTTTAAAAGGGGAACAGCGTGCTGTTCTTTCCTTGCATAAAAGATATTTCAATGATCATATTTTGCATTGAAATTTCATGCATCCCTTGCAGATTATCATCATTATTGCAAACTGTCAGTTACCATTTATTGCATCCTGAATTCTTGCACAAACTACGCTAATTGCATCATGTTTCACAGAGTTCCTAATCAAAAAAATTAAGGAACCAAAGAGATAATTGGTCAGGAGTCAGATTACATTTGGATCGTCCCCAAATCCATACATCATGTGCTGTACTGCAAGAACAGCAAAAAGAAATACAACATAAGAATTGAATCCAATGAGCAAAAGAAACAGAAGAAGACTAAAATTTGGAAAACAGGGAACAAACGGCCGTACGGTCTTTCTGAAAGACGCCGCGCTTGCGCTTGAGGGTGGAGGCGGATGCGTCGGCGCCGCCGCCGGTGGTGGTGGTGGTGGTGGGAGGAGGACGCCTGGCCCGACGCCGTCGCCGCCGCGGCCGGCGTCGAGGACTTGGACTTGGCCTGAGCCACCGCGGCCGGGGCGGGGTGGTGGCCGCTAGGGTTCTGCATCCCGGCTGCTGGGGAGGAGAGCGAGACAAGCAGGAGCACAGAATACGGCCGCCTCCACTTCCCGGGGGAGCTCAGACCCTCTCCTTCCTTCCGGTTCCGAGCTCCGACTGGTTTAGGGCTTCCCGCCCACGGCTGCGGTTGATTCGCACGAACCGCCAACTCGCGATTCTGAGTTCTCAGGTCCCGGCCCCGGTGCCGGCGGGCGGGTTGTGCTTAAGTGGCCGTCTCTACCGGTACTCATTGGATATAAATTCCATGATCAAATTCGTCCTATGCTAGAAGTTACAAAAAGACAAATTTGAGGTGCATTTGAACTTTTAAGTTTGTCAGAAATTTGTCTTTTTGTAACTTCTAGCATAGGACGAATTTGATCATGAAATTTTATATGTAGATGGGGTAAGATGAGATGTACATCCATGATTTTTTTCAGAATTTTTCGAAACTTTTGTTAGTTGGATTGCACGTGATTGATACCATGATCGCATCAATCATTGCCTTGATTGTCTCGACGAAGTTGGTTGGATATAATCATTTAGTCCAGATGGAATAGAGTTATTTAGATGGTTGTTTAGTTAGGTAGATAGAGATAAATTATTTTTTGTTTGGATAGATGAGCTAGTTGTAATCAAGGTTTTGAATTTCGGTTTGAAATTTTTCGACAAAATTTATCCAAAATTTGAATTTTTGGATAAAATTTAAACTATTTGAAATGTTAGGATAAAATTTGACCACAATTTAATTTTTTGGATAAAATTTGAATTTTTTGACAAAATTTGAATTTCGGACAAAATATAATTGAAATTTGAATTTTCGGACAAAATTTGATTTTTTTTGGACAATTTTTGACTAAAATTTGAATTTTTGAATAAAATTTGATCACATTTTGACCAAAAATTGAATTTAACTGAGTACACTTTGACAAAATTTGAATTTGAACAAGTTCACCTCTTAATATAGTAAACTGGATGAGCTTGTCTAGCATTTTTTAGGGGATGGCTCTATCCAACATATTAAGTGAATATTCCAAAAAACTGGATATCCATATCCCATCCATCCACCCAACCAAACAAAAGGATTACTTCAAATCCAGGGATCGCCATATCCCATCTACCCTTGTCCACTCAACCAAACACTACCTAAGTGGCCGTCTCTACGGGTACTCATTGGATCTCTTTCCGGAGAGCGGCGGTCTACGATGGAACGTTTTTGTCAAATACAACCTCACTCCGAAATTATCTATAGATTTGACCCCCCTCCCCTATTCAATGCTCGACCTTCGACACTCTGAAGAGCTCGATAGGTCATCTATCTGTCGCATCAAGATTCCTACTGAGCATTCCTTTCTCGACAAAAATCAAATCCAATATTTAATCATTAATTTAATTATATTACTTAATTAAATTGCTTATTAGCCAATTTTCTTATTTAATCTCTTGATTAAAATGAATCGCACGTCCTTTCAAGGAAACAACGCTCCTCAGATGGCTGTCACATTCTATCAAGCTTCTCTTGCTCAGTAGCTTTCTATCAAACTTCACTGACATGACAGGTGGCTCGTGTCACATACCGCGCCTTCCGAGCTCACCAAGAAAGTTAGTTTTGCAAATTCAAACAAAATAAGACTAGATTTGTCAATTACAAATAATACCTCTATCATGGAAGGTTTTGAGCTTATCCAGGGCACAAGGTACCTTTTTTGCAAAAAAAAACCCCTTAAAAAATTCCGAAATTACGAATAGGTCTTTCCACCGGTTATTTTGTAGGAAGGGCTTCGAAAATTCTAAAATTGCGAACAGATCCTTTCACCGGCTATTTTGCAAAAAAGACCCCGTGATTCCGCAAAATCGTCCCGGATGCTAGTTCTTTTGACCTGAAGGATTCCGAAATCGCGAACAAGTCCTTTCGCCAGTTATTTTGCAAAAAAAGTCCCTGTAGTTCTGCAAATTTAACACGAGCGCCAATTCTTTTGACACAATAGACCGAATTACGATTTTTACGTAAAAATTTAGGTCGATTTTTCACATGGCATAGCATCGCTACTGCTCTATCTAGTTTTAGTGAAATAGAAAAGTGACTGCTTTGGGTTTTGCGGCCTTGGCCATATTTTGCTTGGACGCTCTGGTTCTAGCACCTCGTATCTAGATTCAGATCTACATCTATTGCAAACTGTTTTACCATTTATCGTATCTAGATTCAAATCTACATCTGCACCAACAAGCGGAGGCTCGAGCCCAGCCTCATCCGATATCATTAACCTTGTGTAAGGTATCTTTATTATTATTATTTTTGTTCCTATTCAATTCATATGTAAACTTGATTGCACAAGGCTATGCATATGATTTGGATTGCATGAGGCTTTATTTGCTATATTCGCCTTAATTTTACTAAGTTTGTTTCAGTTTTTGGTTAAAAAAAATAGCTTAGTCCCTTAAACCATCCCTTTATTTTTAACCAGGCATCGCTACTGCCAACAAAGTAACCATCTTCAACTTCATTAGTCCGAGGCTCCGTTAATGCTACAGCGTACTAAGAGCATCTCCAAGAGGAGTCCTAAATAGGTTGCTAAATGTAATTATAGGATTTTGATGAAAAAAAACACTCCAACAGAAGTTGTATTTTGAGAAAAATTATCAAAATAGGTTTAGGACTCGGAGCCCTGTTGCTATATTTAGCAACGCTCCTCTCCGGCCCTAAAGAAGGGATGAATAAAGGATTGGAGATTTAGGGTCTAATTGCTGGAGTCAATAGCTATCTTGGGTCTTAATTTTTTTAGTTTAAGCTCTATTTTGAGGTATAAGACTCTATTTTAAAGCTTGACTATTGGAGATGCTCTAACACATCCAACGAAGAGCAACAATTGTCGGTAAGGCCCATGGAGCGTTGCACACCGGAGTTGACACGGAGATTCCCCCTCCCCTCTGTAGCTTGCTGTTCCCATCTACTACTGCTACTCTCCATCAAGAACGGACTGGGCACAGCGAGGAGGCGGTGCGCACGCGTTATCTGACAGTGGGCCCGGCAATTTCTTCCTGTGGATTCCGTCCATATTTTTCAAAACCTATCATTTTGTAATCACCAGGAGATTTGATTCGGAAGACAAACCAGCGATTCCAGTATCAGATGCATCGACATAATGAAATATAAATAATCAACAGGAAACAATGATAGCTATTCAGCAGCAACCCATAAACAAAACATCGTTTAAGAAACCAATAATCTTATAATCCATCAACATTAAGTCCTTAGTAAACGTCCTATGGAAAAGCAAAAGAATTTTCGGAGCTCGACATAACAAATGGTTTGAGGCTAACGATTCAACATGGTCTCCAATGTTAAAGCGCCGTTTCTCTCTTCATACCCTCCACACCGTCATGATGATCATTGGTGTCGTGACGACCAACCAACGGAAACAAATGGGAAGAAAAATTGCTGGGCAGAGTATGCAAGTCTCTCTCGACAAGGGCCCTACTTGATGTACTGGGAGACCCACTTGAACCCATCGCCATAGCCCATCTTGCGGACAACGCTGCACATGAACACCTCAAGAGGCCGGACATTGGAGTCGCCTAGGTTGACCTTGCCCTTCCCAGTTGTGAAGTTGCTAAGGCCTAGGTGATACCGCAGCTCCTCTTCAGAGGCAGCATATGGAATGTCAATTTTGTTGCCAAGGATGAGAAATGGGACGTTTGCCAAGGAATCATCAGACAGGAGAGCATCGAGCTCCTTTTTTGACTCAGCAAAGCGCTCCTTATCGTACGCATCTACCAAGTATACTACAGCATCAACCTGTTGGGACAACAAACAATGAGCCAAACATACCAACAGATGTCACCAAATGAATAAAAAGGGATTAACAATAAGAGCAAATGCATCTGCAAAAGTAAAGGAATAGATATAGAACACAGCTACCCTCAACAAAAATATCCCTTCCGCATTTGGTAGAAAGAAAAAGACACAAAGCACCAAAGAGTGTAGACAAATATGTGATTACATTAGCATGATTACTAATTATGTCCACTGTACCATGCAAAAAGCAGATGAGTTTTATCTTTAATTTGGGTAACCTGAGAACTTAAACCACATAACAAAATGTTGGATGCATCCTCATAGTGACCTGTGATAACTAAATGATCCATATAACATACACAGCAAAACAAATGTACTACAAAAACAGCTTGATGCAGCAAGAAGATAACACGAAAACTTCCAGCTCTAAGCAAAGGCATATGCATCGCACAAAGACTTGTTATTGCATAACTAAAAAACTAAGATGCACCTTAAAGCATTGAAAACAGAAAACACACTAAATTATATTACATTTACATTTAGAAAGCATTGTATGAAGATGGAATTTTAAGCTGACAAAGCTTCAAGGTAACAAAAGTAGCAGAGGTGGGCATGACATACAGGAAAATGTGCAGCTTTAAAGAACACAAGCCGTGAACTGCACATACCAAGGGAATAAAGAAAAGAATATTGAGGGAGTGAGGGAATAAAGATAATATTTAAACCTTTTATGTTCTTATCCTTCATCCTTGCACTAATGCAAAAACTTACAATATACAAAAAAGCCAATTTACAATCGCCTCTTCAAAATAGTAAAGTACAGCAAAAATAATAGACAAACCCAATGGTCTCAAGTATACCCGCAGAAGGAACATAAATCGTGCATGTTTCAGCAACTGGTCTTCCAAACACTAATTCAGTAATTCTCCGTACAAATCCTCTCTTCATGCAAGTCAATCAGTCCACATCAGAAACAACAATTTAACATATGCATGCGCTCAATTTTCCATCAGTCTGCCTAGATGGAGTCTATGCTATTCTCTTGCGACAAAGCTCGTAATAAACAAGGACAGCGCCAGTCAATTTAGCACAAACACTGCTATATATTTAACAAACCTTCCAGCATTTTCATTGGTGCTACCGCCCTCCCCTGAAATTTTCATGCCAAGCCATGCAGAACTCCTAAACAAAACCCCCATCCAGGCAATTGAGTGATTTCCCACATTCCTAGAACATCAAAGAACAGCACAAACAACAACATTTCTAGCCTATGGGAGGCAAATCTGATCTTTTGTAATTAAACGCACAAAATGACACGCATAGCACGAGAACCTATCATCCATCGTCTAGATCTGAGAGAGCTGATAAAACACGATACAGGATGGGTAGGCTGAGACCTTTGCGTAGTAGTCTTTCCAGACGCGGCGGGCGATCTGGTGGCCGCCGAGGTCGAAGGCCTTGAACTTGATCTTGCCGATGCTGAGCTCCTCCGACGTCGGGTGCTGCGTCGGCTGGTGTTGCACCAACCGCTGCATCCATCCAAGTACATACGAACACACGCACCGATCAGATCCACCAAACCCAGAAACGAACAGATCGGATCAGATCCGGGGAGATCCGGCGCGGGCAGGTACCTCGTCCTTGAGCATGTGGAGGAGGGTGGTCTTGCCAGCGTTGTCGAGGCCGAGGAAGAGGATCTTGGCCTCCTTCTGCCACAGCCCGAGCGAGGCCAGCACCCCGTAGAACCAGTCCCACAGGAACATACTGGCCTCCCTTCTCCTCCCTTAGGCCCTTCTTGCGCCGTTCCCGGAGACGGCGGCGGCGGCGGCGGCGGAGATCGCCGGAGGAATGCGTGGATCCGAGGGATCTGGGAGGGAGGCGAGGATGGATCTGAGCCTCTGTTTCGCCGACTGCCTATTCTACGCTTGGTTGGGGTTGGGGCAGAGGGGAGGTCATTAACTGCTGGGGGTGAGAATTGAAGGGGCGGCACGTGGTTTCCTCCGTCCGACCGATCGACTCCTCAGCTAAAAACAGGAAATGGGAGGAGGCTCTGTCTTATGGTGTGACGTGAAAATAAGTTAAGCAGTATTTGTATGTGTCACTCCTTAATATTATTTATATAAATTTTAAAGTAAATGACTATTTTTTTCATTTGTGTTTTAATATTTGTACAACTTTCAAGTAGAAATACATTGATACACCTTCCAAATAAGTTGGTGTTAACCGATCGAGTGAACTTAAGCAATTTGACAACCCTAGTTCATTTTCTTGTCAATTGTTGGCCAAATATTGGCTATCAATTTGGTGACCAATTTTTTGGCATGTCAATTTTTGGTCAGGTTTGATTTGGCAAATTTGGTCTTAAACCAAACAGCCCCGTAAATCTTTTTGAAAAGTAACTTTCGGCTAGACTAAATGGTTAAAGTGCTATACAGTTGAACAGTTAGGTTGAAGAGATTTGATGTTTGGTAGCCTGGCTTTCAGGTGTGAGAAGTGTAAGTCGGAGAATAGGGAATGAGGGTGAGATTTGAGATTTTATACTTAGTAGTAGGAGGGGACAATTTTATTCAATTGTCATGGTAAAATCAAAACCTCAATCCACCGAAACTGTAGGAAGCTATTCCAGATCAGCTTTTGGCTTTTAACTTTTCCTAATACAAATGAGTTACTGGTTTTTGGTTTCTGGCTGCGAAGGAGTCAGCCGTTTGGAATAGCTTTTAGCTTTTCGATGAGAGAAGCCTAAGCTAAAGCCGTCCTAAACAGGGTATGAATTTTACCATAAATCCTCCCCAAGACAAGATTGATCTGCCATTGTTCAATTGAGGTCTAGCGATAGCTTTGAACCAAACCAAACCAATTGCTTTAAAACATCCTTCCACCGAAAACAATCAGCCCTGCCTTTGCCAGGAGATTATGGTTGGCGCTGATGCTTCACCTTCAACTAGCTCAGAGCCTCAAGATATTTTCGGTGGCAAAGGGAGGGGGGTGGAGGCCCATGTCCTCTGATCGTTGTACAGCATGTCACCTCTTTCCCGAGCGACGCCGCTCATCAACACGCCTCCCTCCAATATACGCATTATCTCATCAAGGAGAAGTCGCCACCTCCAACGTTCAGCTCCTGCAGCCATACCGTCGCAAGCTCAGCCCTCGACGCCAGCTGAAGCTGCGAGTTGTTCGAGGATCGCAGGCGCAGTTGCTCTCCACACCAGTTCATTCTCTGGCGCGCATCCACGCGTGTATCATCTATTGGGCATTGGCTGCTTGGCTTCAATGCAAATCAGTACTTCACTCTGTATCCGAGGGCAAATCTGTAGTTTGGGGATATTTGTACTTTCAAAACGCTTAATGTAGGTTATGATGACCCTATTAGGTATAAGTGAATTGTTCACCTCTACCTTAGGTTTTTAGGTAAACTAACTGGTACATGCAACTCACTATAGTATGAGACTTTTGGGTGAATTGATTAATCTATGCAACTCAATATGGTATCAGATTCAAAAGGTCTTGAGTTCAAAACCCCGTTGTCACAATTAAAAATAATAATTGCAGCCTACTTCTATTCCACATTCTAGGTCTGAGAGAGTCTGTACGTAAGAAGGAGTATTAAAGTAAAGTAAATTATTCATCTTTCTTTATCAACTTAAGCTTTTAAATGAATTAGCTGGTACATACAACTCAATACTATTAACCTTCCAAGTAACCCCCGATTGCATCCCCGTATCCTTTCGTCGCCGTGCGAGCTATCTGAGCCATTATGCATTGTGCACTACTATCGAAAATTGGAGCATTATCTTCTCTTGCACACCATATGTGCATCGGTACGGAGTGACAAAGTGGACTCCATCCTATGGCAAGGGGGAGATGGAACTGCAATAGGCATTAGAATGGTCAAAGGGGTGATTTGAAAACAAAATAAGCAATTTCATATTGATGATCTCAAGTTTAGGTAACCTCTTGTAACTTTTTGGAACCCATCAGCATCACCCACATAGAAATCAGCACCTGCCTTCTCCTCAGATAATTGATCTCCGATTTTCGGCATTATTACGTTAACTTAATTTTTAAGATACCTCCAGTTTCTGCCTGAACTGATTTAGGTACATAGTTTCCCCTCTAAAGTGTTCAAATTTACACAGTATGAGAACTAAGCAAGCATGTAACTGAGCCTAAAAAGAAATGCGACAATGTTTGGTTGGGAACCACCCACCATTTTATTAGAGGTTTTTACCTCAGGGACAAAACGAACTTCCATACACAGAACCAAGGTTTGCGAGTCGCAAAGTCGAGTCGAGTCGCTAGGGTACCGACTTGTAGACTAGTCGTGACTAGGTTAGACTAGTCGCTGATTAGTCGATACAAGTCGATGACTATACTTTATAATTTTCTTTAAATATACCAACATACTGCATACCAAAAAGAGAGGAAATGATGAGGAAATGAATTGGTCAGTGTTGGACAGCGAATTAAAATTATTGCATCAAGTTTTCCAATTAGAATAGGAAGTAAAATATAAAGTAAATAAGTTGCTAAGTGACTAATAAGTGCAATAATAACTTAATAAGCAAGTTCAACAATCTAGATGACATGTTCATCATAACAAAATAGCAATTATCCTAGTCGGGCGACTTTCCATCGCCGACTAGTCGCGACTAGCCGCCGACTAGCCGACTAGTCGGCCGACTAGCTTTGCTAGTCGAGTCCGTGCAGCGACTAGGTCCGCTGCACCGACTTGTCGACTAGTCGGCGACTAGTCGCGCGACTTTAAAACAGTGCACAGAACTATCAAGCTCTGAAAGAAACGACTGCTCCAGGAATGGCTTCCAGACTTCAATTCACTATAAACAGTTTCTTGAATTCGCCTGGCCAGCCATGGCCATTAATTTAACCAAATAAGTATTTTGATCATGTCTTGTCTCTAGATGCTGCTCCAGAGCTGGAAAGAGTATTCCACTTTTCTTGTCCGATAAACAGATTGATCTAGTAATCACACAATGACACAATAGAGAAGATGGCAACACGTGAAGGCACTGTACGGATGAACTCTACATGGGCTACAAAATTTGTAAGTGTTTGATACATAGAGCGAAGCAGTAGACCTTCTCTTTTCCTCAATAAATAGACAGCTTGGCACTAAACAGTGGAGCTCACCACGAATTATGGTCACTAAATAACTACAAATCTTTTCCGGTTAATATCAGGCTCGTGAAGTAAATAAGGACATTTAAGAGGGGCTATGGCAGACGATTTGGCTTCCACTCCTGTTCCTCTCTAGGTTGCAACTGGCTCGTTCACGGAATGAGAAACACCTGTATTAACCTGTTGTAAAAAAGATCATAACATACGGTTTTCCAGATTTTGGCCGAAAATAATAAATAAGGCATATATACCTTGGCAGCTTTGAAGAGCTCATCCAGAACTTCTGATAAAGTTGGGTGCGCATGAACAGCAAGCTTGATGTCCTGCAAGGAGCAGACAGTTATGAGCAAATAAGCTTTATCACTATATACAAGTTAAATACACTACATAAACAACAAAACGCCTGCCACACTTACCTGTACATGAATTCCTAGAGCAATGGCATTTGATGCCTCATGAATGAGGTCAGCAGCATGCAAACCCAATATGTGAACTCCAAGAATTTCTCCAGTGTCAGGTCGGTAAATCATCTGCAGCGAAAAGAGAGTACAAGTCACTTTCAAGTAAGTTCATGCAACTGATGCAAACTCCTTAGCATTAGCCTGACTGTTATATACATCGCAAACCCTCCAATGCAATTATAAGAAACAACTTAATTTTAGAATAGAATAGGATAGGAAAATAGGATAACCTTAGCAAGTCCATCTCCTTCATTCTCTGCCAGAGCCTTTGTGTTTGCCTTAAAGCTGGTCTTAACAACACTTATTTCAAATCCTTCCTTATCAGCCTTTTCTCTCGCTTGTGGCTGCAAAATTTTAAGAGGAATTTCATTAGGGATTTATAAAGAATTTGCACAGTCCCAAAAGCACAGGATTGATTAAGAATTGTGACTTTTAACTGTTCATTCAACTAAAAAAATCAACCAACTTCTCTACAACACATCTGCTACTTTATCTATGAAAAGGTTGCAAGATCATTTCACTTTATCGAGCAGATTACAATTATGTTGAGCAGAGGTTAAGATGGGAGTAAGAAATTTGACTAACCTCTGTCAGCCCAACCATACTGATCTCAGGATGAGTGAAACAGGCAGCCGGGATACTTAGATGATTTAGGATGTTGTCCTTCCCAGAGATTTGCTCAACAACTATATTCAGATGAGCATTTACTTATCAAACAACTACATTAATTTGCAGCAAAACATGCATAGAAGTAAAAAAGTGAACAAATTATCTACCTGAGATTCCTTGTGCGCTGGCTGCATGAGCAAGCATGAGTTTACCATTGGCATCACCAATGCAATACAAATTTGGAACCTACAAAGTAATAGATGTTTATTTTGCAATAAGTCATGCTCTGGATATTTTTTGTTGCAAATGAAGATGACAGTAATAATGATAAATGATACTCCCTCCGCACTAAAATAGTTTGTTTTAGAGTCCATGCAGTCAACTTTTAAAATTTTGACCAGTGATATACACAAACATATTCTGGTTTGCCGCATGGAAACAATGTGAATAGATTTGTCATCAAAAGTACTTACATATCATTAGGTGTTTTTGTAGTTTTCACTAGCATATAATTAGAAAAAAAGTAGTCAAAGGTGTGTATCGGTGACCATGTCGATGTCTGGAATGACAATTAAAAGAAGAATGGAGGTACTATGTAATTTAGCATACCACATTGTTATTTGCATCCATAACTTGCATCCGCTCGTTAACAGGAACAAAACCACGTTGTGCAACAACATTGATCTGAAGAAAAAGTGTATTATTATACATTTATTATATTTAAACTTTGTATATTCTGGCAGCAAAAAAAAATCATGTACGCACGTTTTCCAAGCCTAGTCCTTTGGTGAATGGTGCCCTCCCAGTAGCTATAAGGGCTGCGTCCACCTGTGAACACAAAATCACACTTTATCACATGAAATTAAGTCATTGTAAGAAAACAGCAGAATGTTGTTTAGTAACATCCATGTGCTAAAAAATATTTTAACTAATATAAATAATGTGAATGCCTGACACTCTTGTACTGAAAACAGTACCGGCTTAAGGACGTTTCTGCTGTCCCTATCCAGCACTTGTATACTAAGTGGTACTTCCCAAAATATGACACTAACCATCAAATTAACTAGTACATAGTGCTCAAATTATTCCCAGAAATACCTCAGATATTTTTTGACCACCGGTTTGAACCATGGTTGTCATGGCGTTGCCAAGGCGTCCTGTCGGCTGGAGGCAAACAACAAGGCCATTCACCTAAGCCATAGGTTTTTAGCGAAAACAGATCTGGGGGGCTTGCCGGGGACGGAGCCACGCCACCCTCACTTCCGCAGCCCCTCTCCGGCTAATTTCTGCCGCTGTTGTTGCTGTAAGAAGAAGCTCACTGCCTCCTGCAGCTTGCCGACGTCGGCCCCACCCATCTTGGGCTCTTGGTCGCCTTCCATTACCCACCACCACCGCCACCAGGTCACCTCAGCTCAAGTCAGTCCTCTTCTCCTTCATTTCTTCTTCGCTTTGCTTTGATTTGCTCTGCTTCTTACTCCGATTTACTCTACATTTTGCCCTGATTTTCTCTAGTTCTTGCTTTGATCTGGTCTGCTCGTGCACTCCCTCTTGCTCTCTGCTCTACTCTTACACTACTTCTTGCTCTCTGCTTTTATGCTCTGCTCTCTGCTCTTGCTCGCTGACTCACTGCTCCTTGCTCTGCTGCTTGCTTCTTGCATTACTTCTTGCTTTGGTGGCTCTCTGCTTTGCTTTACTTCTTTATTTAACTCTCAGCCATATAAGGTATTGTTTGTTATTTTTATTACCATCGTCTAACTATAGCCATGGCAGATGCTTAGGCATCCTTGCGCCCCCCCCGCCACGATTTGCGAGAGCACCATGACAATCTTGGTTTAAACAATTCATAACCAGCAATGTTGGCTAAACAGTTGGATCTAGGCTGACAGATTGACAATGACATATATATTTGATAGTGGTGCACAGCTATTGTTCCATATGTTATCCAGCTCAAGACAATATACTGATACAGATAGTCAAACAGTTTGTGTTTCCTATCCCAAAAGTCATGTCTTCCAAAAAATATGCAGAAACCATCTACCATAAAAAGTGAAGAGGAAAAGGAAGATTTCTACGGTCTTTTACCTCAAGTGTTTCCTTGTGTTCCTTCGTCTTAGCATCAATCAACTCTATCATCACAGGCTTACCATCCTTTGCTGGGGTAATCTAGAGATATGAATACTTAAAGGTGTAAATTATTCAAAAAATGTCTGAAGATTCTACATTTGTGAGAAAGCTTAAGTACAAGCTGAAGTTAACCTTGCTTGCAAAGACACCGGTGTGAAAGTCGATTTTACGAGGATTGATAAGAATCCTTTGGGCCAATTTTGCAATCTCAGGATCAAAACCAGGCATTAATTGATCAAGAGCTTCAACAAAAGTAACCTATCCAATCAAAATTTGTGTAAGTGCAGGCAAAACTTCATCTGATGACAACAAAATTCAATCACACAACAATGCATAATGCAGTTCATCCTCACATTCTGCTATACATGTCAACCAATCATCACACCTTTAACTTTAGCATCAGATTTAGATAATATGGAAGAGGCCCAATATATGCAAAGAAGAGCAGATTCACATAATCAAATAATACAAAATATACAACTGCAAGAGAAGTATGCTACTGTTCAGTTTGCCCTTGGTTGACGTTCTAGGCCTTGCAATTACTTGACTAACAGACAGGGTATCATCAAGCAATTAATCGTTATGCCACTGACTAATCGGAATTTAAAGGGCAATCAGTGCTCATGATTGTATTACAAGTATTTGAAGTTCATAAAATAATACTTTAATTGCTATGATAATGACAATGTTACTGTCAACACTACTATATAAGTTTTAAGTCATTTTTAATTTAGCAACATCTAAAATACCAAGCATGTATTTGAAGTTCATAAAATAATACTTTAATTGTTAAGATAATGACAATGTTACTGTCAACACTACTATATAAGTTTTAAGTCATTTTTAATTTAGCAACATATAAATACCAAGCATGCTATTGCTACATCAATCTCCATGCTAAAATAACGTACAACAATAGTACAAGAAAGTTTTACTCAGGTCAACATCTACATAATACATATCATATAAACTATTACATTAACACTATGAACTAATGAATTCTAGTTAAGCATCAAAATACTCTGTTGCAATGATTAAATACAAAAAACTGAACTAATCATTCAAGGCATTAACTGCCCTCCGAATACACTTAAGTGATAGTTAAATCAAAAAATTATTTGAACTTAATTTTTATAGACATCATGGAACCAATGCAGTAAAAGCCGGCCATTAAGGCCAATTAGATGTCTGGCTAATCATTGGCTAAGGGTAAACCGTCACTTATAGTGCATTCGGAGGGCATTTAGACCTTGTTTGGAATGCAGGAATTTTTCCAGATTCCTGCGGAAATTGAACTGTTTCCTGTGAAATTCTTGCAAAATTCATGCGTTCCAAACGGGGCCTTAGCGGGCTTAAACGATTAGTTTACCATTTTTTTTTTGTTCAACCATGATAACAGCTTTTTTTTAACACATTATTTACAGGTTACAATTCACTAATTCTTAGTCTTAGTGTAGTAGTTTATGTAATATGTATGATATAGATGTCAACTTAATTAAGATTTCTTGCACTATCGTAGCAATATATTTTTAGCATGAAAACCGAAGTAGCAAAAACTGATCAGTATCTATCAAGTTGTTAAATGGCGTATAACTCATACATCCAGTAGTAGAATTATCTTAAGAAATAAAATGTCTTTTGTACTTTTCAAATATATGTGAATATATTATTTTTAATATATAATTGTCCATTACAGTCCGATTAATAGCACGCATAACAATTAATCGCTTGTTGGTACCTATTCATCCGTTAAGCATGTATCGTTTTTAACAATCAATCGCTTGTCGGTACCTATTCATCCGTTAAGCATGTATCATTTTTACTAGCTACTACATTGCATGAAATAATGTCTATGTCGTGATTAAGCCTAAGCCATAAAGTTACACTTGCAAGTTGCAAAACTATTATGCACAACTGAAACATGTTAGTTTGGGTAGCATGCATTGCAGGAACTATTCATGTACCTCGCTTCCCAGAGCTGTGTATACATCACTGAATTCAAGTCCAATGTAACCACTTCCAACAATAGCTATCCAGTCAGGGACTGACTCAAGTTTCAGTGCATGATCACTAGTAAATACAGTTTTACCTGTATAAAACAGTCCAGAAAGCTTTTACAAGAATAGTACAAGGGAGGAAACTAAGAAAGTAACCGAAAATACATTGAGGCTGCAGCACACAATGTCCAAAGTGGAGCATTGGAACTTCAAAGCAATTATGAGCATTTGTGCTGTATATGCTCAACTACCTTAAGAGTGCCAACCTATAGCAACAACAGCAGAAGGGGAAACACCTACATCAAGTTTCTGTTTCTCATGTAGTTATTCCCAGATTCTTTGGTTGATTAATTGAAAGAATGTGGACAAAAAAAGCACTCATGTAAATATCCAAGAAAGGGCAAATAGTACTTTTGTTTCCATTTCTTGTGATTGGTGATTTCAACAACAACAACAACAACAAAGCCTTTTTACTGTTTTTGATTCCGTGATGGTCAACACAAATGGACTACCAAAATATAAAATTTGAATGACATTTAAGTGTTCAAATGTCTAAAACAAAGAGGATGACTTAAACGCATGGTGCTGAACACTCCTTGAAGCAAACTAGTATCATATCATAGGGTAAAATATCATGGTTCATGACACTACTCTGTTTCAGGCTCAACATTTACAATCTTGTCTACATTTTCACTTTTCAGTGTGAAGTTCAACATTACTTACATTAATACTAAGTAAAATACAAAACACAAATTATTTCAAGCATGCCTTAATGATAATTCCTTTGTAAATATTTCTTTTCATTTCGCTAGGTCAATTATATTGGAGACACAGAGTTGCAAAGAAAATGGTAGTTACCATCAATTTCAATGCCATTGGGAACAAAAGGAACCGACCCAGTGGCAATTATGATGTTTCTGGCAGTGATTTCATTGTCTGGAAATCCAACTTTTCCATATCTCACTTTTTGCTTCCCCTACATACATCAGAGATGGACAAACTTTTATTAATACCACTGACATTCTTCAGCACATGCACACAACATAAAACATACACAGCTAGTTGCAATAATCCAATGCTTGTATGGTTGTACCTGACATCTTATCTAGCAGCAAATATATACATTAAGATTTGGCGTAACAACACATAATTCATTTGACTCTACTTCCAAATCAGGGAGTTGTACATTGTACTCCAGCACCACTCTTTTAAATGGCTGTGGCTGATATAACTATGAACCAAATTGATAACTCCTATAACTGTGTCCGTATCAAGTCGTGCATATGCGAAAAGATGTTGACCAACTTTAGTCATAATGGTGTTACATGAGTCTTTTAACAGTTCGGAGCAAGCTATATTTAGGACACAGGGTCAATACCTGTAATTCAGTCAAGGATGATCCATTGGTAGTTAAGAATTATGAGCAAAAGTGAAGTTTATACACAAATCAAGAGATGTCCACCCTATCACATCACCCATGTTGATAAAATGTATGATGTTATTACAAACAAGGGAAATATATAGTGAACCTACCACAATTGTGCCAATACCAGTCAGTATATCCACACCCAAAGCTTTCATTGAATTAGTCAAGTTGCTGCGGATTTTAGAGGCAAGATTATTTGCATGATCAGCAACAGCCTGTCTGTCGTATCCAGGTGATGAAACCTGTTACAAATATGATAAACGATTAGAGTCAGGGGCAGAACTCATCACCCAAAAAAAATTGGTTCACTCTTACAGTTAATGGTACATGAGAAAAGGCAGATTCCTGGTTGATATCTTTAGCCCAACATAAATTTAAAGCAAACACAAGGCATCTTACTATTTCAATGAAAAACAAAATAACTTCCATAGAATTAGGCAGTTAGCAGAGCTCAACATTAATTATCTAAACACTACATTTACCATGGTATGAGCTAAACCCGTTCCTGTCTGTTCCTTGTTCCCGAGTCTAGGATAGAATCTACCGAACCTGGTTGATTGGTGAATTAAATAGATGTGCCAATACTAAAACAATTAAGACGGCATGATTCAATATGATTATGCACTGAGATTCCATGCATTCTGCAAACCATTGTTCAATACATCAAATCATGCACAACAATCAGATATTTCAATATGAAAATATCACCTGTAGGCCCAAAGATTTCATGTGGTGTTCATCTTGAAGTTCCCGCATCCGACCACTAACAGCAAGGAGCGCCTTTGATGGAACACAACCTCTGTTCACACAAGTCCCACCCACGACATCTCCCTCAATTATGGCAGTTTTCAGACCCTGCATGAGTCCATTTTCACAAATTCATTAGCGATGCTTCTTGACATCTGCAATAATTCAATTGTTGGCAGCATAGAAAAAGCTCAGTGTCCAAAAAAAACATGGAAATTTGTACCATTTCATGGATCTATCATCAGTTCATTCAAGGAAAGAGATAACTACCAAAAATCCAGCAAACAATTGATGGGTCAAAGGTCTTTATTGGCATCAAAGACAAGTTTCGAATCTGATTGGGACATTACACACTAAGGTAGCGTTTGGTTTAGCGTCAAAGCCTGGATGGGATAGTGCGGTCCCAGTTTTTACCATCATCCAGGTGTTTGGTTCAGTGGATGGAGTGGATGAGGTCATCCAGGAAAAAAGCGTATTCGCTAAAGATGCTGGATCGATCGATCCCCTCATTTTACCCGGACAAGCGTATCCTTGTTCGCCGCGACCCTTCCGCTCGGACGAAGCCATCTACTCCCCGCAGACCCGTGACTCCTCTCGGCACCCCTAACTCCACAGCCAAGCTTGCCGCCACCGGAGACAATCAGACGTTACAGCGCACGAGCTCCACCTCCGCGTGGCCAAATGGCGCCTAAGAAGAAGCAGCCAGCCTCGAAGCAGCAGCAGAAGCTCAAACCCTCCTCGTCCTCCTCCTCATCCTCCTCCGCCGCGGCGCCACACCTCCAGATCTCGTCGGAGAACGAGCCGTCGACTCCGCCTCCTCCTCAACTCCTCTACCACCATCACCGCTTCATGCTGCGCCCGATGCTCCATGGCAGCATCGAGTCGAGGAGCAGAAGCGGCGGCTGCTGGCGTCTATGACAAGCTCGCCCTCGAGGGCTTCTCCTCCGCGCAAATCGAGCAGGCCCTCTCTGCTCTATCCGTTCGTATCCCCAAACACACGTAGAATACCACCGTTCGATTGTATTGCCTGCTTGTTGATGATTATTGGTGATTTTTTCATTGGGTAGGATTCGGCGACAAGTTCAGAAAGATGGTTGTTGATCAGGTGTTTGTTGATCATCCATTTGTTCAGGTGTTTGTTGATCATCCATCGTATCGTAGGCCAGGAAATTTGTATGGAGATAATTTTGGTGCTTTTGGTGATAATCAGGTAAAGAAGGTTGTTATATTAAGCTCCTATTTGATCAGTTCTAAGTTTTATCACATAAATTGACTGACTGCTTCTATATAATGCAGTTCAGATACACACTCCTTTGCTATGCTGCATGTGAGGCCTCACTAATCCTTGAATTGGGAGGATATATTTATGGTCAGAATTGCATGTTTGTTGTGAACGATTGGCATGCCAGCCTTGTGCCAGTGTATGTTATGGATCTGAAAGTCTACACCTTTATTCATTAACCTTGAAGTTCTCCTGTGCAGTGTGCATGCCAATTTATATTACATTGCTTTTATGCTCTTGCCATGTCTGTTCTTAAACTGCATATATGCTTATGGGATCAAAAAAAAAATTTACCGAAAGGAACAATTCCAAGTATTTTCTCATTTCTTTATCATTTTTAGAATTAAGGAACAATTCAATGCAGCAAAAACAATGTGTTTAAATAATTTAGCTTTGTACTTCACTAGTTCATAGTTAATGCAAAATTTTCCTGACTACATTTTGATGGTTTTAGTATCTCGCAGATCTAGCCTTAAAAGTTTCTTATTCTGGTAGTACTATTTCTAGCCCATCAACTACAAAATTACCCAATACTCTGATCCAACCTGTTTACTTCAAAACTGGATAACATGGTTTGCACAGCTGTTGCATTTGGTTGCATTGAAGCATGCATGCAGTATCTTGTGAAATGACAATAGTTTAGTTTCTAGAGACTGATTTATCTTGTAAAGAAGAGTGAAACCTGGTTCTTTGTTTGGTCTGGAGAAAAATTGTCACCAACACCAAGCATATGCAAAAGCATAAGAGTAGAATTATAACTACTTGATATCAGCTAGCTGAATGTCTCTCTTATAACTGCTTAATATCAGCTAGCTGAATTTATCTCTCTTATAACTGCTTAAAGTCAGCTAGCTGAATGTATCTCTTGTGAAAGTGTCAATGTTAGATGCCAAGGAGACATGGAGTCGTCCAGCCCCTGTGGAAGTTTTATGCTGCTTCATTCAGCGCCTGATGAAGAAGTTTGCAAGAGCAGCGGAGAACCGCTTTTCATGGGTGTGCCTGTGCCGGTTTCCAACTTGGTGATGTCCAGATGAAAGCCTACTAATACCTCTTCCTTTCTGGATTTCAATAGCCTCGGCGAGATGTGAGTTTGGTGCATCCCCAGGTTTTTTGCGTCACCTCCACTGGGATCCAGATCTTCTTGAGAACTCTGAAAGCTCATTCGCTCTCTGTCTTGGATGCCTGCCATCAAGTACTAGTACACTATTGTATTTGTTACAGATCTAGAGAAGTTTTACCTTTTTGCTACCACATTATAGGAATCTTTATGAGTTTTAACATCTTGTTTTGTATGGATAAGAATGGCCCGAGTTCTGATTCCAGTTTGTTTTTGGGTTTATGTTCCAACAATAAATCTTCCCTCCAGTTAAATTTATTCATCCACTGTCACGTGTTGTTCTTGCTTCTTATTTGACGCTACACTAGATCCTGTACCGAAATGAACGATATGAAAACACATATGTGAAAATACAATAAAATGAGTTATCATCCTTGTACGAACAATATCTCTTTTTACTTTTACAGAATTTCATAGCACTCACGATTAATCTCTGGTTGAGATATCTATTCTTAACTGTTATGAATTTCATGTAATAATTGTTTATATGTCATTGAACCCAAAATAGCATATACCTTTTAGCCTATTTTTTTAGCCAAATATACCTTTCATCCCATCCATCCTCATCCATCCAACCAAACAAAAAACTGATCCATCCCATCCATCCAACCAAACAGCCACCTGAATAACTCCATCCCATCCAGACCTGGATGACCATATCCCATCCAACCTCATCCTCCAACCAAACGCACCCTAAGTCAGCATTTTTGTTGCAGTCATCAAAATAGCAAAGCAATACTAATAGAATACTGCAATTTTCACTATATTCTAACCAAACTCCGGCCCTAGTGACAAGATGACAGTATAATTCCCACAGAAAATAATCAATATTTATCATTTTAGTCCAGTACCAAATCACAAGAGAACAATTACAAAGAACCAACTGATATATGAGCCAATCCTACTTGTCTTGAAGAAAAAGAGGCAAAACTCTGCCGACTAGTCATCCTCTTAAAACTGATGCTAAATTCAGCATTCATTCAAAACTAAAAAGAAAACCAATTTTCATCAAATTCTTAGCAATATATAACTATATATCAAAATAATTCACCACTCCACGAGCCCCAACAATGCCAGACTTCCTGGTATGAAAACGCCAGCATCCTCAAATTTTGTCACTTCCTGATCAATAGACCACAACAGCACTTCAATCGAACAGATCTCACCGGTCAAAATTATCCTTAACCAAAAAAAATCAACAGGGCAATGAAGGACTTAGGGCATTCTGAGACAAGGTCATTTTAGGACATTATTGCATTAATCCACTTAACTTGTTGCACTATCTATGCAAAAAGTTACATTCTTAACTGCAGTTGATTCGCCTTGAACTGAAATTTTAACATTTGATCATTTTAGAACCGTTCATGTTGCAACTGCATGTTTCCACATGACTTTCTTCTGAATATTATTTTCATGGTACAAATTTGATCTGTAACTACTACATCACTGCTTTGTTAAACTACTGCAACATGCAACAACTTCTTAGAACAATCTAGTTATAGAATCTCCTAAAATAGTAATCAGAATACACTAATTCCAAGCTACTGAGCTCTAGCACCAAGCTTCTGAACAAAAACATAGATTTCACTATAAGCCTTGTCAAGTTTTAGCAGACCCGCAGGCTGCAACTCCTGCCTTACTCAAACAAATTTCCAGCTTTCGTATCAGCATACCAACCAAAGCGTAGGATTTACCATTCCTCAACCTGGGCTTCAACATACAGCGAGTCAGCAATTCCCAGCCAGTCCAAATTAGTTTCGAACTTTAACACCAACTTCCCACGATCTACATTTGAACAGATCACGACCAGAGTGACAGTACAGCAAGCCTGACACTCATATTATTAACACACACAGCGAGCATAGCTGGCAGCTTAGCGAAAACTGACCTTCTCGACGGCATGGAGAGCGGCTCCATGGCCGCCAACGCCGGCTCCGATGATCACGAGGTCGTAGTCGAACCCGCCGCTCCCAGCCGCGCCATTCCCCGTCGCCGCCGCCGACACCTTCAGCCGGGGACCGCCGCCTGCCGCGAGACGCGCAACGAGCGGAGCCCGAGGGCCTCGCGCCGGAGGCCGCAGAAGCGTAACCCAGGCGGCCGGATTGCGTCGGACCTGGCGGCGCCGCCGGCAACCGCCGCCACCACGGAGAGGGATATGGCCATGGAGTACATGGCGACACACGTGGAGGCGGGGCTAGGGCTAGTGTACAGGGCGGTGGGGGCGATGCGTATTAAGAGGAGTCGAGTCGAGGGAGGTGGTGGCGGCGAGGTTGGGGAGGCTTGGGTTTTGGAGACGGGCGGAGGATTCGAAGCTGAGGGTAGTCGTGGATGCCGCAGTCTTATAGGCAGCTTATAGCTGGCTGTGCGAATAAAGGAATAATTAACTATTTGCCATCCTTACGGGGTGGGTGGTAACAGATTTGCTTCGTCAGTGACTCATATCACTGTAGCACTTCGTAAGGGTGGCAAATAGTTAAAAGCCCCGCGAATAAAGGCTTGTACGGTTTAAATGGCTGGATCGAAAAGATTAGGGGGCTGTTTGGTTTGTGACATAAAAAGCCATGTTAAATATTTGATCAGACGTGCGCGCGGTTTCGTCAACGAATGGTGAAGAAATTGCTCGTCCGAGTCATGCCCGCTCGATGCGTTGGAAAAGGATGGCGAGCCAAAAATTGGAGCTAAACCAAATGGCAACCAAATTGAGATTGTATGTCCAAATATTGGTATGGTTTTTCATGGCTACAAACCAAACAGCCCCTATGTGTTTTAGACCCTATTTGGGCTGGGCTGCGAACATGAAACCCCTTAAATAGGAATGGTAATTGGGTGGGTATCTCTTGGTGTGGGAGATATACACCCCGGGGGCCCACAAGGCAGACTTGCGAGGCCTAACTGGACGTAACTAGGCCAGGCCGACGGCAGAGGACTAAAGGCATACTGGGCCGAGCGAGCTATGGATAATCAAGAGTAAACTCCAGTTAAGGAAACCGAGTTGTATTAGGCAAAGGATGATTGTAATCCAAACTGATATAGAGTCGGATAGATATAAGGGTGCAGTTTCCATCTCGTATCCGAGTGGGACTCCCTAGTGTAACCGCCCTTCCCTGTTATATAAAGGGAGAGGTGGGGGAACCATCAACAGGACAACATCATCGGCAAATAAGCTAGCCACTCATAATTACAGAGCACAGGACTAGGGTATTATCTCCACCGCGAAAGCCCGAACCTGTATAATTTCTCGTGTCTTGTGCTACCATCGAAGTTTCCGATCCAAAGGCTTAGCTCCTTTTAATTATTGCTCATTAACAAACCTCGGCAGTTGGCGCGCCGGTAGAAACTGCGCTAGGATCAATTTTGGCAGGCTCGATGGCGATCTTCATCAAAAGCATGGCCACCTTCGCGCCGGCCTATGCGTTCCGCTTCGGAAGTCTGGACTTCATTGCCAACGATTTTGGTCATCTTTCCCTCTCGGATTCGGATCAGATCCAATCTGGAGGCAACCTTGAGGCCCCCTTCACCAGCGAACCACTCGGATCGGGAACAGGCATGGCCATCTGTCCTTGGATAAAAAGCCAAAAGCCTGAACCCCGTCTAGAGTTGGAGTCGGTTGATGGCGGAACCCGAGTGGTCAAGCATGCTGGAAAACCACTCGGACTTAAAGGTCAGTGCAATTCATCTTCTTGTTCCTCTGATTCAGAAGGGGGCGCGGAAGATTTCTAGAGCTTTCGCAGAGTTTTTGTGATAGAAGATTTGCGAACGGAATCCCAAAGAATAAAGATGCAATAACGCTGCAGAAGAAGAACGTCAACGACAAGAAGGCCGTGCGAGACTCCTCCAGAATAGGAGCCGCAACGTTAATGAAGAAATCTTGCAGACAAAGGTGGGGAACCAATCGATTTTTCATACGCCTCAGCAGAACATCGTGGCCTCCAAAACGCTTCTTGATACTTTGGGGCCACCGCTGGTCCGGATAGCCTCGCCGCCCGATCGTAGCCTGTGTTCAAAGCTATGGTGGCGGCGGCGGTTCAAGAACACGGGAGGAGCTATGTCGAACCCGCCTTGCCGACTCGAAGTCGCTAGCAAGAACACGGCTCGCGATCGTCCACAAAGTAGAACTCCGACGAGGGAAGACGCGCGACAAAGATCAACCGACCTCGCATGGATTTAAATGCCGACGGCGTGATCGGAAGACGAAGAGCGACGAAGCGCAGAGATAACTCATTAACGTTTTGGCATTGGCCACGACGATCCGGACGATCACCGTAACAATCCCCGCTATTGTGGAGAGGAAAACGAAGACCGGCGGGCTAAATCACCCTATCGGCGTTCTCCACGAAGGCGCAACGACGGCCCTATTGAGGGCATCGGGCGCCACCGCCGCCGAGTGGTCCGCCCGGCGATTCAACCCGAAGAGCATCACCAAGTTTGACGGAGAAAGAGACCCTGAAGCTTGGCTCCAAGTTTACTCCCTGGTAATCATGGCTGCCGGGGGCGATCGCAATGTGATGGCTAATTACCTTCCGGTCATGCTCACTTCTTCGGCTCAAGCATGGCTTACAGGACTTCCAGCAAATTCCATAGATTCTTGGGAGGATCTTTGTGAGCAATTTATCACCAACTTCCAGGGCACTTACGAGCGGCCTGGAACGCAATGGGACCTGTACCAGCTCCGCCAGAAAAAGAATGAGACGCTCCGGGAATTCATCCGGCGCTTCATGCAAAAGAAGAATACGATCAGGGACATCTCGGAAGCAGCAGTCATCGCAGCATTCCAGAAGGGCGTCAACGACCCCGATTTGATTAAGAAGATGTCTCGAAAACCGCCATCCACCGTAAGGGAGATGTTCGAGCTGGCGGACCGCTATGCGACGGCCTCAGACGCCCTGGCCGAGCGGCAGGATGACCGCCCACGACAAAAAGACAAAAGGGATTACGTCGAGTCATCAAGACAACGCGACAGGAAACGAAAGCCTGAAGAAATAGTGGTGGCAGCCGAGCAAGGCCGTCATCGCGCGCCACGCACCGACGACTACGATACGGTGATGGAGGCTATTTGTCCTTTTCACCCAAAAGGTAAACATGCTGCAAAAGATTGCTTCACTTTGAGGAGATTTGTCAAGGAATCCAGAAAGCGACCAGTCAGAGGTGAGGCAAAAGAAGAAGATAAGAAAAAGCAAAATTCCCCTGAGGATGATGAAGGCGAGTACCAAAAGATGGAACGGGAGCTCAATTACATCTACGGAGGCTCAATGGCTTACGAGTCAAAGCGGAAGCAAAAACTCACGGCCAGGGACGTCAACGCCGTCATGCCAGCAGCTCCCCAGTATCTCCGATGGTCCGAGGCTCCCATTACCTTCGACCGTTCGGATCATCCAGATCACATCCCTTATCTCGAAGATTCACGGTGTTGGACCCAAGCAGCGCAATGTTAAACTCAAAAGGGTGCTGGTTGACGGGGGCAGTGGGCTCAATGTTCTCTTCTCCAAAACTTTTGACGACATGAAGATTCCCCGTTCCGAGTTGAAGCGGGGCTCGTCACCCTTTCACGGAGTAATTCCCGGAACTTCTTCGGTACCACTCGGGCAAATCACTTTGCCAGTCACATTTGGAACCAAGGAGAATTTTCGGACCGAGTACCTCAACTTTGAAGTGGCCGACTTTCAGACGGCGTATCACGCCATCTTAGGAAGGCATGGTCTGGCCAGATTCATGGCCGTACCACACTATACTTATCTCGTCATGAAGATGCCAGGGCCAAAGGGTATCATTTCCATACGTGGAGATGTCAAACAATCGTTCGTCTGCGACAGAGAGAGCTGCGAGATGGCCGAAGCTCAAGAAGCGGCAGATGACAGAGAGAAGATCCGGCAGGCGGCTGAACACCAAGAAGATGAAGGAGAGGTGCCGGCCAAGAAACAGACCAGGGCAAGCCTAAAACCCGATGAAGGGGTCAAAAAGGTAATCCTTGACCCATCCAACTCTGCCCAGATAGCCCTGATCGGAACAGGCCTCGCCTCCAAATAGGAAGACGCGCTCGTCACCTTTCTTCGGGCCAACCGGGACATCTTCGCGTGGAAACCATCCGACATGCCCGGTGTTCCCAGAGAGGTGATCGAGCACTCTTTGAACGTTGACAAGAAGGCCAAGCCCATCAAGCAACGGCTCCGAAGATTTGCTCAAGACAGGAAAGAAGCCATTAAGGAAGAAATCACAAAGCTTTTAGCAGCAGGTTTCATAAAAGAAGTGTACCATCCCGACTGGCTAGCGAACCCAGTACTTGTTCGCAAAAAGAATAAAAGCTGGCGCATGTGCGTTGATTATACCGATCTCAACAAGGCTTGCCCGAAAGATCCTTTCGGGCTGCCTCGTATAGACCAAGTGGTGGATTCAACGGCAGGCAGTGAGCTCCTGAGTTTTCTGGATGCATACTCGGGATACCACCAGATCAGACTAAAAGAAGAGGATTGCATCAAGACTTCGTTCATCACTCCGTTTGGCGCATTCTGCTACGTCACGATGCCATTCGGTTTGAAAAACGCCGGCGCAACTTATCAACGCGCGATACAGCGATGTTTTCACTCTCAGATTGGGCGCAACGTAGAAGCATATGTCGACGACGTCGTTGTCAAAACTCGCGCGAAGGAGGATCTCATATCTGACTTGGCGGAAACCTTCGAAAGCCTATGGGCTTACAAAATGAAGCTGAATACAGAAAAATGCGTTTTTGGAGTCCCGTCAGGAAAACTACTCGGGTTTATTGTGTCACAACGTGGCATCGAGGCAAACCCAGAAAAGATCAATGCAATTCTGAAAATGAAACCTCCAACCAGTCAGAAGGACGTCCAGAAGCTTACTGGATGCATGGTAGCACTCGGCAGATTCATCTCTCGCCTAGGGTCCCGGGGAATGCCCTTTTTCAAACTTCTAAAGAAGCATGGTAACTTTCAATGGACCTCTGAAGCACAACAAGCTTTCGAAGAACTGAAGACATTCTTATCATCACCACCCGTGCTGGTCCCACCAATGCCCGAAGAACCCCTTTTGCTCTACATTGCCGCCACGACTCATGTAGTCAGCGCTGTAATTGTTGCAGAGCGGAAGGAAGAGGGGCACCTCCAAAAAATCCAGCGGCCAGTCTACTTCATCAGCGAGGTGTTGGGAGAATCCAAGGTGCGTTACCCACAGGTACAAAAACTATTGTATGCTGTGTTGCTTGCCTCACGCAAACTCAAGCATTACTTCCAAGAACACTCAGTTGCGGTGGTCACCACTTTCCCGCTTGGGGACATACTCCACAACCGGGAGGCCACCGGGAGAATCGCAAAATGGGCAGTCGAGCTCGGGGCCTTTGAAATCTCTTTTAGGCCGCGAACGGCGATAAAATCTCAAATACTGGCCGATTTCACCGCCGAATGGACAGAATTGCAAACTCCGACGACTACTGAAGAACTGGAGTACTGGACGATGTATTTCGACGGCTCCCTCATGCTCAATGGCGCGGGAGCCGGCGTGGTCCTCATCTCTCCAACAGGTGAGCGCCTGAAATACGTTCTCCAGATACACTTCCCGGCATCGAACAATGCCGCCGAATACGAGGCACTCATCCACGGGCTTCGCATTGCGATATCCCTCGGTGTCCGGTGACTAACTATTCGGGGCGACTCCATGCTGGTAATCAATCAAGTTCAGAAGGAGTGGTCGTGCGTCGAATACAACATGGCAGCTTATTGCCAGGAGGTGCGGAAGCTGTAAGGCAAGTTCGACGGGCTGAAGCTCATTCACGTGCTCCGACGTGACAACGAGGCAGCAGACGAATTGGCAAGGCTAGGATCCACTCAGGCAACAGTACCAGCTGGTGTGTTTGTTGAAGAAATTCATAGGCCTTCAATAAGCCTAAGGCAGGAACAAGACAAGTCGGAAGAAACACCCATCGAAGAGGAGGTCCTGGTCATCAATGCAGATTGGACGGCTCCTTTTCTCAATTATTTGTTGAAGGATGAACTTCCAGAAGACCGGACAGAGGCAGAGCGCATCTCACGGCGCAGCAAGAATTATATGATAGTAGGTGAAGAATTGTTCGGAAAAAGTGCCTCCGGAGTTCTAAGGCGATGTATATCAGAACAAGAAGGAAGAAACCTACTCAGAGAAATCCACTCAGAATGTGGGCATCATGCGCATCAAGCACTCGGTGGGCAAGGCATATCGACAAGGCTTCTTCTGGCCGATCGCGCGTGATCATGCGAAGACATCGTCCGAACCTGTGAAGGGTGCCAATTTTTCGCTCGCCAAATACACGTGCCCGCCCAGAAGCTGCAGACAATTCCGATAACTTGGCCGTTCGCAGTCTGGGGGCTCGACATGGTCGGCCCATTGAAGAAAGCTCAGGGCGGCTTCACTCATCTCTTCGTTGCCGTTGATAAATTCACCAAGTGGATAGAAGCAACCCAGTAGCTACAATCACAGTGGCCAAGGCCAAAGAATTTTTTCAGGAGATCGTCGTAAGATTCGGCGTACCAAACAGGATTATCACGGACAATGGAACTCAATTCTAAGGAGAAGAATTCCAAGACTGGTGTGACGAGCTCGGCATAAAAATTTGCTTCGCCTTCGTGGCTCATCCAAAGAGCAATGGTCAGGTAGAAAGGGCAAATGGCATGGTATTACAAGGCTTAAAGGCACGCATCTTCGACCGGCTCAGACCGTACGCCACCCGATGGGTAAAAGAATTGCCTTCGGTACTCTGGGGGCTGAGAACCACCCCCAGCAGGCAACCGGCATCACCTTTTTTCCGGTCACTGCTCGAAGCAGTTCTACCCACCGAAGTTGACTTTCGGATCCCTCGGTCCGAATTTCGAGAGGCCGAGTCGAGGAAAGCGAATGGAAGACATTGATCGATTGAGGAAGCAAGGAAGTCGCCAGATCGGTCGGCCAAATACCTCCAGGCCCTGCGCCGCTATCACGACCGAAACGTTCGAAACCGAGCGTTCTCCAAGAGCGACTTGGTCCTAATAAAGAGCCAGAAGCATGAGCACAAGTTGTCTCCGAATTGGGAAGGCCCCTACATCGTTAACGAAGTAACACGCCCAGGAGCTTACAGGCTTAAGCGAGAAGACGGCGCCGTCATCAGTAACTCATGGAACGTAGAGCAGCTACGTCGTTTTGAAAGTGCATCTAGGCCCCTTAATGATTTTGGTGATTAATGACAACAAGATTAAGTGACTAATGAGTGCTTTGAGTATGGTGAACAGATAAATACGCTCATGGAAAAGTCGCTTAAGAAAAGAGGTCCCTTAATTCGAAGAAGAAAAGGCGTCGACCAAACTCAACGGCTAGCAGTATGTACGCTTAATTTTATTTGAGTTTAAGGACTACCGTACTATAAAGAGGATAGGGCAAGAAATAGCTTTGGAATGATCTAATGTGCTCAAAGATGAATCCTAGACTATATATGGGTCAATGTGTAAAGTCTTAGGGGCATTATGTTCAAAAAGGTTAGAGTATCCGAATAAATTTCTAATGTCCTAATCGGCCCTCGGTTGCTCAGCAAAATTTAGTTCTAATGTCCAAACTTGGTTCGAGTATCCGAGCTTGCCTTCTCTGTTGGTCGAGTTCATTTTGGTTGAATGTCCAAGATAGGTTCGAGTATCCGAGTGGACCCCTCGGTTAGGGCTGTTTTTTTGGTTCGACTATCCGGTGCGATTCGGACCGTCCAACAATGCGCTCTGCTGCCCTAAGTTCTTTAGGTTTGGACTATCCGAAGGGTAGTTAGGACTATCCCAACCTTGTATTCAATAGCCTGAATTCAAATGTTTGGACTATCCGAACATAGGTTCAGACTATCCGAAAAATGTCGAGCTGAAGTGAAAAACGGCTAGTTTTGGGGGGCTTTAAATACCTCCCCAACTCCCACCTACCATTTATCCAGTGCATTCAATACATCCCAACAGCTCTTTTACTCTCTCTAAAAGCTCTAGTGTTCTCCTCCCTCAAATCCGGTGATTCTTGAATCTTTGGAGGGAGATTAAGTGAGAGATTGAAAGATCTAGTGATTGTGATTCATCTTGAGCACGTGGTTCATCCTCAAGAGGATTTCTTGCCGGATCTTTTTACTCTTGGAGGTTGAGGACTCCTAGACGGCTAGGAGTTGCCGGTGAGCCCCCAAGCTCGTGTGGGACGCCGCCGGAAGTTTGTGAAGGTTGAATCCACCTCCGCAAGGGAAGGATTCAAAAAGTTGACGGGTGAGTGCTTCGTGCAACACCTAGAGGACAAGGGTTGAAAGAGACCCCGGCTTTGTGCCGCCTCAACGGAGACGTAGGATCCCCTCAAGGATCCGAACTTCGGGAAAAATCGGTTTGTCTCCGTGGTTCTTGATACTCTCACTTGCTCATATTGTGCTTAGTTAAATCTTTGGGGATTCTAGGGTTTAAGAGGTTGTTGGTGTAGATATTGGTAGGATTTCTCTACCTGCAAGTAATCTTAGTCAAAATACATCATTTGAACCTAGATCTTTACTCTAGATTTGCTAGATCTATTTTCTAGGGTTCTTGTGCTCGAACCGGTTCGGAATATCCGAAATTAGGTTCGGACTATCCGAACTATTCGGACAGTCCGAAGATAATTTCGGAGTATCCGAAGTTTAAATTTCCGCTGCGATTTAAGATTTGTAAACGCCTATTCACCCCCCCTCTAGGCGACATATCGGTCCTTTCACGTTTTTACTCTTAAAATGTTCTGCGGGTGTTTTAGTCTTTTCCTAGACTTGCTACTCAATTGTTACTCAATTAAGCGAAGAAGTCGGGCTACACTCTAATAGTGTTTGCATGCTAACTCGACTGGAGGATTATTTGTTTAAAGAGATGTTATATGTCGGAATCTTTATCCAATTGACTTGCTACTCAATTGCTTCTCAATTAAGCAGTAAGTCGGGGGCTACACCTAATAGTGTTGCACATGTGCAACCCCGCTTGTGTTATAGTTCCTATCTCTTTTCCTGCCGTCACGACTAAAATCCGGAAGTGCTTTATACCTCAATTGTGAAACCCCGGACGAAAAAAGTCTAGTTACCTAAAAGCACGCCGAGGAAAAGGCCAGCGCCAACTCATGTGTTTCGGGGCTATACTAATCGCACGAGGTGCTTAAACATAAGGAAGGATGAAAACCACTCTGGAAAAGTCGAAAAGATCCAAGCAAGAGACAAGAGAAATAACAAGTTATAGCTAAAACATTCCTACAAAAGGTCTAGCATCATCCAAAGACTATAGAAGATATATACAAACAAAAGTACTACTTTCCTTACGAAGATAAAAAGGAAAAAACTACTCCGGCTACAGGCGTCGACGTCAAGAACGAGGGCATCCTAGCTCGATGAGCCTAGGAACGACCTCGATCGATGCGTCGGCGGCGGCGTCCTGCAACGACCTCTGCTCGCTGGCCTCCACCATGGCGAGGTCAAACACGGCCCAAAGCTCGGCGTGTTCGTCCTCAGGCTCCACGGGGGCATCGTCGCCAAAATTGTTGAACAGTTCTTCAATCCATGGCGCGACCGGCGGACCCGGGGACTCTGGAGGAAGAGACAAAGGAGAGAGATCCTCGGAAGAAGAAGAAGAATCCATGAAGAAGAAAGGAGTAACCTGCAAAAATGGCGAACGATCAAACCAGCGATCACAAGTTCCACAAGCACGAAAAGTGAAGAAATCAAGCGAAGAAGAAAGCTAACGGGCGAGTGTTTCAAAGAAACGAGAAGAAACTCCTGAAGAGATGAAGAAGAGAGAACCGGTTGAGAATGGTAGTGCGCTGCGAATCGCCAAGGTCGAGGCTAAAGTACACTCTTATACGGGGCAACGCTTGTCGCCGGAGAGAGACCACTTCAACTCTGGGCGACGCTTGGCATGGAAGCGGGAGCGATTCACCTTCCGGGTGCGCTGAACATAGCGTCGCACGTTTTTCGAAGAATGTCAGACACCATGATGATCCAAGACTTCAGAAACGGGCCAAGACACCAGATTTGCCCCCTAAATGGGCCAGGAATTAGAGCTAAGGCGGCGGCTAAACATTTTCGCAGAGCAAATTCAGGCCCAGAAGAAACCGTTTTTCCAACATTAGGGCGATTATCTCGAAGGAGCAGCAAAAAGCACAAGATAAGTACAAACAGAAGATTACACAGACCTGTGTCCGTGTTTTAACCAAAGCGTATAATACCCTTGACTTCATCCATAAGGGCAAGCGCTCGGTCGTCATCAACAGTACGGGCAAATCCCTCCTTGATAGCTTTGAGCTCCACCCGCGGATATAGAGACTTGGTGATCGCTAACGCCTGGCAGGCGCTTGTAATTGCGATGTCCTCCAAGTGCGCAGTCAGCTTCTTGGGGGCCTCTTCCAGTTTCTGGATTGTGACATCAGCATCATAGGGGACACCACTGGTGCCAGCTTCGTCAGGACCCAAGACTCGCAGCATCCTTTCAGAGCCCAATTGAAGACGGTCGACCCTCGCTTCAGTACTTTTGATTTTATCATCAAGAGCCCGATATTGAGCTTGAGAGTTGATCCGATGCACTGCGAGATACCAGTCGGGTGAATTACGAAAACTACAAAAGGACAATAAGACAGAAGATGAGACCGAGAGTGCACCTTCCAATTCTCTTATTAGCTTGGCTACCTGTTCCTTGGCGTCCGCTTCAGCCTTCTTCAGTTTTTCATTCTGGGAAAGAGAGGCTTCAAGCTTCTCCCGGAAGTCTGGCAAAAAGATGAAGGCCGGGGCATCAGAAGACAAAGAATAAAATCAGGGCACTCGGACGAATGGGTTACCATCAGAAAGATTGGTTAAATTCAATTTCTCTACCTCGAGGGACTGGATACGACTTCGAAGTCTTTCCAGTTCCTCCCGATTCTCCACGCGGGTGCGTGTAAGATCAGCCTCATATTCATTACGAATCTGCTCGACCTCCTCAGCATAATCCTTCCTCATCTTCATCCTCGGAAATAATTTTTGAAGAAGGTAGTTCGGTCCTTGGCAAAAGATGACAGGCGCTGAAGACGGTAAAACAATGTCGGGCTTCAGAAAAAATGAGGACTTTCAGAGAAAGCACGGCGCAGACAACTCACCTTGCCAAGGCGCCAACACTCACGAGCAGCGTCAAAGAACGACTTCCAATCCTGATCCTCGATTTCGCCATCCAACAGCACTATGTCACCTTTGTCATCAGTAAATGCCGCCGTCAGAGGAGATTTCAAGTAGAGGGCGAGGAATTTCAATGCACGGTGGTGACTGGCGAGGGGAGGTAGAAGGATCTTCTGGCGGTAAAGGAGCAGTAGCATCAACAGGGGACGCGGCATGGCCAGTCGGCTCAAGAAGAAAGGGCGGCAAGGAATCACTCGGCTCCAGGCGGCACCCGTTGCCTGCGGCCTCGGGGGCTGATGGAGGTACCATTCCGACTGGTTCCGGAGTAGCACTAGGTGCGAGAGGCACAGCATCAATCGGCGCCTCGGCCTCTACCACACTACCCTCGTCGACAGCTGCTGGAGGCTCCAGGGGTGACGTTTCATGAAGAGCTTCATCAACAGAATCCCTATGAGGAGAAACGATTAGGACATGATCCAAAGAAGCAAAGAAAGACTAGCAAGGAAATCTAACCTGTTGGATCTTGTTATCTTGCATTTTAAACCTCTCCGAGTGGAAGGATCGCGCCACAGAGTCCTGCTGGCACGCGCTCTTCCCACGGACAAGGAAGATCTAGTCGGGCGCGCGGGAGAAGGCACACTCTTTGCTGGGGGTGGGGCCGAGGGCTTAGGCATCTCGGGTTCCACTGATTGGCTCGAAGAAGAAGAAGAAGAAGAGGTCGGGGGAGGGGGTCGTGCGGTCGCAGGGTCCCGAATCGTCGGACCTCCAGTCGGGGCTACACCCTTATCCGACTGCTTCCGCTTGGCCTTGCCAACAATCGGAGCTTTTCCTTCTGGTGAATCATCATCGAGCGTGTTTCGTCTTGCTTCGCCGACTTGGGCGGCGAAGAATCTTTGGCGGAAGTTTCGCTTATCACTCTTATGAACAGGAAATTCAGGTAATGGCGCATCAGAAAAGAAGGCCTCACGATCCTGCAAATATGAAAGCACATCCACGTCAAGATTCAGATAAAAGTTAGAAGAAGCAGTATCGGAAGGCAACGAAGATCCCTTACCGGAGGCGTTGGGTTCAGCTTCGTGAAAGGTCTTGGGTTCTTGGGAATAGAAATCTTCTCGTTTGGGGCGAAGAAGTCAGAGACACGACATAAAAATACTGCCGAAGTAATTTCTTCAGAAACCTCCCGTGTGGGATCATTGGAGCCCTCATATTCATACCCTGGATGAACTCGGTCCTTGAGGGGCTGGATCCGGCGGATGCAGAAGTTGGCGATAATGGCCATACCAGTAAGCCCATTCTCCTTCAGCTCGGCAATTAGCCCCATAAGATCAGTCCTTGGGGAGCGATGTCCAGTCAGGAGAGGGCTTGGGTGGCCTTCCAGAAAAAGCAGGCAATGGAGGCTCAGGATTGGCACAATAGAACCACTCTTGGTGCCAGCCCATATTCGAGGTCCTGAAAGGAATGTTAAAATAAGGTTTCTTCATGCCATCCCTCAGCTGAAATCCAGCACCTCCGATCACTTTAGGGGAATTCTTATTAGGAAAAGGCTTAAGAAGGAAAAGGTGGCGAAAAAGATTAAAATGAGGGCGGATGCCAAGGAAGGATTCGCAGAGGTTGACAAAGGCAGCGATTTGGAGAATAGAATTGGGGTTGAGATGAGTTAATTCAATCCCATAGAATTCAAGAATGCCGCGGAAAAAGGGGGATGCCGGAAGACCCAATCCACGCATGAAGAAGGATTCAAAGACAACCACCTCCTCAAAGACGAGGGTAGGGCAGACCACTGCGGCGGGCAAGGCGAGCATCACCAATGGCGGAAAAACACCCATGCCGACCAAGTCCTCCAACCGTCCCTCCGTCGTTCTGAGGTAGCCCAATCCTTGGTCGAGGCGACGGCGAATCAGCTTGGGAGGAGGGGCGACATCCTCAAAGAAGCAACCTCGCGATCGCGTGAGTTTAGGGGTTAACCCTAGCGGCGGAGGTCGCGAGGGAAAAGATTGAAGAACTAAAGGGGGAAAAAGAACAGTGCAAAGACACTTCGTTCTGCCCTACATTGGTAAGGGAGCGGTGCCAACTTCCGCCTGAAGCGGAAATCGCCTCACCCTTCCCATGCCCTGAAGCCGCCCTAGGGAGCACTTGAGGTGGTAGGTGAGTACGCATGTCGTGCACAATCGCTGATGGCCCAACAGAATAAATTGGGAAAAGGTACGCCCCAAGACGGGCCCAAAAGCCAAAAACCCGTGACACACGGGATCATGGGTACCACCCCCGGAAAAACATCCTCTTATGGTATGCCTCACGATAGGTCACAGGCTGATAACGTTCAGAGAACGAAGTCAGATACCGTAAAGATGGCTTAACAAAAAACAGACGCCCACAGCGTACAAGGCTCGCATAACCTTAAAAAAGGGGTAACGGCGGACACCGAATGGGCAGGATGAAATGCGCTCTGTCAAAAGGCCAAGGGTTATGCGTTCATACACGCTAATACCACTCGGCTGAGTACGGATGTGCACAGGAAATATACCAAGAAACGAGTCGGCCTGATAAACTGGGTCGAAAACAGCTCGGAATAATCATACAAAAGAATTTCGTCGAGTTCTTCGTGACCTCCCCGCCAAGCAAATAAGCACTCGGCTATAAGCACTCGGGAAGACTTGACTGCAGAAAGGCACTTTCGGACGAAGCACTTTCTGGCTCTTGTGGGAGATATACACCGGGGCCCACAAGGCAGATTTATGAGGCCTAATCGACGTAACTAGGCCAGGCCGACGGCAGAGGACTAAAGGCATACTGGGCCGAGCGAGCTATGGATAATCAAGAGTAAACTCCAGTTAAGGAAACTGAGTCGTATTAGGCAAAGGATGATTGTAATCCAAACTGATATAGAGTTGGATAGATATAAGGGTGCAGTTTCCATCTCGTATCCGAGTGGGACTCCCTATTGTAACCGCCCTTCCCTGCTATATAAAGGGAGAGGTGGGGGAACCATCAATAGGACAACATCATCGGCAAATAAGCTAGCTACTCATAATTCCAGAGCACAGGACTAGGGTGTTATCTCCACCGCGAGAGCCCGAACCTGTATAATTTCTCGTGTCTTGTGCTACCATCGAGTTTCCGATCCAGTGCTTAGCCCCCTTTTAATTATTGTCGGTAACAAACCTCGATACTTGGTATTACTGTCTTAAACTTAAATCTAAACCTGAACAAAGTTTCGTCTACCCAAACTCACTAAGCTTTGCAGGCAGAGAGGTGGGAGGCGCCACGGCCGGCGCATGCTCCTCCCCCTTCGCAGACGCCGGAGGCCATGGCTCGGTCCGCCGGAACACTAGATCTCGGGAGTACGCACAGAGAGCAATGCGTTTTGGTTGAGTAGGACTCGCCTCTCCCTCTATCTCCTTCTCACCTCTCATTTCTCTCTCTTCTTTTAGGTACTATGTGCGCCGGCCGAGGGAGCCGATGGGAGGAGCCGACAGCGAGGGGAGGAGCAGGCTTCGAACGCCGAGGGAGGCAAAGGCGAGGAGAGGGAGGCCAAAGCAATCAGGCAATGGGGACAAGGGGAGGGAGGCGATGGGGGCGAGGAGAATCAGGGAGGAGCTGACTCAGCCGAGCAGTTAGTGAATTTGTTTTTCTAATATACCTCTAAAAAAGTGGGTCTACATGTCATAGGATACCTATCCACGGGTATAAATTAACATCCACACCCATCCTATGGGCTTATCGGGTACTCAAACCCATGGGTAAACGCCATCCCTACCCCTAAAGAGGGCAGCGGTGAAGTGACTTAACAACCAGGCCACAACAAAAGCCAAGGAAAAGCCGCAGCTGGCCAAGACGTGCTTTTGTGCGGCTTTCCTTTGCCTCCGAGGATTCTCGCTCGCCTCCCTCGCTCCGCGTCGAGCTCGCCTCCGCCTCGCCAAGCTTCACGCTGACTGTTGCTCCGCCCTGACCGAGCTCCGCGCCGCTGCGCCGACCTCGCTCCGCCCCGACCGCCCGACCGAGCTACCTTCCCGTTCGGTCGCCGCCTCGCCGTCCGCTCGACCGAGCTGCCTTCCTGTTCGGTCGCCGCCTCGCCCTCCCCGTTCGGTCACCGCTTGGCCGATTGCTCGATTGATCTCGACACTTCACTGCCTCTGTCAACGCAAAAGCTTGCACAATTGGGATGTGATTTGGGGAGGATTTGGGGGGGGATTTGGGGATGGATTTAGGAATTTTTGGATGGTTGGAGAGATTTCAAGAAAAGTCACGGCCACAGTCCCAAACGGTATCTCACAAAAAGCCACAGGCACTTTTCAGCCTAACAAAGCTAAAAGCAGCTTTTCAGCTCAGCCACAGCCCTCCAAACGGACCCTTATAGCTTATGTTTTAGGTATGAGATGCGGATCAGAATTGTGGATGAGAGAAGTGGGATTTGGAATTTTATACTTAGTAAAATAGGGTAATTTTTGTTGACTCTAGTGGCAAAATTAGAACACTAACCCACCAAAGCTGTGGAAAGCTATCTCAAACTAACTTTCAATTTTACCTTCTTCTAATACAAATGGTTTGTTGGCTTTTAGCTTTCGGCTGCGGAGAAGCCAGCTGCTTGAGATAGCTGAACCAGAGAGAGAAAAAACCAAAGCTAAAACTGTCCAAAATAGGACCGATGATACATACATCAAATAGGAAGCAATTGCTTAAATTAGGACGAGAAGGACAAAATAAATTATTTTTCTTTTATAGTTAATTTCATAAAATAGTGAATAGCCGTGTTTCAATTTCCAAATCAATCTAACAAAGATCTATAAATATTTGATGATAAGCAAATATCAATCTCTCCCCATATTATTGACTACAATCCCATGCTGCAGTGGCAGGTGCTCTTAGTTGCAAAACAACATCCTCCACTTTGGATTTTTTTATTGTTGACTTTGAACATGTTGGAGTTTCCTATTGCTTTATGGGCGTTATGTAAGTCGAAACTCAGTTAATTCTAGAGTCAGCAGTTCCAAAGCGAGGAAGGCATAACAGTATGATCATCTATTTCAACAAGAGAAGTACATTGATGAGGAAAAATCTAAGGGTTTTAGCATTGATGAGTCAGATGCATTATGGTTTAAAGGACACCTTTATGTGTCACGTAAGGCAATGATGATATATTGAAAGAAGCTCATCGCGTCCGTATATTGTCCATTCTGGTGAAACAAAAATATATCATTACTTGAAAGAGAACTTTTGATGAAAGATAATGAATGTAGATATTGCCCAGTATGTGACTTCCTGTAAATGAAGGCAGGACACAAAAGTTAAGTATAATTATTGCAACCTCTAGAAATTTGTGTTGTGGCCATGGGATGATATAACTGTGCATTTTTGTGGTTGTCTTACCTCTTACGCAAAAAGGGAAGGATGCTATTTGGGTTTGATGGATTGTTTGCAAATCTGCACATTTTATTCTTATCTACACGATAAATTTGGCTAGTGAATTGGAATGATATTTATGTGTGGGAGATTGTGAGGCTACACACCCAAGTTTGTTTCTAAGTTCTGGGTGAAGGGTGCTTTAAGCATATAACTTTGCCTCAGTATCACTTTCCACCCTCAAATAGATGGGCATTTAGAGTGCACCATCCGAACGCTAGAAGATATGGTTAGATCATGCATTTTGGTATAGAAGAGTAGTCGGGAGGACCATCTGATTCTTATTGAATTTACTTATAACAATAGTTACCATGTTAGCATTCAAGCAATGCTATTCGAAGTGCTTTTATGGACAGAAGAGTGTATCACCCTTTTGCTAGAATGTAGTAGGAGAGAATGCAGTTTTTCGTCCTGATTGGGTTCAATAGATAGTTGATTGAGTGATAGAGGTTAAGCAAAACCTTCGTGTAGTTCAGAGTAGGCAGAAAAAAGTTATGCATATATATGATAATGTGGGAATTGGACTTTGTGATGGGTGACTAGGTGCTTCTAAAAGCGTCTCCCACCAACTGTATCATATAGTTCGTGTCGCTGCAAGATCCTTCTCCCCGAGCCACGCTTTCGACGCTTGCATGATAGTTCTTCGCTGCGAGATCCTTCTCCCGAGCAGCCGCTCAGACGCCGATAGTTCTTCGCTGCGAGATCCTTCTCCCGAGCGGCGTTGCTCGGACGCTTGTGATAGTTCTTCTCTGCGAGATCCTTCTCCCGAGCCGCCGCCGGACGCCGCAGATAGTTCTTCTGCGAGATCCTCCTCCCGAGCAGTACGCTCGGATGCCGCAGGTTCTTATTGCGAGATCCTCCTCCCGAGCAGCCTGCTTTCGGACGCCGCAGTCGCTGCGAGATCCTTCTCCCGAGCTAGCATCGCCGGACGCCGATAGTTCTTCGACTGCGAGATCCTTCTCCCGAGCTGTCGCTTTCGGACGCCTGATAACTTTTATTGCGAAGTCCCAATCCTCCCTGTAAGTCTGGAGGCTTAAAGTGAAGGCCCGGTCGAGCAACTTCCCCCTTAAGCCTCGAGGGCTAGTTGTCGGGGATTGGGAAATTCCAGCAGCCGACCATTGTGTCCCGGCGGCCTCCGAGTATGCCCATGCTCGGACGTCGTCCCCAAGAAAGATCTTCGGGTCGTCCGACCTTCGGGCCGACCCCCGTCCTCAGTTGAGCTCGCCCCCGAGCATGCCTGCTCAGGAGTCCGTGACTAGACGACCCGGTCTGCCGAAGGTACCTTGGGCTTCGCCCAAAAGCTAGGCGCAGTCCACGAAGACGACGTGGCATTAATTACGCGGCGGCTTGAAGGTTTGCGCGCCCACAATCTACACGCCCGTGGTCTGCGCGCCCGCGATCTGCACCCATTGTACCCACGTCGCGCCGTGCCCGGTGGGAAGCAAGGGAACAACACCACCCACGTCCGGAACAGTGGTGCGCCCCTCTGTAATAAATGTTGTGTCGCTTGTAACCCCCTATAAATATCTTCTCGCACGAAGGGTTCAGGGTTGGGCTTCATTCCCTGTTTTCCTCATACATAGAGCTTGTTGCTAGTGGTCCGGAGGATAGTCCTTAGAACCTCCTAGGACTTCCCGAGCAAACACATTGTAATACATCCTCAAGAAGTTAGTGCCATCACTGGACGTAGGGTTATTATCTCCCCTGCGAGAGGCCCGAACCAGATCAAAAAAGCCTCCCCCTGTTCGCTGTGATTGTCCCGACTACCTCGATCCGTAGCTCGGCAGGCCCTCAGACGCTATACCCCTCGTGGAAAAGGAGCCTTAGGTTGATCCCTCATTCAATAAGTAAGCTCGGCGGGGGACCGGTTCCTGAATCGTCGACAGTTTAGTACCAAGAAAAAGGTTAGTCCAAAATATATTGGGTCATTCCTAAATCTGGCACAAGTTAGGAAGTTAGCTTATCATCCCGATCTCCGTGAATCTTTTCAAGGAGTACAGAATGTGTTCCATTTTAAGGAAGTTTTTGCGAGATCTAAAGCATAAGGTGTCGCTAGAGCCGTGTGCATTGCTAATAATAAGAGATGAATAATGAGATAAATGTAATACATTGTTATGTTATTATTTTATTATGTACTTACTGAGTTTTGGACTTACCATTACTTATTTGTTATTTTAGGTGAACATTAAGGGTGTGTTTGGTAGAGATTTAAGCTTCTCCAGATTCACGAATCTGGTGAAGCTGAAAATTCTAGCTTCACTAGATTCGTGAAGCTGAAGTTGTGAGTACATTAAGAGTGTTTAGATAGATCATCTTATTTATTTTAACCTACAAGTTTCAGATTTCAGGAGAAACTGGAATCTAGAGTTCTACTAAATAGACCCTAAAGTTTACATGCATATGATAGGAGTAGCACTGTCACATCACATATGTCATTATTCATCATAGTTATCTAGCATTAATAGTTCATACATAAAGTAATACAATGTCTAGTTGGTTTAGTTGTTGAATTTTTATAGCATAAAAAGTTATGTGAGCTTAGTTGAATTTATATAATATTTTGAGAAGTTTATTTGCCTATTTATTTATCTTTAAATCTTTATTTGACGTTGTTGTCAAAAAGGTAAGTTTGCTTACGAACTCGTGTGATCCGGGGGTTCTCGGGCGTGTGGACCCGAGCGTCCCTAAGCGCATCGACTTCGGCGTCCTCGAGCTTATGGATTCAAGCTCTTTTGGACACGTGATTTCAAATTTATTATTATCTATATTTATATTATTACGATGTTCTTATTAGTAGTTTTTAGTATGGACGATAGTTGTTTAGGGAAGGTTTTATTGAAATTATCAATAAAATTATATTGAAAATGTACGATGATATAATATTTTGAGTATTTGGAGTAGTGCCGCGTTACGATAGCGGTGAATCTGTGTGCGTGGGGGCTTTTAACTATTTGCCACTCTTACGGTCGAGCAGAATGATTTCTTGCTGTCATGCACTCATATCATCAGATGGCGTCAAATGACTCATATCATCGTGAAGACTGTAAGTGGCAAATAGTTAATTATTCCGTGTGCGTGCCATCCCTTCATCGCGGAGGCGGCTGTGGGCTGTGGCGGACTGCACGCTCGCACGCCATGGACGGTGCTAGCCGCCTCGTCCATGACAACCGCAGGTTCGTACGTGCTCGATGCTGGGATCGTTAGGTCGGATAAGGACAGGGAAAGAGGTGGGCGAGAGGAAGAATAATTTGATGTTTAAAGGCTGGCGTCGTGTGGAGGGAAAAAAGAGGACGGGCCTCCAATAGAAGAGGGTTGGTCTCGAGTCCTTCTCGGTAGAAAAATCGCCCTTCACCGATTCCGAAACAGTAAAGTCCCACGTCCAACTCCCGTGTCTCCGTCTGTCCGCAATTCCGTTCTGTATTGCGGGGGTCGGTAAACGAACAAACACGCGCACACAAAATATTCGCGAAAACGAGAGGGGGGCAAAGGGTAAAGGCGACGCCGAGGCCGCGAGGTCGGAGAAGGGGGTTGGGGGTAGAGGTAGAGCTCGTTGGTGCTGGTTAGGGTTTCTTCGCCGCCCGCGTCCTCGACCCACTGACGAAGCGCCCCGGCGGCAGAGAGGCTCCCGCTTGCCCCTAGGCGGCGGCGTAGGCGGGGACCGCGGCGCGATGGGGGAGCAGGAGCGTCGGGAGGCCGAGGGAGGGGGCGATGCTGCGGCGGCGGCGGCGGCGCATAGCAGCAGCATGCAGGTGAGGGCTCCCCCGCTTCTTGGTTGCTCTGTAGGGTTCTGGAAGCTTGTATTGGTGGTGGACTAGATGGGTCGATCCACTCGCCGCTGGTTGTTAGCTAGCCTAACCTCGGTGGGTGTGGTTGCGTGTATCCATAGCGGGTTCTGGAAGGGAGCTGTTCGAATACAGCATGAGGATCGGGGAGGTGGGAGTTCCTGGAAGCCACACGTCCAGGCAGGGTTTGCTCTTTTCTTCAAAGTAAGTTCGATAGCCTAGATCCAAGTTTGGTGGTTTATAGAGGGATTGGTTGCCTTATTTCTTGTTGAATTATTGTAACGAGCGAGTTGTTGTAAAATTTGTTCTGGTGTTGAGGGCGAGGAGGGAAAGTTGTTCCGGTGATTATGACTACTTGACGAGGAGGGAAAGGAGGCTTGATGTTTGGTTCAATCCACTTGCTGCTGTACCTGTAACAGCAGGTTTGAAACTAACTAGATATGCTTAACTGCAGAGCCACTCCGCGTAACACAGTTTCCTTCTTCAGTGAACTGAATGCTGTTAAGTTAGGAGTTTTGGCTATATCCTTGCTTTGATGCTTTCTGGCAAATGAATTTGTATATTTAAACAAAAAAGAATAGTTCATTCTCTTCTGTCCATAGCTGAGAGTGAAAAAGAACCCATATATAGTCCGCTTAGTGTGATATGAACCATTACTGTAATTACGTACTGCCTTAGTTGCAAACTGCATGGAAGATGAAGGTTCATCACATGCATTGTGGTCTGACCTTAGTTGCAAACTGCATGGAAGATGAAACGTTCATCACATGCATTGAAATTTTATTTGTTACTTGGCAAACATGTTTGTGGGGTTTGGGGTCTCATATTTGTATATCACTTATTCACTTTGAGGAGCATCATTGTTGGTTCTATGACCTTTCCAGACTTAAGTTCCGCATGAGTTATCGCCTTTGAATTTAGTATTTCTATACTGTTCCTTTCTTAGTGATTTGCACATTACCCTAGAATTTAGTTATTTGTGGTGGGCTGGCTGGGTGGGATATCTTATTTCCTACTCCCGCAGATTGCAAATAGAAGTTGTTGAAGCCCCTATGAGCTTTTCTCTAAATATAGTTTGTTCTACAACTTCGAGGTACATATATCTCATTTCTTCCTATTATAACCTTGCTGAATGATGTTCATATTCTCGTCAATAAATGAAACAATTTTTCCAGTCTCTTCTTCTTCACAGTTCCCACACATATTTAAGAGAAAAGGTGGTAAAGTTTGGGAACAAATAAAGGGCACCAAGTTCATTTTATGTTACTTCTTAATTCCCGTTCCCAAAGCTCAAACAACTTCTATTTGCAATTGGAGGTAGTATTCTACATGCTTTTCTTATTCCCCATGTTTAACAATTACTAGCACCTAAGCTGGTGCGCCCAGTTTTTAGAATCTTGGAGGTAACTGACTGTGTATTCCATATCGTGGCTGTGATCAATCCTGGACTAGATTGGTTGTTCTAAAAAAAAGGGCCTTTTTATGTTGAAATTTATGTTTTTCCTATAGAATCCATTTAACTTTGCATCCTTTTGCACTCAAATACCTGGGCATGATACTAACAATCAGTCTAATTGCCTCGAGAGTAATACCAATCAGTAATCATCATTCCACAATGTCAATATGTGCAACCGCGCAATGCAATCGTATCAAAACAAAATGCCCTGTAGGCTCTCTGCTGCCTTTTATGCTAATTTAGTGCCCATAGCACTATCCTTTTTTTCTGATGGGGAACAGTAGTAGGGAGCCCAACAGAAAATTTATTCAAATCAAAACTTGCACAACATCTACGAGCAGAAGCTTCTTCCATACAAATTTGTTTTGCACATTTTTCAAATATACACTGTTCCTTTGAAGCTACATATGCCAGCATCATGGGATAACCAATTTATTGAAGAATGACCAACTTGGCACACATGAGCTTTTGCTAGTTTCAACACCCAAAAAAAAATCCAAAACATTATTCCAAGTAGTGCCAATTGGGCTCCAACAGTCCTTGCTAAATCATAAGCGGATCACATATGCCACCAGTTTTTCAGGGTATTAGACTATTTCGAGAAGTGGAGAACTAAGACCACATGATTCAGATTCAACAAATAAGTATTTCTTTCCAATTGCACTTCTAGTATTTAATTTTCCTTGGAGAAGGATCCACAATACATATTTGTGTTTTTAGCGTACATTTATTCTTCCAAACCCAGCCGCTAATAGCCTCTGTTTGCATATTTCATTATTTCCTGATAATGTTTTTTCTATCTAAGCCTTCAGGCTCTAAATTTAGATGAATAATCTGCATCAACCGTCAGTGACAATGTTTATTCTGAAACTGATCAATGGCAACTTCATATAATGGAAAGAAGCATGCTCGACTGCCATCCTTTAGTGCTAAGTAGTTACAAACCAAAATATCCTTGTTGGTAGCATGCGAAAATAATTTCATGGCGTTTTAATTGCAAAATAGAATCATTCCAAAGATCCACCCAAAAGAGGATCGTCTTACCGTTGCCTAATCGAGATCTGGCAATTGATCTGAACATTTCTAATTGCTTCGAAACATATATCCAACAGAGATCCTTTGCCACTTGAAGCATGTGAAATGAAATTAGTGTGACATCTTTTCCAAGGAGAACTAGCCTTATGCTGGCACAAGTACTTTTGTGTGTTCCCAGTTGAATTTTTTAGCAGGTGGCCCTCAAAAAAGGTCCTTGGTGCCACATAATGTGTCAGCCTCGCCCAAAAGAAGAGGATAAAAAAGAACTTATGATGCTCCCTTCGTTGATGGTTGTGCTTTTTTCGGGGGGTATTGTGCAAAACATCTTGTGGTACCTACTCAGCAAGGGATGATCATTTTGATAACTTTATGCGTGCTGCCTATTTGCTGTTCAATAATCCGGTCAGTTCAATCAGTCGATCACCCTATGATGGGTTGCCAGCATAATAACCAAACATTGCATTCATTACAACAATCTGGTACGGTGATACCTAGAAACAGCAAAACAACCAAACTGGCTACTAGTTGTAAGGTAATCTAAGTCAACTAGTTGGATACCCGTGTGTTGCGCTAGGAATTTCATATGCTTATACAGAGATTAGGAGAGGAAGATGAGGTCATCTCTCTCTAGGGAGTGCGTAAGCAAACATTGATTGCTGTGATTAGTTCTTAAGCTAGATGCAATGGCTAGAATTTATGTGGCTCAATGATTACCAAGTTTTGCGCACTTACTCTTAAGCAAACATTGATGGATATAATTTGTCCTTCATCACACCCAAGGGCTAGAACATGATGTGGTTCAATGACAACCAAGCTTTGGACACTTAACTTTCGATGTTCATGATTTATAGTTGATGCCAAATCATAACAATTTGCTCAATGCGAATTCAAGCTTTGGCAATTTTGAAGTTCGTAAGCATGCCAAATTGAATAATATATTTCAAATAAAAAATCTAGCTCATTTACCTGTTTCTGGCAGTAACATGCTGTAAACTGGTACTAGGCCACTGCCACGATTCTGTCCTTTTTTGTTTGCAGCGCCTTACGCTCCATCTCATATTGATCAGTTTCTTTGTAGTATGCTACTTTTAACCATTGCACTATTCTACTTTTAACCAAGATGCTCAGTCCTGCTTGTGTCTATTAAGGAAGTTTATGTATCTCTTTTCTGTTTCTGTGTATATTGTTGTCACATTATATAAATAAATAATGGTTATAACATCTGGTACCTTTTCCAGCGTGTGAAAGTGTACCGTTTGAGCGATGGAGGGAAGTGGGATGATCAGGGCACAGGGCATGTTGCTATTGACTACATTGAGGTACGTTTCTACGTCAATATATATGGTACTTTTTATTTCTTTTATATGGTTCTACTATTTGTTTTCTTTAACTGGTGTCCAGTAAATTTAGTTTGTTTGTTGTTACTCTACTTTTAAACTACTGTCATTCTTGTGACAATGTGCTGTGGGTTGTTTCCTCATGCCATTATGCAAGATCAGCTGGACTGTTAACAACTTTTCTCATCTTAATTCAATGACACGATTTTCTGATCACTATGCTTTGTTTTTGGTCAAAGTCTTTATACTGAAACTAATGACACCAGCCGCCAGTATAATGTATTTTAGGCCAATATGCTTGTTTCTTTCTGGAATCGTGTGTGTGAGAAAATCACACCTAACTGCATCTTATGGTAATACTGTAAAATTTGCAAAAGCCCACCCAAAGGGGGAGGCTGCATAACAGCTTTGTTGGGCTTTATTCCTTGCTTTTCCGAGGGCGTTAACCCAGAGTTGCTAGCTTGGTTCCCTTACTTTTTTATGCTGGCCAAACTTATTTGAGCAATGGTATTAGGCTCTCATTCAGCCACAGGTGAGCCACTTGGGCCGCCACAAATTGGGTCTGTGTGTTACAGTTACCTTGTCAATGTAACTATAAAAAAACTTGCCAAGGTATTCAATGATGGTGATTTGTAGAACAGTGAGCTGTAGTAAAATGTATCAATTTAATTGAAAACTAAGACATGAGTTAAGAGTTAGAACATGAAGTTGATAACTAGTCCTTCTATGTGGCACCATGGTATTCTGTTTATGGACCATTTTTGGACCTTAGCAGAGTCAATTTTTGGGTTGATTCCAGGGTTCAAAAGAACTTGGTTTGACTGTTTTGGATGAAGAGGACTATGAAACACTACTCATCCACAACATTACGTCTGAAGATATCTACAGAAAGCAAGAAGGTGAACTACTGTACTATCCTTCTCTTTTTCTGTTTTTCGAGCTAACTATTTGTATCTGTTATGTGACTTGCTATATCCATTTTCTTTATTAGAAACAATCATCTCATGGAGGGATCCAGAAGCAGCAGCAGAATTAGCACTGAGCTTTCAGGAAGCTGCAGGGTGCTCCTACATATGGTAGTTCAAGAAAAGGAACCATGGTGTAACTACCATTTTCTTTTATTACTCACCGATGTCTTAGTTTGTAACTTTGTATTCTTGGTGGTTCTCTGCAGGGAAAACATATGCGACATTCAGAGAAACCTTCAATTTAGTAGCCTTGGTGGTGAGTTGTTTGTTTAAATCCTGTTGCTGTTCATTTCATTCCTACCTTGTCTTATTTTTTTCTATGTCCTGCAGCTCATGAAGTTGGTCCTCATCCAGTGTCGGAAACTCTAGAAGCCTCTAGAGTATTGCATCCAAATGGTAGATTCCACTGCCTTAACCAAATCTTCTTTGTGTTATGTTATTGAAAACAGCCTTATTATCGTCAGAATCTAAATCTGTCCTATGTTAGTAGAATTAGTAACCAGCCATGGGATTCGATTTTCCAATATTAGTTTGACAACTAAAACTCTGCTGCCATTGGCCTTGAATAAATATCCAAAGGATTTGACGACCTGTGTGATGAGATTGGTAGCCCTAAAAACATGATTCATGTATCAGAACTGTATTGTTCTGTTGATAGAGTTGGAGGGCACATTCACTTGGACTTATCCCTGTAACCATAGCATTTAATGTTTTCTCAACGCATTCAAAGGCACTTGAGGTGCTAGGTTCTTGATTGCCCGAGGCACATGGTGAACAAAACATGTGTCCAAGAAACATCAAGCGCAAAAATGAAAAGAAAAACCTTCCCTAGATGTGACTTGTCCTATACAGATTTTGATGAAACTTGGAACAAAATTGTTTTCTTTGTATTTATAGCTATTACATATGACAGCAATCCAGCAAAAAACAAACATCACTGTTCATTTTCTTAAAGATTTAAACATTCACAACATAAGAGCACAGACAGGGCAGTTATCATACAGGTACTACAAGAAAAAGTGACCACTGAGAATCCACCAAATCTTGATAGTTAGGACCATCCTAATGTGTTATTGGGCCTCATTGGTCCATGGACCTTTGTTTTCCTATGTTTCTTCTCGACTTTCTATCTCACACTATTATTCTGAGAGGCACACACATTGCCTTGAGCCTTGCTGCTAAAGGCATGCACATTGCTGGTGCCTCATTGCAGCACACCTTGCTGCCTAGCTGTGCACCGTGTATGCCTCAGACGGCACTGGTTTCCATAGCATTGTCGTAACTAATAATTGGTTTCCCAGCAGATGAGTCCTTCCGCTCTGTTAACGGTGAACTGAGGGAGCTTCCACCTCTTGAGTTATCCAATCTTCCTTTGATTTTAAAGGTTTGAATTATTTTTTTATTCTTCTCATAGAAAATTGTTCTTATTAATTTTACCTATCACGTTAAATTGCAACAGTTCTTTATTCTTTTTTATGTTGTAGTGCTATGCTGACTCTTTTTTGCAAATTCATTGTGACATAGTAATTTGCATACTGTCTTGGCTGTGAGGTTTGTGCCTTGGCTGATCATGTTTTCAAAGTCCCATCTCCTTAAATGAACACTTGTAGAAAATCATGAGTCTTGTGTTATTGCTTATATTTGCCCTAGAATGAAACTATGGGATTGTACCAAACAGTTCCAGAATGACAACAGTCTGTCTGCCTATTGAAAGGCATCTTTGATATTACTATCTTCAATGTATTTCTCTATTTCATAGAAAAAGGCTTTAAACTTTTATATCGTTTTTTCTTTCGAGGGCCATACAAGTCACAACTGTTGTGGAAGCCTCAATAGAATGGGCACAGTAATTTCAGTTAGGTGTTTGGATGACTTGTGCTTTCTGCTACAAAGCCAAAATCCCTATTAAATGTTAAAATACTGTTGATCAAAATCTGCAGACAATATTGGAGGGTGGCATTACAGATCAGATGCGTGTGGCAGAGTTGATAACACAAGATGTAAGTCATCCAATCTTTATCTGTTGCATGGTCTCCTCTACCTTATTTATTTACTTGCATTAGCTTTTGTTCTAATTCTCTTGTAAGACAAAACTTTCATTTAATCTTCAAAGCAAACACATCCTTGTCCCATGGGGAATCAGCTTGCTGAACCTTCCATCTTTATTTCTGTTATATACCCTACTTTTTTGGGGAGACACCTACTTATATTGAACGTTGCATTGTTATCACCAATGTTCTAAATAATGGTACATGGTGAATGAGCGGTCACGCCACCTTTTAGTGTAAAACTACCAGGCTTTCAACAATTGTCCACAACAGTGACATGAGGAAAAAATATGACATGATGTGAATCTAATTAAAGAATCATAATTAAATGCACGAACAGCTCAAGTGGCAATAAAAAGCAAAGCTAGCATTCATCTCATGTATGTATGTCATAATGTTCCATATCATATGACAATCTTGCAACTTTACACAAATAAATGGCCCGATAAAAGGTACACAAATAAATGGCCTGATAAAAGGGACATGTTAAACGTTAACGGCCGTTAAATCAAATAAACGAGCAAACCTTGAAATGCGCATAAATGTAATGGGTAGGGGACCTTTATCGTTTTAACAGCGGTTTACAAGGCCTTAACAGCCTTTATTTAGAACAGTGGTTATCACGTAATTACCACGCTATTTTATATGTTTAAAAAACTTTTTTTTGGCAGAGTTGTATCGTGCCTGACCATTCATGATTAAGGGCAGCTCTATCAGATTCGTGATCTAGTGGAGTGGTATTTCTAGCAGATCCAGCTGTGAGTACATTAAGAGTGTTTAGATAGATCATCTTGTTTATATTTTAGACCAAAAATATAAACTTAATTCACTTTATTTTAGCCTACAAGTTTCAGATCTCAGATGAAGCTGGGATCTGAAGCTCTACCAAACAGGCCCAAATATACTGTCATTCGCTTGATTTGTTTTTATGTTGGTTACCACTGGGGAAATGAACTCTGGCTGAGACATAAGATGAAATATTTTCATATAGAGTTTTTCTTTCAAAATAGTATTTATATGTAACTATTTGATGATGGTATTTTTCAGTATGTAGCACTATCCTAAGGGACTATTTTATCTCTTGGTTAAAAAACTATATTAGTATTGCCTACGCAATGTCTCAATGTAGTAAACTGTTAGCTTTAGTTAAGGGTTCTTGGGTTTGCTTCATTCCATTTGAATACAAATGTTTGCAGTCTTGTTCTTAGGATCTGATTTGTTTTTTTTTCAATATTACTTTGTTGAACATTCATCAAATGAAGATCAGTGTTGATCTAATGGGTAATTTAAGAGATCACCTCCCAGTTACATGAACTTCATAATTTGGTGATTTTGAGCTTGTGTATGGGCCAGTAATTTCGTCAAATATGTTACCAATTATGGGGAATTGACACTTGTTGGTTTCATGAGGAGACAAGTCTGATGTTACAGATAGCTCCATGATGGTGGCTGGACTTTTCCCTACTATATTCACTTTACATGTCGTAATAAGGATAATTTATATAAGTGTTGCATTGTGCTTTCCTGCCGACATCATTCTTAGCTCTGTTTTTGTTGAGATGATACCATTAGCCAAGTTTGGTTAGAACTTAGAAGAAGCAGTATGATAGTATGATAGAACTAACTTCATAGATGCTTAGAAAAGGATGATTCCACTCTTTTTTGGAGGTATGATTTTTCCTGCCCAACATGAAGTCTTACACTACTGTACTTACAAATTCTGGCAGCGTGACTTTTTTCCGAAGTTACTGGACATTTTTAGAATGTGCGAGGATTTAGAAAACTTAGATGATCTTCACATGATCTTCAAATTAGTCAGGGGAATCAGTAAGTATATATCTGTATTAAAGTTTGCTTGCTAGAATATTTTAGACTGGTATTTACTGTTGTTTTTCATTCTGCAGTATTGTTGAACAGTCCATCAATCTTTGACAAGATTTTCTCCGATGAGTTTATTCTTGATATCATAGGTGCCCTTGAATGTATGCTATCTGTATTCTCTTTTGTGATAACCTTATCATATCATGAAATTATGTATGATATGATTTTAACTGTGATGCCTGCCAGAGTACATTATTTTTTTTAATTTTAGTGAGTTCTAATCTGTACAGATGACCCAGAGGTTCTTAAAGTGCAAAAGCACCGTACTTTTCTAAAGGATCATGTAGTTTTCAAAGAGGTATGCTGTACGCTGATCTTTGCACACCTTAGCCTGATCCAGAAGAAATGATTCTTTAATGTAAAGCTTTGTTCCACCCACAGGCCATACCTATTAAAAATGTTTCTGTGGTTTCAAGGATACATCAAACATATAGAATAGGCTATCTGAAGGTCAGTGCCACTTTTTACTTGGTTTTTACATGATTGAATTCTGTTGATATTATTTTTGTTTCCATTTTTACGATTGGACTTTTTTTTGGCATTTGCAGGATGTTATATTACCACGAATATTAGATGATGCAACTCTAGCAAGTCTTAACACGATGATACATACGAACAATGCTGCTGTTAGTGTTTCAGCCTCACCTAGTGTTGACGTTTCTTCATAAAATTTCCTTCCTTTTGTCACTTATGACTCAATGATTTGTCTGTAGGTTATTTCCTTACTAAAGGATGATGCTTGTTTTATCCAAGAATTATTTGCTAGGATGAGATCATCGAATACTTCTATGGAATCAAAAAGAGAATTGGTGCGAAAGCATTCTTATTCTTTTGTTAATGACTAGTTGATGTCTTCATTACATATTTAAGAATGTCATTTTCATTCAACTGAAACTGTTTCTTCTTAGTGATTATCGTAAATTCCTTAGCATTTCCACAATTAAAGTAAGCGTGGCAGTTTAGTAGTGTTGCTGACAGATACAGTTTTCCCCTTGAATTGTCAAGAGAAATATCATATTTACCATAGCTGGCATTTTTGCACATGATGATTAAGGACTGAAAACTGATTGTCTTCATGAATTATGTTGATGCACTGGTGATGTTTCTTAACAGTAGGAGTTTGGATTATCTGGGTTTGGCTCAAGATTTCCTGGGTTCTTGTTTGAGTGATATGATTTGCTCAATTTAATAGTCATCTGAGACTTGTTTGTTTTTCTGTAGGATGTTGGAGTTTTAGCCTTTTAGGTCTTGCATTGTCTTTTTTGGGAATATAGATAGATGCCACTGCAAAGTTTTGTGGTTTAAAAAATGCCGTTGGATGTCTTTCAGACATGTGGGTCCGGGTCTCACGTGTAAGCCTCATGCTCACTGCCATTTTAAGAACCAGTGAACCACATCATTTGCGTTGTTCCGTTGTTCTCATGTTGAGGTGTTCCAGACCAAGCTGGATGCATATCTGTTGCAGTTAATGGAATGTGGAGTCAGAAGTACCTAATGCTTTGCCTCTTGTTTGGTGACCATGCTAATAGAGTTTCTGGTGTTTGCAGGTTCTGTTCTTGCATGAATTTTGCACTCTTAGTAAGAGTTTGCCGCTTGTTCAACAATTACGACTGTTTCGGTAGGTATTTGTTTGGCTTCTTTCTTTTTTTTTTTTCATTTTTGTCCTATGCACTCTGGCTAGACTGCACATGCATAATAACACAACCCAGCCATGGTGATTTGTTGATTTTCCAAACATGCCAACAGTGCCACATGGCTATTGCCTCTATGTGTTAAAAACATGAAAAAATATGGCACAAATATTTTTGTACATGCTCTGTCGGTTCTACAACCCTATATCAAATATTTTTGTACAAGCCGTGTCAGTTCTGCAACTCTAATCATTGTTTGGCTTGCTGTACGCAACTCGAATCGGAGTATAGTCATGCAAATATTAATTGGTGCTTAACCCTTAGTTGAGATGGTTGAAAGTTTCTAGTATTCAGTGAGCACATGCTTATCTTTAGCATCACAGAGTGTAAAAGGATGCACTGTGTGCTGTATGCATTGAAGTTTATGACTTGCTCTAACAGTATATAGTATATACCAATGATTTCTAGTGTGCTGTTGCCAAGTTGGCACACAGTATTACATTGGGGACACCTTTTTCTCTCTGAAGTTATGCCAAGTGCCAACACTTCCTTGATACACCATTGGACACGACGAAGGCACACTTTGAGAGACATTACATGTTAGACATGGCTCCTGTATATGTTGGTTACGTGTTTGTATGTGTCTGACATGGTTTCATACACTGAAATTCTGGCGCCGCATAGTAGAAGTGTTCATGCAATCTAGCCTCTGCCTTTTCTTTGTCTGTTTCTTTGGAATTTCAGTGCAGTATTCTGTGAATTGGTATGCCTTCAACCACATTCCATTTTCCTTTTTCTGCTAGCTCATTTACTATTTTTATTAATTGTGGTGCCTCTCCTTTTGCCATTTCTATGGCATGTCTACTGGATTTGATAATTCAAAGTTCCTTGTATTTAGCTGACTTAGGACTAATAATAAGCCGTAAAGGTTTGTTTGCATTGTTTGCCATGTGAACTTGTGGGATGACCCTTGTTGTTTATCCTACTAATGGCACGGTATCCTTACATGATGGTAGCACTGGTGTGGACGTGTGGTAGTAGAAAATGATGCTAAGCTGTAGAAAAATGTCATTTGTTTGGTGAGTGGGACAAACTGATCTTTGTTTACTCTGGTGCATTTGCTAGTCAGAGATTTAGCAGAATCCATGTGCAGACATGATTAGAATAGATTAGGCGAATTATGTTTGTGAAGATCAGGCAGGCAGGCACAATATGTAGTAAAAGAAAATAACTGATGAACTCATATTCAGGCAAGGTTAAAAAAACCCATAACTAGCTGTTTCTCTTATATTTCCTTCGGAAGACTCATGTTTGGAGTGTTGGCTAAACGAGTGCATCTTGTTTACTTAACACAACGATCTAGCGGTGGGCTAGAATGAATAAACTCTTGCGGTCATTTAGCTTCAACACTAGACACATTTTAAGTCAGTGGGAAAACAGAAGTAATATTTTAATATATGTTCACTTAGCTAGATGTTCCATTCCTGGGCCTGATGGTATACCAGTGAATGTGATATGTTGCTCATAAACCCGATCCATCTGGAAGCAATCTTGGTTTAGGTACTTAGGTGCATTTGTCCTTTTTGTAATACATTCCTGTAGATTTAGGAGCAACATGGCTAGTTTACTACACACAAGCTACTCCCTTCAATCATAAATCCATGTCACTGTGGGATTGCATAGTCAAAGAAAAATCCATGTCACTGTGGGATTGCATAGTCAAAGAATTTGGTCTTTGACAAATACTTTTTTTTAGTAATAGAATTGGCCGCATGAAAATTATATCGTAGATTCATTATGAAAAATAATTTCATAATGTTATTCTTCCATAATTTGAAACTATGGAAAAATATTAATGGTCAGTGCTGTATCTCAAAGACTGAGAAATTGAGAATTTAAATGTGATAATAGTATTTGACTGGAGCTAATCATGAATAGCCAGTGGTATGGATTTCTTATTGTAGCTGATGCTGCAGGCAGTTAAAACTTATAGCAGCAGTGTTTTTAAGTGTAACATGCTTTTTGGCGCAAAAATTAACTATATGAAATAGAGCTATATGTCACAATATTGTTTCAGCCGCAAAACTTTCTGTCTATTTGTAATTTGTCATCACACGGGTTTGTGCTCCCATGTCTTTTGATGTTCTAGTCTGTTCTTCTCTAGGACAATAACTGCCCCAAGGAAAAAATTGCCATGGAACTTGAGATTATTGTTGTTTAGCATTAATGTTCTAAAAATTGGTAACCGGTACTCATTTGGTCACTCACACCTTGTAGTGAGTATATGGAAACTGGCCTTGTATATTGTTTTATCATTTATAATTTAGAACCATATAGGTACAGTCATATTTCAGGGAAACAAAATCTAAGGCATCGTCATGAATATTGGTAAGAAAATTAAGCAATTGTCATTTGTCAACAATGGCTAGTGCTGCAAAAAGATCAATCCATCAAATTGTAGATGGATATTTAGTTAACATATTTATATATTTTTTTTTGACACCAACAAATTATGTGGCCTTGGACGCAGTTCCCGTGCAATCCCCATGGGTGCAGGCTGTCCAATTGAGGCTACGGGCGGTCTGGCTAAAAAAATTGATACAGTACTCACCACAGCACCTGCTACAGTGAAAATAGTGCGTTGTGATTTTGCCACAGTGTTCCCTCGAAGATCTGGCTGTCGCTTTTTGATCAGACAGTCCCGGTCCCGCGGGGACTGCTTAAGTTGCAGTCTCTACGGGACTACGGGAGCCACGTCCCCACGACAGGGAGGGCACCCTGTCCTTGCATGCAACCTAGTATTTGGCTTAACAGGCCTAGTTTTAGAACACCGTTTATCCTATGTTATTTTATGTATTTTTGGCTTTAAGCATTTTACAGCTTGCAACAGTGCTAGCTCTTTGCAACTATTCGATTGAATTTTTTAGTAAAATGCCCTTATAAGCAAGACTTTTCGCTGCAGCATAGCTGTTTGTGTTTTGAGTTTTAACCCTCTTATCCTGTCTTATTTTGAAATAGAGCCTATGATACTGGTGTGCCTGAGGTGGTGGTGCCATTGTATTCACTGTTTGGCAGCCCTATGCGTTTGCTCGCTATCATTAGCTTCAGAGACAGCCATATAAATAAGCATGGGACTCCTAATAAGATGGAAACTAACCATCCAATATGCATCTAATCAATTATGTGATATGAATGCCACAATTACCAAATCCTGGGATATGCTAACTAATGCAATTTCCTAATATGTGGAGATAAGCTTCCAAGCTCAGCCATCTCCTTCCATACAATTGAGATCTCCTTCCATATTGGCCAACTTGATCTGCATGGGGGTTAGTTGCACCAGTTGGCTTATGTCTCCTGGCATATGTTATGCCCCACATGACAGTTCATAGGGGCTTATTGCTCACCTTTTTCATATGTTTATTCACACTTGCTGTGCAATAAGGTCGTTCCCTGTAATAGAATGCATACAACCTATCCATTCCACTAAACAAATTTAAGCCAAAACTGTGAACTTTGTATTTAACTGTAGGAATTCCTAGTAGAACATTTTGAGTTAACCACCTATTTTCTTCAGGGATCTTTCAGGTGAAGGCGTATTTGAAATCATTTCTGATGTGTTGCAGAGTCAAGATAGAAAAATTGTTTCAGCCGGGTACTTATCAAGCAGCTGTTGCCTGTTATTAAATCACTCTCATTGCTGATGCAGCTCATTTTGTTCTAGCTTCTAACTGCATTTTATTTGACAAATGCAGGTCAGATATTCTTATACTTTTTCTTAATCAGGACCCTAATCTATTGAGATCATATATTGTCCAGCAAGAAGGAAATTCTCTTCTTGGACTTCTGGTAAGTTACAACTTTGAGGTCTGCAGTTTTGCATCCAGTAATTTCATCTACTTAGGGTGTTTCATGTTATAGCTGGTTTTATGACCAGCTGTTTGCATCTTTTTGTTGTGCATATTTTGTTCGCTACTGCAAGTTTGCAATTGCTCGCAATCTAGCAGTAGTGGAGCACAAACTATGCATGTATTATGTCATCTGTTCTGTAAACAAAAAGTAATGACTGAGCTTGAGATTAAGCACATCTGTTTAATATACGGTTTTTTAAGTATGGAATCTTGTGTTTGCTCACTGATAGTAATTAAATGGAAGAATTGTGCTCATATGTTTGCAGAGAATTCCATCACACATCTTTGTGATTAACAAAAGATTTAAAAGTTGACCAATTTTTTAGCATTTTTTCCACAATGCCACTACAATGCTATTTCTTCTCTAGATGATGTTTCATTTCAGAGGGCCAATGTCAAATTTATATCCGTACATCAGGTTCTATTAAATTGTGCTTACAATCACAAAAATTTCAGGTTAATGGCATGGTAACTGACTTCGGTGAGGAAATGCATTGTCAATTTCTGGAAATCCTGCGTATATTGATGGATTCTTTCACCATGTGTGGAGCACATGTATGTTATATTTTCTATCGAACTGGTTTTGAAGGTTATGCTGTCTTGATCCCTCAAGTAAAACGTGTTGATTATTTTGCTTAATGACTATCTGAACTGGAAAAAGTTTATCCATGGATTGCCTATCTCTTCTAGGCTCATCACTTAACAAGTTACCAATGTTGCCGCTTGTCTACTTTCGATGGATACTTTGTGTCTTTGCCATTTTTTTCTTTATTCTTTTGAGAGGTAGTTTGCTGCCATTTCTTCATCTGGCTGCACTAAAGTCATTTCATGATATCCAAAATTTGCTCCTGTTTTTGACCAGATTCGCCTGGTACTAACTCTGTTTACCCTGGTGCAGAGAGACGTCATTATTGAGATTTTCTATGAAAGGCATCTCGACTACTTGGTTGATGCAGTAGCATCCTCCTGCTCTCCAAGGAGTATTACCCGGACAGCATCTAAATCAGCTGGTGTTGGTGAAAATGCTGAAGTGCATCGTACTAAGCCCGAAATTTTGTTAAACATTTGTGAACTATTGTGCTTTTGTGTAGTTCATCATCCCTACAGAATTAAGTAATGCTCCTTGCAAACTTTTTCCACTATTCCAACAGACTACTTCTGTTCTCTGTTTATGCACCTGCTAAATGGGCATCGTATAATCTTGTAGGTGCAACTTTCTTATGAACAATGTGATAGAGAAAGTCCTTACCTTGACTCGACGGAGGGAGAAGTTTTTGGTTGTTGCAGCTTTTAGGTTTATGCGTACTATTATATCCAGAAATGTAAGGCATTATTGGATTTAGAAGCTTTTTTTTCATTTGTTTAATTGGATTGGTTAAGGAAATCAAGTATTGGAAAATTGAAAGTTCCCTTAAGTTATGTGCTTGACATAGCTGAAATGTTTGACATAGACTTTTGATCTAGCAATTCAATTACTTTTGTGTAACCTCCTTGGCCTATCCTTTTTACGGTTTCTGGTATCTCATTTTCATGACTTTTTCTTCCTCGATGCATCATCCGCAAAGAATGATAGTGACTGCATGTGTTTATATTTTTTTACTACTTATTATGTGCTATTAGTCTGTTACATGCTTCCAATCTGCAAAGATGTTATCCTTAGGGTTTGTATTTTGCCTTTATGCATAATGGGCCATGTGCAGAACTGTTACTAGCTGGTGGTATCTGCAGCATGCAAGCTATTTACTTGAATTTTGGGCATGCTGCCTTTGCCTGAAATTACAGCTCATTCCTGAATTAAACAAAATTCTTGTAGTTATCATGATTTGAAAACTTCACATGCTAGATTATGAGCAAAACTAACTGGGTGTGTGTGCGTACTTTGGGCTGATAAGAGCATTAAAAGTGGCTAGCAAATATATCCTGAATTCCTGATTGCAAGCCCCTTGATATCATAGTTGAATCCCAGTTGATTTTTTTTGTTTTTGTTTTGTAGGATGAGCATCTTATTCGCCATGTTGTCAAATTCAACTTGTTGAAACCAATAATTGATGCCTTTGTTGAAAATGGGGATAGATATAACATGCTACAGTCAGGAGTACTTGAAATGTTGGAATACATACGAAAGGTACATGCTCAGAACTACTTGGTAATTACTATGAAATGTGGTTTACTAATTGGATTTTTTTCTTGTGCAGGAAAGTCTAAAATCTCTTATTATCTATGTTTTTGAGTCTTTCTGGGATCAACTTGTGAAGTTCGAGCACTTTGGGAGTATTCAGGCCTTCAAACTCAAGTATCAACAGGTTGAACCTTTTCTTGTGTACACTTGCCTCTTGTCTTGATGCTGTACCAACCAGGGATTACACTACAGTTTCTAGAAAAAAACTGCTCTGTGGCCAGTTCTAGTTTTTTGAAACCGACTGAAAATGTGAGTTCAAATTTTGAATTTCAAAGCTGGACGAAAATTGGCTAAGGTGAAAATTTAAGGGTTTTTTTTATAAAATTTTTGAACTGTTTAGGAATCTGGTGGGGGGGGGCAAGCAAGATATAAAAAACCAGCAGGTCACGGCAGTGTTTCTGTTCCCTGTGCTGCTCGCACATGTTTGGTCTTTGGAGTTGAGCTTGTACAATAAGATGAAGAAAGATATTACTATTGTTCTGACTACTAAGATAGAATCATAATTTCCGCTCACCATTTCACCGTCAGTATTTGCTGTCAAGTGAGATAGTCTTTTTATTTGGTTCTTGCAAGTACTTGGAGAGTGCTGAAACGAAGTTAAGTGATAGTGTGCCTGACGTGAGAAAGAAGCCAGAAGAAAGAGGTCTTGAGAAGGAAGAGGAAGAATATTTCAACGAGGACAGGTATGCTGTATTTATTTTCGTCATTGATAGCTTCATTATTTTTGCAATATAGGATAGTGACCTCCTGGCCTATGCACTAGACCATGCTGTAAATGACATGAAATTTTTACTTAGTGATGAAGAAGATTCAGTCAGACAGACTAAACATGCACAGGACCAGGATAGTAAGGCTAAGGTAGCCAATGGAAGTGAAGCCGATGATGTATCCTCAAGGTGTACTTCTTGTTCTATACTTCTATTGCTTTCCCTTGTTACATCAATGAAAAGCTCTAAAATCTTATCATACAAAATTTCAGAAGTTCTATAGCTTAATTTGTTTATGTTGCTTCACCAACGTTTTGGTCCCCATCTTTGCAGGCCTAAATCTGGTGGACTTGTGGACTATGCCGATGACGACGATGAGGATTTCAATCCGCCACCAAAGGAGCCCGATAGGCCTGCAGAGGATGACGAGCCCTTGAAGATCTCAACAATGAAGCGAGAGTTAGTGAATACAGCGGATGGCAAACATGCAGATGGGGAGATTCGCAAGAGACAAAAGATAGAAACAAGAATTACTTGTGCTAAGATTGCTGCTTCAACTAGTCTGGCTGGCAAACGCATCGATTTACATAACAAGCAGTCTCCCCTCTCACCTGCCTCAAGCACGCCAAGTTCTGAAGCCAATGGTGTTCTGGGGGAGCATGGTACACATTCTGACGTCCATCAACATTCTTTAGATAATGCAGAAACTTGACGGCAAACTGGAGGTGATTGTGTCAAAGCCATGGGCAATTTGTCTACTGAGAAGGCTGTAAATACCACGAATACGAATGATTCAGAGCCCTATTCAGTGAGATGACGAATTTACAACGCATTTTCCGCAACTGGTTTGTCCCTGAACCCAAACCGTCAATGCTTGCCAACAGGAAGGAACCACAACGTGTTTTGCTCCGGGGAAGGCCAAATCCATTAATCTGAAATCCGAAAGAATGATTTGAGGTGGCTTAGATCCCGCTTACATGTATACCTTGAGTGAAATTCCAGCTACAATTTGTGAGCCTGTAAAGTTAATTTTCCTCAAGGAAAGATCTGAAACTGAGAATTGGCATGCCTTTCGGTTCAGTGTTGACATGGGCCTCAGCTTCTGCTGCTGCACTAGCTTGTTATGTGAGCTTCTGGAGGAGCAGTGAATATGTGCGCTTTTCTCTTTTATTCTTTCTCTGATCATTGACTCAATGTTACTCTTGTAAAACGAGTAGGAAAGAACAGTTTCGGTTGAGCAACATTTTGCGACAATTTGTGCTACCTTATCCATATACTGTACAATTGTAATTTGTTGGTTCATAGTTTTGGCTGGATATACTTTGTCTTGGATGAATAATTTATTCATAATGTTAAAAGGGGATATTTTAGAACAGAATCTGTTGCCCTCACTTGGGATATGGACTATGGATACAATGTTGGCTTATAACTATACTTTTTAATTTAAGCTTGTATTCGAGTCTTGCAAATTATGACTATCCTTTCTAGTATAAACTTATGTTTTGAATGCTGCAAATTAACTCGTTGATTCTGCGCCAAGATTTGCAATGATATTGCTGTGATAAGGGGATAAATGGTTCGATGTACTTTTTTTTTCTTTTGAATTAAGGGCAAAAGCTCTGCTAATGCATTTAGAAGAAAAGAATAATTATAGGCATAGTTTGAAGAGAATGAAAGATAGCCGTAAGGAGCTAGGTATACTAAGTGGGACATAAACACATGGAAAGGCTTATTAACATAGGTAAAGGGGACTCAAATCGGAAGGCTCCCAAGCAGCGCGATCTGTAGAATCATGATGTAGTGGTGAAAGCATTTTTTCGATTATGAACATCTTGGATGATGGTATTAATTATCAGATTCATCGTACGATAGGTGTTCATGAAAATCTTGCCATTTCTTTCTTTTCAGATATTCCACACGGAGAACATGATAATGCCAGCCACCTTTCTCCTACGTTGTTTTGGTACGGAGGTGTGGACCTTGATCCACCAAACAGTAAGATCTTGGTTTACGGAGGAAGCGTTTGGAGGCATGTGTGTTATGACCATATAACGAAAGAAAGACTTGCAGCTACATCTACCTCACAAAAGGGCATAGTAAAAATAGGTGGCCTGTCGATTTGGCGTCCGATCCACATAGAACGCAGATTGCGCTATGTGACCACTTCCTATCTGCAAGCCTATTAGCTGTAAGAATCCTTTCCTGGGCAAAGAGCTATGCAAAGAACTTGCATCTATTGTCCGCACAAGCCTTTCAGATCATATTGTAGTTTGGATCAAGAATGGAACTTATGAACTGTTTTTGCTAAGTACTCCCCTAGCCAATAAGAGCATTACTCAACCAAAGATATTTCAACTATAATTAATCCTAGCGAAATTAGTGCCTATCCAGTATATTGCATAACAATCGAAGATTATACTAATGAAATTAGAGATCAGGTGAGCAGTACATATTGATCAAGTGAAACTTAAATTGTACGATAGTACAAGCCTATATTTATATCAATTAGCGAAATTAGTGCCTATCCAGTATATTGCATAACAATCGAAGATTATACTAATGAAATTAGAGATCAGGTATCTGAGTCTACTGTCTATTTTCATCTTGACTTGACCAAATGCCAATCAACCCCGTGTCCGTTATCAGCAAAGCCATGCTAGCTTGTGTGTTATCAAGGTAAATATGCAGTAATAGACATTACTTGCGCATGCGACGTGTCTCTTCTCTAGTTAAGAAAAACTCCGGTTACCGGCCGTCGAAGTCTGGCCAGGTTTCGAGTTTTCAAATGCAAGCTGGCCTCATACATCTCCCCTTTCGTCGCTTCTTGCAAATCATGTCTAGTGTTACTCATTAGTTAGTTTCCAAATGTGAAAATTTTTGAAACTTGAAACTAAAGTTTGCCAAAAAAAAAAAAGACGGAGAGAGAGGGGGTCGCTTCCAGGCACCAGGTGATGGCTTCTGGCTTTCGCCCCCATGGAACCCTATTCTTCTGTCAATAAAGGCCTTCTTGGAACACATGAATTTCACATAAAACAGTTCAATTTTTATAGGATTCGAGAAAAATTAAATGCGTTCTAAACGGTGAGACCTTCTCCAACAGACTCAGAAAGCCATTCCTTATCTGAAAATTTGAAGAATCTGGCGCTCTGATGTAAAATTGAGCCCTCTAACAGATTCTCAGAACGGTTCCCCATTTTTACAGAATGGAGAGAATACCGAGCCATTCCGAAATCACGGATTTCTCTCCTTCAGATTTCAATCCCCATCGCGAAAGCAACGGCGAATCCTTCGCGCGGCTTGGATCTTGGAGGAGGCGGCGCCGGTGTATCATTGTCATCCCGTCTGTCGGCGTCCCGTTGGCCGCTCCGTCCGAAGTGCGAGGAGGACCACGCGACGTCGCCCTCGACCCGGTCTGCATCACCGTCATCGAATCAGAGGCCGCGCTTCGCCATCGAATCTCCCTTCTTCACCGCCGCCAGAGGTACCCCATTGCTCCCTATCTCTCCTCCGTACCTCCCTCTCCGATCTGCGCCCCCCGTAGGTAGATTCGGGTGATCGGGATCTTGTTCCTGCTCCTAGGGTTGCGAAGGGAGCTTGCTGCGGCCGCGGTCCTCTGGTCCCTGATCTGCGATGTGTGAGATGGATTCGATGATCTGCGGCTGCAGGAATCACTGGTCGCTCGTCCCTCTCTCTGTGTTATTCCTGCACGCGTGATGTGTATGAGTGCCTGAATGGATTTTGGTTTTAGAAACAGCAATCTTCAATGAGAGGAAGCCAGGAAGCCATTCTTCGATCTAGTATTTGAAAACATGCCTGAAGTCTGCAGCTTAAAAGTGAACACGACCTATCTATTACGCAACTTGCTGTTCTCTTTTTTTTCTTGACAAAGTTTCACAGCTGGAAGCCAACAAGCAGCCAAGAACCAACCCTGATTTTTTATGAATCTTATGGTGTGTGTTAACATTATACAAGGCATCAGCATTGGCTAACAAGTCTGGAAGAGAACTTGTAGTGTGAAGTTGAATGAGCTTGCATGATATTAGGACTGATAATCCCATCATCTGAACCTGTGTTTTTCAAAGATTGTTGATGTTCTTGTGAATTCGGTGTAAAATCTGGCTGCAATAGCCACTCCATTGTGAAAGAAGCTTTTATTCTTGGGTGTGCTATTAGCTTGTTAATTGTGATCTTCTTTTTAAATGAGGCCAAACTATTTTGTAGTTGACATGTTTGGTGATTTCTTCTGTAGAATTTACCAAATCTATCTAATTTGGTAGAAGTATTTGCTAATAGCATGTTAGAGTTGTTCTGTATCAATGGTAAGTGTTGCATTTTCAGTCCATAGCCACACTGTAATAAACTTGATTCATGTAGCTACATCATTGGAGTGTTCAAATAAACTTGTTTGTTCTTATTTTGCAGGCACTCCGACCTTTTGTCAATTACTACACTTTTGAGGCTGCATCTCTGAAAAGATTAGAAGAGGTACTACACATCTGTAACACCCTTGTCAGATTTTTTGCTTACCCTGCAAAAGTAGATGATGTTAATTTTAGCTGTACTACTTTTAAAGTTGGTATATGGACCATGTCTAATGGTGTTGATCGTTCTGTAAATCTCGCACTGAAATGGTTGATGGTTGAGGTTTTGGTGTGCACCGCGATTTTAATCCTTCAGGGATGTGGGAATTCTGAAAATTATATGCTGAAAATTATAATCCAGAAGCAGTAAAAAACTCATCTTCTTCAGGTCCAGGGCAGGAGGCATTCTTAAAATGGGAATTGTTGTTCATACCAGAGCATAGAAGTAATAGCCAGTGGTCCAAATTATGGAAGTGGTGTTTTAGAGTGTCACCATGTCCTGTGTAGGCATTTCCATTTTCCAGCTTGTTTCACCGAGCTCTGAAACGCATGGGGCAGTGTTCATATAAGTTTATCTTCATAGGACAAATTTGGATTCTAGTTCACAAGGACAAAACAATGGTTATATGCACTTCACATTCACTGTGTTTTTACTTTTTAGTCTAGGTTCCATCACTATCCGACTGGAGCCTAAACCGGCAAAGTATGCCTTATAGCTTAATCTGTACCTAACAGACAAGCTGAAGTTTGTGAGGTTTTCTTGATTACTTGGCAGTTGGCACATCAATAATTGTCGTTGCTGTAAAGTGGTGGTTGTTGCAACTCGCATACATGTATGGCATAAGCTTTCTTACTAAACCACCTCACCATCACTTTTTCCCCATTCGTGTACTTCTATGTTGTCTGGATTTGTTGCAGTCGTTTAACTTATTGATCCATGTATGGCATAATTAACCTTCAGTATTAAACATGTTCAGCTTTGCATCTGTCGGTATAACATCCGTAGTTGTACATGTAGCTTTGCGATGTATGTATTGATGGCCAACAACAGAACCCCCACGGCGTCGAGCACTCACAAACTCATCTTGCTGCTGTGCTAGATATGCAACTGTAAGAAGATATTCATCGTCGTCATCCGACGATGAGTCTTCTGAGAGGAAATTCTGAACTAAGTTGTGACGACTCATTGAGATATACTAGATAGTGAACATTGAGAAATGGCCAGGGTTTGGAAGTGCAAATGGCTGTGTATATATAGCCTCAAAATATAGCCGTTGCAAAATATAGCCGTTGCAATATAGCCGTTGCAATATAGCCGTTACGTTGACCGTTAGAATAAATTTCGAATTTTAAATTCCCATAATTTAAAATAGCCGTTTGAATTTTTTCTGCTAAAAAATAAATGTGACTGGTATGGCGGTTATGAAATAGCATTATAATATAGGAGTGAGGATATAGGGAATGAGATTTGGGGAATGCTGTTGGAGAGAGAAGAGATATAGAGAAGGAATCTTTTTAGGGAATTCTGTATATGGGGATATAGGGAATGAGATTTAGGGAATGCTGTTGGAGAAGGTCTGAGGCCAGCATGTATGACTAGAGCAAGCAAATGTTTGTTGTTTAAGCCGTGAGAACATCACACAAATGAAGTGGCAGCGTTTTACATCGTTGCATGCGAAGTTCCAGTCCCGCATGCAACTAGTCTCAATTCAGTTATCCGTGTCCTCTAGATTGTAGGGCGCCCACACTTATCAATATCAAACCGGAGGCTATACTGGATTTGGTGGCTCTTATAATAAAACATTCCGGTACCGGTTCACGGTGACGTACTGTTTCGAGTTTTATATAATATATATATGTATTTAAATATACATATGTTTAATTATATGTACACTAAATTTCACTATAATATTACTTCAAATACATAGTAGTACTATTAATTCAGCTAATATTAACTGATGTCAAAGCCGGTACGATCAGTATTGACCGGTATCGAGACCGGTACAATACATAGAGATACTTTGTATTGGTTGGCTTAGGTATCGAAATGGCACATACCGGTTGGTATCGGTACTTGGTATCATACATATACTAAAGTCCAAAGACTTTAGCACTTGGGAAGCCATTTACGTCATACCGAGGCACGCTGCCAGCTCGGCTTGATTTTTTTTCATGTGTAGGTCCCTCAAAAAATGCGTAATTACGTGTAGATCTTTCCCGCGGTTTTTCACAGAAAGGACCTTTTGGTTCAAAAAAACCGTGAATCTTTCGTGAAAGGATCCTAAATAAATACCGAAAAAATAGCGTAGTTACGTTTGAATCATTCCAGCTATTTTTCACAAAAATGACCTTTCGATTTAGCGCAATCGTGGATTCTTCGTGAAAGGACCCTAGATAAATGCAAAAAAAAAACGTGATTGCATTTGTATACTTTCAACCGTTCTACGCGTTTTCTCGACGATTTAAAAAAAAACAGCGCAAAATAAATGAAATTATTTCTGCAAAAAAACAAAACACGCGGTGTATCACGCCGCGAAAACATTCATAGTTGAGTTACATTCTGATTGACATTGAGACAGAAAGGCCTTTTGTACCAGTGAACAATGTATACATCTATAGCTCTACTCGGCCAAGCGCAAAGATGGGCAGGGGGTTAATTCTTGCCAAAGCTTGTGTTTGAATGACAAAATACGAAGTTTGTAAAGCCAGTTTTTGGCTTAAATAGTTTAAAATTATCAGTTTTTATATATAGTATAGATGTGTAATTTTACTCAAACTTCAGTGGCATTAATTTAACATCAACTCTCGATAATCTAAAAAAAAACACCTCTCTAATAACTCTTGACTTTTAGTTATATAGGGACTTTTGGCTTTTGAAAAAGGGCATGTCAAAAATCACATATTTGTTTAGATTTTGCTTTTTGCTTTTAAGCTAGTGAAAAAATTCAAACAAACAAAAATATATGTAAATTGTAAACACACATGTAATACATATAGTCACTCCGCTTGTACTTTTACCTACTTAAAAAGAAGCTAGTTAATAACTACGATCGCACCATGTTCATGCGAGTATACAGTCGGACTTCTTCTTCCCCGGTTACTTGAATATGAGGCCTCCATGAGCGGCAAAGAAGGGCGCGAACACGAGAGACTCGACGGCCATGAGCTTGATCAAGATGTTTAGCGACGGCCCGGATGTGTCCTTGAGCGGGTCGCCGATGGTGTCGCCGATGACGGCGGCCTTGTGAGCGTCCGAACCCTTGGGCCCCAGGGACTTGGCATGGTCGGATGCACCCGCCTGTGAATAGCAAACAAGATCAAATGGGGAACGTTTGGCCTTGAGATGGCAAAATTGAACTGGCTGGCATGTGAAAAACAAAACAACATGTTGATCAGTTGAAATGTAAAATAAGAGACGAAACAGAAGAACACATGCGTGTTTACCTCGATGTATTTCTTGGCGTTGTCCCAGGCTCCCCCGCTGTTGGAAGCAGATATGGCAACCTACAGAAACAAAGAATTGCGAAACAATTCAGTGTGACAATGAAAACGTACGCGCACACATGCTGATTGGCTAGCGACAGGAGTTCTCCTACCTGCACGCCAGAAACTAGAGCGCCGGCGAGTAGGCCGGCGAGGGAATGGACGCCGAAGAAGGTGCCGGCGACCAGCGGCGCGAGCAGCACCAGCGCGCCCGGCGGCATCATCTCCTTGAGCGACGCGTCCGTGGAGATCCTGACGCAGTTGGCGTAGTCCGGCGTGGCCCGCCCCTCCATCAGCCCCGGGATGGTGTTGAACTGCCGGCGCACCTCCTCCACCATCTTGAGCGCCGCGCTGCCGACGCTCTTCATCGTCATCGCCGAGAACCAGTACGGGAGCATCGCGCCGACGATGAGCCCGACGAACACCTTCGGGCTCAGCACGTTGATCACCGTGACCCCGGCGCGGCTCACGAACGCGCCGAACAGCGCGAGCGACACGAGCGCTGCTGATCCAATGGCGAAGCCCTGCACGGGAAGAAAACGATCGATAGAAGATTAAGCTTTCGATTCTTTTGATCCATGTACTGAACGATATAGAGCGTAGCATGTACCTTGCCAATTGCAGCAGTGGTGTTACCGGCTGCATCGAGAGCATCGGTTCTTTGACGGATCCTGCGGCTCATGCCGGCCATCTCGGCGATCCCGCCGGCATTGTCGCTTATGGGCCCGTAGGCGTCGATGGCCAGCCCGGTGGCGACGGTGCTGAGCATTCCCAGCGCGGCAACCGCAATGCCGTAGATGGAGGCCAGGGTGAAGCTGACATAGATGGACACGGCGATGGCGAACACGGGCACGATGACGGACTTGTACCCAAGGGCGAGCCCGAAGATGACATTGGTCGCCGCACCAGTCCTGCAAGAGTCGGCGACGTCCCGGACCGGGCTGCGAATTTGGGCAGAGTCAAGCGCTCAACTTTTGCATTTTGCAAATTAGAAGCTTATCCTTGTTCCCGTACGTAGCAATTCTGGCAAGCGTACGTGCTGCTGCAAATAAAATTACCTGTAGGCATTGCTGGTGAAGTACTCGGTGGTGAACCCGATTGCGAGACCTGCCCATAACCCGATGGCGACGCAGAAGAATAGGTGCCTGCCATTGCCATTGCTATTGCTTAAGTTTCCATCAGTGGAAACTGGCAAATTCACGGCGAGCCGAGGCTGAACGCTTACCAGTTCTTGACTTGCTTCTCCTCTCCGAAATCGAACATGGTGAACTTCGAAGGGAGCGCGGCAAAGGTGACAACGAGGACGCCGACGGTCATCAGCACGGTGGAGATGAGGAGTTGCAGCTTCAACGCCGGCGCGACGCCGCGGACGGTCTTGATCTTGAAGAAGTCCGTGGCGAAGAGCGTGGTGACCAGGCAGACTATGAGGCCGGCCGAGCTTATGAGCAGCGGGTAGGATATCGCGGCAAAGTTGTGGTCAGCGCCGAACGACGAGATCGACGCGACGAACAACGCCGCACAGGTGGACTCGGCGTAGGAGCCGAACAGGTCGGAGCCCATCCCGGCGATGTCGCCGACGTTGTCACCCACATTGTCAGCAATCACCTGCACCAACACTAAATTAGCACGTCTTTGAAACAAGTTACTCCAGCACCATCCTTTTCCAACAGCTTAAGCTTCAGGATTGACTGCTTAATTGGTACATAATAAAACTCAGCTCGGGTGAAGGTAAATTACCGCGGGGTTTCTTGGATCATCCTCGGGAATGTTCCTCTCCACTTTTCCGACGAGATCGGCGCCGACATCCGCCGCCTTGGTGTAAATGCCACCTCCAACCCTCCCGAACAACGCCATTGACGAGCCCCCGAGCCCATACCCGGTTATCGATTCATATAAGCCTTCCCAGTCATCGTGGTAGTAGAGCCCAAACAGCTTGATGGCAATGTAGAGCACCAGGAGGCCCAGGGAGGACAGGAGGAACCCCATGACGGCGCCGGACCGGAACGCCGTGGCGAAGGCTGGGCCGATGCCTCTCCTCGCCTCCAGAGTGGTCCTTGCGTTTGCGAAGGTGGCGATCCGCATGCCGAGGTAGCCCGAGATGACGGAGGTGATGGCGCCCAGGAGGAAGGCTATGGTGCTGAACACTGCGTTGGCCAGCGCCGGCTTGCAGGTCTTGCCCTTGGTGTACTGGCATGGCTGGCTGTCGGTGCTGAACCGGTGCACGGACCCCAAGAAGAGGAAGATGACCACGGCGAAGATCGCCGTGAAGGCGGCGAGGTACTTGTACTGCGTGAAAAGGAACGAGTTTGCTCCTGGAATTTTAATGACACGCGAGTCAGATTCTTGCTGAGTTGTTTCAGATATGAACAGCAATGTTAGAAGTAGAATAGTAGATGCTATTTCCCTTCAGAACAGTAAGTTAGCGCTGTCAGCCAGGATGGTCTATGTTCAAGAAATGTAGTTGCAGCAACTAATTCCTAGTTCGAATGATCCAATCCCATTTGTTCGTCATTTTTCCAAAACATGTCTAAAGTTCAAAACTAATTCAAAGTTACACTTTAAACTCTTAAGCAATTATTGTACAAGTATTCAGCCAAGTAACCTGCGCGTCCGAAGAGATCGGGTCCAATGTACTGACCCATACACATCTAGCGCCACACGCCCAAAATTACTATAGTTTCTACAGTGTGACCGCTACAATATTTTCGTTTTTAACATTATTTTTAAAAAATTAAAAATAATTTTTATTTGTTTTTTGTAAAAAAGATTTTTTAGTGTTGAGTTCAGTATTTTTTATTTTTATTTTTATAGAAATTTTTTCTCTTTTTTAAAATTCAGTGGCCGTTAGCGGCATGGAATTCTAACTAACTAGTTCAAACAATACCTATGCGGTAAAGCTTATCTGAAACGTTGCAATAGCATGACCGCCTGTCCCAAAAGTTGGGCAAGCGGGGAATACGCATACTATTCCATTCCCTTTTTCTACTTGAACTCATTGAAAAGCTAGCACTAATTGGAAAAAAAAGAATGCCGGCTTTGCAGAATTTTCACTTCTAGATACAGTTCAAAAGGATATTCAATTTATTTCTAATTAATACAATAGATTATTAACAACGACAGCAACATGGTTCAGTTAACTTCATTGAACAAGTTAGCACCAGTAGCAGGTCAAGCAGGGCGTTATAAACAAAGGTCAAATGCAGGAAATTTCGATATACTTCTTAGCTAAGAAAGCCGGAGGACCTCTTCTGAAGGAAAGGAGAAGAGGTGTGGACAAGCCAGAGTAGGAATATGGCGTCTCGACCCGTTTAGCTTGTGCTAATACTGGGTCAACGCTTTGACCAGAGCACACACCTTTGCTTGAGTTGGGAGAAAGTTTCTAATCAAACTTTCTAATTAATCAAACAAGATTTGCATTGTCTTTGATTACCTCACAATTAATTGACTTGCGACATATAAATTACATCAGCAGTAGGAACACTTGCAGTTGATTCATTTCGTTGCAGAAACCTATGGAGGGATATTTGCAATATGCAATTGCTAAATCAGTGGTAATATATTTTTGGATGATAGCTAGTGCTCAGAACTCCGAATTAAATTAGAGTTACGTTTGACATTCTTTTTGTCTGATACTACTCCCAAAATGGAGTTTCTTGCTACGTATGACGACTAAACATAGATATTTAGGACAGAATCAAACCATTGGCCCAGAATGAGAATGCATACAAAAACAAAGAGAACACGAACATCCTGAAATGCGGTATCCACCACCTCAGAATTTCACTAAGATTATCCTTAACTCAATTTCTTCTCTATATAAAAAAATCGGGTTATATTATGCAGGAAAGCACAGAAAAAGCATGGAAATAAGAAAAATATGCAGGAAAGAACAAACAAAAGTCTTCAGAAGCAGCAGAAAACAGTTAACAAGAAAAAGGATCGATCGAGGAACCAAGAAAAATTCAAGCCGGACAAGATCAGACTCACCAACCGAAATGGCGTTCTGGATCTCCGCGCACCTCACCACGGCCACCGCGCCGTCATCTCCGCCCTCCTCGTCGTCCCCGTTCCCGATGCCGACATCCTCGTCCTCGTTCTGGCCCTCCGGCCGGAACACCGTCCCCCCGTGGCCGTTGCTGGACGCCGCGTAGGCGGACACCTTGACCCTGGAGACGAGAAACCACTGCCAGAGCGCGAAGGCAATGCCGACCACCGAGCACGCCGGTATGACCGCGTCGGCCGCAGAGACCATCGCCGAGAATCGCCAGACAGGCAAGGCAAGGGAAGGGAAGACGGGAGAGGTGGGATACGAAGGTTCCGTTTGAAGATGAAACTGGAGATGCGGCAAGCTGTCGAGGGTTTTGTGCGTCTGCGCGTGGGAGGTGGCAACCGGCGACGCGGTAAGAACGCAACTACCCTCCTCGAGTACGTGTGTTGAAATGAGCAGTTTGAAATAAAAATACAGAACAAATACACCGTATAATATAATGAACTGGAGGAAGTATATATGCGATTCAGCTTAGCTTAGAAGGGAGGTAACGTTGGTTGGCTTCGTTAGTAGGGCGCCCATGCTCAACTTTCTTGCCTTCTATATATTCTAGTCGATCCCATGATACTGGATCGTATAAATCAATTAGTGCTAGCTTATCTTGATTTTGCATGAACGTGAATAAATCAGGGGTGGATTCTGTCCGCATGTATTATTTAAAAAGTGCAGAAATCTTGACCAGAAAAGAAATTTCATGTTGCATTTGGTTCTGCTCGAAACACGATAAAATTTTCAATTCTTGTGGAAATTTGATGGTTTCATGTGAAATTTCTATGGTATTTATGCGAAACTGTTGCGCTTATCTCAGGGAGGTAGCGTACTTTGGCTTCGATCGACACACGCGGAACTTTCTCTCTTGGTTCTCGCATTCAACTTCAACATTTTGATAAGAAGGGAAAAAAAAAGAGAAGAAACCTCGCCAGAGGCACGGGTCACATAATATAGATATCAACCATTTCTCAGCATGTATTGTCAAAGTTGCCAATATATAACTTCAGGTGGAAGAAACATTGGACACTTCAAAATACTTGCGAATATATGACCTCAGCTACTCCATGTTAAGGCCAACTTTGACCGTTCTATTATTGGTGATGAAGCAAGGTAGGTGGGTACGTAGGTACTAGGTAAGCGCAGAAACGACGACGCAGTGCAGCCGTCGATCGATCGACATAAACGGCCGCCGGGCTCCTGGCCCAGTGGCCAGCTCCAACAGACGTAGTAGTCCGCGTTCCAACAGACGTTGCACCAGCGCGGAGCCGGACTCGAACGTCCCGCGCAGCCCATCAGAACTGCGAAATGTGTGTGGATGTGCGCCGCGCTAGGATGCCTGATAGGCTGATACTGATACTGATACAGATACAGGTACGCGGTATGTTATTTTTTCTAAAAACACCGATATAGCGATACATATGTATATATAATAAAAATAAAATAATAAAGAAACATGAGATATGGTATATCATATATAAAATAGATAATAACAAAAAAATAAAAAAGCAAATATGCTATATCATCTCGATGTCTCATCTTCCCATAGCAAACAACTTAGAGCATCTAGTCTATTGCTACCTAAATGTCTTTGTAATTGTGTGTTTCTATTCCTACCAACTGCAGCCATATACCTTATCTCCTAGCCGTTGCTGCCCTCATAGGCTTCTGGTTGCCGCTGGCTGCCTGCATGAGAGTATGCCACGCTACTATAATCAAGAGGAAGAAGACTAGTGACAGCCGGAGGACTCATTGTCCGTAAGAACTAGTGGGGTGCTGTCGACACCGGCAGGGGAGAGAATGGGTGGAAGTCTGCTGCATGACACGAGGCGGTGGTGTACGGAGGAGGAATGTTGGGATGGGAAGTCCGAGGCAAATTGGTAGAGTAATATGGTTAAAGCAGTGTTTTGTAAGAAGCGAAAAAGAACTGCAGGATGAGAATAACCATTCTAGTATCTCTTTCTAAATTGGTAGAGATATTATGGTTAAGATGTATTGAATAAGCATCAGAGAAGTAGCAGATCTTTTTTTAAAAAAATAGAAAATTTTCATCGATACGGTTATGATACGTATCTGACCGTATCGAATACTTATCCGTACGTAGCGATAGAGTATTCAATATCAATACGTCAGGTTTTTTTTAAGCATCCGAATAACATAGACGGCGAGCAGCCGGCAGAGCCGGGGAATCGCGGGGCGAGAACGCGCGCCCAGCCGCCGGTGTTCGCATGCATGCGCCGGTCTCTGTCCGATCCCGAGGCGGTGCGCGCCGCGCGGGGACGTCTTTCCGTCACCAGTCGTGGCTGTGAGAGCCGCGCGCGTCGGCATCGCGTTCGAGCGGCCATGCGTGCCTCGCCGCTGCATGCCACCTTGAAAAGCCGGCCTAGCTGTCCTGATTAGCTGATGCGCGAGCTATCAGCCTATGCCTATCCCATTCAACACTGTCAGGGAATCATCATACGTACCTGGATCGATGTACTTGCTTACATATGAAATCATTTCGAGCTACTCATATCATATGGACCCTTCTGGGCTCAGGAAAGCACTTTTTATTGTTTTTTAGTACAATATACCAGAGAACAGCCATTGTATTGTTATACGAACTGGAGCTAGCCAGCGAGAGCACAGTACATTTATTTGAGCTGATGGAAATACGTAATACATTCGAATAACCGAATTAATTAAGTAAACTAGTGGCAGTTTTCCTGATCACCATTTTCGTGATGAGCATGACTCAAGGTCGCTGCTATTGCAAAAGTACAATATAGATAGCTAGAAACTGTTGATCATATATACCTAGCTCCTCTTAGCGAGCTTCACCACTGCCATTTTTATTTCTGACCACCATTTCCTCGGACATGGCCAAAGGTTTTTATTTCAAAAGTACAATATACCTGGTAATTAACCATGCCTCCTCTTAGCAAGCTGCTTTCACACTGCTATTGGCTCCACGTAGAGTAATGTTAGCATTTCTTTGATTTCGTGAGAAGAAGTGAATGCGTCACCGTGCTTATACATATTATTCACCGTCCTTGCAAAGTTAACCACCGTTCGTGGCACGACCAGTGGCTGTTCGGTCGTCGGTGTAATGCAATGCTCTACCATATCCTTCCATGAGTCTTCAACGAGTTCTTTTATCTTCTGGCACGCGTCGTGCATTGTTGCTCCATGCTCCTTCATGTAGCATTGGATGGTAGAGGCGTAATGGTCCCCAGATTGCTCACGCTGCAAAATTTTGGAAGTAAAAACAAGTTAATTAATTACATGGTGCATGAGATAAATACAAATTAAGAAACGTAAGATGCGAATTTAAAGAAAAAAAAATATATATGCAAATTCACATCCGCGAAAGATAGAGAAGGACCTTGCTTGATACAATATCGTTGGAGAGCCGTACAAACATATCAAAAGACCTGAATAGCGGTGGATAGCTCAAAACCCACTCGAGCATGTCCTTCGTTGCTATGTCACCCATTCCGACAAATGAGGTGGCAGCTAGTGTGAAGCCACCGCTGCTTCTCGTTGAAACCTCGAGATGTTCATCCATTGTCTTTGGCACATAACCTTGATCACGCCATTTTACCTCATCGGCGTATGCTTGAACTAATCGCTTTAACTGCATCCGTTGAGTAAGAATATGAGTGAATTCATTTTAGGATACAGATGTTGACATAATTGCCAAAAAACATGAGATAATTAAGAAGACTTTATGTTAGCTGTAATGTAACTGTAATCAAAAGAAGATTACATTTTTGCAGCTAGAGCGTTGCTATGCTATCTTGGCAACACTCAATCGTAATATAGTTATATATGTACGTTTTAATTGTCTAATTAGAGCACATGTTTCAATAATTAACTTGTTTGATAAGATCGAACAGGGTACTTGCCACTTCTTTAAGATAAAACACACGGTGCCTCTTCTCAGTTCCTAGCTCATCCTCAAATAAATGAAATGTCTTCAACATATATAAGTAGAAACCCTTAATGTATTCTGGAAGCAGATCCGCCGCATTTTCATCCCACCTGCATTAATTGTAGTATTTTAATTTATAGCAGCACTTGAACTTAATGCTTACGATAAAAAAATCAATCATACTGCAAAATATTTCTAGAAATACGAGCACTGAATTTTCTTGCTTTTACATTTGTAGTATGGAGACTTCCATAATTAAATAAGAGTGATATTTAGGCCCTGTTTGGGAGAGCTCCAGCTTTCAGCTCCAGCTTAAATCTGAAACTTATAGGCTAAAATAAAGTGAATTAAGTTTATATTTTTAGTTTAAAATGTAAACAAGATGATCTACCGAAACACTCTTAATGTACCCACAGCTCCAGCTCCATAAATTTCTGGAGCTAGAAATACCCTGCTCCACCAACTCCACAGATTTTAGTGGAGCTGGAGCTATCCCAAACACCCCCTTACTTTATCTCTTTTACACACAGACACAGGAAACACATTTTTTGGTACATTTTCAAACATTTAGTTTAAAGAATATATCTACACAGTTGTTCCATATTTTCCTATATTCTTTGCTTTTTACCTTTCTAATTTAAATTATAAAATTGAGAAACAGAGCTAGTCAAACCATGCATGTTGCACAAATAGAGCTACCACTATATGTGAGGCGTAGATGAAACTAGTCTCTACATTTGATGGTCATGCAATTGGGTCGTTCTTAAAATAGATCAGCTACCACCATATGTGAGGCATTTAGGCATAAAACTCTACTACAGATTATACCATCACAGATGGTTCGAAATCATCTTCACAGATGGTTTTTTGAACCGCCTATGACCATATGTCAATGATATAATAGCATATCATACATGGTTCTAGTTAGAAACTGTCTGTGATACTACAATATCACAGATGATTTTATACTAGAACTGCCTGTGATACTTGAACATCACAGACGATTTCTAAATAGAACCGTCTGTGATCCTCTTTTTTCCCACACCCTAGCAGAATTTCCATCATTAGTATCTTCTATTTGAAATTTTCTTCTTCTTAGGTATTTTTGCAACGATATTTATAAGGCACAACCATTTGTAGATTTAGTAATTGAATATCTAAACTTCTTAGATGCATCGAGGTAATAGGTTGTCTGATCATGATAGTCTTAAAATATGAAGTTTTGTAGCACTTTCATCTCTTTCTTATTATAATATTGATGGATTCTAAGGTAAAATCTATTTCATTCCATAATTCGTCATGAATACTGTCATGCTTTAATTTATCGCTTCCACTTCATCCTCATCCCTGAACGAGAATACCATAGGCAGCCATGCTTCTTGAATTATAGAGTTGATTAAGTCATCGTATTAAGTCATATCACAGATGGTTCCTATTTAAAACCATCTATGATATTAAATTATCACAGACGGTTTTAGTTAAAACCATCGTGATATGATCACATATAGTTTTTAACTAAAACCGTCTGTGATATGACTGACGATTCATGAAGAGAACCGTCTGTGATTGTCTCACTAACGGTTTCATTATAGAACCATCAGTGATGTTCTTTATCATAGACAATTTTACCTAACCGTCTATGTTGATGCATCTAATAAGCATTTCTATAGTAGTGAAAACTTTTGTCAAACCATATTGCACAAATAGAAAAACTACTTGCAAAATAGTTAAGAACATGTGCATATTAATATGATTTGAAGACTTCACTTCCATTCTTTGGTTGTTTATATAAATCCATGTCGATAGTTTTGCATGCACAATTGATGCCAAATATAAGATGAACGATAAATTTTAAAAAATATTTGGTTACTGTAAGAGATTGTGACCTGTTAATTGCTTCAGCAAGTTGCATGCTTTCTTCGGTTGTAGCGTATATGTCAAAGATATCATCCAGTATGGTCATACATGCCGTCATCTTTGTAAGTCTAATCCGGGAATGAGAATATTGAGGTTCGTAACATGCCCCGTTCATCCAAAAATACATTTCTACACTTCTATCTCTAGAAAAACTCAACTTTGATTCTTCATGGAGCTCCTTCCACCAGCTGCAACGCACATGCATAAAAATTACCCAATTAACACTTTTATGTTTGAAATGAGTGAAGGGAGTCATAGGTTAAAAAAGGTGAAATAGGAATAATCTTACATTGTGACCTTGTTTAACTCCTCACAATAAAGAAGTTGTAGAAGATTGAAATTCAATTTTCCAAACTCCAATATGGATTCATTTCGTGTAGCCTCCTTTTCATAAATAGGGATGTAGTTTCTTATTTCTACTATGCGAGCCCTTCGGAAAAGAGGTGCTTCAAGAGCAAGAGACACTTCGTTTGCCAATGGTGGTTCCAATTGTTCTAATACACCTTCCAGGTGACTTGTAGCAAAGATTATGGCCTCATCGAGCACTTTCTCTCCATGAGTCCTAAGGTATGCTGCATTATAGAAGCTTAAAAGACTTCTTGTATTATTGTCAACAAAATTTCCTTCCTTATCTTTAAAACCTAGGAATACATCTGCAAAGTTGATCAAGTAATGAATATCAACCAATTATGTCTCCAAAATATACATATCATACAGTTAGTGGAATAAAGTTTTTTTTATCATACTCAAACTTTACCATAATACTTCTAATTAGTAAATAAATAACTTGCATGCCAAATTTTATTTACATAGATTATTCCCAGCCTACATACAATGGGTCATATCCAATTAGCTCTTTATTTATAGTCCTACTTCAAAGTTGAATTATATAATTTTTTCATTCTTAGATAAATATATTCCATGCAGAAATCTTCTTGGCTAAAAGACACTTCTCAAGGTTATTTATTACATTTTGCACTACTATTTTAGCACATATATATAATAGTATAAAAAGGAAAAAAAGAAATTATTTAAATGTTATGTTCAATTGGTTGGGAAAGTAGTGTTCTAAAAAGAAAAAGAGAAAAGAAAGAAAAATAAATAGCTGAGTCGAACCAATATTATAAAATCTTTAAAAACATATTTTCTGGACAGCCCTATCTTTTTTGTTTTGCTTTTGTTATTTTCTCTTTTTTTCCTTTTTGCCTTCCTTCATTTCCTTTCTTTTTTTTCTTTGTTATTATTCTTATCTTGTGCGCTGATTTTCTTTTTCTCTCTTTATCCTATGGCTGCTTCTATCCTCCCTTAGGAAGTTGGAGTGGAATAAAAGGAATCGAGTTTACAAAACATGCTATCAATGTGCGCTAAGTCATCGTGCTGACCTTCTTGTCAGTCAATTCAGTGAGTGGGACAACATGATATATACATGCATACTAACCACTGCACATAGCTTTCTGTATAGATGTTGGGCCCTCATCGAGGGAGAATCTCCATTCTTGATGTGCATACTAACCACATAAGTTTCTGTATAGATGTTGGGCCCACATGGCATTGAGTAAGTATCTCCCTTCTAGACACACTTGGTGCTACAACGATAACTATTTATAATCCAAGGAAGTAGCAAACAAGAATCAGACAACTATGGTTTCCTCTGACATGCATGATGATATTATATATATGATACCATTTTATTATTTTGAGAGGCACCAAAATTTGTGCCTTTTAGTACTAGCTCAATGTAAATTTTAGTATATCCTCTCCTAAAGATAGTAAAAAGTCTCTCTATATATATGGCATATCAGAAGCCCACTTATTTTCCAATTTTCATATTTTTCCTCTCTATTTTTCTTTTTTTTTCTTTTTCTTTGACTTCCTTTTATTTTCCTCTTTTCTTTTCTTTTCTTTTCTTTTCTCTTTTCTTCTGGTGCTTCCCTATCTGATTTGATAAAAAGAAAGCTATATTAACATTTGAGAGAACGACAACATAATGAATTGCTTCAAGTTGTTTATATTGCATAAAGGAAAGGCTGATCAAACAATGTAAAGTTCATAACGCGCCCTATATGGTGATAGATGAATAAGGGCTAGTTCGATCTCTATTAGCATAGCCATTAATCTATTTGTCCCAATGAAGATGTTTCGTAGGAAAACATTGGTCGACATGTGTGATATGCCGAGACAAATTTCCAAAGATGTGTCATGCAGAAATTGACAAGGGCGAACCTTTATGACGTGTGGGCCCCATGTATCACCAAATATGCAAAACAACCAAACTTTATTCAATATTGGACTTATTTTGTTTGTCCTATTTACGAAATATAACGATTCAAACGGATCATCGGTTAAAAATTAGAGATATGGTTTCTAAAAGTTTGGAGACCAAAAGTGCCCAATGACCACTGATGGGTCTCCTAGCCTGCTCGAGTAGTGGGCTCCAAAATGGATACAAGTACACGAAAACGACCCTGCAGCTGAAAAGTTACACGCGGGCCCACAATACAGTGATAGAAATTCATCCTTCTAGGTGCGTTGGACGAAATATGGCGATCCAATTTAGATAGGATGAAATCATCTAGATAATTATTTGGTTAGGTGGATAGGGATGAGTCAATTTTTTGTTTGGTTGGATGGATGGATGAGGATGGATAAGCTAGTTGTAATCAAGGTTTTAAATTTTGGTTTGAAATTTTTTGACAAAATTTGAACTTTTTGAAATGTTTGGATAAAATTTGACCACAATTTAAATTTTTGGACAAAATTTGAATCTTTGAACCAAATTTGAATTTCAGACAAAATATCATTGAAAATTGAATTTTCGGACAAAATTTGATTTTTTTTTATTACAAATTTTGACCAAAATTTGAAATTTTGAATAAAATTTGACCACATTTTGACCAAAAATTGAATTTGACTAAGTACACTTTGGCGAAATTTGAATTTGAACGAGTTCACCTCTTAATACAACAAACTGAATGAGCTCGTCCAGCATTTTTTTAGGGGTGGCTCTATCCAGCATATTGAGGGAATATTCCAAAAAAACTAGATATCCATATCACATCCATCCACCCAACTAAACAAAAGGATGACTTCAAATTCAGGAATCGCCATATCCCATCCACCCTTATCCACTCAACCAAATGCTACCTAGGGGACACATATGCACACTTCACAGCTGCCTCAATACTCAGCTCAATCCTACACTCCATATCGATCAAAGGCAAGATCTAACGGACAGAAATTTACAGACGACGTGGCTCAATGTGAGAGCTGGAATCCCAGCTACTATAGTGTGTGTATACTATATATATAATAATAATATAATAATAATAATAATTATATATACACTAAATACTAAATGATTTATTTCATTTTTAGCTTCGTAGAAAATAAAGATAATCTAAAGGTGGTTTTTACAGGTTTGCACTCCAAATTTACCTCTCCACACCAAATTATCTAATATTGCTACTGCATTAATTGGTGCAAATCGTTTGTGAGCAAAACAGCATATATTAATGATTAGTCAAACTATATATAAACAAAAAGCAAATTTTGAATCGTGCTAACAAATTAATTGTCAAAATAAGGTGTTAAACAACTCCATATATATATACCAAACTATTAACATCAATAAGGCCTCACCAGACGACACATCGTATCCGTTCATTCGAAGAAGGTAAAATCGGAGCGAAACTAAGTTCAGATCTTTATCACTGTAATCAGAGCTGTAAACAAAGCGCAACAGCTCATCGATCTCACTCTCGTAGTAGATATCCAGTCCAAACCGATGCAATGTGATTATAAGGTCCAGTGCTTTTGGCAATTCATTGGTGCGCTTTATCATGTTCCTAACTTCTTCCCTTAACACTTGAGCCCTCGCTTCCATGTGCACTCGCTGAGAAGAACAAGTAAGCGTTAGTTGATCTCGTCGGTCAGATTGTCAGAAATGAATGTTAGCTTGCCAGGTGCGATGCCATTTGCGATACCTGAGGTGCAGTTGGCGGCCGGTGAGTGAGGAAGAAATCACCCCACAGGCTCGGGTGGAAGGTAGGAGCCTTTCTCCTCTCTTCGTTGTCGGAACGAGCGGGTGACGTCGGCGCCATCTCCTCCACGTCGGTCGATCTTGTTTGTTTTGCTGGTCTCTGTGATGCCTAGTGTAGATGTCTGGATGGCGATGCTCGCTGGTTTGAGTTGGCTTGCACCGGTGGGTATTTATAGATGACCGACGCACACCAGCGACATAGCCGAGCATGGGATTTTTTTAAATAATATTTTTAATGAAAAATTACAGAAATAATATGTCGAGTTATAAAATATAAATATTCACTCCTGTCGGCCATTGAAATGGCAACAGGCCTCTGTTGTCAATAGTTATAGAGAGCTGTCGCCAACGATCACAGCTTTGTGTTGTCATTTTAAATAGTGGCAGAGACTTCGTCGCCAAATTTTGTAAAATTTTAATTTGCATATTATTTTTGTAATTTGTTTAAAAATATTATTTAAAAAATGATTCGCCAAGCACGCACCTGCGTGCCAAGACGTGCTTCAACGTCAAAACATACATGATTTAATTGACAGTGATATATAGAGATCGAGACTAATTGGTTCAGCGTATTCATTAGTTCATTATCTAAAAAAGCTAATTCCTTCATTTCACACGTGGGTGGCTGCATGATATCCGCTTCTGACCGGGGGCTGCGAAGCATGTCCCAGGTGAGTTCTACATATTCAGCACTGTGGCAAAAAAAAGCCGTCCATTAATTAAGACAGACTAATCACTGGCTGTAAAGCGGTTGAAGTGACCGCAACTGGCGGTATTGTATTCCGAGTGTACTTCAACGATTGATTGTCTGTTAAATTTTGACCGGTCATTAGTGTAACAATTAATCGTGTGATACAACGTACCTACCAGCAATTCGATGAGTGAATATTTGTTTTTACTATATTGACATTTACCATCGGGATTTTTTTTTCATGCAGCTGCAAATTGCACAAATCTTAGATATGTGATTCCTTGTGTCACTATTCACTAATATGTGCGCTTATATGTCAGTGAGACCAGAGATGATATCTGAGATAGTGAAAAAAATTGAAGTGGTAAATATGGAATTGCACCTTTATTGCTGCAGTACTTTGTTAATTTCATGATTTGTTATTTATTGTTTTTAAGAGAATAAGGAGGGTGCACACTACATGCACACTATACACATAGAATGTTTCGAAGATTCCGTGTGTCGACACGGAGCACATACAAACACTTTTCCATTGAATAGTACACTTGTGTGTGTGATTAAATAATGCACTTCATATTGATCCTAGGGATTGAATCTAGATGGATAAAAATGAACACCCTCATTTAGATCACTAGGTCATTGGTTTGTCCTTTGTGTATTGTTATTTAAATATAGAAATTAGAAAAGGTATCAAAATATATACGGAAGAAAGCAAAAAGATGAGGATTCACTCGTCGTCAATTACCCAGAAGGGAATTTTTTTTAAGACTGTCTAGAAGAGAATTGACCCACTACTTTCGTTTTGAAGCTTAAATGCTGAAACCGGAGCAATGCTTCTTAATTAAGAGGCTATTTATTTGTAAGCTGACTCAAACTTTCTCAAGGGTGCATGTCACATTTTTTTTATTCGTTAGTCGTTTGTCGGGTGGGCCGAGAGCGGCAGGTGGACTGTACACGTGTGTGTATTATGTCATATGTAATTAGACCAGTGAATATGTATATATGTATTTGATTAGAGATAAGAAGTTAGGATTAAGAGGGGATAAATAGCAGGGTGCCTTCTGGCTTCGTAGCTGCAGAAAAAAAAAAGAGCGCACAAAAAAGAAAAAGAGAAGTACCTGTCGGCGGCGGCGCACGAGAAAAGGACTTCGGTGCTACAGTGCTCAGCGTGCTTCAGTGTTCTTGATACAGGATCGCTGCAGTACATTGAGCAGGAAGGTACGTGCCAGCGAGCGCTGAGCAGTGCTGCGCAGAGAGAAAAGAAGAAGAAGTTGAAAATAAAGAGTAAATTGAGGAAAAATTGGGTGATTATTTTAGGGTTGTGTTTTTATGTAAAGAGATCCTTGTGCTTATCTCTACTATTCTAATTACCACTTGGTGACAGCGATTCGTTCTTCCTCACCTCCTAATCCTCAATAATGGCCGGTCATTATAGCTAATTATTCTTTCCTGATTAACAACCAGCCATATCTCTCCAAATATGACTGATTATTATAGCAAAATCCCTGATTAATGTTGATAATTAATAGCAGGCCAATCATTCTTTTTTTATTCTATATATGCTGTATAGTTTTCACAGACCAGCTAATGACGAGCTTGTCTTTGTAATCTCACATCCTATTGTTTGAGATTGTATGCCACGCCCTTCATTGAGCTGCTCGGTCTCTTCATGAAAAATGCTCGGACAGAAAACCTCATGCAAGTTCAAATTGCTTTCACAGGCACCAAAACTATCACCAGCGTTCATCTCCAACACCAAATCATTTCCTCTGCAAACATCAGCATTAGCATCGATTTGTTTACCAGAAGAATCACTTAAGACGAGCTCCTCAATTATCGTCGAGATACTAGACAACGAGGCGTCACCGGATCCAAACGAGAAGCTCCTCTTTACCTCCAATGTCCCCGACACGCCGCTGCCAAACACAATCTTAGCGGCACTAGAGGAACTCCATGACCTCACCGATGACGAATCCTCCTCGACGCCGCGACTAGACGCCGTGTCCGCCAAAGACGAAGGCCTCGGTCACGAACTGGAGCCGGCCACATCGGCCAACGCGAAGCTTAGGAACTCCCCGCCGAGGCGCCGTCCAGTAGAGAAGGCAACGGGTGGTCAATCGAAGGCGGCCGCTGGCGCGCCATGCTTGGCGACGCGGGCCTAGGGTGGGGACATGATGGGGATGGTGGGGAATGGGGCGGAGGCGGCGAGCGGATTGGGCGCAGGATACATCGGTGGCAGCGGCGGCGGTGTGGGGACGTGGGTTTCGTTTTCCGGCGGGGCTAGGGGTGGGCCATAGGCAGAGAGAGAAGGAAATGGAAACGGGTTGAATCAATCTGTACAGGTACTGCTGCTATCTTAAAACATAAAAAGATTAGTAATATATATTGCTACGTACAATATATTTGGTTTTAATCCATACCGGAGGAGAAACCATAAAAACTTTTGTAATCGGGAGAAATAGATGTTTGATCTTGTAGTACAATTTTCTTTTATTGCTTAACCTTTATGTTTCGTTACCAATTTTATTTTTCGTAGCAACGCACGGGCAGTGAACTAGTTCTTGATAAAAATTAGTGAGTATGGATTCCGATCTAGGAATTCTTGTTTACATATAATTGCTTCCTAGTTTGCTTGTTCAATCTAGTTGTCTTTCATGATCTTAGATTATTTATCCTAAATTGATTCTTCAAGTTTGGTCATTATTTTAGTAATTTTTAGATTCAACAAAAATAAGAAAATTTGGTATAGGTATTAGTTTGTACCAATCCACCCCCTTGTTGGTGCACCACGATCCTTCAATTAGTATAATAGCATATTTGTTTTAGATTTAATTTAACAATTAAAAAGCATAGCGTATGCTATATCTTTTTCTATGAATAAACCTCCTGTTCTTAATAATGATATTTTTCATGATACTACCATTACTTTAGCCACTGTTGAGAAGGAAAAGTATATTGGTGTTATGGGTTTTGATGAACTTTCACTATTGTCTAAAAGAGTAAACAAAGCCTTAAGAATAAAATTTTCAAAAAAATAATGAAAAAGGTTTTTGTAAAGTAAGAAGTGATTATCCCAAACTTACTAACAAGAAGTCCAGATCTTTTCATAAAGGTAAATTTCAGGTAAGAAGATGAAACAAGTGCTTCATAAAGCATTTTTGAACATAGTGGAGTAGTTTGATCTCACAAGTGACATTGATGAGGATGATCTATTGACATCTCTTGGGAAGGATGATGATATTACTATCTATGTTTCATGAGGAGGAACATAGACAATGGGGACACATACGACGACAATGAGTTAAGTAAGTTTAAAATCTATGAAGCTTTTCTTACACAAGAGAGAATTTCAGAAACTTTGATCAAGAAGTATAAAGCATTAAAATTGAAATATTATGTGCTTCTTTCTACTACTAGTAAAATGGGTAATGACTGTGATTCTTGTGTTGAGCTGAAAAAGAAAATTGATATTCCCTGTAAATCATGTGAAATTTTGAAAAATAAAATTTTTAATCTTTAGAATGCTTCTTGTGAGTCATGTGAATTTTCATAGGAGTGACTTTAACATGTGATAATTGTCTTATATTACAAAAAGAGTAGATTTGTTGAAAAATTATTTGGTAAAAAAATGCTCCAATTTAGAGAAGGATGTAAAAAAATGCTCCAATTTAGAGAAGAATGTGTAAAGAATTTTCTAGTGAGGACCTTGCTAAAATTAGGAGTAAATTAATTGAACTTGAAAAATGTCCTTAAATATTTTTATATAATAGATATCCTGATCTTGCTTAACAAAACAACTAATTGAAAATGACTTTAGAAAAAAAAATAAAAAATGGTTAGAATAACTTAAATATGATCCTAGATACATAAAATGCTCATTCATGAAAGAAGGACTATGATACATTAAAAGTTCCTGTTCTCAAACTCGGTTAGCTAAAGCAAATTCCAATTTGCATGTTGTTACCTCAAATGCTAAATCTGAAAATAAAATTGTGAAAAATATTTTAATTGTGGAAAATTTAGAAATATTAAACCAATTGGTATGATAATTTAGATTCAAAATTTTGGAGTAATTTTCATAATGTTAGTTGCTATAACTGCTATAGGATTGGTCATATTGCTAGAAATTATTTTGTTCATCCTACTTGTTGTTTTGAGGCTAATAGAATTAATTTTAATCAAAGAAAAATGTAATTTTGATCCTAAATCTCCTCAAAAATAAAGAGCAACCTTGGGCGTTATACCCATATACAATGCATATTGAACTAGAAGTCCGGTTGAGTCAAATAGTGCTAAAACATTGCATGTTCTCAAAAATTGTTTTAAAAATAGCAAAGTAACAAAAGTATGAGTACGTAAACATATTCTCTTATTTTAAAATAAAGATAAAGGGTTTGGAAAGCGGTGGCTAATTGATTTGTATTGCACATGACACATGACATGAGATAAAAAATGGTTTTCAGGTCTAGAAAGTGTGAAGAATGATGGTAATGTGTTTAATATTGAGACTAACCAACTTGGTGAGTTAATGAGTTATATGATGTTGCTTTTGATGAATCTAGCCAACTGTTTTACAAAGTGCAAGTTTGTAGATGGTATAAAGTGATGAAGAGTATACACCAACAATGTCTTGAACATGTAGTTGGTACAAATGTGAATGGAGAACCAATGAATTCAACAAGTTACACTACTACAATAGGGGCTATATTAAACACATCATCACAGACGGTTTTAGGAACAAACCGTCTGTGATGTGTTTCGGGCACATCGCAGACGGTTTGTGGTTGAAACCGTCTGTGATGTCTGATTATCACAAACGGTTTCATCAACAAACAATCTATGATGAAAGTGAGAAGTTCACAGTCGATTTATGGATAAAATCGGCTGTGATGAGGGAAATATCACAGACGGTTTTATCGATAAACCGACTATGATGATAGGTATAACTTCACAGACGGTTCGTGGATAAAACAGTCTGTGATATTGCTCTTATCACAGACGTGTTTATCCACGAACCGTCTATGATGATCAATTGAAAACAGTAAACGCGCGCCTTATAAAAAAGACTACTGGATTGAGAACTAGATTGCATTATATATATAAGAAGAAGCATTACAAAAGTCTTTGATGATCAATTGAGAACTAGATTGCATTATATATATATGAAAAGAAGCATTACAAAAGACTACGTATAAAAGTACTTTAACTAAAAAAGACTACTTGTCATCGCCGGAGTAGTCGTCGTCGAAGTCGGCGGAGTCCTCGTTGCGGCCGTCCAGGTCCTCGCTCGAGCCGGCTTGATCTGGGTCATCCTCCAGCTCCCAACCGTCGCGATATCCCTTCGACGAGTTGTAGCTATCGTCTTCGTCGGAGGAGGAGGCCGACGTCGGACGCTTCTACCAGGCGTAGCTGGAGGCGGAGGCGGCCGGAGGGGTGCTGCCCACATCACAGACGGTTCCACTTACGAACCGTCTGTGATGAGCTTTTTCACATACGGTTGGAAAGCCGTCTACAATGACTCTTTGTCATTCTCGACACTTCTTATGAGCAGTTCACAAAACCGTCTGTGATGAGGTTTCTGAACTGTCTATGATGAGCTTTTGTGTAGTAGTGTTACATGTGCTTTTGGCCTATGGTACTCTCGTGACTCTCACTTAAAACTTGTTGGCAATTCTTATGCTGATTTTGCTAGTGATAAAATTGATATATGATATTATTTTATTTTAGATCATGTGGAGATAGGTACCATTGCAATTGTTTTTATGAAGAAAAAATGGATTTTTACTAAACCTTTGGCATTTTCTGAGTTTGTAAGATTAAGAGGAGAATTGGATATCTTTCATTCAAATAATGTACTATAAATACAATAATTAAGGGAGAGCATATGTATATGTGTTGAAATAGATACATTTATTTAGAGTGTTGTGAGCAATATCTTTTAAAATCTCTTTATATGTAAACATCTGTCAATATCTATTCTTGATAGTGGTGTGTAGCAAGTTACTTTAAACTGTCTAGTACCCATTTGTTCATGACAAAGTTCCTTACTTATTGAATTTTGGGTACTTTTGTTCTTTACTGAGAAATATCGAAAATTTGCTAAAATCACATTTAATAATACTAAGTGTTCACTAGTACACGACATTTAGCGGGTTATGCTAAATGTACGTTACTTCCATTACTTTCTAATACCATATTAGTAGTCGATATATGCCTAACATAACACGTTCCCACGTCAAGCCCATGACTATAAACTTGAAAAATTGAGGTTGTCAAATTTAAAAAAAGCTTCCTCAAAGTGGATGAGAAAGATAAAAAAATACCTCAAAGTGGTACAAGTAAATAAATGTTTTGTCTTTGGGCATACTAGACAAATACATGTGGTGTAAGTGATTGGATGGAGTAGATGATTATGTATAGCCTTTTAAAATCTCGAAGAAAGGTTCTTACTTATGCTACACAAAGTTTTATTATGCAGTCCTGATTTTTGCTTGTGTGAATGAAATGCTTATTTTGATTTGTAAGTTGAAACGAGGTTTATTCTAGTGGACGGTTTCTAGATGTTTAAATGTTCCTTTGTACTACTTATTATTAGAGTAGATGTTGTATGGGTATTTGTTTTTTTATTTAACTCGATTGCTCATGATATATTTTGAGTGCATGAATTTAGTTTAATTATTTATTGCTCCAATAGTACTTTTTTTCGTTCATCCTTGATGTGTGTTTTGCCAATGGAGGCAGAAATAATATATTAAAATGTGCTTTAAATTGTGATAACTAAGAAAATTCATGTTGCATATGTCTAGGGGAAGTAATTGAATCTAGGGTTGTAAAAAAAACTCGAGGCTCGCGAGCTACTCGAACTCAGCTCACGAGAGGCTCAGTTCGAGTTCGGCTCGAGCTCGAGAGCTTAACCGAGCAAGCTTGAAAAGTTCGCGAGCCTATTCAAGCCTAGACCGAGTTTTCTTAAGTCGAGCTTGTTACCGAGCTTCCTTGAGCCGAACTTACTCGAGTTTGTTACCGAACCCATCGAGCTTACCGAACTTACTCGAGCTTATCAAGCTTACCGAGCTTACTCGAGCCGAGTTCGAGACTACTCGAGCTTGAACCAAGCCGAGCTTGGGTTTGGGTCAAGGCTCAATCCTTAACTCGACCTCGGTTCGAGCCTGGAGTGCCAGGCTCGCTCGAGCTCGGCTCGTTTACAACCCTAATTGAATCATATGATGGGGAGTAATTGAATAATAAGGGGGAGATTGTTGATAAAAATTATGAATTATTTGATGTTGCATATTGCAAGTCGGGGAGAATTCATGCAGATGGCGCGTAGGCCGATAGCAGCATGAGGTCGTAGGTGTAGGTGCAGCACGTGAGGGTCGCAGATGTAGCGAGACAGTACGCGTAGAGATCTACGCAGATGTACGATACAGTGTAGTGGCCAGTAGGCTATGCGAGTGAGTCACGCCAGAGCGACAAGTGGGCAGTGCATGTGCGTGTGTGAGTTTTAGCGAGCAGTGTTGCGCAGAGAGAAAAAGAAGAAGAAGAAAAAAGAGAAAATTGAGGAAAAATTTGGAAGATCATTTTGGGGTTGTGGTTTTATGTAAAGAGATCCTTGTATTTATTCTTTGATGAAAACCAGTGAGTATGAATTCCGAGCTATAAATTCTTATTTACATATAATTGCTTCCTAGTTTGCTTATTCAACCTAATTGTGTTTCTTGATCTTATTAGATTATTTATTCTAGATTTATTCTTCAAGTTTGGTCAGTATTTTAGTAATTTTTAGAATTAATAAAAAAATATTAGTTTTAGGAATTAGTGTGTACCAATTCAGCTTCCTCTTAGTGCATCACAATCTTTCAGAAAATATACCTTATTATAAATTTAGACAGTGGGGTTAGACCGCTGGCGGCGTCGATTTCCTTGCGAGCGTAATGAATCATGCCTGTCGTATATTCAAGCCTTCAAGGATATCCAACAAACAAATGGGTACCATTAAATTCCATCCATAATCAGAACAGCCAGTACCAATCGTCCAAGTGCAGGAATAGATGCGGAGGCGTGGTGAAGCACGCGCCAAGCTGCCTGCGCCAACGTGAGCTGAAATTCATTTCGCCTCATGGCCAGGTGTACAAGCAACGTGATCGAATGAAGGTCGTCGAAGTGTGCCAAACTGCCGCATGCGCCAAAAATGCAACCATTACTGGTCAAGCTTAATTCGCCGTCTGGTTGGTCATGGCTAGGGGTGGATAACGAGCCGAAGTTATTTCTTGTTCAAATCAACTAATTTTTATTTTAAAAGAAAAAACGAATGTAATCGGAGACGATTTTAAACGAACCATCGAAATTTCAACGAGCTTTTTTCCAGCCCTAGTCATGGCGTCGAAGGACGGCGTCGATCTGGTGCATGTGCAATGCACGCACGACTGTTTATGCAGAGTCCGGAATTCACACGCAAGGACTTATAAGCCTTGAAGGTGTAGATTGATGCAGGAGCTGCAGTACGGAGCGCAGCATTTTCTAGGGCTGCCGATCAATCGACTGCTTCTTTTGGTCAGGGAAAGACGGTCGTCACTTCGTCAAAGCCACGCGAAAGGAAAACTGCGTCTCCGCACGATAAACACACACCCTCGATAGCTATCCTTGAAACCCCCGAATCTTCTCGCTTTCTGAATTAGTGATCACCAGTTCACCACGACGTGCGGCAGCGCGACCACCGTCTCCCCCCCCGGGTTTTGGGCGAGCGCACGGTGACGGTGGTGCGTGCATCCACGAATCCCGCGTGCCTTCCGGCTTTGGACGCCGGCAGGTGCCTTCCTGGGTTGGGGCTCCTCGGTACTCCGTGGATTAATCTGCACTGTCACTATCTTAGAGACTGTTTATGAATGAGAGTTGTAGCTTTGCTGAAAAGAGGTCTTTTAATTTTTTTTGATTGAAAAGTAGTGGCAGCTTTTTATAAGATATCGTTTAATAAATATCTAATTTTTCTCATTAATAATATGTAAAGTCAGATTCAACACAGTTTTCAGTTTTTGACTTTAAACTTTTATATATAATTTCTAGATCATATTAAAATCTGTTTAAAAGCTAGGCTGTCCAGATGACTTTAACCTAGAAAGCCCCCCCCCCCCCCTCAAAAAAAGGCGTTAACTTGAACTCCACCATGATGGCAACACATCAAGACGGTGATGGAGATGGCGACGTTTGATGTGATGGCCTCAGTATGGCGGTTGTTTGCTTTGCAGTGTCTCATTTATCGCTGCTTTTGTCAAGCCAAACTCTGTACTTTTCAGGTACCTTGCGAATTCGTGATACAAAACTTACAAATAGGCCTGATCAAAAGCTGATTCTAGAGGAAAATTTTGATTGTTCCAAGTGCCGGTGCACCAAAGTTTAAAATGTTGCGAGATCTCGGTTTTCGAATATAGACGAATTTTAAAATACTGGCAAGAGTAAAAAAAAATTAAATTGCTACATTAATCTCAGAAATCTCGGTGAGATTTCGTCAAATCTCGCTGAGATCTCATGTTTTTTTTACTGGTTTTGAATTTTTTGATAGAATTTGACCAGATTTGGTCCCATAACCCTTAATAAAGTCATCTCCTATGAAAATTTGTTGAAAAACCGAATTTTTAAGACATTTTTTGAAAACTGCAGAAATACTACCAGATTTTTATAAAATTGTACATACTTTATCATGATGTGAAAAATTTATGGTTCCATCCTAGGAAGTGTAGGATCATAAAAAAATTAAAAATATTTTAACATCATTTGTTATCTTTAAAAAATCAAAAATTGAATGAACATAATTGGGACAGTAACATTACCAGAATTTTATAAATTTTCTTGAGAGTGATCATAATCCAAAATTTTTATGAGAGCTAAAGAATTGCCTCAGTACCATTTTATAAAATTTTTAAAAGTTTTAAACCCTTTTTACTTGCTCAATCAAATCTATGTATGCATTTAACTTCATTGTTATATTTCAAAAATTTTAAACAAAAAGAACATAAATAATTCAGTGCACTTGTAAGAATTTCATAAATTTACTAGAGTGTGATCGTGATTCAAAAATTTGTATGGTATCTTAATAATTTTCTTATAAACCTTCTAAAAAATTTTCAAAAATTTTAAACCTCCTTTTTTTTGCTAAAGCAAATTTATGTATTAATCGACAGGCTTTTATCAGGACGTAGCACTGTAAGAATCTTTGGAACTTCTTGAAGCTTTATCATCACATGAAACTTTTACATAAATATTAATGATACATCAATACCATCCACAAAATTTTTTAAAATTTTCTAACGTGGTTTGTACCATGTTTCATTTGGTTGAAGTTTTCTAGTAAGGCTTTTATCATAAGAGTAGCACTGTCTAAATTTTTAAAAATTCATAAAACTTGATCATCATCTTAGTGAGATTTTGCTCTCTGGCCAGCTCCGAGATGTTGAGCAAAAACGATATTTCAAACCCTACGGTGCACCCAACAAGCTCTATCCTGTCCAACATGCTTCCGTTGGGTTTAAGGCAACCCTTCGGCCACTGGACTCAAAGTACGCTCTTTTGCACCGACGTTAAGTTTTTTACCATAACGGTAGCGAATGCACACGTGCACTGATGCAACTAAAGGAAGAAGAAGCTTTCCTGGCGGTAAACTGCTTCCTATGTCATGTGGTCTAGTGAGGCGTGACTCGTTGAAGGTCTAATTTATCAATTGATAACTTCGTTTGTTGCCTGTAAAATTAGATTTGAATGCTAAACGCACATATAGACAATCACGAGAGAGGAGGGTGGCTCGACACCTCTCATTCGCCGGGATATGGCAGCTCACCAAGTTGAGAGGCGCTTAACACATGCCGTAGGAAGTCGATGATGGCGAGGCCACCACAAGGCCGTCATGTGGATGCCGGAAGTTAGGGAGGGCGCGGGCGTGCGACATCGAACAACCTACCATGACGACGGCGAGCGGCAAGGAAGGCAGCGCAGTGTCAGTTGACGAGTGCCTAATCAGCTGAGTGGGCTGGCCACAACAACAAATAGTCAACATGAGCCACTATTCTGATATGTGATTTTTTTTATCATTGTAACTATGTCAATAGATTGAATAGAGCTAATAACCATTTTATTTAATTGATTGGTATTAACTTATTCATAAATTTCGTGAGCGTTGCATAAGTATTTTTTAAATAACAAAGTACCGGTAGTAACCTTTGAACCGATGAGAACACAATACAAACTTTTTAATATACTTATCACAATTTAGTTTAATCCTTTGCGTCCATCGTCTATTTTTATCGTGGCTTCGCACGCTGGCCGTTCTACACAGCTCAACATATCCGTGATACAGTTTTGTCATATCATCACCTAAATAAAGTTGGAAGATTTCCGGGATGGAGGGTGTGCCACATCATAGTTTACCCGCAAAAGCGCTCTGAAAAATTAGAAATTACGAATGGGCCCTTCCACGGTAAATTAGAGATCGCGAACGAGTCCTTCTACAGGTTATTTTGCAAAAAAAAGACCCTATAGTCCGGTTCTTTTTACCCAGAAGATTTTAAAAAATTAAAATCGCGAATAGGTCCTTTCGGTTATTTTTTACGAAAATGACCTTTTGGTTCGGTAAAATCGTGGATTTTTCGTGAAAGGACTCTAAATAAATGCCAAAAAGAGTGTACTTACGTTTAGACCGTTCCAACTATTTTTCGCGAGAAGGACCTTTCGATTTTTCGCAGTCGCAGCCAATTTAAAAAAAACACCGTCGAGAAAAACGAAATTGTATTTTTTGCATAAAAATTCGGGTCAGATTTTTTTAACGAGCGCGACATCGCAAGCCTCGTGTCCTCCCTCCACGAGCGCCCCTAAAAAAATGTGGTTACGTGTAGGTCATTTCAGCAGTTTTTTTGCGAAAAAAGACCTTTTGGTTCGGCAAAATCGCGGAACTTTCGTGGAAAGACCCTAAATAAATGCCCAAAAAATGGCGTAATTACGTTTAGATCATTCCAACTGTTTTCTACGAAAAGGACCTTTCATTTTAACGTAAACGCAGACGCGCGCGGCGTGTTACGCCGTGAAAATATTCCTACTCGGCTTTATAATCATGTCTCTTGCTACCATTAGTTGGGGCTGCATGGACTTTCGATTTTTTTTTGTTTTCTTGCTGAAATTAATTCGTTTCCAAAAATTCCTATAAAACATCTGCTTTCCAAACGGGCCTATATGGCTGGGCTTTAGGGCCCACGGAGCGGCTAGCGGAGTGCCGAATTTTTTTATTTAATATTTATTTTAAATCTTTTTTTCAAAATTAATCGGCGGGATGAAAAATTTGCGAAAATACCCTCTGTCGCCCCAGTAGGCCCTGCCTAACGGCGAAAGTTCAAAATTTTAACGGCAAACCAAAAAAATTCAAAAAAGCAGTGCCGCCCAGGCGATCTGAGGCGATAAGTCTTGTAGCGCACGAAACACTGTAGCAAAAATTTTTTCCCATTTTTTTTGTAGCTTTTTGTACAATATTTGTTATATTCAACCGGAAAAAATTACCAAAAAAAACCTTCTTGTGATGTAATGAACTGAAAAAATTATTTTACTTTGTTAGTGATCGTCGTATCTCACTTAGGAATTTTAAGTAGCCTTGTGGCTATGGGATAGGGCCCAAAATACGAGAAAAAATATAACAGACGACCTCATAGCGGATACCACTTATGTGCAGGCGAGATGGCGGATCTTTGTCGAACACGAGGTTCGAAATCGGAAAAAAGGCACTTTCGTGGCCACAAAACCCATGAAAATCGTGATCACTTAGGGGTTTCGTGGCCATTGGAGGGTAGAATCTGACCCAAAATCTGAAAAAATTAAGGCGACCCTCATAGCTTGGCTACTTATGTCTGGTATGGTGGGTGGCGTTGGCGACGCGAATTCTTGAAAATCGGAAAAGGCACTCGCGACCAAATCCGTAGAAATTGTGACCCTTAGGGGTTTTCGTAGCCCGTAGTGGCCGGATCTGACCCAAAATCTGAAAAAAAATCAAGGCGACCCTCATACATACGGGCTACCACTTATGTATGGGCGATTTTTTTCAGATTTTTGGGGCAAAGAGATTCTGAAATCGGAAACCCCTAAATGGTCACAATTTCACGTTTCGTGGAAATCGTGGAATTAAGAACTGCGTTAAGCCCGCGGTACCAGACATAATGCGTGGAGTAGTGATCTATGTCGAGGTCGCATTTAATTTTTTCCGATTGGTCACAGATTCTACTCATGCAAGGCTTAAACCCCTAAGTGATCACGATACCGTTAAGTGGCCACGAAAGTGCCTTTTTCCGATTTTCGCAACCTCGTCGGGACAAAGATCCCACATCTCGCCAGACATAAGTGGTATCTCGCTATGAGGTCGTCTGTTATTTTTTTCCGGTATTTTTTGGGCCCTATCCGGCGGGCCCCACGAGGCTACGAAAATCCCTAAGTGAGATACGTACGTATCACTAACAAAGTAAAATAATTTTTCCAGTTCATTACATCACAAGAAGGTTTTTTTTGGTAATTTTTTGGTTGAATATAACAAATATTGTAAAAAAAACTACCAAAAAATGGGGAAAAATTTTGCTACATGTTCGCGTGCTACAAGACTGCTGCCCTGTGATCGAGCGACAACTCTGCTTTTTCAATTTTTTGGTTTGCCGTTAAAATTTTGGACTTTCACCGTTAGGCGCGTCTGTCGCCCAAGAGGCGATCGCCCCGTCTTTCGGGCGACAGGGGGGTATTTTCGCAAATTTTTCATCTCGCCGATTAGTTTTGAAAAAAGATTTAAAATAAATATTAAATAAAAAAAATTCAGCGGAGTGCCCCACTAAAACGTTGCAGAGCGTGGGCCGAACCAACATTGAGACCCAATCACCTGCGCGCGCGGCCAGCAATTTTCCCCCTGCTTTTGGCCCAGAAATCCCACCGGGCGGCAGCGAAAGCTTCCCAGGTGTGAAGTGGACCACCTGTTTACTGATGTTATTTACTCCTTCCGTTCAGAAACGTACTACTATAGTTTAAATAGTTTTGTTTATAAATATAAAATTAGATTTATATTTATTGGGACTTTCTTCTACTATACTCTATTTATTCTCCCTCAACCATATATATTTATTCATTACCATCCACACAAAATAATCTCTCTCATCTCCAAGACAATTACGTTGGGTATCTAAGTAATTTTCTTCCACACCTTTCTAATTTTCTTCCACACCTTTCTCAATTTCACGGTAAAATTAATCTTCATAAAAATTCAAAATACATCCTATATTTATAAATAGAGTGAGTATTATCGATTTAAAAGTAAAAAAAACACGGGACTCCATCGCAATCATTTATTCATGAGAGGTGGGCAACATATCCAATGAAAATCTCATTTACTGTGAAACTTATATGTACAAGTTTTGAAAAATTTTAAAAAAATTACCACAGTTAGAGGAGGTGAGTATCTATAATCCTGTAAAATTTGAAGACCAAACTCAATCGCATTTAAAAGATATGAAAAAGATAAATTCAGTTTAAATAGTCTTTTTTTTTGAAACAGCAGAGCTGTGAATTATATTAGATAGAGGAGAGGAGAACAAATTACAGAGCGCAGGATTCTGCGCTAGACAAGGAAACTAGAAGACGTGGAGGGAGGGATGAGTAAGAAAAAACAAACAGAAGGAAAGAAAGGAAAAGAGAAGAGAGAGGTGGAGAGAGAGAGAGAAAAGGATCAAGTCTGACGATCCAGTAGGTTTTTTAGCTGAATCGCTCCGGCGACCACCCAGAGCGCGGCCTCATCTTTGACTAACTGGAAAATTTCCTCGTTTGTATTGTAGTTATTTCGGAACACTCTGCCATTTCGTTCTTTCCACCATTTCCAACAAGTTAGGGTGATCAGAGTTCTAATCCCTTTGCGAAGACTAGGGCAGCGGTTTACTTGTTGTAGGCACCAGTCTTGGAAGGTGTCGGCTCGTTCCCAATTGATGGGCCGTAGCGATGGCAGTCCCCATGCAGCCAAAGCTTCCCACAACCACCGAATGTGTGTGCACTCTATGAAGAGGTGAAACACGTTTTCGAGATTCCGATGGCACATTGGGCAGAAGTACTGGTTTGGCCACCCCCTACTTTTTAGTCCTATTCATCTCGTTGTTTGTCTTTTTTATATTCTTCAAATGCGATTGAGTTTGATCTTCAAATTTACAGAATTGTAAAAGCACACCGTCCCTAAGTATGGTAATCTTTTTTAAAAAAATTAAAATTTGTACATGCGGTTTCACGGTAAAGAAGGTTTACACTGATATGTTGCCAGAGAAGTGCTGTGATTTTAGCTGGTAATCTGAAATTTGGAGTTGGAATTCTGAGCCATCCTTTCTCCTGTTTTGGGCTGCTTGCTGACAGAGCATTGTATTGGGTTTGCTGATCTCCCATCTTGCTACGACGGCGCCAAAAGGCAAACGGTTTTGGCGTTGGGCAAGGCAGCAAGTGCGGGAATGGATGGCGCACCCAGGGGCTTGGCTCTTCTTTCTCCCGGTTTGGCGGCGTAGCACCGCAGGACTCGGTGGCCGGTGAGGCTTCCGTTGAGCCATGTGGGGCACAGGTAGCCTGGCGACCGTGCTCATCCTCTCTTATTTCTACGGGTTGTGACTCATCTCCAGAGGTCAGATCATCACAGTTCACTTGTTCTTCATCTTTGTTTCCTTCTGATTCTTGATTGTCGGCAAGATTGTGCGCAAGTCTTTGATTTGGCGCTCGGTTGGTGCGACTGGGTTCTTGCATTTTAATCTGGTGCTCTACCTTTGTGGTTTTGCATCTGGTTATTGAATCCGGAACATTGTTGCACTGGAAGGCTTGTCTGGCAGGTGAGCTTTTGAAGGTCCAGGCTTGTGCTTTATGCGCTAAACTTGGTTCTGTGAACTGAGTTTTGGGAGGAGTCTGGATTGGAGACTTGCTTGAGCGGCGGATTCTTAAGGCTTGCCTCTACACCGGGTGTGTCACTGGTGTGGAGAGGGTGTGTATCTTTGTCTTCCAGGTCGATCTTATCGTGGCACGTACGGTGGCTGTTGGATTTCTAGGACAGCAGCGAGTGTGCTGTGCTTTGCCCTACCTTCTGAACAACTCTGAGCGCTGTTCCTTCGTGAGTAATATTTTCCAAATTGCTCTTCCTGTCATCTGTTGCCTGAGGGATTGCTCTGTGATGATTTTAGGTAGATTAATGATATTGATAGTCAACTTTGTGAATAAGGTCTTTAATCAATAGACTTGCATGCTAGAAAGTCTTGATTCTTCACTGTCTTAATCAGTAATCAATATTTATATGCTACTGTTTTACTTTTCTCGGTCAGTATTACTTCATGTACATGCTGAGTAAACTGATCTTTACCGGATCTGGTGGTTGCTTGTTGGTCTGATTAAGTAAAATTGCTAGCTTCTGATATTAATATGTTGTTGCCTGGTTCGGTTGGAAGTCTGGTAGCTTCTAATATGTGCTTCTCTAGTTGGTACTCTTAGGCCATGTTTGGGAGAGCTTCAGATTCCAACTCCAGCATAGATCTGAAATTTATAGGCTAAAATAAAGTGAATTAAGTTTATACTTTTAGTCTAAATTGTAAACAAAATGATCTACCTAAACACTCTTAATGTACCCACAGTTCCAGCTCTATAAATTTCTGGAGCTAGAAATACCCTGCTCCACCAACTCCACAGATTTTGGTGGAGCTGGAGCTGTCCCAAACACCCCCTTACTGTTTCAACTAGTTGATGATTAGAACTTAATCTGATAGTTAAACAAAAGAATCTTGTGATTGACTATGTTATAGTTTGTTATTTAACAGTGAACTTTATAATCAATTCTTTATGGTGTATGTTAAGGTAATAAGGATTAGAGGTCTTATTCACTTAATTGATTGTCTGACCCATTTATGATTGAAATTGAAGATCTAGAATCTTCAATTAAACCCTAATCTAAGAGCAACAGAAATTAAATTTTCATCATATTGGAGACATGATTCATTGTATGAACGTCATAATAAGTTTTATCTTGATGATTATGACTTTACGGCTATCTTTGGCATATGCGATTATATTGTTATTAGGGACTAGCATTGTTTTCTTGTTCTTATTATAGCATTTTCTACAACAAGAAGTGCTGATAGCAACCGGCCATCAATAGCGAGTGCATTGATTTCCAACAGAAGAGAGTGCATCTTTCCCTGATCGTAGTAATTAAGATTGTAAGTTGATACAAAATTTACTTTCTCATAATGTATAATTTCAATTGTATGCCTTTGGATTTTAGTACTCATGTACTATTATTATAAAGGGAGTGTATAGGTATCATCCGGATGTTTTTGTCATAACTAATATTCAAATTCACCGGGCCGTTGGATCTAACATCCAAATTCACCAGACCGTTGGATCAAATCATAAGATCGGATGTGGGCCATTAGATCTAACATCCAAATTCACCGGGCCGTTGGATCAAATCATAAGATCAAATCATAAGATTGGATGTGGGCCGTTGGATCTAACATCCAATGGTTCTAGATTTGGATGATTTCAACCAAAAAAACATCCGGTTGATGTTTATCAAATCCCTATTATAAATACAAAAGTGAACCGTAAAGTGTAGAGATGCGCAATGCCCCTAACCTACAATTTTGTGCCACATGAAGTTGCATCCTTAGCATCCTACAAACATCCAAATTTTTTACTAGCTCCACTAACACTAGTGCATTTGCAAATTTTCAACTATCAAACAGATCCAGGGACAGTTAGCTACTTAGCTGCTATTGTAAAAGGTGGAGTACTGAAAAAAAGTTCTCTATAGAACAAGCCAACCCGGGGGCCTGGAATCAAGGAACAAGCAGCAGAAAACAGCATACTTTCGAGAAATGATGATACAAACGAGAGCTGAAAAAAAGGAAAGCACTTATTCAAGACTCGATTCAACACATTGAGGACATCATAAAATGAGCAAACGCCTTCCACTGTTCGCGATTAAAAAAAAGGTGTGGCATACGCATACCTCTCCTCTTGCTCGGAAACAGAAGTACACAATGCTCCAAACCGAATTAGTTGTTCTCCCCATCGACTTCGACAGTGACATCTGGACGATTAGGGTGGACGGTCTCAGCAGCCGTCCTCACTGCAGCGATCCTTGCCTCGGCGCCTGCATCAAGCTGCGAAAACTCAATGAGCACATGCTTCAGGCTTGGCAAGCGCTCCATGCCGGACACACCACTTGACTCTTCTGAAAGGCCTTTCTCAAACTTAAGCTCAAGCACTTCGACCTTTGGCAAGGCACCAGTCTCAAATGTCACTGATGGCAGGCCGCAGTGAATGCACAGCTGCTTAAGATTACGAAATCCGTCGCTGGGAAATGTAACTCGTTTCTCATCCCCAGACATTTGGGTAGCATCACAAAATAATTCCAGTTCCCTCAAGTTGCCAATTTCACTGAGCTCCTGAATGGCACACTCAGAGCTCTTCCCGACATCGGCGCATGACAGTGTCAGTAGGGACTTCATCTTCCCGATCCCGCAAGGCAACTTAGCATTTCCGACGAGCAAATGTATTAGCCTGTCCAGCCTGACAATGCTGGGAGGCAGTTCTTTCACCTTTGTGGATCTCACATCCAGTGTCTCCAGGCACCTTAGATCCCCAATTTGTGCCGGGAGCTCACTGACATCTGTTCCTCTGAGGCTCAAGTACCTTAACAGCACCAACATGCAGAGGCCATCGAGGCATACTGAACCCTCACAGCTTTCGAGGTCCAGCACACGTAACACGCTCAGATCAGTCAGGCGAGGCACGCCACTGGCGTGACCAAAGACGGTCACTGACCGAGCATGCTTCATCCCGTCATTTTGAGCCACAACTTGATCTTGATTACTACTGTTGTGCAGAGATAGCCGGCGGACAGTGCTGCGGTTGGGTGAGGCATTTTTGTTCGGACCATCTACAAGAGTGACAAAGTTCTCTTCCATGGATTTGATCACAATGAAATCATGTATTACTGGGTGAACTGTGCAGCTCCTTGGGGTGCCAGCACGTTTGAGATGCAATGGCTGGACCATATTTCTACTAACTAGCTCACTGAGGTAGTATCTTGCTGTTTCCTCTCTGCTTTCACGGCGTGCTTGACCGATGATTCCCTCAGCAATCCATTGCCTCACTAGGCGCTCTATGTCGATCTCGTAATCCGCCGGAAATATGCTCAGATACAACAGACATGGTTTCAGATGTGGAGGTAGATCGTTGTAGCTAAGATTAAGTATTCGTTTCAGCCCATCTAGATGTGAAGTAGATAGCAAGTTCGATCCAAACCTCTCCCATTCATCTTTTGATGACTGGTCCTTTAACACAGGTGCTACGCTAGCTACAGCCAGTGGCAGGCCACCACATCTTCTCATAATCTTAGCAAAAACATCCTCCAAATGCTGAGGACAAACATCCCCACTGCCAAAAACTTTCTTCGAAAACAAATTTCTGGAGTCGGCATCACTAAGCAGGCCACACTTGTAAATGCATTCGCTCAAATGGGAAGAACATTCCTTTCCCAGGGCATCATTTCTCGTTGTGATCATTATCCTACTTCCAAGGTTGTTGTCTGGGAAACAACATTTGATTGTTGACCATTCTGTTATACTCCATAAATCATCAATGACGATGAGGTACCTGTTTCTCAATAACAAAACAGAGTGCACAAATGTAGCGAATTGCCAAATCATCGTTACATGATTCTGAAGTCTGGACCATGAAAATTGCAGAAATGCAGCAAAGCAATTAGGCGTACCTCTTGTCCTGCAATTTCTCTCTCAGCCTTCCGATCAGTTGGCCAATGTCCTCACCTCCCCCGTACCCATCGCCGACCTGCCAGAGTATGCCCTTCAGAGTCTTACCGGCAATGTCCGGCTTCTGTCCCACGGAAACAAAAGCCCGGCAATCGAAGCACTTCTGCTCTTCGAGCCGCCGATGCACACACCAGGCAAGCGTCGTCTTCCCGGAGCCAGCCATCCCGACGATGGACACAATCTTGAGCTCAGTCTTGTTGCCGGCGTCCATGATCATGTTGGCCACCTCTTCCATCGGCGCATCCAGGCCGACGAGGCTAGTGGTGTCAGCGTAGCGCACGGCCAGGCGGGGGTCAATGCTTGCGGCGCACCGAGCACCGGAGGGTCCCGCCGGCGCCTCGATCCTGTAGCGCTTCCGCTGCTCGCTCAACACAAGAACGCGCGCCTTGAGGTCCTGCAGCTCGTTGGCGATGACGTGGCGGGAGGGAGCGTCGTGATCTTTCCACGCAGCAGCGCACCAACCCGAAGAACCGGGAGGAGGAGGAGGAGCCCCGGCGCCGTTGGCGTCGTGGCTGCCGGCGTCGACGCGGTGGGCGAAGAGATCGACCCAGTCCTCGATGTCGTAGGCGAGCTCGCGGACCATGCCGACCCAGGTCCTGGTCTGGAAGTCAGGGTCGTCGACGGACTCGCAGCGGAGGAGCGCGGCGTGCATGGTGCCGAGCTCGGACTGGAGGAAGGTGGCGTCGCCGCGGACGCCGGAGAGCAGCGCGTACTCCTGCTGCAGCAGCTCGCCGAGCTTGCCCGGCAGCGCGTCCACCATGCCCGACAGCACGCCCACCGCGATCTCCATCTCGCCGGCCGGCTCTGGCCTTCTCCGGATCTGGATTTGTGGGTGTCACCGGCGGCGGCGAGGATGCCCGCGCGGACTTGCAGCCAAGTCTTCGCTGCCTGGTATTTATGACGGGGTGCGCGTAATATTTTTGGCTGCTAGTACCTGCTACTATGCGAATTCACCTCTGGTCTAGCAATTTTTTTAAAAATAAATCTAGTTCTTTGGCGTACGAATTTATAAAATTAGCCTCCTTTTTATCATAAAAGACGCGGCAGACGACGCGTATTCCCTTCGAAGAGTCGCTCTTTACCTCTCATGATGAGTCTTGAAGTGTACAACTACCGCCATGGTAGCGTGCCGCAGTGTGGGAGTGGCCACGACTACGGGAGGGTAGGGAGCGAGCACGCATGGCGAGGTCAGTGCGGCTGGCGGGGGGCGTGGAAACACTCTGTTGTGTGGCTCACACTGGACCTACACTTTCATGGAGAAGCCGTGGCGTGGCGAGCTTTTGTGTTCTCCGGTGCGGTGAGGGAGAAGGAGGAGAATAAATTTGTAAATGTGTATGTAAGAGAGCTAGATTTGTAAATAATAAGACCGAAGGGATCAGTGAAGCTATGCATCGCTTTCTATCACAAAAGGAAACCAAAGAAAAAAGTGGCATCTGGTTAAGCATTTTGTTGATCTCTTGTCGGCTCTTCTCTTTTCAAATGGCCAGTTGGTGGACAAATCATACCCCTACTAATATGGAAAAAGTTACCGGCCAGGGAGCGAGGCACGTCATGCCCGTGACAAAAAAAATGCCGAGCTCTCGTTGCTCCGAGCCGAGTCGGCTCGGCTCAAGCCGGCCAGCCGGCTCGGCTCAAAAATCTTTTTTGCGATTTAGTCCTTTTGTAAATTACGAATAGGTCCTTCGCGATTTTTTGTGTGAGGAAGATTTTTTCCTTAAGATTCGCGTTCGGGTCCCTCGCGCGCCATTTTACGAAAATAACCTCCTGTTAAATTCAAATCACAAACAAGCCCTTTTCTAATTTTTAAGGATAGCGAATAGGTCCAAAAACGTAACATTCAGGTCCTTGCTCTTTACGTCTAGGTCCTTTCTCCGTTTTTCTCGGGAAAAAATGTTTTTGTCACTAGAAATATATGTGCAGCTCTATCTCTATACTTTTTGCCCACCTCGATTTCCCATCTCGATCTCTAATATTTTTTAAAGCATGTATTATTACTCACGAGCAGCGTCGGTCTCGATATTTTTTCAAACATGTATTATTACTCCGTGAACGCGTGGAGTGTTAAGCTCGACAAAAGAAGGTTATCATCTCTAATAATTTTTCTCCCTTTTCCCTCTAGACTTTTTCCCCGTCGTGGTTTCTATTTCGGACTCCAATATTTTCCAAATAATTAAATCGAGAGATATTTCTACAACTCTATCTCTCTATTTTTTCCCCATTTCGACGATTTAAAAATAAAACGCCGAAAAAAAAAAAATTCTCGGAAAAAGCGATTTGTGGCATGTTACGCGCGAGTTTTTAATATTTTAAAAACATGTATTATTACTCGATGAGCGCATAAAGTATTAAACTCGACAAAAGAATGTTGACATCTCTAATAATTTTTAGCCCTTTTCCTCTAGACTTTTTCCACGCATGAGATTTTTCCATTTCGGCCTCCAATATTTTCCAAATAATTAAGTCGAGAGATATTTCTACAACTCTCTCTCTATTTTTCCCCGTTTCGCTCATTATTTGACGATTTAGAAAATTAAATTTGTCGAAAAAACGCTTGACGCATGACGTGTTACGCCATGAAAATTTCCTAGTTATTATACAATGTCCGTAGCCAAGCACACACCTCGTCAAAATTTAGACGTTTTTAACTTTATACATTCTAGATATATCCTTTCACAGGCTGACCGTCCGTCTCACTAAAATTACATACAAATTGAGTTGGTCGTAGTACTTGGTGATCCTCACCTTAGGAGTATGCCGGTACTTCCTACATTTCTTTTCTACATGCCATGCTTTGGTTGGGCACGGATATTAAGGGGGTTACAGGAGAATAAGTTCCAGAAAATAGCGGAAGGAAATGATCGTGATATCCCTATATTAATATCTCGGAAATAGAAGGGAAAGCAATTAGCGTGAATGCCCATTCATAGTCATTGTTCATGATCCATATCCATGTTTGTACAAAGGCAGATGACGAAGGATAGGCTAGCTGATCGATCTTCACGCCGTGCGTGCATGTTCTCTGTGATGGATTGAACTATGGACTATTGTCTTATGATCAGATTCACATTTTACCGGAAACATTTCTGAGAGGTACTAAGGTTCATATTAAACTGTAGTAAAAAATCTCCTGACAAGAAAGTTTGCGTCCCATCTATCCCTCCGCTTCCTTCTCCAGATTGGATGCTAGCGGTGAAAGGTTCTGAAGTTCGGTAGCGCCATTGGCGATGAATTATGCTTTTGAAATTGGCGCATGCTTTTGTGGGCTGGCTTTGGCTCGGTAGCATGGTGCGGTTCAAAGCACGGTTCAGCGTGAAGTGGGCGTGCTAGGTCGGCTGTTATTGTTCCTCGGGCGTCTTTGGACTCGGGAACTGGGCACGATGGGCAGTACGGTCCGACACGGTCGTTTAGGCCGTGCCGTCTTTGGCCCGCATGGCGGAGGCAAACACGCCTCGACTCCCCACCTGGCGCCTCGCATCTAGCCGCCACCTCACCGTGCTTGCGCCCGCCCTACCCGTCCCGATGCCTTGCCTCCCCACCCGTCCCTTCTGCCTGCCAGTCCCTCGCCTCCCAGCCCATCCCTCACCTCTCCGAGTACCTAGCTGCGTTGCCGTGGTCGCGTTCGTGCTATGGCCGCCGTGTGACCTTGGTCGCCCATGTCGGCATGGTCGCACTCGCGCTGTAGCCGCCGTGGTCCCACCTCTCGCCTCCCGTCGCCTCGGCTCCTCCACCATGCCTCCGCCTCGCCTCCCACCTCCCATTGTGTCGCCATGGGCGCCGCCTTGCCTCTCGCCACCGAGCACGCCGCCTCGGCTCCTCCCACCTCCCGTCATGGTCGCCACCTCGGCTCCTCTCCCACCTCTCGCCGCCTATGATCCTTCGCCGTGGAGGTGCCCAGAGAGGAGGAAGGCGCTGCTGTGGAGTCCTGGAGAGAGGAGGCGCCCGCGCCGTGGAGTCCGGAGAGGAGGGAGGCGCTCGCGCCATGGAGGAGCCCGGAAAGGAGGGAGGCGCCCGTGCCATGGAGGAGTGGAGAGGAGGGAGGCCCGCCGTGGAGGAAGACGCATGGAAGATGAGGCGGTGGGGAGGGGAGGAGGGAGGTGGGCGGAGGGACCGAAGGAGGTGGACCATGGCATCGGTCGGCTTGGGGAAAAAGGGAGGGCTCAGGAGAAAAAAAATGGCGTTGGTGGGGAAAAAGAGGGAATGAGAAGAAAAGGAGGGAAGGGGAAAAAAAGAGGGAAAAGGGGGAAGAGAAAATAGGTGAAAAAGAGGAAATGGGAAAGGAGAAAGAAAAATAGAGAAAAAATAAAATAAAATTGTAAAATTCAAATAATTAAATAAAAATATAGACACTTAAATATTCTGATTTTTGAAAAAATTGCCTCACTCATATGGAAATCCATTCTGATCGTTGCTTATCCCTCTCTAGCTCGCTCTCTCTCTCAGTCTCTCTCTCCCTCTCCTCGATCGGCACCGCCCCTAGCTCCTCTCGCTCCTCACTTGCTCGTCTATCTCTCTCTTGTTCTCTCCTCAACCGACATTTAGTTAGTACTATGCATAGAAGCATCACGTTATCCCTTGAGTATTCATATGATTGCAGACTTTGTAGTGCACGAAATGTTTGAACAAGGCATTCATCGCTCATTGGTTCAATCATTTCACAAGTCACAACCTAGTAGGAGATGGGAAATGGCAAGGAGAAGAAGAAAAATTAAGGCAAAGCCAAGATCGAAGACTACTAGAAAAAGCTACACAACTAAGAAGGATGCTAAAGAGTACTCACGTTGAATTACAACCGAAAACACTAAGTATTATGAAGTCTGCGGCTTACCTCGGAGATCCTTGCCTTAGCCCCTATCGTCTCTAGATCCTTTCCTCGTTGCAATAGTGTAAATGGGCCGATTTGGGTTGATGCGGCACGAAGCACAAATGGGTTGTCTTAGGCTCGCCGGTAGCCGGTCGGCAGCACTGACATGGCACGACGGGCACAATGAGCCATGACGATCTGGTACGGTTCAGACATGAAATATGATAGATTCATATCGAATGGGCTTGGCCCGCACGACGTCCACCGTCCGCATGGAGCTCCCGCGGTCCCGCCTCCCGGACGTGAAGAGCCACGGACAGACAGAGTAAATACATGACAAGATGCACCAGACACACGAATACGCTATAGCGATATTTTGTTAGATATTTCTACGTCAAGCACATAATACAAGCTGCGAGATAATACAAGCTGCGAGCGTGACGACATGGACAATCAAATAGTACAGAGAAATAATATAGCATGAAACTTATGCGTGCATGCACGTTCGTGCATGATGCATGGAAGGAACAAGCTACTAGTAGATGCAGGTTAATTACGGAAGATGCATGCATCGTAAACAAGAGCTAGTTAATTACGTTCTACTCCAAAGATCACGGAATAGCGCTGCCTGGCGTCTCAGGCCTGGTCGTGACTCCGGCGTGCAGGAGCAGTGCCCAGATGAGCGTGATGAACTCTCCGCCGCGCCCCATGGCCTCGACGTGGCCCTTGACGTTCTCCGACGGCGCGACGAAGAGCACCATCTCCGACCAGAAATCCGCCAGGTACAGCCACCCCGACGCCTCATCCTCCTCGTACTCCTCCACCAGGCGCCGCCCGAGCTCCGCGCCCCGCCGCAGCACCTTGTCCCGCGAGCCCTCGTCCAGCGCCTGCACCAGCCTCTCGTACCCCATCGACTCGCTGGCACCGTCCTCCCCCAGCGCCGCCCGCACGTCGGCCACCACTTCCTTGTACCGTTTGTCGGTCCACGCGGGGTTGTCCGGCAGCAGCTCCGGCACGGCCGCCGCCAGGTACGCGCAGTAGTACGACAGATGGCAGGCGGCGGTCTTGTCGGACGAGGCCGACATCGGGAACTTTATCTCGAAGAGCCTTGTGCCGACGTGCGACGCGAGGATATATTCCGTTGTGCTGCTTCCGTCTCCGTCGGACGCCAAGCTTATGTGGGAACCGTACCATGCCCAGTCGACCTTGCCGCCGACTTGCCGCGCCGCCGTGCTTCCTTTGTTCATCCGCCCGTAGCTGCTCTTCAGGGACCTTAGCACCGCGTCCTTCACGGCCGGCGAGACCTGGACGGACTTCATGAGTCCTGCTCGGCCGTAGATTTGCTCCGAGAGAAGCCCGGACCGCTTGCGGAACTTGCGGGTCTCCAGCACCGAGTTCTGCCCCATCTTGTCGCGCCACCGTCTCGCCGGGCTGAACCCCAGCACTGCGGCGAGCGCCGCGTGGGCGCAGCGAGTTCGACGCCACAGTGTTTCCCGTCTGATGTAGTGGCCGAGCAAGGCCATCTTAGTCCAGTTGGAGCACACGCCGGCGACGATCTCCCAGGTCTCGGTGAGCACGACGACGAACAGGAGGAAGAAAGTGATGATGTAGTAAATTTGCGTCTTGCTGAAGACGACCACCTTCTTAGCATGGTAAATCCATCCCACGGTGACAGCTCCGACGACGATCAAGACAGAGAAGAGGTGGTTGAGAGCGGCGCACCACCCACTGAAGGAGCACAACGGGAGGGAAGAGTAGTAGAAATCACTCGCAAACCAGAGCTCGTCTACGAGGACTCGGAACACTCTGTCGGCATCGCCGGTGCCGGCGCCGGCGGCGTCCATGCCTCGGAGTGTTAAGAAAATGGTTTAGTGTATGCGTAAGACCAGGTGTTTCTGTTAGTATTAGACCGAGCACTTCTTCCTTTAAACTCGGATCATGATTAACTGAGTTGCATGTAATCTGTTATGCCTTGATTAATATAAATACAAACGATCCCAAGAGGATCGGTGCGGTTCTGCACAGCTCATTTTTTATTATGGTATCAGAGCCTTGTGATCCATAATGTCAATCACCTCTACCGCCTCAAGCAACCAGTCCGGCGCAGCACCGTTGATGCCTGCCATGCCGGCGATCAATCACTCAGTGAGTGTCAAGCTGACCCAGGAGAATTATCTCCTATGGAAGACTCAGATCCTTCCTTATCTGAGCAGTCAGGCATTGCTTGGCTATGTTGATGGATCTCAGGCGCGACCACCACAGACCATCATCATCCCTGCCAACGAAGAGAATGGCACAAGTCGAAGCATCGCCGTCAACCCGGAGTTTACCACCTGGTATTACCAGGATCAGCTAGTCTTGAGTGCTATCCTCTCATCTATGTCTGAGGAGGTACTCGGCTATCTGGTTGGCGTTACGACGTCAGCTGATGCTTGGCGCATTCTGGAGCGCACCTTCGCAGCGACCTCGCGTGCACGAATCATGCAGATTCGGATGCAACTCACCACTACCAAGAAGAATGATCAAAGCATCACCGCATACTACCGCAAGATGAAGGGGTACGCTGATACACTTGCGGCAATTGGCAAACCTCTTGATGACGAAGAACTGATCGCATATCTTCTGCGCGGCCTCGGCAGCGAGTACGACTCCTTGGTGACCAGCATTACCACCCGTGGTGATTCTTACACTCTCAACGACGTCTACGCTCATATGTTGAACTTCGAGATGCGGCTGGAGGACAACGCCACTGAGGTACAAATCTCTGCTAACCTTGCTAATCGAAATCAAGGGCGTGGGGGTGGTCGTACCAGTCGTGGACGAGGACGCAGTGCTGGAAGAGGGCGATCCCCTGGCAATCATGGTCGTGGAGGACGACCGAATCAAGGAGGCTTCACCAACTCGAGGGATGGTAATCTCTGCCAGATCTGCCACAAGCCGAATCATGATGCTTCTGTTTGCTGGCATCGTTTTGACCAGAATTATCAATCAGAAGAAGTGACAAGAATCGCAGCAACTGCAACTAAAGGAGGATATGCTGTTGACCCTGATTGGTATGTTGATACCGGGGCAACGGATCATATCACTTCAGATCTTGAGCGTTTGACTACCAGGGAACCCTACAATGGTGATGATCAAGTTCATACTGCAGGAGGATCAGGTTTGTCTATCACTCATATTGGCAATTCTGAAATTACTGGTTCTTCTCGTCCTATTCACTTGAATCATGTCCTACATGTTCCTGCAATTAGCAAAAATCTTGTCTCAGTTCGAAAATTAACTATTGATAATAATGCCTTCGTTGAGTTTCATCCAAACTTCTTTTCTGTTAAGGATCGAACAACGGGGAACATTCTTCTAAAAGGAGGGTGTAAGAGAGGCCTCTATACCCTTCCACTCAAGAGAATCAGACAAGCTCTTTTTTCGGCAAAACCGACTTCAGATCTTTGGCATTGCCGACTCGGTCACCCTTCAGCTCCAATTACTCGTCATATATTGCAGAATAATGGTCTTGATGTAGTCCCACAAAATTCCTTTTCGAATGTCTGTAATGCCTGTCAACATGGCAAGGCACATCAATTAGCTTTTGAACCCTCTGATCATGTTTCTACTGTACCTCTTGAAATAATCCACACTGATGTTTGGGGACCAGCTCTCCCGTCAGTAAACAATGCCAAATACTATGTTTCTTTTGTTGATGACTTTAGCAAGTTTGTGTGGATATATTTCCTCAAGTGCAAGTCTGAAGTTGAGAACATTTTCTTGCAATTTCAGAAGCATGTTGAGACTCTTCTGAGTCTGAAAATCAAATCTGTGCAGTCCGATTGGGGAGGTGAGTATCACCGCCTTCACCAATACTTCCAACGCACAGGGATCTCTCACCGAATTGCTTGCCCACACACTCATCAGCAAAATGGCGTGGTTGAACGAAAACATAGGCATATAGTTGAAACAGGTCTCACCTTGTTAGCTCAATCACACATGCCCCTGCGTTTTTGGGATGAAGCATTCTACACGGCATGTTATCTTATCAATCGTATGCCCAGCCGTGTGATTGGGTTAGATACTCCTATGCACAAACTCTTAGGAGTCCAGCCCAACTATTCCATTATGCGTGTGTTTGGTTGTGCTTGTTTCCCTAACCTTAGGCCTTTCAACTCTAGGAAGTTGCAATTCAGGACTAAACAGTGCATCTTCATAGGCTATAGTTCATCACATAAGGGGTACAAGTGTTTTGATTCTTCTAATGGGAGAATATATATATCTCGAGATGTCATTTTCGATGAAAATATCTTTCCCTTTGCAGACATGAAACACCTCTCCTCACCCAAGCTCTCAAATCATCCTGTTTTACTACCTGTTCCTGCTAAACCTGTCAGCTATCAAGAACACGCTCTTACTGGAACACCTTCTTCAACCACTTCACCAACTTTCCCTACTGAACCAGTGATTGATGATTTGTCTTTGGGTGGTAGTTCACCTGAGCAAGCTCAGAGTCCTGACACTAACAGAACCGATGATAGTAATTCCCCTGCAGGTGTTTCGGTAGAGTCAGCAGATGTCTCTGCTTCTGTCCAGATTGAAAATCAGCCTCATGTCACTCATGAGGGGGAGGAAATGGTGGCTAATCGACATCCAATGCGCACCAGGTTGCGTGATAATATCATCAAGACGAAGGAGTTCACAGACGGTACTGTTCGCTATTTTCAGAAACGTGCTTTCTTGTCTGACAAAATCGACAATAGCACTCCCAGCGCCTACCTCTGCAGAACGAGAGCCTTCTGGTTTGGATGAAGCTTTGGCACACCCTCTGTGGACACAGGCCATGAATGAAGAATATAGTGCACTACTGAAGAATGACACATGGGAATTGGTTCCATTTCACAAAGGCATGAATCTCATTGACAGCCGCTGGGTTTATAAACTGAAAAGAAAAGCAGACGGATCAGTTGATTGGTACAAGGCCCGTTTGGTGGCAAAAGGGTTTAAGCAGCAATATGGCGTCGACTACTTTGATACTTACTCTCCAGTGGTAAAACCAGCAACAGTTCGTGTTATCATCTCATTAGCAGTGTCTCAAGGTTGGGACTTGCATCAAATAGACATTCAGAATGCTTTCCTCCATGGAAAATTAGAAGAAAAGGTCTTCATGAAGCAACCTCCAGGCTATATTGACAAGTCCTATCCTGCAAACTATGTTTGTCATCTCAAGAAGGCGCTGTATGGGTTGAAGCAAGCTCCGAGGGCTTGGCATTCTCGACTGACCAACAAGCTGCATGAATTGGGGTTTAAAGCATCAAGAGCAGACACGTCTTTGTTCTTATTCAGGTCTGGCCATGTGACAATATACATGCTCATTTATGTTGATGATATAATTATAGTGAGCTCTACTCCATCAGCAACAGCTAAATTGATTCAACAGTTGAAGTCCGAATTTGCAGTTAAAGATCTGGGCTCATTGCAGTATTTTCTGGGAATAGAAGTCAAGTCACAAGCTGAAGGAGTAGTTTTGTCTCAAAAACGATATGCCCTTGATCTGCTGAAAAGAAGCAACATGGAGAAGTGTAGACCCATCTCAACTCCTATGGGGTCGGCTGACAAGCTGTCCAAGGATCAGGGAGAACCACTGAATGCCAAAGAGCAGTTTTTGTATAGGAGTATTGTTGGTGGCTTGCAATATCTTACTATTACAAGACCGGATCTTTCTTTTGTTGTGAATAGAGTCTGCCAATTCATACAAGCTCCTACAGATGCTCACTGGTCAGCAGTTAAACGCATATTACGGTATATCAAGGGAACCACCGAGCTGGGATTGAAGATTCAGAAGAATAGCGACAAACACTAAGCGTGCAGCCAGACGCCGATTAGGCGGGATGCGGATGATGAGCGATCAACGGCGGGTTTGCAGTATTTCTTGGTGCGAATCTAGTGTCCTGGAGTTCACGGAAACAAGCAACAGTCTCACGATCTAGTACGGAGGCCGAATACAAAGCCATAGCTAACGCCACCGCCGAAGTGATTTGGATTCAGTCATTGCTAAAAGAACTTGGTGTTTTTCAGTGCAGGTCACCTATCCTTTGGTGTGATAATCTCGGAGCCACATATCTTACCACTAATCCCATGTTTCATGCACGCACAAAACATATAGAAGTGGATTTTCATTTCGATTCGAGAGCAGGTGGCACGCAAGGCGCTGCAAGTTCGTTTCATTTCTTCAGGAGATCAGCTAGCAGACGTCTTCACCAAGGCTTTATCACGAGCTCCATTCAGCTATTTTCTTCGCAATCTCAATGTGACATCACTAAATTTGAGATTGAGAGGAGTGTTAAGAAAATGGTTTAGTGTATCGTAAGACCGGTGTTTCGTTAGTATTAGACCGAGCACTTCTTCCTTTAAACTTCGGATCATGATTAAGCGAGTTGCATGTAATCTGTTATGCCTTGATTAATATAAATACAAAGCGATCCCAAGAGGATCGGTGCGATTCTACATGCTCATTTTTTATTACGAGCACCGAAATCAAGAGCGTTGTTGGACCCAGCGTCGACCGTGGGTACCACGAAGCCGCCGCCGAAGGCTCTTGAACAGGAGTAGGATAGGCGAGGTCTCGAGCTCCCGCCGCTCGACGAGGAGGCCATAGCCATGATCCGGCAGCCGCCACACGCGGTCAAAGCGTCACCAATCTGTTGAACTTATCATCCAAAAGCGCACGCTTGATGCGGTACCCATGAGGGTTGTCCTCACGTGCTTCTTCCTCTCGCCCATCACTATGTAACGCGGCACTTGCTCGTGGCCCTCCTCTTCGCCGTCTTCGACGAGCTGCGCCATGTAGCCGAAATAAGCCGGCGTTCTTGCCGAAGCGCGAAGGAGCTGCCCGCGCTCGTATATGCGACCAGCAGAGCACCATCTTGGCGAGGCGAGCACGCAGAACGCGATGAAGATGGTTTTCCTCACGGTCTTGACCATTCGGCCTTTGGAATGCACAGGCGATAAGAATGGCCACCAGGCGTCTTGAGTGAGGATCTCCATGTGAGACTCTCGATGATAATGAAAATCTCACAAGGGATGATTGTATTGTATTTCTCTGGAAGTAACTACAGCTTTCGCCGCCGCCAAGACCCCGCTCACGAAGGAGACGGTTCAGCCAATGTTTCACCGCCTGCTCTCTCCCTACAGAGTTGTTTACTATTTATATTCCGACAAAACCCGCCTTCTATACAGCAATTACATCTTCGACCATACAGAGCTTTTCAACCTCATGCTAGAGATGTTAATTGGTTATCCAATCTGGGCCCATGAACCGGGAATTAGGCTTTTGGGCCCGTTTTCGCCTTGGGCCATCCTGCATCAAGCTTGGAGTCGATTCTGCTCTTTCCCGCTCCATTGCCGAGCCATCAGCGGTTGTATCATCTTCAGACTTCTTGAGTGGAATGCTGACATCCTTCCCTCCTTGGAAACCAGCTTGTCCCCAAGCTGGAGCGCCCGGAAACTGATCCTTCAATGCGTGCTCGTCCTCCCACGTCGCCATAGACACCGGCCATGACGACCAATGCACAAGCACTTGCGGAATCACTTTTCCATTTCGACGGCATAATCGACGATCCAAAATACTCAAAGGAAATTGCAAATTGTGGTTCAAGTCAGGAATGCTTGCACTGACCTGATTTGGTGCTCCTTTGGCTGGTTTCAGGAGCGACACATGAAAAACAGGGTGGACCGAATTTGTATCTGGCAATTGAAGCTCATATGCCACCGCATTAATTTTGCGTATCACCGGGTAGGGTCCAAAATAGCGGAAGGATAACTTGTAATTGGCGCGAGGTGCAACTGAAGCCTGAGCATACGGTTGGAACTTAACATATACCATGTCTCCAACATTGAACTGGCGTTCCGAACGACGCTTATCCGCCTGGGACTTCATTCTTTGCTGAGCTCGTTGGAGATGGAGCTTAACCAGTGCGGTCATTTGGGCACGTTGAGTCAACCATTCCTGCAACTCTGGGGACACGCATTCTTTAGTTGTATCAATACCGAAATAATTAGGAGGATGGCCATACAAAACCTCGAAAGGAGAAGTCTGAAGAGCGGAATGGTAACTGGTGTTGTACCAAAATTCCGCAAGATAAAGCCATTTGAGCCAATGTTTGGGACATGCATGAACAAAACACCGCAAATACCCTTCCAAACATTGGTTGACTCGTTCAGTCTGGCCGTCAGATTGTGGGTGATAAGCGCTACTCATGTGTAATGAAGTTCCAGCCAGCTTAAACAACTCTTGCCACAACAAACTTGTAAATACCCTGTCACGGTCAGATACAATAGCCCGAGGCATACCATGGAGCTTATAGACATTGATCATGTAGGCCTTAGCTACTGAAAGCGCTGTGAAAGGATGAGCCAAGGGTATAAAATGAGCAAACTTCGAAAATTTATCCACCACAACTAGTATGCAATTATAAGACTGCACACGAGGCAATCCTTCAATAAAATCCAATGTGACGGTCTGCCATGAATGCTCAGGAATAGCAAGAGGTAAAAGAAGACCAGGATACTTAGCTCGATCCGGTTTGGCTCGCTGACAGATATCACAAGAAGTCACAAACTGATAAACACTCTTCTTCATGGAAGGCCAAGCAAACAAATTTTTCATCCGCCGATAAGTCACAGGAAACCCCGAGTGACCGCCCACCGCACTATCATGAAGGGCTTTCATTAACTTGAGCTGTAATTCCACGTTATTGCCGATCCATATTCTATTTTGGAACCGAAGAATGCCATCGCAGATAGAAAAATGAGGCACAGTATTACCACTCAATAGCTCTGTCATTATCTTTTGTGTAGCTGGATCTTGGAGATAACCTTGAGCCACCTGCTCCAACCATACCGGCCTGACGATAGAAAGAGCTAGGCAATGCTCGGTAGGATCACACTGAAAATCTGAGCGACGAGACAAAGCATCTGCTACTCGATTATCCTGACCTTTCTTGTATTGAATCGAAAATTGCAACCCCAACAGTTTAGTGAGAGCCTTCTGCTGGAGAGGAGTAGTAACGCGCTGATCAAGCAGATGGGTGAGGCTCTGATGATCAGTTTTAATGACAAATGGGGCGTGTTGCAAATATGACCTCCACTGATCAATTGCAAACAATATAGCCAAAAATTCCTTTTCATATGTTGATAATCCTTGATTTCTAGGTCCCAATGCCTTACTAATGTACGCAATTGGATGCCCCTTTTGTTGAAGAACAGCACCTATACCTTTATCACTCGCATCTGACTCAATCAGGAATGGTTGTGCAAAATCCGGCAAAGCAAGCACAGGAGCCGAGACTAAAGCCTGCTTGAGAGCCGAAAAGGATTGCTGAGTTTCACTTGTCCAGACAAAGTTCTGCCCCTTCTTCAACAGAGAAGTCAATGGCTTAGCAATCACCCCAAAACCTTGAACGAAACGCCTGTAGTAACCGGCCATGCCGAGAAAACTGCGTATATCCTTCACACATGTAGGCACCGGCCAATTCTGGATCACTTTAATCTTGGCAGGATCGGTAGCAACGCCACCCGCACTGACAATATGGCCCAAAAACTCCAGTTGTGATTGAGCAAAAGAACATTTGGACATTTTGGATGCAATTGATGTTGACTCAAAAGAGTGAATACGTGGCGTAAATGATCAACATGAACTTCCAAAGATGGACTGTAAACAAGGACATCATCAATAAAAATCACCACACACTTACGCAAGAGCAGAGCTAATACAAAGTTCATGAAACTTTGAAATGTAGCTGGCGCTCCAGTAAGCCCGAAGGACATAACCTTATATTCAAAATGACCATTATGTGTTTGAAAAGCCGTTTTGTATTCCTCTCCTTCTTTAAGCCGAATCTGATGGTAACCCGATCGGTGATCCAATTTAGAAAACACCGTGGCACCCGCCAACTCATCCACTAATTCATCTAACACAGGCATTGGAAACTTATTTTTCACCGTGTACGCATTGAGTCGCCTGTAATCCACACATAAACGCCATTCACCATCCTTCTTCTTGACTAAGAGAGCCGGTGAGGCAAAAGGACTGGAACTGTATTGAATAACACCGGTAGATAACATCTCATGGACTTGTTTTTCTATCTCATTTTTTTGTTGCGGTGTATAACGATAAGGTCTCAGCCGGAATGGTTGAACTCCAGGTAACAGGGGAATGGTATGATCGAAGTCACGCCGGGGAGGTAACCCATTGGGTTTCAGAAACAGATGATCAAATTCTTCTAATAGTCGTGTGATGCTCAATGGAGTATCAGAAACTGAACTGCATGGAACCACTTCGGAAATGCCCAAAATTTGCTCAATTGCCTCATGTTTCAGCAGTGCTTCCAAGTGAATACCACATATAACCGGACAGCTACTGATATGGGGAACAATACCTTGTAACCGTATCTGACGATCTTTATGACAAAACGCCAATGATTTTTGCCTCCAGTGAATTTCCATGGGGTCTTTGTTCGGCCGATCCATACCCAAAATAAGGTCATAACCAATCAACGGTAAAACTTTCAAATCAGTCATAAACGTGTGTCCCTGGCAAAGCCAATTGCACTGTGGTATAACAAATTTACAAATCAATAACCCTCCATCTGCCACCCGGACTCGCACTGGCTTGGCCATTTCCTGAACTCCCGGCATCAATGGAAGTAGATGACTGCCAATATAACTTCCTGAGCTTCCAGAATCCACTAGCATCAATACCTCCTGACAATGCACCCATCCATTAAGCCGAATAGTTTGACCCCCTTCAGACCCCGACACGGCTTCACACGAAATGGCTAGCACTTGTTCCCCAGTATTGTCAGGAATACTGTGCCGTTGAGACGAATGAGACGCTTCCGATCTGACTTATTCATCCACCTCTTGAGATAATGCCCACATCTCTTCCACCAAATGCAGTGGAACAGTCGCGGCACAACGATGAGTATGACTCCACCTTTCTCCACACTTGTAACATAACCCTTTTGCCTTACGATATGCCATGAGTGCTGACATTCTGTCATCTGAAGGTCGTGACCTGGGAGCTGGCAAAGACCTTTTATCATCCGATGTCACTGCAGTGACCGGCTTGGGCATGGTAGGAGGTTGAGGAAGAGGCATCGCCACTGGTCGCCCAAAAGATCGCCCAGAAGTGACAGTATCCAACCGACGATTATCACGTCTAGATGACATCAACAACACGTCCTCCTGCAAAATCGCCAAGGCACTCGCAGTATCAAGGTCTTTTGGGCGCTGAATAACAACAACCGAACGGATTTCGTCCTTAAGCCCATCTATGAACCGAGCCGTAAGGAATTCTGTATGTAATGTGTTATCATAAGCTAAGAGATGATGCACAAGTTCGTCAAATTGCTCAATGTATGCCGACACTGTGCCAGTCTGCTGAATATGAAAGAACTTGCGCACTAATGATCCGTGTTGATCTCTACCAAACCTATTGGTTAAGGCTACCCCCAATTCATCCCAGGTCATATCAAACACCTTATGATCCATGGATTGCAACCAGAAAACAGCTGGCCCTTCAAAGCTTAAAGTTGCCAACCGAACCCACGCATCCCCCGGTACAGAGTAAAACGAAAAGAAATTTTCACACCGGTTTTTCCACAGTTTTGGGTTGGTGCCATCAAAGGTAGGCAAACTAATGTGAGGCACGTTTGGCCCCAAATGTTGAGTCATGGATGCAAATGTAGCAGTAGATGATGGAGTCGACTGAATCCTAGGTTGATAAGCAGAGGTTTGGTATTGGATACCTGTGACCGGAGGAGGCACCAGGGCATCGCCAGCCCTAGCGCCCACACTCCGGTGATGAGGATGTTCGTGGTGGCCAACCAGCCCGGACGTCGCGTCTGTAGGAGATCCTTCCAGATGGGTGGAAGAAGACGTCCCAGTATCTCCCTTCGATTTGATCAAATCGGAAGGAAATTTCGCAAGAACTCGCCCAAGTTGTTGCTTCAATTCGGTGACGGAATGATGCAGATCCGCCACTCGATTCTCCACCTTTGGCTTCCAATCTTCCAATTGCTCATGTTCTTCCGTCAGTTTCTTCACAGAATCATCCACACGCCGTATGTATTGCTGTACCTCGGCAACCATGGACCGGGTTTCTTCCTCCTTCTTGCTGTTTTCTTCTAACTTGGCCAGGATCGTGGCGAGAGGGTCGTCAGTTCGAGGCGGCGCCATGCTTTCCGATCGGGCCTTCAATCGAGTAAAGTGATCGTGCTCTGCCGCCAGGACGACGATCGGTCGAATAGCCGGCTCTGATACCAGATGTGAGACTCTCGATGATAATGAAAATCTCACAAGGGATGATTGTATTGTATTTCTCTGGAAGTAACTTCTGACGCCGCCGCCAAGACCCCGCTCACGAAGGAGACGGTTCAGCCAATGTTTCACCGCCTGCTCTCTCCCTACAGAGTTGTTTACTATTTATATTCCGACAAAACCCGCCTTCTATACAGCAATTACATCTTCGACCATACAGAGCTTTTCAACCTCATGCTAGAGATGTTAATTGGTTATCCAATCTGGGCCCATGAACCGGGAATTAGGCTTTTGGGCCCGTTTTCGCCTTGGGCCATCCTGCATCAAGCTTGGAGTCGATTCTGCTCTTTCCCGCTCCATTGCCGAGCCATCAGCGGTTGTATCATCTTCAGACTTCTTGAGTGGAATGCTGACACTCCACGGGAGGCCGGACCTTCCGGCCGTCGATCTTGGCGTCGCCGTGGCGAGGAAGGCCCGCAGCGCGGCGACTCCGCCGCCATGGTGTCGGCGTTGCCCTTGATGATGAGGAGGAGAGCTATCCACGGAGGAGCGTCCACATGCTCGGGCGTCTGGATTTGCCGAGCCGCGGGTGGGAGGTTGCCGTCTTCGCGGTTTCTCTCGTTGTCGTTGGTCTTCCTCGGCAAAGTGGAAATGACGGAGGAGGTGGCGGGAGAACACGGCGAGGCGACCCAAAAGAAGGAGGCGGGCGCCGGGTGGCGAGTCTGACGGCCGTGCGTGTTGAGCGTCACCGGCAGACGGCGAAACGCGGCGGCGGCGATTAACCCGACGGCGAAATCGTCACTCTTGGAGTGCATTGGGCCTCCTTGGCAATGGGAATAGACCGAACTCGTCTCGTGTTCAGAGGTGGGCGTCGTCTTGGGTCGGGCGGCAAGACGGCCCATCGTGCTTCGGACTTAAACCGCGGCGGCCGTGACGGCCCATCGTGCTCACGTCTTGGGGCGTGGCCTGCCTTCGCCTTCGGCGAGCCGAGCACGCCCATTTGCGCCGTGCTGCTTCGTCTTGCCGTCTGCAAGCCGGTCAAACCCATTTATACTATTACTATAAGAGAAAATGATCACGGATTGATTTCTTTTTATTTATTTAGGACTTTCTTTTTCTCGGTCGAAACAAAATTCTATTGTGTTTATTCTTCTCGATTTCCTTGATTGATTGCTCCTTCTAGTCACATGCATCTGACTATACATTTACTCCTTGATTTGCTCATCCACACGCATAACACAGTGCGTGCTGTTTGAACGTCTTGCTTAAGCACGCCGGATGTCGTCTTGGCCGCCGCCCATCGTGCGGTTGGCGAACAACCGACAACCCGGACAAAGTGTCGTCTAAGCGGCCAACCGGACAATCAGTGTCGTCTTGGTAGCCCGTTTAAACGATCTGCGTCTTGGGCGGACCTCGTCTTGGTCAGGCGTGCCTCGTCTTAAACCCAAAAAGCCCGACCCGATGCCCACCTCTATCGTGTCCCAGACTTTCTCTGTGTGCTTTGTTTCTCGGAAGCCCGATGAGGTAGGGTGAACAGGATTCGAGTTCTGCGTGCATATATACACAAGTTCCAACTTTGAAGACAGGCGCGAGAAGCTTTCTTTGGAGGAAATTTCAAAGAATCTTCTCAAACGAAGACTAACTTTAGGTAGTCCTCGTCTGCAGTTGAAGTTGTATATCGCGTCAGTATTGGTGATTTGGTGGTTCCTAAACATGCAACAGCGGATCGTATTAACATACACTTCCAATCTGCTACACCGGTCAAAAATATATATCGTATTTTGACTTTACACAAGGATTAAGATCATGGTGAAATTGAGAAAATTGTTGATGTATAAGATTTGTGATGAGGTGATTTGCCAACAAAGATAATTAATGGATTAATTTATTTGTGGAAGAACAAGATGTGGTTTTGTTTTGTGTTGGTCTGTGATCACGAGAATTGGTGTCAGTGCGAAGCGCAGAGAGCTCTGGAGGGCATGGACCTAGGTGATGTCGGACATGTCGAGCTAGCGCAGAATCTTGGTGGACCAAGTGAAGAAGAGATGGCGTGTGTGCATGGATTCACTTGTAGCAAATGTGTGCATGCATGCGCCTTTGTCTTTGTTCATGCATGTGGGCGGCGAGTCGCATGATGGTAGAAATTGCGTCAGGTGGGAAGCAGAGTGAGCCAGAAGTGCCCGATCACAGTCTTGTGATGAGCCCTCAGCGATAAAAAGGAGGAAAAAGCGTCGAGGGTTTCCGGGAGCAAAAGTAGAACCTGGAGGCGGTATTGCTGCGTCAAAAAGTAGAGGCGACATCCAGAGAAGAAGCACTGAGACAATGACAGGAAAAGAGGAATCGCAGCGGTGGTGGCCGACAAGAAAAGGAAGATCGAGAGCACCGCAGAAAAAGAAGAAAGAGCAGCGAAGAGTAGACGCACAGAGAAAAGAAGGTGAGTCGGCGCTTGGAGGTGACCGTGGGAGCTGTGTCGTGGAATCGGCGTGTCTGTGGCGTCGAGGAGCGGAACGTCTTGGCGCTTATCTGGAGGAAGGCGTTGGAGCTTGCGGTAGCGTGATGTCTCTGGTCAACTAGCGATACATGCATAACTTCCTCCGTGCGGTGGTGATGCAAGAAAAGAACGCAAGAAAAGAAAGAAATCAGTCTGTTTTGATTGTTAGCTTGAAACTTTTACGTGCTTGATATATACAATGTCTAGATGGGCTTATGCATACATTACTTGTTTGATTCCTTTCTTTATATAAATCAATTACATTGCCATGCATGCACCGACACCAACAGATGTTAGCTTTCTTCCATGATCAATTGTTCTAGGTTGATTATTCATGTTTGATTAGTATTTTATTAATTTTCAGAATTAGTAAAAACACAAAAAAATAGGTTAAGGTGTTAGTTTGCACCAATTCACCCCCTCTTGGTGCGCCTCGATCCTACAATTGGTATCGAGCAAGGTTTGCTCTAGGTTTAATCTAGCGATTAGGAGCAATGGCGCAAACTAGTTCTTTCTCATTGACAAAACCCCGGTATTTAATGGTGATGATTATCCCTATTGGAAAATGCGCATGAAATCCTTTTTGCAATCACGAGCTATGAATTGTGGGAGGTAGTTGAAACCAAATATGTTAAACACGATAACATTACCACCAAAGAGCAAAAAGATCTTTATACTTTGAATCAAAAAGCCATGACTTTCTTTTATGGTGCTTTGTCTAGAGATGAGTTCAATAGAATATCTTCATTGACTACTGCTCATGATATATGGGAATCTTTAAAAACAATCCATGAAGGTACAAATGAGGTAAAAAATGCTAAAATTGAGTTGTACACTCGTGAGTATGAGCTTTTCAAGATGAACCCTGGGGAAACAATTAAGGATTTTGGTACTCGTTTCAATGAACTGGTTAATAAACTTGTTGCCCTAGGAAAAGTGCTCACTCAGGAAGATCAATGTAGAAAACTGCTTAGGTCTTTGGACCAAAAGGTGTGGCATGTTAAAGTAACAGCAATTAATGAATCTAAGGATTTGAGCACTCTGAAATTAGATACTTTGATTGGATCCTTGATGACATATGAAATGAATGTTACGAAATTTGATAACACTGATTCTCATGACACTTCTATTGCTCTTGCCCTTTGTTGAAGCGGGGAAACAAAAAGATATTGATGACATGGATTTTGATGAACTTGCGTGTCTTTCTAAAAGAATTTCTAATGTCATGAAAATAAAATTTGTCAAAAACAATGGAAATAATTTTGGTAAAAAGAAGATTGATGTTAGTGACATACGATGTTATAAGTGCAATGAATTTGGTCACTATAAAAATGATTGTCCCAAACTTGCTAACAAGAATTCTAGCTCTTTCCAAAAGAAAAGGTTTTCAGGTTCGAAGATGAAGAAGACTCTTCAAAAGGCATTCTTGAACATGGTGGAGGAGCTTGACTTGCGGTACCGACAAATGATGAGGATGATCCTCTCACCACTCTCGGGAACGATGATGAAATTGCGACCTCTGTCTTGTGGGAAGGGAGACTAGCTTTACTTCTGAGGATGAAGACGATAGCGACGATGACAATGAGGTAAATAATTCTAAAACTCTTGAGGCCTTTCGCATGCAAGAAAGAATTTGTAATTCTCTGCTAAAAAAATGCAAGGAATTAAAATCTGAAAATGAAAAACTTCGTTTCATGAATGCCAACAATGCTGATGAGTGTGTTTCTTGTCTCACATTAAAGAAGAAACTTGCAGTTCCTTGCAAATCATGTGAAAATTTGAAAAGCGAGAATATTTAATCTTGAGAATGCCACTTGTGAGACATGTGAATTTTATAGAAGCGAAAATGCCTTGCTGAAATCTAGCTCTTCTTCGTGTAACAATTGTGTAGTTTTGCGAATGAGTTAGTGTCACTAAAGAACTCTGTTGAAAATGATTACGCCACCTTAGAGAAACAAGTTTATGTGTTAGCAAAGGAATTTTCATGTGAGAATCTTGCTGGAATTAGAAAGAAATTGATTGAACTTGAAAAACGTCCCTATGGTATGCTTTGTAATCGATGTCCTGATCTTGCTCAACAGAACATTTATTTGAAAGCCACCTTAGAAAAAATGACAAATGGTGAGAAAAATTTGAACATGATCCTAGATACCTCAAAATGCTCTTTCATGAAGGAAGGTGTTGGATACAAAAAGACTAACAATTATCAACCACCAGTGACTATTAAAAAATCTGATCCTTTGCCTGCTACTGTGACTAGTAAAACTGAAAAAGAACCCATGAGATGGCTAGATCTATGATGCATGAACATAACACTCCTCTGAAATTTTGAAATTTGAAGTCTGTGAATCTGCGTGTTACATCTCTAATCGTGTGTTTATTAGACCATTCTTGAACAAAACTCCATATGAACTTCTTTTGAAAAGAAACCTAAAATTGGATATTTTAGAGTCTTTGGATGCAAATGCTTCATTTTAAAGAAAAGAGGTGTGTTGGGCAAATTTGAATCTAGAACTTGTGATGGCATTTTCTTGGGGTATGCTTCAAATTCAAGGGCTTATCGTGTATATAATGTTGAAACTAACCGACTCGAAGAGTCATTTGATGTTTCTTTTGATGAGTCTGGTTCACATACGTAACCGGTTTTCAAAGTCTTGATTTGCCATTGGATGAGGCCGATGATGAGGTCATTTCGGTAGTCAATCATGAACCAACATCCAACTCAAATATCTTGGAAGAATCTCTACCTCAACAGAGCATAGTGATCAACAGGATGGGACAAATTCGATTCATGAAGAATCACAAGAACCATCCACATCTCAACAGTAATCGATTGCATCGGCAAGAATACATCGTAAGACATCCCCAAATCAAATTCTGGGCAACATAAATGAAAGAACTACAAGGGCAAAACTTCAAGGTAATGACATCTCCCTAGTTTCTCATGCTTTTGTATCTTTGTTTGAACCTAAGAATGTCAATGAAGCATTAGTTGATTCTTTTTGGGTTGATGCCATGCATGAAGAACTTAATAATTTTAAAAGAAATGAAGTTTGGGAACTTGTTGAACCTCCTCCTGGCAAACACATAATTGGCACTAAATGGATTTTCAAGAATAAACAAAATGAGAATGGAGAGATTGTTAGAAACAAAGCTAGACTGGTAGCACAGGGGTATTCTCAGGTAGAAGGACTTGATTTTGGTGAAACTTATGCACCTGTTGCTAGAGTGGATTCCATTCGCATTTTGCTTGCTTTTGCATCTTCAAACAAATTCAAATTATATCAAATGGATGTAAAAAGTGCCTTTTAAATGGGTTTTTGGATGAAGAAGTGTATGTTAAACAACCCCCGGTTTCGATGACTCAAAATTTCACGATCATGTGTTTAAACTTACAAAGGCTTTGTATGGTCTAAAACAAGCTCCTCGTGCTCGGTATGAGAGACTAAAAAATTCTGCTGAAAAATGATTTTGACATGGGCAAAGTTGACAAAACTCTTTTTATTCAAAGAAAGAATCATGAGTTCTTGATCGTTCGAGATATATGTTGATGACATCATCTTTGGTGGGAGTTGTGAAACACTTGTTAAAAATTTTGCTCAAACCATGACCAATGAATTTGAAATGAGCATGATGGGTGAATTGAATTACTTTCTTGGGTTGCAAATAAAACAATCTGCTAAAGGAATCTTTGTTCATCAAACCAAATATTGCATTGATCTCTTGAAACGGTTTGATATGTTTGATTGCAAAACTTTGGATACTCCTATGGCAATTTCTGTCAAACTTGATCCAGATGTGAATGGCACTCCTGTGAACTCGACGAAATATAGAAGCATGATTGGAGCACTTTTGTATTTAACTGCATCTCGACCGGATATACAATTTCTTTGTTTGTAAGTGTGCGGATATCAAAGTTCTCCCATGGAGTCTCATCTGCAAGCCGTGAAAAGAATACTTCGATACTTGAAAGGTACGCACACATTTGGCCTTTGGTACTCCCGTGATTCCACTTTGGACCTGGTAGGATATTCAGATGCTGATTTTGCTGGTGATAGAAGTGATAGAACTAGCACTTCTGGTACATGCTCATTTCTTGGAAATTCACTTGTCTCTTGGTCCTCAAAGAAACAAAATTCAATTGCTTTATCCATCTTTGAAATTTGAATATGTTCTCGCCGCTAGTTGTTGTGCTAAATTGATTTGGATGAAATCTACCTTACTTGATTATGGTCTTAAATATGATACTTTGCCTCTCATGTGTGATAATCAAAGTGCTTTGAATATGACTAAAAATCCTGTTCAACATAGTAGAACAAAGCACATTGATATTAGACATCATTTTATTCGAGACCATGTGGAAAAGAAAACTGTTGAATTGTTTTTTGTGAAATCTGCAAAACAACTGGCAGATATCTTCACAAAACCTTTGGCATATCTTGATTTTGCTAGATTGAGAGGAGAGTTGGGACTCATGCATTCTGACAATGTCATTTAGATCACTTAGTTTTGCATTTTTCTCATATAGAATAAGCATTGTTTATTATTCTTGATGAATATCTATTATTATGGCAGTGATCTTTCACATGACAATTTTTATGATAAAGCCATCTTAGTTGAGCTGTTTTATTACTAGTAGAGAATAGAATATTTATGAGCTTACAATCTTCTACTGGACTAGGTGAATTTGTCATGAGGGCTATTTGAAATATTAAAACAATTTACTAGTGTGAGTCTGAGTCTTGTTTTTGAGCACTTTGTTGATAACTCAGATGATCATGATGAGTCCTTAGAATTGCAAGCACAAAAATGCAGGGCAAAAGATGTGAGCTTGACTGTGTGATGTCACTTACCAAATTAGAAAAAGAAGCAAGGTCAACCTTGCCAAACTCAAGGACTACAAGATGCAAATTAAAATATTTGCCATATAGGAAAAGATGCAAGCTCAAACTTGCCATGCCCATGACATAAAAAAAAAATTTAAAAGGGTATCTTGAGATATATATTAAATGAAAAGGGGCATAAAAGAAATAATCCAAAAGCATCTTTGGACGAGATAATTGTGAGTCTGGCGTGCTTTATGTGCTCAAATCTAGTATCTTTCTCACATTGATCTATTTTATATTAAATATTATCTATTGTCCAAATGATTTATTTTCCTGTTCTTGAGTTTATTGTAATCTTATAAATATACTATTTGAAACTGGTGTAAACTACTTGGCCATGGGGCAGTTCTTAAATATTGGTGTGTGGATGTGAATTGCTATAATTTCAGCATTCATTTTGAATAATCCTCAATGCTTATAGGTTTGCATTTCATAGCATATATCTTTTTCACAAGAGTAAGTCCCTTGATGTGTGTTTTGCCAAAGGGGGAGAGATGATATGAGAGATTGCATTTGTTCAGGGGGAGAGACTTTTGATAGGAGAGCTTGTGTCGAGGGGGAGAATTTTTTTTTCAAGTTGTTGTCAAATCACCCATCAAGGGGGAGATTGTTGATGTATAAGATTTGTGATGAGGTGATTTGCCAACAAAGATAATTAATGGATTAATTTATTTGTGGAAGAACAAGATGTGGTTTTGTTTTGTGTTGGTCTGTGATGCAGAATTGGTGTCAGTGCGAGCGCAGAGAGCTCTGGAGGGCATGGACCTAGGTGATGTCGGACATGTCGAGCTAAGCGCAGATCTTGGTGGACCAAGTGAAGAAGAGATGGCGTGTGTGCATGGATTCACTTGTAGCAAATGTGTGCATGCATGCGCCTTTGTGGTTGTTCATGCATGTGGGCGGCGGCTGCATGATTGGGCGGGCTGCGTCAGGTAGGAGAAGCGGTGAAGAGCAGCGATGCGATGCTAGTCTTGTGAGGCCTCGCGCGATAAAAAGGGAGGAAAAGCGATCGAGGGTTTCGGGGAGCAAAAAGTAGACACAGAGGCGCGGCGCTGTTCGTCAAAAAGTAGGGGCGACATCCAGAGAAGAAGCAGACAGACAATTGACAGGAAAAGAGGAATCGCAGCAGGTGGTGGCCGCACAAGAAAAGGAAGATCGAGAGCAGCCGCAGAAGAAAGAAGAAAGAGCAGCAGCAGGCGACGCACGGCAGAAAAAGAAGGTGAGTCGGCGGCGCTTGGAGGTGACCGTGGGAGCTGTGTGCGTGGAATCAGCGTGTGCAGCGGCGTCGAGGAGCGGAACGTGCGGCGCATCTGGAGGAAGGCGTTGGAGCTTGCAGCGCGTGATGTCTCTGGTCAACTAGCGATACATGCATAACTTCCTCCGTGCAGTGGTGATGCAAGAAAAGAACGCAAGAAAAGAAAGAAATCAGAGTGCTGTTTTGATTGGTAGCTTGAAACTTTTCTGTGCTTGATATATACAACGTCTAGATGGGCTTATGCATACAGTACTTGTTTGATTCCTTTCTTTATATAAATCAATTACATTGCCATGCATGCACTGACACCAACAGATGTTAGCTTTCTTCCATGATCAATTGTTCTAGGTTGATTATTCATGTTTGATTAGTATTTTATTAATTTTCAGAATTAGTAAAAACACAAAAAAATAGGTTAAGGTGTTAGTTTGCACCAATTCACCCCCCTCTTGGTGCGCCTCGATCCTACAAGAAAGTTATAACCGAAAATAACTTAGATACCCTATTTAATTATCTTGAAAAAGGAGATAATATTTTGTGTGTGGTAGTAATGAATAAATACATATAATTGAGAGATAATAAATAGAGGTATAGTAAGAAAAGCTCAAATGCAAGCCTTATATTTCTGAATAAGATCATTCAAATTATAGGTCTTATATTTCTGAATGGAAGGGTAATATTTATCTGAATTTCTCTCGATTGATTTTTAATCAATTTTGGTTTTTCTCAAAATATTTTTGAGAATTGGTTTTATTTGTTAAATGGTTTTTCAAAGCATAATTTTTCTCAATTGATTTTTCAAATCATTTTTCTCGTCAAAAATTTTTAGATTGATTTTTTCTTAACTTTTTCAAAGCAATATTTTTTCGAACTTCTTTAGTTTTTGGGCATCCGTGAGTTGCGAAACTCACTGATGCCCTTAAAGTAGATTAAGTCTTAATCTTATATCCGTAAACTTAGAAAATAACTTGTTATGTCCCTAAATTTGAAATAAAGTGTCATTTGTTTTAAGTTCCGAACTAGGACATTGTATCACTTAGGACATGTCGACTTTATAATTAACTAACATTGTTAACACACTAGCTAGTAAAATGAAGGTCCAAAACTAACGTGGGTCCTTCAAATCGATTATCCATACAATAAAGAAAGTAAAAGTTGAAATGATCTCTTCGCAAAAAAAGGTCGAAATGATCTAATTGGCACAATTTTGCAAGTTTACGGACCCACTGGATTAATCAAGGACCTAAGCGATACTTTCTTAGAAGGTCAATGACTTGCAATGCAATTTACTCCAAAAATTAAAAGAAATAATATAGTATTGATCCCATGTTTGTATATTTACCTATGTAGTTCTTTTTGGTAAAAAAAAGAGAATGATTTCTACTTTTTACTTTGTGGATACCTTGGCCATCGGGCAACTATCGTAAGGAAACCTACCATTTCATAAAGGGTAAACTGCCCGTCAAAAAATCGGTCACCTAGACTCCTAGAGAATGAACTGCTTGATTTCACCAGCATGTAACTGTATTTTTTTTCCTTAGTATTCTACCCAGTATTCTATCCGACAATATTTCGCTTAATTAGTAATGGAATATTATTCCACAAGATACCAATTAACTGCAATAATGGCCATTACTTGACTACTAAGAGCCTATTTGGTAGAGCTCTAGATCCTAATTTTACCTGAGATCTGAAACTTGTAGGCTAAAATAAAATGAATTAAGTTTATATTTTTAGTATAAAATGTAAACAAGATGATCCATCTAAACTCTCTTAATGTACTCACAATTTCATCTCCACGAATCTGATGGAGTTAGAAATACCCAGCTCCACCAAATCTATGAATCTAGTAGAGCTGAACCGTACCAAACACACCCTAAATTTAGACCATTAAAAATACCTCTTATAAATTCAAAAATATATTGAGACATAGAAGTTGGGACTACATCAAAGAAAGGACTCTCCTACCCCCGGAGGAACGTCACTGTCAAGGCTACGCTAGTCGGGTCATAGGGTCTTTTCCCTGTAAAGAGAAGAAACAAAATGTGGAACAGGAAAATAAGAAAAATGGTTGTCATGTCTCTGTTTTCTTACATGTGATACGTCAATACTACATCGCACAAATTATTTTGTCACAAGTTTTCTACTCTGTGGCATAATTCCATTACCAAATTTTAAATTTCAAAATGCAACCTTAAATTTAGGTGATTGTGAGTAATAGATGCCATATGATTTTATCTATTTTTGTTCAGAAAAACATTCATGCATGGGAAATGAAAATGGTATACTTCAAGTTGAAAAGAAAATTGTTTATAAACATAGTAGGTCGAATTTGAACATGTTGCATCCGTCAGTGGAGCAACCTAAGTGTGCCTCAACAATTTGACTACCATCGGCCGGCCAAACTGAAACTATTAAGGATCAAACTATTGATTGAAAGAAAACTACCTACAAAAAAAATGTTGAAGTAGCTATGCATGCACGAATTAGCCATCGGTTTGTTGCAACATGTTTAGAACACTACTCAGAACTCGCCGCTATTCCTGATAACTCCGGGGGTCTTTTCGCAAATCTGAGAATGTGGAAGGTCTAAAGATAGTAATATTTCTAGATAGTAATATTTCTAGATAATAATACAGCTTCGTGACATTGTTAAGGCCCGTTCAAACAATTTAAGAATAGAGCAAGAGTAAAATATATTGTCCTGTATGGTCAGAATAGGGGAAGAGACATGGAATATATGCCTGATTTTTGTTTGCTTCGGTTGGTGCCTCAGCCTCCAAGACTTCGACCCTTTTTTTCCTTGAGATGCTCCAAGCCTCCAACTTTTGTCTTTTGACTGCATGAGTGGTTGGAAACCCTATATAGTTTCAGATGTCCTATGTCCTATGGCTTGGTCAGCTTGGACGCCACCGTACGGATTCTGTGCTGGAAAGTACAAAAATTCAGAGTTCATTATTCTCCTAGCCTACCTTACGTGTAATTTCTTTTCTCAAATTTGGCCAATTCTAAATGTAATTATAAAAATAATTCTATTTTCAGCTGTAGAATTATCGAAAGGATATGTATCACCTTCCGCGCTCTTCTACAGCAGAAACTGCTACCACTCTCCCAGAGTTCGGTAGCTTCGGTGGCTTGCCGAGCTCTAGGAGAGTGCTAGGGAAGCGCAGAAAGTGACATGTATTATATTCCAGCGCTTCTACAGTCAAAGATACGGTTATTCTTGTAATTATATTTTGAAAAAGATCAAATTTGAAAAAATAAATAAGTTACATGTAAGCTAGAAAAATAATGATTTTAAAAATTCATAGAGGTAACATTAATTACCCCGATTATATAAGATTACTTTCGAGTAAGCCAACTCGGGTGCTTAGTTCAAGTAGCAATCCTATCAAACCATTGTTATCTATATAACTCATTATTTTTGGGAGGTATTATAGCCAGTCGATCTCCTCGCCACGTGTCTCATATTCACTATAGAAACTATAGGGAATAGGAACAGTGCTTGCTACGGTACTTTTTAAAAAATTTAGAAAGAAAATATATTTTTAGATATTAAAAATATTTAGAGATTTTTTGTTTTTTTAAGGTATTCTTGAAAAATAATTATTTCTCTATTAAAATCTCTGCCTATCTCAATAATTCTTCTATCTGCAGCAGCGCGCAGGCCTGTTGCTCATCTAGTTGTTATGGTTTATGACGATTTCTTTACTGTTCAACCCATTCTACTCCCTTGGTACATGATAACTAAAATTTTATCATTTTGCTGTACTAAAATAAGCACCAAAAACAGAATAGTCAAAATGTAGGCTCCTTTCCTCCATCGAATCGTGTACTATATGTACTTGTGATTGGCTGAGGTAAGTGCCATATAATCAGTCAAGGCCGGCCTAAGATAAGGTATTTTGACCGGATTTTAATTTTTAAGGGCTGGATTTGACCGGATTTGGTCCAATAACTCTTAAGAAAGTCATCTTCCATAAAATTTGTTGAAAAACCAAAATTTTGAGATATTCTATAATTTCGGTACAAACACTTTAAATTTTTTATAAAATTATACAAACTTGATTATGCTCTGAAAATTTTTGGTACCATACTTATCAGTCTAGAATCATACATAAATTTTTTTAAAAGAATTGAACTTCATTTGTTATCTTTAATAAATTAAAAACATAATGAACATACTTTAGACAAGAATTTTGTCGAATTTTATAAATTTGCTCGAGTGTTATCATGTTTCAAAATTTTTATGATAGCTTAAAAATTACCTCATAACTATTCTATAAATTTTTTAAAAAATTTACATTTTTTTGTTTGATCTATGGGAAACATTGAACTTCATCTGTTATATATCAAAAATCAAAAACAAAAAGAACGTAAATGGTATAATACCTTTGTAAGAATTTTATAAATTGAAGGGAGTATAATCAGGATTCAAAATTTTTATGAGAGCTTAAGCATTGCCTTAGCACCCATCTTTAAAAGTTTCAAAAATTGTAAACTTTTTTGTTTGCTCAAGCAAATCTCTATATTAATCATTAGGTTTTTATCAGGACGTAGCACTTTCAGAATTTTTGAAAATTCTTGAAGGTCGATAATCATCTAAAAATTTTATAGAAACATTGATGATGCATTTGGACCATCCATAAAAAAATCAAAAAATTTTAACATCGTCTCGACCATTTTTCACTCAATTGAATTTTGCCGAGATTTCAGTCAATCTCGACAAGATCTCGATCAATCTCAGCGAGATCTTGGTTTTCTCGGTTCAAAATATTCTGGATTTGAATTTTGCTTTTTAGATTTCTTCTGGATTTCGTCCGAAATAACGAGATTTCGCTGAAATTTCGGATTTCGGAGGGTGACGAGATATGAACCGAAAACGAAATTTGAAACCCTGCATGACACTGATGAAACTGAAGACCGATTCATTTTCTCATTTGCAGGTCAGAAGTCGCATTACTACCGGATATATTTCTCTAAGGAAATTAATAGTCAAAAGTGCGAAACAATTAAGCAAAGTAAAACTAGTAATGCTAATGCACGTATGCGCTGAGGTAATTTAAGCCGATAGTTCGCTAGGTAGGTATTTTAAATTTCTGTTGAGGAAACATCGTCGGCACCTACTACTATTTGCAAATTCGGTATAGTCAATTTAGCAAACCAACGTACTCATGTGCGTGAGCGCCAAGTAAAGTTGAAGCTTAGGACATTCAACTCGCAAAAACAACATGAGCTTATTCCGGTATGGCTACCATGAAAAAAAACTCTTAATATCGCTGACGGCGGTGGACCGTGGACTGGAGTCACGCCGCCCTTGCCATCGTTCTGCTTCTTCTCGTTCCGCTTCTTCGTTCGTGCACGTCATATACGTGAGTTTAAATTATTGATTTATCCTATGGATAGAGGGCTGTGTACGATAGGTATTTTAAATTTTATATACAGGAACCATCGTCGGCACGTACTGCTAGTTGCAAATTCGGCACAGTCAATTTAGCAAAACCAACGTGCTCGTGTGCGTGAACACCAAGTTAACGTTGAAACTTAGGACATTGAACTCGCTAAAAAATTAGTATTTACGTATCTAGCGGTCAAAATTAAGGATCAAAGTTTGAATAGTAAAGTAAACGACAGTCGATTATTTGATAACTTCACGGAACGGAAGCAATGTCGACCTGCGTGCAACAGAGGCTACGGCTGTCGGCTATAGCCAGCGTTGTTATCATGCTGAGAAATTAGTGGCAACGGACAGTCTGTAATTAACAGCAGTCTAGCCCCAGCAGCTTTTTTTTTCATATCTAACTCCCACTAAACACTTTTGCAAAAAAAATAGCCACCTCTTGTACCGCAAAAGACGCGGCAGACGATATATATCCCTTGTCGCGCCCGAGGTGCACAGGAGACGCCCAGTGTCGCGGTTATGCGTGGGAGCGCAGGAGGATGCAGAATGAACACGCTCCCCTTATGCAGGAACTACTGTCCCCCGCTTGTACATGCAGCCAGTGGCGGAGCCAGAAATTTTTAAAGGAGGGGGCCTAAGAATAAAATGAACCTCTACTAATGATTGATTCATTGATATTCAAAATTTAATATATAATAAGTACAATATGTAACACTTGTAGCTTGCAAAGATTTAGGAACGATACCACTTGATATAGTAAGTACAATATATAAACGCTTTGGAAGGTATAAGCTAGACTTAAGAATTGGACTCTTGTGTGATCTCACCGACGTTAACCCCAGACATTCTATATAAGACTTCTCTAACCAAAGAAAACAGAGGATACATATACCTACATATCTACAATCCTATACTATCTATTTGTAGCCTCAAATTCTAATACAAATGTATACCAGTCCAAATGTTCTTAGATTAGCCTACTTATATTCCCTTACGCCAGCAAATCTAACCTAGGTTCTTTAATATGAGAAATGGAGCAAAAATATATGCTAGGAGACATTCTTCTTGGTTATCCTTATGATTTGTTGAAACACATCGATTCAGTGCTATTTTATAGTCTGCTCTGATCATCACAGCCATTAGGTAATTAATTAATTACTAATCGATGGAGTATGTATATGCTAGAAGTAAGCAATTGAATTTTTATTGTGAGTTAGCCAAAAAAATCTTTACAAGCTAGCAATGCCGACCGGGGGGGCCAGGCCCCATCACGCCCCCCCGGTGGCTCCGCCACTGCATGTAGCCTCACCTAGCCGCCAGCCCACGCTGTGCCGTGCTCCTACACGCAACCGCATCCCGGCCACCTCCTGCTCTCCTTGAGTGTGGCATGCCACGCCTTCCGCGATAGGGGAGGTGACTATTTTTGCAAAAATGTCTGTGGGGGCTAGATTTATAAAAACAACCTGCAGGGCCTATATAAGCACAATATTCTCTAATTAAGAGAGCTTGACTCTTATGTAACTCTGGCAACAATGTATGAGTTTCTAATCAACGCGGATTATTTTTCGATACAGATTTTGTTGGCTCAGATAGTATCGGATCGAAAATGAATACGGATTTTAATCTGTCGGATACAGATCCGATGACTCACTATCCGTCGAATACTAAA